>OW386293.2:86459792-88859792 GCA_936432065.2 Rutpela maculata
AAAATTAAAATTGTTATTAATTTTATATTGCAAATATTTTATGTAAATGTTGTTTAAGCTTGCAATATATATTCTATAAAATTCTGTAACAATGTTCGTTTCTTCTACCATGTAAGTGGATTTATTATTTGGTTGGGTGGGTATTTGTATCCGAAATAAATAAGTAAATAAATAAATAGAATATAGCAACATTATTTCGGCTGCCAAATAACGCGAAATTTACCAGTGGTTGTTTAACTGGTATCAATTTTAAACTATGATGAAATTAAAATAAATTTTTGTTGTTTTCGAATTAAAAACAAACACCAATCGTACGTAATGCTTAATTAGAATCATTTCCATAAAAATATACAACTTTTTTTCAACAGTTGAAATTCTATATCCACGTAAAATAAATGATAAAAATATATAAATCATATCTATTAAATTCCGTTACCCATTCCGCGGTTTACTAATATGTTTTGATAGAAATAGCATAAAACTACCCTTTTCCTCAGAAAATTATAGGCACAGCACATGTTTACGGTACGTTTAATGCCCATTTCGTTTAGCCACACTATATTTCACAACTAACGCTAATGACAGGGTACCGCGTTAGATTATAATTAGTCCTCAGAGAGCATAAACCCATTACACTGACAATATAACTTATATTATGCACTTATATGCTAGAGGGTGGTGGCAATATCGTTCACTTTGTAATCCTAGCTTTACAGAGTGGATATGAGAAATTAGTAAACATTCTGTGTTAGAATTTATACCAATTTGTTGATGAAAATGTTGCGTGTAAAATTAAATTAAGGCTCAGGCAGTATAATTATATTTTACATTAAGTAGTGATTTTGTTAATATTTATGTCAGGAAAATTTCAAGAGATTAAGGCGAAAAAGAAATTTATTATTTAACACTAGGGTGGTTCAAATTTATACAGCGAAAAAAGTTTCAATTTCACCTTCAGATTTGTTAGAAATCCCAAAAACTAATCTATGAACAAAATCGATTGATATTAGACGTGCTTCAGGGACAATAAAGTGTCACGCGTATTTCTTATGGAAAAAGAATATTTTTTGCAATAGAATCTAACAGCTAGAAACAAAATGTTGTCAATAGCCAGATCGTGCCATTCAACTCACATCCAAAATACAGTCCAAATAATTTGAAAAAGAAATATTCCTCTAAACAAACTCCTACCCAAAACATTTTTATGAACCTCTAATAAAAAAGAGAATACACAAAATGTATAATAATACAAGGAATGAAACACAAAAAAATAATAACAAATATACCGGGTGTAAACGAATAGTGGGCCACCCCTGTACTTCCTTGTTTTTAAAGATATCGGGATGAAATTTTTTATGATGAAATTAGGTAAGATTTTCAACTTTTTGAGACCTATTCGCCATATATATATATATCACTTCCGGTTTCACAGGAAATGGACCCAAGAGTCTTTTCTAAATGGACCACCCTGTATGTTTTTACATTTTTGAAATAAAGATCACATTTTGGATACATTTATACTATTTTGAAGAATTTATACAGTGTTGCAGGAAAAATAATTCGAATTTTAGTTGTCAATCTAAATGGCCGCGAATATGTTAAAATATGCAACAAGATTGAGCCAGAGGCCCATTCTGTCTCCAGCGGAGGGTGGCATATCATAAAATATTAACAAAAATATACAGGGTTGATCAAAGTTTAATTGAAGTTAGATATAAATCATAAATTTCTTAAGAAAAATTGCCATTTCTGCCGGTAACGATTACACAATACGGAACTTTTGGTACCGTTTAACCCCTACTAAGGAAAAAGATAGGGACTTCGGACCTTGATATTCGGCAACATAAATCTTTTTTCCATCTTAATATTTGATCAATCTACCTTTATCAAATATTAAACTTATTATAAATACTTATTTAATGTCGTCACGAGTTTTCGCGGCCCATTTCTCTAGTTTTAGGTTGTCTATTGGATATATAAAACAATTATTTTTCCGTTTAACTCGCTCTAACTCAAAAACGGCAAAATGGATTACTCTCAATTTTTTATAGTGTTATCACTATATATATTTGTTAATAAAATGTGTTAATATGTAGGTCAAATTTTAATAAGTGTATAAATCATTACTTTTTTTTTTAAGGCTATGTCGAAAATTTGCATTCTCAAATGGAACAGGCGGGAAACTTTTTTATCTTTCAAAATAGATACCAAGTATATCGAGGGCATATGAAGATAAAAGATTGGTATTTGAAACTCAGTGATTGTTGGCCCGGTATTGCAATTAATTGCTATTAGACTTTCACGTTCTTTATGATCTCTTTATCATTAAATAAGTTTTGCATATATTCCCTCTTCAATCTCTAAAAGTGTTACCCCTTCACGGTTGGTAAATTAAAAACTTAAAAAACTAGAGTAAAAATCATGCTCCTCGCCGATTTGTTTAACTTTTTATATAATTGTAACACATTCTTTAAAATACTCTTCCCAGTTTTTTGGAAATGTTAATTATTGAACACTTTAAATCTTATATTGATGACTTATTTGATAAAACACTTGTCAGTATAAAAAAAAGAAGTAAAAAGGAGCAAGTACATCTCTAATAACCAGCCTGTGTTTTAAACTTGCGATCCTTGGATTTCAAGTTATAATTCTACCTATTACACCACCATACCTATTTCCGAAAGCGATAATATTGCTAATATAATGTCACTATTTGAAAATCATGTCTACATTTTAATATTATATTGTTATGAAATATATATTAGTTACAAATACATGATAGAAAATAGCATTTAAAAAATTTCTTATTCAATTAAAAATTTTTTAAAAAATCAGAAAACGATTTTTTTAATTTTAAATGATTAATAACTTTTTATTTTGTTACGGTCGATTTTCACATTTAATAATGGCCAGAAATTTATGTACTAATTTTCGTTATTTTCCCAAATTTTATTGTACATTTGAGCCTATTGATACCGTCTCTCGCGAATTAATAGAGTATAACTGGTTGCATAATAGCAGTACATAATGGCTTACGCTGGTCATTTAATATACTTTGATACAGGTAGTATGGGTGAGTGCGTTCAGATATTCATTAAGAGAGTGCATTGCAAAAACGCCCTTGTAAAGCTTCTACAATGGCCAGTATTGTTGATTAAACCTTCTTTGGTGGGTAGATTTATGAGGGGACGGCTTTCAGAGTATATTATGATAATATTTGTGGACATAAACGAAGTTAGGAAAATCTATTCTAGTTGTGGGGTGCGCCGTGGAGTAGAAATTCTGAACGTACCGAGACGGAAGACAAGAACTTGACATTTTGATAGAGGACATTTTCTTCTTGGTCATTTTCCTTTTGCTGCTTGAAGATTGAGTCTTCTGAATACGAGTTTTAGCAATATTGTAAGTTTTGCTCCATTCATGGGATTAAGTATTCATCACGACAAGATTAGTTGTATTTTCATTTGGTTTGGAGTATCGTTTTGGGAAATGCAGCTACGGATTTTCCAGATAAAGTCAATTTTCAAAGCACGTGGCATCGTCTGAATGCAAGATTTTGGAGTGCCATTTTGACGGCAAAGGACCTCTTTCAGCCCACATCACATCTCAGGTACGTCTCTGAAAACCCACTTAAGGTTGAAATAGATTTGTAATTTAGGTTATTTATTTTATTGCAGGGCTGTTTGTTTGTCTGTTGATTTGTTCGTTCGTTAGTTGTTCATTGTTGAGTATATTACAAGTATTGGGATCTATTTGTTGGTTTATGGCTATTTGGATGGATACCTTATGATTTTACTTGGACCTGTTACTGGTATTCCACTTGAGCTTTTATGTCACATCCTACACTTTACGAGGGACTTCCAGCCTGACCTTAGTTTCAACTTCTAGTCCAGATTTTGATGTCTAGATGGTGGATGATTGACTGACATGTTGTGTATGTATGGTACTGGGGATCTCGGCACGTTACCTTAGACTCTACGTAGATGGTCTACCACCTGCGGCTGTTATCACCCTGAATTACGCTACCCTGGTAGGACGGGAAAAGGTATTCAGACACTACCAAAGGTAAGCGGAATCACATTCTCTATAACGAGGGATCCGGTACATCTACTCAACGTCCACGTCCATTTTCAAGGAATATTGATAATATTTTGCTTGTAACGTAAATCTCAGTAACACATTAGATTTCAGTAATATTTGGTACATTTTGTATAACGTTACTTCACTCACTTAATAGCATTGCATTATTTCACAAATAGATGTCAATAATTTTAAGTAATTTTATGTTTTAACGTACCTTGGGTCAATTGTAGTTTTTGTCACGCTTCTGGCATATGACCTTTTGTACATTTTTAAAGGATTTATTATTTTGTAAGATATTTTGTGTATATTAGGTTAAGCGTGTGGGCCCCACTTATTAGAATATATTGTGACACTTGTACTGCGTACCGAGTTATCGGTGATAATTGTGAAAGATTTTGTACTACGTACCCTGATATTGTATTAAATGTTAAATTAGAACGACGTTGCCTTTTATATCTGACCACCTACACCACCCCAATTATCGAAGCCACCCCCAAGGACCTGAGTAGTCGGCCGTGTGAGACTTCCTCCTCACTAGCTTATTGCAGAGGGGGTACTGCACGTAAAATATTAAAATTTTGTTCAGGGCACAGGGTGACCACCCTACCCTGCGTTCGAGGTTTAGCAGCCTTTGGGGCCCCCTTTTAAAGTGGGCCCAGGCCCCTACAACAATTTACCTATCTATTCTGTTAAAAAACCAAATATGTTTGTTTTAAGCATTTTTAATGTTATAACGCCAATTTAGTTGTTAAAGTACTCGTTCGTATCTAAGGTTTGTGTAATGTGTACACTATAGTAACAGCGCAACTTATTTATAAACTGATGTTTCGGCAGTTTAATTATTTGATAAAAGGTACATTGACAAAATATTAAGTTGGAAAAAGATTTATATTGCTGAATATCAAGGTCCGAAGCTCTATCCCTTTTCCTTAACTCTTTATTCCCGCAAACGCATTATGCCCCCTCCCTCCCTTCCTATTGCTTGGATTGCGATTGCGATTTGTTTATTTGAAAAAAAAAAAAAGTAGTCAGTCAAATACTAGAGATAACAGCGAACAAATTCCGTTTTGGTTTTTCAAAATCGAACGAGGGGGGCAAAAATTCGGGGGGGGTGTGAATAATTTCCCTTTCTCCACCTATTCCCCCTCCCCTAATTGGCCCACCACCCCCATCCTCCGGCTCCATCAATTCTTATCTATTTCACCTACCTCAAAAATATCTCGGCCCCCTAACTCCTTTTTTTCGTGAAAAAATTAAGGAATAATTTTTTTGTATATTAGTGTTACGGTAAAAAAACGTGTATTTAAAAAAAAGTTTCACGAAAATTTACCGTCGGATTTGAACAATTTACCAGATTATGCACTTCCGCGAGGTCTTCAATTTTTGATACAACTTTTTTTTCGTCAAGTCAATAATAACAAAGTTATCGTGAAAAAACATGTTTTTGCGAATTTTAAATGCAAATTCCTGCTCCACCTCGTTGTGATTAAGCTGAACTAACTTGATAACATGATAAAAGAGAACTCGTGTAACCGAATTGTCAAAAATTTTTTTTTTAAAAAGTTGGTTTCAAAACTCTTCTTTCTCTCGCCAGATCCGCTCCAGTAATAACAGTATTCAATTCTTAGAGTGTGATATTTGTCGTGATAGTTTTAGCTGATATAATAATATTTTAAAGATATTATACTTTCAGAGCTTAATGAGTAATATGTTTTGTGTTTGAATTTATGTAACATATTTCAATATTGTATTTCATTTCGAATGTTTGTACTATTTCACTATAAAATAATTTAAGTTATAAATTAATAATTAACTATACTCAAAAATTGTTTTTCTACCTAATACATTATATATGTATTTACAGGTTGGCCGTAGGGTGGGCACAGCGTTGTGTGATGGGTGGGAAGCGTCAACCGTAAACGAACACCTTGTGGTTCGAGGCTTATGCTCCTTGTTCCTTGTTCCTGGTGATTAATAAATTATAATTACAAAATGGTAAATATATTTTTTTAATTTTAATGACAATTTTTAACTAAGATAGTCTTTGACGATTTTCTTCATTAAACTTTATATCGGTCCAATTATTACCACGGTGGAAAATTGCCATATCATCTATAAAACTTATAATTTTTACTTGTATGAGAAATAAAAGGACTGTACTTAATTATTGAACATTTTTAATTCCATTTTTAAATTGCAACGCAAGAGCAAATGGCTTACCTTATCTGAACTCTCCGCTATTAAATAGTGGCTTTTCAGTTGAAACCTGGACTGTGGACACCTCACTGCACACGAAAACATGAAGCTTCAATTTAAACACAATTAAAGTTAAAACCACTAAAAAATAATAAATATATTTGAAGATGAGCACTTGTAGAGAGTAGAGTTAAAAATTAGTCTATACCTTAGTCTTTCCGTAAGTCACACATTACGCTTGACTGTCCCGTGGTCTCGGGGAAGAAAAGCCAAAGCCAAAAAAATATAAAGAATTTATATCTATTCTCAATTCGAAATAGGTTTATGTTATAAACAATTAAAATAGAAACGAAACAGGTTTCCAATGAGAGAAGATCAATGTATATCGTAAATAGAATTAGCCTCAACACTGTTGCTTGTGGTACTCTACATGTAGTCATTTCATTCTTACTTGGGAGTTCGCAAACTTGTACATATTATTTCCCGAAATTTTTATTTTAAAGCATCCGAAAAGTATTAGATAAATGCATAGACTATTAATAAGCAAGTCGACGTGACCGTTAATGTCCATATTCCTGAAAAAGGCGCTCACTAGCGAAGAAAGTGAGAGTTTTTATTGTTTAAAAATGAGTCTTTAATAAGAATATGAAGAGAAATATGAACTGCACTAGGAGGAAAAAAAAACAATTAAATATATGTGCAAGTCGTATAACTGATAGCCTTAAAATATGTTACGTATTATTTTATTGTTGCACATACAATTGATTCAAATATGCTTAGTATTATTTGAAAAACTGAAAAGAAAAAATTTGTTCTACGCCCCATATAATCCCGCAAAACTAAATTCCGAGAATACAAAAGAATACCCGTCTCTCTACTTCCAATGCTTCATCTAATGTATCATTTTGCAGTGTCCTTTTAAACGACCCTGTATAACGTAAATATTCTCAAAAAAAAAAAAAAATTAGTTTAATTAGTTTGTAATATAATAGTTTATAATAGCATGGAGAATGTCCATGCTATTATACTCTGCATATTACATAGTGTTTATTTTATGCACATGATTAAACGCCCAATTAAATATTATGGCAACTTAATTGTCAGAATAAAATACAAATTAATGTTATACATACATTATAATATTAATTATTATCAAACCTAATATCCTGCCGCCGATATGAACGAACATAAAATATAACCTTAATAGAGTTACATTAAACAGCCTAATGGTTGATAATTGAAAATTATATATTCAAATTCAAAAGGTTTTATTCATAAGGCATTTTCTGTATCAGCATTATGTTTTTCTAGCATGTTTCTAAACTGTAAAGTCATTGCCAATATCAGATGGAGATATGACGACTCGATATTTCATGGTAAGGGTGATTTGAAGCATTGTCGCGTCTCGTTTGTTCACAAGTTTTTTCGATATTAGAATTTCCGCTAAGATGACAGTATCCAAAAGAAATTTGCTGTCGAGAATTTAAAACTTGATTAAATTTTAATATTTAGCTTATAGTAAAGTAAATGCTCAATTTTTTGTTCCAGACCCAGTGTACATTTGGGTATTACGTATTGCTGCGCCGCACAGTGAAAAAAAAAGCCTTTTTTTGGACAAAAATCTGCCTACAAGTCAAATCTTAATCAATTTCGATCTACCTTGGCTTAAAATGTAGGTTATTGGCCACACTTTCAGAGTATACCGCCTAATTCTATTAGATAATGTCACGTCCAATATGAGTGTGTTCTTAGACAAATAGATATGCCCCTTCTCCCGGATATTAGTCGCTGATTTAAGTATTTTCCAATTAGAAATTATGAAAACAGATTTGATAATCGCTCATGTCTAGTTACACTATAATAATATATATAAATTAATTTAAAATATATGACTCATGCAATGGCTTATTACCTAGGATGAAACCTGACATACTCTTGCCAGGACGAAAACCTTATATAATTTTAGTATACTTTTACGGATTTTTTTATTTGTCCTCAGCATAGAAATTTTATAAAGGTAAACGCAGTTTTCCTTCTTTTCTCTCTCGTCATTTAAAGTAATTTTTAGCTTATATTCATAAAGGTACAGTAGCTATCAATTTAGATAACAGAACGAATAGAAGTAATAATAAGGACGACTACGGTTGAAATAAGAAGTCGAGAATGGAAATAGAAATAATTTCAGCCATAAAAAATAAAAATTTCCTTCTTTTTAAATAAAAGTGTTGAAAGGATAGCCCTTATTCTTGTTGAGAAACCCCACATAAAATTAAAACGAAAATAATTTATTATAGGTATACATACATTATAATTTATTATATACACACATTATGCACTGTAAACCTAAACGAATAATAAACTATTATTATTATTATTATTATTTATTTTTTTTTCACGGACATTTTCCGGTGTATCAGCAACAATCGGTCGAGTAGACAAGATTGATGCTGTTAGTGCCTATTGTTCCAGAAACGATCTCACGATGTGCGCCGCGTCGAGAATAACAGATTTCTGCATATTTAGGTATGAGTTCCATGGTATTCCAATTTCACACAGAGATTCCTTCAATTTCTTGGGTATTAGTCCCATAGATGATAGGATTATTAGGACGATCTTAACGGTGCGCATGCCCCACATCTGTTCAATCTCCCTCTATTATTATTATTACTATTTTTTAGTTAAAAACCAGTCACCCTTCTCTGTGGCTCCAATCCTCACAGAGGGGAGATGGTAGTACCAGCAGCCACTCCCCACACCCGTGGGGTAAGTGACTACTAGGTCAGAGAATCTCCTTGACCCTCGTTGCTCATATATCCGCTCGTAAACCGGTTCAACTGCGTGGAGCACTCGCATGTACAAGATGCGCGTAAACACCTTGTAACATGCGTTTAAACAGATTATCAGCCTGTAGTTCTTTGGGTTAGACAAATCTCCGTTCTTTGGGTTCAGCACTGTCCGCCCCTCGACAACCTAAGAAGGAATTTGCTGCTCCCCATTTAGCCATGAATTGAAAATTCTGGCTAAATGTTGGTGGGTACTGGATAATTTTTTTCACCAAAAGTTATTGATCCCGTCGGGACCTGGAGCAGCAAAGAGGTTCTGGGGTTATCGGTTGGCACACCTGGCAAAAGGTTTCAAAGTGTGCCAGGGCTGGAGAGTCTCTGTTGAGTGGAAGCTTCTGTTCGTACATCGTTTTCCAGAAGTTTTCCACCTGACCTGCAGTCGGCGGATTTTCCGCAACACCCTGAGGCGGTTCGAAAAGGCGCGAGAGCTTTTTGCGGAAAAGTTGATTTTCCGCTAGCCCCCTCGCCCGCCCCACTAGTGACTTCTTACAAGACACTAGCATCCGTATCCTGTCGAGGCAGTGTTATTTGGAGGTTTGCAGCACTGCCCCATTCAGTGTGTGATGGACGCGTCTTAAGTTGGCAGTTACTCGCCGCACTTTAGGCGTGAAAGGCCTATTGGCCGCCATATAGTCCATCACACATTGGATACGGGATGCGTGTTGCCTCGCCGACCGGATCTTGGCTTCCATCTTCTGTATTCGCCGTCTCGGCTCTCTCTTGTGGAGAAGCACTGTTCCGCCTCTCCACCTGAGACAAGCGTTGAGCGGCAGCATACACGGCACAATTTATGTGCCAGATGTCAGCCTCTTCTGGTAGCGCTGCATGAAGTTCTGCATCCACTCTGGCCAGATCTTGTGGCCCGGGGGGTTTTATGTTGTGCAACCCCCTTCTGGTACTGAGGCCCTCTGGTACTTGTGGAACGACTGGGACTGCAACCTCAACCGGTTCATTCGGTGGACCTTCGGCCACCTCATTCATCGGCTGAGGAGCAGTTCCCACGTAGCCCTTGCGACGTAGGTGGGACACATAATCACGCAGGTTTTGTGGCGTGAAGGCGTTGTGTTCTGGGTGCCTTGCACACCACAGAACATGCATTCGCCCCATGTATCCCCTTCGTGCGGCTCACTGCTTTCGTAGCACTGCATAAGGTCGTCCCTCAATTCATCAGTCCACTCAAAGCGTCCTTGTTCGTGGAGGTCGTCAACAATGGGCTGTCGATCTTGTCGGGACCCACCATCTTGCCTTTGACCCCTATCCGAACGGGGTCGATCGTGGGGGCCCTGTCCTCGGCCAATAGGAACCGTAGGTTTGGGCTTGTGGGTGGTTAGCCCAGCAAGCCCACGACCGACACCAGAGGGGAAGACGCTCTCCCCTCCCGAATGCGCTAGGACTGCCGGTTCGATTTTGCATCCCCAGGTGGACTAAGTGGTGGCGCTACTCACCAAAGGCTAGATAGATGATGATTAGCCCCTCCTGCTTATGATTATTATTATATTTAATTTTATTTTTAAATTATTGCCGATTGATATTCGTCTGTCTTTTTTTAATAACTGGTAAAGCTTGATTGGTATGTATGATAATAACAATAAAATATGATAAAATAGAGAAATTTCCAAAATAATTGTAAAATCTAGGAGACATTTTAATATATACATATAAGGCTTTGATATTTCCACCTTAAGTTGCCTTTAAAATTCCTTTTTCTATAAATGCATTTTTGATTTTTTTGTAACCAACAGAAATATTTAAATTATTTTGGCACTGGAAGTTCATTTATTTTGGATAAAGAAAAATATCGAAAATTAAATTTAGTGCTTAATAATTACATAAATGATGAATAATGAAGGTTTTTAAAGAAACGTACAAAATTGAAATTATTAAAAGAACTGTAGCATTATTCATATAGGTACGTTTGGTCATGTAGGTCAAATGATCCCATATACCTCAATCTTTAAAATCGGCATGATTTACCAAACACCTTGTATATCTGAAACCTTCTACGATTATACAATAAATTTTTCTAATTTTTCTAATTTATATATTTCTGCCTAAAAATGTTCACACTTCTAAACATACATCCTTTAAATCTACTCCAAATTTTCTACCCTCTTTAAAATTATTGACATAAATTCTCGAGAGACTATGTAAAGAAACGAACAGAAAAAAAAATTGAGTTTTGAGTGAAAATGTTTTCTCTCTGACTTTTGAAAATATTCCTTCCATGTAATAAAAATTTTAACACTTTTAGTTAAATAATATCATACCAAAACTCAAACTCATGCAATTTTTATTACAGAGCTGTCATTTCATTTTTATTTTACATTTTACCACTACATAATATAAAACTAACGGCGTCCGTTTAGACTTATTTTCTACAATTCCTTTGTACAATATTTAATTTTTAATAGCTAACATAATACTTCACATGCAACAACTGTCAGGTTTGTCCAGCATGCAATGCAATAATTATATTTAAATATTAGCAACATTTATTTTGATATTGTTACTTGACAGAGATATTAGAAGGTAAATTCTACTGCATTTTCTGACACGAACATAAGGAATATAAATACCGTTCTAAGCAGGGATGTAAATAGAGTTTTAAGAAAGTCTGAAAAGGATTTTGTAGCTTTTGGTAGTAGCGTTTATAGCAGTACATTTTAATTAAAAGATACCGTCCAAGTTTATATAAAGAAGCACTTTCTGTAAAATTTAGATAATGATTACAAAATAAGAGATTTAACTCTAATGCGGTTAACGCCAGTAAATGATCTAGGTGTTATTTTCGATAGCAAACTTACTTTTAGGGAACAAAATCATAAGTTTTTCCTTATATTGGTTATTATATTATATTTATACTGACGTATCATCATAAACTATAAAAAATGGTCATCCCACACATCTTTTTTATTTCAAATTATGAAACTTCGTAAAAAAATAATACATCCGTATTTTTTTATTTTTTTCACATTACATCGTTCGATATAAAAAAAATAATAAAGTTTTCCCGCGCTGCTCGTGACGTAATTGATCCCCAGCCTGCTTGCTTGTTCGTACGTAGGTAGCAATAATGATATAACTTACCAAAACTTTACATGTTTACACACAATATATATACAACGAAATGATGACATATCGTTCAACTTATTGCCCATTAAATAAATAGATAGATTATATAATTATAATAATAATTCAAATTATTATTGGAATTAGGAATCGAAAGTTTCCCGGAAATGCGATAAAAATAATTCTCCAAAAAATCGTAATTTTCCACTTACAATCGCACAAACAAAGATTAGAAAAAACTAAAACCGAAACCGATTGACAAGTGACGGCATCAACCAATGAATAGGTCGCATGCGCGTGACGTCACAGGTCTCAGACCTTAGGTAAAAGAAACCAAAATTATTAATCTATTAAAAAAATAAATAAATAACGACAGTTTTTATAAAATAACCTCAATATAGGGGTTAAAAATCTTCAAATAATTGCAATCATTAGGAATGCTTTTGCAATCCAAGTATTTTATTAACATGTTGTTGCATGTTAATGTAAGAATTTAATTTTTAAAGTGGGTTTATGTTCAAGGATAAAACGGCCGTATTACAAGATCATGATCTAGTTGAATATCCTCTCTTAATATGAGATATAAAATTTAAAATCCTAATGTAAAACTAAAAGTGCTTCTGATTGTAATAATTGCGGTTAAAGTTAAAACAAGCAATAAATAATTCATGATGTAACATATAATAATTCGATGTAACTAGTTTATATGTAGTAAGTAATATATTATATGAAGTTAGTTGTGAACAACCAGTGAATAAAGAAGACATTAAAAATAGTAAGTAGTAAGTTTTTATAAATTATTCATTATACAAAAAGTATTAAACACGTAATTAAGACTACAATTACATGGTAAGAAAATTAACACTTTGTATTGATTTGTCAGTATTTTTAATAACGATTTCTTGTTTATATTTAGATCTATGGACTGTAAGCGAAGGAAAAATCGTTTTCGAGAATATCTAGAGCAAATTATAAATTTTAGTTGTGAAATGATACATCATTTCAGTAGCCTCTAATTCCAAATCTATTAGATCCATCAAAACTATCGTTTTTATAGATTATTTCACTTATTAACGCATTAATGAGAGCCCGTTTTTTCACAACATTGCACCAATCAAACGTCATTATTAGTGGTAATTC
Source organism: Rutpela maculata (assembly GCA_936432065.2). Taxonomy (NCBI): domain Eukaryota; kingdom Metazoa; phylum Arthropoda; class Insecta; order Coleoptera; family Cerambycidae; genus Rutpela; species Rutpela maculata. The sequence goes on from OW386293.2 coordinate 86,473,124, forward strand.
AACCTAGATCGGCTTTTGACAGTACCAACATGAAAAAAATTTTTGTGTCGCCTCGTCGACATATATTGCGAAAATTTTTTGACGTTTTGCTTCGTGAAATTTTTTCGGCAAACAGGATAACTCGTGCTTTTAAATTTTATCTATAAATATCTTCTCTAGCTTATTACTAAATGTTAACGTAAATTGTAAATTGTGTATTGTATTATATACGTAGTAATATAATAATATAAAAATAACCTAGAAACACCACATAAGTTGACAACTCCCAATTTCAAAGCGAAGGCTGTGTGGAACCTGTATAGGTTCGGAAACAAGTTATACACAGTTTTCAATGGCTTATAATACCTAACGTAATTACAAAATAATTTTTACAACTAAAATTAAATACAAATGCCTATGAAGCAGGCAAACCATTTATTTCATGTTAAATAAACAAATGTACTTACGTATGGTAATTCATCACAAAGCAGGTAACACCTTATTCGGAAAATCAAAACTCTGCAGTAAGTAGCACTATGCATTATAATTCGTTGTACTTACTTAAAGTTATCTCTACTTAAAGAAGCAAACCTTAACTCAATAGAATAGAGTAGAATTTATTTTGCCATTTTTTTTGATACATAGATTATGTACATTTGGCACGTCTAAATAACAATATTTAGTTAAATAATTCACACAAGTTGAAATAAACAATTTGTCTGTCTCGTTACAGCAATAAAACTTAAATTAAAATACATAAATACACAAAAATACACATTAATAAAATAACTTATAAATATGTATAAAAACAAACAAACCTCTTATAAAAACTCTGTCCATACAAATGCAACACAATAGATAAAAAATAATAATAATAATAACAAATTTTATCTATTTAAAAATTCGTCATCACTATAAAATGAATTTTCTATTAATAGTTTTCTTATTTCTTTTTTAAATAAAGATAAGTTCAATTCTCTCATATTTTTAGGAACGCTGTTAAATAAAATAATACAATTATAGTGCAGTGAGTTTTGGAATGTCGCTGTTTTATGCACTGGGATCACCAACAGATCTTTATGTCTTGTATTATATAAATGGTTATCTCCGGAAGTGGAGAAGGTGTACAAATTTGTTTTTGCAAATACCAGACATTTGTAGATATAGATACTAGGAACTGTAAAAATATTATATTCTTTTAAATAATTCCTTACGACTGGATCTATTATTTAGGTTAAAAATTAATCTTAGTAATCTCCTCTGGGAAACAAATACTCATTGTATATGACTTGAATGGCCCCAGGCTAATATATTCAATGATAAATGTGAATATGCTAAAGCATAATACACACTTAACAGACAATTGTTAAACTTCTTAAATTAAAAATAATTTCATTTCATTTCATCTGGTCTCGGCAACCTTAGAACGTAAAAGCGAGAGATTGATAAAATGCAATATTGTCTGGCTTTATTCGTAGTGTGACTGATCGAAGCGTGCCAGAGACTCTTTACATCGAAGACCAGTCTATAAGTTACAATACCTATGGTTTAACGCATATTGTTTTTGTTTTGATTGTCATTGTCATTTATACCTACTTTGTTTTTTATTAAATGAGTCGCTTTGGAAATGCATTTTTATGTGACGTAAATGATGAAATTGAAAATAAAGGTCAGTAAAATCTAAAAAGTGACAATAAAACGTCTGAAGGTAATTAATTACAAAATATAATATTGAAGATGTACTTAATGAATTATTTATTCGTGAAATATTCTCTCCAAATACCACTCGTGCTTTTAAATTTTATCTATAAATTTTTTCTCAAGCTAACTTGCCAAAAGGTGATATAACTCGTATAAATTGGCAGTTTGTTATCAAAGATTAAATCCCTTCCGCTAAAGGGCTCGGGATTTAATCAGATGAAAAACTGGCAATTTACACTCTTTATATTACAAGGCAACAATGCTTTCGAAAAAATTTTCGATAAAATTTTAAGCGCTAGTGATAGTACATACGAAAATTTTATGAGAAATATTTCCTTTATCTGTACTTTTTATAGGACACTTGCTAAAAAACACGAAAAACCTCAAAAATATATCTTTTTTTAGAAGGCAGGGGGTGAAGCCCCAAGGAAACTTACTAGTTTTTAATTTTTACCTACATTTTGAACAAGTCACCACAGTTTCAAAACATTATTCCTTTTTTCTTCTAAAATATCCAATTTCCACACACTATATGAGATTTCTAAGTAATTATTAGCATATTTAGTTTATAATACTTCAAGAATTATTTAAAAGTAATTGGATATGCTATTAGCCTATTTTGGAGTAAGTGAATTTCATTTAACTTTATGTACTTAAATGAAAAGGTTCAGTAAACAGAATGCTTTGTTTTATTTGTCGCTCTCGAAAATGTGAATAAGAAAAGAAAATCAGAAAAAGGAATGCATGCCTTCATAAATTCCCCCTGCAATCTCTGCAACAAAAGAATATTGGCACAATTATTAACCCTCTTTTTACGTCCATTCCTTTCTTAATGTTCCATTAGAAAAGTTAATAAAAAAAAACATATACCAGTATTTATCGCCGAATGTCACAAATGACTAATAATAAAAGCTTTGTCTCTATCAACCCCTATAAGTAATAAAAGGGTGGAAAATGTTTTTAAGTTAACGCTTTTGTTACTTACACCAAAAAATATTCTCTTGGTTAACCGCCACAGCATGACGGTTTGGTTGGCACTGTTGGCAGACATTATCTTGTCATTTAGTCGCTATCAAGCTACTTCCTCCTTTATACTTTATAAAATGGCTTTTTCATTCTGCCGGCTTAATTATTTTTCTAAATTTATGCCCTCACTTTATTAGTGTTTACACGAACATTACCGACATATATTTCAATTAACATTTTAATTTGTATTTCTTATAAACTAGCACGGACGATATTTTACAGAGGCTTTAAACATTAATTGGTGTTCTTTGACATAGTAGTGCGGCAGCGTATGTCAAAAATTAATATCCTTTATGCTCCTCAGTGTTACAAGCAAACGACAAATGACTTTTTACTTAATAAAATTTTCTTAACAGAAACACGTTTAATGAACACTAAAAAAATTTTTTCGATTGATTCTGTGACGTAACTAGGAGTGGGGCGTTTATTTACTTATTTAACGCCGGCCTATTTCCGCTATCAAGGCCGATTCCAGGAGACGAGCTGCACCCACATGGAAATTTTGCCGAACCTCTTCTCTGTCAAAAATTAGGGATCTTTCACTTGCCTAACAATTAATAGACAAGGGACCGACAGCTTTACATCCGAAGAATGGCATCCTCATCTCAAATTACATGGCGTCCACGTATGCACTGATATATAAACCCCTAGAAGGTGGAACGAGATCGTTTACCTCATCCAAGTACTAACTGCAATGAACGTTGCTTCAATGTAAATATCGAAATATGTGTGAAAGTGAAAGTTAAAAGAATTTTTTTTTTAAATTAATTTCCACAATAAGCGCCTTACCAAAACCTGAACTGGAGCCAACCATACAACCAGGGCGCGCAGCGCCGTGATGAATGCAGGGTTGGACGGAGCAGGTGCGGTTCGGCTTAACGAGTGATGTTTTGGGGGACATTAGCTCTCCTGTTCGTCTTAAGCAAACGTAAAACCGATAATAAAATAAAAAATTGCTGTCTATTAAAAATAACACAACATTTGGTTAAGCACTTACAAAATTTGGGCTGGTGACTCGAGTGAAATGCTAAATGAAAAAACTCGTACGATAATTGGTATGGTCGTATGGTCTCTCTGCCTCCAGGAAGGCATGGTAAAGTAAAAGAGTATTAGTCTAGGTGCCCGCGTACAAAAATGCAATTTATACATATCCTCGTATAACTTCTTGTACGGCATAATTGCGCCTAGTCTATCACTTTTTTCCTCTGCGAAAATTTTCGTAAACGGGGCGTTCCTCCTCGGCATAAAAAAGACGATTTCCACACGTCGGACTGGAAAATCGGCAAATATATTTTGTCCGACAATTCGAAAATTGTATTCTACATATTTTTATTAAGCAATCTTGTAAAAATCAGCTGGTTATGAATAAATGTTTTAAAGTTATGTTATGTTATGTTATGTTAGGTTATGTTATGTTATGTTTAGGGTGGTAGACACCCTTAACGTTCCAAAATTTTTGTCGGATTGTTTATAGAAATATATAGAATATATATGTAGAATCCAATTCTCAAATTGTCCGACAAAATATATTTGCCGATTTTCCAGTACGACGTGTGGAAATCGTCTTTTTCATGCCGAGGAGGAACGCCGCGTTTACGAAAATTTTCGCAGAGGAAAAAAGTGATAGACTAGGTGCAATTATGCCGTACAAGGAGTTATACGAGGATATGTATAAATTGCATTTTTGTACGCGGGCACCTAGACTATATAGTTTAAAATGCTATAATTTTAAAGAATTTTTTGGCCTAAAAGGAATTTACGAACAAAATGACAAAATGAACAAAAAAGATAAAAAACAGAAGCAAAAAAAAAACGAAAAAATAGAAAAGGAAAGAGGGGATTAAAGATAAAATTAAGGAAAGATGATTTCTAGGAGAGTTGCGTATTACCGCTGTATTACCGTGATATACCATAAGTGCTTTTAATAGTTTTACGTATATAGAGATATATGGGAGTAAATTATATTATATTAGCAACTAGTATATAGCATATAGATGTGTATAATAAAATATATATACATTTAGGTTTTATTTTTTCGATTAATAACACTCACCTGCAAAGAAATAAATGGTGTCGGCGTTTTAAATTTTTATGGTCATTGTGTATCAACATAATTCACTAAATCCAAATATAATTAGTCTTGGAATATTGAAAACTAAATTCCTAAAAAATAGTGCAATTATCGCAGTCACATTGTATTCGCCATTTTGAATTCATAACTTTTGGACATTAAATTTATTATAAATTGAATTTTTTTATCACATAAGGATCTCGCACAAAAGTATATGAAAAGGCCGTTTGGTCAAAAATTTTGAAATTTTGGAAAAAAAATTATCCTGGTTATACTGAACAAAAGCTCTGATTGGCACAATGCTCAAAATTCAATAGTTCGGCCCCCAGTGGCCTTTGAAGTCTAAAAATATAGAGCTCTTATAGACCAGTTAGATTCTTTTATTCTCTTTCTTTTTGAATTATTTTAACCCCTTCTATTTTTTGGTATTATTAATAAAATATTGCCCATTGAGTATATATGAAGCGAGAAAGTCTTCTAACTTGTATACGGAAAAATATAATTAGAGAATTATTAATGATATTAATAATTTTATTTGACCAAGTTACAAAATACGTTTTTGGCAAGTCAGAAATAGAAAATACATAATAAAAAAATGTATACACAATACACATCACTACATATACAAATACTTCACACAATATAAAAGAATCCAAAAAAAAAAGAAAGAAGAGGCAAGCTCCCACGAAATGGCCAGAGCATACCAAATAAGCAGAGGTCAAACTAAAAGATCAACAAATTTGTGTGTTTACAAATTCATCAATTGAATAGAAACAATATTTTAAAATGTGTTTTTTTATTATCTTTTTGAAACCATTAAAATTAAGAGATTTTACGTCATTAGGAATGTGATTGTATAATTGAAGGTTTAGAGAGTTTTCTGTAATTTTGTTAACCTAAGACGAGGCTGCCTAAGTTGATTGGCAGACCTAGTGCTATACGAATGGAAATCTGAGTTAGTACAAAAAGAATTTACGTTCTTGTGAATTTCAAGTAAAGTAACATAAATGTAAAGAGAAGGAACTGGCATTATACCAAGACTTTTACATATTGGTAAACAGTGGTCCCTCCATCCTGCATTAACATCTAACCTGACTGCTTTCTTCTGCAGACGATCCACCCCATAGGAGGATAGCATAATTAATATGAGCATGAATTAATGAAAAATACGTAACATGAATACTGAACTTGATAATTTGTGTGACAGTTGCTCCACTTGATTGGACCAGCTTAGAGTGTCATCTAAAATAATGCCAAGAATTATAATTAATTAGTGAATTATTTGTTGAGAAAACGATTTGTTGGGTTTTTTCTTCGCTTAATTTAAGATCATTCGAGGAGAACCAGCTTGTTTGATAGAACTAAAGCTATTCTCACTTAGGTCAGTAATATTCAAATTAAAATCAATAATGGATGTATCATCAGCATAAGCGATGCATATTTTTGGTGACAAAGTGAAAAAAATCATTGACGTATAATATAAATAGAGCCCTGAGGAACCTTATGTTTAACCGGAGGAAGTTCTGAGCTTAAATTATCTATAGAGACATTACTGAAGTCTGTAGTTGAGGTATGAATAGAAAAGATTCAATGGCAAGCCTCGAATACCATAAAAACTCATCTTTTCCAGAACTATTTCATATGAGACACAGTCAAAGGCCTTGGAGAGGTCGCACAAGCTAATAGCTACATGTCTGCCGTCTTCAAGACCCTTAACTATGTCGCACACTAATTTAAATACTGCCATAATAGTGGTGGAGTATTTATTTCTAAAACCAAATTGACGACAATTTAAAACATTATTACAATCTAAGAAATTTGTAAGTCTTTTTTTTTGAGAATAATTTTAATGATGTTCCCAAATATGCGGATGATGGAGATAGAAGGGGTTAAAATTACTTAAAAAAATTTTAGACTTCAAAGGCGGTGGCCGAACTATTGAATTTTGAGCATCGTGCCCATGAGATCTTTTGTTCAGTATAACCAGGAGAACTTTTTCCCAAAATTTCAAAAATTTTGACCGAGCGGCCTTTTTCTATAGTTTTGTGCGGTGTCCTTTAATTTAATAAAATGAAATATCACCAACGACTTCGTCAAATTCTAGACTTATCTCTACTTCCACTATTCTCTACTTCTCTCTCTTATTTTTCATTTTTCTCACCTTATACCAGACGTAGCTGGTTCAAATTAAAATGAAACCACCGCCGAGCCACACCTTACAGTTTTTGAAAGATCTCATAGAAATCCTTTAAGCCAACTCAGAGTAATGTTTGTACTCCTACAAAAAAAAAAAAACATTCGTACGGATGAAATTAAACATTCGAGTTACCTGGTTGCTAAGGCGTTGCTAGCTACGAAAATAGAACTTTCGTGGTCAGGACAGGGAAATTAAAAAAAAATTTTAACGCTTCATAAGTTTGCATATACCTTGCTTTGGATTTCTTGAGGTAAAGCGAGGCACAAGCAAAATTGGTTGCTTCTTGTATCCCTTTTTCATCGCCACCAAACATATTTGTTTATTATACTCTTCGCAAAAACGAAGAGTATATTGCATTTGATCGACACATTTCTAAAACCGGAAATATCGCTCATAGAGAAAAAAATTTCATCATCTTTGTGTTAGTGAACGAATTCTGAACAACTTTCAAAATGTCCGCCTGTCTGTCTGTCTGTCTGTCTGTCTGTCCGTCTGTCTGTTTGTCTGTCTGTCCGTCCGTCACGTTTCTTATAAGCACGATAACTTAAGAAGGAAAAGTCCGATCGTATTGAAATTTGGAAAGTAAGTTAGTGTTAGCTAGAGGAAGAACCCTATTTTTGAAGAAAATCAACCAGTAAATAAGAAAGTTATTAATCGTCTAATTAAAAAGAAAAAAATGTTTTCTTAATTTTTGTCGCTTGCACTTAAATATAAATCTTGCGAAATGTTATCCTATGATATATATTTTTTAGTTTACGCATTTTATTAATATATAATTTATAATAATATGTCTAATGCGTTGAAATATGATTCTCGAAAGATATATATTACAGACATTCAATTTTTTTAGTGATTTCTGATGGTCCAGCGGTTAAAGTTTTGTTTTATAATCCGAAGATCCCGTGTTCGAATCCTAGGTTTTTTTTTTTAATTTTATTTCATATATTTTTTTCACAAAAAGTTGGTATTATAAAATTTAGGATGTCCAAAAATTAACATTATTTACAAAAAAACTGCGATGACTATCCTATAGAATGTGTAACAATTATATAAAAAAAGCTCAGTAAATTGGCGAAGAGTACTTAGGCTTTTAGCTTGTTTTATTTTGAAACCACCAGAAATTAAAATGTTTAATATAATCATCGATGACACAGATAGTAAATGTTTCGTTGGCATGGAAACAATTTTCACAGACAGCCTCCTATACCATAAAATTTATTAAAACGCCAAATAACTTCATGAAATAATTAGTTTTAAATGATTGAATCCCATAATCTTTTGGTAGTAGAAAAAACATAATACATTACACGATGCGAAAGCCCTTTTACGTGTTCGGTATTTTTTGACTCGACTTCGCCTAGACCATTCAAAAATCACCTCACACCTAAAAGTGAAATTTCGTATCTAGTAATGTAAAAATTACATTATACGTGGTAGAAAAATCACGTCAAAATCACATCAAAACTAACTCAATTTTAAAAGCGCCATTTCGCCGCAGGCCTATGAAATTTGTTACACATAGTAATTTAGTATGAGGAACAATCTATACTTATAAAAATAGGGCATTTACATAAATACGGGTGCTGTTATATTTGAATATTAAATTGGAAAACAAAAGACATTTCATTTTTCTCAAAAACCCAGAAGCCCATAAAAAATTAGAAGAAATTGAAATTCTTAATATGATGTACTAACCAACAGACATCATTTGATTGGTCAATGATCATTTTGAACATCGTGATACATTGCGACTGATCTCTTCACTTCATAAATTAGGCTGCCATCATATACAAAATATCGCATCTCCCACTTAAACTTCTAATTGATCTTTTAGGGTTGTCAAAGATATGTTGCCAATACCGAATCATGAAGTACAGTAAGCAGACACTAAAGCATCGTGGCTGAAGTGAGCTTTCAATGACATAAGCATAATGATGCATAACCTTCAAAATCAGTTTTGACACCCTTTTTGATACTGATGTGATGAATACGTCGCCAAGTCCACTTTTATAGTTCCACATCCACGTATAGTACAGTCAAATTGATTTATTAATTCATTTTTCTTTTCAGTGACAACATTCCACTAGAAATATTATTGTTGATTTTTATGTATGTATGATTTTTATATACCTCTTGATTATACCTCTAGATTACGAAAAAAATATTTGCGCCCAAAAATTCCTCGTGGTTCTACTTATCTGCTTAATATATCTTGTAAGAGTGATCGAATGGGAACACTGGCTTATTTGAAATAAAATTCTCAAAAAATATAGACCTGTCCGATATATATAGGTCAATCCGCCATCTTGGAAAAAAGTGGAAGACACCAAAAATGGCCTAAAAATTCGAAATTGAATATCTTTTCGATAAAAAGGAGTAATTTCACCAAAGTTGGCAAAAATAAAACTCATCTCTATGGTCAAATATGGTCAAATATAATAAACACGGGTGAGATCTTTTTTGTGTCAGATCCTCCCTGCTACTCACCATGTATTTACCTTATTACTGCCTTATAGTTTTTTTCATTATTTTTATTTTGTACTACAAATAACGTTTATATCTACCCTATGAACTATTTTTAGTCATTATATTTTAATCATTATTTTTAAATTCAGTGGCACGATGTCAAAAAAAAAACATCTTGTGTTCTCTATTTTAGTACCAAAGAACTAGCCTATTATTTCGTTGTTTTTTAAAATTACAGCGATTATCAAAATGTTTTAATAATTTGTGTAATAATTTTGAAATTTTATCAACTTGAGACATTCTACTAAATTACATATTAAAAACACTGTACCATGCCTTGGCTGAATCAATTCTGCGCTATGGAATAATAATTTGGGGTAGTGCATATATAGCAAATATTGAAGTGTTAAAAATTACCCAAAAATACTTAATTAAAGTAATTCTATCAAAAAAAAATCGGCAGCTACTGGAAGCGGCTGGAACCTCCCCACACGGTGGATCCCTATCAGCTGTATTTGAATATTACATCTGAAATCAGAGCACTCAGCAAACACATAAATTACACGTGACTTTGGAGCCATTTATTTCATGAACAAATATCGAACGAACTGAAGTGGACTACAAGCAATCTGTTAAAACATAACCTCTCATGTTTGTTTATGTTGCATGTTAATCAATTGCCGAATATTATAAGGGTATTAACAGATAACGTTTAGAAGATTTTGTAGAACATTGGATAGGGAAAAAAATAATAACACAGAATTTAGCCCAAATGACACTCTATCCTCAACAAGTCAATAATATTATGGACAGTTCAAGCAGACTACACATGCGTCAAATTAAAATCTTCCTGCTCCATCAAAAAGGTCCGAGCAAGTCGAGCTTCGTCCGAAGCCTTTATTTTGTAATATTCGAATGTTTAAGATTTAGCTCAGTTCGCTCGATTTGCAATGAACGATTGTGACGCGTCCCATCAATCAGACGTAATATCCGAACAAGACTATAAACCCAACTAAAATAAGTTTTGACATTGTCAAAAATATTTGAGTTGGTAACCTGTACGAATGTTGATTTTTAGGTTATGAAATATATTTAGGGACATAATATGTTTAAGTTTTTCAAGTTTATTCTCATTTTTAGCTTGGAGTAAATATTTAAAAATTCACGTAAATAATTTTTCAATATAGACCATTTTAGGACAACGTCACGATAAGTCGGCCATATTTCCTGAGGTACAACCAAACATTTTATTCCATTGTAAACAAAGAAGTAATCTCAGTTTTAAACGTGAAATAAAAATAAAATGCCATCCTTTTGTGGGATAAGGTGCGATTGTGAGATAAAGTTTATTTTGAATTTAAAAAAAGCTTAGGAGAAAGGTAAAGAAATCACTTTCTGGTAGAATCTATTGAATACTACATATACGCGTAATATAATATGCTTATCACTGAAATCTAGCACTTAGTTATTTAAATGTAAACTTGCCTTGCCCATAACAAAGAATACATTTGAGTTTATCTTTCTTGCACAAACTTCTTGCACAAATCCAGCCTCATAATGTTTATATGCTTGTAAAGATTTATATGCTTTTAACTGTTGACCTGTGTAGAAGCTGTGAATAAACACTAAGTAATTTACCATATTAATTACGGATACACCAGGTAAAATAGACAAATCGGCAGAAAGGTCTCCAGTCTCCACTCCAATGGTGTATAGGTCAATATTGTCTATTATTTTGATTTTCTCATCATAGCGACACTTTACATCACCCATAAGTGTTATTATATTCACTACATGACATTATTACGAAAACACATACAGCTTCTCAAGAAAAACTAGAACTAAAAATATATAAAACCACGCAAACTGCGTTTGATTGTCGTCCCTCAAGTAAAATGTCAAAATTGTCAAATCCACAACTGAAATGGTTGATTAATAAAAAAATAGACTGCTAATTATAGGTTAGATTTCCAACCTACAAAACGAGTCCTTTTTTATTAGGACAAATTATTTAGAACTTCATAAACATTACACTGTACTAGATTTTAGTTGGAAGTACGGGAACCAGGCAGAAAATTTAATAATAGCTACGTAATATTCTTATATCTTAAGAAATATATATTTTTGAGGCTAGCTGTGACGTCACGTACCATACCTATAAGTCAACATTCACAAAGGTTACCAACCCAAATATTTTTGACAGATGGCAAAATACAGTTTCCCCTAACAATACTACCGATAATATTTTTCGGATGCTGCCATGTGTGCACATATGACGAATTCTTTTTAATTTTTTTAACGGAAACCAAATCGAAAGGGTGCAAGTGTGATATATCATTGAAATTGAAATTTTTGCTGCTTTTCAATGGTTCGATTACAAATTGTAAGTAATCATAAAATAAACAACTTGTTGTGCCAAAACGGCACTAAACATAATTCGATCTCAACCAAAACCTTTTCAAATCTTCTGGAGCACTAAAGAAACCCTCGTGCAAAGTTTCATCCAAATCCGTTTAATAGCTTCGCCGCTATCGTGCTAACATTCATACACACACACAAACATACACACAGACATTTTTCAAAGACCACTTTTTTGGGTTCCTGGGACCTCAAAACATAAAGAGTTGATGTTATCTCAATTTTCGATTTTGGACTAATTGTAGTAACCTCCCACAATTTTATTGTGGGGAGGTTAATAGACAATATTCCACAAACCTGCTTTTTAATGACTTTGATGTTTTGAACGTAGAGTTAGTAGTAGTATGCTAAATCAGTTTTCGTGTTTTCTTACAAACATAAATCTACTTAAACAAGCAAATCTGTCATACCTAGGATACTCGAGGCAAAGTAAATTTAAATATGAATATTCCTGTAAGTACAAAAACACAAACACAAAGATTTATAAATTATTTCGCGCCTAAATTTTATAACTGTTTGTCATATGAATTAAAACAAATAAATAATGTAAATTTATTTAAGAAAAGAGTTACTATATTTACTCAATCAAATAAGACTGGTTTCTCAAAATTGTTATCAAATAAATAAATCAATTTTTTTAATTTTCTATTAAGTATTTAGTATCTTCATAAATTTTACTCGATTTGATGAGCAGTTTCAGGACTTTATTTTTGTTTACTTATTATTATTATATATATTTATGTAGTATTTATTATTTAAAGACCAATGTTTTGAATAACTAAAACTAAATGAGCAGACATATTAACAAAATTTTTTTATATACACACACACAGATATATTTTATATCTAGCCGTATGAATAAGTATTAGAAATGTTTAAAAACTAGGAAACAATGTTAACGTGGTCAATTTTTTGATTTGATTATATTTTATTACCTTTAGTATCTAGGTTGACAGGCATATTATTACAGATATAAGTTGACAATTTTAGCTTGATACTAGGTTGTATACATTTTAAATTTACTTTCCAGGAGCTATAAGAATAAATATGTATTAAGAAATTCTTCATTGTTCACGCTAAAATAAAATTTGTGGAAAAATTCCATTAGAAATAATTGGTTTATTCATGCTAATGTAACCACAATACAAATTTCATTACGACAAAGACCAGAAAATCGTTTATTATTAAAACACAATATTAATGAAACCTAACGCCAATATATCAGTATTATCCAATAATAACACATGGTAGTATTTGCTTTTATACTAGTAATGGGAATTGCTTTATAATATTATACTTACTTTATGACTATTCTACGAATAATGTTTCTATTAGATATAACAAGCTGCATTATCGTCAAATATCGATTGGGAACAACATATTTCAATAATTTAAATAAGCCTTTAAGTAAAGTGAGTTAATAATAAAATACACCACAAAAAGGACCATTAACCCATATAAAATAGTACAAAGCTTAATGGTTCACATTTTGTATATTATATCCACAATAATCCACATTTGCGAGCAATATGACAAAGTTGACTTTAAAGACAAAGGTATTAAAGAGAAAAAGGTCTTGACCTCGTACAGTTTCCAAAAATTAATATAGTACTGGAACTCAATCTTAGTGGACATTAAAAATAATAATATAATAATGCCCGGGTGTACAATAATTATGTTGTTGAACAATACAATATAATTATTGCACACCCGAGGAGTTATATAATTATCGGGTTCTTGGTCAACGCGCACTCAGTTTCGCTGACAAAAGTATTTTTACTTGTAGTGGGTGGAATAAGCGTAATAATATTTCACATCCGGATACCAGCACCAAAATGGGGTGAAATGTAGAGATAAATTTTTTTGTAAATCCGTCGGGAGATACTCTCTGAAATTACTAAGTCAATTGTAATGACGTCATCAAAATGGCCGCCGTACTAATTTTTTTAGGTTCAAATATCTCAAGAACTAATCAACGGATTCGGATACACAAAGTCTCATTTTAAAGATAAAGGAACATTCTATAAAAAAGGTAAGAAGCAGTTATTACGCAAAAACAATAGTTTTAATTTTATTTGCAGATCTATACAAAATATTTAAATTTTTGTCAATTTTTACTTCCACATCTAGTATAGTAACGACAAAAAAAAATTTTTAATTTTTTTTACAAAATTTAAAAAGAACTGTAGATATGCTGCAACCTAATCAATTCAATCGACATTCATTCGGGGGCACTGGCTTTCACATGCATACACAAAAGAGTATATCTGAGATCACTTTTAATGCAACGACACCTTTCACGCCGTTCGTTCCTTGCACTTTAGTGGAGTCAAATTAATTAAATTAAACGCAAAATAATTTGTTTAGCTTTTGCTCATAAAAAATGCAATGTTTTTTTAAATTTGTGTAGGTTGCATACTGTTTTAAAAATCTTCATTGTTTAATGGAATTTTAAGGAGGCCGTTGTTAGACGTCGAAAGTTGAAACATTAATAGAGCCACTAAAAGCTCGCAAGTCGGAATCTTTAATAAAGTCACTTAACAGTTAATTTTATCTAGTGATATACTCATTAAAAAGAAAACCAACCTAACTAGAACTAACCTTAAGTCCATGCACAAAACTTTTGTAAAATTTTTAATATCACCGATACAATAATAAAAAATTTCTGCCATCTAGATTTAAATCCGAAACATTCGTATTCTGAGCTAGTCATCAAATCAAAAATTGAATCAAATCAAATCAAAAATAAATTTATTTTAAATTATATATAACATATTGTCCTCCCGAGCACTTGTTCCGAGCCACCCAGACATCCCCGATACGAATCGTCGTGCCAATTGAAAGGCCAGATCGGATTAAATAGGAAATTAAATTATAAACACAATATTCTTCCGCAGGATAGGCGAACTAAAAAGTTTATAAGATAAAACACGTAAAAAAAATAAAATAATTGGTACATACAATGCAAAAGACGCTAGTATAAATAAAATATCGCAGTTATATGGAAAATTACTAACCAAAAAACCTGTCATAAACAATGCAGCAAAAGCGAGCGGTTATGCTAGACAACACACTTTAGGGTTTAAAATATTTGTGTTCCTGAAACTTTTGATATCCAAAGAAACATTGTGACCTTTTCAAAATAAGTCAAACCATTAGCGATTACGTTAAAAATCCGAAACTCGTCAGATATGTGTTACATCTTATATTACAGTTTTACACATTGTTTAGTCGTTTAAATAAACATTTTGCGGTAAAATTTTCCAACAAGTCTTAGTTCAATAAAAAGCACATATTTCACTCACTGTCTTTAGAATGTATGCAATATTAAATTACAATTATTAAATTATACAAAAAGGGCCATTATTAATAATTTTGAATGTTGTTTCATAAGTCTAGTTTTATTCTAAATTTTATTGCAAGCGATTTGGATTTTTATTTTTTGTGATGTGATTACTAGTACCGAAAATAGAAAGACTTTAATGCTGCAACATTAATTATTTAAATTTCATATGAAGCAACGATAAGGTGTAATCCAAAACTTCTCATTGCATGTTATTACATCAAAAATAAACTAAAATAGTACAATTCCTGCAGTAGAAGAATCCTTTAATTACCTTTTTTTATCCTTAATTTGATTCCAAACAATAACTCGTAACAGAAATTAAATTGTTATTGTTCTCTTTCTTTTATAAACAAAAGCTAAACAAACAACATTTAAAAGAAAGAACATTCCAATAAAACAAAAATAAAGAAATTAAAAATTCACTGTAATTTCAAAAAAAAATTAAACAAGTTATTTCAGGTTAAGTTAAATGAAATAATCAAAATTTGCGAAAAGAGACGATTAATTAAAAAATATATATCTCGGTAAGGTGGAAATCGAGAGAGATATTGCGTTAGTTGTCTTAGTTACCTAGTTTGCGAAATACGATGAGTGGGAGAGGGAAATATTACCTGTCAACCGCGAATTATGATACGATTTCAAAGACGTTTTATTAGATGCAATTTTGAAAAATGTAGTTCTAGATTATTTTCAACTAGCTGGAACAAAAATATAAGCACTGGGGAATAATCATCCCGAATTTTAAGATGAAATATCAATTTGTTTATTTATAAGTGATCGAAACGCAAAAACCAACGTATCTCAGCTCCAAATGCAAGCAGAGCATTAAATTTTCTTTTGAAAGATGGCTTATTTAATCTACTTTCATAAGTCGTTTTCCGATTTTGATTTCATAAAAAAACCATAGAGTTATTTGAATTTGTTTATTATTGAAGTTTCGAAAATTATAAACAAATGCAATAAAAACGGTTTAAATTTTGAAAAAAAAATTTTTTCCTTCGTGATTTTAAAGTACTTATATAAAGCTACAATTTGAGCCATCGTACACATTTCTTTGATTTGATGGCAGGATTTCACAAGGGTGCAAAGTTTTAGCAACAATTGTATATTTGACCCGTTTTAATAATCATTTAGATTTGAAATTTTAAGCGGTGATTGTACTTTATAAGAGATATATTTTTCCAAAATTTCATTGAAAATTATCCTTTATTTTTGAAATAATAGCAATTCGTTTAAAAACGCAAAATGTTCATTTTTTTTTAAATAATAATAACAACTGGAAAGAATTATAGTTTATGTACTTTTGTTCCAAAACTCATAACGAACATTTTCCTTCTCTTTGTTGTTTTCCATAAGACTTATAAATTTAGAGATATTCAAATATAACCGATGAAAAACACGGTCTAAAAAATTAAATTGTTTAAATAAACAATACGCCGACCTCGCAGAAACTGCAAAACTGAAATGTGAACTATAGTTGACCCAGTGAACAGGTTAAAACAGACCAGACAATTCACATTGCGAATTTATCAGTCCTAATTTGACTCCACTACTTGTAGGACACCAATTCTTGACAGTGTTTGCTCACAGGCAATTTCTTCAAATGTTACATTGAAAAATAGCTCGTTTCAAGTGTTCCAATAGTGTATTTGCAGTTGGCGGAACATTTTCAATATTTCTACTTAGTTGGATAAAAAGTATCCTACGTGCCTGGTTAACTATTTCTGCTGTACTAGTAGTATCATACGTAAATACAACAAAACGCTCAAGTACAGAAAACTTTGAGCTATCAGGTGTTGATACTGTTGTTAACAGGGTACAATATGCTTGGAAAACCGAATCAACATCACGAAATGACATCCATGTTTTCTGCAGCTTCGTCCATCTCAACAAATAAGCTTTGTTAAAGGACGCGATACTATAAAGGCAATATTAAATATACTACATTTAATATACTACATTTAATTGAGAAGCCAAGGGAATATGGCATGCCAATGTACCTTTGTTTCGTAGACCGTAAGGTTTTTAACGAGGCAGAATGGTACAAACTGTGGATCGTATTATTAGAGATGGGAAAATTTAGACATGTGATTTTCATTATTTATCGACTATAACGCAGATACATTGGTGGAGGTCGACAACAGCAATTTCAACAAATATAAAGTTGACAAATTAGTCAAACAAGGCTGTGGTCTACCACCGATTCTTTCCAACATCTACAGTGAATACGCCATGCGACGTGTGTTGCAGGAGCGGCAGGGTGGAATATTTATAGATGAAATAAAAATTTTAAACTTGAAAACAGATGAGCACTCACTCTCGAAGTTAAAATAATTATTTAAATTCTATAAAACTGCGTTATCTAACTGATAACTAATATTTAGACTGCTGACAAATTCTTCTCCACGTCTAAATGTTATTAAGACGGTTTGTTCACTGGAAGCTGGATACTGTAGCAGAATTATTATTGAAAATGCAAATTACCATCTAATAATCTGTACGTAAACTTATTTCATAATGGGCAAAGCCTAGCTGCAAAGTAGCCACTACTGCTTGGGGCAAATTCCCTCTTGCCGTAGCTTTTACTAGTTACATCTTCGTTAGCGATGTCACACCAAGCCGCGAATTTACATGCACTCAGCTTAAATACTGCGCGCGCAAAACCAATTTAGTGGAGGATGCGTTCCGGAGAAACCGAGAACTGTCATACGCCTACCATATTTTGGATCTACCGGCCTTTTTTTAGTCTGACTTTAAGAAACTCCAGTGACGGACAAACTAAAGACTTAACTAAAATATATTAAATCATACGAAAATTACCAAAATATAGTTGCAACCCCTCCCCCCTATAAAAAGTGAATCGTTACACAATAAGTCTTTTGGATGGTGTTCGTTGCAATAGTTTCTCTTTTAGCATTATGTGGCAATACATATTCATTGCAATTAACGCGGCCAGGCTTGTAATCCAGTGCTCGGCGAGCATACCTACTATTAATGAATCATGTTCATAAAACCAAAACATTCGATTGATGTTACAAGGAACTGATGGAAATGAGCTTTACTGAGATTGTGCGCTTAAGAGCTAACCGCGTCAAATGACGTGATCCTGTTAAACGTGCTATACATCAAATTAGGGCCTACCAGAATAATGCATCACAAACGTTCTGCCAAGATATTGTAGATAAGATGATTAGATTTTTTGGAATTGATATTAGCATTCTTATATTTGGACTTGAAATTAATTAATTCCTTTTAAAGATTTTTTAAACAATTTAGATTTATGTTGTTTATACAGATTTGATGATAGCATATTACATTTTTTCATTTGGTCGAACCAATTTGGATCGTAAGTAAGATTTGGATGCATTTTAGAGAGATCAGTGAAACCATTAACTAGGTACCTAACGGACTTATTTTCACCTTCACGATAAGTGACGGGGGAAGTAAATGCCGGCATGAGCTTGGGGTTCACGCACCGGTACTGACGCCCTGTGATATTGGTCTGCAACTGTAGATGGGTATCACAGGACGCAACAAGCTCCATTCAGGCCTACACAACCTGCAGGAAGGGAGGTAGCGAACCCCACGTCCTGAAGCTATACCAGGACCAAGAGCGTGGAGGCAGGGGTACAGTCCTCGGGCGCCGGGGCATCTGATCTTTCAGGATCTGATGGGTCGGGCGCGCGGGAACTTTGTCTCAGCCGTGGAAACCTACCTGGTATAAACCGTGTAGAGCAAGTGGGTGGTTGCTGAGGAATACTTGCTCTACGTGGGGGTCTGCCTTAACTAGCCGACCAAGTGGATGGGAGCCACAATAAAACTCCCCCCAAGTCAAGGTGGAACAGCATAAGCCGAGGACTGCATGGCTAAGGGGAAGCTTAGTCGAGATTATGCAGACTCCAGGGCACCTGACGCACCCTGGTTTAAACAAATGACTGCCTGGGGCACTGCCTCAGGTAAACTACTCTTCCTCCGCTACTCGTGGGACTAATATGGAGACCAGTGACAATCAAAACCAAGGGGCTAGTACACCCCCAATTGTACCAACAAAGGCTGCAGAGCCTACGGAACAGGGCATTCTAGGCCCTGACCAATCAGAGGAAGCTCTCCTCCAAAGCAGCGGTGACGAACTCGACCAAACCCTACAGGCTCTAAAACTTCAGGAGCCAAAGGTAAAGTTGGGCGGAGCCGCAAGGAAAAGGTTCAAATATCTGTTGGCAAAGGCTACAGGCTTCGAAGCCTTTAAATACAGGGGCTGCAAGCTCTGGAAAAGGACCGAAAGGGGTCCTTTCAGAGGAAAACACCCCAGAAGGAAATCCGCACAAGCGGACAAAAACAAAAGAAAGGGCCACACCAGGGCCCTCCACTCCTGCCACAAGGCCCTCCTACAACCAAGTTGCTGGGGGCACCAGGGTTGGAATTCTCTCCACCAACTTCCCAGAAGAACTGCTGACTGTGGAGCAGATGAATATAATCCAGGAAGCACTCCTGGACAAAATACTAGAGTTGAACAAAGAGGCTACCATAGCGCCTCAGTTCTATAGCTCTCATTTCAGGCCAGGTTGGCTGGCGCTCATTTGTGCTGATAAAGCCACAATCCAGTGGCTAAAAAGCATAATAAGTGAGCTAAAGCCTTGGGAAAATGCGTCACTAAGGGTCGCTGAAGAGGCAGAAATGCCTCACACAGAAATCCTGGTGGCGCATCTACCACCTGGCAGTCAGGACTACTCGAACGAGAAAATCCTGAAGCTTTTTGAGGTACAAAAGGCCTCAACTGTTCCAACTGGAGGGTGCTCAGAAGGGAAACCAAAGGCCCCACAGTAGAATTAATTTTATCGGCAGACTTACAGTGTGTCGAGAAACTAAAAAAGAAGGGCTATAGGATTAGCTACAAGTTCGGTCAGCTACAGCTGAAGACGAGGAGCAAAAATCCTAAGAAAGCCCAAGACCAAGCTGGCACTTCCCAAAGGAAAACACCTGAAAAACAGGACGATCCTAGGGAAGATTCCAGCGGACCCACAGGTAAGCCCGAGGATGAAGGTAATAACAGTGCCTTGCCGGAAGGTGTACCACGGTCTAATGTCAAGCCTTACACAGGTAAGGGCAAGGGGACAGGCAAAAAGGGCCATCAAAAGGGCCCCAAGCCGCCAAAATGACCCCCAACAACTTGAAGTGCCTCCAAATAAATCTCCACCATGCAAAAGCAGCCTCGAGCGTGCTTAGCAGGAGTTTTATTAGGGGGAAAATCAACATAGGGCTAATCCAAGAGCCCTGGGTATTTAGAGGACATAACAAAGGACTCCCCACACAATCATGTAAGTTAATTTATTCTACTTTGCATGAAAACCCTAGAGCAGCTTTGCTGTTCGATAAAAACACTAATTTTGTTCTCCTTTCAGAGTTTATAACAAGAGACTTAGTTGCAGCAGCGGTGGATGTGCCTACGGAAAGAGGAAAAAGGCAGATCATAGTGGCCTCGGCCTACTTTCCAGGTGAAGACCGAAGTCCACCTCCAGAGGAAGTTAAGAGCCTCATCAACTGGTGCAAGAGGAGAAACAAACACTACATCATCGGTAGCGACGCCAATGCGCACCATCATATGTGGGGTAGCACAAACAATAATACTAGAGGTGAGTACCTTTTTGAATATTTGTCTGCAAATAATATCGACATTATCAATAAAGGTAATGAACCCACCTTTATAAATGCGGTTAGAAAAAAGGTTCTAGACGTAACTCTGGCGGATCCATTTATAACTGACTCCATAAAAAACTGGCATGTTACAGATGAGCCCTCAATGTCGGACCATAGGCACGGCACATTCGGTTCGACTTGGAGGCGTCTGTAACAAACATCGAGGAGTGTAGAATACCTAGACTGACCGACTGGAGTGTTTATAAAGAGCTCTTAAAGTCGGAAGTTGAAGGTGTCGCACACTCCATCGTCACAATAGAGGATTTAGATATAACCTCATATCAATTACAAAACCTCATGACCTCGTGTTATGAAAATAGCTGCCCTGTGAAACAAAAGGCGGTCCAAAGAGACGTGCCTTAGTGGAATAGGGATCTCAGCCGCCTTAAGGCTGAGATCAGAAAAGCTTTCAATAGAACCAAAAAGTCTGGAAACTGGGAGGATTATAAAAAAGCCCTCACGGAGTAAAACAAAGAATTGAGAAGGTCTAAAAGAAGATCATGGAGACGGTTCTGCGAGGGGATAGATGAATTAGCCCCAGCAGTCCGTCTCCAAAAAGTCCTTGCAAAAGACCACTCAAATGGAATAGGGCTACTCAAAAAGCCCGATGGTCAACATACAGAGAGTCAGCAGGAAAACATAAGAGTACTTTTAGATACTCACTTCCCTGGCTCCCATGTAATCGAAGGTGAACTTCCACAGGCCCCTCTGGAAGAGGATGCATATCGTCCTACCAGGGAAGGGAAAAGGCTAGCTGGAAAAATATTCACCCCTAGTAGAATTAAATGGGCGGTATCGACCTTCAAGCCCTTTAAATCACCGGACAGGGACGGTATTTTTCCTGCCCTGCTTCAACATGGAATTCAGGAACTTATCCCATGCCTGAGAAGCATATTCATAGCAAGCTACACTCTTGGGTATATTCCCCAAGCTTGGAGGGAAGTTAAGGTGGCGTTTATCCCAAAGATAGGCAGACGTCCACCAGACGAGCCAAAATCTTATCGCCCCATGAGCTTAACCTCTTTTCTCCTTAAGACAATGGAGAAAATATTAGATCAACAGATTAGAAGCGAAATCATTACAGTGAAACCGCTTCACTCGAAACAATTTGCCTATCAACCTGGCAAATCAACAATAAACGCTCTACATGGCCTGGTTAAAGGCATCGAAAAGACATTTACTGCCAAGGAACTGGCTCTGTGTGCTTTCATAGATATAGAGGGTGCCTTTGATAACACCTCCTATGAATCCATACAAAGAGCCGCGGAAAAGAGGGGTATACAATCCCCAACAATCAAATGGATACAATCCATGCTAAGAAGCAGAATAATTACCACAGATATGGGGGGTGAGTCGGCCACCGTGACTCCAGTTAGGGGCTGTCCACAAGGTGGAATCTTATCGCCCTTGCTGTGGTCAATGGTGGTCGACGATCTCCTCCGTAAGCTGAGCAATTATGGCCTCAACGTTCAGGGCTACGCTGATGACCTGGTCGTTACTGTCAGGGGCAGGCATGAGGTTATGATCTCAAACCACATGCAAATTGCCCTAAACATAATATCCAAATGGTGCTCGTCAGAGGGCCTTAGTGTCAATCCGAGCAAAACAAGTTATTGTTCCATTCACCAAAAGGAGAAAACTCAACTTGAGAGCTCCTATGTTGAAAGGAACAGTACTGACCTTTTCCAGTGAGGTCAAGTATCTAGGAGTAATTCTGGATCAAAAACTCACCTGGAACTCACATTTAGAAAGGACACTTACCAAGGCAACAACGCAACGGCCATTTGGACGTGCCGTAGGCTGTTTGGTAAGACTTGGGGTCTAAAGCCGAAAATGATACATTGGTCATACCTATCGATTGTGAGACTTATGGTTACCTACGCATCATGCATATGGTGGCCAAAAACAGAAGAAAAAGTAGCACAAGGAAAGTTGCAGAAATTGCAACGCCTTGCCTGTCTAGGGACTACAGGAACAATGCGCTCGTGTCCCACAGCAGCTATGGAGGCAATGCTGGACTTACTTCCTCTGCATTTGCATGTGAGGAAAGAGGCAGCACTTAGTGCCTTAAGGCTGCATCAGGCACTTAAATTCAGATCAGGCGACCTGGTTGGTCACTTAAGGATTCTGGAGTTAATCCAATTCGAATCCATGACCAAACCCACTGACTCAATGCCAATCAAATATGACTTTGACTGCCCGTTTGATATGCTGATTGAAAGCCGTCAGGCGGGCAGGGCCGGAGCATTGCGGTTGGAGAAAGAGTCACACATCTGGTACACAGATGGATCCAAGATGGATGAAGAGGTTGGTGTGGGCGTAGCAGGGCCTAAATGCAGGCTATCTAAAGCCCTTGGTAACACCCCAACCATCTTCCAAGCAGAAATTTATGCTATAGATCTATGTGCCCAGGAATGCCTAAATAGAGGCACTCGAAGGGCAAAGATCTATATACTTTCAGATAGTCAGGCAGCATTAAAGGCTCTCAGGTCATATACCTTCGAGTCAAAAATTGCCTGGGAATGCAGACAATCCCTGAAGCAACTGGCAAAAAACAACAAGGTTACTTTGATGTGGGTGCCAGGGCATGAGGGGATAGAAGGCAACGAATTGGTTGATAGCCTCGCAAGAAAAGGGGCTGATGCCCCGTTTTTTGGACCCGAACCGTTCTGTGGCCTATCCAGGGGACACATAACGGAGGAGGTCCTAAAATGGGAAAAGGAACAAAAAGAGTCCTACTGGAGGAACACTCCAGGACAAAGACAAGCAAAAAGGTTTATAACCTATTCTACAAAGAATGCCACAAGGCTTCTCGAACTGGAAAAGTCCAATTTAAGGCTGATCACAGGCCTTCTAACTGGCCATTGCCCCTTGAGATACCATCTCAAGAACACGGGCATGGCAGAAGATGACAAATGCAGATACTGTGAAGCTGCAACCGAAACTGCGGAACATATACTTTGTGAATGCAAGGTGTTAATCCGCATTAGGCTAAAGTACCTAGAACAGGCGGAATTAACGCCTGAAGACATAGGGAAATTAGCCCCCAGGAAAATCGCAAGCTTTGCAAAAAGTCTTGGAATCCTGGGTAACAACTAGATGCAGGGTAATTCACAAAAGACCTTTTTTTTTAGGTCGAGGTGAAGAAAGGCCAACCCAGGGCAAAGCGACCCCTTAAACAATCTACAATCTACAACCATTAACTATTTAATTTTTTCTACTCCCATACTTTAATTCGTTTATTAGACATTTGCTACCTGTACTTTAATGAGATTCATTCAGATACAAATTTTCCATTAAGATACAAGTTTATAACCAATAGAAATACGACATACATCAATATTCTGTCAATATCAACTATTACCTTGAACATCTGACAGATCTAAAATTTATCAATTTTGACAAGCCATACTTACTGCCTATCTAGCACATTTTCAAACTTTGTGCTTATTGTAATTAAAATCAGTGAACATATGTAATAGTGAAAGTGAAATTGAAATAATGATCCATAATATTTCCCAAGTTTAGTTTTCATAATATGTTCATAAATTTCAGAATTAAAGTGTTAATTTTCTATTTTATTATGACTGGTCGTAGAAAAAATAGTGTATGCAACTCACATTTAATGGCTATTAAGAGAGTCGCATTCATTATGATATTCTCATGCTCGTGCCGTGTCTTAATAGCCATCATTAAATGGTGGTTGCATAATACACTATTATATTAGCTGTGTGAATATTTTTAATGTTTTATGATAATCTAGATTGATATCATCAACGTAGTGATGAGTAAAATCAAACAACTGTTCTAGCAACAAGCAATCAGACAAATATCTTGGACAGGATCATTCGTTAAAAATATTTTATATACACAGAAAACACTAAGTTTTAAAAATATAAAAATTATTTTTAGCGACCCGGCAATGGCCACCCCAAGTTAATAGACACATCTGCCGCATCATAGATTTTAGTTTCAAATTCACTCTCTGTCCATTTAGCCGAAGTACCATTTCACCACTTTCAAGTTTCCACCATTCGCCCGGACACATGTCAGGAAATTTATTTTTGTAACTGACATCCCCTGCTTTCCTATATCTAAAGGTAAAATTGCTCTTATAATTGACCATCTTTGTAACAAAACACCCACGTTATTGATCCGGCCTGACAGTTACAAAAGTGATTTATATAACATGTCGTTTCCCTTTTCTCAGAGCCATTAACACAGCCCGCCCCTGTGTCATACTTACACTGGCATAAAAAGCCTCTGTAAGTATGTACTTGATAATAAACGGTGCACACTGTGTTGAATTAGCTCTCAAGGTGTGAAATAAAACATACAAAACAGTTGAGTGGCATGTTTTCTGAGGCCTTTTGAGCCCTGTCAAAGCATTTATAGTGAAGAGCGCTGGCAGAGAAAAAAGCCTGCGAAATCCTGCGTCTTGCGGGACGAGGATATCGTTCTTTTACGAGAGGATTTTTATGGCAGTTACTGTGCTAATCTTATATTCTATATATTGTGAAGAAGGTTTACTATAAAAAATACATTTTTATGTATTAGAGCTTTAAATATATCGTAGCTGTTTGTCAACGTTTGCTTGTATTAAAGATACTCGTAAAATCCAGTGTCCTTGAAAGGCATTGGGAATTAGTTTTAGTTCAGTAATATAACAGTCAATATTGTAATATATCGGACAAAATTCATAAAGTTTTGAAAATCGGTAGAAATGTTAAGGATAGCATAAGAATTACTAAACAGAAAAGTTCCCACCCGTAAATAGTGTGCTTCATCCTCTTAGACTAGGGACGTTTTCAAAAAAGAACAATGCAAGAAGCATTTCATGTAACAATTGGGAAAACAACGTTTTTAGGGTGTTTCGACCCCGCTAAATACGAATCTGCCTGTTGCCAAAGCGAAATTTGGACCGGAAGTCCGGTATCCAAGATGGCGACCAAAACTGTGTTGCCCTATATCTCCCTTGTCCGTTGGCTTAAAATAATGATCTAAACGTCTGCTTAGGGGTTTTTTCGGATGCCCAACACATTGCAATGCTCAAAATTTACTTACCTTGAGTTTGGAGTGCAGGGGTTCCAAGATGGAAGTCAGTTGGGTATTTCAGCAAGTCCAACTTCGCTTTATTTAATGTTAAAACGTTTCTGCTTGTCTGAACAGGTGGGTAAAGACGTATCCAGCGGGGATGAAGCCAGACATCAGCTTTTCGGTGTTGTGAAAAGCGATGCGCTGCGGCTACACCTTCTAAGATGGCATTACCAGGTAAAGACATGATTGCAAGCGGCGGCATACTATAAGTAAAACCAGTTGCTTTTCGGCACTGATGATTTAAAAAACGTTTTAGGTGAACGTGTGGGAAAATGCTCATGATGCCCGACCGGTGGTGAAAAATTAGGGTGGTGAAAAATTGCATAGAATCTTTTCTGAGCTTTCAGTGTTACGCTTCTCATTTAGCACATCCATAAGATGATGGAGATAGTTAGATTGGAGTCATTATCAAACAATATAGCTAGAATAGTAAATCATTACTATAAATGAGAAAAATATGGTCCCGAAGATGGATGAAGATTGGGGAACACCATATTTGCCAATTTCGCTTCGTGTTTCCTCTTTGGAGTGTAGGGCGTTATTTTCTTCACTATTTGTTTTTGACCCCATTAATTAATTCCTTCCTATTTTATTTGACTCGCCAGATTGAAATTGGGCAGTCCACATAGGCTCTATGTGCCGACTGTCGGTGAAGGTCTTAAATAGACCAATCTAGATATGAATGCACAAATAAGAGTACTGTGTACTGTGCTTTCAACGTTAAATTATTGTTCCTATCTGTCCTTTCCAGATCCTTTTTGTTGCTACGCTACGCTGATGAGGAACAATAATTCCAAAACACGTATCCGTAGCTGCTTCGTGTTTCCTCTTTGGGGTGTAACGCGTTATTTTTCTCACTATTTGTTTTTGACCCTATTAATTCCTTCCTATTTTATTTGACTCGCCAGGTTGAAATTGGGCAGCCCACATAGGGCTCTATATGCTGACTGTCGGTGAAGGTCTTAAATAGACCGATCTAGATATGAATGCAAAAATAAGACTGTACTGTGCTTTCAACTTTCAATTATTGTTCATATATGTCCTTTCCACATCCTTTTTGTTGCAACGCTACGCTGATGAGGAACAATAATTCCGAAATACGTATCCGTAGCTGCTTCATGTTTCCTTTTTGGGGTGTAACGCGTTATTTTCCTCACTATCAAATAAGAATTCCATCATACAAATTCTAAATAAAAAGCTTACCTTCATAGAGAGCATTACTCAACAAAAGAACCCGCTACTTGAACATTCAGCTAAACACAACTTTCCAAACACTCTGAACATTTGCGGTAAGAGGTAGACCAAGAGGACACGCTAGGACATCATCCACAGGTCCAAGAAATATTACTTTGGCTCTGATGCCACCAAAATTCCTCCAAAAAAGACCAGCGTGTTCGCAGGGCATCACGGTTTAGGCAAGAAGGTCGCCTTCAGGATCTTTGCCCAGAGTTACCAACGTAAAACTAGTTACGAGAAATTCCTACTCCCTTGATCAATGAAAAATATGATAAGTAATTTTAGGAACATAAGAGGAGTAAATTCCATAGACAGAAACTATTTAAAACCTAATAAATGAATAAATAAACCTAATTTAGTTATACATCTTTAAAATAACATCATTAATTACCAGACACAAACATTTTGTAGTATGCAACACGCCGTACCGTCAAGATTTAAGTTGGTTGCCTGCCTACTTAGTCAATGAAAATAAATCGTGGTTTTGTTTAGGCGGCACTGAATCAATTTTAATTACAATTTACTAGAAATTAAAGTCGTAGTAAATGCTACAGTAGTTTCCACAAATGCAGAAACACTTCAATACTATTACTCGACGTGAATTTCGCCAACCATATTGGCATTATTCGGAGACGATTAAAACTATTAAAACTGAGTTTTAATCATCTCCAACATGGTTGGCAAAAACGTTTTCAAGTGTTTTGGTGTTTGTGGTAACTACTTCAGAAGAGTATAGATAGAGCATAAGCATATTTTGATATTTAAGTTGTAAAGTAAAGCGGACTTTTCTGCAAGATTATTTACTACGATAATATCATAAATGCTTGTCCGGTCATAACAACGATTATTAAAATTATATTGAAAATAGAAATGAAAGAAAAGATACGGAAAATTCATCGGTGCGTATATTTTATTGAACCACCTGGTAACGCTACATAAAAAGTGAATTTCGAGGTAATTTCCAAATGTAGCGTTGCGTAATAATAGTACATCAAGACAAGAGCTGTAAAGAAGTTTGTGGTACATATATATCGTTTTTATATTCTTTGTTCGAGCATTTGGAAATCCCAATGTCAATAAAAGCGTAATAGATGAAACACAAAAAACATCATATATTTTCATACATTCACATCTATCCCTGCCTCGCGCAATCTGTTTTGGTTTTCTCTTCAGCCCTCCTGATTGATGGGTAGTTTTAGACCCCGTGACATAATCATCATGACATTTGACAATGCGAACGACACAAATTAATGATAGCGCGTTATCTGGGTCTTTATCGAATGCTTTTTCAGAGACACTTGGTGTGAGTCGGTGTTCTTGCTAGAGAAATAGGGTCGTAAACCTAGGTGTAGACTGACATATAGTGAACTGAAAAATTAATAATCAAAATTTAAAGCTGTGTATGTTTAAATACAGAGTATGGAACTGCCAAATGGAATAAATTCAGTATCTCAATTATTGTGTATATTTATAAAATATTCCGAGACACGTAGATTTTGTATTCTGAAATGATATCCTGCAACGTACAAATTTCATTCCTAAATTCAACCCCCTTCGAGTGGAAGTTGCAACCCCTAAATTTTTAAATGGGAAGTAGGGGCTTGTGATACCTCATTTGAAAGGCATTTTCATTCTCTGTTAAAAAATGCTATGGTTTTAATATTTACTGCAAAAATTAATGGTCTGCTTGACGAAATTCGCTACAACAGACGAAAAACATAAAAATTTACAGCGTCTTGTTCTTGCAGGCTAGCAAAAACAATTTCAGTGTTCTCTTTCAAAATTATCAACTAAAAAGAAGACATAAAAACATCAAAATTTTTCACAGCTGGCATTGCCAGTTTTATTGAAAACACCGTAGCGATTGACAGCAATAAATAGTTGTCATAGTTGTCAATAAATAGTCGTCAGTGTTTTGCGTATTGTTTGAGTTTTGCTAACTGCAATTTCTAATGGTTTATTTAAACGAAATGCAAAAAATAATAATTTTACAGATGGATGGAAGAAAAATTTCCTGATTTGCCGCCTATATCCTAAGGTACAATTAGCAAAATTGAAAAGCAGTTTCCCGAAAATGTAGGACAGATAAAAAAATAAGCTTCCAATGCAATGAGTAACGATACAAAATTAGATATTAGTCGGAGAATGAGGGATCTCTACGATGCATTTTAAGGACCCTCTATAACACTCGCGAACAATCACCTTAAAAAAATTGATTCTTATGTAAATTGACCTGGCGGATTCGATTTTGGAGTTCGCCAGACAATCCGGAATTGCGAAACTGGTCAAAATCGGCAATTTCCGAAAAATCTCAAATTTTATGGAAATTTTTTAATTTTTACTTATCACTCTATATCTCTTTTAGTTTAAGTCCGATTGAATTGACATTTTTAGGAGAGCCAATTTAGACCTTTGTTATTATGACTGACATGACAGAAATGCAAAAAAGGTTACTTGTCAACAGTAATATTTTTTTAAAAAGTTGGTGACACGAAATTTGTTAAAAATGCAGTAACAAATACTCGATCGAACTTTTTTGTTTTTAAAGATAGATGTATATAGTAATCTACAAAGTTATAGCCAAAGATCTAGAGAAACTTTTTTATTTCGGTGATTTTTTTGATAACTTACTTAGTTTTCAAGAAAACGGTGCTGCAGTATTTGACTGCCGCGCCGGGTCGCGTCGCAAGATAAAAGATTGGGTTGGCCTATACCGCGGCTTTGTTTCTCGTCTTTCAGGATGCCCCGCCCGATGTGAATAAAATAATGCGTAGTTGTGAATATTGGTTTTTCTAATTTTGACGTATAAAGTGACAGTTTTTAAAACTGACGTAAGTGTCAAAACGTCCTACTTTATGTAACCAGTTATGAAAAGTAAAATTTTACGGAACTGGTGACGAAATAATATTTTATATTACAAGTGGCGTGTTTTTATTTACGAGTGGGGCATTTATAGTACGAGTAGAAGGCGAGTGCTATAAACCACAGGAGTAAAAAAAACACATTTTAGTCTCGAGTTATATACAAAATTTTTTGTATCGCCATTCGAAATTAGAAAACAATATAATTTTGTAAAAATAGACTAAATTCTATTGCTGTTTCCATAGAAACCAGTAAGTTTTATTTCACGATGTTAAATAAAATTTCTTTATTTCACTCTTTTTTATTTATTTTACACTTGTCAATAATGACATTGTTTTGATTCATTGAAACTGTCAAATAAACGTCGTTTTAGGACATGGCGTTACAAAATAGTATTTTATATAACAAGTGGCTAAAATGGTGTTTTTTTTTACGAGTGGGGCGTTTATAGTACGAGCCGAAGGCGAGTGCTATAAACCACACGAGTAAAAAAAAACACATTGTAGTCTCGAGTTGTATACAAAATTTTTTGTATCGCCATTTGAAATCAGAAAACAATATAATTTTATAAAAATAGACTAAATTCTATAAAATAAAATGTCTTTATTTCACTCTTTTTTCTTTATTTTACACTTGTCAATAATGACATTGTTTTGATTCATGAAAAGTGTCAAATAAATCCCATTTTAGGATATGGCGTTACAAAAAGTTCCTTATGTCATCAATTAGGAAAGATAAATAACTCTCAAAAAGATAAAGAAACAATGTTTATTCAACACAAACTAGAATACTAAGTCCATAAAGTGGAAGCTTTTAAATTCTTCTTTCCTTCAAAATACGCTAATAAAACTTTTGCATTAATACTATTCACCTTTATTATGTTATCAAATTAGGATTTCAAATCATATTGTAACTTGACTAAATAACGTCTGTCAATTTTGACATTAAAGTTATAATGTGTGATATAGCAAAGGTAACTATGAAAAAGGTTACTTAATTTTTAAGATTTTTAAATACATCCATTTCATTTATTATGTTTAAATTGTTTTTAGAATTTTAAAATTATAAAAATCATGTATGTAACGAAAGACAATCTTGTGTAATTAATGTTGTTACGTCTTTTGCAACTGGTTACATAAATAGCTATTATAAAATGTTTATTTAGTTGTTTTTAACAGATCGACAGGAGTTGTTGTTGTCTGTGTGGTTGATGACGCTTATTCTTATTGAAAACTGATGAGTTGCAGCTATAATAATAATTATTATTGCGTTAGGAAAGTGCATATTAAAGTAACGGAATTTCTTTTCCAGACATTTAAAACTAGTTTTAATATTTAATTTGAAAAAAGAACTTTTAAGCAATTTTTTTAACGTCAGCAGTTTTGTGCGCGTTTTTAACTTTTTTTTAACAGTTAAATCCAGAGTTAAACTTTATGAAATGCATATTTTGCCAACAAAATAGTGAAGAAACTGTGCAGGGTATTACAGAAGAAGCACTGCACTAAGTATTTAAAGCAGTTTCTATAGTCGGATGATATTTCTCTTAAGTTGAAATATTACACCAAAAAAAGGGATTTATTTTTGTCAAAATGTCCTGTCTATCAGGCAAGATGCAGAAGAAATTACACCCGAAAAGCTTATAAACAAAAAGCACAGATGTGGCTATAAACTGGTTATAAGACCGTTGAAAGCCCAAAACGTTGTATAATTTAAGATAAAATAAATACAAATGTGTTAACTATCTCTTAAATATTGCTGCTTAATTATACGAGCAGAAGTTAAATGTGGAAATAAAATGCGTATGTCTAAATTGCCTTTATCAAAATTTAAAACTTAATTTTTTATATTTTGCTCCTTTTTTAAAATTAAAATTTACTGAATAAACGATTATTAAATATGTTATTATTAGTACAATACAAATCCTGGCGCTCTCAAGCTATGCATGACGCTATCGCTTGTGCAGTACGTGACCGGCCGCGGCCGGCATAGTTCTTTTCTATATAGCGGCACCGTTATGTTAAAAACCAAGCCAGTTATCAAAAAAATCACTGGAATAAAAAAGTTTCTTTGGTTCTTTGGCTACAACTTTGTAGGTTACTATATACATCTATCTTTAAAAACAAAAAAGTTTTCTCGATCGAGTATTTGTTGCTGCATTTTTAACAAATTTCGTGTCACCAACTATTAACAAAAATATTACTGGTGACACGTAATTTTTTTTGCATTTCTGTCATGTCTATTATGATAACAAAGGTCTAAATTGGCTCTCCTAAAAAATTTAATCGGACTTAAACTAAGGGATATATATATAGGGTGATAAGTAAAAATTAAAAAATATCCATAAAATTTGAGATTTTTCGGAAATTGCCGATTTTGACCAGTTTCGCAATTCCGGATTGTCTGGCGTTAGTGAAGACGATTCTGATGGGATAACTTGATAACTTGTTTTTGTGAACAAATGATGCAAGGGTTAGATAACAATCTTATCCAACTAGAAAATGTTTTATTTTTACTCTTCATGGCCAAGTTAATCGTCAAAACTGTCGCTACTGGGCTAACGAAAATCCTCACTGGGTGAGAGAATTACATAAGCAAAATTGGGTTGTTGACGAATTTTCAAAAATGGTGAAATATGGTAGTGGAGGACTTAATTTAGTTATATATTTAATTTGGAAGAAAAATTCTTAGCGCAACATATTTTAAAAAATTGTTAAACTTTGACTATTTGAATGTGCCGCGAAAACGGTAGTGACATCATAACGGCAGTTAGATGTGAACTTATAAGCAGAACAGATGAAGACAAGTAAGTTGACATTGCTGACAAGAAAGAAAATAACCTCATAAGTCAAAAGTAAATTTGACGTTTAGCTAGCAGTGATTGATGTTTGCAGTTATTGTTAATATTTTTTTACAAAACGAGTAAGGCAG
The DNA here is from genome assembly GCA_936432065.2 of Rutpela maculata. Taxonomy (NCBI): domain Eukaryota; kingdom Metazoa; phylum Arthropoda; class Insecta; order Coleoptera; family Cerambycidae; genus Rutpela; species Rutpela maculata. The sequence goes on from OW386293.2 coordinate 86,506,145, forward strand.
TATATCTGTAAAAGCTAATTCTGACATTCTACTTGCGGTAGATATATTTATGGTCAGCGAATTTTTAAAAAGAGACGATCGTTTTCACATTGCAATGGTTGGAAGTACAAAAGCTGCAAGGTACTTATGTTACAGCTGCTATAGACAGTACGAACTATTGTAATTTCTGCAAGAACTTCCTTTATCTTATTAATATTACATAATATGTCTAATATGTATTTTATTATTTAATTTAGATGAATTTGTTAACTATATACTTTGTATTTTATTAAATATTTCCTTTTCGTTGTTTTATTTCCTATTAACTATATACATGCGTATCTAACTGAAAACAACAAAATAAGTTTATCTACTAAAGAAATTATTTATTATCCATTGATACTCACTTCTAAGAAGAGTCAGAATGAGACTTACGAAGATATCAAGAAAGATCTGTATTATAACAAAAAATAATAAATAGGTAAGTACTTTATGCTAGTATCTATCTAAGCAATAAACAATGATATGTATTTATCACACACATAATTCAAAGGGCATTTATAACTACAATCCAACACATTCGTAGCCATTTCCGACTGATTGTGTTCACCGACTTTAGACGACTTTCACAGTTTGTTTCATATAGTTTTTCAACGGAGAGTTTTTAAATTTCCTTTCTTAATTTATTGATTATCCTAGTATTATGGGGCGTCTAGGAAGCTTCATAAATAATCAATAGCTAACAAAAACAACTGCACTTTATTCCAACATAAACTAGATAAAATACATAAAAGCAAATTAAAGACATTTCCCTCCTTTTAGGAAGTCAAAGCATGAATAACATTCTAATCTAGAGCCGTTAAGAACACACCCTGTTTTATCCACCAGTTTGGCGGGTAATTTAAATTTGTAACAGCTAGAACGCCACACAAGTCTTGTAATGCGGCCGTTTTGCCTACAACATAAACCCATATTAAAAATAAAATTCCTACATTAAGATACAACTTACCACAAATAAAACGCTTAGAATACATTGTAATTTGATACTTTACTTGACATTGAAATGGTCTCCATAATAAGAAGACTCGGTCCTTTTCTGGTGGCTTTGAATCATTCATTATTACGTTCAGCGTTTATTATTGGAACACAACAGTTTTTCTGGTGAATTGGTGGTATTATTTACACAGTACGGCAGAAAACACTATCTGTACTTATATTTATCCATAACTAGATGCTGTTAAACTATACCGAATTGTAACCTACGAACGTCAGTTGAACGTTAAATATAATGTCAGATTAAACTGTCGTGATTGTCTTTTTTCTCCATAAACCCATTGTTTTATAACTAACTTCTCTACAGACTGCCGTTATTATGTCATCTCCGTTTTAAATGCATGTATTTTTGTAATTAATATTATAATATTATAAGACTTTCTTTTCACCTTCTACATGTTTCTAATGATTTTTTATGAATAATTGTTATTGTTTAACATAGATTCTCCTCAAATTTTAACTTAGTGCAACAACCCAATTCTGAAAAGTTTCATGTTTGAGCGGGGATAATTAGATAATTAGAGCACCACCGCATTACCGAATCGATGTCCGGCAATACCTCGACTTAACATTTCCAAATCGGTGGATAGGGAGGCGAGGATCTCTAGAATGGCCAGCCCGTTCTCCAAATCTTACACCCTTAGATTTCTTTCTATGGGGATATGTGAAAACTAAGCCGCGCGATAAAGCTGACTTAAGAAAAGGAATAACGGATGGTTAGGTCGGTCACGCCTCAGATGTTGGAAAACATTAGAAGACATTTTTATTTACGATTAAAAAGCTGCCAAGATGTTCAAGGAACTCATTTTGAACATTTACTTCATTGAAGTTAAGTTTTTTTTTAGTTTGCTGTTTGTAGTGAATAGTGAATTGCGTTAAGCACATGAATTAATTTTTTTACCGTTAATTTTTGCAATAAATATTAAAACCATAGCATTTTTGAATAGAGAATGAATAGACCTTTCAAATGAGGTATCACAAGCTCCTACTTCCTATTTAAAAATTTGGGGGTTGTGACTGCCACCCAAAGGGGATTGAATTTAGAGATGAAATTTGTACGTTGCAGATTGTCATTTCAGAATCCAAAATTGACGTGTCTCAGGATTATTTGAGGTACTGAATTTATTCCATTTGGCTGTATGTTTAAATAAGCAACAGTCACCTTGTTCTGTGCACTTATATGATCAAGTCTAAAAGTGTTAAATGCAATTATACTGTGTGATATTGTGAAAAGTGTTCACTTCGGATATTAAACAAAATATTCCGGATAAAGTTAAATCAGTTTTATAGACTTCCAATTTGACGTTAGGCTGCGCAACACTTTTCGGCTGTACAATCAGTACTTCGACCTCAGTCGGTTCAAGTTTGTAATTTTGCAACTTAAATAGTATTCTTATCATGTGATGTTTTTAAAAGTTATTTAACTTTATCGCAAAAATGATTAGTATTGCAATAAATGTTTTTCCTGATCGATCAAAAGTGGTTAGCAAAATAAAATGAAGTATAATACAAGTATAGTTGATTACACGCTTATTATTCGTATAAAAATGTCGGCGTCTTTGGCGGTGAGGTAAAAATCAAAGACGCCAACATTTTTTAAGTGTGTAGTAAATCTGAAATATCTATAAATACTTTATTGTTTCTACGGGGTATCTCAAAAGTATTTTGGGAGACTACAGTGTGACAAAATCAGGCTAAAAGCTCCCGTTCGGAGCTATTTAGCCCTAAATGTTCAAGGAATTTTTTTTTAATCTTAACTTTCATACTACCACATTGAATGTAATAGAACTTGGAGAGTATAAATAGATGTTAAATTATTATATTAATTAAGTTTCCATGACTGCGATTTAATAAAAACGAGTTTGTTAATTAAAGTTAGTTGAAGTCAGTAAACTGATTTATTTTAATATAGTAATTTACATTACTTGAACTTTTGTTTATATTTAAAAACCTACAATACTTAGTAGATATGATTATCGAACTTCAACATGTTATGGATCCAGTGTGTCCCATAAAATAAATACTGTGATATTGAAAGTTTATATTTTCTTGTTGGAAATTTTTGCACGTGGCGAAACAACACATTTATCTGCCATGAATTTGGAAGACGAAAAATATAGCATACTTTTTTTTGACGGAAAGAACTTCAATAACTGAAAATTCAGGATAGAAATATTGCTAGAATTATCTTGTAGAATATTTAACTGAAGGTATACAAATACCGGGTGGCTCAGCCGATAGGAACACTCTTGTAACTCTTGAACGGGAGACTGAATTTTTAAATTTGGTGTAATGATATACGGAATGAAGTTTCCAATTATATGATGTAAAGAATCAAAATGGTTTCGATGCAAATGACATGAAAATCAAATTTTTAAATGGGACAACCTGTATATTCTTGCATTTGGATGCTGCTGGCCAAAATACATATGATCTGACCCTCAAATATTATTTTGATTTCCAAAAGATATAGGTTTTTTAATTTTTAGTTTTAGTCATAGATAGCCGCGATTTTGCCAAAATTGTTAAAAATCAGTCTGAAAGTACTTTTAAAATATTATCTCTTCAGATATTAACATTAACCACGATTTATTATCGTCATCATTAAGTTCAGCGATATTGGTTTCTAAACGAAAACTATTTTTTTAATGGAATCCCTATGGGGCAACCTGCTATTTAATTACATTTTTAAATTACGAAGAAAATGATGTGCATAATGTCTACCTTCTCTTTGTACTAAATTTATAATTAAATAAATAATAACAAAAACAATTTTTTTTTAATATTTTTTTGAAAATCAGAATAATATTGAGGGTCAGATCATATGTATTTTGGCCAGCAGGATACAAATATGCAAAAATATACTAATATATTATCCCATTTAAAAATTTGATTTTCATGTAAATTGCATGGAAACCGGTAGGCCATTTTGGTTCTTTACTTCATATAATTGGAAATTTCATCCCATATTACTACACTAAATTTGAAAAAAAATCCATTCGCTGAGCCACCCGCTATGTATTGTGATGTATTTGCTTTACTTTATATATTTTAACATGTAATGTATGCCGCCACGTTGGGCACCAAATATTTGTGACGTTTTTGTTATATTTTAATTAATTTTATATTATCTTATTGGTACTTACTTTTAAAACTAAACTCTATCTCAGGGTCTCGAGTAAGTTCAACAGACGAACAGAATGAATGTTGAATGAAAACTTGAAGATAATACTTTCCTTTTATTTATTTGAAATTTTATTTTGTTGAGCGCCAGGTGACCTTATGTCAACCAAAATTAATTAACAAATAAAACACCAAAATTTAAAAGAACAATAAGTAGTGAAATTTTATTTATATTAATGCCAAATTTCTTCAATAGATCAATTAGTTTATTGTATAAATTGCCTGTATGTTTTACTAAATGACAATGACAAATTGACAAATTGTTATTAAATTCCTTAAAATTAACTAAAACTATTGGCCATTTATATTGATTGTCTATTGCAATTTTTTTATATAGAGATCTCAATTTTAAATAAAAGTCAAAATTTCTTTACTTTATTATGAAGACGAAACGAAAACGTAGTAAAAGCTTTTACCTTACCAAAGATTCGGTTGCGTTCAGTGTCGCGTACCGGTTCAGACGCACCTTTACACTTGACAGGTCTCTAACTGCAGTTGCCACTCTCGGAACTCGATGATTCTAAACCAAACAGCTGGACTGAAATGGCAGTGTTTACCTTGGACCTCTATATTTGGAATTTCCACACTTAATTCTTTCTCCTATACCATCCATTTACTTTTCGAAGCACAATTTTCACTACAGGTAAGTACCTGACATTTATTTTCGTTGCACAGTTGAAATTTGTTTACAAAGCCTTCTTACAATTTTGTTGTTTACAATTTTTACACGTTCAAATTACTTGAAATATAAACTTATTTTCACATATCCATGAATATTTGTTGAGTCATTAAAATTTTCTTTTTGTAATTATTGTTTTTATGTAAACTTTGATAATTAAATTCTCATTTTCTACTTTTCAAAAGTTAGATTCTGTGCTCGCGCTCCAAAAACGCGTATAGACTCTCTTAATGTTTGTTAATGACTGAATTAAGAATTACGGTTTTTAATTGGCCGTAATCGTTGATTTTTGAAGTTTACTACCCACTTGATTTTAATTGACATTTATTATTTTTTTGAATTTGAATTTTTCTTTCTTATTTAATAAATTTGATGACTTTTGCCAATTGGGTTTTATTTTACATGTTTCATAGATCATTTCGGTATACAATACCTAGGGTTTTACAACCTAATTAATATATTTCTCGGTTATGTGAAATTAGGTTAAATTTTTTAAAATTCTCTCTTACAAGCTAATTTACATACTAATTTCATATACATGTCCAATCTACATACTCTAATGAACATTTTGGCATATATTTTACTTAACCTACACTTATTTTTACTTTGCTAACACACAATGTTTTTTCAGGCTGTCGCAGGCAGTACATTTTGGCCCCATTCTATGTGAACTTCAACCTGTATTCAAAACTACTACACTAAAAAGTTGCCCCTTATGAATGTCTACAAGAACAACGTAAAATTTTGTTACTACAATACCAGTGAGAACTGAAATTTGTTAAAACCTAAGAAAACTAGTGTCACCTTAATGTTTTCACCTCAGTGAGTCCTTTTTCACAGTTTATTCTTAGAGTGCACACTACAAAAAGTAAGTTATCCTATTAATCTTTAAAGCACACCACTTTTAATTAGATTACGATTAGTGTTTTTATCACTTTTTCCAAAAGTTTGGTTTTGGACGAGGCTTCTCGCTCTGAATTTTTATTATTTAATGTCCTGGTTATGGGATACATTTTCCCTAAATAAATGTTATCTAAAGTGTTACAATATGATATTTATATAGTTTATTTAGTGTTTTATTTAATTTAATTAAATTTTATGAATAATTTTTTAAATTGATTCATGTTTTTCGAGAGTGATTATGTCTCTATATGTGTTCTTGGCACAATATCGTAAATTTTATCATGAGAATCAGCTTTTAGCAATTTCTGAGATTATTTTGCACTTCTCAAGATTCGTGCTTACTGAAAGTATCATCAATACCCTATATTAAACAACAATTTCTTAATAATAACATTTTATTTTAACATTTGATTCAAGTATACATGTATGTTTGCTTTGTGTTTCAAACATTTCATTCATCTGCACGTAATTACTGTATTTTTTACTTCACAATGTCATATATCGTTACATTATACATATGGCCTCACCAACGGAAACGGCAGCGAGAAAGAAGAAAATAGAACCAAGAGAAGCTGAATGTAAAAAGAAAGAAAGAAAATATAAATTAATGATAGCAATAAGAAATGCTGACGGTCATTTATAATACATTAATGGTAAATCAGCACCTTGGGGCATTTGGAAAAACCTGGTTACTATTTTTGAGAGAAAAGAAATTATAAATCTAATTATATTACGAAAGTAGCCATTGACAATGAAATTAAGGGAAAAGGAATATTTGGAGGCACATTTTCCTAAATTTTATAAAGTTAGTAAGGAGCTGATCGAAGCTGGAATGAAAATGACAGGAAGAGAATTTATCATTTATTTTTAAAAATAACCATTCAATTATACCAGCATTAGAAACTATATCAGGAACAAGTCAAAGGATGTGGAAATTAAACAAAACAAATATATTCAATTAGGTGTAAAAGTACTAGTAAAAAATTAGTTGCATTTGCAACAGGACAATTCAAACATAAATGTTATAAGTATTGAAAAATTGACCACAGGAAATCTAAATGTAAAAGAAATTATAAACATAGTCCAAGAGTTGCAAAATCAAATAAGAGGAAATATAAAATAGCAACAATAAGTTTATTGGCAGAAAGTGAAAGAAGAAACACCAATAATACAACAAACCGAAGTAACTTCAATAATTATACTGGTTGCTGAGGATACACAGCACATGATAATGAAATATGATCTACTCATAGGCAGAGTAGAGTTAATCTCTACCCACTGCTAGAAAATTATATTTTGTGGGCTATGTGTCAAATGAGTATTGATTCTCAGGAATAGGAAATAGTAATAGGACATGATGTTATCTTCGAGGAAACCAAGTTTACTCATTCTATTCAAAATTATTCTAAACCAGTATGTTGGAAAATGACAATTAATCTGTAAATAGTGAAAAGATGAGAATGAATATATAAATGAATCCAAAAAAGAAATAGAAGAAGTTGAACTAGAAGTTAAGGCTAGGATTTTGCAGAGTGAGAGGGAAATATGCGTCTATTTTCGGTTTATTATTATTACTTAAAAAATCATAAATGCTATAATGTGTAAAAGAGTTTCAGGTACTTCCCCTTGCTCTAAGGAATGCAACCATGCACAGTTTTTATCATAAATTTTGTATATAGTTAAATGCCATACTTTAATAGTGAAATTAGGAACTATTTTCATTGATAAACTACGGTATTCAAGTACAACACAAATTTACAATAAAAAAAATATATAATTGTATTCGTTAGAACAACAGCAATTATCTAAAATAGTTTTAAAGGTTATACTATATTTGGTTTTTTAAATATTTATAATAAATCGAAAATAAACGCATATTTCCCTCTCACTCTGCAAAATCCTATCCTTAAGTAACAACCTACAGCTAGAATTAGAAATCCATCACCCTGGTTTAGTGATTATGACATGACGTATTTAGCATTTAGTGCAGAATGTTAGATTGAAATTATTCCTACACGCGTATTAGGCATTGAAGGAAGGCCAAACGAGAAAATTTGGAAGAAAGCGGTAAATGAAGAGATGGATGATCTAAGAAGTAGTAATAACACATGGGCCTTATAAAAATTACCCGTTGAAAAACGTGCAATCGAAAACAAATAGGTATTTTGAATTAAACGTGATAAACAAGAAAATGTGGATAGGTATGAAGCGAGATTAGTTATTGAGAGCTATTCTGAGAAGAAAAAATACGAATATAATGAAACCTGTGCACCAATAACTCGTTTAAGTACACTGCGAACATTTGCATCTGTAGTAAATAAGGGATATTTGTTAACTTGTCAGTCAAAAATGGATTTTTACATGAAAATCTTGAAGAGGTGGTCTATATGAAACAACCATTAGGAGTTGAACATCAATTTCTTATTTATAAACTGAATAAAACTCTTTATGAACTAATACAGTCTTCTTGAGAATGTAACGCAACATTCGATAGATTTATGCAATATTTAGGATTTAAGTAATCACTGAGTAACAGATGTTTGTATGCCAGAATTACTAAAACTTATTTGTATCTACTACTCTATTTTGATGACATAATTTTAACGTGAACGATTGCAAGCCCGTTCATACACACATAGAATTTTTTTTTAATGCGGTATCGACAGCTCAGGTCATTAGCCGCCTGGGCGTAGATAATGCACATTGACACAATTCAGGTTATAGGTACATAAATTAATATAAATTAGGTAGGTATACTAAGGTCTATCATATTTTGTAAAATAGGTTAGCTTTTCTTATAAACTCTAATACGCGGTCCATGTACATGCTGTTATTACTTAAGCATTCTACTAATGATCTTGGCATATGCAAATTTTGCCTAACATTTTCTAAATCGTTGCTTTCAAGGAGCAGATGTTTGACTGTGATGACAGTTCCACAGGTAGGATAATGAGGTGGTCTTTCACCTCTTAACAAATGGAATGAGCTTATATGATTGTGACCAATTCGAAGACGAGTGAGCACTACCTGCTCTCTCCTTGTCAGCTTTCTAGGGGGTATCCATTTGTTTACTGTTTGTTTCACTACCCGTAGTTTACTTATTGTGGTGTCCCACTCTGCTTGCCACGCATTAGTAGTCTTGGAGGTAAAAGCACGCCTCAGGTCAGTGTTTATTATTGGTATACCGCTCTCGGTATATACATGTTCTGCTGCCTGACGGGCCGCCATATCAACCTTCTCATTACCATGGATTCCCACCTGGCGATGTCCTGGCGACCAGACAAAAACCATCTGCTTACCGATGTTAGTCATCCAGGCTAGTAATGAATGGACATTTTGGGCCTGCGGATCTCGTGAGAAAATATTCTCTATCGCTTGAATGCAGCTCAACGAGTCTGTACAAATTAAAAATTGATCATATACTGACATCTCGCAGTATCTAAGTGCCATCCATATAACATACAATTCTGCCGTATAAATACTAGCCGTAGGTGGTAGTGTCCAGGAGTAAGTCTCTTCCAAAGCTAGGAAGGCACAGCCCACTCCATAATCAGTTTTTGAGCCATCAGTATAAACTTTCAGTGCATTTGGATACTCATCTATGACTACACACATAGAATTGAAACTAATTCAAGACAAAAGTAATTGTCAACGTATCAGTGAAGAAATTTTTTTACAGATAATGATTAGGCTGTCTTGTGTACGTTCTGCTTGCTACTAGACCAGATTTAAGCACTGCCGCTTATTATTATAGTAGTTATCAAATTCATTGTGTCGGAGTGAAACGAATATTAAGGTATTCCAAAGGAACTATAAATTTTAGTTTGCAGTATAGGAAATATGAAGATTCTGTATTGGTAGAATTTGCTGGTGCAGATTGACATGGCAGAGAAAATTGAAAATGGATCATTGGGTATTTGAATATGTGGTACGTTAGGAAACAAAGAAACAAATTTCTGTGGCACTTTCGTCAACAGAAACGGAAATACGTTGCGTTAGTTATTGCTAAAGCGGAACTTTGGTTGAAAATGAATATTATTTGTGAAAAACCAGTGGCTATATATGAAGATAATCAGTCATATATTCACTTGTTAACAAGTGGGAACGTAAGAGACAAGACATATTGATGTAAGTTACAAGTTTATTAAGGATTTTCATGGTAGTAAAGTGATCGTTGTCAGATGTTAATTCAAGAGATCAGAAATAGGACATTTTGACTAAAGGATTACTTACCTGCTGTTTGTTAAAACAATATGTTGGACTTGATAAATTCAGGAGGTGTGTTAAATGATTTCATTAATTAGGTTTCCATGACTGCAATTTGATAGCTACGAATTTTTTAATTGATGTAGGTTAATTGATTTATTTAATAAAGTTACTTATATTACTTCCACATCCAGTGCAAGTATAGTAACGACAAACAAATTTTTTAAAATTTTTATTGTTCAAATAGGTTTAGAATGTCAAGAAACGTCGAGATTTTAAGTTTGTGTGAAAAAAAATTCTGTCTGTCGGTCTGTCTGTAACTTTTTTGTGCGCACGTTTACTCTGGAACCGTTTGAGATATTGACTTAAAATTTGGTACACATATGTACGAGATCTAGAACTAGATTATATTTTCATCTTGTTTTGTCGAAGGGTTGGGGGGTAAATGGGGTAAATTTGGGGAAAATAGGTAAATCAAGCAGGTAAGAGTCCATAAAATTGGTATTTAGTATATATAAGAGAAGCTAAGGTCTCAAAAAAAAATTTTGGCATTAGCTACCTTCATTACCACCCCCACCCCATTATTAAAGGGGATGAAAAAATTGTGATTTGGGGTGTGAACAAGAACCAGAAACCTCAAAATGTTTTTTACTTCATCCACCCCCTCTCCGCTGTCGATGTGGGATATTGTTTTATGAGTTTTTGGAGTAGAGGATTTCAAATATTATATTATTAAAGTTCCGTAAACAATTATTTCCACATACAAAATTTTTTCGTTGTGAGTGACTTGGATAAAAAATCTGGATGTGGAAGTAGTGATTCCTTGGACAGCGGTTTTACTAAAAGTTGTAATTTTATTTCAAAATATACAGTACACAGTAAGTATAAGTGATAGAGAAATATGGCGCCTTTCATGTATTGTATAGGAAGCTTTAAATTTAATAACTGTTTAAATTGAATTTTCTCAATTTTTTTTGTATTTTCTCGACGGTGTGATGTAGAATTGAGTAATACTTTTTATATGTACAGGCTGACTGCGCGAACGTTAGAACCTCATTTAACTTCGTTATTTTTGGAGTTATGTAAAAAAAAGTCAAAAATAAGAGTTATAGAAAATCACTCGGAAAATCACATGTATTTTCAAAAAAATATTTCAGATATATTTTTTTTACCATTCAGTCATGGTAGTCCGAAATAAAATTCATAAAATAAATTCATAAATTCATTCATTCATTAAAATTCTCCATTTTATGTAAAACAAAGTGAAACTAGTTATCAACAAATATCTTGATAGAACTAATGTATTGTTTACCTTAAATTACATATTTTTATTTCCCACGGCTAATTTGATAAATTCTAAATTTATAGTAAATTAGACAATTTTTTTAAAAGGTAAATACTATGTTTTTTATATCACTAAAAAGCTCTTTTTATGACATTCCGGATAGTGTAAAAATATACGGGGCGTTCCATTAAAAAGAAAATAAAGGTCATATCTCCGAAATGCGACTTTAAATTTTTTTCTGCAATGATTTTTGGAAAATACATGTGATTTTCTCTAACTTTTATTTTTGAAATTTTTAACTTAGCTCCAAAAATAACGAAGTTAAACGAGGTTCTAATGTTCGCGCGGCCACCCTGTACATTCCTAGGGATGTTTGTAACCATTTTTAATTTATTAGGCAACAAGTAAAAAATTCAAAAATGAACATTAAAATATGAGTTTCCCAAATAAGGCAAGAGAAGGAAATAATAACAAGGGCTCCGAATTATTTCGAGGCAATGAGGTGATTGTTAACTAGACGGGCATTATGTAATGACTCGTTGTGGATCTAGGGAGAAGGCGTCATCTTTATTCGGATATATTTTCATCCAGGGAGTATTAATATAGAACATCTTTCAAAGAGACACATGGTAGAATTTATAACACAAATGAAAAAATAAAAAAAACTATAAAAATTCCATCATGATAATTATCTTACTTGCATGCTTCCAAAGCTGATTTAAATCTATCTGTGTAAAATTTATTTAATTATACCCTCCATCCCTGATCACGCGAGCCCCGTTCTATTTCCACTGATGTTATAATGTAGTCCTTTTATGCAACTGTTCGCACCTCAATTGCATTTAGATTGTAAAATATCAGAGCACAGTTCTATTGTTTCATCAGTAAGTTTACATAATTTCATGGTATTACTACTAGTGTTTTATAAATTGTTTCATCACAGTCGTCATACTTTATAATTATTCGTTCGTGTAACTCAGCTTATTTTATAATCCATTAAGGTACTTGTATACTAAAATGAACTTTTACAGTTTTAAATATAATTTGGTATACTAATAAATAAAGTGATTTTAATTTTCAATAAAAATAAAATTGTTTGTTTAGTTTCGGAGTAATCGCTTCGGAAAGTTTGACAAATATGGCTTACTGGACATAGCAGAGCTCGGATGCACGCTAGGCTAAGTTAATTTTCGCTCTTAATACCACAATTTTTTAGAAATATGCTTCAACTAGCATAACGTTAAGTAATTTCTTATTAACATTCTGTTAAAACCCTGAAAAAATCGTCCGCCTAGTACAAGAGTTATTAGAAGTTGAATTAATTTGTTAACAAGGAACAGCTGTTGAAATTGATTTGCAACGCTGCATATTTGGAAGGTGGCGCGAATATTTAAATTTTTAAAAAGTATAAAATCAAATGCATGAATATCATTGTGTGGTATTTTTTTCTTTGTTTTTGGAGTTGCAGAATTTTGTTTATACTGGTTTTCTTCATGCACTTTTCCAGTACGTACGCTTCCCGACAAATAAAAGTAGGGCAGCTCTTGTTCATTGAAAACTATAGTTTTTAGTTATGTATAGTTAGGGTGACCATATGTACTTATTTTAGTAGGACAGTACTCTTTTTTCGAGTAATGTCCTACTGTCCTTAAAAAGTTCATTAAGTACACATAAATGTACTTCTTTTTTCTTGAGGTACACAAATATTCTAAATAAATATTTTCATTTATTTTTTATTTTTATAATAACCCAACAAACACAAAAGATCGGCCCATCAGCGGGCCATCACTGGGCCAGAAATGAAACTTCTGGCCCTGTGATGGCCTACTGAAGGGCCAACGTTTTGTGTTTGTGGGAAAGTACACATAAAATAAAACGTACCGAACGAAACGAAATCAAGTGTTTCTGGCTCACGTATATCAACCGATTGCGATGCCACGTTGACGCTACGTGAGTCTAGCATCGACTGTCGAATGTGTCACTTATCTCGTTATCTCGCTATTTCATTTTACTGCAGATCAAAAGCGCTTAGGTCGGCTGCAACGTAGTTCTTAGCTTAGGATTTACCGCCGAATGTCAATACTAGTTTAGAGTAGATATTGTGACTAAGTAGAGTACGATATTTTTTACCTGATATAAATATATTTGGCATTTTATATTTTTAAATCTTGCGCACACGAGACCTACATTTTGAAGACAGTATAATTTTTAATCAAATATCTAACTTTTAATTTAAGGCCGTTTGACCTTGAAAAATTCAAAATTTTGGCCTGCGGCGCATTTTTAATTATCGTACCCTCACCTTTAAATAAGGGACCCCTTCTGTCATTGTAGGTACTCTTTTTTCTAGAAAAAAATATGGTCACCCTATGTATAGTTGAAATATCGGAATAGTGATGTGAGTATTGTGAGTAGGCGGTGTTGTCGAGAGGCAAGGAGTGCAGAACGCGGAGCCGGATTGAACTGTATTGTTTCGCTCGTTTACTTTTGTAGCCGCGGCTTCTGAAATTTACATTGGACATATCTTAGTATTGAGTCATGGGACCCAAGCCATATTACGAAATAAAGAAATATAAAAGTAATTATTGAATTATACTGTCACATGCTACTTACTGTACAAACACATCAGACGACTGCGGTCCTGAAGTCAAAACCGTTAGACTGCTAAGTCTCTCCCCGCAGAACGTCAGAAACTTTCTCACTATAAAGAATGTTTCAACTATAAATCAATCTTGGTAGACGATATTCGTGCGGCGGTGCCAACTCTATTATATTTTCCAAATAATACAACCGGCCCTTAGGAAAATTAGATAATAATTTATTAAAAATATCTAAAGTAATAAATAATTTTATACATAAAAAATAAACTAAAAAAAAAAAATGAAAAACAAACAAAAACAAAAACATGAGAATTCAATATCTATCTAGTCATGGTCCCGTTATTATTTATTACTTCTTACATTCTTCTGGGCATTGAATCGATCAAATTTGTGGAAAGGTTATGACTTTCCGCCAGACTGTCCCAAGTTTCCTCAATGAGGGACCATAAATGATTTTTATTTAAGGGGATACATTTTGTTTCTGCATTTTCGTAACCATTATTCCACAAATGTTTTCCAACGGATTCATGTCGGGACTTCTAGCAGCCCAAGGCAGAACCTCAACATTATTTTCATCTAAATAATTTCTCACACAATTGGCAGTGTGCACTGAGCAACTATCATGCTGGAATATAAAATTGTCATCAGTGAAACGTTGTCTATCTGAAGACAACATTACGTTATCCAAAATATCCAAATATTTTCTAGAATTTAACCTTCCATCGATATTCCAGCAAACTCCTAAACCTTCCATTGACATGCACGCCCAAACGTTCACTGAAAACCTTCCACATTTATCATTGGGTGCAATATAATTTTCATTAAATCTAGAGCGTGGTGGCATATACAGCCGAATACGACCGTCATTGTGGGACTGAAATATTTTTTCATCAGAAAAAATTACACTTCTCCAAAAGTCTGCATCATTTGATAAATGATTGAGAGCAAATATTATACGGCCTTGCTTTTCTCTTCTGTTAATTTATATTTTTTTGCTGCTCCACAATTTTTAAGGTCAGATTTTTTCACTCTTCTTAAAGCCGTCCTTACGGAGGTGGGGAACTTTAGCCTTACTTGCATTATCGAAAGGACGATTTCGTAAATAATTTACTAAAGTAGTGTCCTGCTCTTCCGAGGTTTTTCTTGGTATACCTGTTCCTATCTTTATCTCAACAGTTCCTTCATTTTCCCATTTTCTTTTAATTTTCAGAATAGTATTCCTGTTGACATTAAATTCTTCCGTAAGAAGTTTTATTGACCAACCGTCCTCCATCTTCGAAACAATTCGTAATTTTTGAATGATGCTTAATTGTTGTGGCATCGTGGAAATTATAAATAATAATTTCTGACAAATCAACAATTGTCAAAACTCAATTGACAAAGGCTATTTCACAAACCTAAAATAAAGCGTCCTAATTTTATTTGTTGGGAAGTGTACAACCGAAAGAAATCAGCAATTTTTGCAAAAAAACATTCCAAATTGAGGGTAAACCCCAACATTTTTCACTTTTTATGTCTTCCAAAGAAAGAACTAATGAGCATTCTAAACATTTTAGATTTTTACCGAGCTCCTTTACGTTAATCATATATACGATTTCCTTCACAAATTTGATCATGGCATTTGGTTGAAGCCGGATTCTAACCGGTTTATTAATTTATAATTTCTAATACCTTTTTTAGTCTTAATTGTTTTTTTAAGGCACTTTTTTAAATAAGCTTGCCTTTATATTTTAGTTGTTTTGACATTTTTAAATATGTTGTATTATTATTTAAGATTATTATCTATTTCGAACTTAATCTAAACTGAAAATACATTTTTCAAAAATTAACAAGATGTGATATATATGACAGTCATATTTAATACAGTGTCGCCAAATCTTTTTATTCTATCTCTCTCGCGTTTAAATTTATGAAATCTACCGCTAGATTTGCTCTTATCAGTATACAAGTACCTTAATATTAGACCTAAGATCGACGAATAGAGGAAATAAATTATGTTTTGCCCTTTGCAGATTATACGCATCAAACGGCCACTTTTATTAAGCGAAAGAGTTTGAATTCACCCTAAAAAAACACCCCTAACATGCCCCGGTTTTCCGAATTTTTTCGAAAAATTGTAGATTTCTCAGAAAATCTTATACTTTTTTATAATAATCTATATGAAATTTGTAAGTATATGAAATATCGACTTCAAACTTGGTAGGGAAAAGTATTTTCATATTAGCTACGTACATGTAAAGTTTTATCAAAAAACTAACCTGTTGCGTTGAAGTTACAGAAAACAGTTATTTGTTGATATGGATGCAAATAATTAAATGTTTTGACCTCCGATTAAAGAACTTATATCTAGATACATAATGGCATTGATTTATTTGTTGCTGAAAGACTCACAATCTAAGGCACTTCTTCCCATAAGTTTCTGATTGGCCCATTGGCCTATTCGTGGCAGTTTTATACACGATCGGTTCAGTTTGATTATCATAATCTCAGTTTGACAGTGTCCGCCATTAATGTCAATAAATGTTTTTCGTGTTCTCCGACCAAAAAGTGATGAAAAAGTAATTTTATTTTAAGTTGTGATTTGCTTAATACCTAAGTGATATTCTCTATTCATATTTACACAGTTTAGTAAAAATTTAACGCTACATGTTGAAGTGCTGTGCCGTTTGCAGAAGGCAGTTTAGAAAAGAAGAAAATCGGTGGTTTCATAAGTAAGTAGGTCATAGTTGTTACATGATGGCGTTCAGTTTACAGCTATAATAATAATATTATAAATAACATCCTTTCAATACATATTTCCCTTGAATAAAACATCTCTACCTATTATATTTTTTAAATCCTAGGTTATGTTCATGGAGGTTAACCAACAATTATTACATAAAATATGTACAATATTGTACATTTTCCCTTCTATACATACCCGCCACTGTTGCCTATGTAGGGTTGCCAACCGCACCGATATATCGGGACGGTCGTCGAGACAGTCACCGTTATTGACCTCTGTGTCTTGACGTCACGATAAAAACAATGAAATTTCTTAAAGTAAGGAGCAGTTTTATTTTGTTAAAAAGACAATGATATATTTTTCTTTAACATATATGCCTTTTTATTAGGGAAATACATAGTGTCCCGATATAGTTTCCGGACATTTATGGCAACCCTATGCCTATGGGATGTGATGCTCATCTATCCATTTTAATGGACATATAATGTGACTATGTTAGGAGCAAATAAGGTATATGAAGAAAAGATAGCCATTATGTATCTAGATATAGGTTCTTTAATCGGAGGTTTTGACTTACTTTAGTTTCTTTCGTACATCATTCACGAGTAAAGATTCAAAAGTCATCGAATGTCGTGGGCATTGTAGAGCACCTAGGAAGCATTTTAAGAAAAAATGGTAAGCTTGCCTTTTGCTTTTCTTGACGAGATATCACCCTACGAAATTTGTCATAACATCATAGAAACGCTTTGTATATTGAGGACATGTGAAAAGCGTGCCAGTTGGGGTATAACCTCCTGATTTAATCGCTAATTGCTTAAAACCATTGTGGCTATCTAAGCATTTCATAGGACCTTATTTGTAACAAATTCTATAAAGAATATTATCAATGAGTATAAAATTTTCTGGGAGATCTACTATTTCGATAAAAAATGGGAAAAATCAGGGCGGGGCATGTTAGGAGTAGTTTTTAACTGCCTGCATCTTGGAAACTCTTTTGCTTCTGAAAGCGTATAATTTCCAGATGGCAAAATATTATAATTTATTTTTCTTATTTTTCCTAATACTGCAAACTGCTACAAACAAAACCACCTTGTAAGTTATTAGTCAAAATAGGTAATTTATTAAATAAATTTAAACAATTTTTCAACGAATTGAGATCACCAGAATTGTCTGATGATCGTTTTTTTTGTGCTCTTTAGCATTCAATTTATTTATTAGAAAAAAACAGCTTCTACGATTTGCCAATAAATACTGATCGAGGACGTCTAACTTTAATCCTGGACCATCCTAATTATCCATCGATTCTATTTTTGAGTCTATTTGTGAGCTATTAAGTAAATTTGAATAATTCGCTTACATGATTTAAGAAGAAAAAGATGTTTAGAACATCTCCTTTTTTCCTAGACTGTCCAAATTTGCTGCTGATATTTCTTGTAATTCATTTGGGAATTCTTAACTAATTTTAAGAAAATTAGCTTGTATATTTTAAATTTACAAATCTGTAAAATTATTTACATAAAACTTATCTCTTTTACTTTTATTAAAATGTTCGCCAGCCGCATTATTTAAAACCACTACCTAAGGAATCACAATCTCCATATCCAGATTTCCTATCCAAGTCCATAAAGCGATATGCCACATCGGTATTGGCATATCGTTTAGCTGATGTCAAAAAAAGTTTGTGGCCCTTAGTTCTCGTGCATGCATCAAATCACAGTTTTATTTTTTAACTCCCTTCGTTAACGGGGTTGGGATGATAATGGGGGTGATAATGAGTCCTAATTTTATGGACTTTACTTACCTATTTTCTCCCATTTACCACCCAACTTTTCAACAAAATAAGATCAAACTGCAATCCAGTTCCAGATTTCGTTATAATACATAGATTTTAAGTCAATATCATAAATCATTTCAAAGTAATCATGCCCAGAAACAAATTTATAGACAGGCAGACAGGTAGACGGACAGACAATATGTTTTTGCTCAAACTTTAAATGTGATGACACTTTGTAACATTCTAAGCATATTTGAAACAATAACTCAAATTTTTTCTTACCGTTATTATATTTCCACTCCATTACGTAGATGTAGAAGTAAAAATGGCTTCATGGTACCACGAGCAGAGATGAAAAATGCTTTTACCAATTAAAAATTTCCGAGAACCACAGAATGTAAAATTGTTTTGACTCCGCTATTTAAGGGAAGAAAGGGGAATATTGCTTCAAGCCGCTGCACTATAAGAATATTACAAGTATTTTTATGGCATATTTGTTTTTAAATTTTAAGACAGAAACTTATAGAGTGCGCCTAAAGATATCATAATAGTAGCTTCACATTGTGATAATTACAATTGTCTATTTTACTGCCATTATCTAACGGATAGTTTTTAGCACCTGCGAATTTTACTGTTACTACACATGAACAGCATTTTAAGGGACATAAGAAATACCTCTGAAAATCCCACGAAAATGTGGATAATTATCTCCGAGAACTCTAGTAGACATCCTAAGCCAAGTAACTGCAAATTTAAAATCTCAAATATTACGGTACTTAACATCCCGCTTAAATCGAGGTTAAACCTTCTCCTTAAAAAAAATTACTTATAAACTGTTTAATGACCCATTTAAGATAAGATCAAATTGAGTTAAGGAATCCATTCGAGTGAAATTATTTGCAAAGCTGATACACCATTACATTTAGATGTAGATTTAAGATAGGGATGGATACTCTCACTTAATCGTCCCGGGAACACGCACCTAAGCCTGGTTATTACCTTATCTGATAGATTAGGATCCGGCACTGAATAGTCCGTTCGGCACCCTTTCCGAAAACTGACACATACACTATGGACGGAAGATAGTTTGATTGACATTTTACAGAAATAAATAATTAACTGTATGTAAATGCTACGTTGGGAACTCTCAAATGCGGTAATAACATCATTCTGGTGGGCGTTACGCCAACCTTTATCCGGACAAAATTGTCGTTGAAGGGTTCAGTATATATAGTGAAAGTGAAATTAATCAGCGAGTAAGATGTGCTTATTAAATCCTTTACATGCTGTCATCAACAGAATTATTATGCAATGCGTAACATATAATCATTTTTTTCTGTTGATACGAGATTAATCGAAAAATCTCAGGTATGCCGATTTATAATATATATTTAAAAATGATATCCCTAATAACACTCGATGTCCATTGGATGTCCAGTTGTTGTACATTTGAGGTCCCGGTGTACATGGACATTTAATGGACATCCATTGGAAACATTTTTATGCATATCCGTTGGATATCTAAAAATTGATATCCATTGGTTGTCCACTTTGGAGCATCTTAGTACAAATGTAATTTATCTCACATTTTTCAGATGATTATATTGTGTGTATGCGCATGCGTCTACTAATGAGAGTTGTGAATTATAAAAAATAATTATATTTTTGTATATATTTTGTTTGCGTCTATTGCTGGAAGGTTTTTAAAAATAAAGTCTATTTTTTAACAACATTTGAAATAAAATTTAGTTCTGTTTCGGAGTTGGCAGCACAATCTTTTCTGTGGTTAGCAGCAATGCTCTTGATTGTCTCTGTCATGTGTCAAAAAATAATGATGTCATCTTCATCTCTGTGGTTTGTTTTGAGCATTATTTATGGTGTGCAATAAATTTTCTTAAATTAATGCATTAATATAGTATAATAGAAATAAAATATAATAATAGTGGTGCTACAGTGGACCATTCAGATATGAGTATAATATAATATGTAATTTTGTATCATACTGAATAGTAAAGTAACTAATCATAATTAATGACACTCAATTTTGATTATTTTTTTTTTACCTCTGTAAAAGCGGTGAATAAATAACTATGAGTTATTTTATTGTTTAGATAAACATTCTGAATCGAGAAAAAAAACAATAATTACTGAATATACCAGTGACTTAAACAATGATGAAGAAGTCAAAATCAGAAAACTGAGACACAAAATAGGATATTCTTTATGTGACATCAGTAAATCTGAGGAAGAAATGTAAAGAATTTCAGAGCTTCCTAAGCGAACAAAATTTTTCAGCCAGGTATTGAAACAATAAGATGTAAAACAAGACATTTTTATACAAATCGGTGACCGAGATGGATGGTAAGTTTTACTTTATTTTCCACCAATAATGAGGCATTTCACGCAATAGCATTGGTTGCTCTAGTATAACAAAAATTAGTTGAATAATATTGACAAGTTAAGTTAACGCATAAACTAAACATAAACTATAATACATTTTGGTGCGCACAAAAATACCGGTATATTTAAGGGTCTTATGTATGTATCTGTGACAACAAAAGTAATCACTCCATAAACAAGATAAATATATTTTTTGATGTCACATACAGTACTTTTGTGTAGGTAGCAGTACATATATGTTCAGTTCTTTCTGAGAACCCATAACGATTTGACAGTTGTGCCATTATTTTTGCTGGCAGTATATTAATCATTGCAAATTATTTAAATATCGGAGACACAAAACAAGAACACACTTTATATTATAATTTATATTTCAGGAACTGCCAAGAGGTGCAATTTCAAGAATGTCATGTGGAGGAAGGCGAAAAAAATGTTATTTACATCGTAAGAGAGAAGTGTATTTAAAAACAAGAAATATAACAATAAAAACGCTGAACAGTTTGATTAAATTGTTGAACAATATTAATATGCATTAAATGTTTTACTGGTTTTCTTCTAGTAAACGTGGTCTTATATTATTATGTCATTAGACACTTAATTATTTCTTTGAAGTATTCTAAAATGATTGAGTATTAATTTTGTATTAAATTGTACAATTAATCATGATTATATAATTCCTTTCTAAAACTTGTAATATTTGCTAGGTTATGAGACTAGTTCAGATTTTAATATACGGACAAGTTAATATGCAGGTAAGAAATATCACTTAGGTTCAGTTTTGTCTCAGTAGAAGCCACAAAGTAACTCTGAATGCCGAGGACACCAGAGTCATGAGAAAGTGCTGTCGAATTACTCGGATATGTAATAGCAATAGATATGTCTATTACAAATATTTTTTATTTATTTGCTTTCATCATATGATTAGAAAATATTATTTAGGTATTAAGTAAATCACAACTTATACACTTTTTTAATTTAAAATGAAATGATCTAGTTTCTGTATATTGGTGCATCAATCTGGTCACGCTAATGTACTAGTTACGTAAACACTTTAAAACACTCATTATAGAAGGACCAATCAAAACAACTACTCGTCTAGCTAATACTGACAAAGTATTGAATTACAGGATAGGATTTCTAGCATTTTAAAGCAAAAAAAAAAATAGAAAGTACTTAATTTAAATAAATGATTTAAGTATTATCCTAGGAATCCCATTATGTAATTCAACATTTCTTCAGTATTAGCTAGAAGAGTAATTGTTTTTATTGATTCTTCAATAACGAGTGTTTTAAAGTATTTACCTAACTAGAATATAAGCGTGACCAGAGATTGAGGCACCAATATACAGAAAGTAGGCAATTTCATATTGAATAAAAAGTGTGTAAGTTGTGATCTACTTAATACCTAAATAATATTTTCTAATCAATGGATGTCCTATGGACGTCCACAATGCACACAATTGTCCATACAGGACTTCCATTGGATAGGTATAACGGGACATCATATGGCTGTCCAAAAAAATAGCCACCCTACAGTCGAATGGCCATCCACTGGATATCATCACTACTTAATATGGACAGTTATTGGACGTACAAGATATCCGGACAAGCATGTCCATTGAACACTTAATGGGCATGAGTGTGTTATTAGGGATTATTATAATTGCGAGCTGGTGCCACTGAATAATTTCTTTTAAATGGAATCTAAAATAGTTACCTATTCGGTATTTGGTTACAGCTAATAAATTCCATCATTTGTTTGCAAAATTCAATTCTGTGATCCGGCTTTTACAAAGGTTGTAAACTCGTAAATAATACATGAAAACTAACAAATGTTGCAGTATCTTTAGGCACAAGATAAACAAAGCTTGTGCAAAAAGAAATTACAACAAAAAATTTACGATAAAAAAGTTGCGACAAGATAAGAAACTAACTATGAATATTTCTTTTTATAATAAGAGAGCGTTTAAAAGAAAGATATGTCTCTTGCCTTCCTTAATTGGATGCACCTTATCTTATCATACTCTTCGCAAATACGAAAACGAAGACTATATTGCATTTGATCGGCACATTTCTAAAACCGTAAATATCACTCGCAGACAAAAAATTTTCATATCATTGTATTAGTGAACGAATTCTGAACAACTTTCTAAATGTCCGTCTGTCCGTCCGTCCGTCACGTTTCTTGTAAGCACGATAACTCAAGAAAGAAAAATCCGATTATATTGAAATTTGGACAGTAAGTTATTGAACAAAATCGATCTGTAAATAAAAATGTCATTAATGATTTAAATTTGATTTTTTTTTATTTTTATGTTTTTGTAATTGAATAGGAATCTGGTGGAATGATATTTCACTTTAATATCTAAATATTTATATATTTTACAAATATACATTTCATAATGTATTATACAACCGTGAAAATATGATTTTAGCTCGTGTCTTATAATGTAAACATTTACATTTTTTACGTGTAAGGTGGTGGTGTAGTTTTTACGCTTTTGACTCGGAATCCTCGTCGGAATCCAAAGGTCCCGGGTACGAAACCCAAATGGGATTTGATATGGTTTTTTTTTATATTTGCTTTATTTAACACTGAGTCTTTTACCAACTAAGTTCGTACTATAAAATTAAAAATGTCTAAAACTAACACTATTTATAAAAAACTGCGAAGAGTATCCTATAGAATGTGTAACAATTAAAAAGTTTAGTGAACAGGCGAAGAGTACGTTTTTAGCTTGTTTATGTCTTATATTCCAATCACTTTTATGGAATTACTTAGTTAGTTTCTGTGATGCTATAATCGAGGACCTGAAACAGCCGTGAGGAGCTTTGTGAAGATCCTTAAAAATCAGTTATCGGTCCAATACACAGAATCGCAGAAGGTGTTGAACTTGAAGTTAATTAGTCATTATATAAAGTAAGGAATCAAAAAATACGAATATATTGGTGTTTCGTACTCGTGTGCTACGAGTTGAGTTAAAAAACTGAAATGTTACAAGAGAAAAAGAGAATGACGAGGTCTCAGTAACACGAAACAGCAGAAACACAACAATTCAATAGACCAGTTGGGCGCCAGATGGTTGACTACTATTGATGTGAGCACGCAAAAGAAACTCTGCACTGCCAAAACCAGAGTAATAGGAAATCTGCGCTAGTGCAGACGGGCTCTCGCTCTCTCTCAGATAGTCGGTTCCTTGAAATAAAGTCTGACTAACTAACTGAAATTAAAAAACGACAGTTCAATTTGAAACTTGAACTTTTAATGATTTGAGTCGTATTTTCATTTTTTAAAATATGTTTACAAAGTTTGTATAATAAAGAGAAAAAAATTGATTGGAACCTTAATTTGAAATGAAAAGAAATTATTTGTATAATTTGGTAACGTTGAAAAATTAATGAAAGTCTTTTACCTACTCCATTGCGGGATGTGCAGTAGGGTGAGTCGAAAAAAATAAATATTTTTTTCGGAACGCTTAAGAGCGGAAAAGTCGCCTATTGTAATAAAAAGAAAAACGGCATAAAACAAACACGCCTTACCCAACCAACCATCCAATTGTTGGGTGTGGTATATTTACAACTAATTACAAACATTTTCCATAGGTAACACAGTAAGTCAAAATATGAGTACTATGAGTAGAATTTTTTGATTTACTGTGTTTATTACTTTTTCTTTTTTATATCTGCTACACATTTAAAGTCTGATTTTTTTAGAAATGAGGCATAACCGATCTAGACTTCAGTGTTGCTCGGATATAGCCATCTCTAGTTTCATGTCCACATACTTTGTTCGAGGCATCTGTCACTAGTTTGACGCATTTTCCACAGCCTGGGTGTGACAGGGAAACTTTTGTATTGTATTGAATTTTGTTTTGTATTGAAACTTTGTATTTCTCTGATGGACTTAGTGTCAGAATTGATGAGTGATTTAATATCATCTTCACTTAGGTCCCGCAGCATTGGGGGAGGATACAACACACAAGAATTCCAATTAATAATTTTAGTGTAATTGGAAGCTTGAAAGATTATCTTCAGTGGTACGAAACTTCTAACAGTCTTCTTCTTTGGGACAGTTTGTCTTGCTTTTGAGATCCTTCTGTAACCAATCTCCCGATTATGTTCTCTTTCATCGACAAGCATTGCCAACAGAACATTCCCTGGATGCGCAAAGAACGCATTTCGTTCTATTACTGGATCGACAACTTTAAATAATTCGTCGAATAAATACCGGGATGTTTGGATTGCTTGAAAGACATGTTTTGTCCGTCAGTAAAATATCTGCATGTGCATATGCCTCCTGCATTTTAATGAGCTTCCTTTTCGACACATTTTCCAACATATTGACGGTCAAACTGCAGGGCCTAAATCTTTTAGTGGGCCAATCGGGCAGCAGCTAACTTGCTGTGAAAAACTCCCTGTGGTCGATTATGAACTCAATTCATGATATAGACAGGAATTTGTTGAGCAGAGACCAACAGTATTTGTTGGACGTTTCAAATGCAATCATCTTGGGACATTGTCCAGAAGACTTCGCAAATCGAGACCCTGGTCCTCCCCCAATGCTGCGGGACCTAAGTGAAGGTGATATTAAATCAATCATCAATTCTGACACTAAGCCCATCAGAGAAATACAAAAGTTTCCCTGTCACACCCAAAATTGTGAAAAGTATGTGGACATGGAGCAGAGATGGCTACATCCCAGCAACACTGAAGTCCAGATCGGTTATGCCTCATTTTTCCACATAAATTAGACTTTAAATGTATAGTAGATATAAAAAAGAAAAAGCAAAAAATACAGTAAGCCAAAGAATCCTGCTCATAGCTCTTTGGCTTACTATGTTACCGATGGAAAATGTTTGTAAATAGTTGTAAATATAATATATATGGAAGTCGACGTGCAACCACCTCCACGCTTTGAGTTC
The DNA here is from genome assembly GCA_936432065.2 of Rutpela maculata. NCBI lineage: Eukaryota > Metazoa > Arthropoda > Insecta > Coleoptera > Cerambycidae > Rutpela > Rutpela maculata. The sequence goes on from OW386293.2 coordinate 86,531,854, forward strand.
TGGGTCATTTTTTTATTTTAGCACGAGCGAAGAGTTACACAGTGAAAATTGGGAAAAAATGGTAAATTTCTGTTTTCTTTAAGACGTTGCGCGAACGGAAAAAATAAGATTATTGATCATAATTTAATTCATTTAGGTTATTTAAACCATAAAACAAGCACAGAAACTAAAGCGTGTTTATTTTAAAAGTTTTAACTAACAGAAAAAAATAACAAAAATGTCGTGATTTTTGCAATTTTTCATAAACTTTAAGTACGATGCGCGAACGGAAGGTGTCAACCGATTTTAATTTTCTTTATGCCGTTTTTCTTTTTATTACAATCGGCAACTTTTCCGCTCTAAAGCGTTCCGAAAAAAAAAAATACTTATTTTTTTAGACCCACCCTAATGTGCAGTACAGACAATGTCCGTCAAAATCAGCTGATGCAAGATGGTAGCTTGTTTCCTTCCCGTTCCTGTTGAATGTGCCTGGATATTTTTTTTCTCAGAAAAACTTGGAGGTTTGCACTTAATTTATGTCGCACTTTAATTAAATTAAGCTAGGCTTTTGTTATTTGTGTAAGTTTGTAAACACGCAAAGCTACGTATGACGTCGAGCCACTTTTGTTTTAATTTAGTATTGATAAATTAACTCCTATATAAAAAAATCAATTTGACAGTCACATTTTGTCACTTTGACAGCGATAAAAAAGGTGCATCGTTTTTTATCACGATAAAAATGCCTGTTCCTCAAAAGCAGAGTATATCTAGTAGTCGCAGGTCATTTCAAAATCTGTACTGTCGGCTATAATTTTTAAGTCTTGTGGAAACTATACTGTACGATATGAGTCGTTTTGAGAAAATTATAATTATTTTTAATTGTTGTTGTTCGTTCACATATTCTGTCGTTAATTTATCTTGCCAAAAATCACTCGAGCTTTTCTTTTATGGATAAATTTCTTTGTAACTCAAAATTTTTCCAATCAGTAATTTTGCTCGAAAAACTGACATTTGACAAAATCGCTCGACCTCCGGTCTCGCGATTTTTTCATGTCAGTTTTTCTCATAAAATCACTGATTGGCAAAATTATTTCGTTACAAAGAGAAATTTATCCGATAAAAAAAAAAGCTCTTGTGATTTTACTGTTGATAAATTAACTCCTATATAAAAAGTCTATTTGACAGTCAAATTTTTGTCACTTTGACAGCGATAAAAAAGACACATCGTTTTTTATCACCGATAAAGCTGCCTATTCCTCAAAAGCAGAGTACATTTAGTAGTCGCACGTCACTTTAAAATCTGTACTGTCAGGTATAATTTACGAATATTCGACATGTGTGTGGAAACTAGAAAAGAGAATATTGAAATCAGTACACCAAACCAAACAATTTATAACAACTGTTTTGAATAACTGTTCCTTCAAATAATTGTATAAAAAAAGATAATTATTGTTGTTGTTCGTTCACATATTCTGTACTTAATTTATCTTGCCAAAAATCACTCGAGCTTTTCTTTTATGGATAAATTTCTTTTTAACTCAATATTTTGCCAATCAGTAATTTTGCTCGAAAAACTGACACTTGACAAAATCGCTCTACCTCCGGTCTCGCGATTTTTTTATGTCAGTTTTTCTCATAAAATCACCATTGGCAAAATTATTTCGTTACAAAGAGAAATTTATCCGATAAAAAAAAAGCTCTTGTGATTTTACTGTTGACAAATTCGTATTGACTTGCTATTTTAGACTTGAAAAAATATTTAAGGTTATGTTAAAATTTTGGACTCTGCCAAAACGTACATCTCGGTGCAAGGGGTTGGTAAGATACTCAAATGCAAATTTAGCGTATTTGTTGGCTTACATTTGAGGTTTCTGAAGGATTTAACAAACTAGATTTGTGACATTTAATGACTGATTTCAAAATAAATTTTGGCTATACTTAGTTTTTCTTTGCTGGTTATTTTCATACCCGGCTCAATTGCTTTTGTTGCCTTTTAGGTTAGGCAATAAATATTTATGTTATTGCACATATTATGCCTTAACCTAACTTAAGGTTATAAAATTACCACTCAGATCTTGAAATGAGTCCCTATGACTTAATTTAAAAACATTTGAATATATTACAAGAAATTAAAATATAATAAGTTTACGTACAAACTTTCTAGGCATACCGTCCCTTAAATACATGGTCAGGTCGTCTTAATGAAAGAATTGCACGACTCAAAATATTACTACATTATGGTTAACAGAATATGCTTTCACATCTGGATGTAACTTTATATTGTGGTAAAGCTTTTGAAGGAAATCCTTCCACAGTTTCTATTAGAATGACCTTAGCATCTCCTAAACCAAGATTTGTGATTCCCCTAAAGTTATTGACCTAGAAATATCCTAGCTGTGGAGTGAAATTAGGTAAGTTTTTTTGATTTTATATCCATTTTGTTACATTACGAGTGGTGGTTTTGGTAGAGTTAACACAATTTGTTTTTCACCTAGGAAAGTTTTTGATGCTGTAATAAGTTGTTTTCAGTTGATTTGTTATTTGTTTTTCACCTTTTAAAACGTCCCACTGATAGTATTTGCCTCTTTTAAGCCTAACAATTAGTCTTTTTATAGTTCTACATCGCTAATCTTGGATTTTGCCTTAATTTTCACTACGACATGTTTTTGATGCTTTTGTGGACTTGTGTCTCTATAACTTGGAGTCTACCACCTAACAACGTTTTTCAAGTATCATACAGGAATATCTATACCTGTAGTATCCTTTTTATTAAGGTTTGATTATATTGAAAGTTTATTTATTCAACGATTTGTAAATGCACAACTTAAATTCATAAAACAACTTAACTTAAAGTAATACACGTGGTTTCAGCTTCAACTATTATTGCACCTACTATGTGATTAAATCTGAAATGGGAAAGGTCACTGAGTTAAAACTTATGTATGCAAAAATATTATGCCTTCAATTATGCAGTGACGTGCAGTGGGGATTTAAATTCCGCCTATAAATATTGATGTCCACCATGTTTGGTTCCATGAGTCCAAAATTTGAGTCTCATAAATGACGTAAGAATATATTGATCAAAAGTTCAATTCGTATACAGTATAACAATTTGTAAAATACCTAACTAATTCGATATAAAATAAATCAGATCAGTATACCAAACACCAGATACAGCAATTTGTTTATAGTATAACAATTTGTAAAAGCCTAGCTAATTATGTATAAAACAATTTAGATTTGCATACCAAACATGGCAAGATGAATACATTCATTTAAGGTTGTTTAGTCGCAACTACATTTAATGGTGAAAGTGATGGTATTGATCTACTGGCACAATAGGATTCAAATAATTATCCAGAAAATATATTTAACGATTATATATTTAAGAAAATTCATAATCGCTTGTGACTAAATTAGTCCCTAAGTCCCTACGGGCCATTATATCACTGTACTTTGCAATGCTTTTTAAGGCAATATATAAGTTATATGAGACTATCTTGCAAAACTTACTAAGTATGTAACCTAACAAGAATAAAGAGATTTCGCTTGGCTTCCAAGCTATCCTTATGGACACATACGTGTTATGATGCATTTTTCAGTTTGCAAGCATGTTGGTAAAACTTAAAATTAGCCATTCGGCATCATCGGAATATCTTTGCTTAATCGCCATCCGGTGCTTCTGGCCAAAGCTCTTGTCACCGAATAAAAATAATTCTTTAGGAATATTAAAAACCTTTCTTTTAAATAATTGGAGGAACACTACCACTAAAATGTAGTCGCTGAAAAGTAAAATTGACGGGTTCTAAGAATTTATTTTCTGCAGGAATACTATATATCCAAGTTACATGATATATTCCAGTTAGACTTAACACACTGTACATACATAAAACAGAACACATCTTTGTCCCTAAACGAAAACAAACGTCCAAATGTAATGAAAAAAAAGTTTTATGAAAATGTATAGTCAACAGCTTGTGATCGAACCAGTCTTTGATGTAACCCATATTATCTCCGACGATTGTTTAAACCAACTATCTGCATTGCAGTATATGGCAGTATCGTCCACATAAATAATAACTGTACCCTTAGCCTGGGTTCAAAATAAACATTTAAATATATTATAAACAATATGATGCTAAGTACCGTAACTTGTAGAACGCCATATTCTACTTTCTTAAAATCACTTATATTTTTGTGTTTTTATGCATGATACCTACCAGGGATATAACTAGCTAGGGTCTCAGGATGTGAGTAATAGGCCCTGCATGTAGTTTAGATATTTTCCTTCAGAATAATACTCCGGTACATCCGGGTATTTATTACTTCATCCTAACATGAAAATACAAAACCATCGGTCTCAATTCTTAAACTTGCCAACTTGAGGATAGCAAACGTCAAGTCAATAGACTTTCGTTGATCTCGTAGATATTTATAAAAGACAGAGTGTATCAGATTATCTATGTGGCGTCTATTATTATTAATATTATTATTATAACGCTAGTAATTTTCTCGGTGACCTTGACGAAGTTTGTAATCAGAGATATAAGTCTATAATAATTAGAGGATTCAACTTTATTACCATTTTTAAATAAATAAATTTATAGAAATAACTATAGATGTCTTAAAGAGCAAATGGAAAGCATTCTTTTTGAATGCAGCCATTTTGATTTACGATATATGTGAAGATTTTCAAATAATGTGCAAAATATGCTTTAGAGTTTCTGCCTTTAAGCCATCTATAACTACGCTTTTGTTATTTTTAAGTTAATGGAATAGTAATTGTATGTACTTAATTTTTGTCAGTTAATCTTAAAATATCTAGTTCCTATTAGCCTAGTATATATCACATTACATTACTTACAGAAATGTTTCCAGTGCTTATACAGGGTGAGTCATGAGGAACTGTACATACTTCTACCGTAAGTAGAGACGCCTAAGACGAATACCAAGTGACCATTAAAAAGTGTTTGTTCCCTTTCTTTACTATCATACAGAGTGATTTATGAATTTTGTCCAAAAATTGTTTTGATCATGACATTTTACCGGTTAATCCGATTTGCCCCATTTTGTACAAAAATGTACACTGTGGCCTAACAATCATCATGCATATCCAAAATTAAAAATATCCAGGGACGGTTTCACAAAAATTTGTTGGATTGCTTCGTATACGATAGTTCACCCTGTATATGATTTATCTAAAACTTGATATGAAATTTATATAGGACACAAATAGGTAGTAAAACTTGAATATTTGAAATTTTTGTCACACTCTCAACACATTTTTTATTAACGATCAATTTTCAAGTCAAATTAAAAGTTTGGCAAAATGGAATATTTTGATATATACTAATATTTATTAATACAAAAATTTGGCTAAAAAAAATAATATCTACATACCTCGTGCCTAGGTTCAATAAGTACCATTTCATTTTAATAAATTTCCAGGCGAGGTCTTACATGTTTATTTACCCCTTTAACCCTTTCGCTGCGGATGACGTAAAATCCCGCAAATTATTTGTGGTCTTGTGGTGTGGGTGACGTATTTTTTCACTGGCTGGTTTCAGGTCCTGGACTGCGGCAATCGGACGATTACGCTGTTGAATATTCTTTGTACATGCGTCAACTTTCGTGTAATCGCCGGCGGTCCCCACTCCTTTGCATTCGATCTCCTCCAAATACGTGGACTGCGTGCTCTTTTTACGCAGTTCTTTACGTTTATTTTACACGTTCAGTTCGTTGTGTTAGTTTGTAATGAATAAAAAAGATTATTTTTTTTAAATGCGTTTCTTTTTTATTCTGAAAAGCAATACTAGGCGCACACTAGTGGTGTATTAGTCATCCAATAATTTTTGATTCACATGTTGCAACTGCGGGAAGCGTACATATCCGCGAAACGTGTTTATGGTTTAATTGCGGGAATCGGACAAACACGCATAGGCTGCCCAATACCGCACACAGGGCACGGAATACAAAATCTACTCCCGCAGTGAAAGGGTTAAGAATTATAAGGAAATAAAAGGAATAACGAACATATCAAAACATCTTAAACATTGCAGAAGAAATTCAACAAAAAAAGATATGATGGCTTTTAAAAATATTTCGAAAAATGTACAGTTTTCGTTAAAATTGATCTTAAACTGAAAATTTAGGTTGGACACTTTAAGGGAAAGTTAGGTAACACAAATTTTACTACTTATTTCTCTCCTTTTTGGAAGCAATTTGACTAATTGGAGAAATCACATACAGAGGCAACTTCTTAGATGAACCCCATCAGCCACATTTTTAAGACCTGGCCTGGAAATTGATTAAAATGATGGTACTTATTGAACCTAGGCACGAGTTATGTAGATATTATTTTTTTTTAGCTAAATTTTTGTATTAATAAATATTAGTACACCTATACATTAAAATATTCCATTTTGCCAAACTTTTCATTTGACTTGAATATTGATCGTTAATAAAAAATTTGTTGAGAGTGTGACAAAAATTTCAAATATTCAGGTTTTACTACCTATTTGTGTCCTATACAAATTTCATATCAAGTTTTAGATAAATCATAAACAGGGTGAGCTATCGTACACGAAGCAATCCAACAAATTTTTTTGAAACCGTCCCTGGATTTTTTAAATTTTGGATATGTATGATGGTTGTTAGGCAAAAGTGTACATTGTTGTAAAAAATGAGGCAAATCGAATTAACCGTTAAAATGTTGTGACCAAAACAATTTTTAGAAAAAATTCATAAATCACTCTGTATGATAGTAAAGAAAGGAAGCAAACACTTTTTAATGGTCACTTGGTATTTTTCTTAATTGCCTCTACTTACGATAGAAGTATGTACAGTTCCTCATGACTCACCCTGTATAATAGGGTGGAGTGAAAAAAAATAATTTTTATTTTCAAAAAGCTTGGGTGCGCAAAAGTTGCCACCATACGTAAATACATCATAATTTATTTTTCTTTATTTTTTGCCCTGCCACAAGGGTCATCATTTTTTTTATGTCATACTATTTTATTATTGTGTTTTTGTTGCTTAGTTACCAACTACATAATAGTGTACCTTATACCCTTGCGGGCATAAAGTGCATTTTACGGCCCGAACGGATATAAAGACAAAAAAAATATTTTTTGATTAACTTATTAATGAACTTTATTAATTACAAAATATGAAATTAAAGTATTATGTAAATAATCTACTTAAATTTATTTAGTCGAATTTACATTAAACTGGCAATTCTGGAAGGACTCGGTGATAGTTAGATTGCCTGCAGCAAATGTTGATTCATGTTTCATTGTCTGGGTATCAAGTTTCAGAAGGTATGCCTGCCAGCATCCTTGAAACCGCATTTTTTGAAGATATACTGTCCTCTAAATATCCTTCAGCAACCAACGTATTCTTCCATCCATCATGGCGCTTCAACGTGGTCATACTGGCTCCAGCCTCTGCCAGAAGAGTTTCCGATGTTCGACGCAGATAGTGTCCTGTATACTTATCAGGATCGCTCAAGCCAAGATATTTCGCAATGATGAAGGGGATTTTTCCAAATGTGTTTTTTCCAACTGGCTGTACAGTACAGCGACCTTGTCTATAGGTTAGAAAAAGTCTTTTTTCTGAACAACTACGTGGTCGTAAAGACATGTAGTCTCTTATCAGCTTCAAACTGTTAATTTCGTCTTCGTCAACAATGGTAAAAACGCGCATTTTATCGGTTTCTATCTCTTGTACATTTACCACGAAAACTGATTTTCTATCTTCTACGTGAGTAACTAGCATATTCACAAGTTCTTATCATCGGCATCCACCAAATACGCCAAATATTAATGCAATTTTGTTCATTAAAAACATCTCATTCGGTGCCTCATGAATAAATTTTAAAACAGACAGAACTTTGGACTTTTTTGGCTGGTATCCTTTTGACTGTTGCTTCAAATATTATGTTGACTTATGGAAATTAGCGATGTTAATATTCTTATTTACCATTAAAGTCTTCTTTACCATTGAATATTTGGACCATAAGGAAGTCGAAGAAAATGTTTCAGCGAGATCGCCGAAGTATGCAAGCAGCACAGTTTCATCAATATGTTCTATACAGTTTTCTGCCATCCAGTTTAGTAATTCGTCATATTCTCTGTTGTAGGCGTCTCTCGATTTATTCGGCAGCAAGTTTTGTGTTGCTTTTTCTGCTTTTTTGCAATTTCGTCAGGAATTTCAAAATGTTCGTGCATTTTGACTTTTTAAGCTAACAAAATTTGTTTATTCAACAAATAAATAAAGCATTTCCCTAGCAACGATAAGTTAAATGAAAATGTTGTTACAATCAAATTGAATTTTCGGATTTTTTAAAATAATATTGTGGATGCAATAACGAACTAGTATGACATAAAAGTTTGCTGATGCTCATAGCCCAGGCACAGGCCGCGTCCTAAAACAATGCCCAAATGCTTACATTGAAGGGTTAAATGCTAAAAATTTGAATAGTTCGCAGCCTTGCGGCAACTCATAGCTTTTTAATACAAAACTAAGTATTTTTTAGAGATTGACAAAAGTACTTGAATGGCTTTTTATATCCAAGCTAAATTTTTACACAAAAAATAAAAAGACATGGAGATTATTTGGGTTTTTCCAAAACTTTAAGGCCTTTGCGGCACTTCAAAATAACATTAGAATTTAATAATATTTCATCCTGGTATTGCTTATCTGGTGTAGCAACTTTTGCAACCCCAAGCATTTCTTATTTCCAAAAAAAGTGAAAAAGAGTCTTTTTTCACACCACCCTATTACATAAATATTTATGATTAATAACATTGGCTATTCTGCCCTGCTATGACAAGAAGTCGTATCTGAGAAAATGTAATTTTAGAGAAATCAACTATTTTCTGAATTATGTTATGTCATCTACATTTCATAATTCATGATTTTCATTTTTGGCAAATAAATATGTGTCCCTTTTATCAGTGTAACCATATGACAAAATATTGTTATATATGTTAAATTACGACAAATAAATCTGGTAATAATCGGATATGACTTTTGAGCTTAGTGAATAGGTCTATTTTGTAGATACGACACATATTCTTTATGTATATTCACTAGTTTTGCTTTAGATACGACTTCTACATTTTGTATGGTGGTGAGGATCACTAATACGTTGCAAATGCAATTAAAATCTCAAAAATTAATTTTTTGCAGTTACGACATCTTGTCGTAGCAGGGCAGTATTGTTGTAGGGGATATTTTCACCATTCTGACTTTTCATGAAATCCATTTTATTTTGTTGCCTCGGTAGGCAACACAATTCTTCTACAGCATCCAATGGATGTTTATTACTATTATTTTCAATTATTTTGTTTTTATAATAGTTTACTTTTGTTTTTTTGATAAACTTTGTTACTATATTTCTAAAACTTTTATATTTCCCCGTTAGTAGTTGCTTAGTTACGCGAGTATCTCGTTTTATATACGCCGCAGAAAATTTAATTGTGTATGTTGCTGCTACATTCAATAAGAATTGACATCATTTGATCATTTATCGTGCAAAACATAAAAGAAAATTCAATACTTTCGCAAAGTATAATATATATAAATTACAATGTCTAGTCAAATATCTTGAGAAGTATTTATTTGTAAAGTTTGAAAGAATTTAAATTCAGATGTCACCGTTCATGTAATAAATCTCCTCAGGTAGACTGTTTATTCTGTTTAGAATTTCTATTTCCATGCACGTGGTTTACCGCAAAACATATAAAGAAACTCTTGAAGTCAATTTATTTGTTTGTAAACAACCCTAAGGAAATACTTCCATATTTTATTTGTATAGACTTTACTGAATTTTCCCCGAGTAAAATATCTATAAGATAAAATTATAAGCAAGATCACAATTGTAAAATAATAATTATAAAGGGTATTGCAGAATAAGCATGGTAAAATGGCCCCAGAAGCGTTTGGGCCTAATTCGGTGTCAGTAGATCGGCAATAGGAAAAGAAATGTTTTCCTCGAGTTTTAGCCCCCCATCGCGTCGCCACGGGTAACCCCTGTACCCTAATAAAAATGACATTTCGTTTTCATTTTTTATCTCTGTAAGTTGTACTTTAATTATTATGAAAAAAATAGACAATGTACATATAATTTAAATGCATCTTAGGAAAAAAAATCAGCTGATTTTGCTGCCTCCTTCGAATAAAAAAAAATATTTGAAAATTGGAATATTTATTTTTCGATGAAAATAATGATTCGTATACCTACACAAAACTTTTACCAAAAATGCATTGGTATGAGTAGTTTATTGTAAATTTTTTTCAAATTTTTCGAAGCGGTGCGCCATAATTAAAAAAAATAAAAACTGTTACGACGCATTGTTTAGTGGTGCTTTCCCATTGAAACTTGTCCGGCGGACCGGACCAGTGTATCCATATGTATTTGGACCTGCTGAAACCGAATCCGAAGTCAGAATTGTCAGATTGGCTCGTTTTTCACCCCAACCCCAAAAAACACCCCACCAAAAAAATGGTGTGTCCGGCGGACCAGCCCAGTATATTCTTATGTACACTCATGGACAAAATTGTCGAATATTTTAAATTTTCCCAATTCTTTTGTATTTATAAATTTTAATGAAAGAAACGCATTACACAAGAAAGAACTAGTTTATTTCACACATTTTAAGTAAGTTTTCATTAGCAGAAAATGCTTAAAAAAATTAATGCAAAATGTTATAAAAATTACTAATAATTAGTTTCAACTTAAATGCTACCACGTTAAGCAAATTAGTCTTTTGATTAGAATAACAGGGCATGGTTAGTAACGAGTATTCCCAACTCGAGCTCTAATGGCTGCTTGCATCCTTCTTGACATACTACTAATTAGATTTTGAATGTATTCTTGAGGAATTGCATTCCATTCATATTGTGCTGCAATTCGAAATTCTTCTAGGGTATTTGGAACAGGATTTCTTTGTCGTATACGACGTTTTAGCTGATTCCACATATGTTCATGGGATTCAAGTCTGAACTGTACAGTGGCCAATGTAATCTTTGAATCTGGATTGCATCAAGGTAATTAGTCACTGTGCCAGCTGCGTGGGGTCGAGCGTTATCGTGCATAAATACGAACCTATCGTATCCAATGTGGCCCACATATGGCAAAACATGATCTTGGAGAATGTTTTCGATATACCAGTCACTAGTCATTCGTCCAACGACTTCCACGAGTTCGGTGCGTCCTTCCCAACTAATACCTCCCCAAAGCATTATGCCGCCACCTCCAAAACTGACAGTTTGTACGAGATTGCAACTAGTGTATCGTTCCCCAACTCTTCTATAGACATGATTTCGTCCATCTGGCTTCCATAACTGTATTCTAGTCTCATCAGTGAATAGAACATTTTTGTAATTCTCGATATTCCACCGAATATGTGCTCTGGCAAATTGTACTCGACGAGTTTTGTAATTTTGGAAAAGACGTGGAACTTTGGCAGGCCGTCTTGGCTTAATCTTCGTCTAACCGTTTTCGAACTAACATTCGCTTGTCTTACATTTAATAACTCATTTCTGAGATGTGTGGATGTCAGTGTGCGATTTCGGGTAGAATTAAGGATAAAAAAACGGTCATCAATTGCTGTTGTGCACTGTTTGCGCCCTTGGCCGGGTCTTCGAACAAAATTTTCAGTCTCTCGATACCTTTTTAAAATATTCGATACTGTAGATTGACCTCTCCTAAGACGTCGTGCAATATCTTTTTGTCTATATCCTTCCTCATATAGAGTTAATTTGTGCCGCTTCAGCTTCACTGCAGTATCTATTTGGTGGCATATTTTTTTCTTAAATAGCGGTAAGAACAAATTAAAATCAATAACACTTACTTTAATTCACTACAAAAAAACTCAATTCACTATAATTCTTGAATTATGTAAAGGATTTTCAAATGACAAAACGCGCGTTAGAAAATATACGCCATTAAAATGAATTAAACGTCAGAATATTTTAAAACAATTGAATATATTCACCTACTAGATGAATAACATCAGCACATATATAAATTTACAACGACGATTTGAAACCATATTCAAGTAATAGTGATAATAAAAAATATTCGATAATTTTGTCCATGAGTGTATTTGGACTTGCTGAAACCGAATCCTAAGTCAGAATTGTCAGATTGACTTGTTTTTCACCCCAACCCCAAAAAACACTCCCAAAATAAAAACAAAGTGGTCTGTCCGGCGGACTATACCAGTGTATCCTTATGTATTTTGACCTGCTGAATCCGGATCCGAAGTTAGAATTGACAGATTGGCCCGTTTTTCACCCCCAATTCCCAAAAAAATGGTCTTTTCGGCGGACCATACTAGTGTATCCTTATGTATTTAAACCCGCTAAAACCGAATTCGAAGTCAGAATTGTCAGATCGACTCGTTTTTCACTCTTAACCCAAAAAAAACACTCCCAAAATAAAAAAAGTGGTCTGTCCGGAGGACCATACCAGTGTATCCTTACTAAATACATAAGGATACAGTGGTATGGTCCGCCGGGTAGACCATTTTGTGAGGGGAAGGTATTTTTTGGGGGTTGGGGAGTCAACGAGTCAATCTGACAAGTCTAACTTCGGATTCGGTTTCAGCGGTTCAAATATATAAGGATACACTGGTATGGTCCGCCAGGTAGTTCACTTTTTGTTTTGGGGGTGTTTTTTAGGGTTCTGTGTAAAATACGAGAAAATCTGACAATTCTGACTTCAAACTCGGATTTAGCAGGTCAAATTACATAAGCATCCACTGGTATAATCTGCCAGACAGACCATTTTCTTTTTGTTTTGAGGTTAGAAGTGAAAAACGAACCAATATGACAATTCTGACTTGAGATTCGGTTTTAGCGGAATTAAATAAGTGTCTATTATGTCAATGTACACTCTGCTATCGCCTACAATATAATATAATGGGAATAAGCAACTGAGATCGATCACGTCTTCATAATTCAAAAAAGAATAATTAGACTTATGTTTAATTTGACTCATAAAGAATCGTGCAGACAGAGCTTCAAAAACAAAAAGATATTAACAGTAACTGGAATTTACTTGTTAAAGCTATTGTGTTACATGCACCAACATAAAAATCAATTTGTAACTAATAATAACATACATACACACCTCACTAGGACTAGAAATCACATACATATCAACCGCTTTAACCACAGCTACTTAAAAAAATCGCCCATATATACTGCGTGCACATACTACAACTTATTACCAGCAAACTACAAACATTTAACGATCATAAGATTTAAAATTAAAATAAAGAAGTTCCTCATAGAAAACTGTTTCTATAATTTAAGAGAGTTTGAAAACTTCCTCAATAATAGCTGAACGCTCAATTATATACAAAAAATTAATTTTTGCTTAATCCATTTTTACGAATAGAACGTCGATAAGTAAATCAACAAATTAAAAAAATAATAATAAAATGAATAAATAAATAAAGATTCTAAAATCTAAAGATGTATCTCGAGAGGATTTTTTTTTGTTTACATTCTGTAGTATTATATATCATATGTATTGTCTCTTTTTATCTGTTTGTATTTTACAAATTTTACGTGAATTTTTGACTTGCCTTTTCCACTTTATTGTGGCAACCAGAGGTGAATAAAGATTATTATTATTATTATTATTATTTTTTTTTTTTTCGGTTTCCCGCTGCCGGACAGGGCTTCCGTGGCCTCCGACACCACACCGTAGCCGCGCCGGCTAATTCATTACAGCCACTCTCCACGACCTGTGGAGTTAGTGACTGTAAACACCTGAATCATGTGCCCTAAGCAGACGAAGGGACCCCAAGATAACCGCCTTCTGCATCTGACCTGCCAACCATTCTGCCGAATTCTGACAGGCCGGTATGATCTTTAATTCTTAGAGCAGCGAAGGCTTCATCCCTCCGAGTACGCCGATTATTAGGACGACCATCTTGACCGAATAGTCTGGGTACAGCACTTGGAGCTCATACCGGAGATCACGATATTGGTCCGTTTTTCCCCCTCCTTCAAAGCGATGTTTGTCTCAGCAGGTGCTAAGAATTCGATGACAAACATCACTTTGTTCTGATGGTCGAGGAGTACTATGTCAGGCTTGTTGGCTTGAATTAGCCTGACGGTCGGGAACGAGTAGTTCCAATAAATTCGGCACCTCTCGTTCTCGACAACGGACTCAATATCTCCGGGGATGTAAGGCAGCACTGGTGTTTGATCTACCCCGTACGAGTGCCGTAGGTGGTAGTATAGCACTCGTAAAGCCGCGTTATGGCGGTGGATGTAGGCCGAAATCGCGTATATCGGGCATGCTGAAAGCAAATGCATCAGCGATTCCGGCGCCTGACGGCAGGTCCTGCAGTTGATATCAGGGACCTCTACACCCATTACGCGGCTTCGGTAGACCAAGGTGTTTATTACACCATCCTGACAGGCCACAATGAATCCCTCGGTCTCCGACTTAAGCCCAGCTGACCTTAAAAAGGCGAATGTCAGCCTAGTCGATAAACCCAGTGTTTCTATATTCTTATAGTACACACCGTGCATGGGTTTATCGACATGCTGCCTGAACAGATTCTCCTGTTCGGCAGCTTTTATTTGGGCTTTCAGACGATTTGGCTGAAGCTCGGTGACTGACTCTGGATCAGCACCGCGCCGGCCACCTCGCCTGACGTCGAATACGAGACCAAGTTCATCTGCGGCTCTTTTTGCTGCCTTGAACAATCCTGCGCCCACCCCTGCCATTTCATGATCTCTCACTAATAGCAGGAGCGGATCCGAGCTCCTGAGAATGTTACATGCCATACTCAGTGCTACTCTGCCATGCATACACTCCAGACTCAAGAGTCCTCGGCCCCCCCGATGACGTGGGAGATAAACACGAGGAACGGACGATCTAGGATGAATACTCCTATGGATGTTCATCATCTTGCGGGTATCTCTGTCTAGTTGGAGCAGCTCATCTACCGTCCATTTTACTACCCCAAAGGAGTAGAGCAGAACAGGAACGGCAAGCATGTTAGTGGCAGACGCCTTATTCTTCCCCGAAAGTTCGGACGACCAAATCTTTCGGAGTAGGCGTCTGTACTTGCCGCGGAGAGACTTCTTGATTTGTTGCACATCCTGGATGTGGTGTTGTTGCACACCCAGGTATGTGTAGGTCTCTCCGGCATCCAGATGTCTTAGGATGCTTCCGTCTGCGAGCTGCGCGTCCTCAGAAAATTCCCCGCATCGCCCTCTCTTGAGGTGGACGACCGCGCACTTGTCCAACCCGAACTCCATACCAATGGCCCGCGTGTACTCCTCGACCACCCTCAGAGCGTTTTGAAGTTCTCGCTCTCCGGAGGCATACAGTTTTAGGTCATCCATGTCGAATAGATGAGTGACCTTATGCCTCCGGTTGCTGGGTGGGCCACAGAGTTACCCGCGGGTTTAGCGGAGCTCAACAGACAACGGCAGCAGCGAGATGCAGAAGAGGAGGGGACTCCGAGAATCTCCCTGGAAAACTCCTCTTCGGAATGCCACCTGCTCTGTCGTAACCCGCTGTGCACCTGATGTTATGGTGAAGCGGGTCTTCCAGAGTGGCAGCAGTTGTTCAATGCATCTCACTAGTGGCTCTGCTACCGCAAGACATTTGAGCAAATGTAACAAAAGTTCATGTGATGTGTCAAATGCCTTACGATAGTCAATCCAGGCCATTGATAGATTCCGCTTGTATTGCACAGAATCCTGTGTAATACAGCGGTCTACCAGCAGGCTGTCCTTACAACCTGCCATGCCCTTCTTGGCGCCACGCTGTTCGTATATCTGCTGGAAGACCGGATCAACCTGCCGTAGTGTCCGAGCATACAAGATACGTGTAAATAGCTTGTAGCAGGAGTTCAGACAGGTGATTGGTCTATAATTCCTTGGATCAGACAAATCACCCTTTTTAGGGATGAGCACAGTACGTCCCTCGACAAACCAGTCCGGAATCTGCTGCCCCTCGTTCAACCATTTGTTGAAAACTCGGGCCAGACGACGGTGGGTGGAAGGAAATTTTTTCCACCACCAATTATTTATGCCGTCTGGCCCCGGAGCAGCGAAGTTCTTGGTGCCAACAAGAGCTTGCTGGACTTCCTCCGAACTGATTGTCGGGCACACTTCTTCTGGCTCTTCAAAGGTTCTGTGGCACAGAGCCTCGAAGTGTGCTATTGCTGGAGTGTCGCTCCTGAATGGACGTGTCGTTTCGTAGATTCCTTTCCAGAAGCTTTCGACATCGGCTACAGTCGGCGGATTGTCGACAACACGCTGTGGCTCCTGAAATAGGCGGGAAGGATTCGTACGGAACAATGTGTTTTGCTCCATACTTCGTACCCGCCTATTTAGCTTCTTCTTAATAGCCATAGTGAGCATCACTGTCAGATTTAGAGTGTGGTGCTGGCGTCTCAGTCCGGCTGCTGTTCGCCGAACTTTAGGCGTAAATGCCTTGCCAGTTGTTACGTATTCCACCACACTCTGGATTCGAGAAGCGTGTTGTCTAGCCAACTGTATTTTGCCTTTGATCTTTTGTACACGCCGCTTAGCCTTTTCGATACCGTTCGAGGCATTATTTGTCCTCTCGCGGGGCACGAGTTGGCTAGCAGCGTTGTACACGGCAGTGTTGATCTGCCAGATGTCGGCGTCTTCTGGTAGTTCCTCATCGATGACAGCGTCCATCCGTGCCAGGTCTTGTGGCTTTAGGGTAGCCCTGCTGTTAAGGCTAACCCTCGTCCTTAAGTCAACATCGGCGTATCTTATAGGATGTTCCCCGTCAGCTATTTGCCGCGGTGGAAGTGCGGCTGGCACTTCTTCCTGCATGGCAGGTCAGCAAGTCATCTCGAAGTTCCCTCGTCCACTTAAAGCGTCCTTGTCTATTGCGTGCGTCGTCAACATTGAGACCATCCGGTGTGACCCCTCCAACTTGTCTCTGACCCCCATCCGAATGGGGTCTATTGTGAGGGGCCCTTTCTCTGTCGATTGGAACCAGAGACCTGGATCTCAGGATGGTTAGCCCCTGAGATTATTATTATTATTATTATTATTATTATTATTATTATTATTATTAAATAAATAAGGATACACTGGTATGATCCGCCGGACAGATCATTTTTTGGGAGGTGTGTTTTTCGAGGTTTGGGGTGAAAAACGAGCCAAATTGTCAATTCTAACTTTGTATCCGGATTCAGAAATACATAGTCCACCAGACAGACCACTTTGTTTTTGTTTTACGGGTGTTTTTTGAGGTTGGGGATGAAGAACGAGCCAGTCTGACAATTCTGACATAGTATTCGGTTTCAGCAGGTTCAAATACATAAGAATACACTGGTCTTGTCCGTCGGACAAACCATTTTTTGGAAGGTGTGTTTTTCTAACTTCGAATCCTGATTCAGCAGGTTAAAATACATAAGGATACACTAGTATAGTCCGCCGAACAGACCACTTTGTTTTTGTTTTGGGGGTGTTTTTTGGTGTTGGGGGTGAAAAACGAGCCAATCTGACAATTCTGACTTCGGATTCGGTTTCAGCAGGTCCAGATACATAAGAATATACTGGTCTGATCTGCTGGACCGACCATTTTTTTGGGGGGGTGTTTTTTGGGGTTTAGGGGTGAAAAATGAGCCAATCTGATAACTCTAACTTCGGAATCGTTTTCAGCGGGTCCAAATACATACGGATACACTAGTCTGGTCCACCGGACAAGTTTCAATGGATAAACACCACTAAACAATGCGTCGAAACAGTTTTTATTTTTTTTAATTATGGCGCACCGCTTCAAAAAATTTGAAAACAATCTACAATAAACTACTCATAACAGTGTATTTTTGATAAAAGTTTTGTGTATGCGAATCATTATTTTCATGAAAAAATAAATATTCTAATTTTTAAATATTTTTTTTTATTCGAAGGAAGCAGCAAAATCAGCTGATTTTTTTTTCCTAAGATGCATTTAAATTACATGTACATCATCTATTTTTTTCATAGTAGGTAATTAACTCACAACTTGCAGAGATAAAAAATGAAAACGAAATGTCATGTTTATTAAGGTACAGGTGTTACCCGTGGCGACGGTGGGCTAAAACTCGAGGAAAACATTTCTTTTCCTATTGTCGATCTACTGACACCGAATTAGGCCCAATCGCTTCTGAGGCCATTTTACCATGCTTATTCTGCTATACCCTTTCATACAGTTACCTACTTAATTGGACGTTATTGGCTATAATATTATAATATTACTAATATGGATATTAAGTTGGTTAAAAATACATTTGGTCACGTTCTATTTTTATTTCAGCATCGACTTTAATTAATATCAATATTTAGTGGAGTACACTTTGGTTCTGAAAAATTTTTTTTTGCAGAAAACTGTTGTGTAGGGTCTCATAATCGTCTAAAACAAGTCGACCAAAGTTAGTTGTAAGCTAAACTTTTAGAGCAGGGGGAGGATTTAAAAATAGTTTTTTGCTAATATCTTGAAAACTACGAACATTATCGAAAAGTGTCAAAACATGCAACTGGAAAGCTATGGAATGACCCTGAAGAAATCCAGCATGGAAATGCATTAGAAATAATAGATCTCGTTTCGAACATTAAAAAATAATAATCTTGTAAGGTTTTAAATAATAATAATAATAATAATAATAAATGCCTTTATTTAGCCTGGCGGGGTGTCAGCGAGTAGCGAGTAGCGAGTAGCTGTTGTTAATCCCAACCAAATAAAGTTTTTGAAAATATAGTCTTGATCTCGTTGAAAAAACCCACATATGAAATATTCTATTGAAAAGTTATCACCGATTGATATTTACTTGCCTTTTCTTAGTAATTGATAAATTTTGATGGTACTTATGAAATATCCATAATAGAGAATAAAGGACAGAAATTATCAAAATAACTGTAATATTTAGACCATTTAAAAAAAAATCAATCTTTCGTCCACTATAATTCACAAGAATCTCGACAAATTAAACTTTCACTCTTTCATAATTCAATATATAGACCTACAAATGAAATAATGGATACGAGTTAATAATAGATATAATATGGTCAAAACTAACAGCCAACATATTTCAAACGCACATATCTACTAAATATAGATTTATTAGTCATATTCTAAAATGTACTGACAAAATTTTCAAGAAATTGAATAATTTTTATATTTATATAATACGTGTGAATAACACAAAAGGAAGAATATTGGTTAATTATACAGAGAAAACAATTAAAACTTTACTCAATAAGCAGACACACGCGTATTTAACGTATATCTAACATAATTTGGTGTAATACACGTTAGTAGGTTGATTTTTACACGTGTAATAATTGGTTGAATATTTAACTTTTTGTATAAGTTTTTTCAGCGTCAATTAACGTTTAAGTAACGTGAAACTATAGTTGAAACCGGCGACATTTGAACGTTGATTTAATGTTGTTTCTGGTATAATTTTTCACGTGTTATTCACTAGTGTGCTTATTGGGTATAAATTTGGTGTAAATGTCATTAAATGGAAGGATTGTAATGTTGTCTATATTTTTCAGAAGTATAAACAACACAGTAAAAGAACACAAAAAATCTATTTTAAATAACAATAGCAATACAGGAATGTCATCATATTACATTGAAAATAACCAGTTATAGACACAAATGATATAAATCTAATTCATACAGAAAGTAAAGGTTTAAACTTTCTTGAACAATTAGTAATCAAAAAATCCCTCCAAAAGAACTTTTATACTACTAATGATTAATAAAATTTTCTTTTTTCTGTACTCTTCGTGAAACTACAAAACACATTAGGTTCTATAACTTGGAAATTACCGGCATTGGGGATTAAGTGATGAACTTTATGTATACATATATACTAGAATGACCATACCATAACCAGTATTGCCAGCGTCAGCCCGTTTGTGAATTTTCTAGATCTTTTTTGCAACTTTAGCACGTAAGCACCACGTTACGAAATCTAGTCCATTTTAGCGATCACCTCAGTGTCTCCCGCGTCCCTTTCCCGCTCATCAAAGCAAAATTTTCCGTAGTATTTTTCCTCGCTCATCAAAAAATCTGCCGTAGTGTGCCCCCGCTCATCAAAAAAATTCATCGCAGAGTCCTCCCCCCCCTCCGCTTAACGAAAAAATTAAAAAAAAATTATTTCTCCTTCTGGAGTCTGTTTTAGACTGGGTCTATCCAGATTTGTACTTTTAGTTATGTTTGATTTTTTAATTTTAGCCCGTTTTTCTTCAATCTAACCCTAATTTATACTGGGATTTAGCCCTAAAAATAATATAGTGCTGGCAATACTGACTATAACTTTGGTATTCATCTTGGGATGCTCTTGATAAAGGCCTAGCAAACATATGCAGTATATTCTAAATATTGTAATGTGTTACAACCCCTAGAATGATGTATTTGCACCTACTCGAAAAAGAACCTACCAGAAGATTCCAAAGTGACATCTGGAATTATCGAGAGAATGGTGGCGTCATCACAGAACAATCGAGATCTGTCATTTTTAGGTATAAAAAGACCGACCGCATTCTCGGCGAGTAGTTCAGAAAGTTCAGAAAGTATAGAAAGTGAGGTTAAGACTTCAAAGATAAACAAAGTGATAAACATTGTGATTTTAGTCAGTAAAGTGTATTTAAATTAATAATAGTATTGTGAAGTATCCAGTAAATATTTAATAAAGTGTGTTAGTGGACATCTCTTGTTATAATTTTTGGAACCCACGGAATTTGCGAGGGTGGTTTCCTAAGGGTGGAAACACGCGACAAATTGGTGTCAGAAAGCGGAATTTTATGACAAGAGGAGCTCTGAAGTTGTGCTGGAGTGTTCGAGAAGTATTCTCGAGGGTTAGTGCTAACACAGGACTAATTTACTGGACATTGTTCGAGGGTTATTTTCGAACAGGAAAATAGTGTTTAAGTGCATTTTTGAGACATTGTAGAACATTTTATTAGGACATTAGTGCGATAATTAAATCCTTTGAACTGAGAAGTGATAGAGACACTGAAAAAGACTCATTTAGTGCGTGAAAATTTCTAGAACTTTTCTATTTGGACATTAGTGGAGATTATTAAATTCTCTGAACTGGATAGTGACAAAAGACTCTGGATAAGACTTTTTCGTGCTATTTCGAGATTTGTCTGAAAAGTTCCATTACCGATATTGACGTGACAGTTAAATTTATTTTATTTTAATTTCGTCGTATGCCCGTAACAACAAGAAGTATGGCATCCGATAAACAAATACAGGACTTATTCGAACAATTCCAAAAAATGATGGCGCAGCAACGGCAGGAAGACAAAGTAGAACAGGAGAAAAAACGTCAAGAGGAAGAAAGAAGACGTCAAGAAGAAAGGGACGAATTAAAGAAAATGATGGAAGATCAGGAAATAAGACGTCAGAAAGAAAAAGAGGATGAAGAAATAAGACGTCAGAAAGAAAAAGAGGATGAAGAAAGAAGACGTCAGAAAGAGAAAGAGGATGAAGAAACAAGACGTCAGAAAGAAAAAGAGGATGAAGAAACAAGACGTCAGAAAGAAAAAGAGGATGAAGAAAGAAGACGTCAAGAAGAGAAAGACGAATTGAGACAAATTATGGAAGACCTGAAGATACGACAGCAAGAGGAGAAAGAAGAGCAAGAAAGACAACGTCAAGAGGAAAAAGACGCACTCAGAAAAATAATGGAAGACTTGGAAGAAAGACGCCAGGAGGAATTAAGGAAAATCCTGAGCGATCAAATAAAAATACAACAGGACGCAATCATTTCTGTCAAAAGTGAAGTCAAAGAAGAGATAAGCAAGGTAGAAGAAAAAGTAGTTAAGGTCGAAGATAAAGTAGGTGAAGTCAAGACCGAAGTCGGTCAAGTAAAAGGAAAAGTAAATCAGTTTGAAGAAAAGATGAGTGAGTTCGAAGAAGAAGTCAAGGGAGAAATAGACCGGCTTAAACGACAGTTGAGAGATAGAGGAAGCCAGCAGGTGGTATCATCAGGGCAGCGACTAAAACCTCCTTCTTTTGACGGCCAAAGTTCCTGGACGACGTACAAGAGGCAGTTTGAGGCAGCAGCGTGTGCGAACAATTGGGATAATGAGGAAAAGGCCATGGCATTAGTTCTAGCATTAAGGGGCCAAGCTTCAGAGTTGCTCCAAACCATCCCAGTTGAGAAACAAAGGGACTTTAAAGTCTTGGAGGCTGCATTAGACTTGAGGTATGGCGATCAACACCTTGCCCAATTATACCAGACTCAGCTGAAATCCCGGATGCAAAAAGCTGGGGAAAGTTTACAAGAATTTGAAGCTGCGATAGAGAGACTGGCACACCTGGCGTATCCGAGTGCACCTAAAGAATTCCAGGAACAATTAGCCGTGGGGGCCTTTTTAGATGGTATAAGGGACGAAGAGGTCAGGCGAGTTCTGAGGCTGACGAGACACCAAAGTAGTAGCGAAGCTTTGGTGCGTGCACTCGAAGTAGAAGCCGCTTACAGGGATACTCCAAGGTCGAGAGTTCGAGCTGTGACTCTCGAAGAATCGCAACCAGAAATGAACCAGAACCCCTTGCTGACTGAGATGCAGAAAATATTCACCAAATTATGCGATAAATTGGATGGCCTCGGAAAGCAGGAGAAACAACAAAATAAAGGAAAGCCAAGCGGAGGTATTAAATGTTTCAACTGCGGCAAGGTGGGACATATGAAACGAGACTGTCGACAGCAGAACTCGGAGAGTCGAGTAAATGCCGTGAATGTTGAAAAGAAGCAGGAAAACTAAAGATAGCCAGCACCAAGGGGGCTGTGCTGGCTAGGGAATGCGGTGCCCCCAGAGAAATAAAGATTTCCCAGCTCCAAAGAATTCCAAGCAGTCTGTTGTTGCAAGGATATGTGAATGGAAGAAAATGCGTGTTTACTATTGACACCGGTGCTACGTCATCAATAGTGCGGCCAGGGTTTATATCAGGCTTGCAGATTGACAAGAAGCAAAATGGAGTAATCATTCGAACAGCCACGGGGGACAGGGCTGCGGTCCATGGAGAGGTCAACTTGGAACTGCAGGTTGGACGGTTGAGGTTCAATTACAAGGTCATTGTGGCTGACATTATGGATGATTTCATTTTGGGTCTGGACATCATGGGAGAGCAGGGATTCATTGTTGACGTAGGGGAGCGAGTCTTAAAAATTGGAAATGAGGAATTTATTCTGGCAACCGCAGACGACCAATTCCATAAAGCAAGGTTGTTAACAACACAGACGATTAAGATTCCTGCTCATTCGGAACAAATGATCGATGCTACCTTAGAAGGAAATCCTGGAGGGTACCGTGTTGGCCTAGTTGAAGATGACGAATCGATTAAGTCCCTACCCAATATTATTGTGGCGAGAACTTTAACCCGGACTAAAGACAAAATCCCAATTAGAGTCGTTAATTTAAATTCCCACTCAGTGACAATTAAGGAAGGCAAACCAATTGGCTCCTATGAACCGGTCACATGGGTGGCGAGGTGCGAGGAACAAACAGAGGGAAGTTCGTCTACGAAAATAGACCAGGAAGTTTTGACCTTGCTGAGTACCCAGTTGGAGCATTTATCTGAGGATGAACGAAGGGAGGCCATCAAGTTTCTAGAAAAGGAAAGTTCAGTATTTGCCAAGAATACAGAGGCCCTTACAAAAACAGACATAGTCCAGCATCGGATAAATACTGGCGACTCGCCCGCTATTCGACAACCACCTAGGAGGCTTCCATTAGCAAAACAAGAAGATGCCTCGGCAATGATAGACAAGATGCTACAAGATGGAGTCATTGAGGAGTCGACGAGTCCCTGGTCATCGCCAGTAGTTTTGGTTGCCAAGAAGGATGGAACATTAAGATTTTGTGTCGATTATCGGAAATTAAACGATGTCACAAAGAAAGACAGTTACCCATTACCACGAATTGATGACACGTTAAGCACGTTGGCAGGCTCACGATGGTTTTCTACGTTAGACCTTAGGAGTGGATACTGGCAAGTGGGGCTTCATCCTGATGATAAGGAGAAGACAGCGTTTTCAGCAGGCAGTGGTCTTTATCAATTTACCGTGATGCCTTTTGGACTTTGCAATGCGCCAGCTACCTTTGAAAGATTGATGGAATTCGTACTGCGAGGGCTAACCTGGAGGACGTGCCTGGTTTACCTTGACGACGTGCTTGTTATGGGACAGGACTTTACAGAACATTTGAAAAATCTTCAAGAAGTATTTGGGCGAGTCAGGAATGCCCATCTGAAGTTGAACCCGAAGAAGTGCCTGCTATTCCAGAAAGAAGTCAAATTTCTTGGTCACGTGGTGTCTTCGGATGGAATACAAACAGACCCCGACAAAATTTCTGCTGTACGAGATTGGCCAAGACCATCTAACGTTCATGAAGTACGGAGCTTCCTTGGCCTCTGCACTTATTATAGGCGCTTTGTGGAAGGGTTTGCAGAAATTGCGAAGCCATTACACCGGCTGACAGAAGAGAAAGTGCAGTACCAATGGACACCGGAATGTGAAACAGCATGGAGAAAATTGAAGGCAGCTCTATGCACTGGTCCTGTGCTAGCGTACCCACAACGGGAAGGACTTTTTATTTTAGACACGGATGCCAGCAATTCTTCGGTCGGTTGTGTACTGTCTCAAATCCAGAATGGGCAGGAAAGAGTGATCGAGTACTTCAGCAAGGTGCTGTCCAAACCGGAAAGAAACTATTGTGTAACCCGGAAAGAGTTACTGGCCATCGTTAAATCAGTGGACCATTTTCATAAATATCTTTATGGACGACATTTCAAGATTCGGACCGACCATGCTGCATTAAAATAGCTGTTGCAGTTGAAAACCCCTGAAGGTCAACTGGCTCGTTGGATAGAACGGTTGCAACAGTATGATTTCAAAATAGAACATCGACCTGGAAGATCTCATAAGAACGCAGACGCTTTATCTAGAAGACCATGCAAGGAAGATTGCAAGCACTGCCGCCACGTTGAGAAATTTCAGGGTACGGTGGCCGTCAACACTATTAAAATAGAGGTTCCGGATGATTGGACAACTGAAGCTCTTAGACAAGAACAACTGAATGACACAGAGATTGGGGTTATATTGAGAGCAAAAGAGAAAGGAATTCGACCAGCGTGGAAGGATGTTTCGGACAAGGCAGTTGGATTGAAGGCTTTGTGGGCCCAATGGGATTCACTCAAAGTTATGAACGGGCTGCTAAAGAGAGCTTGGGAAAGCGTGTCGAGTACCGAAAGTACTTCAGGAAGTGCATAATGGAGCATCCGGTGGACACTTCGGCGTTAATAAGACCCTGAATAAAGTACGAGAACGATTTTATTGGGTAAATAGTCGTCAGGATGTGGAAGCTTGGTGTCGCAATTGCAAAATTTGTGCAGCAAGTAAGGGACCGCAGACTAGAAGTAGGGGTGCAATGAAACAATATAACGTCGGAGCTCCTTTCGAGAGGATTGCGATCGATATAGCCGGCCCATTTCCAGTAACCAAGGACGGTAACAAGTATATACTGGTTGCCATGGACTATTTTAGTAAGTGGCCAGAGGCCTATGCAATTCCAAACCAAGAAGCAGTCACTGTTGCCAAAGTCTTGGTAGATAATTTGATATGTCGGTTTGGTGTACCCCTGGAGATGCACTCAGATCAAGGGAGGAACTTTGAGTCAGGGGTGTTTCAGCAAATCTGCAAGTTATTGGGGATACACAAAACACGGACAACAGCCCTTCACCCGCAATCAGATGGAATGGTGGAACGACATAACAAGACCATGAAAGAACATCTCTCTAAAGTGGTTCATAAGAATCAACGTGATTGGGATCTCCACATACCGTTCTTCCTCATGGCATACAGAGCTGCTATCCACGAGTCTACGAAACAAACACCAGCCCGTGTAGTATTTGGACATGAGATCAGACTGCCATGTGATTTGATTTTCGGAACACCAGGCGGAGAACAGCTTCCTGTGAACAGCTATGTGGATGAAATGAGTGAACGGCTAAGAAATGTTCATGAGCTGGTTAGAGACCAAATCACCATAGCCAGTGACCGAATGAAGGCTCGATACGACCGTAAGGGTAGTTCAGAAGGGTTCAAGGCAGGAGATCTGGTTTGGCTGTATAACCCACAGCGAAAGAAAGGGAAGTCACCGAAACTTCAACCTCCTTGGGAAGGACCTTATACTGTTATTACCCGAATTAATGATGTCGTCTATCGGATTCAACGAAACAAAAAGTCCAAGATGAAGATCGTACACTTGGATAGAATGGCGAAGTACGTGAAAGAGGCTGAACTGCCTGACCGGGACGTTCAGGCTTAAGGAGGGGGCAGAATGATGTATTTGCACCTACTCGAAAAAGAACCTACCAGAAGATTCCAAAGTGACATCTGGAATTATCGAGAGAATGGTGGCGTCATCACAGAACAATCGAGATCTGTCATTTTTAGGTATAAAAAGACCGACCGCATTCTCGGCGAGTAGTTCAGAAAGTTCAGAAAGTATAGAAATTGAGGTTAAGACTTCAAAGATAAACAAAGTGATAAACATTGTGATTTTAGTCAGTAAAGTGTATTTAAATTAATAATAGTATTGTGAAGTATCCAGTAAATATTTAATAAAGTGTGTTAGTGGACATCTCTTGTTATAATTTTTGGAACCCACGGAATTTGCGAGGGTGGTTTCCTAAGGGTGGAAACACGCGACAATATATTGTTTTGAAATATCTAACAGCACCGTCTTCTTAAATTAAGAATTATTATTTTGTAATTTAAATCTTTAATGATTTAACTTTTATGTAGGTCTAGCCTAGACAAGACTATAAGTATAATTTTTACCATTTAGAAAATTTTCAGTAGTCAATATTGAAATATATATGTACGTTAACATTAAGGCTTCCCTTTTTTGGTTCTAGTATGTCTCCCATACTTGAATACTGTACCTTTATAATAATTTTGACTCTTTGTTTAACAAGCTGGTTTTAATATTTTGATAATATTTAAAAATTTATCAACTTTTTTCCTGATAACAATTAAATCATCGCTAATTTCCGAGCTAATTTCATTCTTAAATAATTTTTTATCACTGAGTGAATTTTTAGTATCTGCAACATATGTGACTACAAGGGCCCATCTCTATAGGGGTAAAATTTTTTATATGGATTTTTGTGGTTTACCCGACGAAAATGTTCCATCATACTAGGAATAATTTTTGTGAAAATTTCGAATGAGTCAGAGAATGGGAATACTCGCCTCAAGCAGGTCAACATTTGTTGATAACTACCTAGGCCCGTTTACCTGTTTTCTAAGAATGTTTTACTGGTTTAAATATTTTAACCATTTGATAATAATGTTTCTTGGCATATATATGCGTTGATAAATAAATCCACACGGTAGGTTTTCATTTCAGGTTCCAACTGTATTTTGCAGAGGTGACATTGAGCTCCAGCGTGCGTTCTTTTGTAAAAAAACTTTCATCGTGCCAAAAAACTTGAGAAGCTTATATATGCAGGCTTGTATATAAAGGGCGTTACAAAAATCAGATAAAAAGCCTACTAGTGCGAGAGAGAAAGAATAAATTTTCGACGAAAAATTGGACGACTTATTTAAATTTTTTGAAGAACAACTCACTAACATGGCCTTTTATCATCTAGGTGCATTTCATCACGCACGTTGGGTACCCAAGCCAATTTCCTTTATAAAAATATTCTTTTTTCAAAATCAATTTACACTAACTCAGAAAGAAAAGGTAGCTGTTGAAGATATATGCCTTTTTATAGCAAAACTTTATATAAAGGCTTAATTTAAGGCGCCGTATGCTATAAAGCACCATTTCATGATTTAAAGTTTTGTGAAGAACTCATTAATTATAAAGATATTGACAAAGAAATATTTTAAAAGTATTAAACGACTAATGATTCATAACATTAACAACATTAAAAACAAAGCAAATTCATTACTTCATATATGCGAGCAGTAAACAGTTTTTTGAAAAATTTAGCTTGCCTCTAGAATTTTTAGAAAATAATCAACTTGGAGTGAAAATGAGTCTTATAAACACTGTTTTAATATTGTAAAAAAAAGTTAAATTTGTAAATGATTCACCTTAAAAATGTATCTAGATTATTGGTGATTACAATGAAATATTAACAAAAAATGACCAAAAACAATTTTTACTCTAAGTTGTACAGGATTACAAGTCACTTTTCCCAAATGTTACAAAAAAACCGTTGTCACAACATTTGTGGATTTAGAATAGCTTTTAGCAGTAATTATGATAAAAGTTTTATTTTACAGATTTTTTTTCCCTAAACTACGAATTTACGGTGGTACAAGAAACATTTTATACTCTTAACATATATAAAATGTTCAATATTTATATTGCTTGATGAGGCAATTTTAGAGATAAATGCTGTTAGTTATGAAAAATATGTATTAAACGAGTTCTTTATAGTAGTATGTAAAAAATTTCGTTTATTTCCATTATTATAATATGTTGTGTCCCTTCATCTTGCCTCAATAATATTTTACAGGAATTATTTTTTCAATAAATGAACCTATCTGCAGAGTGGGAAATAAAAAATTCCGAATTCGAAAAAGATGAGCCACCAGCCACCCTAATGAATACAAACCTAAGCTGAGAACGAAATAAAATAATATCCATGAATGCAATAGAATTTAATAAAAAAGAATTGATTAACTGTTATTTGAAATATTTTACACTCTGAATTTTTATTTCGATCAGAAGCAATGCGATTGCAAATGCAAAAAATGTAATTTTTAAATATTTGAATAGCTTATTAAAATTGTTTAGATGATTCAGGTAGAAATGGAATAATTTACAGAAATATCGATAAGATTAAACACAATATGAAATTATTGGTAATGAAATTATTTAAAAGAGCAGTTTTTAGATGCCACGGGAATGCAAGGCACTAAGAGAAGAGTTGTGTGGATATTTTGTATTGCTGATATAAATTTTATTCTAACATTTGGCTAAAGGGAACTTCACGCTCGTATATTTCCAATCGACTTCAATGAGGAGGTTCTTAGTTCGGTTGTATGTTCGTTCGTATGTCCTCGTTGATGTATGTAGCCACATAACTCCAAGGCTACTGGTTCGATTTAGATGCAGGGGTAAGCAGAAAAGAGGACTAAAAGTTTTAAAAGGGTTTTTTTAAATGACCGGATCTTTCAGCATTTTATAGAATACGAGACAATAATTTAAATAATTAGTATATGTGCCTTCTATGACACAAATTCACAGAATGATGTTCAGGGGACGCTTAGATAGATATTTTTATTTTCCTTCATTAATAAACTTTATAACGATTGACTTTAAGAAAAAACTAAATTCCATTATTCTTAAGTAAAAATCCTTTTTAATTTTGACACAATTGTTCGAATTTTAGATACTACATTTTTTAGAAACGTCAAACATAAAAATCTCACTTTATTTCACTAAAGGTTCAGTTTTTAGATTGAAATATCAAGAAAACAAAATCGGCTTTACGGAAGATAATAAAAAATAAAAAACAAATGAGGTTGTTGAATAGAGAGAAGGGAAGATAGAGACTTTTTCTTTTTTGTGGTTAATTCTCTTCAATTTAAGTATTTTAAGAAACAGCATTATTATTCTTCTTCTTTTAGCAGAGTAACGAAAGGTCGCCGTAATCGGGCCTTGTGGTCCATTGCGCTCCCGCCACAAATATAGGGAGTTCCCCCATTCAGGCCGGATCCTAGCGCAAAGGTCAAAATTCTTCCTATGACAGTATCACATCTTTCCTCCAGCACCGGAACATCAATGTAGAAGTATTTGTACCTCAAGCTCATAAGGCTAGGATGGGAATTTCGGATGTGGATGGAAGTGTCTTTTTCATCCCCGCAAAACCTGCGGTCGACGTCTATAAGAAGATTGAAATGTGGGTTAGAAATTTGAATACATGCTCCTTTTTATTAGTAGACACATGGTATTTTACTATATCTCCTTTGTTAGACTGAGGTCCTCCTAAAAATTTTCACAGTGATTTTCTTCATTGGGGCATGAATATTCGTATGTCTGTTCTCAGTCATATGAGTATTCTGGTGTTTCGTCACTTTGTTAGTTATCGTAGTGTTCCGCTGTAAATAATTGTTCTGAAACATTATTAGGTCTTTGAGCGTTATTTTAGAACGCATTGTTTTGATATTGTTGTTTAAATTGTGGGGTTGTGTTTCTAGTCGAAACAGTTATTGGCGTTGGCTTATTTTGTGGGGCATTGAAAGTAGACCTTCAAATATTTTGAGGTCTGCCAGATGCTTGTGAATTAATTTGAAATCTTTGAGGTGGTGGGTGTTTCTGAATATTTACAGGACCGTGAGGAAATTCTGAAAATCATTGCTGTTGTGTGAAACTTATTGGGCTTTTGTTGCACATTCATTTGCAGAAATGAATGATTGTAATAATTCTGGGGATATTTTTGCGGGTTCTGATTCATCGGATTTTTATTGACTGGATTATTGACAACATTAGATTGGTTAGATCTTTGTAGGTATTTAATGTTATCCTCCTCACTCATGAATTGTAAAGCTTCGGCAAGAGTACTTGGCCAATTGTAGCACCTGAGGTCTTTTTTAGCCCAGTTAAAAATGTAGTTAGCACTTGTTTTGTGAAAAAATTTCTTTTACATTGGCGTGTTGCAGCGTTGGAATACAGATCAACATAGTTACAAATTATGTTTAATAAATAAAGGACTTTCTCGTGATATTGGTACGAAGTTTCATTAATATTCTGCCCTAAAGTAACTAAATCCATGTTTAAACAATTTTCAATCACCGAAATTTTGTAACAAAGCATTTTTTTATATCTTCCCAAGTAGTACCACCATTTATAGCAAAAACTTATTCTGCCCAGCCTTCTAATTTTATTATGCCATTTATTAAGAGAGTGTTTTGGAAATTATTGAAATTATTAAGATCATAATTATGATTTAATATTGACTCAAAAACATTAGTAAGTCTATTTTGTTTATTAGGACTTCCATTAAAATTTGGAATGACAGATATATTTTTCTTCATGCCCAGTGTAGGTGGTGTCAGTGGCTGTGCTCGTGGTGATATTTCAGAATTGCTATTTAAATTGCAGTTACTAATATTACTAGAATTATTTTCAATATTTAACGTATTACAAGGGTAACTAAATCTAGCTTTGAATCCAAATTATTTTCGCAAACGGAACCAACGGAGATAAACTAAAAAGTCTACTTACAACATCGACACGATGCACTTTTCGCTTCGCCCCTGGTATATTTTTCAAGGTTCACTTTTTCATTTAAGAGTTTAAACTCACAGTACTGTCCAAAATGAATTTCATACGAGAAGAATCCTACCGACTGCGCCACTTAAATATGTTAGAACTGAAGACCAGTTTTTAAAAAACAATTAATTATCCACAATGGAAATTATTGTGATTAAAACATTTGTTGCAAGCGACTATTACAGAGTTAAAATCAGAACTGAGGCTTATAATACAAAAGGAAGCGTTGGCTGATTTATACATTGCCAGCACATTCGAGGAAAGTAGAAAAGTTATGCAGCAAATGCAGTTTGTAGGTGGACACAATACTCGCAAACATAACCTAAAATCGTAAATATTATTTAGCAGTAATTGATTTTGTGCTTATTTTTATCAAACATGGAGCATTTCAATGATCTAATATATGATGAAGATTTAGTTGAATTAGTGCCAATAATGTTGAACAGAAAAAAAGAACAAAAATATAGAGAACGGCCACTATTACAGTTAAACTCGCAAGTTCCCATGACGCGATTTTTTCTTTTGGTGTAAAAGCATCAGTAATGTTACACTCTTTTATTATTTTGTGTTTATTGATCCAAGTGATCAATACTTTCACCTCATATGTGCTAAAATTGGTATTTGAAAATTTTCGGTTGTTTTGACTAGTTGGCATTGCCACCAAAATCTCAGAATAGAGAGTGGTCTGTTCTGTACGAGCATCTCTTAGCCCGTCGGGCAGAGCGCGAGAAGCCTTCTGTTTCTTGACCCACCCAATACTGAAGTATAACCAGACGGAACCTTCACTACTTATTAAAGCATGTTATTTTACATAGGAAATCAAAATTGACGACACTCTCCATTGGTAGAGACCGAATATATAAGAAAAAAACTGAAAAAAAAAAGAAACTTAGAAATTTAAGTTTCAATCAAATATAATTTTAGAACTAAAAGAAATAAAAATAAAATTGTTGTTTGGTTTTGACAAATATACCTTGCTTTTTAATTTGAAGTACAATTTATTGCAATAATAAAAAAATTAACAAAAAAACTGGCAAAATTCAAAAGGATACACAAATCAGCAACATTTTTCTAATTCTTAACTCGCTTATATAATGAGCTATTTAATTTTTTCTTTCGCCAAATTTAATAGAATTCATTTTGTCTCGATTAATGTTAGGTCTATTTTTTTAACTAAAAGCGCTACAGGCCTTTAAACACAACGGAGCACACTACAGCCTCGAAGACGAGAGGCTTCCTCTCTCGTCACCGCTACTCTCTCGGCCTATCAAGAAACGTATCGGCTGCTGGCCTCATTATTGTCTGGATAAGTATTAAGTATATACTATTTTACTTACATTTAGGCTATTACAGTTTATGTATATTGTAAATTCATTTTTATCAATGGAGAGAAACTACATGTTTGTTTTACGAAACTGCTGAAAGCAGAGAAAATCTAATGGTAAAAAACCAACTGTTACTGGCATCAGGTCTATTATAAATTGTGCAAATTTAAGAAAAGATGCTAGTTCATTAAGGTGTTTATAAAATAAAGTGGTGGCACTTATTTGCACATCCTCCGATACCGATTTCATTATTCTTGTCGGACATCTTTTTGTAATAAGAATAATATTAGCAAAGACAATACGTATTGACGTGATAAAAAATGCAAGTGATCCTTCATGTAGTTATAATAAAGAAGAAAAAAATCATTTTAAAATAAAATGGCATTGTCTGATTTGTGGAAAATCCAGAAAAATTAGCAAGCAAAATATATTAGTGAAAAAAAAATAAAATGTGTACAAACTAAACAACTGAAAGAAAAAAATTAATTTAAAGGAGCGTTAAAAATTTTATTTAGGGAGCTTTATCTTGCTGTTTTGTAAAAAAGAATTCTTAACTCTAACATTTCTAAAAACACGCCTTAATGATATATTTGAAGAATGACGGAAGAAAAATTAGATTATTGTAGCAGCGGAAATATAAGAAAGAGATTAGAAAAGCATTGAAGCAAACAAAGTGTTTTGCGAAGACAAAGAAAATACAACAACAGTTCATTCAAATTATAATAAAGCTAAAAAGATTTATGTTGTCAGTCACAAGTGAATCAGGCGAAGAAAATTTGGTTCATCAGAATGAATTGACAATTCTTGATAAAGCTGCCGGTAAGATACCTTACACTTAAGAAAGTGAAGTTATAGCTGGATATTTTTAAACTATAAAAAACACAACTACTAATCTGTATGAACATAAATGTAAACAAGAAGTTTCAGATTTGTTATAAACATTTAGGGCGATCAGTTCACTTGCTGGGTAAATATAAGTCACCAACCCCAGGCTCAAGTAACTAAGGATCCAAGAAACAAAAAATAATATACCAATAACAATTTTCTAAAATAACAACATAACATGTATTTCATTTTATAATGTTATTTATTTAAGAAAATATTCGAATATATAACCAAATATTACTAAATTTTATTATTGAATAAATGCCAGCTATAATTGGTGACCCCGACGTGATATGAACACGCAACCTTCTGATCTGGAGTCAGAGCGCTACCGTTGCGTTAGAGAACATTAGAACAATCAACAGTCAGCGATAAAAACGAGCTATCATCACAACGTGGATGTGCTAAAAAGGTTGCACCAGCTATAGCAGCATTGGCTTTGGAAAAACTATCAAGACAGTCGGTAGGCCAATCATTTATTATTTTAACTTTATCATGCAGTAATCTAGTACAAAGTGCATGTAAAGGAATTAAGATTTCAGCGAAAGAAGGTATGAAACGATGATAAAAGTTAACCATACCTATGAAACGCTGAAGTTGTTTAACTGTAGTAGGTAAGGGAAAATTATTTATGACATCAATACGTTCAGAAGAAGGTAAAATACCGGCTGAAGAAATATTGTGTCCTAAAAATGTCAAATGACTGACACCTAATATGCAGTTTGACGGTTTAATATTTATGCCGTACAATTCTAACCTCTGAAAAACAAGTTTCTAGTGCTCTAAATGTTCCGAACTAGATTTACTTGCAATCAGGATGTCATCTAAATAGACGAAAATAAGCTACTAAAACTTCGTTCATGAAACGTTGGAAAGTTTGACCGGCGTTACGTAAGCCGAAAGGCATACGCCCAAATTCAAACAAACCGAAAGGAGTAGTAATCGCTGTTTTAAAAACGTCACTTTTTGCGACAGGTATTTGGTGATAAGCACGTACCAAATCTATTATTGAAAAAATGTGATGTCACTCCACCTTCGATTAAGAAAGTTCGTTTTGCTATTGACAAATTGAATGACTGACTGATCTTTTTATTAGCGGGGGAGTAGTGTGGCGATCAGTTCACTTGCTGGGTAAATATAAGTCACCAACCCCAGGCTCAAGTAACCAAGGATCCAAGAAACAAAAAATAATATACCAATAACAATTTTATAAAATAACAAGATAACATGTATTTCATTTTAAAATGTTATTTATTTAAGAAAATATTCGAATATATAACCAAATATTACTAAATTTTATTATTGAATAAATGCCAGCTATAACATTTATGTCGTGAATACTAAATATGTCAGCACAGACAAATTTGATTTAAACATTATTTCTATAGTAATGCAATTTATGTTAATAATTATGAAAATAAACAATCAGCTTAGGCCATTTTTTTATTTAATCCATATCACTACATGTATATTGTGCCGTCAGAAGAAGAAAAACTTAATTGCTTTATTCATTTGGCTATGGTTATTTCTACGATGAAATACGGACATTTTTAAAATCTTTAGCTAATCACGTATTAGTAAAAACTAGTGACGACATTTTTGTACCATCTGAAGTACCTCCAGTAAGTTCTGAAGAAAACAATTACATTCATCGCATCGACAATTTTGATCAAAACGAAGACAGGCTAGATGGTAAAAATCCCACTTACTACTTGGAATAGTGTTTTTTTTTAAAAAAAAACGGCCTATTTACACAAGCATATTTAGATCGTCTATCCAATTTTAATCAATTTTAACCCTTCCAGTTTACATGAAAACAAAAATATAGTTATGTACAAAAATCCAACTAATCGTTCAGAGCCTCTACGAGTTAGTCAAAGCATGGCAAATAATTTTTTGTATTATGTGGTTACCTCTGACATTTTATGGAACATATTAAAATATACGAAGCAGAGTAAAAACTTTACTAGCTGGCATGAGTTTACCAACGATATATCTAAAAATCAGTTATCTCTGTCTGATTCGTATTATTTTCCATTCTTTAATGCACCACCCGCTTTTTACGACACCATACATACCGGATTATTACAATATTAT
This sequence comes from Rutpela maculata, assembly GCA_936432065.2. Classification (NCBI taxonomy): domain Eukaryota; kingdom Metazoa; phylum Arthropoda; class Insecta; order Coleoptera; family Cerambycidae; genus Rutpela; species Rutpela maculata. Next base: position 86,567,469 of record OW386293.2, read on the forward strand.
ATTATTCAATTTGATTTGTTAATTTTATCATCTTACAATAAAAGAAGATTATTGTAAAGTTTTTGTTACGGCCGCTGATTATAACGTTGTGCGCTTTATGGCGAACGCGGGGTGTACCGGGAACGATAGGGGAAGCCTTGCGACTCCATCGCCGTAGCGTGCTTCGTTGTGTTTAAAAGGATGTACCGCCTTTATTTACAGAGCTAGACCCAGCATTAATTGAGACAAAATGAAGTCTGTGAAATTTGGCAGTTTTTAGTGAAAAACACATTCGAATAGTTCAATACATAAGCGAGTTGCTTTCAAAAAAATTGACAATTTATATACCATCTAAATTAACGCCACTTTTCTAATGTTAAAGTTATTATTTTTGTAATAAATTACACATCAAATTAAAGAGAATCGTTTGTATTATAAAACTAAAAAATATATATCATTTTACCTTTTTCTCGTTCTAAAGTTATTCGTGGTTAAATTTGAATTTTGTAATTTTCATTTTTTTTAGTTTTTTTCTTGTAACCTCAGTCTCGACCAATGGAGAGTGTCGTCAAAAGTGATTTCCTATGTAAAAAAATCTGCTGAACAAAATGAAATAGGTTTCATTTGATTATACCTCGGTATTGGGTTGGTGAACGTTAGAGCTAGCCATCCGACGTACCATCTCCTCAAGATCTAACCAAAAGCCAAACACTACGCAAAATAAAACAACAATAAGTAAAATTTAATCATAAACCGAATTTATTAAATGAGTACATAAGTAGCTTCTATGTTGAAAATACACTATTCAAAAGTACACAATCCATTACAAAATATAATTCTGTTAATTAAATATGATATTTAAATTTTTATGAATTTTATTTCATTATTCATCTTTCACCTCCATAGAAAAATAAGATAAATCTAATGAAAATGATTGAAACTACTCGAGGAACTAAGTATTAAAAACTGTTCTTTAAAGCTTATTTCTCCTTTAAATAAGGTAGACTTACGTCGCTTTTCTTGTACCTCCTCGCCGCCTCTGTAAGATGAACTGAATTCTTAATCATGATGAAAGTAAGTCTGTTAGACTTTAATTAAGCCTACATCCATCTGAAATATTTGACTGCAAAACTGATAAAATCCCCTTCATATTTGTTGATTTAACTTTGCTTGTTTCACCCCGTCCAAACTCTATTGTGTTCTTGTCTGAGTTCAGCCATAGGGAAACTGGGATAGACTAGGTAATCGGATAAAGCTTCAAGTCTTACGGTCCACTTTAAAATGTTTATTTATGATAGGCTTATCTAAATCCGCTGGAAGTAGATGTTGTTCTTTGAAAATAGAAGAAATGTGTTGAATTTTTGTTTATTTTGGTGTTGAACTTTCTGCAAATGCATAAAACACGAGATCATGATGTAAGTTGCTTAATAATACAGCGACATGATAATCTTACTTAAAATCCAAATTTTAAATTTTATCCAGTTAGTATGAATATGGTACGCGACGTAGTATATAAAATGAAATATATATTACTATTTAGTAAACATCATTTTAACGTATCAATAAATATAACCAAATGCATAAAAAATACAATAGTCCTACCTCTTACTAAATAGATTAATAAATTAATATATTAGATTTGGTACCTATACGAATGTCCTGAAAAAAGCAAAAGTAATACAAATAAATCTTCTATCAATATCACCGGTACAAACACACACAAAAAAAAATTCTGAAATGATCCCCAGACATCATTTTATATATTTTTTGGTATGCTGAATCTAAATCTTACGAAAAAAAGCACTAAGTCATCAAGATTTTTTCCTACTGTCAATTTAATCCTGATATAATGGGATATTTAAGGAATAAATAGACAGTAGGAAAAAAATTTGATGACTAGAGCTATTTTATCATCAGATTTGGATTCAGCGTACCAAAATAAATATATAATGATATTTTTCGTAATCAGTTTAATTTTTTTTTTGTATGTGGCGGTGCACCGGTACATACAAAGAAATGTTTGAATTGATCACCCGACATATCATTTTATATGTATTTTGTTCTACTGAATGCAAATATTATGATAAAAAAGCTCTAAGTCATCAAGATTTTTTCCTACTGTCAATTTATTCCTCAAATAATGGAATATTTGGAATAAATTACTACATTAATTACCATTGTTCTATTAATCCGTTGCGTTGTTTTGCCTTTGTTTATTAATTTTTCAATAATAATTTGACATAACACTTTTTGTTAATATTGACGCCAAATATTTTTCTATTAAATCTTATTAATACTGGCCCTGTTGAAAAACAATGTTATTAACAATGGCAAACCTTGGTTATTCTATTATAAATTCTTATTGTCGCAGGTTGTAAAGTGAATATTTGTTCACGAAACCTATTAGTACGTCGGATACACCAAAGAAAGCTGCACTTTTTGATTGGAATGTGCCACTTTCTGTGGTCATAGTTGATGACAAAAAATAACTTTTCAGATAGGGACCCACTTGAAAATCCGTGCAGGACACCAAAATGGTGGCCATTAAAGATCTCAGCTCCTAATGGTCGGATTTCGATTTCCTTTTTTTTTTTTTTGTTTAAAAGCTCTTGTGAAGAGGAAAAATTTTCAGAAAAACAAATAATTTTTAATTTTCACAGACTTTTGGAAAATACTGTGATACGGAATTCAAAAACAGAATTTTGAATGATACTGAGAGGTTCCACGCAAACAGAATACACATTTCTTGGGATACGTACTCAAAAACCTATCTGATGGACCTGTGAGAGATAAGAGAGGCGTTGGTCTTAGTCGCCAAGAGGCACAAGAAAATATGCTACTAAAAAATTGGAATGACTACTTCTGCTGTAATCAGACTAAGGCAGAACTCTTCAAGTTACTTGAAGAACATGCAGAACATTGAAGTTTGACTGGGCTCATATCAGTACTCGGCCGGATGAAACTTCAATTGATGGAGTACAATGCAGGCAATAGGAAGAAGCAGAGGGCAGGATTTTTTTCCACGTTAAAGTCAGTGTTGAACATGGAGTAAAAAGAAACTAATTATTTGCACAGTAGATACTGATGTAGTTGTTTTGGAAATATCTTTCTTTTACATTTCCAAAATTGCGGGACTTCAGGAGATGTGGATTCTCTTTGGTGCTGGGAAGGGTCAGAGATACATGAGCATTAATGTCATGTTTGAACGTATGGGTGAACATAAAGCTGTTGGATTGAGAGGATTCCATACATTCACTGAATCGGATATAACGTCATCATTTGCAATGAAAGGGAAACAGCCTGCCTGGACAGTGTGGAAATCTTTTCCTGAAGCTACTGACACCTTTCAAGCTATCTCTCTACTACAACAGTCTCACGAGACTTTTGATGTTCTGGAGATGTTTACTGTTTTGCTTTTCTACAAAGAGACAGAAGACTTCTCAGTCAAGCATGTTAGAAAGCCTCTCTTTACTTCAAAAAGTCGCAGTCTACAAAGCCTGCTCCCAACAAAAGAGGCACCAAGACAGCATTGTCTTCGATCAGCATACCCATACAAGTTTGGGGTTATGCGTGCTCAGTGATGGACAACATTCCAGGGCTAGAAGGATGGGGATGGAAAATAGTTGCTGGGGAGTGGACGTCGGTCTAGTCTTCCCTTCCTTCTATTAAGGCAGCCTGCAGATAATTGGTTAAGTGAAGTTGCTCCGGATGCCGTTCACAATGCTCCTGTTCAAAGACCAAGGTTTCATGTACGCTACTTTGCACGAACTGCATAAAGCAATAAATACAATAAAAGTTATGCGTTTAAATGATTATTTTTAAATTCGTTTCGCAGTTTCAAGATCATAATATTGCTTTGTTGATGCAATGCCTTAATATAATCATAATATATAATTATTTTGTTACAAAGATGAATTGAAAGAGAAGTAGATGATTGCATGATCTAGAGTCATAAGAGCTGTATAGAAGCAATTCATTTACCTGAGTATTGCATAGTATTTAGTCGTTTTTTGTTTGTAAAAATTTATTTCCTTAATGTAATAAATGTTTTCAAAACAATTAAAATCACTATTGTGTATGAAAACAAGTCTTTCTTGACATATTTGGAACCCCCTTTTTGTAGAGAAATGAAGGGATATTGAGCACAATTAAAAACTCGTGAAAAATATGAAATTTTCATATTTTTTAAAATTGGGCAGAACCTTTAAGGTGTAGTGATAGATATATACAGACAAAAAAGTGTCCTCTTAACAAGAGCTTTCAACCAAAAAAGAAAATCGAAATCGGAGCCGAGATAAAAAAAAATTAGTGTGGCTAATGGCGGCCAACTTTAATGGCCGCTATTTTGGTGTTCTGCACGGATTCTCAAGTGGCTCTCTATCTGAAAGTTACCTTTTGCCATCAACTATGACCACAGAAAGTGGCACATTCCAATCAAAAAGTGCAGCTCTTTGGCTTTTCTAGCAAGGTACCAGACGTACTATATAGCAAAGAAAAAAAGATTGTGAGAAAACTCTTTTGAGTTCTTCTATCATGAACTTCTACTCACTTGGGATTCACCTACCTTGCTCGGGGGTGGATGGGGTCAGTTCAAACGGCCCTGGCAAATTTAAGGAATCGGCCTAATCAAACACGGAACTAGAACAAATTTAAGTGGGCCAGGGAGAAATAGTTTTTTTTTTTTGGGTGTCAAGGCCTAAGGGGAAAAATGCGCCGCGGGCGACAATTTTGTATTTTTCAAGGTTAAACACTCTAAAATGAAAGGTTAGAAATTCGAGTAGCAAAAACAAAACGAATTTTCCTTTTTTTCATGCAATTGCAAAAATTATTTAAAGGTTCAAAGTACTAACATGTAGTCTGACTTAACCACGGTTTAAGGCAGACTGCTACCGTCTTGGTAATGTTTTTAAAAACGCCGCTAAACATCCATACTCTTTATTAAAATTTATTGACATTGAAAAATAAAAAACGAAATAAAAAATTTCAACATTTAACAGTATAACAATTAATGATAAATCAATAATAATTATGACCAATATTGTCTACACAAACATCTCGAAACATCAAAAAAAAAAAAAGAAACAAAAAAATTATTCTAAAGTTTCAGAGGTCAAAGGAAAAAGAAAGAAGACCTCATACATCAGAACTTTCTTAAGCAAACTTGTAGAATTTGGGACGAACATACAAAATTAGGTTATTAAGTTAATAACTTTTTATAATGACATCTGGCATTTATGTCAGTGGCCAAGTTTTTAAAAGAAAAGAGCTGCCTTTTAAATTTTTTTTGGCCGTCGGTTTTTTTATCCGCCGGAACAAATGCCTATTTACCTCGGACTGGCCCTGCCCGGCCCCAGAGCCACCGGCCCGATGGGCATTTACCCGTTTGCCACCCCTGACCTTGGTTAGAAATAAAATTAAAATCATAAAAAAATAGCAATATTGCAGAAAAATTCGTAAAAGTTTTAAACCAAAAAAAAAAACACATGAAATAAAAAACATGCGTATGAAACTAATATAAGTATTCGGCACGACTTCTTCGTCTCTAGTAATATACAATGACAGATACAATAAAAAATATATAACTCAATTCTATATCTAATGTGAAATATGCCATTATTTACGGTTGGACAGTGATGTGGATATATTGAGCACTACTCTTTTGAAATTATATTTTAGTTTAAAGACGTGTAAACTCCAACATCAATTAAACATCAAAAAACAAATCAGCAGATCAGTAATATAGTTCACTTTTTGTCTTCAAAAGAATTATGGTGCGGGAGCTAAGTGGCTTTTTCGGATACTCATCGTTACAAGCATTTTCTATGCGTTGATTAATTCTATCGAACTTAAATAACGACAAAATAGACTTCTGGCATATGTCAGCCTGTCGAGTTGGCCATAAGAATCAATGAAATTATATCATCGTTTCAAGGCTAATTTTTTGTGTGTGTACACATTCTATGTTTAGAATGAATGAAGTAAGAAGAAAGTGTGGGCAGTCAGGGGCGCAGGCGCAGCCAGAAGACTCAAAGATGTAAAGAAATGGAGTTATATAACATGATCGATACAAGCTTTTTTTAGGCTGAGCATGTTTATTCAAATGTTTTGAACACAGAAAAAAATTCCCAGAAAGAAACACCCGTCAGTAAGGCTAGCCAGAAAGAAAATGTTTAGGATTTTTGAAAAAAAATTGGATTTTTTTCGCATATTTCATCTCATGACTCTAAACTCATCGTTACAAGTTCTGGCTCCTTTTTAAAACGTAAATAAAACCTCCTTCAACAATATAATAGCCTCCCCAGAAAGTTCTTAGTGTCAATAAAAGTACCATAGGCTCTTAAATATACAGGAATTTAACACTTTCGGCTAACTAGATTTCCTACAGTGCCTCAGATGTACTGTATCATTATTATCTTTCTGGCTGCGCCTCCTGACGGCCCACACTTTTTGGCGATCTTATTTTATTCTTTCTAAACGTAAAATGTGTACACGCGAAAGAAAATTAGCCTTTTAACGATGACATAATTTCACTGATGTGCCGAAAAAGCCACCTAGCTCCCGCTCTATTACCTTTAACACCACACTGGAATTGCGTTTTCCCAGAAAGTATCTTTTGGAATTATCGGTGGTCCAGAATTGAGATTAAGCTATACGTTCTTCATGTAAGCATGAATATACTTACATAGGCAGAGAAGTCACCAACGTTCTTGGAGAATACGATACCAGAAGAAAAAGAAGAAATATACCTGAAACAAAATTTAGGAATTAATTACTGTTTAATTTAGTTACAGTAATACAGGTAAATGATTGCATTTATTTTAGAAGCAGAAAAAAGGTCTTGTCCTAAGGTTTTCATGTAACATTTCTGAAGTATTTTGACGCGCTAAAGCCTATTTTGGACAAAATTGGTAGAGGGAAATTGACACGATAAAAAAATTGTCCAAAATTGGCTTGAACGCGTCAAAATACTTCAGAAAGGTTAGATTGAAACCTTAGAACAAGCGAGACTTGTTTTTTTTTCTTTTTTTTTAAGGGATAAAAGGACGAGGTGGCAGAAGGAAACTGACGCGATAGAAAATTTTTTGTCTCCAAAATTACCTTCGGCGCATCAAAATACTTCAGAAAAGTTGGATCATAACCTTAGGTCAAGCCTTTTTTTAGACCTGTGATAATTAGTAGCCTATTATTGATAATGCATGATAGAAACGTTATTTTTAGCATGCGATGGTATGCAACTTCGACTGACCATAATCACTGTAGTAATAGCTTTTAAATAATATATATGAAAATTGAGATATTTCAAGTTCAGTTCTAGGAACTTCATCTATTATAAATTGAGACAATTATCAACCTACCGATTTAGCATGGTAAATATCGACCTGTATTTTGTACTGAATGTACTTATCAGTATTTTAATAAAGAATATGCTTCAAGTTTACAGCAACAGTGAGCTTGTGGATATGCTACTCATTATCGATGAAGTACGTAGAATTATATGAATGAAGCACAAATCTGCGATGAATATTTTTCCAACATAATATCATGAACTCTCTAAAAGACTCCTAAGAGAGTGAAAAATTAAACATGATTGAAGACAATTAATACAAGCGAGGTCGTGATGGAAATTCTGGTATACAGAGTGACTCATTCAACTGGACAGACCTTGGCAGCTAACTTATTGGTTATCCAATTTCAACCAAATTTGGATCGGTATCAAAGATCTTTATTGTTGTACCTTTTTGAGTAAAACAAAACGTATTTCAGTCATTGGCGTGTTTTTTTTGATTGAGAAAAAAGTGGTCGATTTTTCGAGAAGTCATATTACACCTTTTTTTTTATTGAAAAACGAATGCAATATTATTGATTAGAACCAGTCCTGTATTATCCTTATCTATTCGTGCTTTAAGAATTACTGAATTTGAAAGTATCGATGTCAGTGGGTGGTAGTAAAAGTGGTTTTAAATTGAAAATGAGAAATGATTTTTTTTTATAAAACAATTTGTTTCCAAGTTATTAATTACCTATTTAATATTTGAAATATGAAATTTTTTTAGGGGGCTGTAAATCAAAGGTCGTTAAATTTTGAATATAGGGGATCTAAAGCATGTTGATCAATAATATTGTTTTTCAATAAAAAAAAAATGCCTAAAATGACTTCTAAAAAAATCGATTATTTCTTTCTTAATAATAATATACGCCAATGACTGAAATAAGTTTTGTTTTTCTTAAAGAAGATATAGTAAAGGCCTTTGATACCGATCCAAATTTTGTTGAAATTGGTGACCATAACTGAGCTACCAAGGTGTGTCCACTGTATAAATGCGAATCCTAAATGCCGTAGAAAATATTTTGGTGTTAGGTGAAAATGGTCTAATTGTCATACACGTCAATTTTACTAATTGTTTCTTTCCTAAGAGCAACCTCCATATCACAAGTAACATTTAAAATATATAACTTGGGGATCGGTTTCTTGGGTGCCCTCCATCAATATCTTCTAGGAAAACAACACAAAGAAAATTTTATCCGCACTTTTGTCAACTATGACAAAACTTCCATTCACAATAGCATCAGCAAAAGCAGATGGATCCAAGATGGACGAAGGGGTTGGTGTGGGCCTAAATGCAGGCTATCTAAAGTCCTTGGTAACATCCCCAACCATCTTCCAGGCAGAAATTTATGCTATAGATCAGTGTGCCCAGGGATGCCTAAATAGAGGCAATCGAAGGGCAAAGATCTATATACTTTCAGATAGCCAGGCAGCACTAAAGGCTCTCAGGTCCTATACCTTCGAGTGTAAAATTGCTTGGGAATGCAGACAATCCTTGAAGCAACTGGCAAAAAACAACAAGGTTACCTTGATGTAGGTACCAGGGCATGAGGGAATAGAAGGCAACGAATTAGCTGACAGACACGCAAGAAAAGGGGAAGCCCCATTTTCTGGACACTAACCTTTCTGTGGCTTATCTAATATAAAGTAGGAGGTCCAAAAATGGGAAAAGGAACAAAACAAATCCTACTGGAGGAATATTCCAGTAGGCGAAAAGGTTTATAAAGAATGCCACAAGGCTTCTCGAACTTGAAAAGTCCGACCTAAGGCTGCTGACAGGCTTTCTAACTGGCCATTGCCCATTGAGATATCATCTCAAGAACAAAGGCAAGTGTAGATACTGTGAAGTTGCAACTGAGACTGCGGAACATATACTTTGTGAATGCAAGGTACTAATCCGCATTAGGCCCAAGTACCTCGAACAGGCGAAATTAACGCCTGAAGATATAGGGAAATTAGCTCCCAGGAAAATTACCAGCTTTGCAAAAAATCTTGAAATCCTGGGCAACAACTAGTTGTAGGGTAATTCACAAAAGACCTTTTATATCGAGGTGTGAAGAAAGGCCAATCTATAATGCAGAAGAATCTAAATGTAATAGCATTGTTTATAATAATTGTGTATTTCATATAGATACCAGAATATGTTTGATGGTAAAAATCATTAGAAAAAGTATCTACTTTTTATTATAAACTGTTATTTTTTAAACTTTAAATAAACAGTTCTGTTGTTCTAATAATTATTTTAGATAATATTTTTAATGATATATTAATCTTCTGTAATATACACGAGATTGATTTTCTACTCAGGTACATTTTTTTTAACTTACTCAAACCTGTTTTCCATGAAAATTTTGCTCGAATTAAGGGGCATAGGAAAAATCGCTCCACTTCGTGTCGCGATTTTTCCAAGCCCTTAATTTCCGAATAATTTTCATGGGAAAACAGGTTTTTGTTAAAAATAATACCCGGCAAAAATCGACATCTCGTGTATTAATATCCGAAAATAAAGAGACGGGAAATCTCAATGAGAAAAATAATTATTAAGAGAATGGATAATAATTTTAACGTAAATTTAAATGGCTTGAGAGATATTTTATATTAAATTGACACTTTTTTATGCATTAAACCATTAATTTTATATTTAATATTATTTCACCAACAACAACGCGCGTAAGAATTATACATTGCCGAATTAAAGCTTCTCTTTATCTGCTTGCGAGACCGTCCCTTTTTCTATTAAACTTTATTTCTGTAGACGCTGCAACATCCCGAATATAAAGAACGTTTCCATAGTACTCTTGGTGAGAAAACAACTACATTATCCACAATTTACTTCCGGTATAAGGATTTCGAGGGTGGTGGAAATACATTTACGAATAAGAAATTGAATAGGTCCTACAGTACGGTTGTCTCTGACATAAATCTAGCTGGCGTAATGAATTTAACTGTTGTGTAACAGCGACCTGTACAATAGCTGAGAAGAATATATTTTTGTTATTCATGGGTTCAAAGTGTATAATAAGACGAAAATTTAGATATGAATTTAGCTGAGGTAGCTGACCGAAATTTTTGAGAAAATTTCTAATGGCTCTATTTGTATAAATAATTTTTCCTATAAAAACTTGACATATAAAATATAAATTACAAAGTATTGGCCCAGTTTGATGCATCACGCAGATAGTGAAGATCTACCAAAAGTCGACTCCTATGAATTAAACTATTCATTGAAATTATTTTTTACCTATTATATTATAATTTTTTTTATGAAAATTTAAATTGCCCACAAAAGCTACTGAAAACTAAGAAATAAAATTTCACTCACTTGCTTAGTTAAGTAGACCTTATCACCTAATATCTATATTGAAGTCTGTTAAAAACATGTATGGTTTCCTTATTTGTTCATTTTTGAACCGATATCAATGAATAGTTCAGTGAGCAGTCCACGACAGCGGACCTACCTGGTAGAGCAGCAGTTGGAGACAGTGCGAAGCGAACTAGTGAAGTGGCAGCCCCACAGCAATTTCAAGCCGAGAAATATTAGTCGTCTTTTTTAAGAGGCTGATATACAAAAGGTAAATAAATTCCCGCCTGGTTACAAATTGTGTTTCCTATCCTATTTTCTTTCAGGCGAGAAAATAAGAAGAGAGGATGCAATGCCGAGGCGGAGGAACTCCGACATATAGACGGACGACTCATCAAGAGCGTCCTCGCCAGGGAGGATGTCAACAAAACAAAAAGAGAGACCGCGAAGAGAGAAGACAACTCGAGAAGGAAAACCGGCAACTAAAGGCCCGAATCGAGCGACTCCAGGACGAGGTAAAAGAGCTCAACTTCGAAATGAAAGCCCAGCGGCAGCTGGCAGCGACGCAACATCGGGAGATGATGGAAGCAATGAGTACCCTCCGAGCGGCAAGACAGGCATCTGACAACATGAAACCCCGGTGGCACCTGCGAAAGAAGCCCAGAAAAAAAAACGTCCCGGATAGCGACGATGGGCCAGAAAAACCTTCCTGGCAGTAAACCGCTGCTGTTATCTGGTAATCAAGATAGAGTAGCAGAGAGCCAAACAGACCGTATCACAGTGCTACAGATGTCAGAGTTTCGGCCGCACATAAGGACGGTGCACTGCACAGCCGATATGTGTCAAATGTGGAGAGGTCCACCGCTACTCGGATTGCCACAGAACGAAAAATACACCAGCCAAGTGTGCAAACTGTCGCGGTGCACTTTCTGCCAGCTATAAAATGATGCCCAAGATACCCCAAAAGGACAGCCGGACCTCCTCAGTAGCCTGCCCCCCGGAAGCAACTCGCTCCCAGTGCAGCCACACAGGGACAACCCCCGGGCTAAGCAACGCCAGGGCTACCGAGGATGATGCAGGGAAGACCACCAGCCCTGCACAACCACAACATATACCTCTCGAGGCTGGAAACTTCGCCGCGGTACTGGCCCAAATGCAGCAGATGTGCACGATGATGGGCACACTCTTCGCAAGTATGCCCTACCTCACCACCCAGTGAAAACAACCGGAGGACCCCGCCGACGGAGAAACCACCAGAAGTGTCACAACGATACTCAACCACCCACTGCACTGCGCGGGTACCGGACAAAACACCGTCCAGTACCTGTAGTCACCTAGCTCCGTGCAGACCAAAAATGCTACCAAAGCAGTTAGGTCTACACTTCCTCGAGCTACATAGCTCATCCTTACCTCTCCGACATTCTGTTTACCGACAGTCAATCCCAACCAAAAAACTCGACGAGATCGATGACTACTCCCGGGGGTGATAAGGTGGCGAAAAAAGAACACGAGGACAGAAGAGCGCCAGAAGATAAAAGCCTTAGCCAGCAAGGTCCAACAAGCCAGGACCCAGGGTGGTGGGCCGAAATCATCCGCGCCGCTCACATTTGTGAGTGGGGCTGATGTAAATTAAGCTCGCTGCACGAGGTCTACAGCTGTGTACTGAGGTAAAGGGCAATAGTCCTGCCTAGCCCCAGACATCCTAGACCGTCATCAATAGCCAAGGATAATGGCGCGATATCAATATCGATATCACATAATTAAAACCAGACATCTTGGTGAAATTTTACTTCATAACATTTAGTGGTTTTTTGAAGTCGATATAATTTCTTCTAACCACATTGTCACATTTTTGATGAAAGGGAATTGTTGTGGAGTCGTGATGCACAGGACAGCAACATGTCGGCACCTCCGACGAAAGATAATCGTTGTTATTGAATCTGAGTGCAAAACACTATCTGAAATTTTGAAGAAAGGCAATTTTTGTTGCCGAATTAGGGTGCTAAACGCAGCAGCATCTCTCAGCACTTCTGACCAAAGATAACTATTAATGTCGAATCAGAGAGTGCAAAATACAGCAACGTACAGCAACGTGTCGGCACCAGAGACAAAGGATAACTGTTGAAGCTCATATATAAACAAAGAAAATCGTTTTCAAATTTCAACATTAATCTCATTGTGGAAACGTTTTCTCAAATGCTCCCGTGGGCTCTAAAAAGCTAATCCTTGTCCGCTTGAATCAGAAATGTTATATGTTACTAAAATTTCAAAAAGTAAATTTGATATGATTGATAATAATAATCAATTTTTGCTGCATACTGAATTATACCATTTCATCTAGACACTGCCTTGTAGACCCTTGCCTGGTGTTAAAATTTAGGCATGTACCTTGTAGTGTCTTGCTTGGTGTTGAAGTTTAGGCATGCACCTTGTAGAGTCTTGTCTGATGTTAAAGTTTAGGCATGCAGTTTATAGAGTCTTGCCTGGTAGTTAAAATATAGTTTACGGAGAGACTTGTCTGGTGTAAGAGGTTGAAAATTTTTAAATTCAGATACATGATTCACAGAGAGACATGATCTGAATTGTTTTTTAGTAAAAGAATTCCCAACTACGGGCACTATTATATCTCTTTCAGAGGACGAGCACGACCCTCGTTTCGAGAGCGAAACAGTTGTCGGTCTGGCTGTGTTAGCGGCGCCCCCGTATGAGCGTTACAGGGCCCGCCTATGGACGGCTCAACTCACGCCATCTCATGAGCGAGCACGGCAGGACGAAAAGAGAATGACTAAAAAAATCGAGTGAGCGTAAATTTGACAATTATTATAATATGACAAAGCTTGACAAATAAAAGTGTTTTTGGTTAATGTTATTATAGTCCAGTCACCTCTAACTTGAGTGCTAATGAATTGATTTTGGCAAAACTTCGTGCAATATGTTTGTAATGACGTTAATAAAAAAGTTAAAAAAAAAGAGTAAGAAATAATCGGAAGGGGTAGAAAACACCAACTCGTGGAATTAGGTCAAAAATGAAAAAAAAAACAATGTATTTTCCTTTTTTCCCTAAAATAAGATGTTTTTATTCTTATGCATTTTTTCAAAATGTGCATATTTTTCGAGATATGGCCAGTCAAAAATTCCTAAAAGTGAGGGAGGGGAAATGTAAAAGTTGAAAAAAAAAATCTGAAAAAATTCACGTGGATGTATCGTCAAAATATAAAACTTTTTTTTTATTTGCAACTTTTCTGTAAAATGCGTTTTCACCGAGTTTTTCCGGAAAAATCTAAAAAAACTACCTCTTTCTTTGAAATTATAGCGCTTTAAAAATATGTAATTTAAAAATTTCAGACGTATACATTGAGGCCTTCTAAACATTTTTTGTCTCTAGGATTTTTTTTGTAACTTGCTAATTTTTCGAATTACAGGCAGTTATTCACGACAAATAAAATCAATTTTTCTGGAAAACTTTTATCACATATTCAATTTGAAAATTAAATTGAACCTTAAAAAATGGTATAACTATATAGGTTTCATATTTTTTATAATAATATATATAAATCACGCTCATTTTTCGAATTTTCATGTATTTTTTAATATGCAAGAAATGTAGTACTATTTATCGTGAAAAACTGCCTGTAACTCGAAAAATTAGTAAGTTACAAAAAATTCCAAAATATAAAAAATATTTAGAGGGCCTCAATGCATACGTCTGAATTTTTAAAAATTTTTAAATTACATATTTTTAAAGCGATAGAATTTCAAAGATGGGGGCAGTTTTTCATGTTTTTCCGGAAAAACTCTGTGGAAGTTTACAGAAAAGTTGCAAATAAAAAAAGTCTTGTATTTCGATGATACATTCACCTGAGTTTTTCAGAATTTTTTAACTTTTACATTTCCCCTCCCCCATTTTCAGGAATATTCTAGTGGCCATATCTCGAAAAATATGCATTATTCGAAAAAATTCACAAGAGTAAAAACATCCTATTTTGGGCCAAAAAAAGGTAAATACATTGTTTTTCTTTTCCATTTTTGACCTAATTCTACAAGTTACGGAACCCGTGATAAAAGGGGTATTTCCTACCACTTCCGATCATTTCCTACTCTAATCTTTTTTGACTTTTTTATTAACGTTATAACGAACATAATGCACAAGGTTTCATCAAAATCCATTGATTAGCACTCAAGTTAGAGATTTTGGTCATTTTAGCGCTCCGTTGACTGGACTATTATACTTCTTTGCAGACGAGGTTAAGGTAGAGTTAAAGGAATATTAACAGTAATCCTACTCCTGCCTACCTACCAAGCTAGAAAGTCTTAAAATTCAACATAACTGCACACATGAAACAAATATAATTCATATTTGTAGAAAAGTACTAGCAATATTTAATATTTGGATTGCTAAGACGAGAAATCGACGCCCTAAAAATACCTGATGCAGAAAATGAAACACAAAAGAAAGCGGCTATGCTAACCCACTGATTTTCTTGTAGTTATTAAGTTTTAGTACCTAGTGTTCTCGAGTTTTTTTAAATAATTATAATTATTTTCAAATTTAGGGTAATAACTTGCAAACAAAAATAAGCAAGCAAATGAAAGCAAACATTTACGTAAAGAAAACAAGGAAAAGAGTTGAGAAAGGAGGGTAATAGTGCGATAGACAATGTAATTCCGTGTGCTGCTTAGTGTTTATTTGTTGGCCCCTCTAGGATGTAAAACAAGTGGATAGGATCGTGACTAATTAGAAGAGTGTTCCAACCATCATAATCCCACTAGTAATAAAGATTATCTCTTTATAGTAGTCCATAAAATAGGCATAGAAAGTCCCAAAATTACTCAAACTACCAGTAGAAAAAAACGTGAAATGATTATCATAGGGGATGCCGGGGGGGATAGCGGCAGCAACAAATTTACTTATACCCAATAAAAATAGGCACTTCTATAAAAATATACCAGCAAATTGGCACAGCACCACAGAACGACTCGTTTTTGTTGTTCTGATTGCCATATTCTATTAAATGAAGGGTTAAGAAGTTTGAAAGTTCATTTTTTGGTTTTCATGTTGAAGTAAAACATAATTTTTTAACCATATGGACCTATAAAAGACGAAACAATAATAATCGGATATTCTCACTCAGGACAATTTTGACAATGTGTTTTGAATATGTTGAAGTTCTTACAATAGATAGTACCTTTATCTTGAATATCAGTACTCTAATCCGAATTAATCTTGAGATATAGTTAATTGAATAATTCCCGCCTCTAGCGAAATTTATAGTGACGCATTAAATAAAGATTTAAGTCTAACTGATTTTGGTTCAGCTAGGTACGGCCAATATGAACATATTTTATCGATGAAATTTTCAAATATTATACAATTTTGGCATTTTGGATCATTATATGATATAAAATTCCCTTGATTTTCCAACTCTAAGTAGGGAACACAAACAGGCAACTTAAAAGGTAGACAGAATAATAGCATTCTAAATAGATACTGAAATAAAAATATATACCTGTTGACAAAAATTTTATCATTAAAAATATGAGGAGTACTTTATATGCTAAAGAAAATGGTTATTGCAATGAAATAATTAAAAAATACATAAAAAGTGCATGGCGACGTATTTATCGTATCAACATTAACAGTGTTATCTTCAATGTTATGCTCTACTCTCTTTACTTCATTGCAAACTTACTTCACCCACGATACTTCAGTATCTACTTACTCTCCTTCATGACTCGTGATTATCAACAGATCTTTGACAACCCCAAAAAACCCAATTAGAAGTAGAAGTGCGGGGCGCGACACCTTACGTATGATGAGAGCCTATTTATGAAATGGAAAAATCAAGGAATGTATTAATCACTTCTAATTACGTCTCAGAACCAATCGACAACTCTTTTAAGCGCCCATCAAAAATATTTGTGTTAAGAAAACCATATTAAATCAAAAACTATTTTCTATTTGCTTCTAGTGTCCACACAAATTAGACATGTTAGAAGAAATAATTTATAAAGTAATAATATTTGAGATGCGTACTCTAGATAGGGTTAGAAATAGATATCCAAAAAGTCCCCCCCCATTTAGGGGGGGGGGACTTTTTTTTTTTTTAAACATCCCTAATGGGGACTTAAAGATGGTTTTTCACTTTTATGTTCTAAACCATTCGTCGGAAGAGGAAAAAGTATAGGAAATAAAAAATTTGTTGTTAAATTCTGCATAAAAAATGTTCTATTAACCTTGTAGCCTATCCTCGCGGTAACAGCGTCCGAACAGAGAGGTAGTAAAGTGCAAACGGTGGAATGAGTCAATAAAAGAAAATATCTAGAAGAGGTTGTCCGTATATTCAACAACTGTAGCTCAACAAAACAAGAAATTAGAAGTGCTGAAGAGCAATTCGCGCTTGCATTATACAAAGCCCCCAAAAAAGAGACATCTTTTTGAATCTCTTTGAACCGTCAAAGGTTCATTATTTTCAATAAGTTGTTCGGTCAATCTAGTACTGCCGGGATCCTATCAAGATTGCCACCCACATCTGTGGCATTACGTCAACATTCTTACAGAGTATTTCTCCGAATTCAATCTTGGCGAAAGAAAACTTGGAACCAACGTTTTGGGGTTGGAAGAAAGTTGGCAAGATCTTACCCCATTTATATCACCGAATTACCAGCACCAATTTCTACCCTACATCTAATAATCTGCAGCTGCAAAGAGGGTTGCGGAAAACGATGCAGCTGTGTTAAGATTGGATTGCGCTGCTCAACAATGTGCTCTAATAGCCATGGGCAAGGATTTTTAAACTCTGAATTCGAAGAAGAGTTCGTCGATGAGGAACCCCTCAATGAGTAAAATTGGAAAGAATTTTAGTGGAACAGGCTTACAGGGGAAACAACCCTAAAAAAAACGCACCGAGAGCTCTACCTCATAGGTGGTGTGGAAACGAGTTCAAATTAAAAAATACAGCTTTGTGGAAAAAAGGGAAAATAAAAAAACCACTTGCATCAAAACCCGCTATACATGCATCTTATAGAAAGAATTCCGCTCTATAAATTCATTCCTGAAAATTTTTCCCATTAAAGTAACCGGTTTTAAGATATTCGCTGTGAAACGAATTCGAATAGGATCGATTTTTACCTGTGCGCTCCAGTTAGTTTGGACGGACGCTGTTAACGAGAAATAGGTAAGGATTAGCTACAAGGTTAATAGCAGAATTTAACGACAACTTTTTTATTTCCTACACTTTTTCCTCTTCCGACGAACGGTTTACAAGATAAAAGTGGAAAACCAGCTTTAAGTCCTCGTTAGGAATGTTTTTTTGGCAAGAAAAGAGACGTTTCACCCCCAAATGGGGGGGGGGGACTTTTCGGATATCTATTTCTAACCTTATCTAGAGCACGCATCTCAATTATTATTTCTTTACAAATTATTTCTTCTATTCACTGTTTTTTAATCTAATTTGCGTATACTACTAAGGAACATACATTTTTGAGATTACGCTGTCGCATTAAAATGTAAGGTAAATAAGTAGTACCTACATGGGGTGGCTATGCGGACTGCCGAAAAACAAGCAACGTCTGGTACATTATTTGTGCTTAGTACGAAATAACGCATTATGCACTCTTATTCATGTGTTGTCATTTATAAGCTGACGATCTATGTACTCCACTATTTTCGGTAATTTTAAACATTATCCCCGCATTACATTCGAGGAAGTTACTACTTTGATATAATAAAATATTACTTTATGAATACAGTTGCATTGAACTATGAAATATTGCTTTATCGCACATCCGGTTTGCCTCCAATACATCCATTTATTTATAGAATTAATTTTTAACATCGAGTATACGAACATTAACTGTAATAAAATAATTACGAGCCATCCCCTTTGTAATTAATACAGTCGATTACACGGCAGAATATTGTTAAAACACTCATCAATACCAGCTATTAGGCAGAGTTCAAAGTTGAACAAGTTAATGGACAATAAAATGTAGACTCTATTGTTCTAAATAGTGTATGTGGTCCTTTTATTCTTCCAATCTGCATGTTTTATCCAGATTACATTTGGGTATGTACCCATTTATTTTGCAGATATCGATTTATAGTCGCGAAGTGAGCCATGAATATTCCAGGGCTTGCAACGAATGAAATTGTAGCAGTGGTGGGTGTATTCACTGAAAGTCGAAGAACGTACTGAATTAAGGGCAGGAATGAAGAGTACATCTGGTTGTCTTATATTCATAAAAACATAGTTCAAATATCGACATAGTATTTGGTGAATAATAATATGGAAAAATAACGTAAGACCAGTTTAATAATAAAAGCCTCATGTGCATAAGGAAACAACAACATTTTTCCATAATTATAATTTTAGGCAGCAAAAAAAGCGACCGACAAGACATAAATTACAATTTACGTCATGTCGGTCACGAAAGTAATTATTTTGAATACAATTCCTTTCATAAAATACCTCTATACACTCTTAAGTTATTATTTGCAGAGAAAATGGAGAAAAACCGATTTATAATTATTTATTACCAAATAGATTTTACTAATAATTCGATGACTCATCAAAGAAATTTATAAATGTTGTGGAAAAGCGTGAGAGATGGCGGTATCACGTTTGAAAGTTGACCTCCAAAAGAATGAATGAAATAAAATTCAGGGAATTTAAAATTTATTACAATGAATGAAAGTACATCAGATAACTATCATTATTGACTGTTTATTATATTTTCCAGATTTGCAGGTTTATATAAGAGAAATAAAGCACATTATTAATTTACATAAGTATATACTGGCATTATATCTGAAAATGTCCATTGGAAATATATTTATTATTTCTTAAATTATTGCCACTTCATTGAAACTTGAAAGCACATATATAGGTACATATAGTTAGAAGAAATAAGATTGTTGTAAAAGTTTCAAGTCAATATCTTAAACGGTTTCAGAGTAATCGTGTGCACAAAAAAAGTTAGACAGACCCATAGAATTTTTTTGCTCAAACTTAAAATCTCGACCTATTTGATGAATACAAATTTAATTTTTTTTGCGTTATTATATTTCCACTGGATGTGGAAGTAAAAGTATCCTTATAAGGTTCTACATTACCTAATTACATAAATTTAACTTGTTTCAAAATGCTAGTAAATTACTTCCACATCCAGTGGAAGTAAAAAAAAACGACAAAAAAATTTTAAATTTTTTTCATTGTTCAAATAGGCCTAGAATGTCATGTAACGTCGAGATTTTAAGTTTGAGCAAAGGAATTTTCTGTCTGTCATTTTATCTGTCTGTCTGTAATTTTTTTTTGTGAGCACGATTACTCTCTGGAACGCTTTAAGACTGGAAATTTGGTATTTTAACGAGATCTGGAACTAGATTATATTTTCATCTTATTCTGTTGGGGAGTAAATTGGGTTAAATGGGTAAATCAAGCAGGTTAAGAGTACATAAAATTGGTATTTAGTATATACAAGACAAGCTAAGGTCTCAAAAAATTTTTTTTGACATTACCCATCCCTATTACCACCCTCACTCCATTATAAAAGGGGGTAAAAAAAATATGATTTAGTGTGTGTACAAGAACCAAAGACCTCAAAATATTTTTTTACTACCACCCCCACCCCACTACCGATGTGGGATATTGTTTTATGGTTTTTTTGGGTAAACGATTTCAATTATTATAATATTAAAGTTCCAAAAACAATTATTTTCACATACAGAATTTTTTCGTTGTGAGAGATTTGGGTAGAAAATCTGGATATGGAAGTACAGTGATTCCTCGGGCAGCGGTTTTTTAAATGTCCCGTTAGGTAGAGGTAAACTGAAAATTTGTAGAGGCAAAATAATAGAGGACTTTAGTAGAGGACCTATCTTAAGATTTTTGTAAAAGCTTCAAGTACAAAAAAATTAATAAATAAAAAATACATATACCTTTATAAACTAAGAAAATGGTAACACTAAGCACACAGAAAAAAGAATATTGTCTTATGAGAGGATGAAAACACACATATAATAATATTCTTACACCGATCTATATGTTTCTACTGATCTACTCTACTCTACTGTACTCTACCTGTACGCATACCACAACCGCTTCCACTTTTGAAATAGTCTCGACACGCCCCTGCCTTTTATTCCACCCATGCACAAAGTCGGCATCGCGACTCGCGTCTTTTTCGTCTATGACCGCGTGTTTATTTATTTTTAATGCGTGATCGAAGACCTATTTTTGTTTAACAGTTCCCATTTTTTAATTTTATTAAACCAAGGATTTTTTTATTTTTTTTAAGTAGTATTAGGTTTAGGTACATGAGGATCCAATAAGGATTGAACAAGGCCATTTTTCAAACGATACAAATGTTTATGTCAAAAACCAAAAAAGCCATTCGACGTATTTTTTTCCGCAGAAACCAAAAATTATCATAAATGAAAACAAATAAATTGAAAACAAAAGAGTTATGATCCAAAATTAGCATATTTTATTTTATATTCATTTTTTATTATTATAACTTTTGGATTCGGAAAAAAAATACATCAAATGGTTATTTCAGTTTTTGTTATAAACGTTTCTATCGCCGGAAAAATGGCCTTGTTCCGTCTTACAAGGTTAGAGCACCCTATACATTGTACATGGTGACCAAGAGCGGATCGACCCCGCTCCCTCAAGATTTCATAAACCATCAACTTTCGTTTTAAAATTTCATAATTTTTAATACTTTATTTTATATTTTTGAATATATTCTATTTAGTTGTGTTTGTAATTTTTTTTTTAAATTTTCTCCCCCCGCTCATCAATTTTAATTTTTGAGGAAAAACATTTTTGTTATTTTCAGCACGCGGCTGTGTTACCCCCCTCCCCAAGCTCAAGGCCCAGATCCGCCCTTGATGGTGACTTGAATTTGAATTCGATTAAAATTTTTTTATTTTAGTAGCTTCGCCCATAAAAAGTTTTTATTTTATTGAAATGATGCAATGTAAAGTTCATATTATTAATAATAATAATTATGCTCATAAAAAAATTCAGTTGATTTTTTTTTTCATCTTTCCCGCCCCCCCAAAGTAGTAGGCTTCGGTACGGCCCTGGCACCGATGCCTGCACTATACCACAGATCAAACAAATCAGATGTTTCACTTAATAGTATTCCCTATGTAACCAGTTTCATTTTTTGTCGTGTGACGTATACCTTCCAGGATTCTGCGCAGAAGACATAAACAGAGCAACCTAGCGGTCGACATGGAAGTTAAGACCAGCGAGTATAATGTCACAGGAGGGAGTGTTTAGTACTGAAATCTCAGAGATGGAAGTCGTCATCAGCTACGCCAGTGATATTAATTATTTTGAAATGTAGTGTGTTGTATTAAAGCTTAGAGTTGTTATTGTTATACATTTAAGTGGTTTTTTGAGTATTTATTAGGTGACTTTTAATTATTGTTACGTGTCATCAGCTCCCTCCTGTGACTATACTCGCTGGTTAAGACTGCTTGATATATGCGCAGATCAGTACACAAATTCGTACCTTCCAGGAGTTGATTTATTATCTAAACCATGAAACGTCATAAGTGAAACATCTGGTTTGTTTGATCTGTGACTATACTTCGTAAGTACGCACAATAATAAACAGTTATTGATAATATATAACTACATCTCAGGTAAAATTCCTTCCTCCAAAAATTACGCTCAAGGTCTTTTTAAAAGCTTTTATTTAACTTGCAATGTTTGTTTGTATGTGCGTTTGTTTGTATGTTTGTTTGTTTGTTTATTAGTTTAGGTCAAATTTTTCAAGCTGAATTTCGACTAGTTTTAATTAAGCTAGAGCTTTGAAATTTGGCACACGTGTATAAGTCCGGTGACAATGCAACATGGTATAGCCACTATCGGTCTAAATCCAATATGGCAGACGTCCCAAGATGGCGGATCGGCTTTTTAGTCACAACCCGCTTAATATGGGTCTCAAATGAAAGGGTTTAACGAGTAAAATACGATAAACAATGTGACGTCATTCTAAATCCAATATGGCGGACGTCCCAAAATGGCGGTGGAAAGAGGTGGGAAGAGATGGGGAAGGGGTGGGAAGAGGTGGGAAGAAATGGGAAAGGGTGGGTGGTTGGTAAGAGCTGGAAAAGTGGGGCAAGGGATGGGAAGAGGTGGGAAGGGGTGGGTAGAGCTGGGAATGGGGTGGAAAGCGGTGGGGAGAGATGGGAAAAGGCAGGGGAAGGGGTGGGAAGAGGTGGGAAAGGGGAGGGAAGAAGTGGGAAAGGGGTGGGAAGAAGTGGGAAGTAGTGTGAGAAGATGGGAGAGGGAAGGGGTGGATGGCGGTGGCAAATGAAAGGGTTTTGTCTGTAAAATAAGTAGACTAAAAAGTAAAAAATAAAATTATATAAAAAAAATATTAAGAAAAAGCTTTTATTTGAAAAAATTACTAAAAAGTAAAATTTTTCAAAATTCATACACCTGGAAATCAAAAGCGGTCAATTGAGCAAATTAACTATGCAATAGCGCTATATAACCGCCCCAAAGCTTTTGGTTTCCAGGTGTATGAATTTTAAAAAAAATATTTTTACTTTTTAGTATTTTTTTCAAATAAAAGCTTTTTCTTAATAATATTTTTTTTATATAATTTTATTTACACTTCTTTATGCTGCGCAAATATCTTACTACTAAGAAAGCACACTGTTGCCATGTTAGTTGCAACGAATATCCTTTGGTTTATTTTTCGTTCTGAAAAATGTCTTTTTATGTTTCATTTTGTAATATGTATAGTACATATTTGCTTTTTATAATGAAAAATTATTATTTCAGTTTAAGTAAAGTTTAAACTCAAACAATAATAATCCCACAGATAAATGGAAATATGCAGGTATTATGCAGTGTTATATTAGAAAGCGACTAGCGTCACTTTTACACACACAAATTTAATTGTACATGTAAATCTCAAAAATATTTTTTAATTTTTTAGGCAACAGGGAATTTTCTCTGTATCTGGCAACGCTGCTGCAACTACATGGTAATAAAAGCACTGTGGAATAAAAATACAATTATACACACAATACCATCTATGTACTAGCTTACGAGTATTAGAAATTTCGTTCGTGCCCTTAAGCGGACTGCTTTCTTTCGCGGACCAAGCGTATATATCTCGTAAAGAGCGTATACTGGAGTAGAAATATTTTAATGTTTCTATCCAGTGGCGCAGTCTTTTTATTTTTTATACTGCCAGAATAACTTTCCTTTCAGAGTTATATAATTTTATTACGTAAGTAGAATATATATTTCAGTTCTTTGAACAAAGGTTTACTCAGTTAAGTTCCTCGTTTTTGTACTTTGAAAACGTTTTTTACTTCCATGACTTACCGAGAATTATTTTAATTGTGAAAAAAATAACTCACGACTTTTATAACTATCCTAACAAGTTGAAAAGCCACGTTTGAAATAAGGAAGGAAAGACAGAAGAAACTACAAAGGCTTGATGTTTTCAGATAGCAATAATATAATAGTTATGTATTTTTTTATTTTTGTTTTTAATTATGAACTAAAATGTTTGCAGGTAATCAACAATTTTAAAATCCAAGAGTCAAGATTCAATATTCAGGATTAAAAATTCTCAAAGACAAACATTTGTATAAGAAACTTCATAATTTTAGACTTAACTACTAAAACAGTACAAACAAAGAATAGAGGTATGCAAGACATGGAGATACTATATAAGATGTACATATATGTACACAAATACATTACCTCAAATAAGATGTTAATGAAGTGTTCAACCAATTAAAATACTCCGCAGTATTGTATAGGCATTTTTCAAGCAAAAATGTCTTCAGTTTTTTTTGAAATATATTTTCCTTGTCTATAGATTTTATGGTATGTGGAAGGCAATTAAATATTTTGGCACCTATACGGCTGGGAGCTTTAAGGTGATATTTACTCTAGAGAATGGTATTTGTAAATTATTTTTTTGGCTAGTATTTACCTGATGATAAGTACTATTAGTCAAAAACTTACCTTTATTGTTGAAGACAACTAAACAAATTTAAAAAATATATAAACTATATAATGTTAGTTATTTTAAAGTTTTTAAAAATATTTTTACATGTGTGAGTGCTCGGTACGCTAGTGATACACCACAAAATTCGTTTTTGGGCCACAAACTCGTCATGTGAGAAGATTGAGTCCCACCAAAAGCAGTTACCATATCTCAGATGACTTTCTACCTGAGCATAATATAAAGTAATTAGTTGGTGTTCTATAAAAATGGATTTTAAATTTGTAAATAAAAAATAAATGGAGGATAATTTTGAAGACAGAAATTTACATCGTGCTTTCCAATTTAGGCATGGTTCAATGTGCAGCAATGTGCAGAAATTTAAGGTTATAGTTTTCTTTCGCTTGAATATAAAATGTATCTGTGTTGTTGACAGATAAACTGATGTTAGATGTCTTATTTTGGTATAAATGAAACCTGTTCAACTGAGTTTTGTCCTTATTAAAATATAGTGAATTGCTGTTGAACCAATTTATTAAATGCACAAGGGTATCTTCGCATTTATTCTTTAAAGTAATATCACATTTGTCTAAAATTAAAATGGAGGTATCGTCAGAATATACAGTGCCGGCGCCAGCCAAGCAAATATTTGCTTGCCGCCCCAAGAAAAAACATTTACAAGTTACTTCTGTTAGGACAAATTTATTAATAAAAACTTTAAAAAATAAAAGAAACATTCCAATAGACAAAAATAAATTAAAAAATATTTTAGACAATTGGAGACAAAAGCGGCCGCGCCGACGGCCAGCGCGACGTTGACATGTTGACATGTTGACATGTTAACGAGTAAACGAATAAGTACGGAGTACGGATTAGAATATGTAACACTTCACAATAAAACACCCATTCGGGGTCAAACAAATGTTTTCTGAGATTTTTATGCAATTTTGAATTTCTAAAATTTATAAAAAGGTAATAATCAAGTCTTAAAATGACGCCCTTAAAAAAATGCCGCCTGAAACATCTGCTTCGCTGTTTCACCTCTTTCGCCTGCCCTGAGCATATAAAGTAAAATGAACATCGTTAGAAAATGTAATAGTTTCTTTGATATATAAAATAAACAGAATTGGACCCTGGAATACGCCCATGTGTATTTGTCCTGATTAAAAAGTATAAGTACGTATTTCATTCTGACTTACATGATTCATAGCTCTACATACTGCTTACGTGAATTTAGGAATGATGAAACCCAATTCTGTGCGGGTCCCCTTATTCCATATACATCTGATTTATTCAAAAGATCGATTTATTTTAAAATCGTGGTCGACGCAGTCGAATGTCTTGTTAAGATCTCAGAAGATACCGACAGGACACTCGCCTGCATTGATATATTTTATCAGTGCCTCATAAATGCTATAAACGGCTGTAGCAGTAGACTTTCCACGTCACGACGGAATCCGTGTTGGTTTTCCGTAAGGATATCAAATTTATTAATAAAAGTCTGCCTAGAAAGGAGTGCTCTAAAATTTTGGAGAAATCGATGACATGCAGTGCATCAAAATTTGTAATTATAGGGATATAATTTGCACTGAGGCATGTGCAAGCCTATATCCTGAGAACTGAATTCCTCTGTTTAACTCTCCAATTGAATAAAATATGGTTAACATTACCAGTACTTTCGGAGGTCTGTTTATATTGTTTCAACTGCATGCTGATGGGAAGGATATTCACTTGTAGCACTCTAGGCGACGAGGCGACCAAACGTGATCAAAAGTAATCGTTTTGGAATTAATTTAAAGGAATCTACTATCGTTTTGTAGGGTAATAAGAGTAGTTTGAACATATTTTTCATAAACATTAATAAAATATTTTCTTATTAGTAGGCCCTTGAAGTTGAAAGATCGTCTAATTTGTCTACTCTTTCATTATGAACTTTAATACACACAAAATAGATAATGATATTACTACGCACCAACTGCGATAATTTCCTTTTTCTTCTTATTCACAACGTCTTACCGGACGTCTTGTGATCCATGCGTTAATCTAGATGATCTTCGTTTGCTATTCAGCTCGCCTGATGGCCTCACTAAAGCTCTTTCCCATCATCTCCTTCATGACATCAGCCCAAGGTTTTGGAGGGTTTACCCTTCGCCTCTCGCCAACTGGGTTTCCCTGAACTATCAACCGTTTCATGTTGTCCTCTCTCCAGTTGATAGGGCCAAAAATGAGATGATAATTCTCGTTTTGTCCTAATTTACACTTAAACCATAATCAAAGTTTATTGTCTTAAGTCTGTCCAGCAAGCGTATGAGCTCATCCTCTGCAAATCTATAGTTACAAATCTTGGTTTTACCTACAGTTGCTATGATGTCTAATATATGACATGAGGGCTTGTTTGTAAAATTGGCAATGCTATTAGGAACACTTCTTGCATGCCGTAATACTTAGGTCTAGTGCTAAACCTAGGCCTGGATTATAATAAGCACCGCTCTAAGAAAATCTTCCAGTTACTTAGAAGATATACTATACTAGCATTGGTGCTAGGACATCATAAGAGCTGCCATGATAATATATATGTAACACAGTAGTAATACCTATAACGTCATATGCCATTACCATTTGGGGCTACGCCTTGGACAAAAGCGGAAATAAAGGAAAGCTAGGCCAAGCTCTGGCCACATACTGTGCAACATATTCAGAGCATATCACTCCACGCCTATCGACAGCCTATGCATAATGGCAAGGAGTCCTCCGCTTCATCTTATGCTGCATATGAGGCAGTTGATTATCTTGGACTAAATTTAGATAGGAAACTAACATTCAAAAAACATATCGATAACATTGTTAGCATATTCAGACACCGCACGGCAACGCTATTCCTTATTTTAATCAACTCCCCACCTCGCACCCCCACCATAATTTATAAAACTTAGCTACGTCCGATCCTCACATATGCCTCCCCAGTTTGGTATCCCATCATTCCCAAAACATACCAAAACAGGCTACAAATCCAGCAAAACAAACTTCTCAGATGTATCAACCGACTTCCCCTCAACACCCCAATACCTCTATTACATGACCGTCAGGTACGTCCACCCTGGATAACTTTATCCTAAGAATGCTCCTGCCCAATTTTGCAAACTCCTTAGTCCAGCTAAATAACTCAACTCTTACCAATCCCTTCACTCCTAAATTCCACAAAGCTCCCACCTACTCCTCACTCAACTACATCTATACCCTTGACCCTACAATCTCCTAACAGAATCAAAAATAAACAAAAAACACATAAAATCCAAAAACTACAAAAATATTAAAACCATAATTAAATTAAATTCAAATATTACAACATCGCCTTCAGATAATACACACCAACACGGTGAGACAATATCCTCCTACCCACTTCCAGTAAAGACCCAGTTCAAAGCAATCAAACACCCAACAACACTCGCTTTTACTAACAAACGGTGCATGCTTTGCACATAAAACTCTTCTGCTTTCAACCTTACATACTTCAACCTTTCTCTACTTTCTAAATGACCATTTCAAATGCCTCAATGTCAAACGTACGTTATTTAGCATATCAAATGAATTCACTGCATTACTTTTAGAATTTCCTAGTTTAATAAGTTCGCCAAATTACAATTTGCCCGTTAAACATTCCGTAGAGCATCATATTATAACAGAAGGTCATTTACCTTTCTCACGACCACGTAGGTTGGATAATATTAAATTTAAGATAGCTCAGAATGAATTCAATGCTTTGGTAGAATTAGGCATTTGTGTACCTTCTTCTTCCGTATTCTCACCATTGTATATGGTGACAAAAAAAGAAAATAACGATTGGAGGTCTTGTGGAGACTATCGTCGTCTCAATTCAGTTACTGTCCCTGATAGATACCCATTACCACATGTCCACGATTTTAACTCACAGTTGTATAATTGTATTATTTTTTCAAAAATAGATTTGGTCCGTGCTTATCATCAAATACCTGTCGCAAAAAATGACATTTTTAAAACAGCAATTACTACGCCGTTCGGTTTGTTTGAATTTGAGCGTATGCCTTTAGGCTTACGTAACGCTGGTCAAACTTTCCAACGTTTCATGAACGAACTTTTAGTAGGTTTGCCCTTCATTTTCGTCTATTTAGATGACATTCTGATTGCAAGTAAATCTAGTTCGGAACTTGTTTTTCAGAGGTTAAAATTGTATGGCATAAATATTAAACCGTCAAAATGCATATTAGGTGTCAATCATTTGACATTTTTAGGACACAATATTTCTTCAGCCGGTATTTTACCTTCTTCTGAACCTGTTGATGTCATAAATGATTTTCCCTTACCTTCTACAGTTAAACAACTTCAGCGTTTCACAGGTATGGTAGACTTTCATCATCGTTTCATACCTTCTTTCGCTGAAATCTTAATTTCTTTACATGCTCTACGTACTAGTTTACTGCATGATAAAGTTAAAATTATAAATGATTGGCCTACCGACTGTCTTGACAGTTTTTCCAAAGCCAAAGCTGCTATAGCTGGTGCAACCTTTTTAGCTCATCCTCGTGGTGATGATAACTCATTTTTATCGCTGACAGTTGATTATTCAAATGTCTCTATGGGGGCAGTTCTTGAATAGCGCGATGACGAAGGTGTGCTTGCTCCGCTAGCCTTTTTCTCACGAAAACTTACCTTAACACAGACGAAGTACAGTGACTTTGACAAAGAACTTGTTTCTTTGTTCACAGCGATTAAACATTTCAGGTTTTTACTTGAAGAAGGTTATTTGTTTTACCGACCATAAACCTTTGGTCAAAGCATTATTCACTAAAACTGAAAGATCTCCCAGGAAAATTAGACATTTAGAATTCATTGCTCAATTTGCATGCGAAATCAGACATATCAAAGGGAAAAATAACACTGTTGCCGACACCTTATCACGTGAGCATGATACGTCTTCTTTACAACAATGCATTTCTCCAATTGTAACCCAAAAGTCTAACCTAGTTGATATTAACTTTGACTTAAATTTATTGAGTAGAGCTCAAGAAGATGATTCTGACCTTAAATTTTTATTACCAGATACTTCATCAAACACAAAGAGTACCTTTCTTTTAAAGAAAATTAAAATTTCATATTCTGACAAGTTTATTTGGTGTGACGTTTCAAGCCATAAACTTCGTCCTTACGCTCCAATCGTTTATAGTCGGACAATTTTTGATATTTTTCATGGTTTGTCTCACCCTGGTATCAAAGCGACTAGAACGTTAGTTTCCAAAAATTATTTTTGGCCCAAAATGACTTCAGATTGTAATCTCTGGGCAAAAACTTGTATTAGCTGCCAAACTAATAGAGTGACACAACGTACCAAGAGTCCGATAGCTAACTTCGTTATTCCTAAAGGACGCTTCGACCACATGCATATAGATTTAATAGGACCATTACCTTCTTCTAAAGGTTGTTCTTATATTCTTACTGTGATCGAACGTTTTACTAGATGACCAGAAGCTTATCCACTTCAAGATATTACTGCAGAAGCTGTAGCGCGTACGTTATTTCCGAATTATGTTTGCCGATTCCGTGTCCCTGTCACAATGACAACGGATCAGGGGGTTCAATTTGAGTCGAAATTATTCCAAGAATTTTCAAAATTTTTGGGATTTCATAGAATTCGTATGACACCATATCATCCTTCCTCGAACGGAATGATTGAGAGTTAAAGCTTCTACACCACATTGGGTAGATGAACTTCCTATCATATTGTTAGCTCTCAGGACCATCCCCAAAGACGATTTGCAATGTTCCTCCGCAGAACTCGTTTTTGGACAAACTTTAAGACTACCAGGTGAATTTTTTATTAAATTATATAATTGTAAGAATATTCCTTGTTTTATTACTAAATTACGTACTTCTTTTGATAATTTAACGTTCATTCCACCTTTTCACCATGTTAATTACAAACCATTCGTCAATTCAGACATCTTGATTTGTAATTTTGTTTTCGTTCGGAAAGAACGTTTTAAAAAATTTTTTACTCCACTGTATGATGGGCCTTTTAAAGTGCTGTCCCGTACAGATAAATTGGTTACTTTTGTTAAAGGAACTAAAACCGTCACAGTAAATGTTGATAGAATTCAACCAGCATATTTACTGACAGGCAAATGCGATATCACTGTACCACCTTTAAGAAAATACGTTTTGCCCTCGATACTTTGATTGATTGATTGTTCTTTTAACGAAGAGGGTTATGTGTACCGACTCGCTTACTCTAGCAAGAAGATATGTGCGACCCGCTCACTCTGAAGTGTAGTAGCGGTAATCAAGAGAAGGGGAAAAAGAAAAGATATAATTTTTTTAAAATAATATTTATTTTACAATGTTAAAATGTTAATTTTATAACAAAGAAAACTGAATATATATTCATAAACAAAATGGATTTTTAAAATTTATTATAGATATTACAGAGACAAATAATACATATATCTATACCATATCAACTTAGTCTGAAGAATGTAATGTAATTCTGTAAAATATGCTTGAATACATTTATAATAAAAGAACGTTGCTTAAGGGATCACTACTACCACATCCAGATTTTGCCACACAATACGCTTTAGCAGACTGAGTTACCGAGCCGGTATAAATACATTCATTGAGATAGGTAACTTTTACCAACTGTTATCTTTTCCTTTTAGCTGATAATATACACATGTTTTTACATCTTGCACCTTCTTACATCTTCTATTTTATTGCCATAAATGATGAGATCTTAGATTTAACAGTTACGTATAGTAGAAATCATTACGAAAATTTCTTGACTCTCTGTTGAATGCCACTGTACTTCTATATTCATTTTTCTGTTTATACAACGAAAAATTATGTATATTTAAGAGAATATCTAAATTTGATTGGAGTACACTGATCAACCATGACATGTTTCAGCTCTCTGGAAAACCCATACTTACTCATAAACTCACAAATAAACAAATGCAATAGTTCTCTGTGATCTCATGGCTGACTTTATTGCCTCGTATGCCAACATGTTGAAGAGCGGAAGTCCGTGAAATCTCGGGATACAATAAAAATTATATAATCTCTTAAACGGGATATGAACTTGCTGAAATCCTCCCGGAATGAGAAGCTTTATTTTATTTGAAATGAGGAGCTCTATTTCATCTGCACTAGTTTTATGTTTGCCGCTAGTGAGAACTCTATTCTTTTGCTTAAACAATCATTTTCGAATGTATTATGTAAATAAGAATAATTGGTTTCATGGTCTAAAGAGGGAATTACGTACATAAACTTATCTGAAATATGGTGAATTTCTATGAACCCATTTTCTAGCGTAGAGAAATTGTGCTGTAATTTTTAACCACATATTAACTTCTCACTACTCCAGTGAAAAGTAATCTGAAATTTCAGAGCATGAATGCACAATATATTATAACACTAACGATTAAATATTTTAGCAAAATGTTAAAGTTAAAAAAATGCTGAGTTGTCTACGTTTTGTTTGTTGAAGATAAACTTCAAGGCTCTATTCATAGACATAATCAATATAGTAGCGGAGGTAGCTTATTGAAATTACTGGAGGAAAAAAGTACCAAATTTGGTATGAAGGTTCCTTAGGGGACACTAATAAATGTTAGCCTAGGAGCCCTCTGGAATTTCTAAAAATTTTTATACACAGCACTAAAATTCAAAATGGCCAACAAATACGACATAATATCACATGTGATTCTTTTTTTTGTTTTTCGAGGCACCACTACTGCAAAAACCATAAAATTGGGATTCTCTTACACTCTTCAAGAGACCAAAGCATAAAGCAACATCTCAGCAGGGGAAGAAGCTGAAAGTGCTTCAGAACAATGTCATTAGCCCTCTTCAACCTATGACTCTAAATTTCTGGACGGTGCCG
The DNA here is from genome assembly GCA_936432065.2 of Rutpela maculata. Taxonomy (NCBI): domain Eukaryota; kingdom Metazoa; phylum Arthropoda; class Insecta; order Coleoptera; family Cerambycidae; genus Rutpela; species Rutpela maculata. The sequence continues at coordinate 86,599,977 of OW386293.2, forward strand.
TCATCATCCAATGCCTGCACACTACTAATATGCTGACAAGATATTTCTACCTTACCTTCATAAGCAGCTGGAGAATGCCCAAAGATTAGATACTGTTTGGGACATCTACATTCCAGACAGTTTAAAGGAGTTTACCAGGGAAAAAAGAGGTGAGGGGATTCGAAGGAAAGCATCCGGCAAGACCAAACTGCCACGAAATTGGATGGACTTTGTCCGTGACTTAATGAACAAGTAGGAATTATTCAACTGGTCGCCAGGCAAAGAGGTATATGTCACAACAGGGAAAGCAGTTGCACAAATCGGTTCATGGAAAGCTGCAATCATAAAAAGGTAGACACGAGGCTTGTGGTTCATTTATTCCATTCACTGCAGCAAGGACCAAAGAGTATCCTTGTGCGTACTGTAGCCACAGATGTGATTGTCATCCTTGCTGGCATATTTTATGATCTAATAATGACTCAACCTTTGGCCGATATCTGGGTGGCCTTTGGCATGGGCAGGCATTACAGGTTTTACCACATCAACGCCATCTGTGCAAGCCTGTGGGGGCCAAAATCATGAATGACTCATTCTCTGGTTGTGACACAACCTCCGCCTTCAAAAGTAAGAATAAGGAGGCCATTTGGGAAGCATGGCAAGCATTTCAAGACGTCACTGATATATTTGTGTATTTGGCCACTCATCCATTCCAACTGCTGAAAGCCGACTTTGAACGCTTCAAGAAGCTGGAACGACTGACTGTTATTCTATATGACTAAACCACTCCTTTCAGCAGTATTAACCAGATAAGAAAGGAGCTTTTCTGTCAGAAAAATCGAGCAATGGGCAAACTTCCACCGATCGAGGATGCGCTTCTTCAACATATCCGAAGGGCAGTTTACCAGCACACAGACACAATAATCCACAGGATTTTACGTGGAATAAGGTTTCAGAATCATGGGTACCAGTTTGGATGGCAATTCCAGAGGTTTCCCGATCATGCAGAAAATTGATTAAATGTTCCTGCACAGGAGACTGTAAAAACTGCAAGCGTGGGAAAATCAATCTGGACTGCTCACCACTTTACAAGTGCAAGTGTAATTTATTTATAAGTGTTGCATACTGGATTCCATCGAATGAATAACTATAAATATTTTTCTGTTATTGGGAACTCTTATTAGCGTTATATTTGGACTTATTATTACTGTAATAAATGATATGTATATATTTTATTGTATTTTATTTAATATGTAGATTACTTTAAGTTAGGTTTGTAGTGTACTTAGTTAGCTTGAAGCTGTAATTCAAAATTAACAGTATAATAGATTGTGTTAAGTGATATTTTGTCGCATTTGTCGGCCATTTTGGATTTTAGTGCTGTACAGGAAAATTTTTTGAAATTCCAGAGGGCTGGGCTAGGCTAACATTTATGAGTATACCCTGAGGTACTACCTTCATACCAAATTTGGTGCTTTTATCCGCCAGGTAACGATAATCTTGAAATAAAGCTTTAAGCCACCTCGCTAATAGTGAATTATGTGATTACAAAATTAAAAGTTTCAAACGTGATGTGAATCAAGTCATTGTATACACAACAACTGAAGCAACCATGTTATTATTATTATTTTACTTTACTTCAAAATATAACTTTTTTTACTACAGCAAGTTACAAATTAAAAACTGACACTAGCAAATCATGGGCAGAGACAAACTTAAAATTAATTGCATTGTATATACTAAATTATTAGTAACACAAGATAAAAGTCAATCTTGTCACAATAATTTCTTCTATACCTTCTATACCTTATTTTCTACCGCGCATTGCCTATTTTACATTAATATAATATGTATACTGCTCAAAAATGTAATAACTGGTGCAGTTTTAACTGGATTGTCGCAAGGTAGCCCATGATTCATTACCATAATCGAATAGCCTCCAGTGATCTAGGCATCCTCTTCATCCTAGGCGAAGGGCACTTTTCAGTAAAACTGACATTTTCGATCATAATAAGCAAATCACATGATTGGAAAGACGTTGGACAAAGTTGGTGTCTGCCTGTCGAAGATAGTATTCAGTTATGGATAATTCTATGTCGTTTTCTCAAGAGTTCACAGTGCAATGGATCTGAAGGTTAAAGTGAAATGCTGTCATTATAAAGGATATAATTAATTTCAAGTCATTAAAAAAGTGATAGAGGAAGAGACCAAGTAGACAAAGAGTCGTGTATAACATGAGGCGTAAAACCTATAGTTTTGGAGAAAAAAAAAATTAAAAAGGAACTTCAGTAAAATTCTAGCCAAATAATACCTAGTTATGATATTACATAGGTCAGTAGCAGCTGTGGAAGTAACCTAAGTTCAAGGTCTTTTTTGCGACCTCCCATTTTTTTAATGGACATTGCCTCGATAATAAGAAATAAACTAAACAATAAAAACACCAGATTAATGTCTTTTGTGTATAAGAGTTTACGTGTCAATTGACGATTTGCACGAAAGAAAGTTTGGTAAAAAGTGTCTAGATTGGTATCAGTGTAATTCACTGCACATGTTGACCAACTCGTCTAATTTCCAAACATTGCAACGATTAAATACCTATAATATGATAATCATAACATTGTTTTCATTATCTTTAATGTTAAACCTACTTCCATTATATATAATATAAATCATCTTTATTATGTTGTTTAGTAGTCTACAATACAACGTGATCTACCATGACATGCGGAAAATTTAACAGTAGGTTGTCCCCACCGAAAGAAGTTAAAAAAATGCGCCGCCAATGACTAACTAATCCAACGTAACGCGGTACAACTATATCACTTTATCAGACTTGGGATTGACACTACTGACAGCAAAGCTGGATAAGATAGAAGTGACTTTTTGGTTTTAATCAAATCACACTACAAAAATAGCAAAATAAATCGAAATAAATCGAAGACATTGACCTCATGCTGAACGACAAGCAGGTATACGAAATATTTAGTTAAACCGGTCAATGACACGGCGCGGAGGTGTCCCCACTGTTCGACCGAAAACAAAAAACGCGGCTCTCGAGGGGTCTACACATGATGCAGCGGCAGGGAGCCAGCCTTGTCGGCATGCTTTGAACTCATTCGTAAAAGTGAAGTGGTCCGCTGGAATTCCAATTGTCTTCAAAGCGTACCGACAATGTCGCTGGATCGTGTGTAGACCTCTGTTTTTGATCTCGCCGGCCGGCTTCACTTTTTATGCCAATTAAAGAAACGAAATTAAACAACTCGAATACGTTCTTTCACAAGTAAGTTCGTCGACCTATTCAGGTCAGGACTTACTCAACATCAGTAGTGTATCTTCGCAAATTTACTATTAATTTAATATACTAAATTACCTCAGAATCTTCTAAAATTTTGCAGGGGCTTCCCACATTGAAGACTAGTACACCATTTTATTTTCCGCATTTCTTGGTAGATCACGTTGTATTTAAAAAATGTCAAAATTATGCAATTTGTCAATCACTGCTGCCAACAATTCTAAACTGAGAGTTGGAAGCAGTGTTTGACAAATTGCAAAATTCGACATTTTTTAAATATTGTAGACTACGAAACAACCTAATAAAGATGATTTATATTCAATGGAAGTAGATTTAACATTAAAGATAATGAAAACAATGTTATTACTATTATATTATAGGTATTTAATTGTTGCAAAGTTTGGAAATTAGACTAGTTGGTTGTCATGTGCAGTGAATTACAGTGATACCAATCTAGACACTTTTTACCAAACTTTCTTTCGTGCAAATCGTCAATTATGGAACAGTTTCTCTAGTGAGATGAAGTCATTATACCCTGCATATGTATTATATGAAAATGTTTTATAGTATATTATACAACGATGCTATAATGAAGGCTATTATTATTGAGGATGGAGATACAACTCGAGCCAGCGCAGCGAGCGAGTGTTGTAACCATCCGAGATAATCATGGCCATTATAGTGAGTTGTATACTATACTTTATAAACGACTAACCTATATATAAAATATAGTGATATATACATAATACACAAATGCATAAAAAATTTTAATTTTTAAATTATTTATTTCTTTTCGACAAAATGTAAGTTAATGTTACTACAGTTAATAAACTGTATTATAGTATGACTAGCACTATTTTCATCAGCAGTAATACTGTCAGCAATAACCACTCTAGCAGCTGTAGAGGTAGAAACCGGAGCATTGTTCACTTGCTTTGAAATAGTTTCGGCTGTTATCATTTTATTTTTAACAAATTGGTCGAAGTATCCGTCAGATACGAGTGAGGACTTCCAGCCTTCGTGACGCTTCAATCCCGTAATATCACCACCTCCATCCATGTACAGTATAGCCGAAGATCTCCGAAAGCAATGACCGGTGTAAAGGTCAAGATTTGGCAAATTCAAATAAGTTGTTTTCCAAGTAGAGTAAACTTATTTTTTCCAATTCATTGAATGGTGCATTTACCTCTTTGGTAATTTAAAAAATAAGCTTATTGTCACGTGCGACGGCCAAATACATGGATTTTTTTTACAATTACAATTCCATAAAATTAACCAGTAATGACAAAACTTCTTACCACTTTGGTTTTCGCTTTAGGTACAGTTATTAATAATGTTGTACTTAGATCTTTCACGTCTTCAATTTTCATTTTGCAGAGCTTATTAGAGTGACATGCACCCATAATTCCTACGATTAATACGACCTTAAATAAATTAATATGTTAGATTTGAGACATTTAGTATCTGGCAATCTTACCTTATGTAAAAGATAAACTCTATCAGGTGCTTCCTTTATAAATGTATTAATTTCTTCTGGTATCAAAGTTTTGGCCTTTTTCGCTTCATATCCCTCAGATTTTCTTTTCAGAAAAGAACGTAGTTTTCCATACTTTCCCAAGTCATGTCGTGTTTTATTTTCAAAACTGCTTTTACAATGGAATTAAATGACCATAATGAAGAAGATTTGTATCTGTCAGCTAAGTCAGCAAAATAGGCTAATAATACGTTTTCAGAAAGCGAGTTAGTTTTTTTCTGAATGCGACAGTCCATGAAACTTTTTGTTTTCTGTGGTAGTAAATTAGATGCTGTTGCTTCTGCTCTTTCAGTTATTTCTGGTGGAGCCCAGGGGATAGTATCTTCTGAATCACTTTTAATTCTTTCAACCACAAAACTAACACAATCAAACACAATTCTACAAAACCCGTATTGTTTATGGCGTCTGTTTATTCTTTTCATAGTCACGGATGGCATTTTTAATGTGCACAGATAGGCTGATTCCTGCATAATATTCTGATTGGTACAAGAGGAGGTATAATGACCAGAATGCCCCCATCATAATTCCCTAAGGGATTAATTATGTACCAAAAATCACCCATTTAATGATCATATTATTTGCTAGTCGTATATAAAATTTTTTGTGGACTAAAAAATTCCAAAAGTTAAATAAGCTTTCGACCACGCTAGTGCATATAAACAGTTGTTGGTGCTTGTTAAACAAACTGCCAGTATGATTTGTAATATTCTCTGTTTTGCTATTGGGTTCATAATTAAGTTACCGTTGTTTTCACGCTTTTAGATTTAAAACAAATACTGTTAACCAAATTAACAAATGCATTTCATCATTGGTTTATTTCATTACTAAATTTCATGTTACAAATTGTCACAGACAAATGAACCTTTTAATATAAAAACTGTTTTCATAAAAATATTAACTAAATAATGATTAATGATTACTCTGTCGCATTCTGTTAGAAGAAACACTGTGAACTTAGTAATTCGGTGAGAACATGAAGAAATCTTTCTCGAATAAAATCGTTTTTGAATGAATTTACTTTCTATCACATGAAAATTCAAGGAAAACTTTATTACGTCAGTCAGTGGCACGAATCGTGATTTTTTCGTTCAAAATTATCTAGAGCACTCGTCTCATAACCGATTGGGATAATTTTTTTTTTAAATACTCCAAAAAACGTAAGAGAGCCGATTTTTGAATTATGCTAACCAAAATTACTGAGCTTAGCCCAGAATGGCCATTTTTTATTTAAATCTTAATAAAACTTACAAATAAAAACTTTTTTCTTCTCCAGTTTACATAAATCTTGCTACTCGGGGATTTTGAGGTCCCTGATTACGAGTCTGATATCCAAATTATCATAAACAAACCTGCAAGATGGCGGAATCAGCGACGGCTATAAAATGTTAAAAAATGATGGAAAATGGAATATTTTTGTTATGCCGAGAAGTTTTGAATATTTCTCATAAGCACATTTGAGTTAAAATAGACTATATTTTAAGTTTTAGGAAGAAATTGAAGATGGCGAATCCAATATGGCGGCAATAAGATGATAAAACCAACTTAAAAATAAATTAAATGCATTGAACTAAATAGGCTTTTCCTAAGAATTATTAAGAAATTTAAAAGGGAACAATTTTCTTGAAATTTTCAAATATATCCAATATGGCTGCTATGCATTAATTATTATCATTCATAAATAATAATAATAATATGCGATTCACTCCTCCATTAATTTTGAACATAACCTGAAGTAGGTGATTAATATTTCTGTTTTCATCTGCTAATAACATAATAAATACCTGACACCAAGAACTTTAAGACGAGAATATTAAATCTAACAAAACCTAAGGCAGGAGTTTTACACCATGAACTTTAAACCTAACTTAGTGCAAAAATTTTTGTCATTATTTAAATCTTAAATTTCTCAATTTAATTTGTGTTTTTTAAATAATATTAATACTCCAGTTGAGTTGATAATTTTTTCAATTGTTAATTATCCTAAATATATTTAAATAATATTATTAGCGGACAAAAAAAAAAGAAATATTAATATGATCTACTTAAGGTTATGTTCAAAATTAATGGAGGGCTGAATCGCATATTTATGATCGATAATTAATGTATGGCAGCCATATTGGATATATTTGAAAATTTCAGAAAATTTGTTCCCTATTAAATTTTTTATTAATTCTTAGGAAAAGCTTATTTAGTTTAATGCATTTAATTTATTTTTAATTTAGATATATCATCTTATTGCCGCCATATTGGATTCGCCATCTACAATTTATTCCAGGAACTTAAAATTTAATCTATTTTAACTTAAAAGTACTTATCAGAAATATTCAAAACTTCTCGGCATAAACTATTTCATTTTTCATCATTTTTTAGCATTTTATAGCCGCCATTGATTATGCCATCTTACAGGTTAGTTTTGGACAATTTATGTTATCAAATTCGTAATCAGCGACCTCAAAAATCCCCTAGTAACAAGATTTATGTAAATTGGATAAGATAAAAATTTTTATTTGTAAGTTTTATTAAGATTTAAATAAGAAATGGCCATTCTATTCTCGCTAAGTCCAATAATTTTAGTTAGCATAATTCAAACATTGATTCTTTTACGTTTTTTTGAAATTAATTAACGAGTATTTAAAAAAAATTATCCCAATCTGTTGCGAAACAAGTGCTCTAGATAATTTTGGACGAAAAAAATCATTCGATTCGTGCCACTGTGCGTCTGTCAGTCTGAAAAACTTTACTTTTCAATACCCACATAACAAGAGTCAAGTGGTGTTGAAGGCGATGATCTAGTTGGTCAATGAACAACGGCTTCCATCCATCTTGTTTTCTCCTTAATTTAAATACCTTGGAACAACATAGTGGGGAGGAGCATCACCAGATCAAATATTGACAATTAAATTTCAGGAGGACTGGAATTAACTTAAATGATGAAATTGTAAGTACAGATATAACAATTTCTGCCCAGGTATGAACTTTTTGTAAATATTTAAATTTTGCCAAAACTGATTTTGCGTTTTATGAGAATTCACATGTTTTTTTTTTTGTTCAAAATGTGAGCTTATGAAATTAGAATATGATATTATATTTTATGGAAACCGCTAGAAATTGTCATTCCTCTAGCTCTTTGTAGGCGAGAGGAATGAATAATATCCAGAGGAATGGAATTTTTATCACCTGGTCGTTCTTGCACCTATGTAAAATGAAGAATTGTTAAACGGAATAACTTTTTTTCTCTTAACTTGTATTGTGAATTATTTCCATATATTTATTTTATTAATTAAACAGATTCATAATTACCTCCACATGCAGTAGAAGTATAGTAACGCAAAAAAAAATTGAAAATTAGGCTTAGAATGTCAAGAAACATCAAGATTTTAAATTTGGGCAAAAAATATATCTGTCGGTCGGTCGAAATATCAAAAAATTAAGTCTGATCTTTACATGATTTCCGCAATTAGACATTAATTGATTACTACTATTCCACAATTATCCCATGCGACAACTTTCAATTCTCAAAATTTTAATACTCAAATAAAATAGTTTGGAAATTTTCACCTTTTCACTTTTAAAAGATCAGGAAAAGAACGATGAGATAAAGATAATTTAAATGAGATAGGCAAATCAATGATTGCAGAAATAAAAGTTTTTATTATTTTTATTGTTAAGTCATTAGTACCATCAGAATTCTTGTTTTCGAAATTTTTAACTATTTGTAGAACCTTTGTTACTACAGGTTGGACATTAGAATTAGAGAAAGTACACAGAAAATATATAATGCAGCCAGATTTACTATGTGACTCCTCATGCCAAAAAACCAACCTAGCGGGCAATACTATCGAATAAATACCGACAAAATGGTAATGAAAATTCTCACTCTATATCGAAATATGAGGTACCGCTTTATATATATTGTGGTATGGACTCCATTTCATAAAGGCCTTTTCATTTTTTGTTAAGCTTTTCCCTTATTTAACGAAGAGACTAATAGACGAAAACCTCGGAAATTCTCTTTTCTACAGACTATTTAGTGGCTACTTATCCACTACATTAGTATTAGGTACATATTGTTACATTTTATTGTGATATAGCGAATAATAATAGAGATGTTGGGGCTAATGTTCTGCCGGCGCGGGATCCGGTTAAAATGGACATTCCACTGATATAACGTTTATCTAACGGAAGTAAATCTAAGAGAGAATAAAGCCTTATCTAAGGTACGAGGCATAGGAAAATTTTATCGAATTTTTTGTTATAAATCTTATCGTATTACCTAGTCAAACAAGTTAACGTATTGTTTTTAAGTAGATGTTATCGTGGAAAGAGTTTCCAGCTGTTTTATCAACGCAAAGTAATAAAAAAGGGAATTTCAGGGCTGTGCGTGAATGGGATCGTGGGTTAACAAAGGCAGAAAATGAAATGGTCTTGAATTCTGTTGAAAAGTCGAATTGTAAAGAATAGTTTTTCACAATGGAACGTTTCGCAATTATTCTGTTTCTTTTATTTTTGTGTGTTGACGAAAATGTTTTGCTTTCTTATACAAATCAGGAAGACATAATACATAATGTTCTACAGGATACTTTGACGATGTAAAGAAAGATATTTAGGCGTGAATATAAAAATAAGTTAAGTTAATTATATCAATTCTGTGTACTTTTGAAAAATACTGTTTCACTTCTCAAGTATTTAATATGTAGCAATTGGGTATATAATAATAATAACACAGCCACACAAAAAAAAATAAAGTGTCTTGACCCCAGAGACTGACTAGGTAGACTTTATGTTTTTCGGGTCGCTGAATCTGAATCCGGGGTCCATTTGATCCCATGTCATCAGGTTCAAGGTCATTTGAAGGTCAAATTGAGATAGGACCGTGAAAAATTCCGCAAAAAATTTATGTTTATGTTTTTGAGGTTGATGAATCCGAATCCGGGATTTATTTGATACTATCATGTCAGAATCAAGGTCAAATGAAGGTCAAACACATGAAATTCAATAATACAATCTTTTTGACCCCGGATTCTGAAAAAGCAGAAAATTTTACGTCCAAATACATCCTGAACGGTTTATGAACCGATTTCTTAGGTCATTTGTTGGTCATCAAGCGGTCAAATGCTTATTTTCCATTTCTTAGCTGATATATCGATAGTAAATCAAAAACTTGCGTCTATGACAACTGACCTTCAAGTTTTTGTGGTCGCTTATCACGATCCCGGTATCCATTTGATACCATGACGTATAAACCAAGGTCAATCGAAGGTCAAACGCCATAATTCGAATGATATACATTTTTTAACCCCGTATTCTCAAAGAACAAAAAATCTTACGTCCAAATACGTCTTGATCTGAGTCGAACCAAACTTTGGGTTTCATATGGAGGTATTAAACTATTTTGAAAGAAAACTATAATAACATGACCATCCTTTTACAAAAAATAAAATATGATATCCATAAATGGCAGATTTGCGGTGATTTAAAAATCATAACAATGTTACTGGGCCTACAATCGGGATTTACTAAATATCCATGCTTTTTGTGTTTATGGGACAGTAGAGATCGTGCGAACCATTACAATAAAAAAGAGTGGCCAAGTAGAACATCACTTGTCCCTGGTACAAGAAATGTTATACATGAATCTTTAGTAGATCCATCAAAAATTCTAATTCCTCCTCTGCACATTAAACTTGGCCTCATGAAACAATTTGTCAAGGCTCTCATAAGACCGAAGAATGCTTCCAATACCTTGTAAATAAATTTCCTAAACTGTCTGAGGCAAAGTTGAAAGAAGGAGTGTTTGATGTACCTCAAATGAGGACAATGTTCAAAGACAACACCTTCATTGATACAATGAATGAATTTGAAAAAGAAGCTTGGCAAAGTTTTAAAACAGTGGCTCAAAAATTTTTTGGGAAATACAAAGAGCCCTTTTTACCAAGAATTTGTTGCCAAAATGATCGCAGACTTTCAAAAGCTTGGTTGTCTGATGAATTTGAAATTACATTTCCTTGACTCTCACCTTGATAAATTTCCAAACAATCTCGGTGACTTTAGCGAAGAGCAAGGCGAGAGGTTCCATCAAGATTTGAAGGTGATGGAAGTTCGATACCAAGGAAGATGGGACGAAAACATGATGGCAGATTTCTGCTGGAATCTACAAAGAGAAACCCGAAACGATAGCAGGAAACGTAAACGAAATCCATTACACAGGTCTTTTGAGGAAAAGCGAACTCGATATAGCTCAAAGAGAGAGAAAAACTAAAATTATATGTATTATTTATTCATTCGTTTGTATTGTTTATATATTTATGCAATGTTATTTAGTTATTCTAGACAGTTATTACAGTTATTTGTGTTATCCATTTATTTGTTAATTTATTCTTTTAATTTATTTTATTTTGAATTAGATACTGAGTTACAGAGGGAAACAAATTCCCTGTTCTTAGACTGGTACAGCCCTATAGATCAGTTTTACTGAATTCGAGACCAATAAGCCACTGTGTGAAACTAGGCACAGCAACTCTTATTTATTCATTTATTCATTTATTTATTTATTTATTTTATTTTACATCAAACCAGATACTGAGTTACAGAGGGAAAATAATACCCTGTTTATAGACTGACATAACCCTATAGTTCACCTTTATTAGGTTCGGAATCATTGAGCCATTGCGTGAAACTAGGCACATTGATTTTTATTTATTTATCTATTTATTCTTATTTATTTATTTATTTATTTATTCAATTTATAATTTGTTTTTTAGTTCATTGATTACCTATCCATTTATCATCTCGAAAACAACTCTTAAAAGGGTTAAATGATGTACAAAATCCGTTCACGCAACCTCCTCGTGGTGTACATCGGGTAACGCTAATGCTGACGGTTTCACAATTCAGTTGAAAGATTCAAAAGAAATCTGTAGTTGACCTGCAGATGATCTTTCAGGGCCCAAAAAATTGTAACATTCGAATTATAGCGTTTGACCTTCGTTTGACCTCAGTTTATACATCATGGTATCAAATGGATACCGGGATCGTGATAAGCGACCACAAAAACTTAACGGTCACTAGTCATAGACGCAAGTTTTCGATTTACAATCGATATATCAGCTAAGAAATGGAAAATAAGCATTTGACCGCTTGATAACCAACAAATGACCTAAGAAATCGGTTCCATAAACCGTTCAGGATGTATTTGGACGTAAAATTTTCTGCTTTTTCAGAATCCGGGGTCAAAAAAGATTGTATTATTGAATTTCATGTGTTTGACCTTCATTTGACCTTGATTCTGACGTGATGGTATCAAATAAACCCCGGATTCGGATTCAGCAACCTCAAAAACATAAACATACATTTTTTACGGAATTTTTTACGGTCATATCTCAATTTGACCTTCAAATGACCTTAAACCTGATGACGTGGGATCAAATGGACCCCGGATTCGGATTCAGCGACCCGAAAAACATAAAGTCTACCTAGTCAGTCTCTGGGGTCAAGACACTTTATTTTTTTTGTGTGGCTGTGTAATCGATTTTTATTTGTATAGTCATGGGTACAGAGTTATTAGAATTAATTATACAAAATACCAACTATACAAATGAGGCGAAGTTTAGCTTATAGCTATTCCTACACTTAACCTCAAGCAGTACTTAAGGAAGTACTTAAGAAACACAAAATATATATCTAGTAACAACACTATTAAACTAATTACATTAATTACCAAGTATGCAAGAAGGAGAAAACATATAATCTAAAATTAAAAATATATGAGATTCGATTCATAATTAGTTTCAAATGTTTGGTTATGTACGTACATATTTACATATTTACCTTGATAATTTAGCGATTTTATTTTAACAGATTCACTGACCTTCAAGGAAATATTGTTTGATTATTTCTTGAATTTTATTAAATGACTCTTCAGTTCACTAGGTACAGAATTATACATTTATACAGCATTTTATGTGAAACATTTGCGAAACATAGCCGTGCGATGCTTCGGAATATGTAATGTATGGGCAGAACGAATATTAATGCTTTGTAGAGTATGACGGGAGGTGAGAACATTTTTCAGATAGAAAAGAGTAGAAATAGTAATAACTATGCACAAATATCGCTAAATTAGAATTTCTTCTATTAGACATGTTCAACCAAGATAAGTCTTTGATTTTATGAGAAATATGATCAAATTTTCGTAGATCATATATAAACCTACAACAAGAATTCTGCACCCGTTGTATTCGTACTTTATCGACAACATCCAAACAAGGTCCGTGCACAATGTCGCTATAATTAAAGTTGGACAGTACTAGCGATTCAGTAAGATTTTTCCTTAATTTTATGTTAAGGATGGACTTGTTTACATGAGGTAATTTCAGTGTAAATTACGATTTTTTAATTAGTTTGCTGGTATAATTAAGTAAACTTTAATTTTTCGTCAAAACCTAGACAGACGTTTTCAGAAACTATGGGTACCACCCCATAATAATATGTCCATTAATAGAAATGGACATATTGTTCTTAGATACAGCTATATGCTTCTTGTTGCCAAAAAACATAACTGCCGATTTAGTGGGGTTAAGTTTTAAATTGTGAGAAGTCGATGTGTCGTAGTTTCTGTAGTAAATCAGAATTTATTAAAGTATCTATTTGTCTATATCGCTTAGGCTTAAATGTGTACACTAACTATGTATCATCAGCAAAAGCATGGCAGTGACAATTATGGAAAGATTTAATTATAGTTGTATATCCGTTGTATATATGATAAAAAGAAGTGGTCCAATAACTGAGCCTTGAGTAACACCGGCCAATAAGTTAATACTCTCTAACATTTTGTCATTGATATACACTCTTTGTGTACGCCCAGTTAAATAGGATTTCAAAAGTTCAACGGTTCAGAAAAATTAGTGTAATTTAATTTGGAAAGAATTACATTATGGTTGATAGTGTCAAAGGCTTTCGAGTAGTCCAATAATTTAACGATGGAGACTTCGCCGTCATCCCAAGTCCTTACCAATTTATTCAATATATAAGAGAGAGCAGTACTGGTTCCATATGATTTGCGGAAGCCTGACTGATATAATGGTAAAATATCTTGCGACGTGAAGTGATCGGCAACTTGGCTGTACAAAAATTTCTCCATGATTTTAGATATAGTTGATAAAATACTAATTGGTCTTAAATCAGATATAGTTGAGAGATGGGGTACTTTAGGCATAGGATTTACTACAGCTTCTTTCCAACAGTTTGGAAAGTAACCTTGTAAAACGCAGCAATTAATGATATGAGCAATGTAGATATCCAAAAAGACAGAACAGTATTTCAGCATAATACTAGATATATCGTCTAGCCCATATACTCTTGATGCTAAAGTATTGATTATTTTAGTTACTTCTTCAATGTTGGCCAAACGGAATGAGACATTTATGTCAGGATTAAGTTTATTGTTGTTATAAAACTTACAAGTCTCTTTTTTACAATCAATTATTACTTCCACGTCCAGTGGAAGTATAGTAACGACAAAAAATTTTTTAAAAATTTTTATTGTCCAAATAGGCTTAAAATGTCATGAAACGTCGATATTTTAAGTTTGAGCGAAAAAAAATTTTCTGTCTGTCTGTCGGTCTGTCTGTCGGTCTGTCTGTCTGTAACTTTTTTTTTTGTGCGCACGTTTACTCTGGAACCGTTTAAGATATTGACTTGAAATTTGGTATACATATGTACCTCAACGAGATCTAGAACTAGATTATATTTTCATCTTGTTCCGTCGAAGGGTTGGGGGGTAAATTGGGGTAAATTTGGGGTAAATAGGTCAATCAAGCAGGTAAGAGTCCATAAAACTGGTATTTAGTATATACAAGAGAAGCTGTCTCAAAAAAATTTTGGCATTAGCCACCCCCATTACCACCCCCACCCTCTTATTAAAGGGGATAAAAAAAATTGTGATTTAGTGTATGTACAGGAACCAGAAACCTCAAAATATTTTTTTACTTCATCCACCCACCACTATCACCCCCCTATCACCACCCCCCACTACCGATGTGGGTTATCGTTTTATGGGTTTTTGGGGTAGAGGATTTCAAATATGATATTATTAAAGTTCCATAAACAATTATTTTCACATACAAAATTTTTTCGTTGTGAGTGATTTGGATAGAGAATCTGGATGTGGAAGTAGTGATTCCTTGGGCAGCGGTTTTTTACAAGTCTCCTCACAATTAAGATTATTGGGATCATTATTGCTCACAAAATGGGCATTTATTTCATCAAAAATACATACAATTAACACACATGACTTTATTACCTCCGCATCCACATAGTGGAGTGGAAGTATAGTAATGGTGACATTTTTTTTGCTTAAATAGGCCTAGAATGTCATGAAACGTCGAGATTCTAAGTTCGAGCAAAAACATTTCTATCGGTCGGTCTCTCTGTATATCTGTGATTTTTTTTTGTGTACACGATTCTCTGGAACGTTTTATGATAATGACTTGAAATTTGGTACACCTATGTTTTATAATGAGAAATTATATTTTGAAGCGTTGAGAGGTAAACGGGGATAAATAGGTAAAGGTAGCAGGTAAGAGTCCATAAAATTGGGATTTAATATATTGTATATATTGTACATGATAGTTAGTTTTTTTGGCATCAGCCACCCCCCACTGTTATCCGTATTACCACCCCCACGCCGTTATTAAAGGGGGTAAAAATAAAACTGCGATTTACTGTGGGAACAGAAACCAAGGGCCTCATTTTTTCGCATTAGTCACTCCCATTATTATCTCCACTACCGATGTGGTATATCATTTTATAGGTTTTTCGGGTAGACATTAAGAACCGTATTTTTCTAGCCACTTTGCAAGGCCGCGACTTGAGCATAACTTTTTTTGGGAGAATTTATAAGATTTCTTTTAGAAGGCTACAGAGACTATGGATACCAATTTCGTTGGTTGTATAAGGTTTTCTTGGAAAAACCTGAGTTGTAAAGTATGTTATGTACGCTGGCTATGGGCCATAGCCTATGGCGGACACCCCGACGGGACTCGGCTCAAGTCTTCATGGTCGACCGGACGATAGTCATTCTGGCTTGTATCGGTCGGTTGTATCAAACTTTATTGTAAACTTTGTTTTAGTTAATCAATAAATATTTTTGTATTATGTTAGAGCTCTATTACACTAGGCCACCGGTGGCGCCACCAAGCTGAGCCACTGGTGGCGCAACTGGTAGAGTTGCGAAAAAGAGTATTGTCACCGGTGGTGCAACCGAAAATATTCAATTCATTTTTAATTATGTCGTGGAACGAGAGTGTGCTTCTTCTTGCTTTGTTAATAAAAAGAGAGAAATGCAGAGATAAGAAAATGTATATACATCCAATGCTAGCACTAAGAAAAGAAAAGCAATTTATTATACTTTGTTTCAAGAACTTCGTGCAAATGATAACAAATTTTTTAATTACTTTCGTATCATTTTTCAAACATAAAGTTAGACATAAGCAGTGTTAACATTATTTTTAAACTATTTCAGTATATCAGTTCCATATAGCGTTGGTGGAGCAACTCGTGTCTAAGTGTAATAGCCTATATATGAAACATAAACACACCGCAGATAGTAGACGAGCGGTTGCCAGGGCTGTCCACCAGCACGTCACTAATTTTCGGTGGAGCTACCAGTTACCATAGTGTAATAGGTCCTACTTACTGTCGGATAGCATTAAAAATCATAAAAATATTTCAGTGCTGGCGGCGAACGTGCCCTTTTGAATACAGATACTATATATACCAAAGATGAAAAAATGCCCCAGACCCCAAAAATTTCCCACCATGAAATGAGGAGTCGATAAACTGGTTTTAGGCATAGACTAATCCACTTAAACGCAATATTTTTTTAAATAAAATCTAGTTTTAAATATGTGCTGTATACTAAAACATGATGTCTGTAATGTATTTTATTATTATTTTTCAATATGGTGGCCAATATGTCATCTAAATGTCAAAAATTTGACATTTTATCTGCATATTCGTGTTTGGTATCAATTTTTGTTCTAAATTTAGTGGTTGTAGTCAAATTTTGTTGAGATGGATCTGTAAAGAGATAGTTGTCCCTAGTCTTCCATCCTTTGAGTCAAGAAAAAAAAAAAACAAAAAAGTTTGTGTGACCATTAAAAAATTGTTTTACATCTAAAAAAAGGAAATATTTACAACTAATAATTTTAAGAACAATGTCCTCCATATGCGCACAATTGCGTACACCGAAGACCTGCAATTAGTTCTTCACAACTTTTTTCGACATCCGGAATAGTAGACTACAATGGCTGAAACCCGTCATTAGTTTTCTCCCATCCCCCAAGTATTGGGCGGAGGAGTTTGATAGTCTTTTTCCAGACAGTGCTTCCATATAAGGGCTTGAAGAGTGGCTCGCTTAATATGCTGAAGTAAAGCATTTTACGTTGGAGGTATATTCTCAATTGGTCTACTTTTTTTAATGAAAAGAAATCGTCTACACTCATTAACTGTGTTCAAGGGAGATATTGCATCATACAAAAGAATCACAAATCTTTGCATGGTACGCATGATATCTTCATCTGTGTGTCTTCCCATTAGCAGCTGCTCAAAAGCGGAATTAATATTACGATCTGCCATCCACATCTTCCAAGTTCCTTTCTTGCCTACTCCACAAAATAAAGACACGGTATCGCAACTTGTTGCAGAATGAAATATCGGCAAAAAGTTACAGATCTCCTGTGATAAATGAGAACGTAGGTCATGGATGCCTATTAACCTACGATTTTTCCCAGTTCCAAAATCAATCCAAAGTTGTTGAATATTTTGAGAATTTGAAAAGGCAGATACTGCAATGACCACAACATCCGAATCTACCGTTCGAATGCTAACGCAGTTGTGGCCATTACTAGCTGCATGCTTAGCATGAAGAAGGCGTCCGTCCGCTTCTTCATGCCATGAGGGTGAAATAGCTGATAGATCTAACTCTGCTTTACTAAAAAATATGGTCCTTAAGTAAGTTAGTCTATGCCTATGCATAGCTTTTTGAACCTCAGTTTGATGACGTCATTACTGGTGGTGGGGAGTCCAAAATTTTTGGGGTCTGAGGCGTTTTTTGATCTTTGATATACGTAGAAACTACATCCAAAAGGGCATGTTCGACACCAGCACTGAAATATTTTTATGCTACCCGATTCCACTAATTTACTTAAATGCCCCGCGGCGTGATGCGCCACCAGTGTCTCAGCTTGGTGGCGCCATCAGTGGCCTGGTGTATAGTTCAGTAAAAGTGTTCGATTATTTCTTAAAGAAGACTTTATCTACCTTGACAAACTTAACCAGTATAACGATTGTATTTTTTATTATTATTATTTTAAGTAGATAATTTCATAAATAAAAAAGACTTTAAATAAACGATTTATTTTCAATATATTTTTCTTGCTTTAAAATGCTAGGAATCCTATCTCATAATTCGATACTTCGTCAGTATTAGCTAGAAGAGTGGTTGTTTTGATTGGTTCTCCAATAATGAGCGTTTTAAAGTATTTACCTAACTGGTATATTGGTGTGACCAGAATGAGTCATCAATATACAGGCAGTATCTAATTTTATATATAGAATTTCATATTAAATAAAAAAGTGTGCATGTTGTGATTTGCTTAATACCTAAATAATATTTTCTAATTATAATAATTGTACTAATATAAAAGTATATTAATTTATTACACCCGAAAATTAAATGCCTAACTTCATGCAGGTAGTTATCGTGACAGTTACAAAATTAATCTAAAATCTGAATACGTACCTCTGTAACTAAAGCGTAAAACAAACAGAATATAAGGGGCAATTCCTCTAGATTAATAGATTCATAATTGCCATCAATAATAACCATAATGAGAAGAAATATGTCCTAATTAAAGGTATATGTCACACCGGAAATAATAGTGCGCAATACATTAATTTCGAGATTAGTAATGAACGGGATATCTGGAACAACTACGATGTGTTCAGGCCATGATGCTCCATTAATCAACCATATTACAATTCAAATCTAACCGCTAACAATGCCAAAACAAGGCGTGCATTTAGCTGGAGTTGCACGCATACACATATCCCCTCATGGAAGGTTTCGGCCAGCTATAACGAGGCACAAAATTTACGCTTCTCAAATTGGGATAATTTTCAATTACCGATTTCCAGAATTATGATTTAGTACCCTTTTGATCAATGCAAATTACATAAATTACGAGCAGAATCAGATTAATTCGGTAACTAGTTTATATTTTTGTATAAATTTCAAGGTCACCGATTGGATTGTATACTAATAATAATACATAGACAAGTTACACATTGTATAGAAATAGATTGTTACCTTAAACCTAAGACAAAAAAAAATCATTTAATGTGTATGTGTAAGTAATAACATTTCTCTTAAAAATAATCTCACACCTTTTCAGGGCATCTAAAAAAAGAAACAAAAAACATTGGAGCTGAAAGAGAATCATATTTTAAGAAGAAAAGGTTATATGCAAATTATCATATAAATTGGTAGTCTTTAAATTATAACGACTTGAAAATTGGGATTTTATCTTGAAAATAGAAGTATTTCAAAAGGATTTTTGTCAAATAACTCGAAAAGTATTACACTGCGCGAAAAACATGCTACAGGCAAATAAAAAACCTACTAATTCGATGATTTTGTTTTGTTTCTAATTTCTGTACTGTTAATGATTTCGGAGATCTGGAAGTATAAAGAGGGCATTTCTATGTAATTAATCAAAAACTTTGGTAACATTTTGCTCCAAAATTGTAATAAAACATAGTTTATAAAAAACAAGGTAGTTCACATACTTCTGGCGATCACCGTGCTGTGCTATATGTAGATATGGCTCAATTTAAATTAGTGACGAAAAAATATGTAAAATGTGGAATACTCTCATATGTAAAAATAATTTTTCTTTATGTGTTACTTCTGTAGTAAAAGGTATCATCATCTTCAGTTTCTGTATGGTCCGGATACTTGCTCTTATACTCAAGGGTAGAAAACAATCCCAAGATCAGAATGCCTTAGAATTTTTTACGCAAGTGTCATAGTTTCATAGTCAAGATATTCAACGCTTAAACTAATTACTTTATCCTACATACGTTCGAAGGCCATCTATATACTTAAATATCTCCGAAACTATTAATCCTCATAAATATAAAACAAAAACAAATTCATTCTTAGTTTATAAGCTGTGTTTTTGAGCCTATCATTTTTTTGGTGAGACTAATAAATATTGACATATTTCCAAAGAAAATAAGATTTTACATTTTTTTATAGTCATAGTTTAAAACGCAAATCTTTTCTAAAGCAAGTGCTGTAAACGAACGAAAAAATTTGAGCATCTCAGTAGGTCATGCTTTATGTTAACGAAAGACAGTATATGAGAATATATTTTTTGATGACTGACTACTTACATTAACAACATGGCGACGATATAATTAAAAAAAATGTGAGAAAGCACATTGTTTTTGTCATAACTTATTTGCTTTTTTGTTATAGAAGCGGTCAAAAAATCATTTTGAAATCTAATTAATAGTCTCTGATTTTGGTTCTTAACATTTTTGACGTAAATGCCTTAGTTTCTGAGATATTTAACATTTAAACTAAATACTTCGTCTTATAAACGTTCCGATGCCCTCCTTGTACTTTCAGATCTTCGAAATAATTAACTGTACAGACGTCAGAAATAAAACGAAATAATCGGATTAGTAGGTTTTTTATTTGCCTGTAGCAATTTTTCGTGCAGTGTAATACTTTTCGAGTTATTTGACAAAAATCGTTTTGAAATACCTCTGTTTTCAAGCTAAAATCCCAATTTTCAAGTTGTTATAATTTAAAGACTACCAATTTATATGATAATTTGCATAAAACCATTTATTATTAATATGGCAAAAATAAACGAATTCTAATTCATATGACGTTATTTTGAAGTTAAAACCTCTAGTTACCGTACTATAATTTATTTAATTTAAATTATACTGAACTTGTAAAGTAAAATTAAAAGTAGGATAAAATAGAGATCATATTCATTTTAATATTCGTGCTGGTGAAAATGTAGTTTATTTCAGGTTTAAAACGTCACGTTTTCAGTTTTTTGCCGCGGATTAAGTAAAATCCCATTAAAATAGCGGAAATTAAGTTTGATTGAAATTATAATTCACAATAAAACTGTTTGTTGGCATTGTTG
Source organism: Rutpela maculata (assembly GCA_936432065.2). Classification (NCBI taxonomy): domain Eukaryota; kingdom Metazoa; phylum Arthropoda; class Insecta; order Coleoptera; family Cerambycidae; genus Rutpela; species Rutpela maculata. Next base: position 86,621,008 of record OW386293.2, read on the forward strand.
GAGGTATATGTCTATTTAGATTTTTCATAAATGTAAAGTAAATATTAAAAATGTATTCGATTTATATACAAGTTTATACAATTGTTTGGTGTATTTAATAGAACGATACGTTTAATATTGAAATGGAATAAAAATATTAAAAATAGACATGAGTGTTTACGCAAATTTTAATTAAATAACACGACAAAGGATATGGGCATTTACAACATTTTTTCCGTTAAAGAACTTATTTATTTACTTAATCATAATAATTAAACTAATATCAACAAATTAAAATGAACATTATGAGAAAAAGCGAAGTACGAAGATAAGGATATAAAACGAGAAACAACAATAACAATAACATTTACTGCCATATAGCTCGTTTAGCCTAGTTTTTAAAACCAGATTTACTAAATATAGTCGGAGCAATGGATTTTTGAACTGACGTCACTAATGCAGGTAGAAATCAAAGACTATCGTTTATGTATTGGCGTCTCAGTCCTTACAGTCGAACTTGGAATGGATATAAGGATGTATTTAGAAATAAACATCTTATATTTCTGCTCACATCATTGTTATAAAAGATTATTTTAGGTATTCAGCAGATCACTTTCAAAGAAACCATTAATTCCTTTCATATACCATTGATCTAAATCTTACCAAGCTCGAATATGAACAAGAAGTTCCCTTACGAACCGACTTAATAGTAATTATTTTTTTTTTAATTGAGCATATATCTCTCCTGATAAGTTCTAAAGAGAATGAAAAAAGTTGTAAAATTTTTAGGAATATTTGATCAGTCGAACGTTGATGGAGACATTTTATTTATTAAGACATGTTAGTGAAATGTTATACCTATTTCATAGCCCCACAAAAAAAAAGTTCAAAGCAGCGAACCAGACCCATGTATCCCCATATATTTTCGGTCGCTGAATCCAAATCCGGGGTCAAAAAAAAATCGTACACCCCCAAAATCATTAACTAGAGCCAAAAAAACACCCCCTGAAATGGGATAAAAAGAATATTAAGCTACGAGAATAGTTGTTATTTCTTAATCAATCGAATTATACAAATTAATGTTAAACAGCAGCGTACATACAATAGATATGAAACACACCCCCAGGGAGGGGCGAAAACTAGCCCCCATATATAAAAAAGTTGATCCAAAACAGCAATGACTGCTGAAAAAGCTCTAAGTCTTATTAAAGTGTTAAGAAACTACATCAGGTCCAACATAATCTTCATAAACTGCCCCTATAGTGTTGAAAACAACCTCCCTTAAGTTCAAAGGACACGAGAAAAACAAGAAAAAACGTAAAATCCAACAGGATTTCTATTTTCATGGATGCTATGATTGGCCGAAATTGCGTAGTACTCTAAAAGATCACCAGAAACTTACATACCATCAACATCCTACACTGTCAGCCCTCAGAGGGTGTGAAAACTACCCCCTATGTAAGATTTAATTATAAAAAGTTACAGTGACTTCTATAAAAATTCGAAACACCTGCGTTGTGTGGAAGAGAGAAGAAACTAGACTATGTTCGACGATGTGCTTGAAAACCACCCCCACGGGGTTGCGAGATACTATATCTGTAGGATGCTGGAAAAACAGAGAGAAACTAACCGGATTTACATTCTTATGGATGCTATGATTGGCAAAAATCGTGTTGTACACTTAGAGATTGAAACTCATGTCCTATAAACGTTATTAAGTAACACCCCCAGAAAGGATGTAAACTACCGTAATTCAAGATGTAACGAAAAAGCTATACTGTTGCTTATTCGTTTCATTTCCATATTTCTTTTTTTTTTTTTAGGGGGGGGTGGCGACTCTCAACCCCGTGGGGGTGGTTATCAAGCGTCGAACTTAGTCTAGTTTCTTCTCTCTTCCACACAACGCAGGTGTTTCGATTTTATATAGAAGTCACTGTAACTTTTTATAGTCAAACTTTACATAGGGAGTAGTTTTCACACCCTCTGAGGGTTGACACTGTAGAATGTTGATGGTACGTAAGTTTCTAGTTCTATTTTAGAGGGCTACGCAATTTCAGCAAATCATAGCATCTATGAAAATAGAAATCCTGTTGCATTTCACGTTTTTTCTTGTTTTTCTCGTGTGCTTTAAACTTGGGGGTGGTTGTTCTCAATTCTATAGGGGTAGTTTATAAAGATTACGTCGGACCTGATGCAGTTTCTTATTACTTTAACAAAACTTAGACATTTTTAGCTTTTTCAGCAGTCATTGCTGTTTTGGATCGTTTTTTTTATATATGGGGGCTAGTTTTCGCCCCTCCCTGGGGGTGTATTTCATATCTATTGTATGTACGCTGCTGTTTAACCGATTGATTAAGATGTAACAACTATTCTCGTACCTTAATATTCTTTTTACCCCATTTCAGAGGCTCTAGCTAATGATTTTGGGGGTGTACGATTTTTTTTGACCCCGGATTCGGATTCAGCGACCGAAAATACATGGGAATACATGGGTCTGGTTTGCTGCTTTGAACTTTTTTCTTTTTGTGGGGCTGTGTTTTCTTTGTGCTTTTTAGTAGTTCTTGGCTTTGAAATGTAACATATGTTTGTTTGTGATAGAATATCCTCTAGGTAAGGCTAGAGATATTAGAAAGAATAATTCGTAAGGGAGGTTTCTTATAATATATTGACATGGTCAGACTTAGATCATCAGTATATAGAAATAATGGTTATTTTCTTGTTTTTCATATTAAATGTTACATATGGTAAGTGTATGAAAGAACTTGACAAGTCGGTTCGTAAGGGAACTTGTTGATATTCTAGATTGGTGAGATTTAGATCAATGGTATATGACAGGAACGAATGGTTTCTTTGAAAGTTATCTGCTGAGTACCCAAAATAATATATTGTAATAAGGATGTATGTCTTCCACAGTATACGACCTGCGCATGCTCGTCCTGTGCGTTAGGTTTCAGAGTAATGGCACAGAAGAAGAAAGAATCAGAATTACATCTCTCATTGGCGGGAAAATTCCGCGCAACTACATCGCGCACTGTCAATCTCGGGCCGCACTATAAAAAATTGTGCCAGTACCGGATCACAGATTTCTTCTGTGACCGGTTGGTCTGGAATCAGAAAACGCGACGTGAATAACAAAACAAGGTACCTGATGATGCCAATATTTTGTAGATTATTTATGATTTAATAATAAAAAGTATAATTAAATTTTAAAGTTATTTTATTTAATCATAGCATAAAGAAGAACACTTTACTAGGTGCAATGAATTTAAATATTTCGTTTTACTGTTCGTAATAGTATTATCGCATATTATTTACAATATATTAAATTGTTGTTACAATTACTATTACTGAGGTTCGAAAGAAAATATATTTTGGGGATTATATTACTATATTTGAATTAAACACTTAACTAGAATTAAAAATGTTAAAATTGTAAATATTAAATAATTTTTATTTTTCAGGAACCTGTGAATGCTTTTTCACTCTACCTTTATGATATTCTAGTTAGGATAATACTTTCAGCACAACTAAGTACTTGTTTAATCGATTTTGGAAATATTTTCCTACATAACTTCATATTTTATTTTTCCAATTTTAGACATTCACACAAGATTAACTCATTATCTACTAGTCCAGACTTTAGAATAGACGCAACTATAGGAAACAATACCAAACAACCTACAAAAAATCTTTCCTACCTACACAGCCAAACCAGTAAGTGAAAATTTATACTACAATATATATAAATATAAGCAATTTGAGCTATTTAACTCAATATTAATATATTTTACAGGGCGTTTCCAGAAAAATTTGTGCAGAAAAATTACATATATCTTCCTACAAAAGTTAATGATATGGTTAGTATATTATTGTTGTTACTTGCATCTAGTTATGTTGCATTGTATATGCAAAGAAATTAGGCTAAATAAATTGTCATAAATAATGTATTTGTTTAATAAATTATTGCTAAGGGAAAATCTTAATACAACAGTATTTTATTCCTATATTTCAGAACATCATTTGTGGCTTTGTGATTGTATTGCCTGTGATAGGTATTTAATATTATAAAAACCGTGGTAAATGCTGATAAAAATTTTCAACTTTATTTTACACTAAGCTCCTACCGTTTATTTAATTTTATTATAATTTCCTAATTTTGTACATTGACTATATATTATATTTTCTGTAATAAGTTCAGCACAAAAAATTACACAATTTAAGAAATATCTAAAAACTAAAAAAAATAATATTCTGTCTTCATCTAATGTTTCACAGGTTTTCTGATTTTATTCTCGCAGAAAAATCTTTACCGGGCCATTCCTAAAAGGTCTAAAAAATATTGAGTACTGTCCTGGGTCGCCGGAACTTCAATATGGCGGACGTTTACTTTCTAAGATCAAAGGATTTTTGCCGACAATGTCTTCTAATTGATTCTTCTTCTGTGGTAATGGTAACGCGTATGTCAGACTACATAGAAGTTCATCGGGCTCGTAATTCAATCTCCAGTGGCGCACGCATTGTTCATTCTTCGTAAAGCAATTAATTCATTCTTCCTGAATTCGCAAGCTAGTAATCTGATTTTGTGTTCTAATGGATTTTACTGCCAATGCCAATCTGATTCTTTATGCTTAGTTTAGTCCAATTTATTATTATTAATCACGATTAATAATATTGTTAATTGTTATTTTAATAATAAATTTGCTCCGTCTATGGTAGGAAATCATTGCCATCCTTTAACTAATAAGTTCAGGCAAAATAGGATGATGACGTCAGTTCAAAGATCCATTGCTCGAACTATAAGTTGAATACACTACAGAATTTATCGACAGTTGAGTTTATTCTATTCATCGAACTGATCATTGCATATGTTGGTCGACAATAAAGTATATACAGAATTAATCCATTGAAATGTTACATTTAATCTTATATTTTGGGTAGAACAAGTTTTTTTTTTCGTTTGGTAGGGGGGGCAGTGTAAATTAAAATTGAGTTTTTGCTCTATATCTCTGTAAAGGAACATCTTATAAAAAATTTCTATAAAGGTTTTTTGTTTAGAATCAAGTTCTCTAGAACTTTACTAGATAAACTTCTTGTCGGCAATTGAATAATTAAAAAGTTATAACCCTTGGAAAATAGAAATTTGTAACAAAATTTTCTTTTAAGCACTAAAACTTTTTCTTTCAATTTTAACAAAAAATACATTATATGTTTTTGTAGAGCATTTCATAACGACTAATTTTCATTTACTTTTTTTAATTTCCTTAATTTCTGATTTACAGCGCTGCAAAGGATTGGGAGTCATATAAAACCAACCTGAAAGAGTTTAGGAAACTAGTCAGACAAAGACAAAGAGAAGCGTGGAGAACCTACTGTGAGGAAATCGAAGACTACTCACAGACTGCTAGGCTTTGCAAAATCCTCGCCAAAGAAAAAGACCATGACTTTTGCCTATTAAAAAAGGACGATGGTACAAGAACTGCCGACCTTCGTGGAAGCCTAGAGTTACTTATGGAAACTCACTTCCCGGAATCTGTGATAACAGAACGGAAGGAATGGCCAAACGAAGTCGACACTCAGCCCTCAGATTTGGATTGGCAAACGGCCAACCAAATAGTGAGCAAAGATAGGATAAGATGGGCAATACAGAGCTTCTCTCCTTTCAAATCACCAGGCATTGACGGCATTTATCCCGCCCTACTGCAATGGGGACTGGATGAACTATTGCCGCACTTAGTCGAAGTATTTAGGGCGAGCTTGGCGCACCTTCATATTCCAGAGATATGGAGAGAAGTGAAAGTTGTGTTCATTCCAAAGACAGGGCGGATGGATTACACCACCCCCAAAGCATATAGACCTGTCAGCCTAACCTCGTTTCTGCTCAAGACGATGGAGAAGCTATGTGAACGATACATAAGGGATGTCGTAGTGAAAGACAACCCTTTGCATCCCAACCAACACGCATACACATTGGGAAGATCCACCGACACCGCCCTCCATGCGGTCGCGAGTCGGATTGAGAAATCCTTGGACAATAAAGAGTCCACCCTAGGTGTCTTCATAGACATAGAAGGTGCGTTTGATAAAACCACCTTCCCAAAAATCACGGCAGCCCTAGTGGAGAGAAACGTCCCCACGATTATGGGAAGCTGGATATCCAACATGCTCTCCAAAAGAGCTGTACAAATTAGTATGGGAGACGCTTCTGTGCGAGGAATGGTCGCGAGAGGCTGCCCGCAGGGAGGTGTAATATCACCACTGCTATGGAACTTAGTTCTCGACAGCCTCTTGCGCCACCTCAACTCAGAGGGTTTTCACAAAATCGCCTACGCAGATGATGTAACAATACTGCTCAACGGAAAATTTGAAGGAGTCCTCTGTGAAAGGATGCAGGGGGCTCTAAGAATAATTGAAAAATGGTGCAGAGAACACACTCGCTGTCTGTTAATCCCAGGAAGACGGAGATGGTTCTCTTCACACGAAAAAGGAAACCAGGGGCACTGAAAGCACCAGTTCTCCTGGATACAACACTAAGTTTCGCATCAGAACTGAAACACCTTGGGGTAACCTTTGACGCCAAACTAACATGGAATCTTCACTTAGACAGAAGATTGAAAAAGGCTTACATTTCTTATGAGCAGTGTCGCAGGACCGTGGGGAAAACCTGGGGAATGAAACCCAAACTGGTCATGTGGATATACACTGCCATCATAAGACCAATGATAACCTATGGAGCTGTAGTCTGGTGGCCTAAGAGTAAACAGGCTACAGCGAGAGCCAAGCTCAGAGCCAAGTGCAGAGAATTGTCTACCTAAGCATAACAGGAGCTATGCGAACAACGCCAACGAGAGCAATGGGGGTAATGCTGTGTCTGCCACCACTGGATCTATATCTAGGAGAAGTGGCTTTAATAACAATGACACGCCTCAAGTCCGTTGGCTTACAACCAAATGTGGGCTGTGGAGAGACCAGAAGTCGCCTGTGGAATGAGGCTGTCAGGAAGACGCCTCTTCTACAGGCATGCACAGATGGTATCTCTCCCCGATTTGACTTTGATAGACCCTACACAATACAGAAAAATAGTGAACACGAGACCGCCGGTGAAGGTGTGATCAACATTTTCACAGACGGATCAAGAAAGAAGGAGGGGGCAGGATGTGGAATATACTCCAGAAGCCTGCAAATCCAATACAAATGGATTATGGATGAGCGAGCCAGCATAGTACAAACTGAACTGGCGGGCATAACCATAGCCGCAAAAGAGATTGTCCGCAGACAAACTACGGGCAAAACAATCAGGATCTACACAGACTGTAGACAATAACTACTAGACCTGAGAAGTTACAAAATAACCACAGGAGCAGTATGGGAATGTCATCAAGTACTTGTGGGTGCCTCCAGCACGAACAACATCTCGGTATGCTGGGTGAAAGGACACGCACAGTGCAGTGGCAGCAAAAAAGCCGACAAACTGGCCAAGAAGGCAGCAGGCCAACTTATCTTTGGATCAGGCCCGGCCAGTCTGTTACCGATTACGGCGACAATACAATTAATTAAGGAGAACACCCACAACGAATTTAAGAAGCTGTGGGATGAAACAACCAGCTGTCAGCTTGCTAGGGAACTACTCATGTATCCCAACAAGAAAACAGCAATGGACTACCTGGCAATGACCAGAAGGAATCTACGTTTTATAACAGGAATCCAGACTGGACACTGTCCGCTAAGGAAACATCTATACAATATGAGATTAAGCGAACCACCTCTTTGCAGAGGTTGTGAACAAGAAGATGAGACGGTTCAACACGTACTCTGTGACTGTTCAGCCATCTCATCAACCAGAGAATCCACTTTGGGACAGCGTTGGCCTACCTTGGCCAACGTAAGGAAGATGCCCCTAGGCAACATCACCACCTACTTCGAAAGATTAGGTTGGTTGAAGGCCTAGGTGAGTGTCTGCCTAGAGGGAGGATGTACAAGGGGGGGTCCAATGGTCCAATGGGGCTTAAGTGCTGTGGTTTTTGACCACCCTTCTGCTAATTCCATACTCCATACAGCGCTGCAAAGGGATCAAAGTAACAAATCACGGCTTACAAATAGAACAATCGGCAGTTCGATCCCTACACACTTCGGATTTTTTTCGTTAAAAACTTTATTATAATTACGGAAAAATATAACAATTTTTATATTCCCATGGTTGGATATTATTATTTTTTTTGTCTATTTATTTAACGTCGGCTTATTTCCACTACCAGGGCCTATCACCGACACCAGGGGACGAGCTAAACCCAACCTGGAAATTTTGCCCAACCTCTTCTCGTAAGAAGAATAGGGATCTTTTACTTGCCTAACATTTAGTAGACAAGGGATCGACCACCCTTCGAAGGATGGTATATCCGTTACGTAACCATCGTCTTGAAATTACATAGCTTCCGCGTATACACTGATATACAAGCCGCTAGAAGGTGGCACGAGATCGCTCTATTTCCCAAGATGGATTTCACCCATCCAAGTACTAACGGCGCTGCACGTTGCTTCACTGGAGTATCGAGATACATACACAGTGAAGACGCATCTACCCTCGCCCCATATTGGATATTATGAAATGCATATTAGTAAAATATATAAATAGATATTGAAATCTTTTAAAATATTTTACCAGTTTCTATTCAATTAGGAAAACAAAAATAAAAAAATATACATTTCAAATTTAAATAATTAATAACTCTTTTTTTTACTGTTCGATTTTGTACAAAAACAACAGGGTTCTTCCTCTATCTAACACTAACTTACTGCCCAATTTTCAATATAATCGGACGTTTCTTTCTTAAAAGTTATCGTGCTTACAAGAAACGTGACGGACGATTAGAGAGACGGACAGATGCACATTTTGAAAGTTGTTCAGAATTCGTTCACTAATGATATGAAAATTTTTAGTCTGTGAGCGATCCTTCCGGTTTTGGAAATGTGCCGATCAAATGCAATATACCCTTCGTTTTCGTATTTGCAAAGAGTATAATACTGCGAAACACTTATGCAATAACAACTGCTAGGCATATATATTTTACCATAAAAATAAAAAAAGCATTTTAAAATGGATGAAAAACCTGTCTGTTTTGCTAAAAATATTTATGATTTTGTTTTCATTTTAAAAATCGTTTTTATTTATTTATTTTTTAAATTAAATTAACAATTAATTAAAAATATACTTTGAAAGTAGACGTAGGTACTTGTATCAATTTTCTTTTTTCTATTTTTTTACGATTTTTCTCTCTAATTTAATAAAGTCTAAAATACTGTGGAAAAATCTTTTTCTTTAAAACGAGTTTATATGTATATAAAAAAAAATGTAAGTATTTTTGACAAGCACTAACGGAAAGCTTTTTCCGTCTACTTTAGAATGTTTTCTATTTTTATTCTACAAGCTCTGGAGTACAAGCAGTGCTTCGAAATTGAAAAGGAGGGGTATCAATAGCATGGTGATTTTTTTACATATTGTTCTTTAGACATCAACAAATATAAAAATACAAAAACTTAACTGCTAAAAAAAATGCGCTCATGTCTAAAAAAACTCGATATAGTAAAAAAGGGTACAATTTTCCAAAAAAAGCCATTTCGACCTCAGTTTATCGATTTTTCTCGTGAAGAAAGCGCAGTCATTTTTACTATTAATTTATTGTAGCGTTAAGTTAGTGTTTTGTATTTTACTAAAATAATGAGAAATATGAAAAAAATATAGTTAAATTTTTTGTCATATTGGGGTCAATTTTCTTAGCTTATCGATACCCTCCTTTATCACGAATTTATGGCCGGTACTGTATAAATTGAATATTTAATAAACCTATTATTTAATATATGAAAATTGTTGTATGTAAATATTAGTTTGAATAGAATTCATATTTAGAATTGAACTTTGTTATTTATTATGTACTCTTATAAATTGATAGTTTAACTAAAACGATATATTTCTGTAGACTTTGCAGTAATTCCTATGATACCAAAAAGAATTACATATTCATTTAAATAAGGTTTCACTGAACACTTTTATAAATGCGTAATTTTGTACAATGGTGAATAAAATTAATCGCCCACGTAGAATATTAATACTGCATTTTATTTTTTAGAAATGTTATTTTTATGAAGTTTCCACAAAAGAGAAATAATAATAGTAATACATGATTATATTGAGTCACTGAAAAATTGCAGGTCGATATTGGAACTAATAATATCATGCCGCGATGCGTTAATCACTTGCGTACGCTTATATAATTTTATAAATTCTGTTTCATCCATCATAATTGATTTCAAATTTTATTTTATTTTTTTGCTTATCTGTTACTAATTATTATAAAAACATTTATGCCAGACGGTAGGCTATAATACCCAAGAACCTTGAAATTATCAACCCTTATTAATCTCTCTTCCACCCACTCTGGCAGTATGGGAATCATATAATAATATGATATTCCGACTTAAATAATATGAAACTCAATATCGGCCAGTAAATTGCTGAAAATAGCACCCTTTTGCGCAAGTATGGTTGGATCTTCTACCCACTTAAATGATAAGGCACAAGTATTTTTAGTATTTTATTGTTCAAATAGGCAAAGTACAAATTTTTCTTTCATTCCAAAAATTTACCAGTTTAATATGAGAACCTTCTCCACCCAAGGAAATAGCAGCCCACCGATTTATCGCCAGATTTTGTTATGAAACTTTCGATACAAATAAAAATTATCAGGTAAGGTATAATATAAAAATAAACATCTTTTTGACATTTTCAAAAACTTTTTTAACATGATGCGCCAACGAAAATCAAATCCATTCAAATCAAATCAGTTAATAAATCAAATCAATCAGATCATTTGTTTGAATAGCTGGAAGATTTCTAACAGACATTGTAATCGTTGTTATTTTTATGAATTTCAAGTCAACGTCAATCAAAGTTACGGAAGCCAAGCTAACATCTGCATTATTTTGGTTAGAAGAAATGAATTAAATGTAAACCAGTTGACATTTTCACTTAGTGTTAACTTTTAAACATTTCAATAATTTTTTATAATATGTTTTTCTCCATTTAACATAACTGCATTTAAATATTGTAAAGATATTGTAATTTTTACCCTAATTTATAAATTATATTATTTTTTAAATACCTGAGTTTGATTGTGTCCACCTGTAAAAATTTACAGAATATCACAACTTTTGTATTTGCTTAGAAATATTGTTGAAGTATTGTTGAATACGCTGGTGTCCAAAACTAGTTTTTTAAACGACTCGAACCTCGAATCAACCACTGAAACTACCTGGTTGCTACGTTTCGTTCACCTTTGATCTTCAGCCGCCAACTGGGGGAAAAGGTGACGTTGCAAAGTGTTACCACACATTTATGTGTGCATGCTTCTTCTAGATTATATCCATAATCCATTCAGATTTTATCATTTTAGATAGATTAGATACCATAGTTCGGAACAAATAAAAAATTTCACAAGTACGATCTTGTATTTTTCTTGCTGGGTAGGAAAGTTTTTGCTGTGTACTATCTGGAGTCTTAGAAGGGATATGGATCTGACGCATTTGAATAGACTCTATGAAACCATTCCATAGATAATGCCCGGTTAAAGTGTTAGTCGTGATGCGCTAAATTGTTTTGTGATTTTTTTACCGAAACGGTTTAGGTATGCCGTCAAAATTGAGTTGATATTCTGGTAGTATTTTTTCTGTACTCTCTGAATTCGACAATAGTTTTTCCGAAATGCGACAGAAAAATTTACTTTTCGTCGAAAATGAGGAGGGCAGATTTTTTCCTAGTCCGGGCCAGGATTTTTCAAAACTAAGTAGGCCATTCAGACAAGTCCCAGTTGAGGAATTTTAATGGTAAATTTCATTCGATTACGTCCAACCAGAAATGAATTTTCAAATCAAATGTATTCCAAATCAAATGTATAAAACACCCTGTATTTCTTAAGCAGTGGCTAAAGCATTTTTTAGTTGGTGATTTAAACTCGTCCTGAAGTGCTTTATCTGCCATTAGACTAGGGCACATTCCTCGAGAATCACCTTGTATATGTCAGAACAATTGGAATGTTTTATTGAATTTATAGCACGTGTAACCTCACAAATCGTGACTGGAGAAAAATGAATGAATAGAAGTAAGAGTATTTTTTAAAGTATCAGTAGCTCTGTGTTCAACTTCAAGTAAGCAATTTATCAGATTTTCTCCTATTTTAGCAAGAAAATATGGATAACATCACCATGTGGCACTTTTAATTTAAAATCAGTTTTGTTGATTTTATTTCTCTCGAAATTAACGATTCTCCAACTGTCACGCGTTTTGTTATCCGAATTTGGTATCAAATCGTCATAACTAAATAAGCACATTTTTTATTGTTAACAATTGTATCCTTTATATTGTTTATTTAGAGCTTTGTATGCCGCAAAATCATTAGAATCTGTTGTAGAGTTGCAGATTGTTTTAACACAAGATATTTATATTTATTCATATTTTTTAACGTCTGGTTAAACCAGTGAATAGTAGAGCACTTGAATTTCCTTCATTTTTACTGAAAATATTATGAAGTCAATTCAGGATTCCAAGCTGTAGGAGATCATATCTTAAAATCTGTAATCAGGTCCCGATCTATACGTATATATTTTATTAGCCAACTGTTATAAATATCTGAATCTACTGCATTTCCAGTGCTCGATGAACTTTATAATTCCACTTCACAAATTAATCGACGAAAATAAAGTCATCAATAATTATAAATAATTGCAGTCAATTCCACTAGCTAATGAACCAATTTGAATGTACTCATTAGAATAATCCACTAAAATAAGTTTTTGCACGCAATATAACGTATCCATAAAATATTATGACAAGATAATGCTAGTTCATTAAATATCGACTGCGATAATCCACAGTTGTACGTCCAATATCGTATCTGGTTCAACATTTAAGCAGGCCAAACGTTATGTCATTAAATCGTTGGTAAATTTATCACAATTTATAATAAAATAAAATGAAATAGGTTTCAAATGTAGAATTATTTTAACTGTACATTTTTGTCTAATTGCATATTTGATTAACTAATGGCACATCAAAATTAGTTAATTTATTGACAGTTGTACAGGGTGAACAAAATAAATACTTGAAGTTTTTTATAAATTTCTTTATACAGTGTTTCCCCGGATGGAGTTGACAAGAGGAAAAACTTCTCTATTATTGATTTACGACGAAAAGTCATTCTTTATAAAAAGTTCTGCTTGTCGAAAAAATGAATTTACCATATAAAAATCTTAGATCAGATGTACCGGGTATTAATAAATTAAGAAAACATCAAAATGCCTCAAGAGAGATTATTTTGGACAAAAGGTTTATAAAACAAAGTTGTTTATAATCCATAATAAAGCCTAAATACAAATTATGAAATCTGTATTTTGACTTTTATGTTTTTATGGTGTTTATCTTTTTACGTTGAATTTATTAATATGAATAAGAATACAAATTAAGAAACAGACTGTGCTGTCGATAGTATTGAACTGGCAAACGTCATTGTGACATTGTGTAGAATATTACTATCTTACATCTGCATTTATTATTGTTCTGTTGATCATTTAAAAAATGTTTACCAAACAAGAAATAATTTATTTGATCAAATATTATGGGATTGGAGACGTCTCTTATCGATATGCAATTAATCTTTTCCACCAAAAGTTCCCTAACACAGCGGTATCATGCTAATCATTGAGCAAACTTGTAAAAAATTCAATGAAACTGGATCTGTAGTGGATCTCAAAAAACTCAAGAAAAAGTACAATGAAGATGATGCGGCAACACTTTTGGCAATAAATTCAGTAATAGAAAACTCGAAATTATCTTTTTCCGAAATCAATCGGGAATGTCTACATTTTTGGCGTGATTTTAGATCGCAAAATGCACAATTCCAGTATTTTAGTCCGTTGCTAAGAAACTATCAGAAAACAGACCGGAAAAGATCCGTTGCCTGGCAACGATCAACAAAACCATAAGGGAATGTTACTTTTCCGGCCTAGGCCGGGAAAGTAACATTCCCGTACTGTTTTTTATGTATATTTTAGACAGTAAATAAATACACGCAGACAAACTAACTCACATTAAAATTGGATTTATTAGCAAGCAGTTAGATTATAATGAAGAAATGTTATGCATTAATACAAATTCCTTAATTTATAATACTATTGATTGTGATTTCAGAAAAAATAGTATGTGTACTTCGGTGTGAAAGCACATTCCCGGACTTCGATGTTTGTTGGCCTCGGCCACGCCTCGGCCAACTATTTGCATCGTCGTCCGGGAATGTATTGCTTTCACACCTAAATACACAATATACTATTACGGAAATGCCCACAAAGAGTGGAAGTAAGTAAAAGTCATTTACAGAGAATTTATATGGAAAACAAAGTTCGACCGTTTAAGCCAAGGTTCAGACATACACTTGAAAATGGAACGATTTGATTTTTGTTTATGGGTCGGTGAGAATTACCTCGTAGATAGAAATATTCACAAAATGATTTTTTTTTACTGACGAAGCAACATTTTGTACCAATGTCCACGTTTCATCGCAAAACAGTTGTTATTGGGCTTTTGAAAATCCAAACAATGTCACTCACAAACGAAGTCAACGTCATAAAAAAGTGATGTAAGGTGTGGGATTTTTTATGATCGAATCGTTGGTCCATATTTCTTAGAAGAAAATTTAAATCAGCATGTTTATTTGGACTTTTTGGAAAACTTTGTATTACCATTTATAAACACTCTGCAGCCGGAAGTAAGGCGTAACATTATTTGGCAGCAAGACGGTTGCCCAGCTCATTCCTTAGTTTTGGTAGGGCGGTGGTTGACAGATCACTTCGGAGCCAGATGGATGGGAAGATATGCTCCAATTAATTTTTCTGCAAGATCACCAGACCTTAAACTAATGGATTTTTTTCTGTGGGGTATTTTTTTTTAACTATTTAACGTCGGCCTATTTCCGCTACCAGGGCCTATCACCGACGCCAGGAGACGAGCTACCCCCAACCTGGAAATTTTGCCGAACCTCTTCCCTTAAGAAGAGTAGGGATCTTTTACTTGACTAACATTTAATAGACAAGGGACCGCCTGCTTTACATCCCCTCCGAAGGATGGTATATCCACTACGTAATCCTCGTCTGAAATTACGTAACTTCCGCGTATACACTGATATACAAGCCGCTAGAAGGTGGGACGAGAACGCAAGTACTACCCGCGCTCGATGTTGCTTCAACGGAATATCGACGGGGTATTTTAAAACAGAAAGTTTATGCAGATCTGCCGCATGATCGAGAGACACTAAAAGCACGAATACAAGACGCCGTGAATGAAGTGAATGTACACTCAACCATTCGTAAGTTGAATTTATTAGAAGGATGGAGAAATGTGTTGAGGTTGGAGGAGGCTATGTAGAATAAATTGTTTTTCCACAATCGTTGAAGTTAATGTTATTATGTTATGTTAATGTTTGAAAGAAAATGTAAGTTGACATAAATGTAAAAGTCAAAATACAAACTTCATAATTTGTATTTAGGCTTTATTTTTTTTAATTTAGGGTAGAGTGAACGTTTATTTCAAGTCATGAAATAGCAAAAATACATTTTGAAGTGAGTTTTTTCTATAACGGTTGGTTTTACGAGACATTTGCAAGAGACCTTTTCGCTTCAAAAGTTCTAACTAGGAACTTTTGTTAACAACTTTTTTTGATTCGACGAAGTTAAAGCATGTTTTACCACATCATCGGATAATAAAAGCACATTTTCGAATCGAGTTAAACATGCAATACGAATCATTTACAAGCTTCTAAAGACAATTGTTTTCGATTCAACAAGGTACAGTGAACGTTTACTTCATATCATGAGATAGTAGAAACTCATTTTGAATCGAGTTTTCTCGATAACGGTTGATTTTACGAGACATTTGCAAGAGAACTTTTCGCCTCAAAAAGTTCTAACTAGGAACTTTTGTTAACAACTTTTTTTGATTCGATGAAGTTAAAGCATGTTTTACCATGTCATCGGATAGTAAAAGCACATTTTAAATCGAGTTAAACATGCAATACGAGTCATTTACAAGCGTTTATAGACAATCGTTCTCGATTCAAAAAGGTACAGTGAACGTTTACTTCATATCATGAGATAGTAGAAACTCATTTTGAATCGAGTTTTCTCGATAACGGTTTGTTTTACGAGGCATTTGCAAGAGACCTTTTCGCCTCAAAAAGTTCTAACTAGGAACTTTTTTTGATTCGACAAAGTTAAAGCATGTTTTACCATGTCATCGGATAGTAAAAGCACATTTTTGAATCGAGTTAAACATGCAATACGAATCGTCTACAAGCTTTTATAAACAATCGTTTTCAATTCAAGAAGGTACAGCGAACGTTTACTTCATATCATGAGATAGTAGAAACTCATTTTGAATCGAGTTTTCTCGATAACGGTTGGTTTTACGAGACATTCGCAAGGGACCTTTTCGCCTCAAAAAGTGCTAACTGGGAACTTTTGTTAACAACTTTTTTTGATTCGACGAAGTTAAAGCATGTTTTACCATATCATCGGATAGTAAAAGCACATTTTTGAATCGAATTAAACATGCAATACGAATCATTTACAAGCTTCTGTAGACTATTGTCAACAACTTTGTTTTATAAACATTTTGTCCAAAATAATAAATGAAGGTACTTCTCTCGGCATTTTGATGTTTTCTTAATTTATTATCACCCAGTATATCTGATCTAAGATTTTTATATGGTAAATTCATTTTTTCGACAAGCAGAATTTTTTATAAAGAATAACTTTTCGTCGTAAAGTCAAAATAATAGAGATGTTTTCCTCTTGTCAACTCCATCCGGGGACACTCTGTATACAGCCCCGATTAGCTTGGTTGATAAAAAGTGCAAATCGATGAGAAGTGTCCTTCGTTTTTCTTTGCAGCCGACTGAGAATTATTTATTTTGGAGAAGAATCCAAAAAAGCTAATAATTTAAATAATGTGGCGGATACCGCATAATACAATAATTTCATATATCCCACCTGACGTCAAATCAGGTATCTATGCTTTTTTTAATATATTGTACAGGATTAAAAATTAATGTTAAATCCAAGTTTACGACCTCGGCAGACCTCCGTTTTGGTAAAAAAACTTTTTTCAGTTTTTGTTGATTTTGGTAAAAATAATTTAGTGTTCTTTAAAAGTAGACTAAATTTGCTACAAATTGGTATCAGAGCGGACTCTGTAGATCAAATAGTATATCCGAGATATAGCTGTTCAAAGTTTTGCAAAGTTTTCATATTTTGATATTTTTAACAATTTTTAACTTAAAAATCTGTGAAATACTACTATAACTAGGTTCAGAAAATTCATCTTATCTCAAGCACAAGCCCCAAATGGGGTCAGAGGGGGGGCCAAAAGATGCCCCCGCCCCAATATATAGTACTATTATATTGACTGAATCGGAGAATAGGAAGGAATATTATTTAAAAAAATAATAAAAAAAAACCGCTGCCCAAGGAATCACAACTTCCACATCCAGATTTTCTATCCAAGTCACTCACAGCGAAAAAATTTTGTATGTGGATATAAATGTTTATGGAACTTAAATAATATAATATTTGAAATCCTCTACCCCAAAAACCCATAAAACAATACCCCTAAAAAAATATTTTGAGGTTTCTGGTTCTTGTACACACACTAAATCACAATTTTTTTTCATCCCCTTTAATAATGGGGTGGGGGTGGTAATTTTTTTCGCTCAACCTTAAAATCTCTACGTTTCATGACATTCTAAACCTATTTGAACAATAAGAATTTTTAAAAATTTATTTGTCGTTATTATACTTCCACTGGATGTGGAAATAAAATCAGTTATAAACAGATATTTTTTAAACAAATTTAGCTCTTTTGGATTGTCCGGGAGTGTCGTCCGTGTCGTCTGTGTCGCTGTTCTATATTTCTCCTTTTCTTCTTCTTCTTGAGCTCAGAATAGATTATCCAACGCATCGTCGTATGATTCTTCTTCGACGTCTGAGGAGTGTACATTTATACTTAAATCAGAAGCATTGTCACATGACTGTCCACTGCAATGCGTGCAAACAGTTAAACATTTTAATCCAGATTTTTTGCTACTACACGCATTGCTACAGCCCCTCCTGCAGCTGCATGATATCAACTGCAAAAGTTTATTTTGGGAGTGAGGCCTTGGGACATGCGCATCCAGCCCCAATCAACATAATTCTTTCGATACTGTGGTGATTCCTGGTGAAGACATAAATTTTCTAGTCATTTTCACTGGCACTACAAAGAAACATATTATTATTATTATTATTCTTTTTTTTTTCTCAGTTTATACCGGACTTTTATTTAAAAAACATTATCCCAGTTGGAGAAGAATTCACTTCGGCCAACTGCGACTAGTACGATAGAAATTTTCGTACTATTTGGCATGTCTGTAATATAACGGCTTTCTGCATGATGGAGACTAGATAAGTGGGTAATTCGAGGATGGTAAGTTTTGGCTGTAAATTTTTAGTAAGAACTCCGTCTACTGATATCACGAGCGGAACTATTATGGCTTCGTTAAGCTTCCAGAGTCTTTTAATTTCAATAGCGACATTTATATATTTTTGTAGTTTATGTTGTTCTGTTTTTTGTAGGTTATGTGTGAGCGGAACTGCTACGTCGATAATCCATGCTTTTTTATTTTGTTTGTCGATTAGTACCATGTCTGGTCTATTGAAGTCCACTGTTTTGTCAGTTATTATCTGTCTGTCCCAATATAGAATTGTATCGTTGGACTCAAGAACTGGGACTGGCGTGTACTTGTAATATGGCTGTACGTTCTGGATTAGGCCATATTTTGAAGCTAGGTGGGAATGGATGATTTTGGCCACCTGGTTGTGTCTGCCTAAGTATTCTGTATCTGATAATGCTGGGCAGCCGCTCGTAATGTGCTCTATAGTTTCCCCTGGTTGGTTACACCTTCTGCACTTATCAATGACGTTCAGTTTTAGGATATTTCTCTCGTAGTTTTTTGTTTTTATTACTTTATCTTGTATTGCAGTAATGAAACCTTCAGTCTCTGGATGTAAGTATCCTTTTTTTAGATGAGATAGAGATGACATTCTATCTATATAATCAGCTGATAGTTGAGCTGGGTATCTTCCATGGAGGGACTTCTCGCGCCATGAAGCGAGCCTTGATGTCCTATCTTCTAGAGGGGCGACAGGATCGGGAGAGGAGAGTTTAAGTGGAGTAAATGCGTATTATTATTATTATTATTATTATTATTATTATTATTATTATTATTACATAATATTTTTCCAAAAATGCGGAGGAAAGAAACCGGATGCGACTTATTCAGACCGCCTTCTCAAAATGCAAGTCTAGTGAACTCTTTCTATTTCTGCATGCCTTCAGTGGATGTGTCTCTACATCGGCACTGTTCGGGCAAGGAAAAATGAAATTACTTGCTATAGTAAAAAAACATCCAGACCTCGAGGAGAAGACTGCTGTATTTTATAAATCAAATTCCACACATGTGCAAATTGCCGAAGCAGGCGAGATTATCATGGTTGCTCTCTATAGAGGTAAGCATTCAAGCCAAAATCTAAATGATTTACGCTTCCAGCTGTTTGAGAGGGCAGCAGCTAAAATTAATTTTAATCTTGCTATATTGCCTCCAACCTAAGATGATGCACAATTTCACTCCCTGCGGACATACCACCAGGTAAATATAACACTTATAAATATTACTTCTTTAATATTACAATTTTTACTACACCTTTCAAGTGCAGAAGTGGCTTAGTGTGGAAAAGAAATCTGTTGATTGGGGCTGGGTGCGCACGTCCCAAGGCCTCACACAAATTACGTCCAGAGATACAACACCGCAACAACCCTTGCAGTTGATATCATGCAGTTGCAAGAGGGGCTGTAGCAATATGTGCAGTTGCAAGAAATCTGGATTAAAATGTTTGACTGTTTGTAAGTATTGCAGTGGAGAATCATGCGGCAATGCTTCTGATTTAAGTTTAAATATACACTCCGCAGACCTCGAAGAAGAATCATACGACGAGGTGTTGGATTATCTCTTCTGGCCTCAAGAAGAAGAAGAAAAGGAGATAAGAGAGAACAGCGACACAGTCGACACTCCCGGACTAGGCTAAAGTTGTTTAAAAGATCTGTTCATAACTGATTTTTTTTTTTTAAATAAAATTCCTTTCTCTTTTCCAACCCATTCAATATAATAATAGTACATGTTGGGGGAGGGGCAATTTTTGGCCCCCCTTTGACCCCGTTCGGGGCTTGGGTTCGGGGAAAAATGAATTTTCTAAACCTAGCCGTAGTAGTAGTACGTTTTCACAGATTTTCAAGTTAAAAATTGTTAAAAATGTCAAAATATGAATACTTTGGAAAACTTTGAATAGCTGTATCTCGGATATTATTCGCTCTGATACCAATTTGTAGCAAATTTAGTCTACTTTTAAAAAAATACTAAATTGTTTTTACAAAAAATTAGGCTTTAGGTGCCGAAATCAACAAAAACTGAGAAAAAAACAAAAATTTCGCAGTTTTTTGGATATTTGACCAAGACCCGGAGGTCTGCCGAGGTCGTAAACTTGGATTCAATATTAATTTTTAATCCTGTACAACATACTAAAAAAGCTTAAATACCTGATTTGACGTCAGGTAATCCTCCTTTTTGGTGATAAGGTTACTGAATTCGCACTTTTCTAACTAACTTTTAAGGCATGGAAGCATGTCTAGAAAAAACATCGCACTGAATTTTTTTAAGAGTGTATTATAGTAGAATGGCAAACCAATAAAAAACGGCTATTTGTGAAAGAATGTTACCGCTTGGTATACTTATTAGTAGTGCTCTAAAGAATCATTTTCGAAGGAGCGCCACCTTCAGGTACCATTTGGATCCAAAATGGCGGCTGATTTCTAATAATCTAATAAATATGATTTTTTGGTAAATCCATTGACTTTATAAAAAAATAGCCTTATACAAATTTGTTGAGCTTTGAACAGCCAACAAAAAAGTATTTCGGACATTTCGCGATTAGAATTGAAATAAAGCCGTTATTTAATAAAATTCAAAATTTGTTCTTTTTTTACAGAATCATTTATTTATATGTATGTTTTTAACAAAAATTAATTTAAATCACACTTTCCCTTACAAGAAGTACATAACAACGTGCAATGTAAACCTACTTTCTTACAAGCACATATATTTTGTTTACAGTTCTTTTTGCAGCCGCACCGTATCAGTTGCCTCAAGGCTGTGGACACCTGGCCTGACCAGTATGGTGAATAAATACCATATTTTTTACATCAACCGGTTATGGAAAGTATCTGGCAAAGTAGGATTTGTTTCCAATTATTGTCCCCATACATGGCCACTTTGGTATGTGGCTCTTCGAGTATGTTGGTCTAAAGCGGTTTTAGAAGGTGGAAGGTTTACAGCATTTCTTCCCATCGACGTGAAAAATTCCTTTCGGGCATCGTTAACTTCAAAGCAGTCGGATGTTGAACAGTACATTAAGACAACAAATCTTTGCAACAAATTGAAAACATGGTCAGAAATAAATCTTTGTGGCTTAGACATAAAAGGAAAAGCTTCCGTTACCTCAGGGAAAATTTGCCAGGTCTTCCAAGCAGTCGACTTTCCCTTGTCTGAGAAAAATGAGACGGTGTCACATCCCGTGAATGCATGAAAATCTAACAAAGCTTCACATTTTTGTTGAGCCAAATGTGCAGGTATCCCATTAACACATATTATTCTAAAGTGCTTATTGGCACCAAAGTGAACATATAGAGTTTTCAATCCTTCCACATACAACCGATGAAAAAAAGCAGTAGCTAACACTACAACATCGGTGTCTACTGTTCTTTTGCAAATATTTTTCCAACCTTGGCGGATGCAATACTGTACGGGTAATATAATACGTGTATCTGCTTCTTCGTGACTGCAGAGCGATAGATGTGAATTTTGGGAATTGCGGTTTGAAATGATCCTATCGTCAATTGTGCATCGTGTTTCCACAGGATAAAGAATGGATGATGTTGTACATTCATTGGATAGAAAGTGAAACAGGCCTGTTTTATTGTCTGTGGTCCTAAGAAAATCCGACCAGTTTTTAGGAAGTAGTACATTACCACCAACCTCTCGTCGCGTTCCTCCTCCACGAATTTCTCTAGTGTGATGTTTCAAACTATTGTTCTTGTATATGTCCCAAATGATATCAACGTGTTTTAAATTAAATTTATCAGCGTTATGTTTGATGTGCGATTGAAACACTTTGGCAGAGTGTTCAGCAAAATTTAAAACACCCTTAGGCAGTAAAAGGTGTACCAATGCAGGCCCATCATAGACCATACAATCATACTGAAATTCTGATGTTTCTTCTTCCTAAATTTGACATATCATCGGTTTCTTCTAAAATAAGAGGTACGTCATTAAGCACATTTTCCAGAATCTTAACAAGGATTGATTTATCTGATGATCTCTGGACTCCGTTTAAAGATAGAGCTGATGGTTGATTCTCATGTGCAAAAAATTATGCAAATCTGTCACGATTTGAACATACTATGAAAAGTCTAGAGAATAAATCCACATCAGATTTCAGGGACTTTATCAACATTGCGGATTTTATAACCTTTTTAGGTTTACAAAATAAGCGAATTTTATTCGCTTTTATTGGGTCATATATGGATACCTCTCTGCTGCTTAAGCGTTCATCAGCAAACTTATTATATAGATCCAGTCCATGTTCCTTTATACCTCAAAACAACAGAAATATATTATAATGTGTCGCGGAAATAACCATATATGAAGACCTAACTAAAATATTATTTAGACATTCGTCATCCATTGTTATTTTGGTATCAATGCAGAAAAAGTCTCTTTTGGTTTCAAAAAACGGATTTCCAAATTCAGAGTAAGCCTCTTTTAAAAGTTGTATGTTTTCTTTAAATTTCATTTGAAAAGCTGTCGATTCCTCAGGGTGTCTATTGTCGATGGATACTTCTTCATCTATGTTTGTAACTTCCATTAGCACTCTCGAGATTTCCGGACCAGAAAGCATCCATCTACGTAAGGCTGACGGATTGTTGGTTAAACCTATAAATCCACCATCGCCTTTAATAATTGCATTAAGCTGCTCATGAGCTTGATCAATTCCAATTCAAGAGAAGTGGCGAGTTGTTTTATTTATAACAAAACATCCGTTTTCAAAAGCTTTCTGAATATCTGGATTAGTTTCATTTAGTTCCGTTAAATCTTTAAGATAAACTGACAGCCATCTCGAGTAATTTGGGTGGTCAAATATGAAGAACCAAGGCATGAGAGCTTTAAGAGATTCTTTGTAGAAAGAATAATTACCTTCTCGATGGGATCTTACAAATAAAAGCAGTAAAAGCTCCAACTCCAGACATAGCTCCCACTATATAATTTTCGTAAATTGTGGTCTTATTTTCAAAAATTTCGCAAAATACATAAAATACTTTTTTGTTGGCAATAAAATAAACTACACTTTTTTTTGTGAAGTTAATAGATTCGCCAGGAAATTACCTCAATTGATTTCTTTAAAATGGCGGCCATCTTGGATCCAAATGGCAACTGAAGATGGCGCTCCTTCGAAATACGTTCCATACGGTAATAGTGTGCCAAACGGCAATATCCTTTCACGAATAGCCGTTTTGTGTCGATAATTCTATTCATGCGGTTCTACTATATCCATGTTATCAATTGCAAATGATTGGGAAAAATGATACTAAAACAGTAATAGTAGTAGTAGTACTTTTTTCAGAAATGAGAAGATTGGTCATCTCATTAGTGAAAAATAGACACTTTGTGCATGAGTTTCACGAACTTGAAGGACTAAAAGCAAATGTGTATTTTGACGTTTCTAAAGTGAAGGTCGGTAGATAATCTCAATGGTTTTCAATGCACTATTACGATTCGGCCATACGCCATAGTGAAATAATCTTACTTTCTTTCACGCTTTTTGCTTTTTTTTTACTGTTACCGTAAACATGTTTTACGCAAAAAAATATGAAAAAGTATTGTTTTTTTAACAGCAGAAGAAACCATTATGTTTCTATTATAATAATTTTAATAATACAAGTAACAGGAATATTATCCAGCTCAGTATTGTTTGTTCAGATACATATTTTCCGTAAGCCAAATATCTGGGTATCTACGTTTGCGATTGTAAACTTTGTGCCAAAACAACGAGGTCTACAAATCTATTTATCATAGTTAACATTAATGCACACCATGCTTAGACATATAAGAATGAAGTACCTCATATAAATTCTGCATCACAGTGTATTAAAATTATTCAAACTATCAAAATCAGGAGTAAAACTAGAAAATACAAGTTTCGCGTAATTCTTTGCTGACACATTATTATGTAAAATATATTATAATTTATTTTTATGAACACAGTGATTTACGACAATATGTAAAGCGACTATTTCTCAGTGATTTCTGGTTGGAAATGAACAACTTAGGTTAAATGGACCGTTTCATTTTGAGGGAGGTGTATACGACAATACGACGCATCAACTTTGTTGGTAAAAACGGAATATTTGGAATTAGTAACATATTTGACTGACTGATTGTCATTATTTCCACAGCTGTTGTGCTTGTATTTCACGTTTTTATTTACATTTCAAATTGGAGTTTTTCACATTGTAACTAAAAGTGACCAAATGGTGAATGTATGTAAAAAGAAGGCACGCAGCTTACCGACAATTTGGTCTTTTACAGGTCCTCTTTATCTACTATATTTACATCACGCTCTACTGCGAGGAGGCCAGCGAGCCCGGGCGATATGTCTCGCCTCGTCGAACTATTATCGCTCCACAAATAAATGTACGTCTGTGTAATAGTACAGTCAATTGGTGTCAAATAATCGGACTAATTCTATAGCGGCTTGGATTTTTTTTTGTGGATTCTTAAATTATCAGGGTATCAACTAAAAATATTAAAAAGCTTTTACCCCCAAGCGGATAATAAAAATTTCATTAATTTATTTTCAGTACTTCGTTAATTATTGGTTTCTACCTCCAAGAGGGGTAGAAACCAATAATTAACGAAGTACTGAAAATAAATTAATGTAACTTTTATTCATGTTTTCGGGGTCACTGATCACGAATGTGAAGTCAGAAATTAAAAATTTTATGTTGCACCCTCAATATGGCCGATGTAGAAAGGGTAAAATGGATGAATTAATTATTTTTTGTTTATTTTGAGAAATTAGGAGTTTCTTAGCAGACTGTTAAATTTTCACTCATCCTCCAATAAGAAAAAAGCTAATGAATCCGTAATTTTCTCAATTAGTTTCTTTTAGCGTAAATTTCAAACAAACTATTCTAAATTTTACTGGATAATATCTATGTCCAAGACTATTGTGTTGCATATTCTAAATTATTTTTAAAGTCTTATTCCCACAATAAATGTAGACAGACAATCATCAAAATGTAGCCACTAGAACCTTCACAAGAATATTGATAAAATGAAATAAAATTTCACTGTAATGCCTCAAATTCTCTATGAAATTTTGAGATTTTTTATGAACACTGATTTGCTTTCTTTCTATAATCTTAAAGTAATACTATATTTGAGATAATATCGCCTCACAGAACTACTGGCTTGTAGGATAAAACTATGCAATTCCTTTAAACTTCAGTGCAAAAGTGGATAATGAATAAATTATATCTACCACATGCGTTTCTGATAAACTAAAACTTGCATTAATTTTAAGTACACTTAAATCTGATAATGGCTCTGAATATTCGTCGTCATTTTCCATAAAACTTAAATTGACCTACAGAGTGTTTCAATAATCCTACATAATGGATTTTATGCGCTTATTTTTGGATTATGAGTATCATCTATTCAAATAATGGCTAGGAAACTGAAGAAACTTTAGGGAACAACTGTTTTTTTTTTAAATTTTCATCAATACCTCATAACTACCTGCTGTAGTCACTTTATTTATTTTCTAGATCCACCAAAAAATTTCTCATTTCTTTAAGCACCCATTATTTTTTTGTTTATTATTCCCAATGGGCAAATAAATACACCCTACGAACAACCGCTAGGTAAGGAATCACTACTTCCTCGTCCAAGTCTCTTGCAATGAAAATACTATATTTGCACTCCACTATGTGGAAATAATTGTTTATGGAATTTTAATAGTATAATATTTGAAATGGTGTGCCATAAAGGTAGTAGTGGTGGGGGTGAATGAAGTGAAAAAAATTCTCGATGACTTTGATTCTTGTGCATGCACTAAATCACAATATTTTTTCACCACTTTTAATAATAGGGTGGGGTGGTAATAAGTGTGGCTAATGCCACTTTTTTTTTGAGATCTTAGCTCCTCTTATATTTACTAAATACCAATTTCATGGACTCTGACTTGCTTGATTTACCTATGTACCCCCATTTACCCCAATTCACCCTTCAACTCTGCAACGGAATAAGATCAAAATATAATCTACTTTCAGATCTCGTTAAAATACATACATTCATATTTTAAGTCAATATCTTAAACGGTTCCAGAGTAATCGTGAGCACCAAAAAGACACATGACTAACAGACACACCGACGCGACTTGACAGAAAAATTTATTTTGCTCAAACTTAAAATATTGACGTTTGATGACATCCTAAGCCTATATAAACAATGAAAGTTTCAAACATTTTTTTGCGTTAATATACTTCAACTGGATGTGGAAGCACTTCGCAGAAAATGGCATGACGAAGATATAAAAAATCATGTGCCGTAAACTACACGACAGAAGTAAAACCTCTACTTCAAGCATTTTCTTCGAGGAAACCTACTACACATCCATACTACTCAAGGTAACCCATTGTGCATCCAATATACTCGAGAAGAACCACTGTGCATTCATACTTCTTGAAGTAACCCACTGCGCATCAATTTTACTCGAGGAAACCCTCTGCGCATCCATACCACTTGAGGTAACCTACTGCGCATCTATAGTACTCGAGAAAAGCCACTGCGCATCCATACTACTCGTGGTAACCTACTGCCCTTCCATTTGACACGAGGAAACCCACTGGCATCCATACTACTTGAGGTAACCTACTGCGCATCCATAATACTCGGGGAAACCTACTGCGCATCCATAGTACTCGAGAAAAGTCACTGTACATCCATACTACTCGAGGTAGATTGTAGATTGTTTAATCGGTTGGCCTTTCTTCACCTCGACCTAAAAGGTCTTTTGTGTACTCGAAGTAACTTTAATAACATGATATTTAAAATCGTCTGCCCCAAAAACCTATAAAACGATATGCCACATCGGTAGTGTGGGTGGGGGTGGTGGTAGAGGGGTGGTAGTGGGGGCGGATGAAGTGAAAAAAAAATTCTTGAAGCCTTACGTTTTTGTATTCACGCTAAATTACAATTAATAATGGGGTGAGGGTAGTAATGGGGGTGGCTAATGCCAAAAAATTTTTTAAGACCTTAGCTTCTTATATATATACTAAATACCAATTTTATGGACTCTTACCTGCTTGATTTATCCATTTACCCCAATTTACCTCCCAACCCTTCAACAGAATAAGATGAAAAGATAATCCAGTTCCAGATTTCGTTAAAATACATACGTGTACCAAATTTCAAGTCAATATCTTAAACGGTTTCAGAGTAATCGTGCGCACAAAAAAGTTACAGACAGACCGACAGACAGAAATTTTTTTGCTCAAACTTAAAATCTCAACGTTTCATGACATTCTAAGCCCATTTGAGCAACAAAATTTTAAAAAAAATTTTGTAACTAATCTCATTTAAAGTCTCAAAATGCATAAAAAAATAAAATCTTTCAAATACCTTTGATTTAAATATAAATCGATTAAATAAATTATGAAGACAACATGACGCCTAAATAGAACCAAAGTTTCATCCTCCTGAACACTCAATATCAAATACACATAGAAATTAAAGTCATATGTTGATATTGTGTATACAAGATATGTGAAATAGCTTTCATTGTAGAGGTGTAAGAATTTTTTTGGTTGTCATTTGAATTAATTTGATTTCTATATTGAAATTAAATCATTTTTGAAAAATCAGTGTTTTGACAATATGAACATTGAACTTCTTAGTAGATATATTTCAGGTTACAGTAAGTAATAAATAAAATCGGCAGCTACTGGAAGCGGCTGGAACCTCCCCACACGGTGGATCCTTATCAGCTGTATTTGGATATTACATCGGAAATCAGAGCACTAAGCAAACAGATAAATTACACGTGACTTTGGAGCCATTTATTTCATCAACAAATATCGAACGAACTGAAGCGGACTACAAGCAATCTGTTAAAACATAACCTCTCATGTTTGTTTATGTTGCATGTTAATCAATTGCCGGATATCATAAGGGTATTAACAGATAACGTTTCGAAGATTTTGTAAAATATTGGATAATGAAAAAAAAATAATAACACAGAATTTAGCCCAAATGACACTCTAACTTCAACAAGTCAATAACATTATGGACTGTTCAAGCAGACTACGCATGCATCAAATTAAAATCTTCCTGCTCGATCAAAAAGGTTGAGCAAGTCGAGCTTCGTCCGAGGCCTTTATTTTGTAATATTCGAACGTTTAAGATTTAGCTCAGTTAGCTCGATTTGCAATGAACGATTGTGACGTGTCGCATCAATCAGACGTAATATCCGAACACGGCTATAAACAATTATTACCTTAAAAAAAAAACAACTAAAATAAGTTTTGACATTGTCAAAAATATTTGGGTTGGTAACCTTTACGAATGTTGATTTTTAGGTTATGAAATATATTTAGGGACATAACATGTTTAAGTTTTTCAAGTTTATTCTCATTTTTAATGTTTGACTACGCATTTTTAGCTTGGAGCCACAGTGACTCCGAGCAGATAGTTAAAAAACTCATGCAAATAATGTTTCTATATAGACCATCTTAGGATGACGTCACGATAAGTCGACCATATTGCCTGAGGGATAACCAAACGTTCTATTCCAATGTAAACAAAGAAGTAATCTCAGTTTTAAATGTGAAATAAAAATAAAACACCATCTTTTTTTGCGACAAGGTGCGATTGTGAGATAAGGTTTATTTTGAATGTAAAAAAGCTTAGAAGAAAGGTAAAGAAATCACTTTCTGGCAGAGTCTATTGAATACTACATACGAATAATATATCACTGAAATCTAGCACTTAGTTATTTAAATGTAAACTTGCCTTGCCCATAACAATGAATACATTTGAGTTTATCTTTCTTGCAGAAATCCAGCCTCATAATATTTATATGCTTGTAAAGATTTGTATGCCTTTAACTGCTGATCTGCGAAGAAGCTGTGAGTCGACACTAAGTAATTTACCATATTAATTACGGACACACAAGGTAAAATAGACAAATCTGCAGAAAGGTCTCCAGTCTCCACTCCAAGGGTGTATGGGTCAATATTGTCTATTATTTTGATTTTCTCATCGTAGCGACACTTTACATCACCCATAAGGGTTGGATAATATTCACTATATGACATTATTACGAAAACACACACAGTTTCTCAAGGAAATCAGAAAAAAATATATAAAACCACGCAAACTGCGTGTTGTTGTCCCTCAAGCAAAATGTCAAAATTGTCAAACCCATGTGACCTAAAAATGATTGATTAATAAAAAAATAGATTGCTAATTACAGGTTAGATTTCTAACCCACAAAAAGAGTCCTATTTTATTAGGACAAAGTATTTAGGACTTCATAAACATTACACTGTACTAGATTTTAGTTGAAAGTACGGGAACCAGGCAGAAATTTTAATAACAGCTACGTAATATTCTTAAATCTTAAGAAATATATATTTTTGAGGTTAGCTGTGACGTCACGTACCATAAGCTATAAATCAACATTCACAAAGGTTACCAACCCAAATATTTTTGACAGATGGCAAAATACGTTTTCCCCTAACAATAATACCAATAATATTTTTTGGATACTGTCATATGTGCGCATATAACGAATTATTATTTTTTTTTTTAACGGAAACCAAATCGAAAGGGTGCAAGTGTGATATATCGTTGAAATTGGAATTTATACTGCTTTTTAATGGTTCAATTACAAATTCTAAGTAATCATAAAATAAACAACTTGTGCCAAAATGGCACTAAACGTAATCCGATCTCAACCAAAACCTTTTCAGATCTTCTGGAGCACTAAAGAAACCCTCATGTAAAAGTTTCATCCAAATCCGTTTAGTAGCTTCGTAGCTATCGTGCTAACACACAGGCATTAGTTACAAACCACTTTTTTGGGTTTCCGGGACCTCGAAATCGTAAAGATTTGATGTTATCTCAATTTTCGATTTTGGATTAATTGTAGTAACCTCCCACAATTATTGTGGGGAGGTTAATAAACACAACACTATAAAAACTAAGTTCGTAGGCAAGAGCACTTAATAATTTTGATTATTGATACGGGAAACAACTAAACGAAAACATCCGTTCGTTGGTAATGGGTGGTAGGGATGGCCATCTTTTGGAAAAACCATATAACTCTTGGTGGACAGCTTCCCTGCCAGATGTGGCCAGAGTAGTGTTCATGGTGGATCGTTTAAGTTTGAGTTGATATATTTTGTTTTATCTTCTGGCCTCGGCCGATTTTTCACTAAATCGGTCGAGGAAGTAAGCTGTCAAATTTTTGGTTTCAATGTTTTTCTGGGGGAATTTGGTTTTTGACAGTTTTCGAAAAAATATTTTAGGTTGGTACCAATGTCTTAAATTATTTTTAAGTTATGTAGCACTATTTTTAGGTTATGTTGCCGGAAGAATTTCCGGCGGGATGGCGGAAGTAGCGGAAATAGTTTTTAAAATATAATGTCACTTTTGAAGTTTTATTGGAAAAAACTCACCGAAAACGTTCCGGTGAGATTGCTTATACTTGTAGGGCTTGTGAGCGGTTCACGAAGGCTTCTCACACCTTCCGTAGGCTTTATGAACGTCGAAAAAACTTGTAATGTCTCGATGCACTTGACACTCAAATTTACTCAGCATACAGTCTGCACGCTTTAACACACTAGTCTATTGAACGTTAGGTTAGACCACTGAGTACAGTAACTATACAGAGGCGAAGGCTAGCCTTCCCGCCAAAACCAAATTTGTATACTCATCGCCATTTCTTAATTGTTTAACAATCAACCTCACTTTTATCTTGACACTGTTGATGTTTATCGTGTTAAGTTTGGATTTGTGAATTTTTTTTTTTCCACTCATTTTGGGATATTGAAAACATTAACCGAGAATTAAAATTCTCATAAATAAAACCTAGTGTACAACTCAATTGAAAATAGGCGCCGATTATAAGTAATCTTTTTCAAACCAACTCGAAATACACTGTCTTTTCAGTGTATCCTTAAATGAGGATCTGCACATGACGTCATAGCTAACCTCAAAAATATATATTTCTTAAAATTTAGTACTACGTAGCTATTATTAAAATTTCTGCCTGGTTCCCATACTTTCGACCAAAATCTAGTTCAATGTAATGTTTATAAAGTTCTAACTAGTTTGTAATAGATGGCAGGACAAATAAGTTCTCTCATTACTTACGCATAGATAGAAAATTTTACAGGTTCTGTGCATACGTACATACAGTGTTGCATACATTCCCGGCTTCTTGTTTTTGACAAGAGTCCAGTGACATCTGACATTAAGTAGCTAAATTAAAACATTGAAAGAATATATGTAACACTACATGCAGTATTGCACATGTCGTCACAGCTAACCTCAAAAATATATATTTCTTAAAATTTACAGGTATTACGTAGCTATTATTAAAATTTCTGCCTGGTTCCTGTACTTTCAACCAAAGTCAAGTTCAACGTAATATGTATGGAGTTTTAAATAGTTTGTCACAATAAAATAAGACACTTTTGCAGGTTAGGAATCTAACCTATAACTAGCAGTCTATTTTTATTAATCAACAATATTGAAAAATTATTTGCGTGAAATTTTAAATATTTGCTTGGAGCCAGTATGGCTCCGAGCTAAAAATGCCTATACAAACATTAAATATGAGAATAAACGAAAACACCTTAAAATTTGAGGTTGTGTTAGTTATACGATACACATGCCCAGGTAATTGTAGGACCTTATTGCTCGCGCCATCTATTAAAGTAAATAGAAACCATGCACTTACGAAGCCATTATTATAATAGGAAAGTGCCGGACCACCTATTTAATACACCGTGGTGTAGACGCAACTGGTACGCAAGGTCACAGAAAACGAGCCATCAAAACTGAAAGGAACCGCCAAAGACTTTGCCTCTGTGCAGTTACTGTATTCTGTGGTTCCACTATAAAATATATTTTACACAAGAAGCGTGTTATTTGGTTTTTAATTTTTTTCACGGAAACCAAAGCTAAAGAGTACAAGTGTGATATATCGTTGAAATCGGAATTTTTACTGCTTTTCAATGGTTCGATTACAAATTGTAAGTAATCATAAAATAAACAACTTGTTGTGCCAAAACAGCAACAAACGTAATCCGATCTCAACCAAAACCTTTTCAGATCTTCTGGGGCACTAAAGAAACCCTCATGCAAAGTTTCATCCAAATCCGTTTAGTGGCTTCGCCGCTATCGTGCTAACAGACATACACACACACACACACACACACACACACATACACACACACACAGACATTTTTCAAAAACAACTTTTTTGGGTTCCTGGGACCTCAAAACGTAAAAATTTGATGTTATCTCAATTTTCGATTTTGGACTAATTGTAGTAACCTCCCACAATTTTATTGTGGGGAGGTTAAAAAGAATATATACTGCATGAACTAAGAATTATAAAAATAATTGTCGATAGTCTTGGAAGATTTACGTGCGAGTAAAATATATAATTACAGATTATTGGCACTAATATCGAACGGCAGTAAAGTAATTTTGTATATCATTAAATCCGAACTTCAGCACTAACTCAGTTTAAAAGCGCTTTGAGTTTTAGAAACACTGGCAATAAAAATGTTTCGATCCAATATTTTTAAAGTTAAATAAAAACTGAAAAGATGCTAACGTGTACCATTCTGAGGACTGACAACTTTGGAGAATCCTCAGTATTTTAAAAGTGAAGAAGGTGCTACCATTATCTTTAGTATATCAGAGAGTTGCTGACGCCTTAAAGTTACTATGAGAAGTATAAATCGCAGAAAAGCATAATGAAAATCAGATGTATATATTATTACTTCAATAAAGACATAGATGTAAATTGAAGAGTAATGATGTTTATGATGCAGTCAAACAACAGACTCCCAATCGTGCACACTGCATTTCTTTTGTGAGCAAGCTCATATCGTGAGCTTATTGTGCTTTTGTGCAAAATATGGGGCTTTGACAAAGTTCTCAGAAAAGTTGAAGCGAACGTCGCGTCATTAGAAAATACTGAAAAGATGTGAAAAATGCCATAGAGTAAATGGAAAGCAAATATAATTTCTAATCCTATAAATATTTTAAGTGGAGTACCTCAGCGATCCATCCTGCTTCTTTTTGTTATTTATATTGCTGACAATCCTCAAGTAGTAGACCCATATACATTCATGACAATTTTTATCAACTGTACTTATTCTTCTTACTAAGTAATGAGGAGAATTAGTTATTTAAACAAAATAAATAATGATATTAACAATATGATCGTATAAAGATGCACTAAATCTGAATTCACAAAAAAAACAAATATATAACTTAATAAAAATAATTTTTAAATAGTACTGTATTACTTATTAAAATTTACTGTAAAAGTCTCGGAGTAACTTTAGATTTTTTACCCTTCGTGTAATCTAATTAAGACTGCTTCTTTTAGTTCATGATCTTGTTACACCTAGTCATAGTGAACATGAACAAAATTTAAAAAGTTCTTCTACTTATTACGCATCATTTTCATTTAACTCCTTACTACCAGATTCTAAAATGATAAAAAATTTAAAAACTTGTAAAATAAGAATAAAACTTATTTTATTTATTTATTTAACAACACTCTATCTAACAGAGCATTTCAATTACAGGAGAGGAGACACTCAGACATTTGGTAAAATGGAGAGAATTTTTGAACGTAAGATCTAGCACCAAAGTCTATTATATTATGCGCTACTTTTAAAAACAAATATTTATTGTGAAATAGTTCTGTGAGTCCCCGGATTGAAAAATGAAAATCTGTTTAAAGGTGTTTGGGGACAGCCAATAGCAGGATAGACACCACCTTCCTTGTGACTTAAAGTATTTAAGAAACGTCTATGAATTCTCTTTATGTTTTGTATGTAGATATTATAATGAGGAAATTAAATAATTGACGAAACTTTGCACAATGTTTTAGGTATGGGAAAAGAGGTTCACTTTGTATGGATAAAAGCACACATTGACATAAAAAATAATGAAATGTTCGACTCTCTGGCCAAGGATAATATCATCTCAGGATTCCCATTAGAACAAAAAAAACCCTTCAACATTTTAAAATCTAAATTTAGAAATAGTTGGTTAGAGCTGTGGTGGGAGTTTGCCATTCCAATCCTACTAGATATACACATATTCATCCTGACCTCCTATCTAAGCTTTGGCACGAAAATTATGAATATCCAAGAAAATATGTCACAACAATACAACAATACGTCTCAAATTTGGACATGCCTGTTATCCAGCATATTTGCATAAAATAAATGTTCAAATTTTTTTTTTTCAATGTTCTAAATATAGAGCAGCAAGTGACAGACTATATAACAATCTTAATACTTTTAGGCTCATTTTAATATACTTTCTCTCCTCAGCCACCATAATAATAGTAATTTACGTTACAAGACCGGAAAGAGGTGACCTAAGCAGATTCCAGGACAAGCCGCAGGTGAGTCGTGGAAGCTTGGGGAGATCTGCAAAACACTATTTTTCGGTAGTGTAACGTACAATATTTTTTTTTCGGCCGACACTGTCATACAAAAATTTTGTATTATTTTTTTAATAAATTTTCTATCAAATACAACGCAAACAATAATAACCAATTAAATAAAATATTTTTTGTGCAGCCGTACGTGAAATGGGTATTTCGCGTTCTCAAATCAGTCCGAGAAATTCAATTTCACGGCCGTTACCCTTAGCAACTGCCGAAAAACTAAAAGTCACTTTCATAATAATTGACGTTTAAGTCACTTCAAAATTGACATTTCTAAAATATGACAAACAAAAATTGTTATATTTTATTAAACATAATTAGTACATCATAATTTCCAAATTCACAACAAATACATAAATTATTTAGGATAAATATTAACATTAATTGTACAATTTGTATTATTATTGACATTTACTCCTGAAGCTGAAGCAACTAAATGCGAATAATTATTAACTTTCATTTTATAATTATTTGCATTTGAACTTGATATTAGATTTCCAGAAATTGCGTTAGAAATTTGTTTCTTATTTTCGATGGAGTCCTCTACATATTCTTCCGCTACGGTAGTAGACTCCATCCACCATGATGTTTAAGAACCAACATATCAGCACCGGTATTGGCAAGCAGCGTAGCAGAACTCCTCCGTATATACAATTCACTGTTTGGCAATCTGAGACACTTAGCAATCTTCTGGTATGCACTCTAACAACTTGTGCAATGCACTTCTCATTTCTATATCTCAAGAATACACGACGATTAGCAATATGTTTTGGTCGAAGAGCTACATATTTGCGGTAAATTTTTAGATAATCAAGATTAGTAACAGTAAAAACGCGCTTTTTATGAGTCTTAGTATCAGGAACAGTTACTATTAATACAGTGTCCTCTTTCTGAATGTCATCAAGGGTCATTTTTACCAATTCATCTCGTCAGTACCAAAACTACCTACAAAAATAATTACAATAAATAAAACTTATCACAAGTGAAATTTTTATAATATTTACCTTTAACAATAAATCATTTTCATCACTAGCTTCTTCTATGAATAAATTAATCTGCTCACGCGTCAAAACTTTCGATTTCTTTGCCTGATAACCTACTGACTTTTTTTTCAGAAAAGGTACCAATTTTAAGAACTTCCTCACATCGATCCCATCCCGAACGTTGAGCATACACTTCAACATAGAGTAAATGCTCCATAAAGTTGAACTCTTTACAACTTTTGATTTCTCCATCAAATAAGCCAACAAAATGTTTTCAGACACCATCTTAACATCTTGTCTCTCATTCCAACCTTTAAACTCGTTGTAACATTTTTCGTATATCCGTTTGGATTTTTCTGGTATTAAATCAGCAAGCGCCGAATTTATAATACTTTTTAACTCTGGAGGAGTACAAAAAATTGAAATCTCATTATCGCTCTCAGATATTTTTACGATTATTCGAGAACTGTCAAGTACACATTTAAAATACCGTTTCCATAGAAACGCTCTGACGTTAGGGCCACCACGTTTATTTAGCAAAATATAGCACAAACGGTGGTGTCATTTTCACCATCTATATTAACTGTAATTTACAATTGCACAAAAAATAGTGTTTATACCATGGCCGCGAAATTTTTTAGCGCCCTCGAGATTATCTTGCCTCGGCCGCAAGCGGCCTCGGCGATAATTTTTCTCTCGGTACATAAAAAAGAATTTCGCGGTCTTGGTGTAAAAATAACTATTTACGACCGGCACTATTATACAACTTCAATTTCTGCTTGTAGCACTTCAAAATCTGAATCCATATTTTCCATAACTTGTGAATTGACTTTTGAAAACTCGTAAAAGTCAAATGTATTTATCTATTTGACACTTATCTCAACAATTAACACAAATTCGTTTCCATAGCAACGATAATTACAGGGATTGGAACAGCTTTTTCCGATCTCTCATGTCACTTTCCAGTCTAGCCTGGAGGATAATTCCTCCAGAAAGGGTGTACTTTCTGATCGGCCGAAAAAAAAACAAGTTTTTGATTGTATCATCGGTTTTTGAAAGAAACGAATATTTTATTATGAACTTTGCGGGTGAATGTTTAAGTAGGGTAGCTTCGTATCCTCTGTTGTTTTTCCTGTGTTGCATCCCTTAATTTATAGTGGTCCTCTAATTTTGTTTGTGTTTACAAAAAATAAATGTCCTCATAGACCACAGGACGAGACGCGTGTTAAAATTTTAAATCAAGTTTCCATGTTGTCAGCAATGTGGGCGCTAAATTACCAAATATACTATTAATTTCGTAACATATTTTGATATACTATGGTAATTTGAATTTGTTGAAAATATTTCAGATTGGGCAAAAGCAGTCTCAGGTTGAATCACGCCTTAATAAAGCCATGGTATTATATATTATAATAAAAACACTAAACATACAAATAACGTGGTTGTTTACTATTTTTAAATGTAGCAGATGTAGTAAAATAATAATTTGGGAAATGAGTAAAAAATGTAAAAATAGTCAAATAAGGAAGAACAATAAGTTACCAAAGAGAAAACCACTCCGACTTTCACAGTGACGCTTGTTCTATGCTTGTAATTGTTTTCGATCTGAAATCTCTATTACGCAAATCTCAAATTCCAACCTGTGAAATGTATGTACAAGAGTAGCCAAGCCACACGCTACGCCGCGTGTAGCTGTTATTTACCTAATCTAGAATTCGTTCTGGCGCATCACGTACCAGCATCGTAAATTATCCGTAATATTTTAATCCGCAACTACGGCGTAGATAGGCAAACACACCCGTGCATGTGTCTGAAACGCCTGAATATACTTTTATATTTGTTATCTATTTTTCTAATTCAGCATGGATTGGATTTATTCGTATTGTTTGCCATTGGAAAGTTAATCTTCGTTTGATTTGTGAGTCAAGAGTAATTGATATGATTTATTGCTAGTCGGTTTATGAAATATTCTGCATCTGCAAAATTGAAGTAGCAAATAGCAAATAGCCAGTGCTTAATAATTTTGTAAATGGTAATCGATAATCAACGCATCAGTTCAATAGATCTCGGTGAAAACAAATATACCGAACATTCTTATTTAGGCCATCAGGTTTGCTCATCCTTCATTTGATTTGATTTGATTTATCAGCGTACGGTAGGCACTGCTACCACTTCTAGATATACCGCCAGCTCTGCTACGTCTGCGCTGGGTTGGACTAATGTCATGGTTGTTGCCAGCAGCGAGAGCCACGTGGATTGGATTTATTCATATTGTTTGCCGAATATACGACTAGTGGAGTCAAATTAGGACTGATAAATTCGCAATGTGAATTGTCTGGTCAGGGCGGTTTTTTTGTTTTAACGTGTTCACTGGGTCAACTATAGTTCACACTTCAGTTTTGCAGTTTCTGCGAGGTCGGCGTATTGTTTATTTAAACAATTTAATTTTTTAGACCGTGTCTTTCATCGGTTATCTTTGAATATCTCGAAATCTATAAGTCCTATGGAAAACAACAAAGAGAAGGAAACTGTTTGTTATGAGCTGTGAAACAAAAGTACATAAACTACAATTCTTTCCAATTGTTATTATTATTTTTAAAAAATTGAACATTGCAAAATTATGTGTTTTTAAACGAATTGCTGTTATTTCAAAAATAAAGGATAATTTTCAATGAAATTTTGGAAAAATATAGCTTTTACAAAGTACAATCACCGCTTAAAATTTCAAATCTAAATGATTATTAAAACGGGTCAAATATATAATTGTTGCTAAAATTTTGCACTCTTGTGAAATCCTGCCATCAAATCCGAGAAACGTGTACGATGGCTCAAATTGTAGCTTTTTATAAGTACTTTAAGATCACGAAGGAAATTTTTTTTTTTTCAAAATTTAAACCGTTTTTATTGCATTTGTTTATAATTTTCGAAATTTTAATGAAAAACAAATTCAAATAACTCTATGGTTTTTTTATGAAATCAAAATCGGTAAACGGTTTGTGAAAGTAGATTAAATAGGCCATGTTTTAAAAAAAATTTAATGCTCTGCTTGCATTTGGAGCTGAGATACGTAGGTTTTTGCGTTTCGATCACTTATAAATAAACAAATTGATATTTCATCTTAAAATTCGAGCTGATTATTCCCCAGTGCTTATACTTTTGTCCCAGCTAGTTGAAAATAATCTAGAACTACATTTTTCAAAATTGCATCTAATAAAATGTCTTTGAAATCATATCATAATTCGCGGTTGACAGGTAATATTTCCCTCTCCCACTCATTGTATTTCGCAAACTGGGTAACTAAGACAACTACAGCAATATCTCTCTCGATTTCCACCTTACCGAGATATATATTTTTTAATTAATCGTCTCTTTTCGTAAATTTTGATTATTTCATTTAATTTAACGTGAAATAATTTAATTTTTTTTTAAATTGCAGTGAATTTTTAATTTCTTTATTTTTGTTTTATTGGAATGTTCTTTCTTTTAAATATTGTTTGTTTAGCTTTTGTTTATAAAAAAAAGAGAACAATAACAATTTAATTTGTATATCGTGTTTTCCATTAGTTTTTTTTTAATATTTCGAAATCTATAAGTCCTATGGAAACCAGCAAAAGAAAACGTTATACAACAAAAGTACATAAACTATAATTTATTCCAAATGTTATTATTATTAAAAAAAATTAAATATAGCAAAATTAGACGTTTTTAACCAATGATTGTTCTTTCAAAAATAATGGATTTTCAATGAAATTTAAGAAGAATGTGATTCTTATAGAGTACAGTCACCATTTACAATTTTAGATAAAAATATTTATTAAAACGGTTAAAAAAAGCAATTGTGGGTATGAAAGTGAGAATGATTATCTGTTTGATAGTGGTGCGAGTGATGATACAGATTCTACACGGAGTGACGATAATAATTATTATGAAAATTCACGTAAGAGACAAACATTGCTAAGGTAATTTTGTAATTCATTAAAAATATCTTATTTTTAATATACTTTTTAAGAATTAATACTTACAATGTTAAGTTAAACTAATTATAGAAAATATAATTTGCAAAGACACAAAGATAAATAAAATAAATGCATCTATGGTTAATTGGGCATAAAAATAATCTATAGAAAAAACTAATTAATTTCTGTTACGAGTTATTGTTTGGAGTCAAATTAAGGATAAAGAAAAAGATAATTAAAGATTCTTCTGCTGCAGGAATTGTACTGTTTTAATTTATTTTCGATGTAATAACATGCAATGAGAAGTTTTGCAGCCTTTAATTTGGCACGACGATTCGTATCGGGGATGTCTGGGTGGCTCGGAACAAGTGCTCGGGAGGAAAATATGTTAAAATAAATTTGCTTTTGATTTTATTTGATTTTTTATTTGATTCGATTTTTGATTTGATGACTAGCTCAGAATACGAATGTTTCGGGTTTAAATCTAGATGGCAGAAATTTTTTATTATTGTATTTTGTAAAAATTTTACACAAATTTTGTGCATGGACTTAAAGTTAGTTCTAGTTAGGTTGATTTTCTTTTTAGTGAGTATATCACTAGATAAAATTAACTGTTAAGTGACTTTATTAAAGATTTTGACTTGCGAGCTTTTAGTGGCTCTTTTAATGTTTCAACTTTCGACGTCTAACAATGGCCTCCTTGAAATAGTGTGCAACCTACACAAATTTAAAAAACATTTATTACATTTTTTATGAACAAAAGCTAAACAAATCAGTTCGCGTTTAATTGAAGTGAACAATCGAAATCTATGCACAAACCAGGTGATTAAAAAAAGACGACAAAAACTATAGCAACATTGCATTTTTTTATAAACAAAAGCTAAACAAATATTGTTTATAATTTATTATTTGTGGCATATTCATGATTTCTTAGTTTGTTGGGTATTTTGCCACTGTAAAAATATTTAAAAATTTTGATGAAATAAACCTCTGCGCCAAAAGGATCAGACAGAGGTTGGTTTTTATACTTCTATTACAAAATGTCTCACACCTAAAAATATATAAACTGAAACAAAATTGTTAAATGATAAATTGAAAAATTAAAACGAAGGCAGTTGACGTTTCGGAAAATAGAAAAAGAACTATTAATGTACTTTTGTTCCACAACTCATAGCGAACATTTTCCTTCTCTTTGTTGTTTTCCATAGGACTTATAGATTTCGAGATATTCAAAGATAACCGATCAAAAACACGGTCTAAAAAATTAAATTGTTTAAATAAACAATACGCCGACCTCGCAGAAACTGCAAAACTGAACTGTGAACTATAGTTGACCCACTGAATATGTTAAAACAAAAAAAACCGCCCTGACCAGACAATTCGCATTAAAATCCTAATTTGACTCCACTAGACGGGAAGTGCAGGTTTTCGTGAAATGCGTTTTCGCATTGCGTCGTGAGTTGGAGCATTTACGCTCCTCTTCTTCTGAAACTTCTGTTCTCTCCGCTTCTGATTCCGGTAGCGTATATATATATGCAATTCCGAGATTCCTTTTCCCCTGTTGTTCGTTTCCAGTGTGCCTTCTCTAGTTTGTTCATGATCCTCTCAACTGTTGTTATCCACGCGTTGTCTCCCTATTTTAAATTTATTCCCATTCAGTTATTAATGCTTTCTTCAATAGATATGTAGGGTTCTTTGAACATATTTCCAGTACTTTATTGCGTATGTCTCTCCTCTTTGTTATTATTTTTCTCTCCTATTAATGTTGACGATTCCTGTCATTTCTTTGGTCTTGTTGTTTTTGCGAGTAGTTGGTTGACGTTTCTTTTAGATATTTTCTTCATGTCGCACACTGTACATATGTTTGTCCGTTCTGGTTTTGATGAATGCTGTCTGGTAGTCTAATAGTTTCCCGATATGATTCGGCACGAATTTTATGTAGCATTTTTATCCTACGCTACAGAGTGATATTCTTTTACAATCGCTTATACTTTGTCGTGGGTTGATTTTAAAGAGAAGTACTTATATAGTCGTGTTCCATTTCGTAGATATAGATGTAATTTCTAACCATGCTAAGGCGATAATTTCTAGAATTTGCGCGGCTGTAGCCTTGGCCCATAGTACATCAATTCGTTGGTGGTTTTGTTTATTACAGGTGCAGTGTTTCTTCTAGCTCTAGTGATTATTTTTAGCACTTGACCCTAGAAGTATAGTTGCTTGTCCCAAGGCCACTGGCCCGTATTAATTCTGTTCAGTCCTTTTTTGCATTCCTTTCTTATTCCAGCTTCTTGGTGTAGTGTTGCGAAATATTTTCTAATGCGCGTTTTTTCCCTTTTTCTCCACATGGATCTTCTACGCTTCTCTTTTCTCTTTCAAATTAGTCTTTCGTTTATGGTCTGCATCCGATATTATTTATGTGACCTCTTTTTTTTTCGGTGTCCATATTTGTTATTTTGTCAGGCTCATAGGTGACTTCTCCATTATCAACATTTTTCTTGTAGGAATTTTTATTCTTGAGATTATTGATGTCCAATCTACTTCTCCTATTAGTTGTTTTCCTAATTTCTCACGTTATTTATTCTGATATTTTTCGTACTGTGGTACGGAAATGTTCCAGGGATTGTTTGAATATTTATTATTTCTTCACGTCTTTTCAGTTTTTCGTAGTGTTTTGTGGTGTGTATTGACTTCTACTCTCGCTATCTTGTTTTTGACTCGTTCGCTTACCTTCTGGCCCACCAGGATATGATCTGGTCGTAGTTTTCTACGTGTACATTAAAATTTGCTAACATTATGGTAGGTATTTTCCTTCTCTCATTTCTTCTGGTTTCACATGTTCGCCCTGAATAATTATTAGCAAATAATTTGTTCCTATTTTCTATCTAATTTTAAACGCGATTCTTGGAAAGTCTTTTCATGTTATTTCAATTATCACCCGATTTTCTTGTTAAAAGTATTTCCTATTTGAAATTATTAATTTTATATTTAAAATAAATACCTAATTTAAGTTGTTGAAAGCAAGTAGGTAGTTTAGTAAATTGGCCAGTCTGTATCAGTAAAATAGTAAGGTAAATATGATTCAAAACTCTTTATAATATTTGACCACTTTGGGCTGAATATAATAAATGTAAAGATGCATCAAATAACTACTACTGGTGGTTTTTTAAGAACACATTTAACTACTGATACATTATTTCAAAATAAATTGGAAAACGTACATTGTAGAAGGCAGCTATACAAAGAACAATAAAATAATTAAATTTGATGAGCAGCTAAAACAGAAAAGTGTAGGGAGAACAGCACGAAAACATATTTTAATGCTATTATATATAGTAACGTTAATTTAAATATCGGTAATAAACAGGGATAAAATTTCCTAAATTGAGGGTGAGAATTCCTTTTACTTAAACAGTAATGGGGGGAAGGCGAGACCAAATAAATATAACACATACTTACCAAAAGTTAGTGTAAATATAATATTATGCATTGCTGTTGCGATACAACCTCATATGTTTTCCGCAAAAGTGTTATAGTCCTAAAGAATGACCATCTTTCAGGAAGAAATTGGCAGTGATCAATGAGCTCAACGCAATGCAAACAAACAAGAGTTGTTGCAAGCAGGTCAAAATTGTTGTCTTTATTTGCATGAGCTCAAAATAGTGATAAGAAATCAATCACCAAATATATCTGCTATACAACAAAACAGACTTAGCTAGTCTACGACTAACCAAAGATGCCCTTAACCAACATGTTTTGAAATACAAACACCTCCAAATGCGTGCAGTGCATATATGTACTCTTTATATTGTTTCAATTTCTAGGACATATCTTCAGATTATGAGTGGTAAATGGTTGGTAATAAATTATTTCCGGTCGCTAAGACCCATGATCGGATCACAAGAATTACTATTGCAGAAGTACTGCAGGTATGTATCTGGATGGGTCTCAACAAAAATGTAAATGTGACGCTGCGGGAAAATGCTCCGTACTTTGTTTGAATTGTCGCGGTCTTAATTTTAAATCTTCCAGTTCTGTAGATGATACTAATTTAAAATTATTATATTTTGTTATTGAGTTTTGCTTATTTATTTCTCCTTGTTGCCCACTATAGGCACCTTACACATAATTTTAAAAATTGACGAGAAAACAAGAATTGTGATTTATTCGATTTTTAATCATGCGAATGGTTCTTTTCATGGAAATGTCATATGGTTTATTTATTAGCATTTTATGTATTTTCGAATCTTATACATTTGAAGTGTT
Organism: Rutpela maculata; assembly: GCA_936432065.2. Classification (NCBI taxonomy): domain Eukaryota; kingdom Metazoa; phylum Arthropoda; class Insecta; order Coleoptera; family Cerambycidae; genus Rutpela; species Rutpela maculata. Next base: position 86,665,202 of record OW386293.2, read on the forward strand.
TCCTAACTAAGAGATTGTCCGAAATTGCTTCCGAAATTCACTATGTCCTGCAGGGAGTTGAAACCACCCCCTTCCTCGATCCTGAAGTGTTCCTCAAAGGGTAGTTTTATGCATTTAGGAGTAGTTGGTTAGGGGTGGGAGGCTAAATAATATCAACAACGTACTCCCCGCCCTTGAAAACGTATAGAAAACAATTTTCAGCACGTTTGGATGTTTCTTGTATGTTTCGGTATTGAGGGAGGGGGTGGTTTCAACTCATGGGGTCGTTAGGATGTCTAGTTGCCAAACTTTACAGGAGAATTGAGTTTCCTCAAAAAAAAAAAAAACGATCCAACCAGTCCTCGCATGCCTGCCAACGAAAAATGGGAAACACGCTTGGGGGGGGGGGGGTAGGTCTTATTAAGTCAACGATACATATCTGTAGCTTCCGAATCTATTACAAAATATTCTTGTTAGTGGCAACAAAGAGAAAAATACACAGATACTCCGTCGATGTTTTGGACACAATGGATTCAAGCGCAGTCAACAGGAGGAACAAGCCCTTGTGGACCTAGTGTCGGCATAATGCAATACTTCTTGATAGGCATCAGATACCCTCTACCATACCAGGCGTTACCTAACTTCCGGCAACCTCTTCTTTAGTCATACTAGCCTATACCACAACCTTCTACTTCCCCACCTTTTATCTTTCTCTTAACATTGCATACCTTACCTATTCTCTTTCTATATGTTTTATTTTGTTCTTGTTTTTATCCTTCTTGACCTTTTGTCATCTTTTTATCTTTCTAAATTCTCCCTTGACCAATAAGCTCCTGAATTTAAAAGTTGGTTTAAATTATAATTTTTTATACACCTTATCTTTCCGGAGGTAGGGAGGCCACCAGGGCAGCAATTGTTCGAACGGATTTTGTCGTTGAGCTTTTTTACCCGGGCCAATAATCAAACTTTTTTAGTTTTTATGTTTGCGCTAGGCAACAATGATAACTTCTGAGTTAATTTAATTACTGTTAAACCTCTTTGTGGCCTCTTCAAAATCAAATCGTTAATTTTACACCTGTCTGTGACAGGTAGGAGTTTTAACTTTTAATGTATTAAGCAAGCAAGCGTCTAGCTTGCACTCTGAGCATACCTAGCGAAGTGGGTTCGTGATCCACACAGCGAAAAAAAGTTTCATAGTAAATTTTCTCCTAGAAGTGGTTCGGATTCCACTATAAACTGTAGGGCCCCGTATATCTTACTCAGACAAATCTAGATCTCCTAGACTTAAGAGGGTCCTTGAGGCGACATGAAAGACTCATTTTTCCTTACGCCTCTGAGACAATGAACATTCTGGGGACGTTTGTTATGAATTTCCTAGACAGCTATTGTACCAATAGCTCAATTCTCTGAGATACACCTCCTTTTCGAGCAGGCTATTTTCCGAACACTCTTATTTTTTAGTCATCAACTGAAGGGAGACCAATATATAACGGTTATAGAACCGAACCGAACGAAAAATCAGACGGCAAAAGTCAAAGGGAACGTCCTCCTAAATTGGGACCCATGTCACTAAGGAGCTGACGAGAAAGAGCTTTGTTGTAAGTATAACAAGCATCCGCGATAGATGTCAAGATGGTGTCAGATGTACCATGCAACACGGAATGAACTTTGGAGTTGTTCTGCCACGACGCACAGTGAGGCAATACTTGTTCTTCGCTCAAATCAACACTCCAAACGCAATTTTTAAGATAAATTCGATTTTTTTTAGACTTATGAACAAAGACTGCATTGCTAGGGAAAAATAACGCAACTAAAGAATATTCCCTTTCTTGGCAGATGTATTTTCTGTTCCTTCTATTTTAGCCGTCAGTAAACTGTCTTTTTGATAGTTCTTGATAGTTATAATTTGACAGGAGTGGCATTGTCCGGATTAAATTTTCTTTGGTTCTGGACTGTTTCAAACAGTTCGTCCCCTTCTACAGGACTGATTGAAAAACATTTATATCAAAGTGAAGTACTTAGCCACGCCTATTTGCAATCCAAATTAAGACAACCTGTAGAGATACAATAGATCGAATACCGAACAGAAATAAAATAATTTTTAATTTTCTCATCGCAAAGTATGTACCTATTGATGACCAAAACCCAGCTGACGAAAATACACAAATTGTCCGAGTTGGGGATCAAACCCAGTATACGACAAAAGGGTGGCCAAACGTGCTCGTCCCAATTACGTCAACTAACCATTTATTTTCGTTCGCATAACTACAAAATGGCACCCGATCTGGAGCTAGCCCAGGTGGGCATCCATAGCTCGCAGCACCGTAACGTTTGCAAAACAGAGCGGATAAGGACTGGAGAAACAAAGTGTTTAAATAGAAATAAACCAAACTCATTTCGCCCCGAGGGCAGGTTAAAAATGATAATAGAACTCAAAACTAGCTAAAGAGAATAAAAGAAAATGAAAATTTAAAACTAATAAAACTGTGCAGCGGGTACCGGCCACTCGAGATATAGTTCAAATGCTCTGGTTTTGTGATTTTCTAAAGGCTAATGTGTGGGAAGAACAATAATTTAGAAATGAAACAAAAACCGGCAAAAAGAAACTAAATAAGAAGGGATAGAAAAAAGATAAAATATTGAAATTTATCAGTAGCAGATTAGGGCGTAACGAGCAGTTACACATACAGGGAGCGTTGCTAAAAAAGTTGACAGAAGATGTCAACGCTTGATATGGCCAGGTGTGTTATTCAGAGTGGTACATATGCTGTCTAATTTGAATTATGTTGCTTTTTAGGAGACGGCTTAACGTTTTGGAGATATTGATGTAATTATCTTGTAGGGTTCTGTCTCCAAGTTATGTCCACAGTTTCTAGCTAATTTAACAAATCTCTCATAAAATTGCCCATTACAATAATAATCCTATGAAATAGTCGAAAGTGGAAAAAGATTCAGACATATTTTGATCATTTTCAAGGGCCACATTAGGACTAATTTTAATATTCGATTTCACAGCCTTCAACCTAAAGAAGCTTGTTTTATATTTCCTTTTCTAACTCGGCTTAGTATTTAAAAATGGTTTTCAATAATTGAAATTGAGACGATGAACGTTATGTGCTAGGTGACACTACTTATATACGTAACTCTTTAATCCGTCGAAACAGATTTTTTTGAACTTTTGATAATTCTTTCTTTCAAAATTACTCAAATACCTCTAGAAATTTGATTTAGCCTTCACCTAAGACTGGCAGAGAAAGTAATTAGATTATGTGTTTCATTTTACAACATTTGCTAGTTAGATAGATAGATTTATTGGTCATATATACATAAATTATGTTTTGACACGTCAAGGAATATAGCAAAAAAACCAACAAAAAAGTGGTTGTCTTAAATAAGAAAAAAAACACAATGAATAGAACAAATAAATAACAAAGTAGAGTAAATAACAATAAAGCGCATAGAATAACGAACAAATAATCATTATCACACATAAAGTAAGTTTATAAAATTAAACGAGAAAAATGAGTTGACAAGAATTCGTCAAAATCATAAAATGCATTTTCAAGGAGGAATCGTTTAATTACATATTTAAAGCGAGTACATTCAAGTGTTTGTACAGCAATCGGTAACGCGTTGAAAAATTTTACTGCATAATAACATGTGCCAGTTCTGGTTTTTGAAAGTCGGAAAAAATCCAAATATATATTACCCCCATTACGAGTTGAGTACGTATGTATACTTTCACATGTTATGTAATTATTTAAGTTATTTTTAACAAGAACAAGGCACTGGAGTATATAATTACAGGGTAAAGTCAATATCTTAAGGCTTATAAAAGTATCCTAGAATCATCCCTATATGGTAACCCAGCAACGATTCTGACAGCCTTTCTTTGCAGTGAAAAAACTTGAGGTATGTGCCGAGTGGCCCCATATTAAAATGGCATAAGCAAGGGAAAATTGAGTTATTGCATGATATGATATTAAAACCGTTGACTGTGACAAACAATTTTGTAAATTGCGCAATAAGAAAATATTGTGTGATATATTCTTGCAGATGTAGGACGTGTATTCTCCCATGTTAACTTACTGTCCAAAATAACGCCCAGAAATGTAACGCAATGAGAGGTCATCTGTACAGAGTGCTGTCTTAAAGAAGGAACCATAGTCTCTGTTTTATCAATGTTACAATCTTTATGGGAATGAGCTAATGTTGTGTCATCAGCATAGAGAGTGAAATTTGTTGAGAGACTACTGTTTGGCAAATCATTAATATAAATGAGAAATAAAACCGGTCCCAAAACTGAACCCTGAGGGAACCAAATTTAGGTTTTAGTTTATTCACTAAAATATTGTGAGGCACACAGTCGAAAGCCTTACTTAGGTCTAAAAATTGCACATGTACAAATTCTTTGGCCTCGAATTTATTTATTACATTTATCAACGAATTAATTACTAATGTCGTTGACAATTTTGACCTGAAGCCATATTGACAACTATTAAAAAGACTACAATTTTCAAAATAATTCGTGATTTGAAATAATGACACGATAGAAATGGGCCTGTAATTTGCCGGATCATTAATACAGCTTTTTTTTAAGTAACACTTTTGACAGTTTAAGACATTTTGGAAACATATTCTTTCTAATGCATTCATTAATTAGTTTCGTGAGAATTGAAGAATTGAGAATTTTAATGTTGAGATATCATAAGTATCTTTGCTCTGTTTGTTTTTCAGATTAACGATTACATCTAGGACTTGATTTTAAGTGACTTCAGTAAAAATAAAATCCTTGTCAGCACCAGTTTCTATAGAACTTGTAAAATAATTTTCAAAATTGTCGGTGGCAAATGACAAGGAGTTAACTAAATTTTGAGCAATGTTTCTAAAATAATTATTAAATTCGTCAAGAGAAATAACACAGCCCCACAAAAAAAAAAAAGTTCAGACCAGCGAACCAGACCCATGTATCCCTATGTATTTTCGGTCGCTGAATCCGAATCCGAGGTCAAAAAAATTCGTACACCCCCAAAATCTTGAGCTAGAGCCAAAAAACACCCCTGGACTGGGGTAAAAAGAATATTAAGCTACGAGAATAGTTGTTACATCCTAATCTATCGAATTATACAAATTAAGGTTAAACAGCAGCGTACATACAATAGACATGAAACACACCCCCAGTGAGGGGTGAAAACTAGCCCCCATTTATAAAAAAAATCGATCCAAAACAGCAGTGACTGTTGGAAAAGCTCGAAAGGTCTAAGTTTTGTTAAAGGGCATCAGATCCGACGTAATCTTCATAAACTGCCCGTATAGGGTTGAGAACAACCACCCTTACACAAAACAAGAGAAAATGTAAAATCCGTCAGGATTTCTATTTTGCGTAGTACTCTAAAATAGAACTAGAAACTTACGTACCATCAACGCCCCACAGTGTCAACCCTCAGATGGTGTGAAAACTACCCCCTATGTAAGATTTATCTATAAAAAGTTACAGTGACTTCTATAAAAATTCGAAACACCTACGTTGTGTGGAAGTGAGAAGAAACTAGACTATGTTGGGCGCTGTGCTTGAAAACCACCCCCATGGGGTTGCGAGATGCTACCCCCATATCCGTAGGACATTGGAAGTGTGCATCACGATTTTTGCTAATCATAGCATAAAAATGTAAATCCGGTTAGTTTCTCTCTGTTTTTCCAGCATCCTACAGATAGAGGGGTGGTATCTCGCAACCCCGTGGGGCTGGTTTTCAAGCATAGCGTCGAATATAGTCCAGTTTCTTCTCATTTCCACACAACGCAGGTGTTTCGAATTTTTACACTACATTTTTATACTGTAACTTTTTAGTTTAGGGGGTAGTTTTCACACCCTCTGAGGGTTGACACTGTATGGCGTTAATGATACGTAAGTTTCTAGTTCTATTTTAGAGTACTACGCAATTTCAGCCAATCATAGCATTCATGAAAATAGAAATCCTGTTGGATTTTACGTTTTTTCTTGTTTTTCTCGTGTCCTTTAAACTTGAAGATGGTTGTTCTCAACCCTATAGGGGCAGTTTATGAAGATTACGTTGGACCTGATGAAGTTTGTTATCACTTTAACAAAATTTAGACATTTCGAGCTTTTTCAGTACTCATTGATGTTTTCGATCGATTTCTCACCCCTCCCTGGGGGTGTGTTTCATATCTGTTGTATGTACGCTGTTTAACCTTAATTTGTATAATTCGATAGATTAGGATGTAACAACTATTCTCGTAGCTTAATATTCTTTTTACCCTAGTCCAGGGGTGTTTTTTGGCTCTAGCTAAAGATTTTGGGGGTGTACGAATTTTTTTGACCTCGGATTCGGATTCAGCGACCGAAAATACATGGGGATACATGGGTCTGGTTCGTTGGTCTGAACTTTTTTTTTTTTTTGTGGGGCTGTGTAATTTCTGACGAATTGCCTGTTTTATTTTTGTTTATATTAACCAAATTCCACATTGCTTTTTGCTGATTCTTAATTCTACGAATATAGTTATCGTTTGCTACTTTCTTGGCTTTTAATATTTCATTTTTATAAATACGTGTTTTGTCGTTAATCAATTTTTTCAAATCGCTAGTAGGATTAGTCTTATAAATATCAAGAAGGAAACGTAATGTCTCTCTCAAATGACGCAAATCATCAGTGTACCAAGTTACATTAACTTTCTTGTCACTGGTGTTAAAATCTTGGACTTAACTGGGAAAAACATGTCCAGAGCAGAAGTAATTATATCCAAGATAAATTCAGATTTAACATCAATATCTATGGAAGAATCATCGATAAACCCCCAATCGATCTGTTGCAGATATCTGTTTAAATTAAACAAACCTATCGGAAATAGGTCTGAAAGAATTTTTTTTTGATGCTCGTGGAGGCCTACAGTTAATTATACTTAAATTGATACCAACATGATCAGACAAGTGTGTATCGAATAATTGCAAATGTCAGTCTAATTCAATTATTTGACATTTCAATGCTACACAAAGACTGCATTTCTAAGAAAACATAAAGAAGAAAAATAGAAAAATATTAATTTTTTTGATTAGTTATATTTTCTGTTCCTTTTTTTTAAACCATCAGCAAACTGCATTTTTGACAGTTATTAATAGTTATAATTTGACAGGAGTGGAATTGTCCAGATTAAATTTTCTCTGGTCCACCCAGTAGACACCCTACTTACCAAATATCCTAATATGTCTGAAATAATCTAAAGCTTGCGGCGGTCCCGGTCATGAAAATTTAATAAACCTTTATTATTGTAAGCAGACAGTGGCAGTAAACTCGCAGCATATTGTGTCCTGACATTAATAATTGATAAAGTCGACTGCCATTATTCCGTGTAGTCATAAAGTTGCTGTTGTCTCTTTATAAAGGGGACAGCTAACCGGTGCAAGCTTGTGGCAGTCGTGTCAGATGGTCGTTCGATTGCCAAGGGGCATGATAAATTCCGACTGCATCTTGACAGGGGTGTCTAGATTGAGTATTCATATTGATGGCGAGAGCAGGTCGCTTCGACTTATACTTCGTCTTAGTTTGGATTGTTGTCATGTACATCGCTGCACTGCAAATAGGAATAAATAAGGATCGGCTAGGAAAAGAGCAGAATGTTTGTGTTTGATGTCCCCATTCAACGAGTTTCGCTGGAAATCAAGTGTATTTCCGCAAAAAGAGGAAGTGGACGCTTTACAACTGCTAGAGATTTTATGGATTGGACTTTTTAAAAAAGCACTTTATCGACAGAAGTTGCCAGTACATTCGTTATAAATTTTGCGGTTTTTTGTATGATTGGTAAACAAAATAGATAATACAAATAGTAATATATGTATGCAAGCAGAGAGTAATAACTTTTACGTTTTTACCTATATTTATCTATCCGGGGAATTGTTTGAATAGATAAATAGATAGACAGCGTTTATTTAACCACATTTACATACATGTTTGTACATTTGTAGCAAGTCAACTTAACAAAAAATAATAATAACAAAAAAAGAAAATAGGGTAATATATCACAGATTTTGCAACCAGTACGTTGTATAAAACGGATGCTTCTAAGAGTACTTTGATAATAATCATATAGTAATAAATAAGACAAAAGTAATAAGTAGTAAAAAAAAATAATAAAAGTCTGTAAGAGTAAGTCTGTTCCACATCAATATAAATTCATATTTATTGAAGTAATGATCAACTGAATAAAACAGTGTTTTAGTATAATTTTTTTAACAGCGTTTTTAAAGGGGTTTAAATTTAGTAATTTAACTTCAGCTTGGAGTTTATTATACAGATTAAGGTTTAGTGAATTGTTCTCTGATTTTTTAGCATAATACGAGGGATCCTTAATAAATCTGTAGATCTTGTTCTGTAACTGTAGATATCAGAAGGAGTGTCAAAACTACTAATGCTTTTATGTATTTCGATAAGAGAAAAAAATATATATAAAGATGGTAAAGGCATTATGACACATTTTAAGAATAGTGGCTGACAGTGTTCGCTATTTTTTATTAATTCCAGCAATTGTTCTAACCGTTCTTTTTGGAGCCGAAATATTTTTATGGCATTACTTGAATTTCCCCATAAGATTACTGCATATGAAATGCGAGAATGAAACAGTGCAAAATATGTTGAAAGTAGTGTGTTAACACCCAACACTAACCCCAACTGGCGTAATGAAAAAATTATACTTGAAAGAGATTTGCCTAGAACGTCAACATGACCGCACTAATTCAGTTTATCATCTATTGTAACGCCTAACAGCTTAACGCTTTCTCCATTTGTGATGCTGTGATTAGACGATATAACAAGTTTCTGAGATTTATTACTGTTTAATTTAAGTTTATTTGTAGTAAACCATTTGTCAGCAATTTCCCCAAGTTATTACTAAGAGATGTACATTCTTTATTTGAAGCAATCAATGTTGTATCGTCTGCGAAGAGAATACAATTATAAGGCTGAAGAAATTTACAAATATCGTTAATAAATCATATGAATAGGATAGGCCCCAGTACAGATCCTTGAGGCACGCCATGTTTAACGTAACTTAAATCAGAGTTAACATTATTAACACTAACAAATAGCTTCCTATTTGTTAAATGGGATTTGATAGAGGCAAACCTCTTATACCATAACGCGTTAATTTTTCAATTAGCAGATTGTGAGGAACGCAGACAAAAGCTTTAGAGAAATCACACAAGGTGATTCCTGCGTGCTTTCCCTCCTCAAAGCCACGAACCATGTCATCTCCGTACTGATTGCGTTGTCGATAACTTGGGACGGAAACCAAATTGATTTGCTGAGAGCATAATTCTGTAAGAATTATGCTCAAGACAGAGCCCATTTTAAAAGAATTTCAATTAGCTTCCCAAAAATGAGAACAATCGAGATTGGACGGTAGTTGTCCAAGAGCTTCATGTCACCCTTTTTATAAAGCGGATACTTTTGTTATTTTAAATGCGTCTGGGAAAACTCCTTCGCTGAAGCATCTATTTATTAAAGCTGTAAGGGGGTCTAAAATTATATCAATGTTGTTTATAATTATCTTACTATTTAAATCATCAGTACATGGGGATTTTTTCAGAACATTTACTGCATCAAGTACGTCATGTTTGGTAACTGGTCTGAGAAAAAAGGAATCAGCAATGACAGGAATTTCTCTTAATATATCGTTTACGCTTATATCACTCTTTGGTAGTTCTGTAAGAATATCCTCTGCTACTGTGCTAACATATTTACTGAAATCATCCTGTGCCAAAGCAGGATCTATTTGGGTTTTCAATGAATGAAAATTGTTATGCTCATAGTTTATTAATTTCCAGTCGTTTCTAGATTTGTTCTCAGAGTTTTCGATATGATGATCATAAGCAGCTTTTTTTTTGTTACGTTTATCTCGTGCTTATAACTTTTAAGTAAGTTTTTGTAAACCTGGAAATGATTAGGATCTCTAGTTACAATACTTTCCGATGAGCCAGGAACTTGAAATTTTGTATAAATGGAGGGGGCACCTTTCCTATCAACAAAAATTTTGAATAATTCGACGGTTCCGATATGGCGACCAATCTGTATCGGGTGCCACAGGATATTGGCTCACCCCTATTTCCTTTATTTTTTTTAACGCAAAAACTTTATTTTTTAAATGGGAATTTGGTGACTAATTGTGTTTAAAAAATTATAGATTTTTTTCTGATTTCATTGATATCCATTACATATGTCTGTACAGGGTGATTCACCATAAACGTCCCCCCCTCTAACTTGGTTATTTCTAGACCGATTCGAGAGCTTCAAAAACCAGATTAAATAATTTTCTAGCAAGTTTTTATGCGTCATATTGAGAAAATAATGACGTTTAAATCTAACCATATACGGGGTGTTACTTGATTTTTTTTTAATGGAACACCCTGTATCTAACTCGAGAATCGCAATCCTCATTTTTCTCTGATTTCAAAAATATAAAATTTCACATGGCTATCTTCTAGAGTTTTTCTAATATTTACAAGAACGTCGATAAATTATAAATTACAAACTGATCAGAAAATTTTAAGTAGGCATTGAAAACGATGAAGCATTTTTCAATTATTTTAATTGCCTCTACTTTTCCGACCAGTTCTCCGACATCCATGGCGCTTAGCACCGCAGATAAAAGGCACTTTTTGTAAATATTGATGCATAATAAGTTTAATTTCATTTGATGAAACAACAAAGAATAAAATTAATTTGAACACAAAACAAGAAATTTATTGAAAGAAAGCAAGAGAAAAATTACAATAACTGTTCTATGTCTCTCTACCATCATTATTTACACACCAGTTCATTCTTTTATTAAAATCTCTGGACATATTTTCCAAAATATTGCTCATATTGATGAGGTCAATTACTTCAATGATTATATTTTTGAAATCTGGGAGAAATGAGGATTGTGATTCTTGAGTTAGATACAGGGTGTTCCGTTTAAAAATTAAGTAACACCCTGTATATGGGTAGATTTGGACGTCATTATTTTCTCAATATAACGTGAAAAACCTTGCTAGAAAATGATTTAATCTTGTTTTTGAAATTCTCGAATCGGTCCAGAAGTACCCAAGTTAGAAGGGGGACATTTATGGTGAGTCACCCTGTACATACATGTTTGTTTTTCAATTTTGTTTCACACATTTAAAAACGAAAAATACAGTGTCAAAGTAATTTTTATTGAATCTTAACATAATTCTATCTCCGTAGATTTTTGACCAAGTTTTGACCAAATTTGACGGCTTTATCTCAAATTCAATTTAATTTCATAGTCTTCAAGTTTTAATGTCAGTCAAGTCGCGTTTTAATACTTTCTGAATTTCGTAGTTTTGAAGATATTTGCAAACCACAGTTTTATAAAAAAAATTTCTAATTCTTAACATTTTTCTAATTTTATTAACAATAATTTGATTAAACAATTAATAAATCAAAAGCAATTCAACAGGTTCTCCGAGGATTTAGCTCTTTTACTTCTAAAGTGACTTCACTATTATCTGGATAAACAATGAGACTCTGAAGCTTTCAGTAAGGCATCCAAGTCCTGATTAATATTATCATTGGCTATGTTTACCTCAATGGTTTGAATGAAAAATAAATTTGTGTATCTCAGCATACAGATGTGGTGAATATACAATATTTAATATATTAATTCACTTGTATACAGTGTAAAAAATAATGGTCCCAGAATTGACTCTTGAGGAACTCCACAAAATATATAATATGTCGAATTTTTTTTAGCCTTACAAAATTCTTTTCACTCGCCTGCCGTCACTGTGAGTAAAAACATTCTGTGAAAACGTCAATCATGGGCATAAAAAACGATTTATTTACCTATAGGTTATTAATCCCTCTAAAAGTCAGTAAACTGTAGCATAGTAAAAAGTAATTCGAGTTACTATAGCCGATCAAATATTTGTATAAAACATATATAATGGGTATATTGAAAATGGATCTTTGGTATTATCATTTCTCATATTGATGGCTTATATAGCTCTGTAATTTTCCTTGTCCATTATACTTTGTTTGAAGACTACAGACAATTGTTTTCATGGATATAGTTTTGTTTGTGGTTAATTGATATTTGATAGGTACCTTTGTAATTATAATAGAAACGATTTGAACTCATAAAAACGAACACTATAGTATTAGTTCATTTTCAACTTACACGGTGCGTAAATATTAAAGAAGAGTTTGTTTTGTATATAACTACTTTGTAATGATATCAATTTTGGCCAAATTTTGACACGATTTTTCAACTATTCTAGCTTTAATTAACTATAAATTAATTACTTGTAGGGCCATTCACATAATATGTCATGTATACAAGGAGAATAGTGACAGTGATTTTTAAATGGATTTGAATTTTCACAGTGATGTGATGTGTCTTGACCTATATATTCATAAATAATTGATGAGAAATACATACTGTTTTTTGCCATTGATTTGTATTAGAGAAAGTTCCAAAATAGATAAAAATCCATTACAAAACAAAACTTGTTAATAATAACTGAAAATCTCAGTACTTTTTGGATTTTGAATTCAACTGTAATTTCAAAGAAAACGTGGATGAATATCGTTAGATTCGTTATGGAAATTTTTTCCTTTTAGCTGTAATTTTGAAAAAAGTGATTTTATCAACTGTTTTCCTTCTGTAACATAAATTAACTACAAAGCAATTCAATATGTGTTTTTCTTCAATTATTTATGACTATTAATATAACTTCAAGTGAGTCACGGCACAAAAGATTAAAAAATAAATTTGGTTTAAAAAATTTTCAAATAGCAAAAACAGTTGTGAAATTAACATACTCATATGCAGAATGATCTCTGGATTCCAAAAATGTAAAAATATTCACGATGCCCGTTTTAAAATAAATAGTTCAAATAATAACCCATAACAATAACAACCCATGAAGAAAAATTATCGTAATATATAATATATTACTTCCAAATTTAGGTAGCTTAGAGGTAAAAAAAATATTACCTATTTTTATACTAACTATTATTAGACAAAGAATTACTTTATAAAAGAAAATGAAATCAACCAGAAATCTTTTACTTTTTAAAAGGAATAGCTGAAAATTCATTAAGAAGATCCAAGCATAAAAGAAACACAGTAGGGTAGATTCTGTCCTTTTACTCTTAAAGCGAAGAAATTTAAAAAAGAGTTATTGGATATTTTCAAAATTCTTAATATGTGTTATAATAGGGACACCAACTAAATAAATTATTTGTAAAAATAAAAACCGTTCTGACTTGCCAAGGCTGGAATATCCTAAACCAAGTGGAAGTACTCTGACTAGATTATATAATAATTGTTAAAGCATCCATTGATTTTTTAAATGGTTTTACCTCACTTAGAAAGACATATACTGGGACCTACTTTATTCATAATATACCTAAATGATCTTCTTAACCTAGACTGTTACAGAAACATAGTGTCATATGCTGGTGACACTGTACTATTCGTAGAAGGCGAGACTTGGGCTGAAATAACCACAAAAATAAAGGAAGATTTAAACAAAATAACAAAATGGTTTGATAACAATTTGCTAACGGTTAACCTAAATAAAACAATGTATATACCATTTTCGAGTTACAAAAGTGGCTTACCATCCTATACAACTATCGGTATTGAACTCAAACACAGGAATACCATATGGAATTTGAAAAACTCAGAATATGTTAAATATCTTGGAATAATTGCAGATAAACATTTGAGATGGAACCACCACATTGAAAACTTCTACTATGCGTTAGTACAATCACTGCTTACTTATGGTATTATTGGCTGGAGTGGAGCATATTCAAATGTACTAAAACCTCTGGAAATCATACAAAAAAGAATACTCAAAATCATTTTTAATTTTCCGGCAAGGTTCTCAACTGAGTAACTTTTTAAAGATACCAAAATATGTGACGTAAGAAACCTTTTTTATTTAACTGCGTTAATTAATAACGAATTCTATATCACATATACATAACACACACAAAACAAACAAAAATCTATTATTACCCAAAAAAGAAAGACCATTGGACGGAGAGTATACCATTACATTGGCATAACCACCCGAATTAAAGCAAATAATATACAAAAATTCTCAAAAATAAAACATCGCCAGTGGTTAATTGATCCGCTTTTCTTCTTTTTATCTTTTTCTTCTTTGATGTTAAATATACATTTGACATAATCGTTGTTATTTCTTTATACATATTTGCATTCTTTATGTATATGCTTATATATTTTGTTTCTTCCCTCTTCATAAAATATAATACGTATAATATATATACATGTTCTCGTATTATATAATATTTAAGTATCACTTTAGTTACCTTTTATTATTTGATTTTCTTATTTTCATTTTAGTATTTTATCACATTTAATATAGCAATAGTGTTGAAAAAATATATTACTTCCTAGGAATTCGACACCTACAGTCAAGTTTTTTCAAAAACTTAAGGAAGTCTCGGATACCTACTTTTAGTAACTATTATAGTCTGCCACTGTTCTCAATATTTATTGACACTGTTATCTACTTAATATATGCATATGTATTATGTACTATGTAAATTAATGTAAATAAATAAATATTATTATTGTATCCGTGAATACAAATGGACAGTTGAATAATATTACTTTTTTGTAGTTCACCGTGTATATTTCTTTAAAAGGAATCAATAAATGAGTAGCGTGATGCAACAAATTACTTCCACATCCAGTGGAAGTATAGTAACGATAAAAAAATTTTTTTAAATTTTTATTGTTCAAATAAGCTTAAAATGTCATGAAACGTCGAGATTTTAAGTTTAAGCGAAAAAAAATTCTGTCTGTCGGTCTGTAACTTTTTTTTGTGCGCACGTTTACTCTGGAACCGTTTAAGATATTGACTTGAAATTTGGTACACGTATATACTTTACCGAGATCTGGAACTAGATTATATTTTCATGTTGTTCCGACGAAGAGTTGGTAAATTGGGGTAAATTTGGGGTAAATGTGTAAATCAAGCAGGTAAGAGTCGATAAAATTGGCATTTAGTATATACAAGAGAAGCTAGGGTCTCAAAAAAATTTTTGGCATTAGCCACCCCCATTACCACCCCCACCCCCTTATTAAAGGGGATGAAAAAAAAATGATTTAGTGTATGTACTATCATGAGCGAAATTAAATAGGACAACTATTTTTTTCTAATGTAAATCTCTCTCTATTTGCACACTTCCAATGAATTATGACAACTAACTGACAATGTCACAAAAATTAAAGTTAGATGTACACAACTAGATTTTAGCAAAAATACGTTATAAGGCTTGTCCTATTTAATTTTGCTCACGATAGTACAAGAACCAGAAACCTCAAAATATTTTTTTACTTCATCCACCCCCACTACCCCCCCCCCCACCCCACTACCGATGTGGGGTATCGTTTTATGGGTTTTTGGGGTAGAGGATTTCAAATATTATATTATTAAAGTTCCATAAACAATTATTTCCACATACAAAGTTTTTTCGTTGTGAGTGACTTGGGTAGAGAATCTGGATGTGGAAGTAGTGATTCTTTAGGCAGCGGTTTTTTTAGAGGTGGTTATTCAAAGGACTAAATAAACTAAATTTTGGGGGAGTCAGCTTCCACGATGGGATTTCAGTTGGATGAAGATTGTAAATGGGAATTAAACTTTCCTGCATCGAATTTAAGAGTTCATATAATCTTACGCCGACTGGTCTTGAGATAGTGCTTCTATTCTGATATGGTAAGTATCAGTTTCGGCTGAAGAGTAACTTATAATTAGGATGCTCTGGTTGCGCTCAGATACAAGAAGAATAAGAAACTAGGAACTGTTGTCGTCGGTATTCTAAGGGTGGAATTCCAGCTTCACAGCAGAGGGCCTTATATGGGCTTGTACGATAAGCCCCAAGGCCAATCTTAGTCTGATGCAGTGGATGCTGTTCAGTTTTTTCAGTCGATAATTAAGTGCTGACCCATATACTACACATCCATAATCCATTCTGAATAGTATCATTGTCCTGTGGATAGGGCCTTATATGAGCTTGTACGATAAGCCCCAAGGCCAATATTAGTCCGATGCAGTGGATTCTGTTCAGTTTTTTCAGTCGGTAATTCAGTGCTGACCCATATACTACACATCCATAATTCATTCTGGATAGTATCATTGTCCTGTGGATATTGAGATTGACTTTTTTATCTGCTCCCCAATTGATGCTCGATATAGATTTTAACAAATTAAGCACTCTCTTATATTTCAATGAAATATCGTTTATATGAGCACCCCAGTACAACTTTCTGTCTAATGTCATATTAAGACCTTTGTTTCAATTTTATATTCTAACGTTCGATCTTGTAGAGTCAGATTTAGATGTCTATGTTCCCACCGTAACCGACAAAAGTGAACACAGTGAGTTTCGGTAGTTGAAAAACGTAGTCCATTTCTATTTGCTTTCTCCAGCAGGTCATTAGGATAGCTGCTTGTAAATTATTTTCAATAATATCTATCTGTTTTAGTGAATAATAATATATTGCCAAATCAACATTCTTCCTATTGACGGATTAGTGGAGGTCAATAGCTCATTTACTGCAATGGCAAATAATATTACGCTCAATGTGGAGCGTTGAGGTATTCCGTTTTGTAATTGTCTAGCTTCTGATGTATAGTTCCCTACACTTACCCGAAAAGTTCTGTTGTGCAAAAAGCTTTGGATGAAACAGAGGCCCCATTTATGGAGAGTCTTGAGGATGCTGAATCTCCAAATCATATCCTAGTCTTTTTCTGTATCGAAGAATACTACAATTGTATGACTTCTGTTGCTGAAGCTGTTTAGGATAATATTCTTCAATTGGACTAGATTATCTATGGTGAACCTATGCTTTCGAAAACCCATCTGTGCTTCTGATAATAACTTATTTTTTTGTAGGTGCCACATAAGTCTATTGCTAACCATCTTCTCTATTAGTTTACCTAAGCAGCACGTTAGTGAGCTAGGACGTTAATTATTAGGTGATTTTGGGTCCTTTCCTGGTTTCAATACTGGGATAATTATTGCTTCTTTCCACTGATCTGGATAGACACCTTCTAGCCAGATTTTATTGAGTACCAGCAGCAATGACTCTTTAAATGTAGATGGTAATTACCGAATCATCTCATATACTATGTTATCAGATCCTGGTGAGGAATTTCCAGCAGTGTTAAGCGCCTAATCCAGTTCTCTAATTTTGAAAGGTTCATTATAGCTTGAGGTACTAGGCTCACTAAAGTCCAAAGGAGATTCAGAAATTTCTCTATGCTGTAAAAAGTCTGCATCATAGTTAGACGAAATACTAGCGTCCCTAAAATGATTCGCTAGTATTTTTACTACTTCATTGGTCTCTGATATTATTTGACCATTTATTTCTAAAATTGACGAAAGGTTTGAAATTTTTTTACCTATTTTTTTTCCTACGTCTGATGTAGGCGTAATAGCAGTGATTGAGCTAACATATTATAACTCCCAGGCGTGTTTCTTACTACTCAAAATAATGCGTCGAGCTATCGACCGAGTACGTTTAAGGCAAATGCAGTTATCTTGAGTTGGGTATCTTTTAAATTTGTTTAATGCCTGTTTCTTATTTTCATTGGCAGTTGCAACTTCGTTGTTCCACCAAGCAACTCTTGGATGGCGACAGTTACATTTTGATTTATTTAGAATGCTACTTTCGGTCGCATGAATAATGGTAAATGTGTAGATTGTGTCCACTGCGGCATTTGTGTAACTGGAAATTTCTATTTGTATTATTTCTTCTTTAAATTTGACCCAATCTGCTTTATGTAGATTCCACCCTGATATAGGCACGTTCGGAGTGTTAGCTTCAGCAAACTTTATACATATAGGGATATGGTCTGAACAAAGATGATTATCAAGTACTACCCACGAGAGTCGATTTGCAATTGTAGGAGAGTATAGAATTAAATCAATAGCAGAAAATGAGTTTGATCTGCTATTAAGGTACGTCATTTCGCCTGTATTAAGTAATACCAAATTGTTATTATTTATAACCGATACTATTATTCGTCCTCTTTCATCTCTATTCTCTGATCCCATAAAGGATTGTGGGAGTTGAAGTCTCCTAATATTAGATATGGTGTTGGTAATTGAAAGATCAAGTGCTCTAAGTCATTTTTATTCCTTGCAGAATTAGGTTGCAAATTGTCATTCTGATCGGGTAATGAATTTGTACAGCTATCGCTTGTAGTTGGGTTTGTAAAATAATTTCATTCACAGGGATATTATTTTTAACATATATAGCACGACGGTCAGGGAGGACACTCTTGCTAAAACTGTTAAAGCCTCTGATATTGAATTTCTCTCCTGATATCAAATGGGTTTGTGTGATTTTTTGTTACATTGTATTGTTTGGAACAAGTTTCAAATAGTAAAAGAAATATGTGTCTTGATGAAGGTGCACACGATGAAAATAAGAATTGCTTTTTCACCTACTTCACAAAATTTTAAACATGACAAAGAAGGTTTTCAATTCGACCCCCATGAATTTTTATTATACTCTTCGCAAATACGAAAACAAAGAGTTTATTGCATTTAATCGACACATTTGTAAAACCGTAGAGTTCGCTCGAATAAAAGAATTTCATATCATTGTGCTAATGAACGAATTCCGAACAACTCTCAAAATGTCCGTCCGTCCGTCCGTCCGTCACTTTTCTTGTAAGCACGATAACTTAAGAACCAACAGTCCGATTTTATTGAAATTTCGGCAGTAAGTTAGCTAGAGGAAAAGCCCTATTGTGTTTGAACAAAATCGATGAATATGCTTCTTTTGTGCAGAAGTTAAATAGAGGGTGAAAAGGGTGAAAACATTCGAAATAAAATTTCACCGCCTTCAATAGGTCGCTAAAAATTATGAAATAAAATTTCACCGTCGCGTCGCCTTATTACCTAATACCGATATTTTTTATCGACTTCAATATCGATTAATATTATAAGGTTCAATTAACTGGGCGAGAGTAAAATTTTATTGCACAATGTTTAGCGACCTTTTTTGAAGACGGTTAAATTTTTGTTATCTCAGAATGTCGATCTGGAAACAGGAGAACATTTACAATAGCAATTAGATAATAAAAGCATCAATAATATCCATACGGATTGCTTGCATTACATGGTAGTATTCTGTAAAAGCTGTATCACTGACTGAAAATCTGAAATAAAAAATGACACAATTTATTTTTCAATTTTAAAATTTTATTTTGCATTCATTGTTACACTACTTCTGATACACAGATGAATATTCCACACCTTTTGAAGTGAGTGTTAAAGATTTAGAAGAATGTAGTAGAAGTCAAATGAAGACGACAAACTTTTACTTCCACATCCAGTGGAAGTATAGTAACGACAAAAAAGTTTTAAAAATTTTTATTGTTCAAATAGGCTTAGAATGTCACGAAACGTCGAGATTTTAAGTTTGAGGGAAAAAATTTTCTGTCTGTGGGTCTGTCTGTTTCCGGGCTGTCTGTCGGTCTGTCTGTCGGTCTGTCTGTAACTTTTTTGTGCGCACGTTTACTCTGGAACCGTTTGAGATATTGACTTGAAATTTGGTACGCATATACGAGGTCTAGAACGAGATTATATTTTCATCTTGCTCCCTCGAAAGGTTGGGGGGTAAATTTGGGGAAAATAGGTAAATCAAGCAGGTAAGAGTCCATAAAATTGGTATTTAGTATATATATAAGAGAAGCTGAGGTCTCAAAAAAAATTTTGGCATTAGCCACCCCCATTCATCCCATTATTAAATGGGATGAAAAAAATTGTGATTTAGGGTGTGTACAAGAACCAGAAACCTCAAAATGTTTTTTTACTTCATCCACCCCCACTATCACCCCCTATCACCACCCCCACCCCGCTACCGATGTGGGGTATCGTTTTATGGGTTTTTGGGGTAGAGGATTTCAAATATTATATTATTAAAGTCCCATAAACAATTATTTCCACATTCAAAATTTTTTCGTTGTGAGTGACTTGCATAAAAAATCTGGATGTGGAAGTAGTGATTCCTTGGGCAGCGGTTCTTTTTATCTTAAATTGGTAGCTTTTCATTTTAGAGCCCATTAGATTTGACATAATTTTTTCTTTTCATCGAGGTATTACAAATAGTCATTTGTTTCTATAATAGCGTTATATTTCAAAGAAGTGAAAAGCTAAGTTTGCTGCTGTAGTATATTTTCAAATAATTTAGTCACTCGGTGAAGATATTGATGTATTATTACTTTTATATTATTGCATATAGACAAAGGTTTATTTTGTGCGAACATAGACATTGAATTGGAATACTATTTTTGTAAAAAATATGAAACAATATATTTATTTCAATTGTTTTAAATAAAAAACCCTATTTCTTTATTTACTCTTGCAAAATCTAAACATTAGCTTTTCATTTAATGTATAATACTATTAGCTTAGATACACTTTTACTTTGAATTAACTTGATTTTTTATGCAGGTGGTATTTTTCTTAGTTAGTTATTTAATAAATATATAAAAACATTCTTGTCTATGTCTTCTATAAGCGAAATGTTATCAATAGTGGAGCAATAACAAGAACATGGCTTATTCAACTGGGTCAAACTTTTCTGGCTGTCTGCATAAAATAACATTGAGGGTAACGAGCAGGCAGATGCTCTGGTCAGGGGGGGCTCTCAGCGGCCCCTACTAGGTCCGGAGCTCGCTCTCGGCAATTCTAGATCAAATGTCAAGAAGGTCAAGAACTGGAGTCGTTCCCAATTTTTAACTTCTGAGCCTCCTACCCAGGAAAGGGAAGCTCCTTATCTGACGTTCCTTGCCGAAGCGAGCACAACAAACCCTGCAACTAACCAGGAAACATGTCAGAACCGTCGTAGATCTTTTGACTCGACAGGGCTCTTTCAGAAAACACCTACACACTATTTGGGTGGTTGATAACCCCGACTGCAGGTTCTGTGGTTCTGTGGAGATGAGGAAAAAAGTTCCAACTACGTCCTCATTTCCTGCCCAAGTTTCTTCTTTCTTATAAGCTTCAGGCATTAGTTTTCCAGTGCTGGAGGAAATAAGGTAGGATTTTGGCCTAGAATAATGTTTTCCCATTGTGACTTTCGTATCAGCGACGTATATCAAAAATTAAAAACTCTGTAAAAGTATTCATCCAAAACTCCCCTCTCTGACTCACAACCTTATTAAAAATGCAAAGTTTGTATCCTTTCTTCTTCTTCTTCTTCTTTTAGCGCCGCACTCAGGCCTTGTGGTCCATTGTGCTACCGCTACGAATTTATTGAATTCCCCCATCCAGGTCGGATTCTAACCCAAAAGCCAAAACCCTTTTTATAGGGGCATTTCTTATTTCCTCCGGCACCGGAGAGCCAATGCCGAAGTGTTTGTGCATCAAGTACATAAGACTAGGACAGGAAGTAAGGACGTCGATGGAAGTCTCCTTCTCGTCTCCGCAGAACCTGCAGTGTTGTCAACCACCCCCATAGTGTGCAGGTGTTTTCTGAAAGAGCCGTGTCCAGTCAAAAGACCTACCACGGTTCTGACCTGTTTCCTGTTTAGTCGCAGGATTTGTTCCGCTCGCTTCGGAAAGGGCCCCGAGATCAGGAGCCTCGCTTGCCGGAGTCCTGGGTAGGAGGCCCAGAAGTCAAAGAACTGGGATCGTGTCCAGTCTTCTACTGACTTCTTGGCATTTGATCTAGGGTAACCGAGAGCCGGCTCCTGTATCCTTTAGTTATTAATTATTTTAACATTAAAAATGTTTTTAGTTTCCTATCTGGAACCTGAATTCGTGAGAAGTGCATGTTGCATTTGCGGCATGAAGTAAACAAGGTTATTATAGTTATAGGTTGCCTGATAACGGCTGATTGCAGCAGACAAGGTTACTAAATCTAACTTTATCATTTTCAGTGTCCCTCCCTGGTTGCATCTTTGCGAAAAGCTGCGAATTTTTTTGTTGAATGACAACTCTGTATATTATTTTTACCTAAAAACTATGGTTATTTTCTTAACACCTGTGTTATTTTTCATTATCTTTTCTGCAGGACAACTATTTTTGACCTTTTCAATTAAAAGAATGTCAGGTTTTCTTCCTTGCAATAGCGACAACTACATTTCATACATTACTTTACACTGCCATTTCTTAATTAGTTATTTTTATAGTTACCACCCCGTATATATTTCACTAAAAGTATGTCAGATTTCTTCCTCGGTATTGTGTACAGTCCAAATATTTTTCATATAGACAATAATTGTGTTAACTGCGTGCCAAATATTATCCTTCTCCGTCACATTTTTTCATATTTTTTTTTAGAATGACCACCCTGCATATTTTATTAACATCTTTCTTCTTTGAAAGTTGTGTTAACTGCATGCGAAATATTATCGTCCTCCGTCACATTACCATTTTTTTTTTGGGTGACCACCCTGTATATTTGTTTTTTATATTTTTATTCTTTGACAACTGTGTTAACTGCTTGCGAAATATTATCGTAATCCGCCGCATTTTTTAATTTTTTTTAGGATTTATTTTTTTTCATATTTTTTTCTTTGACAGTTGTATTAACTGTGTAGTGACTCACTCACTCACTCGCCTTATCTTATTATTACGGAAGTCAGGAGTTTCTGTGGAGATGAAAAACAAAAACAAGAAAACAACAAGAAATAAATATATTTTTATAAACATGAAATAAAATATAAAATATGTTATAAACAATTTTAATATATGTATACTCCCACAAAATTTTATTTATTATAGCTTTTACTATAAATTGGTGACCCTGACGAGCACGTAATCTCCTATCCCGACGTAATTAAATTAGTTGACGAATGAAGCAAAATCATTTCTATACTCGAAGCTCGCTGTGAAGAAATTATAAAGCTACAAATTTAAGAAACCCAAGCAGATAGAAATATAGGCAGTATTTCAAAAAAGAAGAACTCATTAAAATACATGCGAAATATTATCATATTCCATCACATTAAAAAAAAATTGGATGACCACACTCTGTATACTTTTTTATATTTTTCTTTGACAGTTGTATTATTACTTGCAAAATATTATCGTTTTCCGCCACATTTTCAAATTTTTTTTTGGGTGACCACCCTGTATATTTATTTTTTATGTTTTAGTTCTTTAACAATTGTGTTAACCCTTTGCGAAATATTATCGTCTTCCGTCACATTCTTCTAATTTTTTTTTGGGTCACCACTGTATATTTTTTTTCATATTTTTCTTCTTTGACAGTTGTATTAGCTGCATGCGAAATATTATCGTCCTCCGTCACATTTTTAAATTTTTGTTTGGGTGACCACCCCGTATATATATATTTTATATTTTTCTTTGACAATTGTGTCAACTGTGTGTGACATATTATCGTCCTCCGCCACGTTTTTTAATTTTTTTTTGATGGCCACTCTGTATATTTTTTCATATTTTAATTGTTTGACACTTGCATTAACTGCACCCGAAAAAATATAATCGTCCTCCGCCACGTTGTGTATATTTTTTTTTCAAATTTTTCTTTTTTGACAGTTGTGTTAACTCTATGTGAAATATTATCGTGCTCCGCCACATTTTTCAATTTTTCTTTGTGTATATTTTTTTTCATCCTTGACAGTTGTTGTGTTAACTGCATGCCAAACATTACTATTTTCAGCATATTTTTTCCTTACTTATACTTTTTATGGGGTATTGCTGTATTCCAGTTCTTCGTTAGCAGTAGGGTCAACTACCTACCAAATATTGTCCATCTCCGACAAGTAGTTTTGTAGTTATAGCGCCAACAGACAGACAGCAGACCGACAGACAGACAGACAGACTGATTGACGGAATTATAAACGGCTTTAATGTACGGACTCTGAAACTCCGGATTAATCTCGGAAGGTGATTTTTCCACTTCCCTTCGGTAAGCGAGGGAGTAAAAATTAAATAATACTATGCGAGTTTTGATTATTTAAAAAACGTGTTTTAAAATTTCTTTTAACCGCTTATTGTAGATATTTTCTGCGAATGACGTGTACCATAATACTGTACTTTTGTAGTATATATATCAAATGTCCGTTGTTTTATTATAAAATAAATTACAATTCCGTAGTAGAGTGAATTAGCACAAAAGAGGCACCGTGTAATTATATGTCAGTTAGTGAGTCCGCTCTATTTCCATGGAACTGGCAAAATAGATTACATATACGTATATAGTAAATTTACATGTATGCGTTTCAACTAGGAACTGAAAATTAAAATTCTCTACCAAATTAATATCACTCATAGTCTGTCAACTCGTAGTAATGGGATTTTATTCAAACAAAAAAATTAAATACGAATGGCTAAATAGAAAACTGTTCGTACATTGTTGTAAATAATACACTAGTTTTTAATTACTGCAGTAATTAAAAAATACCATTTGGAATCCAATTAGAAATTAATTTGACGTCAGTTATAGTTTACTAACTAGTTTATCGCTCTAATGGCGGGGTTTATAATAATTAAATTCGTTCGGTACGAGCTATACGAAATAACAGGTATTTTAAAATAATTTAATTACTGTGGTTGTGGCATGTATATTAGTGGTACGTACTGTGAATCCCACAGTTCTAACAAGTATGCAAGTTACAAGTTACCTGTAGCTGAATTGTAGATCAAACTTAGATTGGGTAAAAGCATCGGTGCTTAACACTGGTCTGGTAAATGACACCTTACAAGATTATGCGCTAAAAATTGGGGACTTGAAAAGAGTCAGTGTTTGAACAGTCTTTTAAGAAGTGTACTTTTTCATTTTTGGTTTCATAATTATTGAAAAATGTTGTTTTATGTATATAATAGACAACTTTCATACGTTTAATATGAACCTTATTCTACTCCTACTTCCATATTAAGGTGGTCGGTTTCGTGAACGTAATTCGAGAATTTCTCCTGCATCCCTGAACCGATTGAAAAATCTTATTGATGTTCTTTTAGAGACAGCTTTTTAGAATGGTACTAGGCTATTTAAAACTAAAAAAAGAAAAAAAAATTTACTTGTGCGAAAATCAAAAAAAAAATGTTTTGACTTTTCAATAGTCTGGTACCATACTATAATGTTGTCTCTAAAGACCTATTAAAACATTTTTTGAATCGGTTCAGAAATGTAAGAGAAATTCTCGAAATACGAAATCATTTTCTTAAGCACGGCATACAGTGGTGCTTTTTTTTTTTTTTTAGAAAACAGGCGTCAAAAATCGGTAACGTAGCCAATTTTCGATACAAATTTACGAAACTTGGTAGAGTTAAGTATTTGAATATGCTATATTCAGTTTTGCTGCAGAAATTTTTCTAAAATTTTTACTTTAGATGGTTCAAACAATAAAATAAAGTTGATATAATTAACAAGAGTTTATGCCCAAGTATAGTATATTTATTAATAATCATCAGTCAATATCATCAATATTATAAAGTCATCCCCCGATTCTTCTTCATTTTCTTAGACACTAAGAATTTCTTCAACTTTTGATGGTATTGCTGGGCCTTTATACCACAATGGTTCAAGTCTATTGTTTTCATTTAATTGCCATCCACATTCGGTTGGTTCATATAAAATACAAGTCGGTTCGGTAGCATTTTGCCACATTGTATTTATAAATATGGTGCGCAAAATTTTTTGCGATAAGGTTTTCCAGCATGGAGGAATATTACTGGAATTGAAATTTATCAGGTCTTTGTAAAATTCAATTTATTACACAATTTAGGACCATCTGTGCCCCAAGCATTTGACAAGATCGCAGAATTTATTCTAAAAAAAATACCCAAAAAATACATTTAATTTTTGACAGATATTTTTCTCCCTCAATAAAAGATTCAGAAAGATTAACTTGGAATATATAGATTAGCAATCAAAAATGATTTGATGAAATTTGATGAAATTAATTCGATATACAGTGTGTGCTCGGAAAGAGTTTGCTTATCTTGGGAAGTCCAAGTCCAAGAAAATGAAGAAGAATCGGTGGATAATTGAATAAATAATATTGATGATATTGACTCTGATGATTATTAATAAATATACTATACTTGGGCATAAACTTTTGTTAATTATATCAACTTTATTTTATTGTTTGAATCATCTAAAATAAAAATTTTCCTATAATTCCTTTCATCATATTTATCCTCGTATAATTATAAATCTAAGAAAGGAACAAGACATTTTATTCTATAAAAAATTTTACTCCAAAACAAGTTTGTTTAACGTACTACTTTTTGTAATAGATGTGAATCGAGATCATGCAATAAAGTTGGTATGCCGGATACTTCCGGCAGTTTTTGGGCCCGCATACCAAGATATTTTCAAAGATCACATCAAAACGAACTTAAAAAAAAAAAAGAAAAAGTTTGCACGTTATAAGGGGGAAATTTCATCCCCCTTCACACACTTCAAATAGGTATGCCACACCCGTTCGGCCAAATAAAGTGGTTTGCGTAATTTTTTTCTGAAAGGGTACGGCATTTTCTATCGAAGACACTACAAATAATCAATATCCGCGATGACGGTAAAACATTATTGCATTTTTATATTAATTAATTTTTTTTAACATTTTTTCGGCTTTTTAAATCTACGCGTACCAAGCTTATTTTGTTCGTATAATTTTTAACTATCAATTCACATAAAAATTTTTCGATTCCGCTATGAGGGGGCTTTCAGTGTCACCGGCTCCGGGTCTAAGACTTAGAATGTGAAACGCTGAGATTTTAAGTTTGGGCAAAAAAAATCTGTTTGTCGGTCTGTCGGTCTATCCGTCTGTAACTTTTTCTTGTGCTCACGCTTACTCTGGAAAGGTTTATGATATAGACTGAAAATTGGTATACATATGTATTATAACGAGATCCGAAACTAGATTATATTTTGATCTTATTCCAATGAAGAGTTGGGTGGGTAAATGACCTGGCTTCTCGTATATTCACTAAATTTCGAATTTATGGACCCTTTCTTGCTTGCCTTACATATTTACCCCAAAACCTTCAACAGGTTCAGATCAAAATATAATCTAGTTCCAGATTTCGTTCTAATACGTAGGTATGCCAAAGAGCAATGTTAAGAAAGGGCTTTTTCTCAAGGATATTGACCGGTTTTAATTACAAAAAAAATCCTAATACACAGTTGAATGTTTTTTATCATATTAAGGTGACTTGGCCAATTCAGATCACTCCTGAATATTTCTTACCCCTCTAAGAAGGGGGTGTGGGGTGTCAATATCCCCTTTAAAAAATGTTGCTCGATTTTTATAATAAGAAATTATTTAGTTATTTAAATAATTTTTGTTCGTTAGAATAGGAATCATCTTTCATTTTATGGCCCCTTCAAATTCCAAATCTACCTACGAAACGGGTGGGAGTAACTATTTAGGAACTTTCAATTAGTTTTTATTACAACAGAAATCCTTCATTACCTCTTACATGGATTTCTATCAGAATAGTCACTTAGTAACTCCAAAAAAATAACCCTAAATACTTATTGACTATACTAACTAAATAATTTTTTACTATAAAAATCAAGCAACATTTTTTAAAGAGGATATTGACACTCTACACTCCCTCCTTAGAGGGGGTGTAGGGTGAAGAAATATTCACTACTGATTTGAATTGAATATGATAAAAAGAGATCCGTGTGTATTAGGATTTTTTTTTGTAATTAAAACCGATCAATATCCCTGAGAAGATCCCCTTTAAGGGTGAGAATTCATGAGTGTACTCAGAAGTAATCAGATTATTATATTCTGATAGCAATCACTCAGAGAGGTGTTCTGGTTTTTTAAAAAATATGTAAATAACTATATAGTAGTTATAGTAGCTTACAACCTTCTTGAGGTTGTTAGCTACTATATTGGGGGTAGTAAAAGAATGTCGGTGAATGACGGTAAATTTGATTCTTTTACTTATTTTTCTACTTAGTTATCGAAACTTAATATTTTAAGAGAATTTCCTGCAAAATTCCAATATCACCCTCAAATAAGGGTAGTTTTTTAATGTGTTCCGGAGATTTTTCGCCAAAACGGGTGACGAATTCGTTTTCAGCACCCCAAAATTAGTAGAAAAGATGGCTTCCACATTTTACCACGGATGGGTCAAAAAAGACCTTTTATTAACATTGCTCTTTAAAGTCAATGTCATAAACCATTCCAGAGCAATCGCTCATTTTAAAAGCATATTTGAACAAATAACAATTTTCTGAATTATTTTTATGGTTACAATATTTCACTCCACTATGTGGATGTGGAGGGAATTTACAATATACATAACCAATAAATAATATTGTATTTTCATATTAAATTTTAGATATTAGGTGCATGAAAGTTATCTACTAAATTCCCAAAAAATGTTCATTAAATAGTCTTAGAACAGGTCAGAAAATTCTTAGTTGCGATCCATTAACGCACGAAATCGTCATTTTTCGGAAGATTATATGCAAAATTCAGTTATGGTACAATTTTCTCAATAACGTGAAAATAAAGTAAATATGAAATAACAAATGCTGAAAATAGATTATAGTAGCTCTTAGTAAAGTCTTTAAAATGATCTGCCGGAATCTGTCCAAAGATTAAACGTTCGCAAATGTTCACGAATATTTTGCGAAAGAACGTAAATTATTGGTAATTTAAAATCTATGATCAGACTGTTAAGAGACCAAACATTTTGCTGAACATATTTTCTAAAATTTAGTTTTAGTGAAATGCAATGAGTTTCTTAGGCGTAGAAATAAATCCATTATATTGTTGCAATCACACAAAAAGTTTCATTCTTGTTAACTCAAGAAATCAAACAAAATCAAATATTTTTTTAATTAGAATCAAGTATTCACAAAAGCATTTAGTTAACTAAATCAGCTAGATAATATAACATATTACCATAATCTCCTATTGTAATTTTCATACTTAACTGCTTCTGAAACTCTTCCATGATTTAAGCTGTGAAAAATAGATTTTTACACCTACAAAATAGTATTTCGTCATCCTATAGGTACTGAGAGAAAAATCTACTAGCCGTTACTAACAAATTAATAAACTTTACGCAAAACTTCAATTAAATAGGGAACAACCAAAGTAATTCATTATATTTATGAAGTCATTTTCGTAAGAAAGTTTAATAGTGGTTATTAAGGAAGAAAAAAACTTCTAAGGTGATGTTTGTATTACTACCAGTTTTGTACTTTTTATACGGTTATCAAATGTCTTCATACGACTGAAAGTATAATAACAAGTCATTATTATCGTATACAGAGAATGTATTTACATCCCATTAGCACTATAAATAGTCTTCCAGTTAGTATTAGATAGCTTTATTAATTTAGATAAATAACAGAACTACAGCCATTAAAAACTTTAATAGTAGTTATACCAAACGAGTGCTATTGTAGAAACTTTAGGGCATATTTTATAAGATTACATTAATAAAATTGTTGATAGATACTTTCATTAATATACTTAAATCTCCTAATTGCAAAGCGAGTCTATGAAGCTAAACCTCCAGATCTTTTGAGTACTCAGATGAAGGTACAAATTTGAAATTTGGAGAATTGAAATTATTGGTGAAATATTGTTGCCCTAATCTGGGCACGCTAATATACTAGTTAGGTAAATACTTTAAAACACTCATTATTGGAGAACCAATCAAAACAACTACTCTTCTAGCTAATACTGACGAAGTATTGAATTACATGATAGGATTCTTAGCATTTTAAAGAAAAAAAAAAATATTGAAAATATTTCAATCATTTATTTACATTTAGTCATTAGGGCAACAATATACAGAAAGTAGGTATTTTCATAATAAATAAAAAAATGTGTAAGTTGTGATTTGCATAATACCTAAATAATATTGGTGAAATGTTATGAAAAGTTCTTATTTTTATTTTTAAAATGGAAATCGGAAATTTTCAAACAAAAAAGTTCCTGAGATCCTACTTTTGAGTGCAGTTTTAAATATTAAACTATTTATTTTCTAACATCAACATCTATTTACTTTATTATATTGTATTGATCTTTCCAAAGAAAATAAAACTTATAAAAAGAAAATAAGAACTGCAACGGTTGTGTTATTGTCTGCAACAATTCATGCGATGTATATACAAAGAAAATTAGAACTACTATGTTCTTTCCAGTGCAGAGTCCATCTTGCATGCCTTGTATCTACACTCGGCGCCGTCGATATAAATCCTATTCAAAGTCGATTTGTCTGTTTAACCCGAAACCTTAAAAGGTCAGCTTTAAACTTGGAAATTACTTGAGAATAAGTAGATAATAAGATAAAAGCTCACAAAACTTAACCTAAGTTGTCACGACGTGAAATAGAATAATTTAATATTTTCCATTAGAATGGATAGTGGAAAATCAAATTCAGTTGTAAAGAGAGTTAGTAAAATTACTTGTTATTACGTAGTAACGGAAATTTTATATTTTGTGTGTCGATAGATGTGTCTACGAAAATCGTTATATGTAATGATGTGAAATTTTAAACTATCAACGTCATTACAGAGCCAGGGATAGTTAAACGTATAGGATAAATTCCTTAATAGGATAAATTATTTAATAGGATGAATTCCTTGAAACCTACTAGTGCATATAATCCGTTTAAACAGATATGATTTTTTAATGCCAGACCTCTACTTAAAATTATGTTTGGAGTAACGTCAATTTGTTAGAATTGACGAATACGTTCATTACATCGACACGCACGCACGCGCGCACGCACCCACAGACACACACACACACACACATACACACAAAGTCGAGTGCTAGCAGGCAGATCTATGAACTCTCATGCATTTTGACCCGCTGAACACGAATCCGATGTCCGTCTCAAAAAACTCCTTAGAAGTGCCCGAAAAATCCCAAACAAGTAAATAAAAAGCATTCATGAACTGATCACTATACCTATACGTAATTTGGTGCACTGAAACCGAATCCAAGGTCAGAATTGATGCGCGATGATCGAATATCTTGGAAAATCCATATTTAGGATGAAAACGTACCCAAAAATGACTGAATCATAGCCCGAAATTGACTTTGCTCTACATAATATCTGAACATATAATTTCTAACGTATTTTCACGAGCTGAACATAATACCGTAGTCAAAATTAAAGCGTAATCTGCAAACTTCATAGAGAAATATTATTTCAGCATATATTCTGATATATAGAGGCTGTATGTAAAAGAATTACACCCGTTTGCCATTGTATAAATCAGTTGAGAAAAATTATTGACCAATCTACACTTCTGATTTCGTACAGTATTATTGCTTGAGGTAGTTCTAAGGAAAGTGGGAGAATTTTTAAAATGCAGAAAATGCAGTAAAGGACAATACAAACAAATTGTAAATTTATCTTTACTGAGTTGACAATATTGACACTACTTTGTGTCTACATACTACAGTTATTAATATATGCAAAATCCGAAATTAACCAGCTGAGTCACTTAAATAAAAACCATGATTATAACACTTGAAATAACTTGATACTAGAAATTCCTCAACATAATTTACATCTCCTTGAAAAAAGCCCTATGTTGCCATTAAAGCTTACAATAAATTACCTAACATAACAAAAGCTCAAATGAAAGAATTTTTAAACAAATTTCAAAAAATTATTATTGAGTAAGTGTTACTATTCAATTAATACTTTAGCGATAACGAGCTGTAAAGTTTGTAGTTTTTTTTGCTATTTTATATTTTTTATATTTTCTAAGTTTTGTGTTATATTATTCGGTTTATATGTAGATTTGTATCTCTTACTTGTATGTATATATAACACTTAGGGCCAATTTTACAATATCGGTTTAAACCGCGGAGTGCGGATTAAACTACGGCCTTGAAAAAACATCTGTTTTAGAATGTCGTTAATTTTGTTTTTATACGTAATATGATGGATATAATCGAAATATTTTATTAGTTATTATTTATTTATTATTATTTACTGTCTAATGACGTCGAAGAAATTATATTAATGTAATAGAAGGTGTTCGAAGTTCTAAGTTTAAACTGCACAGTTTAATCTAACATTATAATACTGGCCCTTATTTGTGTATAAAGGACAGTTTTACTTATTATATAATTTTCTCTTTTTTTTATACATTTTTAATACTTTATTCACATTGTAGTTGTACACTGACATACAATAAATACATTTTCTTGTATCTGAAATGGTAAATAGAATAAAGATGATGATGATTATGATTATGATGAAGTATGACTTTGGGGACAACATAAATCACATCACGAATTACATTGCTGTAGAAAAGACGGGTACGTGTTTAGTTTTAGTATAGTTAAACAAAAATTGTAAATTTATTTTACGTTAAACTAAAATGACATTTTTTTATTAGTTACTTGTTAGTAATATTGAAATTACAGTTCTAGTTTTTAAAATTTACCATTTTTCGGTATCCGTTAGAACAGACCTAGGAACACCTTTCCATCATTATAATATTATTATACCTGTTTGATTTAATCAAATAGGTATATTGTAACCATTTACAAATTTTTAATAATCATCGTAGAAAAAGATATTTAGTATCAAAATTGGTTTCATAATATATTAAACTTAAATATCAAATAAAAAAGCTTATGTGTAATATGCATTCTGTATTGCTACCTGGTTTTTAGCCATATATTTAATTAAACAATACACCTTACCAGTCCTCAGCTAACGTTCTTTTAAATGAATCTCAAGCGCCAGCTTCCCAGCACATACAGTCGCACCTGTTACTTACCTATCATTACTATGGGTGATCTAATCAAATAGCATATTAATATACGATTAAGAGCATTTAATCAAGAAAACAAATCCGGTGAAGCTTATAACAAATGTTTATTGAAATCATCATGTCAAAGTGACATTTTCCTGTCAACAGAGTTAGCGACAAAATTTCTTGACAGGTATCAAAGTGACAGTTCTCCAACTAACAACTTTTAGATGCATTTTGTCTGACAGCTGTCAAAAAATCTTTCGTACGCGAAAGTAACTAATGCCTGTCAAAAAAAGACTTTCAAAGTATATAGTGAGCAGCAACGGAATTAAAGTCTCCCAACCCTTCGGTAACCGCCCCCCGGTCGAGGATTAGAAATTTATAAATTAAAATTAAAAAGAAACATGGACTCGCCGTCAAAAATAGATAGAGTAGCTATACAAAATGAAATGTGTGGTTAGTCAAAGGGTGGCCAGCCCTCCCCCCAACAAGGATGTCTGGTGATGAAAGCAACGCCTCAATCACCTCAGTTTCTCTGGATAGGAGGACTCTTATGAGAAAAGCATTAAAAAGAAACAAGTAGGTTCAAATTCACCGATCGCAAGATTTTTTTTTTCTATTTTAATATGAAGAAAATATTTAAAATTAATAAATATGATTAAATAAGATCATTTATATTTTTTAGAGCTATTTTCGGCATTAAAGATCCACCGGGTGGGGAGGTTTCAGCTGCTTCCATTAGCTGCCAATTTTTTAAATAAGTATACAAAATTTACATGTTACTAATTCAAGGAAAATTTAGAAAAAATATATATACAATGAAACACTTATTTTAAGCAAAAGATTGGAAAGGTGCGTTGAATAAATCTCCAGTTATCTTCAGGACGATAAAAAACCAAATCAAATCGTTACCATCAATTAAAAACCGGTCTTCGGTATAAGCTTCACAAAATTATTTTGCACGTAGACAGGGTCGTGACACGAAATTAAAATAAAATAATAATCTCCCATGGTAAAAAAAATCCAACAAAATATATCTAAGAAATCATATCCAAGATTACCAGACATAAGTTGCCTAAAAAAATTTTAAATCTTCATCTTACGCCTACAAAATGAACTTACCCTCTTCGGGTCTAAAAATACAATTGACATGTGGCCTGTGCCTGTCCTGACACAAGAAAATGTAGCCATAATCTAACAAATGATGCAAAATATGCTCTGTCGAGCAATAATTGTGTAAAAATGAATCGATCCCAATAATTACGAACAAATGATGGCTAAATTCAATCAAACTATTTCTCTCAACAAATATCTGCTACCTCACATCTACAGTTCATCTCAAACTTATAGCAACATGAGGCCCAGTGTTTCAATGCAAAGTTAAGCACTTTATCCTACAAATAAATTAGCTAGAAGTTTAGAATATGAAGTTGCAATATTAAAATGTTTAATAAAAGCATATTCTAAACTTTTAGCTAATTTATTTGTAGGATAAAGTGCTTAACTTTGCATTGAAATACTGGGCCTCATGTTGCTATAAGTTTGAGATGAACTGTAGTCTCACGGTTCGCAAAAGAAGACCGGAAATCTCTATCTACTCAACAGGTGTGACAGAATCTTTTACTGTGCACACTCACCTGAATTCTGAGCAATTCAGAAAATAATAAGCTACTAGATACATAAACCTTGAATCAATGAACGGACGTCATCATTCTCCTTTGTCTGAACTAATTCATTGAAGGATGACAATAATTTCATACCATAGGCGTAGCAAATTTTTATAAGATGGAAATTATTATAATAAATAATAATAATAATAATAATAATAATATTAATAATGATAAATTGGAGTAGACTACAGTATTGGGCACTTTCAGTAGGTTCAATGAGTAAATATAAAAAATCAAGCACGTGAGATTTAAAAAGTTATAAAAACTTTATATACATTTGTATTATCTTTTCACAATATTTCAAATTTAATTATACTTTCATTTACACTTGAGATTTCCAATAAATAAAATATTAATTTTTGGTTAAATGGTTATTTGTTCATATATACAGTGTGTCCCATTTTGCTTGGAACCACCTCTATGAAAAGTTTATTTTCCTATTTACATCAGTTTCTTTTTTAATCGTAGATCTCTCTTAATTTTATAAAACATGAAAGCTTCGCCTATTGCGAACTTTTCTAGGGGTGAAAACTGAAGATCTTATTACCGATGTCTTTATTTCTAATCTGAGAACTCCATTGGATTTGGCCACCTCTCAAATGAATGTGTAGCAAATTTCGTGAAAAGTTCCTATTTTTGAATTTTCCCCGTAAGAAATAAGAATTCTGAAATTGCTAATGAAAATCCACTGTTGCACGGAATTTTATATTTATAAGAATGCCTTGACTCAAACAACTGACAAAGGAATGTGTAATTGTCAGTTTATGTAGGTTCACTTATTTAAACTTCTGCTTGTAATAATAATTATGGAGCGCAAGGATTGTATATGTATGTATTGATCGCATTATCAATAACAATTTTAATAATATTAAGATAATTCAACCTTTACGTGGTAAAAATAATTATTACAATCAGAAAATAAAAAGGTAAAACCTACACAAATTGACAAATAAACATTCCTTTGTCAGTTGTCTGAGTCAAGGCACTCGTTTAGCTACACAATCTCATGCAACAGTGGATTGTCATTGTCAATGTCAGAATTCTTATTTCTTACGGAAAACATCCAAAATAGGCATTTTTTCGCAAAATCGGGTACAAATTCAATTAAGTTTTGAAATAAAAATAATCGCTAATAATATTTTTTCCTTTTCCAAACAAAGACTGAAATAGATTTCAAGAATGCACTTTTGAGAGGCCTGCGTTAAAAGAAAACGCTCTAAATCAGACATAAATAATTTTTTATGGGGGTGGTTCCAAGTAAAATGGGACACACCGTATGTACCAAAGACATATACATATTTATAAATAATGTATATAAATACGGTGAGTTTTAAATGCGTCACATTCGAAATTGGCATGTTAAGTGATCATCCCCGGAAGGACTGTAATGGTCGATGAATTATATAAACGTTGATTCATATAATTTACTCAACACTACTCTAACCACGCGCTACAATTTTTTAAACAAAGAAAACATTCTATACTCAAATAATTTTAATAGTATTTCTAATAATATAATGTTTATAGCTCACCCTGTTTAGAATAATGCTAATCGTTTGTGCCTGTAACTGTATCACTTCCATTACTGTTAACCTCGATAATTATTAGAGGATTATCATCTATAAGTACTTGTCAAAGTACAAAGCTGTTTTCTACCTTGACACTGTGATAAGCAGCGTTGTCCATTATAGTCAAAGATGGTTCTTCGAGATTTGGAATAAGGTGCTCCTTCGTCCATTTTGTGAACAAGTCATTGTTCATGTCTCCATGATAATCTAATATTTGTGATTTAGAGGAAAAAAGCAAACATGAATTGGCCACAAATCCACGACTGTTTCCCGCATGGAGAACAACGAACCGTTTTCCATCATATACTCCAGGTTTTCGGACACTCTTAATGCTTTTATCTTGCCATACTTTAATTTGAATTCCTTTCGAAAAAATCCAAATTTCATCTAAAAATACTAACTCTCTTTGAAAATGTGAATTTTTATTCTCTTTGTATATCCTGAAAAATTCGGACCTTTTGGCAGCAATATTTGTCTTCTCCATTAAAGCTCGCCTGTTGTCATCTTTTTTAAACTTAAATCTTAAATGTAGAAGGAGTATTTCATAACAACCATAAACTATATATTTAGTACGAAGTTCTTTTTGTCACGTCTTTCTGGATTTTTTTTTAAATATATCACATATAGTAGTCCAAAACCAAGGCATTCCGGAAGGAGGCTGTACATTTGAAAAAACGTAGACATACATCCATACCCCCAGCTTTGCCAGTACCGGGACTGGGGCTCGTACCCAGAACGCGATAGTCAGTGTGATCAGCATATTCGCCACACAATACGCCTTAGCCGATTGAGCTACCGTGCCAGTAGGAAATATTTTATTTTAGCGGGTAAGTATTTGTTTTCTGACTTTCTTCATACATCGTATATATTGTATTGCGAACTTCACATTTTCTTGCTTCGTCTAAATCTCTTGTCAGGGATTTTTTTCGAGGTCAAGAAGTTTCTGGAGTACTAAGTAACTCATTTCTCTCCATTTCTAATTTTATATTAGACACAGCATTAGCTACTCGCTAAAATAATTTATTTATAAGTAATAAGAAATATAAAATATCATTCGACAATGGCCGTGAAAGCCAGAATTCTACGTATAAGAAACATATACATTAAATTTAAATAATTATCTCTCGGACAGCTTTGACAGAAATCAGTGGAGCCTTGTTTTCTTTCTCTAACACAAAATAAGATTTCAAAGTAGCTACCAGATTTCTAGCTTGCGTATTCAAATGATTTCCAGGCATAATGACTTAAATGAATTAGTTGCGTTATAAAAAGTAAACAATATGTGCGCCACTGACGATTGATACACGAGACTGATGCGCTTCTATGCAGCTTCTAAGCGTTACCATTACTCACAAAGTTAACGCGCATGATAAGCATACGTAGGTCGTAGACTGTGCAAGACACATCATACCCTTACGTCCATTTCAGGCATTTCGATTGTAAGAAGTGAAACGCCTACATACAAACGAGAGTCTTTGCTTGCTTCTCGCGTTTGTGACGTCCGTTCAAAGATCCATTGATTCAGCTATACACATATTGATTTTTAGATAACATGTAGAAGTCGTGATTGAAGACTGTTCGATTAGTACGTAACTTACCTACTTCACTCCCTGACTTGACTCAACAAGTCCATTTGTTGACAAGTCCATGCGTTGTATTTCTGCATTTCAGCACAAATTGTTATAATTATTATTATCGAATAAGATACTTAAAGTATTTAAAAGGCAAAAGTTAAATTCAATAGAGTCCCTACCATCGAATCAATTGGTGTGCAGAATGACTAAATCAAATGCTACCATAAAGTCAGCCACGAGAAATGTCACCGAATTTTATAAACAACCTCTGATTTGTCTACCGAAACAGGAAGGATTTACTATCAGGGCTGAAATATAATATCATTCACACAAGCTATGGTAAGTGATGAGGATTATATCATTACATAATTGTAATTATCTTAAGTAGATTATTACAGTGGATTTATGTCTTTAACTATTTCAGGTACTCATCAGATAGTTACACTTTTTAAGAATGAATAGTCGACAAATTATAAGGAAATAAAATATTCCATTGTCGTGCAGTACACTGTATTAATATAATATTTTCTAATAGGTACAATAAACATTTGACTATATGACTTGAAATTAACAAAAATATGTTTGTTTCTAAGTTGAAGTTATGGAACTAAAACAAACAGCTTATACGTTATTAATAAGCAATTTATCTATCAAGAGTTAACAAAATGAATATGGAACACTAGTACTACATGTAAGAAAAATAAGTTTTGGTAAATGAAGTGACATGATCTAACACTTAATAAGAAAACAAAACAATGATAATGAATAAATCTATTGGTTAATTTCTATAGTTAATAGTGGAGTCGATAAAGATTTTCACTTCTAAAAATTCCAGGAAGCCGTAACTTTTTAGAATACATCTCTGATTATCAAAGGAATAACATACCAAAAGTTACCAACAATAGTTCTTGAGCGTAATTTGTTATTAAACAAACTACTTGCAAAATACCAGTTTTTGTCAAATATATCTTAAAATATTTTTTTCTTTCAAAAACTAATTGCGCCATTCGAAAGTACGTACATCAAAAATGTATATTAAATTTTTTTGTACGATAAAAAATGTAGGCTCCAGAGTTTTTTGTTTAACGCATGAAAATGGAACGCGGAGACACGTAAGTACGGCGAGCGACCTCGGGCGCGCTACACTAAATTTGTTGTAACTTTTGAACTAATTAATGAAATTGACCTCACAAAAGCTTAAATGAAAGAAGAAACATGTTGCTATTTGATTATTATATTTTCAAATTTAAAAATGAATGTATATAGGAATAGTACCTACATATATGAAGTCGGAACATAAAGAGATTTGCGATGAAATCGGTAAAACCGCTACTATATCTAAAATTTTTAAGATAAAAACCTGAATCTTTCGCATTTTACTCTTGAAGTAATGTATAAAAAGATCTGATGAGTGAAAAAAATCTCAAAAATTGATTTTTGAAGATGTACACTTAAAAATTAAATTAAACCTCTTTTTTACGAAAATACAGAGAAAGTTTTTTGCTCGAAAATTCGTGAAGTTATGAGTAAAATAAACGTTAATAACTTTTGTAAAAAAAATTATTTAGGCTACCTATCCAGTCCTACTTTAAAGGACCTCAAAACAAGTAAATCTGACGTAAAACAAATTTTTGGAATATATATAAACCTATACTTTTCACGGAATATTGAAAAAATAAGCTTTTTAGGTAAATCGACTTAATGTTGATTGTTTCTAACATTTTCAACCTGTTTAAAATATCTAAAACATATTAAAAATATTCACGTGGTATAGGGCCATGAGTCAAATTACAATGCCTTAATAATAGAAAGAGATTGAATTGAAAACATCTTCGCGGCAAGCAGTATGCATCACCTGCCCCGCATGCTGTTGTGTATGTCCGCAGAGCATTCTAAAAGTAGTTTGGGCATTTTGTCACAGATCATCTTGTAATGCTATGTATATCACATTTTCTTAGCTTCTTTTTAAGTTTTTATTTGAATATTTAAATTGTGTTTTTAAATGCCCCACCTCGGGGTTCATAAAATGCCAGACCAATTATGGTAAAACTTGTTAATTTTCACAAATAAATTGAAATCTTAAAACAAGGATACGCATTAAAGGAGAGTACAGTCTCAATATCAAGTGATCTACTCAAAGAAGACAGAGAAAATCAAATAAAAAAAAACAAATCAAATTGAATAGTGTTTTGAATTATTTTATTGCTTGATGGGAGTCGGCCATATTGGATCAGCCATTTTGAATTACCTTTTTTTGACATCATAATCTGTTTGAACGACCTCGAAAACCCCTTATATATCAATTTGAATTAAA
The DNA here is from genome assembly GCA_936432065.2 of Rutpela maculata. Lineage (NCBI taxonomy): Eukaryota > Metazoa > Arthropoda > Insecta > Coleoptera > Cerambycidae > Rutpela > Rutpela maculata. The sequence continues at coordinate 86,705,058 of OW386293.2, forward strand.
TTGCTTTAAAATTTCTCAACTTTTGATAATTTGGTTAAAAAAATACTTTTTTTTTTTGTTTAAATAATTAATAAATAATTTCCTCACGATTATATGTTTATAACTTTTTATTTTAAGCTATGTAAAAGTCATATCAAAAGGTTTTAGGAAAATCGAAGCTTCCCGTAATTAATCCGAAATAATGCATATTTTCAGTCTCTATTGACTCCACTATAAATACTTACAGTACTGGGTTTATACATAATTATTTCCCAATAAAATGACAGATTTTGTTATAACCTTTACCGAGACAAATCCAAACGTAACAGTATGTGTATGTGTTTAGGCTAGTTCTTGTAAACAAGATAACTTCTGTTAATCTTAAAATTTGTATTTCTTTGGCAGTTGTGAATTGACAGCTAATTAGCTTAGTAGTATACTCCTTGTATAGGAATGAACATTTTTGCTTGTTTTAAAATGGACAAATCTTTATTAAAAGTTTCAATAAGAATACAGTGAGTTCTTAAATTCAATTTTTTCTACTGCAACGCGTAAAGAAATAAAGTAAAAATCGATTTTTATACAAAAATTATATTTATTAATTTAATATATTTCACGTTTATATATTTTTAGACATCACAATTATAAAATATGAAAAAAGGACAATAAAAAAAATCAACTAACGTGTTTATTTTCAAAAGAGCAGAGCCATATTTAATTTTAAAAAATTAACAATTTCTATAACGATTGGTTTATGCCTAAATAAAGAGCGAGAGAGTAGCGAAATTGCCTCAATTTTACATTAAATATTAAAATTCGCGTAATAGAACGTCAATCAAATGAGTAGGAGCTATAATTACGGCTTTAATTTTCTCCCGCAAACATTTATCTATCAAATATTTGTTCCAAGTAATAATAAAGCGATGTTATTTTTTAAATACACGTCCATTTTCCAGAATAAATATTTGAAGTGGCAACAAGAACTCGACATTTGATATTATATCCATATTAGAAAAGTTTATCTTTAACTAAACTTCTGATGTGTGGATAGCTGTTGCGAAGGAAACTTTCCCGTTTCTTCTTTCAACGCATCACTTTACTATATTGAATTTATTTCATAAAATGTAAGAGTACTAAATTGAAAAAGTTAGTGAAATTTCTTTAGTCGTTTTAGGCTAGTTTTGTTCGGTATATCAACGACGGGCTAGTCGTATGATGATCGAATCTTCAGGCTTTTCTCTTGAAATGAACACAAGATGCGTAAAATAACAAAGAAATACATGTGGGCTTCGTGCGGATTTCCAATAAAGATAGTAAATTTATTTTTTTCTACTACAGTTTATATAAATGACCTTTGCAACACGCGCGATAACGAAAGTAAACATTCGAGTTACCTGGTTGCTAAGGCGTTGCTAGCTACGAAAGTAGAACTTTCGTGGCCAGGACAGAAAAGTTAAAAAAAAAATAGCTATTTGTATGACAAGGGAGAAAAGTGCATAATTTCCTCCCGCGGATAGTTTGTTGCCCGACGCGAAGCGGAGGGCATCAATATCCAAGGGAGGAAATGGCACTTTGCTCCTGTGTAATACATATGATTTTTTTATACGACCATTTGCAGTGTTTTTTACATTGGTTTTACAGATATTTTATTATATTTTCTTATGCATGACAATCAAAAAACCAAATATATCAAAATGTCATAATAGGTATTTAGATAAGTAAATATTTTAAAAAATCAAAGTACATGGAACGTTGCTAAGGTTGCTTCTTGTTTTCAAAATAAACAAACTTCCAAAATGTTTATAATAATGTATTCCGAATGTGAAGATGGAGTTCCTCAAGATATTCTGGATAAAGCAAACGTGGTTTCGTTAAATCTATTACCGTTAAAGTCTCGTGAAAAATATTAAAAAGAGTACCAGCTATTTAAATGTTGGATGGAAAGTAGGCAAATAAGAAAAATATGTGAAGAAGTGGTCCTATTTTACTTTTCCAAAAAATGCGCCGGTTTGAAGCCTTCAACATTATGGAGCAAATACAGCATGTTGCGATCTACACTCCAAATTAAAGACAATATCGGCATTAAGTTTCCTAAATTAGTAGCTTTTTTAAAAAGGAAATCTGCTGGATATAAAGCCAAGAAAGCCAATACTTTTTCAAGGGAGGATATCAACAAGTTTATTGCAGAAGCTCCAGATGAAACTTACTTACATAAGATTGATCGTTATTGTTGAATAATAAATAAAAACGTAACGTAGTATTTGTTATCAGAAAATATATATAAAATGACAATTAAGTGACATTTTAAGCAGTTGTCATAAGTGCATTTTCCTTTTTCAGGTCGTGCTTATATTTGGGGCATGCCGTAACGATGAATTAGTTAATATGGTACTTGAGGATATCAGTGATAAAGGCGATATTTTGGTGGTGAAAATACCTGACTCAAAAACTAATATCAAAAGGACATTTACAATAACAAATGAGATTTTAAACGGAGTATCTGTCTTGGATATGTATAAAAAATATCTGGACTGTAGGTCCCCTAAAACATGTCATTCTAGATTGTTTGTAACTTATGCTAAAGGGAAATGTACAAACCAGGTAATTGACAAAAACACAATTGCAAAAATTCCATACAGAATAGCAATATTTTTAAATTTGGATGATTCGAAAAGCTATACTGGACACAGTTTCCACGGTACTTCAGCTACGTTATTAGTCAATGCTGGAAGTGACATTCTCACTCTAAAAAGACATGGGGGATGGCGAACAAACGTAGTAGCAGAAGGGTACTTAGATGATTGTATTTCTAAAAAATGTGAGGTAGCCAGCCAAATAATTACGGGAGAAAGTACTACTTCAAGTACCAAAAAACGTTGTCTTGTTTTTGAAAATTTTGTTTCTACAAGTACTTCATCAGCGACCAAGACTTTGAAAAACAACAAACAGGAACTGATCTCCACCAGCAGAGCCAATATTTCTTCAGGGGGAATCTCCATTAGTAATTTAACTAATTGTACCATAAATTTTAACAATATTTAGTTACTGATGTTAATTTAAACCTTGATTTAAACTGTTTTCAATATTTATAAATAAAAATAAGTAATAAAAAATCTGTTTCAAAGAAAAGCATAATTATACATTTTCAGGAAGTTTGCGTATCAATAAAAGAAGTCTATACACTACTATTACAGCTACTTGAAGTTTTTACTTGTTTGCTTCCAGAGGGAGCCACAGTATTTTCCTCCCGAGGGAGGAAAAGTGTAATATATTTAGGTAACGTATTCACTATTTTAGATGTAAGTATGTTTTTATATAGAAACTTTCTTATACCTTACAAAAAGTCGCCAGCACGGTAAAAAGGTATAAGCGAGGATTTGTAATTCAGTCTGTATCGGCGATGTAAACTTTTAACTGCGAATAAATTGTTGAGTGTAAACTACTATTTTATTTCAAAACAAGAGTTCATAATTCAGCAAGTGGCAATATGTTACTACTTTGCTCCCTGAAATGAGAGAGCAAAATAGTATTTTCTATGTAGGGAGTAGAATAAAAAATATTAACGCTTCACAACTTTGCATATACCTTGCTTTGGATTTCTTGAGGTAAAGCGAGGCACAAGCAATATTGGTTGCTTCTTGTATCCCATTTTCATCGCCACCAAACATATTTGTTTATTTTAGTTTGAAACCATCATTAATTAAAATGTTTAACATAACCTCGATGACAGATAGTAATTGTTTCATTGGCATGGAAACAATGTTTACAGACAGCCTCCTAAACTATAAAATTTATTAAAAACATCAAATAATTTCATGAAATAATTAGTTTTAAATTATTAAATCCCATAATATCTTTCGGTATTAAAAAAAATATAATACATTACACGATGCGAAAGCCCTTATAAGTGTTCGGTATTTTTTGAAAGGCATCGGCTTCGCTTCGACCGTTCAAAAATCACCTCACACCTAAAAGTAAACTTTCGCATCTAGTAATGTAAATAACTATGATTGAACAATTGACTGAGGCATTTCGTGTTGTTATACGAAGATAAAAATTTACGCAAGACGCAATTGCATTCTTAACATCAAAAATATGCAAATTGTTGGATGAAAGCAAACCAAATCTGTGCGGGTTCTTAGATCTTGCTAAGGCATTTGACACCGTTAGCCACCCACAATTATTAGAAGCTTTTTAGAAGATCTCGGATTTAGAGGCCCAATATTGAAATTATTAAAAAGTTATTTATGTAATAGGAAACAAGTCGTTAAAATAAATTCTGTACTGAACAAGGAATGCGTTGTTGAATATGGTGTACCACAAGGTACAGTATTAGGTCCAATACTTTTTATATTATCTTGAAATAACTTATTTAGCTCAAAAACTAAAGGAACTGTGATCAGTTTTGAGGATGATACAGTAATTTTCTACGAGGACCGAACTTGGCAGGACCTAAAAATACACGCAGAGGAGGATTTAAAAAAAATTAAAAACTGGTTTGACTCAAAATTGCTTACCATAAACTTTACTAAAACGAAATACGTACCATTCAGCTGCTATGAGAGAAATATGGATCATTTTAGATCTCTTGAAATTGACACTGACACCGAAATAGAAGTAGTCGATTCAGTAAAGTACCTAGGTATTACTATAGATAAACATATGAAATGGGACCAACACCTTTACAAAGTATGCAATACTCTAAGAAGTATACTATAAAAATTTAAATATCTAAAAACTATTCTTGACATTCCCAAGTTAAGAACAATATATTACTCTCTAGTAGAATCAAGACTCTCCTTTGGGATTGTCGGCTGGGGAGGTGCTGTACAGGTTCATATAAAAAAACTTGAAATAACCCAAAAGAGGTTCCCAAAAATTATGCTCAATAAACCTAACACCTATCCTTCCGATAATCTTTATAAGGACGCTAATGTACTTGATATAAGACCGATATTTTATTACAGTGTGATTACACAGCCCCACACAAAAAAAAAAAGTTCAGACCATCGAACCAGACTCATGTATCCCTATGTATTTTCGGTCGCTGAATCCGAATCCGAATCCGAAAAAAATTCGTACACCCACAAAATCTTTAGCTAAGGCCAAAAAACACCCCTGGACTGAGGTAAAAAGAATATTAAGCTACGAGAATAGTTGTTACATCCTAATCGATCGAATTATACAAATTGAGGTTAAACAGCAGCGTACATACAATAGATATGAAATACACCCCCAGTGAGGGGCGAAAACTAGCCCGCATTTTTAAAAATCGATCCAAAACAGTAATGACTGCTGAAAAAGCTTAAAATGTCTAAGTTTTGTCCGACGTAATCTTCATAAACTGCCCCTATATGGTTGAGAACAACCACCCTCAAGTTTAAAGGACACAAAACAAGAGAAAACGTAAAATCCAATAGGATTTCTATTTTGCGTAGTACTCTAAAATAGAACTAGAAACTTACGTACCATCAACATCCTACAGATGGTGTGAAAACTACCCCCCATGTAAAATTTATCCATAAAAAGTTACAGTGACTTCTATAAAAATTCGAAACACCTGCGTTGTGTGGAAGTGAGACTATGTTCGACGCTGTGCTTGAAAATCACCCCCACGGGGTTGCGAGATGCCATCTCGATATCCGTAGAATGCTGGAGAGAAACTAACTGGATTTACATTTTTATGGATGTTATGATTGGCAAAAATCGTGATGCACACTTCCAGCATCCTACGGATATGGGGGTAGCATCTCGCAACCCCATGGGGGTGGTTTTCAAGCACAGCGTCGAACATAGTCTAGTTTCTTCTCATTTCCACACAACGCAGGTGTTTCGAATTTTTATAGAAGTCACTGTAACTTTTTATAGAAAAATCTTACAGAGGGGGTAGTTTTCACACCATCTGAGGGTTGACACTGTAGGACGTTGATGGTACGTAAGATCTATTTTAGAGTACTACGCAAAATAGAATTCCTCTTGGATTTTACGTTTTCTCTTGTTTTGTGTCCTTTAAACTGAGGGGTGGTTGTTCTCAACCCTATAGGGGCAGTTTATGAAGATTACGTCGGATCTGATGCAGTTTCTTATCACTTTAACAAAACTTAGACATTTCGAGGTTTTTCAGCAGTCATTACTGTTTTGGATCAATTTTTTTATAGATGGGGGCTAGTTTTCGCCCCTCACTGGGGGTGTGTTTCATATCTATTGAATGTACGCTGCTTTTTAACCTTAATTTATATAATTCGATCGATTAGGATGTAACAACTATTCTCGTAGCTTAATATTCTTTTTACCCCAGTCCAGGGGTGTTTTTTGGCTCTAGCTAAAGATTTTGGGGGTGTACGAATTTTTTTGACCTCGGATTCGGATTCAGAGACCGAAAATACATAGGGATACATGGGTCTGGTTCGCTGGTCTAAACTTTTTTTTTTGTGGGGCTGTGTTATGAATACATATAAGAGGAAACATTTATTAAGACCTGTTGATCACACTTATCAGACAAGAAGTAAAGCAACATCCTACAGAACTCCATTATCTATAAAATCAATCGGACAAAGAAATTTTGCGTATTTCTCTCCCAGATTTTACAATCTTCTTCCAGACGAGGTAGAAAACATAAATTCTATTAATTTATTCAAAAAAAAGGTCAAACAATTTATTTTAAAAACCAATAGAATAGAATTGCACAAGCTCATCGACATGAATGAACATTAGTAAATCTTGTTTTAGGTATAATTATATTTAATTTTAACATATTAGGATATAGTTGTTAGAAATATTACATAATATGTAGTTATGTGTATGTGTATGCATGTGTGTGTGAGTGTGTGTGTGGGTGTATGTCTATTATATGTGTATATATCAAAATACCCATATAGATAATTAATTGTTTTCTTGAATTGAATCCTGGCTAGGGTATGGATGTGTAATGGTATATTTCACGTGTTACCGAGATGGTAGCAGTGAACTAGATTGCTGTTGTGTGAGAGACAACAGAGTCTAGTCGCTCTCCTCTCCTGAGTTCGAGTCTCAGCTGCGGCACATGGCAATGTCGCAGGGAATGGGTGTTGCGATGTTGTCTATGTGTGTCCGTCCATCCTGGTTGAGTGGTAGAATAACCTTTGGCTAAACTTCGCCAGGACATTAATATAAATAAGGCAATAAAAAGAATATCACTTCCGGTTGAATCGGAAGTGACATCAACTTTTTTTTCTTAAATAGAATGACATATTCTTTAATGGTTTCCAATTAAGCATAAAATTCTAAGTACATTACTTTTTTCCGATTTAAAAAATTCCAAAAAATAAGTGAGATTTTTTATTTTTTCAAACTGGCCGCAGCAGATGAACGCAACGTAAGAAAATTACTAAGTAGGCTATAAAAATTATTAGTAAGGTTACAGACTAGTCTGTAAAGAACAAAATACTTATTTGAAATTTTTAATGGGACCGTGCTATTTTCTTTTACCAATCAAAAATAATGATTCATAAACTTTATTTTTTTTGCCATTAATCATTTCTTAGCGATATCCTTCGTAATAATAAAAGTATTTTTGAAAGGTAAACACAAATTAAACAAGAAATAATTTTAATAAAACGTAACAACCATGAATAAATAAAAATAACAAAATTATTTAAAACCTAAAATATAATAAACCATCACAAAAATTGTTCAAACGGTTCACTATTTTGATTAATACACAGAGTAGTGCAACTTATTGTTGCACGTCTGACATTCTGTAGTTTTTGGGGGTTTATTTGTGCAATTCCGTGTCTAACTCTCTCTTCCAAGTCTTGCCTTGTGGTTGGAGCAGTCGCGTAGACTCTATTTTTAAAATGCACTCAAATAAAAAAATCAACTGGGGGTTAAGTCAGGAAACCTTGCAGGCCATTTGACTGGACCATGGGTACCAATCCAACGATCTGGAAACAATTCTTTTAGGTAATCCTTATCGATAATAGCATTGTGCGGTCCAGCCCCGTCTTGTTGGAAGTAAACTTCTTCAAGATTGGTATAGGGAATTTGACTAATCTGTGGAAAGATTATATTTTGGAAAACTTAGTCCAGATTTTCGTCAAATATTATTGGACCTCTGGTATGGTCGCTCAATACGCCTAACCAAACATTGAAGCCAAACCGTTCCTGAAACCGCCAGATCTGATAATATGAGGATTTTTCAATTCTTCAAAATCGAACGTTGTTCCGATTAAATAACCCATGGTTTGTAAATCTCGATTAATCAGAGAAGAACATGTTTTTGATAAAATTCTCATTTCTTAGTTGGATGAACTGAATTACAAGTGGTTATTCTTCATTGGTAATCATTATCATACAAAAATTAATGCAATTGATATTTATAAGAACCATAGCCGTGTTTCTTTAAAATTTTCTCGACTGATTTTTTGGAAACTGGTAATTGATGTTCAATTTGTCTTATAGTTGGGTTAGCATGCACTAAAGCTAACACATTATTTCCGTTTCGTCATCCACAATAAATCTTTCTTCAATTTCTATATCAGGTTCAGTTTTAAATTGATGCTGCAACCGGGAGAAATAGTTTCTCGGAAGTTGTCTTCTTTCTGGATATCTCTGTCCATACAGAGTTTGTGCTCTAGTTGCATTACGTTGAGTCTTTCCATACGTAATCAACATGTCAACTTTTTCATCTCTTGAATATTTTTCAGCCATTTTATATTAATTTACTTGTTTATAACAAATTCAATATACTTATTTCAGATAAAATCAGTGAGTAATGTCAAGAATAATTAAATTACAAAACCGCTGCCCAAGGAATCACTACTTCCACATCCAAGTCTCTTACAACAAAGTACTATATTTGCACTCCACTATGTGGAAATAATTGTTTATGGAACTTTAATGGTATAATATTTGAAATCATGTACCTCAAAAACCCATAAAATTATATGCCACATCTATAATAGAGGTGGGGGTGAATGAAGTGAAAAAAATTCTTGATTACTTTGGCTCTTGTACACACACTAAATCACACTATTTTTTCACCACCTTTAATAATAGGGTGGTGGTTGTAATGGGGATGGCTAATGCCATTTTTTTTTTGAGGCCTTAGCTCCTCTTTTATTTACTAAATACCAATTTCATGGAGTTTTACTTGCTTGATTTACCTATTTACCCTTATTTACCCCATTTACCCTTCAACTCTGCAACGGAATAAGATCAAAATATAATCTAGTTCCAAATCTCGTTAAAAAACATACGTGTGCCATATTTTAAGTGAATATCTTAAACGGTTCCAAAGTAATCGTGAGCACCAAAACGATACAAGACTAACATACAGACCGACGCAACAGACAAATTTATTTTGCTCAGACTTAGAATATTGACATTTCCTGATATTCTAAGCCTATTTAAATAATGAAAATTTCCAAAAATTTTTTTTGCGTTAATATACTTCAAATGAATGTCAAACTAATACGCAGAAAATGGCAAGACAAAGATATAAATAATTGTTGTATGCCGTAAACTACACGATAGAAGTAAAGCCTCTACTTCAAGACTACGCATCCATACTACTCAAGGTAACCCACTGTGCATCCAATTTACTCGAGAAAAGCCACTGCGCATTCATACTTCTTGAAGTAACCCACTCGCATCCATTTTACTTGAGGAAACTCACTGCGCATCCATATCACTTGAGGTAACCTACTGCGCATCGATAGCACTCGAGAAAAGCCACTGCGCATCCATACTACTCGTAGTAACCTACTGCGCATCCATTGTACTCGAGGAAAGCCACTGCGCATCCATACTACTTAAAGTTACCCACTGCGCATACATACTTACTTGAGGTAACCTGCTGTAATACTCGAAAAAAGTCATTAGCTTGTCTTGTATATACTAAATACCAATTTTATGGACTTTTACCTGCTTGATTTACACATTTACTCCAAATTTACCCCAATTTACCCCTCAACCCTTCGACGGAACAAGATGAAAATATAATCTAGTTCCAGATCTCGTTAAAGTACATACGTGTACCAAATTTCAAGTCAATATCTTAAACTGTTCCAGAGTAAACGTGCGCACAAAAAAAAAGTTACAGACAGACCGACAGACAGACAGATTTTTTTTTTTCGCTCAAACTTAAAATCTCGACGTTTCATGACATTTTAAGCCTATTTGAACAATAAAAATTTTTTAAAATTTTTTTGTCGTTACTATACTTCCACTGGATGTGGAAGTAATTAATTATTTTTTACGTATTTGCTTTCGTCATGATTAGAGAATATTATTTAGGTATTAAGCAAATCACAACTTACACACTTTTTAATTTATTTTTTGTTTAATTTACGTGCCAAAAACGAAATCTTTAAATCAAAAACAACCAAAAAATTGTGGGCGTACTCGTGGCCACCCGGTATATTCAAAGCAAAACAAAATTAAACAGATCTTAACACATTTATTAAATTATCAGCCCTTAATAAATTTCAAATCATTAAAAAAAAACTATTTGTGCAATACAAATTTTCAAATTTTTTTTGCGTTCCCAAACTTCCACTGGATGTGGAAGTAATAAATCAATATAAAATATAAATTTGAAATTTTAGAAATAGATGTTTACATTTTAGAATGTGAATAGATTTTATTTCCTTAATGTTCATATTCTTTTCCGGGGCGAGCGTAGAGGCGACTTCAATGTGAATGTCAGTCGATATTCCGTTGAAGCAACGTCGAGCGCGGTTAGTGGATGGGCTCCCATCTTGGGAAATACAGCGTTCTCGTCCCACCTTCTAGAGGCTTGTATATCAGTGTATACTCGGAAGTTACGTAATTTCAGACGAGGATTACGTAGTGGATATACCATCCTTCGGAGGGGATGTAAAGCAGGCGATCCCTTGTCTATTAAATGTTAGGCAAGTAAAAGATCCCTACTCTTTATCTTAAGGGAAGAGGTTCGGCAAAATTTCCAGGTTGGGGGTAGCTCGTCTCCTGGCGTCGGTGATAGGCCCTGGTAGCGGAAATAGGCCGACGTTAAACAGTTAAAAAAAAAAATATTCTTTTCCGGATCAACTGCAAGTTTATAAGAAAGGAGACTCTAAATTTTTGCATTAGAACCAGATCCTCCGCCATTTGTTAGAAAATACAATTTACAATGAGAAAATGTTGACGTTTATTCCTCCACCAACTACGCCAACTACAAGAAATCGTACAATATTGGATTACTTTACTGACCATTTCCTAAATACATTTTTGATTTTGATTTGATTTGATTTATTAAAATTGTTTTGAAACGACGTTTATATATTTTTACAAAATTATTAGGAAATGCCATTAAATTTACTCTAGCTTTGTCAGTTCATATCAAGCATAAATGCCAAGTAACAGGTTACTTGGCTCTACTGTTTATAAATTTTTAATTTTGGGTTTCCTGTTACTAAACGTTCCAAAACTTTACAATCCTTAAGTAAGCAACTTTTAATTTTTATAGGAACTATTAATTTTAATCTGTACCGAACTCTTATCTGCCACTTAGTCTTCTAATCTGTAGTAAATCGGTCTTCGGGGAGTTTATCATGAATGAGTATTGGGTTATGTCCGGTGGGTGAAGTTATTTCAGGTTATATCGTTAGTATACGCTCCACTGCACAGTCCCTTCGTTATTCTATGAAGTTTGTCCCTTATTTCACTCCTTCCGCCCCATACTTAGTCGATTGTTTTCTGCACGCCACCCTGACACGATAAAGTCCTTTGTGGATTAAATGTATTTTCTTGCATTTACTTAAATATTTATATTAATTGTGAGATATTACAAATATTTCAGGGAAGAAGAATAAGTAGATGAAAGAAAATGCCTGAGGGTAGGGTGTGGATAACAAAGAAAATACCGTATTTGTTTTAAAGATTCACTTTTCTCTTTTCTTGTTCTCAAATTTATTTGCTGCCTCTTATCTAATCACGACAAGGTATCTGTTTCAAACATTTCTACTTGTCACGCATAAAGCAAAGTATTTGTTCTTCCAGGTTACTATAATATAATTTAAATCTTTAAGACTGTCAGAAAGCAAACACTAAATCACATCATTTCATGGAATAAGCGAATTTTATTGTTTCGTTATTAATTACTACGATATGAAAGACAAGTGAGTTGGTAATGGTAATTTGTTCAATATGTAAAACGGGATTGTTTTTAAAAAGTTTGCTCATTAAAAAAGTGTTGAAATAAAAAAAAAATTAAAAACATTTTGAAAGTTTCGGAACATAATTCTCTATAGCCCACTGTGGTACAATACTCAGCTTCCACACCTTTTGCTGGCTATAAAAACTTCACCATTTACACTATTTTGAACCTAATAACTCAAATAATTCAAATTATAAAATTACGAGGAAATTCATTCAGCGCTCTTCGATTACGAATTTAATATTAAGCTTAATTTCAAAATTTGAAATGGTTGACTTGAATTTTAAAACCATGCATGAATCATAAAATTTGCACAAAAATATGTAAAGTAACACATGTATTACTTTGCTGACTCTGCATTCCGCTCGCGCGGTCACTGGCCAGGTGACTAGACAAGGCTATTTGAATTGTGAGGTAATTTCGAATAATTGACACGTTGTCATAAACGACGGGAGTTGTCAGTTTGAAGACAGACAGCAATGCAGAAAGACATTTTACATTAGTGTAAGAAAGAATTAAATACTGTAAGAAAGGAATGACTGAAATCGAATAACTTTAAATGTCGTTTCTTTGTTTACAGGTAAGATTGTTATAATTAGCATTAAGTTAGGTAATAAGTTTGTTAATGATTATTAAAATAATCAATAAAATACTTTGTTTACAGAGAAACTCAGCTTTGTTATTTAAATAGGCATTCTGAAGGATATTACTCATTATAAAACGACATTTAAGTTCATGACAATGGATAAGCTACAATTTACAATTGAAGTAAAGGCATCGACGGATCCAAAAACAAATACTTTGTGTCTAACCATTATAGGAACACCAGATGGAAGAAATTATAGTGTCCCAGTAGAACACCAGCGACTAGCAAATCATAAGGAATTATTAGCTACCAATATTATCAAGAATGTGGTTAAAGTTTTGAAAGTGAGACATCAATCAAGAAAAGTATGGATAACCTTAACAGAGGAATTAAGACAAATCTATTTGGATGACAGCGATAATGTAGTCATAAATGATCACTATCCAGCAGAAGTTATAGAACAACAAATAACACCTACAAATGGAGAAAACAAGGGCAAAAATTTAAAAAAATTAACAGAGAAGTTCGTCATTGAAAAATTTACTGGTAAAAACTCTAATGCAACCCAATGGCTAGATACTTTTGAAAATGAATGCACTGGTTTAGAAATCGACAAAGATATAGAAAGAATCGAGGTTTTGAGATTATTTTTAGAAGGCTCAGTTATAGATTGGTATAATTCAATGCTTATAAGAAATACCTTGACATCAGAGTGGAACATATGGAAAGAAAATTTTTGTGAAACATATGCTAACAAAGGTTGGTCTTTAATCAGGTATGCAATCCTATATAAGTATATAAGTGGTTCGTTGCTGGATTATGCTTTAAAAAAAGAAAGAATTCTATTAGAAATGAATAAGACAATCGACGATTGCACCATAAATTTCAATGAACATATAGATGAATCAGATTTTGATATTTCTGTAAATCACTTAAACTATCAAGAAAAATTTGAGATAGACAGATTGATAGAAAAATATAGTGCAATTTTTGCAAAAGATAAATATGATATAGGGACAGTAAAAGATTATGAAGCACGTGTTGACCTTCTAGTTGACAAATACTGTAGCAAAAGACCATATAGATGTAATATGGAAGACAAAAAAGAGATAGAAGCGCAAATCGCTAAATTACTTGAGAAAAACCTCATTGAGGAATCATACAGCCCATTCGCGGCGCCAGTGACACTGGTATATAAGAAAGAGGAAAATAAAAAAACAAGATTGTGTATCGATTTTAGAGATTTAAATAAATTAGTAATACCGCAATCACAGCCATTTCCGCTGATAGAAGATTTAATGACTAAAACAAGGAACTGTAAATATTTTTCAACATTGGATATAAATTCTGCATTTTGGGCAATCCCTTTAAGAGTAGAAGATAAAAAGAAAACAGCTTTTGTCACACAAGAAGGCCATTTTCAATGGACCTGTCTCCCGTTTGGATTAAAAACATCTCCGGCAATTTTCCAGAGAATTTTAAGTAATATAATTAGAAAGCATAAATTATCAGATTTTGCAGTAAATTATATAGACGATATATTGATATTTCCAAAATCCTTTAATGAACATATAGAACATTTAACACAATTATTAGAAGCAATACAAAAAGAAGGTTTCAGATTAAAATTTACGAAATGCAAATTTGCTGAAAGTTCAGTAAAATATCTAGGTCATATAATAAGCAATAATTCTATATATCCGTTAAAAGACAACTTAATTTCAATTAAGAATTTTCCGATCCCAAAAACTCAAAAAAATGTTAGACAATTCTTGGGAAAAATAATTTTTTATAACAAATATATACCAAACACAGCTATAACTTTAGATCCATTACACAATTTATTAAGAAAAGGACAAAAATTTCTTTGGACAAAAGAATGCCAAGAATCATTTGAGAAAATGAAAGAAATGCTATGTTCGCAACCAGTATTAGAAATATATGATCCAGATTTACCAACATATATTTATACAGACGCAAGCTTACAAGGTACAGGAGCTGTATTAAAACAAAAACAATTGAACGGTGAAGAAAAACCAGTAGCATACTTTTCAAAAAAATTAAATGATAGCCAAAAAAAGAAAAAAGCGATATACTTAGAGTGCCTAGCCATAAAAGAAGCAATAAAATATTGGCAATATTGGCTTATTGGAAAAACATTCATAGTCTTTTCAGATCATAAACCATTAGAGAATTTGAACATAAAATCTAGAACAAATGAAGAACTAGGTGATCTTACATATTATCTTTCACAATATAACTTCACAATAAAATATTCCCCAGGTAAAGATAACTTAGAAGCTGATTGTTTGAGTAGAAATCCTGTACTAGAAGCTTTCGAAAACGAAGAAGAACAATTAAAGATTGTCAATCTAATAAAACTAGATGAAATTATTAAAGATCAACAAAATAATAAATATTTACAAGAAAAAAGAAATAGAATGATATTAAGAAATAAAATATACTATAAAAAGATGAAATCTAAGGAGAAAATTGTATTATCAGAAAACTTAAGTAAAAAAATTATAAAAGAAATACATGAAGATTATTGCCATATAGGAATGAAACAATTACAGAGCAAAATAATGCCATTTTACACGGCAAAGAATTTAATAGAAAACATGAAGAAAACTTGCAAGAACTGCGCAATCTGCATCAAAAATAAAACGAGAGGTCAAAATAAATTCGGACTAATGTCACATTTAGGACCGGCAACAGAACCATTTGAAATAATGTCAATTGATACAATTGGTGGATTTGGGGGTTCTAGATCGACGAAGACATACTTACACCTTTTAGTCGATCATTTTACAAGGTACGCATTCATATCAACTTCAAAAACTCAAAATGCAAGCGATTTTGTAAAACTGTTGAAAAACGCTACCGACACAAACAGAATTGGTATGATATTGTCAGACCAGTACCCAGGAATAAATTCAAAAGAATTCAAAATTTTTTAAATGAAAAACACATTACATTAATATTTACTTCAGTCAATACACCATTTTCTAATGGTCTGAATGAAAGATTAAATCAAACTATAGTTAACAAAATAAGATGCAAAATCAATGAATATGGAAATAAAACAGCTTGGACAACAATAGCACATGAATGCATACGAAAATATAATGAAACTGAACATACTGTGACTGGCTTCTCACCAATATACCTATTACAAGAAACAAATATTACAACTTTACCAAGAGAATTGATTCAAAAACAAAATATCAATAATTTATCTCAAGATAGAAAACTAGCACTGAAAAACACAAAAAAATCACACAAATACAATAAAACACTATTTGATAAAAATAGAAAAGAAATAGAATTCAACAGTGGAGATATGGTATATGTAGAAAATGGAAATCGCTTAAATAGGAAAAAATTAGATGAAATAAGAATAGGTCCCTTTCAGATTATAGAAAAGATTTCAAACTCTATCTACAAAATAGATACAGGATATAAAAAAGCCGAATCGAATCTATTTCATATCACGAAACTTATTCCAGCACCAGATACAGCTGATAACTCAAATTTTAATAATTAATACTAGTTTTAAGATTTCATGTTATAAAATTTTATAAATCAAATTTTTTTCCGAGGGAGGGAGATGTAAAGTAACACATGCATTACTTTGCTGACTCTGCATTCCGCTCGCGCGGTCACTGGCCAGGTGACTAGACAAGGCTATTTGAATTGTGAGGTAATTTCGAATAATTGACACGTTGTCATAAACGACGGGAGTTGTCAGTTTGAAGACAGACAGCAATGCAGAAAGACATTTTACATTAGTGTAAGAAAGAATTAAATACTGTAAGAAAGGAATGACTGAAATCGAATAACTTTAAATGTCGTTTCTTTGTTTACAGGTAAGATTGTTATAATTAGCATCAAGTTAGGTAATAAGTTTGTTAATGATTATTAAAATAATCAATAAAATACTTTGTTTACAGAGAAACTCAGCTTTGTTATTTAAATAGTCATTCTGAAGGATATTACTCATTATAAATATAATACTTGATTGATTTTTGAAGTCGGTGATTATGCATTTCAACAAACCAAATGTTGTTGCAATACAATGATTATTAAAAGCATTGATTATTCAAGCTATCATCTAATTAGGAAGTTTCCTATTTTAGAAATATCATGTACAATCAACCTTATTCAGTAGTTTTTCAGTTAACTAGTCAAACAAAAAAAAATCATCTCGATATCTGAAAAACTCACGAACTTATTTAATTTCCTATTTGAATACTTCGCGCTAGGCTGTGACGTCACAGAACACAACTCGCTGTTATTTTACGCATAATCACTTTTTCAAATGATTAAAACGTTAAACAAGCCCAACTACAAAAATATCTTACGCTGTGTCCGGTAAGAATAACACTGAATGAACTAAACTTCTGGTGCCCGCGCCCGCTCGCTGTTGACGGAATCATACTGTGACGTCATAGAGCCTCAGCCAGATGAGCGCTAACTTTTTTGTTTATAAAGATAATTCAAAAAAAATTACAGATATTTTTTTAGATTTTTACGACTATTTATTAACTACGAGAAAATGAGAAAAATGGAAACTTCCTAATTATAAGCAAAAAGATATTTGCAATATTTCCTTATTCAGTTACAACTTTCATTATATTAATTCGATATCTTATGAATCTTTGGTATTAATATCTTCATCTTCTTCAGCAATCTCTTTATGAGAGAAATTTAGACAGTTTTGACAGTTGCAACCAAAACAAACTGACGAGCAATACAACGTAGATTTTCTACAGGCGAAAACTAAACCACACCTATTTTTACATCTGCAGAAAATCTTCATTAAATTTTCCGAAGCAGGCCGCTGGTTCATCACATCTGATGTCGAATTATTTCGATTTTTCCAGCCCAAGAGTTCCAGAGAAAAATAATTATCAATCCACAACTAAACCTGATACTACACTCTCTTCAAATGTCCACAGCTATATCCTATATAGGAGGTAACAAGGTTACCTTTACTTTATCGATTTTCTTTGCAGCATTAACAAAACGTTTATATCTGTATGAACTTACGCATTCCCAACTTAAATGTGCCATGCTTAAGAAAATGATTTCGTAATTCGACAACTTCTCCTATATAGCTGAACCGATTGAAAAAATGCTTTGATAGGCTCTTAGAGAAAACTTTCAGTAGTCTAGTACCAGTCTATAAAGTTATCTCTAAAAGCCCATCAATAAATTTTTTTAATCGGTTCAGGGATGTAGGAGAAATTCTCGAATTACGTTCACCGCCCACCTTCATGACAAATATCACAAGGAAACAAATTCTAGACATCCTAAAAAATCTAGATATTAAGAAGGGACCAGGTCCCGATGGTATACAGGACTGGTACACCATCGGGACCGGATTTCTTAAATTGTGTAGAATGTGATTCTCCGAATCATTTTTACATCATGTCTTGTTAGTATTGCTGTAATTTTGTAATAAATTCACTGTGTTCATTAAATGCAATTTATTATGTTATTTCGAACTTTTTTGTCTATAAATAGTCTTTTTTTCGTTTTTATATGTTTGTCTAAATATTTTTGGTAATTATTATATTTTACGAATTTTAGTTTTTGACCCGGAATTAATTACTGTAAAGCAGAAAATTTCCAGGATTGTAGTTATAGTCCAGGACAACACGTACCAAAAAGTCTCCCGTCGGCGTCCCTGTTTTTTTCGGAGCAACAAGGGCCTAAGTCATAAAAATTGTAGAGCTGGATATAAAATGAAGCAGAAAGATTGTTACTGGTACGATTTAGGTCGAAATGATCATAAAATCTTCGGAGAAGCACATCCGTTCGTATTTCGGATGTTCCATGCATATTTTGTTCATAATATTGCGTTCTGGTTCTGTCTAAATTTCAAAAATTTAAAAAATTCGTAAGTGACGCCATTGCGGGTAAATAAAGACTCGGAGGGGACGTACCCAAATAAACATTTCTCTTCATACTTTGGGCTTTGCATTGGTATGTCTACATTATCTGTAGCGTCATCCGTTACAGAGTTACGCCAATCTGAGTGTCGCAGCGCGGCGGCCGCGCCTGTCATGCTCCCGGTGGAACTGCCCTAGCTGCGTTGATGAGACTTATTGCGAATTCCTGTTTATATATTGTTGGTGTTTTATAAGATTTACTGAATTTAATTTTTCTTGTCAGACTCAATAATGGACTTTATTCGGCAAGAAATTATCGATCTCCTGGATCATCATCCATTTCCACTGACTAGCTATTTGTGCAGCTGGGTCCTCTACAGCTCCTGCACATGATGCTGCAGTTCAGACCAGAGTTCCTGCACCGGGCATCGCAGTCCGCTTTTCAGGCATAGGAAATTAGCCGTAGCAGGCTATCAGGAGCTGGCTTCCTTGTGGTAGGAACAGGAACCAAGCCTTGGAGTCCTGATTTCCACCCCCATTCCTCCGGGTTGCGGTTGACATCTAGCCATTGCTGGATCTGTAAAAAGCACATGCACATTAGTTGATTGTTTCGAGAGATTAAATCCTAACACTATTCTCCCTAACGCCCTCTCCTGGAAGTATTCGCGGAATGAATGTTGTTCACATGCGGAACTTGTTGGCGGGAGGCTTGCCAAATCAAAGAAGCTGTCACCGACTGCTTCGCCACGCTCTGGTTGTGTCGGACTACTCGTAGCTAATCCAAGCTCTCTTGCGGACCGCAGAGCATTCTTGTAGCTCAGGTCTCTTCTTCAGGAGCTTCCACGCCTTTTGTTCTCCCATTCTGTACAGAGCCGATATAGTGTCGGATCCTCTCATGGCATGTCAGAAGAGAACGGAGTCGTTTATTTGATCAGGACTACTCCTCATCTCCTGGATCTTAAACACACATACGCTTGAAGTCCCTATCGCCGGACTCAGCATTAGGATGGAGGTATCATCTCTAGCACGGGCGACTAACATGGCCAGGATGTCTGTGTCCTAGGCGATGATGGTGATCCATATCGAGCGCTGTCCTAATAATCAGGGAATCCGCATCTGCCACAGCCCGGATGACTCCAGCATTTTGGAATTAAGCAGAGAGGAGGTTGATGAGACGCGTTCTATTCTGCGGGTGGCTCAAGAAGTCTGACTGGTTGGTCTGCACAGATGACGTATGTTCGTCGAAGACCACTTCTACGAGTGTCCGCTTAGAAGAACGACGCTGCTGTTCCTGTGCCTTCGTTGAATTTTGGTCATACCCATCGAACACCACAGTAATAGATGATTCAAATCGCTTCTGAACAAACCAGACGAATGCCTGGACTATTTCTCCAAAAGTGCCGAGACGAGGCCAAACAAGGGCGTGAAGCAGGTAACCACCATCGAGCACACTGCAACTAGCCCAACTGTCAGCAAGTTCTTCAGGTGTAGTGCTTGAAAAAACTGTTGAATAACCGACTTTGTCTTCTCCATCAACCCCTCATCGAAGAGAGCAGATGGTCTAGTAGACAGTTCAAAACTGAGGTATTCCTTCAAGTCCTCCTCGGATTTCATCATATAAACTATCCACATGAAGAGTTACTGAGGGTTTACAGGCACGATTTTGTCGCCGACAATAACACCCCCTTGAATTGATGCAATCAGCTTCACTCGATGTTTCCTAGAGAACATATCACCAAAGAATTGTCGGAAGAAAAGTTGATAGCCCACTCTTAACCACCACAATATTTCCATCTTCGAAAGACAACTAACAAAAAATACAAACTCCTGTGTCCACCATGACTTAACCAAGATCACTCAATTTTGTCGCACCAATGAACTGATGCATACACTTAGAGAACTGTCAAAGTTAATGAACTAAGAGTATAGTTCGCCTCGCGCCTTCTTGATTGTTTAGACTAGACGTGAAAGACGCAAAAATGAACGCACTTAATTGTCCGAGTGTCACCGCTGTAATGCTCAGAGTGGCGTAACTCCGTAATGCGTGACGCCACAGAGAAGGTAGACATTCCAATGGAAAGCCCAAAGTATGAAGAGAAATGTTTATTCGGGTACGTTTTCCCCTCCGAAACTTCATTCATCCCAATGGCGCCATTTCGGAATTTTTTAAAATTTTTGAAATTTTGACAGAACTGGAACGGAAAATTATGAACAAAATATGGCATGGAACATCTGAAATACGAACGGATATGCTTCTCCTAATCTTTTATGATCACTTCGACCAAAACGGACCAGTAACAACCTTTCTACTGCACATTATCGCCAGCTCTACAATTTTTGCGACTCCAAAAAAACAGGGAAGCCTTCGGGGGAGAGTAGGGGACTTTTTGGTATGTGTTGTCCTCAAGCAAAACTACAATGCAGGAAATTTTCAGCTTTACTATAATTAATTCAGGGTAGAAGTGATATATTGACTCCTGTGCTAATTGTATTCTTATTTCATTATTTAGTAGATTTCTCTTAATTTTTTAATACAATTCTTGCTTTTTTTTTTTTCACTAATCTTGCTATAATTTATCCATTTTTTTCTAAAAGAGTGTAACTTTCACTTTCATCCACTACATAGATGGTGAAAGTAAAATTATGTAAAATAATTATTGCCTTTATATTGATTTGCTTTTGTCTATGGTATATAGTTTAAAATAGCTTCTAGTAATTAATAATTGTTTAAAATACCATAATTATGTATAGGTATCGCAGTTGCAGAGATCTGACATTGTAAATTCAAAAATGTATTATATTTTAATCAACAATAAACGAGTGTATTTTTTTTTACAGATTCATTGAAACGTTCAGTGTATTACTGCACATAACGAGCCCTAAAATTCTGAAAAATTAAAAGTGCCAGTAAAAATTACTAGGTTAAAAAGAGCGTGCATACTGCTAAATATAGTTTCTTTGTAAACGAAGCAATTGTATTTAAACCGAATTGAAATAAGTAATGCGAAGTTAAATTGTTTAAGTTTACAATTACAATGTGTCACTCTGTTCGCTCACTTTACGACTGCAGTGCAATTTTGTTAATAAATGCAATTAAATTTTGCGCTCGAAATGAACGTATACGTATTTTAATTTGTCATAATGTTGTTACCTTTAGTATAGGTTCATTTAAATTGTTAATTTGTTCATGTTTGTGTATGCAGCATTACAAATGATGTTAAATAATAATGGGCGAATACCTTTTATTCATTTTTCATAAATTAAAATCAAAAGTTCTGAACCACAATGTGATGTACACAGTGACCCAGCTAGGCATTTTCTTTGGTTTTTTTTCTATTTATTATATAAAACCTTAGGGTCAGATATAAATAATCATTATTGAACTTAATAGAACAAATCATGTGTTTAGTAGACAACGGTTTCAGTTCGGCTTTCGATTTTTTCATGCTAAGACTATTTAATTCTGACATACCTAATTAGTCTTGAAAAAAAAATAATGAAAAACTATGGGAGTGGACTAAAGTTACAGTACGTCTTTCAGGTTCAAGGGAACTGGACGCAGGTTAGGCGATATATTAGTTTCGTCTCAAAATGTTATTGATATATTTTTAATATGACTATTATGAAAAGAATAAAAGTTGCAGTGGGGTGTTGCTGACCGTGAAAATCTATTAAAGATAATTTGTTGAATCTAAAATCTTTGATATATATGCAAACCAGAAGACATACACGAAATAGCATGGTGGAACACTTCCTAGTGAAACTGGCTCATATCCGTCATACAGAGTGATCATCAGATCATTTTATATAAACTGAGTTATTATGATTTTAGAAAAAAATGTCCTAAAGATTTTTGAATAAGAACATAAAAGTGCAAAGTTGTAGAAGATATCTAAACTGATATTATAACAATTTTACCTTAAAATGTTATTACGGTATTTTTAATAAAACTCTTACCAATGCAGTAAAATTTGCAGTCGGGCGTTACTGAAAACCTAATAAACACTGTGACTTCTGACAGAAAAAGTTTATATGTAGATTAGCATGGCCGACTATTACGAACCGAACGATAGTTGAAGTCAGGCGTTACCGACATCGAATATCTATTTCAAAAATGAAAATAAAATGCACTTAGACTGTGCACGTAATTTTAGTGGCACTATTTGAAGGTGAATCGTGGTGTGTTCGTGGAAAATATGAATCAAATAGGTATTCGCAGTGGGTCACGTCCAACTGCAACTTTTACTCGTTACATTTGTCACATTTATAACAAATTAAAACCATCAAATTTGCTGCAGCAAATTCAAATTTTAATGGTGATGCTTACTGAAATATTCTTTAATTTCTTTTTTGACAAATTTATAACTAACAATATTTTTTATTCGTGATGGAATTTGATTATGTATGAAAGAGGATAAGTATGTAAAAGATCCATGGAACGAAGAGGTGGAGTGCTGAGGTACATGTAATAGGTGAATATTTTGCATATTTCGGTTATGCATTTCACCTCTAAATACCAATTTAAATCTAAGATACTCGGGTTTATTAGTTTTTATTGTTTGGTGAACAATACAGGAGTAGTGTATATTTCTTCTAATTTCCATTTTATTCCGAGAATATTTTTCATAGGAGGGGGTAATATGATCCCTTCTTTTTACATTACAGGCAAACCTCATGCAGGCATTTTGCAATACTTGTATCCTTTGTGCATCATAAACCGATAGGCATGGTCCGTATATTATATCACAGTAATCAAATAGCGATAAAATGAGAGATTGAGTTAGTTTCAACTTTACTGCAGTCCTAACAACAAAGTTAAGTTTATATAAGGATTTTAACCTAGCATACGCAATTTTTAACATATTATTTACATGCGGAGTAAAATTTAAATTTTTGTCGATAGTGAGCCCAAGGTTTTTGCAACTATTATAAAATTTTAAAGAAATGCTATTAAGAAATAAATTATTCTCTACATTAAATTATTCACACTGCTTTACAGATCCAATTAACAAAGCAGTAGTCTTTGAAGGATTTAGGCACAGGGCGTTTTCATTTGACCATTTACTTATATTTTCTAGGTCACTATTTAATTGCTTAACTGCGAATTGAAATTCATCAGGTGCAAAAAACCAATATAATTACTGATAGCCAGCATAGCAATGAACCTTTGACTTGATTTCCTGTATAATATCCGAACTGTAAATAATTAAAAGCAGAGGTCCAAGAGGTACCCCAGCAGTTATGTCAGCAGTATTAGAGAAAAATTTTCCTTCTTCTATTGAAATTTGAACATGTTGGAGGCGACCATTCAAATAATGTTTGAATCATTTAATTTAGCTAGTAATATGTGTAACAATCATTTTTATTTCCAGGCATAAAAGCCCTTAAATTACATTATTTTGTATTTTCCGTGCATAAATTACCTATTTTGTTACTCCTTAAAAAATAAATTATCGCCGCTACTGTAAGGTTCTAGAAGGTAACGTAACCGTCGCCTAGTTCTCGGCTTTACTGGTAAACATTTGAAAATATTGCCTTTCCTCCAATGAGAAACCATAGTTTAAATTCGCGGGTTTAAGGAGTAGAGTTATTTCGACTACTAGTGGGGGAATAGATAAATACCGAACCAACCGGCAGACATGATTGATTTTCACGTGAAATTCGAAAGACGAGAGTAATCGTCCTAGTGTTAGATGGTTTAGTCTTTCTAAACCCTAATTATATTACTTACCTTTATGATGTCTTTTGTCTCGTACAATTAATCAGTTCTTGTTCACAAGAATTAGTGGTTATGTTTGCTTTTTCTAGAAAGAGAATATAAAAATATTCTTGTGTATGTAAAAATTGTACCTGTTTAATGGGGTTGTAACCCCACGTATACGTTGGTGACCAATTATAGAAGTGTGCTGCAATCCAGTGAAAGTGTTTTCTGTTCATCGGGAGCTTCGTAAGTAGAATAAACAATTTATTTCCCGTCTAACGATCCAACAATTAACTCTTTAGTGCAGTGTTTTTGGTTGCACTTAACTTTTTACGCGACATTGCGAAAACTATCTTGTACGTCTGTTTCGTTTTCGCATAAATAGACACACTGTTCTCGTGTGATGCAATTTTAATCGCTTAATATAGACATTTGTTTATTCCTAAAGAAAATATGTAACTAATAACTGGTGTATATACACCATATTTGATTTTTAGTTAAGTTTTATTGTACTATCTTTGGATTCATCATTTGATATATATTTTATTATTCATTCGAAAACGGTTTGTTTTAAATTTTCTTTTAGTAAACGCGAATGAACAATTTTATAGCTGTTTTTCCTTTGAATAATTACGGAATTGGCCAATATTCTCTATATTGCTTTTAGTATTTTGTTACCTTTTAAATATGTATAGGTATAATTTATTTGTGTACAGTTATGTCTCTCCGTACATCTCTTGCATTTGTTTGATTATTTGTTTGTACTTCTTTATTCGTTAGCACAAATTTATTCGCCCATACCCTGTAGTGTTATTCTCATTTGCTCTACCACTTTGTCAATAAATTAGTTTATTGTTAATTTTGTATTTTTATTTATTTAAAATTCATTTTAAATAACCCAAGAGAGACAGGGCGTTATATAAGGAATGATCTATACTATCAAATGCCTTTGAATAGTCCAACATTATAGATATAGTAACTTTAGATTTATCAATAGCCCCCAACATAGCATCTACTACATCAAGAAGCGCAGTGGTCGTACTATGATTTGACCTAAAGCCAGATTGTCTAATTGGTAAAATATCATAATGATTGACATGATTTTTAAGCTGAGTATACACTATTTTTTCTATAACTTTAGACGTAACTGGAAGTAGACTAATTGGTCTAAGTTCATTTAAACTAGATATTTTGTCATTTTTTGGAATCGGTGTGATAAGAGCATGTTTCCACCGTTCAGGTACGACACTGTGTATTAATAAAAAAATTATAATATGAGTTAAAGCATCGCAACAATATGGAAGACACATTTTAAGCATTTCGCTTGAGATACCATCTACTCCTTTGGCATTAGTGCTTATTTCACACACAAATTTACGCACCTTCTCAGCAGAAACCATTTTGAAATTCAAATTTTCTATTATACTATTATGTTTATTTTCACTAAAATTATTACAGTATCAACATCGGCAGGAGATCTAACTATTGTAGTAATAAAAAAATTGTTTATAACATCAGGATCGAGTAAATCTGGCGGTATTTCATTATTACGAATCTTGGTGTAAATATTTAATTTATCCAAATTATTTCATAAAACTCTAAAATTATTTACGTTTGTGTTTAAAATATTTTCTATATACCCTTTTTTTTCACGCTTTATGGGCGCTGTTACAAAATTCCTCATCTCCTTATAAAACTCAAATTTGGCTCTAGTTTAAACATTTGTTGCATGAATATTTTTTTGCAACTTTCTATAATCTGATAACGCCCTATCCCTTATGATCATCATACGTTTAATATTTGATGCAACCCAAGGATAAAATTTTTTAGTAACTCGTATTTTTCGTACCAGTGCGTGAATATTAAACACTGCAGTTATTTTACTTTCTAAATATGAAATTTTTTCATCAATATTTTCAAAGTTTTGCAAACGACTCCAATTTATATTTAGAGCAGTAGCATCAAATTCGTGTAAATTTATATTTTTAATATCTCTAGATAATACGAGCTATTGCCATATCAATTAAACAAAAAACAAGGTGATGATCTGAAAACTGCGGCAAGTCAATTGTATTTGTATTTATAATAATATTTAGTTTGTTTGTCAAGATTAAATCAATAAGTGTAGAGCTATCTTCTGTAAAGTGAGTTGCTTTTTTTACCATTTGTTCTAATGTTTGTTCATAATGTAAAACTCTACAAAATATTATCTAAAAATCTACATTCTGTAGATGAAGTATTTACAAACTTTGGGTTAAAGTCCCTTAAGCAAAAAATATAATCTGAACAGATCAAGTTATCAGCCAGTACGTCTTCTAATATTTGTAAGGATTTATAATTCACGGTTGGAGGATGATACACACAACCAATACATACCTTATTGTTATTAATTTTAGTAGAAATCCATAAATATTCTATGTCTAAACTGCCCTGTGATATAACCTTAGTGATAGTAATATTAGCAGTATTTCTAACATACATAGCTGCTCCACTCCCTCTTCCATTTACCCGGTCTTGTCTATAAATTGTATATTCTGGTACATTTATCATAAAAATCAAATATGTTACTAGATAACCACGTTTCTGAAAGTGAAAAAATATCAAAGGAATGCGTTAAAATATATTCTTTTAAATCATTGTGTTTATTCAGAAGGGATCTTATATTTAAATGGGAAATAATTAAATTTGACATTACATTATCATTGTTAGGTACCATATCATATTCGTTCAACAAATTTGTCTTGTATGACAATATTTTGTGTCTGTTGCTCAGAATTAAATATAATTTTTAGTTGAACACAATTAAAAAATAATTAAGTTGATTGATTAAAGAAACGTTTAAAATAGTAAACAAGATAAATATTTATTGCCTTAAAAAAATATAATACAAACAAAACCACAGAAGAAACACATAGTAAAGAAACCATAAATTTATTAAATTAAATTATAGTCTGACCATGTAAACAAATTCATGCTGGTAAATCTTCAGGACTTTCAACAATTTACTTCTGTTTGTTATACATTATAAATATTTTATCATTCATTGTCCATACATTTTTTTAGTCAAGTTTATCTGCTTTTTTCACTAGATCAAGTCGATATTCTGTTAGATCCTCTCGTATAACGAAACTAGTTTTTTAAAAATTTTTCTTATTCATATAGAGTTCTGATCGTGCCTTAAAAGTAACAAACCGAACAAGTATTGGTCGAGGATTATTTTTAAATTCACCAGTCCTATAACATTTATCAACATCTCCAGTTGACAATTCAACATTCATGTTGTTCTTAAATAAACTCAAAACTAACGACTCGACATTTTCTTCTGTTGCCTCCTTGATCCCATAAAGTCTTAAATTATTCAGTCGGCTATACTATTCATCTGTGTCAATATATTTTTCAATAACATCAATTTTTATAGAGTTCTTGTCAACATCTTTGGCTATTTTGGCTTCCAGTGTATTCCTTAAATTTTTCATCCATTTTCATATCAATTTATTCACAAATTCTGCTAATGAGTTCTTCAGTGAGAATTTCAGGTGATCCACTAGGTGATGAGGTACCAGCAGACATTTTCTTTTATTTTCTATCATTTTATCGATATGGTAGGAATATATGAAAATATTTGCACTTTCAAATTAAAGTTTATGTCTTTATATAACTGCCTGACTTGTTTAAACTCAATTTATCTGTTTTTTCATCAAATAATTACAACTAATTTAGCAGAGACACAAAATAGGTGTTGTCACTCACACTCCATACTACAATATTGTTGATTGTTGATATGAAGTAGACGGCAAAATGTTTAAGTCTGTACTGTAAACTTCTCAGTTTCTTACATGCTTTATATGACTATCCCATTTTAAATTAGTATCCAAATATATTTCCAGGTATTTCAACAGATAATACTTGTCTTTCTGTCTCATTATTTTCTTAATTCTAATTTATCGTAGGTGGGTAGAAATTTTGAGCATAATGTAAACTTGAACTTTTCCTCACTATCCTCACTATTAAATTTCAAGGGACAAATGTTGCCGGTCAGACTGATTTCCTCTCAATAATAAATAAACAACCCGAGCATCCTGCATCTTCCTTAATTAGCATCTTAGGCTTTGGCAGCCCACACCAGCCAATACCTTGTGGGACCCATCCTCACGTTTGCTTGCATAAGGAAATCAGTATCCGTTAGCGTATAACCATATTTATGTAAGGTAAACGTGGTTATCTACAACGTATGCGGAAGTCCACAAGGTAATATGGAAACTTCAAATTAAGTTTGCTAATATTATATAATGTCAATAAAGGAATAGGTAAAACAAGCATTTGGCGCATATTAACAGCGGTAATTATTTGTCTTACATGCTACTGAATGAGTGCCCGATATATTAATAATAATATTGATAAATATATACTAGTTACATATGAATGAAATGCAAATGAAAACTCCACTTACAAAATCTAATAGGAATGTTTTTAGGAAAGGACTGTGTGATATATTCTACAGCAATCACTTCTGTGTCAGTTAGCAGCGTTGTTGTAAATTAGTGGTTACTCTAATGTATACATTAGTTATTTCACTACTCATTCAATACAAAACAAAAATTAACTACTAGGTATATTGTCACCGGAAATAATTTTGTTAATTTCTTTGCTTAGCTGCAATTAATATCATTTGCGAATCATCTAAGATGAAATATTAAAACGAGTATGACTGAACACAAAAGAGGTTTTATGATTTTCAGTTATATTAAATAACTTTAAATAACAATGCAATGATTAGTGGCGTTGGCTAGTTGAAATAGTAACGAACTGGCATTCTTAAACGTGACACGTGACACGACACCGTAAAACGAGCTCTGTGTGGGTATAATATGACTTTACTGATTTAATTTTAGTTATTGAGATTTTGTTTTATAATATTATGTGGTGCCGAGGACTATAGTAAATCCGAAGAAATGCCCGTAGCTACTTCGATCTTGTTTCTTTTATTTATTTTTTAATGATAAAATTAAAACAAATTTTTCGCTATCACTCAAATTTAAACCTTATCTGAATACTAATTTTAAAAAAATTGATATAGATGTAGAAAGTATATCAACACAATTTTTTCCGCATATCAAAGCGAAAGGGTTTCTTTTTTTTCTGGATACTTCTACAAATTAGTCTATTACTTCCGCATCCAGTGGAAGTATGGTAACACAAAGACATTTTTTGAAAATTTATATTGTTCAAATAGGCTTAGAATGTTATAAAACGTCGAGAATTTAAGTTTGAGTTAAAAAAAATATGTCTGTCGTTTTGTCTGTCGGTCTGTAACTTTTTCTTGTGCGCACGATGACTCTGGAACCGTTTAAGATATTAACTTGAAATTTAGTGCACATATATATTTTATCTGGAACTAGATTATATTTTGATCTTATTCCGTTGAAGGGGGGGGGGGCAAATAGGTAAATCAAGCAAGTAGGAGTCCATAAAATTGATATTTAGTATATATAAGAGAAGCTATAGCCTCAAAAATTTTTTTGGCATTTGCCACTCCCATTACCACCCGCACCCTATTATTAAAGGGGGGTAAAAAAAAACAACATTGTGATTTAGTATGTATACAAGAACCAAAGGCCCAAATTATTTTTTTTAGTTCATTCACCCCCACCCTCCACTACTGATATGCCATATTGTATTATAGGTTTTTGAAGTAAGCAACTTCAAATGTTATGTTATTAAAGTTCCATAAGTAATTATTTCTACATGGTGGAGTGCAACTATGTTATCAACATTATTTTCGTTGTGGAAGGCTTCGATAAAATCTGGATGTGGAAGTAGTGAGCAGCGGATTTTTTTTTAATTTATAGATTATTATATTTGTGGCTTTCAATCCATTCATCATGGTAATAGTAAATCTAGAAATCAAATAACATTGGGAAGATAAACAAATCATTCTAATACTGCTCAGTGTGCTCAGTCTCTATATAATGAATAAAATCCAAACATCAAATTTACGATATAACACACAATCAAAAGTTAGTGTTACTTCCGGTGAAACTGGAAGTGAAAAAAAAATCATTTACATGTCAAAAAGTGATGTTTATTAAGTATATAAGATAATCCTAATTTCAATCGTTTATCTTTAAAAATAAAGGAAAAAGCGAGATGTACCATGATCCTGTTACACGCAGTATGCAAATCTATCATGACAAAAATAACGTAGTTCCTGTTCTTTCAAAAACTTTATTCATTTTAAAAGCAGTTTACGCAAGGTTAAGTTTTTCCGCCATCAGTTTTCGTTTTTGCGATATATTTGTATTCAGCTAGCGTAACTCTGTATTTTTTGTCAGCTGTTCTATTCGGTTTTATTTCAACACAGTTCACCAGATGTCGGTGCGCAAGTAAATATTTTACAATAGTTTTGAAGGTTTTTTTTTAAATTTCACTCCATACAAATTTTTTACATAAGATCTTAATCATACCATATAAAGTTTCAAAATATACTACAAATATAAAATTTAAAAAATTGTAAAGTAGTTATACAAGACTTCCCGCTCTATATGACATTCTTTATTAATTAATAATTCTTCTTGTTAGATAACCACTCTGCATCAGATTCTCTTCATGCCAATAGTGACAACTACATTCCAGATATAATTTTCACTATAGCCTCCTAGTTAACCCCTGTATTTTTCACATTTTTCTTGACAGTTGCGTTAACTGTATGCTTAATATTTTTCATTCATTATTTTCTCAAGGGTGTCCACACTGTATATTTTTCACTACAAGTATATCCCAGTTCTTTTTTGGTACTAGCTTCAACTAGCTACCAAATATTATTCTTTTCCGTCGATGAGCTTTGTAGATATAGCGCCAACAGATAGACAGATAGATACCAGACCGCCAGATAGATAGACAGGCTGACGGATATGAAAAATCTTAATTATCGTAATCTACTTATATAATCTCAACCTGAAAATCAGAGGTAAAAATAAAAGTTAATGTGATTTCGCAAGTAACTTAGTTGTAATCCCTTTAAATTATATCATTGAACAACTAAATTCTATTGAATTAAGTTCTGATGTGAATTTTCGTATGAAAAATCAAATAAACGTGGTTTATAATTCGCTTTCAAAATTATCTGGCAAACATTGTTTAGATCAGAATATTCATGTTACTAGAAATAATTATTAAAAGAACATCTACGTACTGTAATTTATTATAAAAGTAAATAAAATAACTTCTTTGTATAAATTTACACATTCAATGGACCACACCATAATTAAAATCAATAGAAAATTGGTCCAACGACACCGTACCTAATTTACCCTGTCCTTTCCCTTACGAAATTGCTGCGAATGGCCTAAGAAACTCTATCTGGTTCATCCCTTTGCGCGACCTCCGGTTCCCCTACTGCCTTTTGCAAGAAACTCCTCACTTGTAAGGTCACATCTGCTCTGTCAAGTTGGCTGTAATGAAGATTACCAGTCTTCGGGGACCATCTTCGAACTAGAAAGTTGGATAATCACCGCTCTCGCTGCCTCTTATCGCTATACACATATCCCCTTCGCATGCTGATCATGAGACGGCTTTAGAAGTTTCGTGTGTCGGGAAGGCATCGAGATGTTATTAAATTTATATAAAAAAATTATTAGCGTCCCCGCAGAGAAAAATTAACTTTGCGTCTCTTGAATACTTATTAGGGAATTTCGTGGCCGTAAGCCTGTAAGTGCTAGTTGAGCGGATTTGTGAATTACTCTCAACTACTAGGTCAATTCTTAGGGTGCTCTGTCAGCTGAATTCGGTATTCTTAAATATTTATTAAAACTGTTACTTGTGAATACTTATACTGTCGTTTTTTTTTCAATTAGCAGAAAAGCTATAGTTTGAAGACTGTTATTATGAGTGTAAATTGTCCTAAGAACATGTCATTTAGAAAATACAGTGAGATAAATTACACAGGCCCACAAAAAAAGTGGTCTGTGCTGAGATACTGACCATGCCTATCCCTTGTATTTTAAGCCGGTGAACACGAATCTGACCTTAGTTTTTCCCCAGCATGTCAGGTTTTTTTTAATACCAAAAAAATTAATCGTAATATTGCTTACCCAGCTCATTTAAATTAGACGCCAAAAGCGATTCAACTTTAAAACTTCACTCTAATAACATTGTGGTACCTCAGTATTGAAATAAACTGTAAAACCCCATAACTCCTTAACCTCACAAGCTCAAAATCCCGTAACTCTTAACGCAAAAAATGGAGATTCTAAGTAAGGGAATTCGTGACATTGTGACATTAGAATCTTCGAATTAAGCACCTTATGATGCATAACCCCATAACCCCGAGGATTCGATGAGAAAAATAGGAGGCTCTCGATTGGGGAATCAATTAGATTGTGCCCTCAGAAACTTGTTACCTTGTTACCGAGTAAGCCTATAGAACTCCAGCAGCAAACTCTTCTACTACATAACCCTTCTACTACATAACCCGTAAACCCATAACTGCATAACTCTGGGAATAAAATAGCAGAATGTGAAGAATCTGAATAGGGGAATTCATGAGATTGTGTGCTCGGAATCTTGAAATCAAGTAGTCCGTGATCCCTCAGCTTTTGAACAGCCGTATAACCCCATGATCGTGGGTATTCAATAAAAGCAAATCAGAGAATCACAATTGGGGATTCAATGAGAATTTAGCTTTGGAAGTGGAGTATCTTTTCAGGTGATTTCTGTTTAGGTGACTTCATTTGATCTCTTGCTTTTGCGAACCCTGTTATCTTACTATATTAAGGAAGATGGAAAGGCAGACTTTTGTTGGATGTTGAAGAGGAAGCATGTAGTGCAAGAAACGTAAAAGAAATCCTCTACATAGCTCGTTTGAAGATAAAAGAGCTCGCAAAAGCAAGAGATCAAATGAAGTAACCTAAACAGAAATCACCTGAAAAGATACTCTACTTCCAAAGTTATATTCTCATTGAATCTATAATTAAGATTCCCCGATTTCCTTTTATTGAATATCCGAGGGTACAATCTAATTGATTCCCCAATCAAGAGCATCCTATTTTTTCATTAAATGCTCAGGGTTATGGGATTATGAGGATAGAGGGATTGCCGTTGAAGACCTATGGCGCCATAGGGTGCTTGGTTCTATATTCTAATGTCCTATTAGCACGAATCACCGTACTTAGAGCCTTATTTTTTCCGTTGGATTTTCACGGTTAAGTGGTTGGGGGGTTGCGTGATGTTGAGGTTATGAGATCATGAAGTTGTGAAAGTATAATACTCAAGCACAAGGATGCGAGGCCACAATCTCATTAAAATAGAGAATAGAATAGAATGTTTATTGACCATTTAAGATACAATTTGTTTATATGGTAAGTAAAAAATTACAAAATCGTAGTTGAAATATATAAAAACAAAACAAAACCAAGAAGAGAAATGCATATGTGAACATATACCGTGCGTGTAATTTCCCATTAGGCATGTACATTCACGTAGCGCGAGATTTGACAACACCGGCAGCCGTAAATTCGTCCGTTGGTGGAGCATTCCGGCTCTGTTATTTGATTTCAGCCAGCTGGCACGCGCGATGTTGTAATTCTTCTCCCCATGCCTAGCCCGCGACTACACACACGGTATATGTAAATATAATAGTAACCTATATCTGTAGCACACTCTATTACTAACATAATAAATACAAATAGACAATATATAAAATGACTGAATAAAAGAATAAGACTAACAACTAAACACATCCATCACTAAAATAATAAAAATAGACAATACAGCTTAAAAACTAAACATAATTTATCACAGGTTTAATAAATTTGAATATGTCAAGTCTTTTATATCATAAAATGAATTAGAAATTAATAATTGTTTTATTTTGTTTTTAAATTTATAATAATTTGCAATATTTCTAATTTCATTTGGCATCACATTGTATAACCGTATGCAGTTATAATATGGAAAATATTCATATCTCGCAGTGGTATGCTTAGAAATCGACAGTAATTGGCCGTGTCTCATATTATATAAGTAATTTTCCGATTTAGTTTCGAAAATCTTTATATTTTTCTTAGTAAAGCATACACATTTTAATATGTATATACAGGGTGCTGTAAGAATATTTTTATTTTTGAGTATATTGCGACATGTTTCGCGAGGTTGTAAGTTATATATTAACCTAATATTTCTTTTCTGAGCTATAAATACTCTTTCTCTGTCCTTAGCATTTCCCCAACAAATTATATTATAAGAAATGTGGGAGTATGCCAATGCATAATATGTTTGTAGTAATTCTTTTTCATCCAGTACATCTTTTAACTGGAGAATAGCGAAATAAGCTTTATTTAACTTTTTGCATACAGAGTCAATGTGCACGTCATATGATAATTTTACATCCAGACTAGTTCCCAGCAGTTTACCTAATTCTGATAAAGTCAGATGGTCATAGATTATTGTAGATGGTAGCCGCCTCTGTAAACCAAAATTCAAACAAACAGTTTTTCTCTCATTTAAGATGAGTCTATTCCATTGACACCACATACCTAATTCTTCCATAACAGTATGAACTAGCCGTTCTACCTCTTCAGGGCTGTCGGCAGATACAGTTATTGTGGTGTCATCTGCGAACATCGTTACATGCTCACTTTTTATGTAATTTGGTAAATCATTTTCATAAAGTAAAAAAAGAAATGGACCTAGCACGGAGCCCTGAGGAACTCCAAGGTTTAAACTTTTTAAAGCTGAATATTAATTATTTACTTTGACTCCCAGCGTCCTTCCACGTAAGTAAGACATAATCCAATTTAATATATTTCCACGGAAACCCATATTATATAATTTACCTTTTAAGTAGTTTTTATTAACCGTATCAAATGCTTTTGACAAGTCAAACATTAGAGTTACAACATATTTGCCTTTATCTAAAGCTGAATAAACGTATTCTAGTAAATGAAAGCAAGCAGTGTCTACAGACTTACCCGATATAAATCCAAGTTAACAATTTATTTACCTCACAGTAAGAGAATAGGTGGCCATATATTATTTTTTCTATGATTTTAGATATAGAACTTAAGAGGGATATTTGGCGATAATTGTCAATGTCTTGGGATCTCCATTTGTGAATATGGGTATTACTATGGCGAGTTTTAGGACGTCAGGAAAGCATCCTTTTCCCAAAGATTTATTTATTAAATATACCAATGGAATAATTATCTCATCCATGATCTGTATTATGATATTTAAACTTAGATCATCAAAACCTGCTGAGTGTTTATTTGTAAGATTATATATTATACCCTGTACCTCATCCTCTGTTACTGGATAAATGTACATCGAGTTCTCCCTGTAATTATGTACAGTGCATGGTAATGACATATTCATTCCAAAGTGTAAGTTTATTTTATTAATGGCAGTATTCGAAAATGTGGTAGCGAACATTTGTGTTAAAATTATATTTTATTATCATTACAACTTAAAACGATGTTGTTAGCTTCAAATTTATTTCGCCCTAGCCTCTTGTTTATGATGTTCCATGTTTCACGGACTTTATTAGTCGAATTATTTACCTTATTTGAGTAATAACTTCGCTTGGCCATTTTTATTAATTCCCAATCAAGATTTCCCACTGTTATCATCGGATTCCAAGGGTTATGGGGTTAAGGAGATATCGAGTTTATTGTTTCATTTGAGTTATGTGGACAATACTGAAGTACCACAATATTATTAGGTTAAAGTTTTAAAATTGAATCACTTCTGGAGTCTGATTTAAATGAGCTGGGTAAGGAATATCCTACAGACTCTTTTAGCGTTAAAAAAACCTGACATGCTGGGGAAAAACTAAGGTCAGATTCGTATTCAGCGGCTCAAAATACGAGGGATAGGTATGGTCAGCACCTCAGCACAGACCACTTTCTTTTTGTGGGCCTATGTTATTTGTCTGATGTGATTAGCTTATAAAGGATTGTGATATATGCCCTATATATGAGAATCCTAAAACTAAGAATCTCACTTAGAAGGGCTGATAGAATTAGAGAAATCTGGAAGGATGATTCATAGGAAAATGAACACACTATTATTTATTTGTTTACTTAAATTATACTCTATTACAGGTGAAACACTTATTACCGGACGGGAAGATACGATAAATGTAATTGTAATAATTATCTCTTTCTTACTGGCGTCATAGCCTTTGTGAGCTTTAGCCTCGTCTTCCTCCACTAGGACTTTTTTTTAGCTGCCCCTATCCAACGCAGGATTCCTTCACGCGTTTCTACTTCCATATCTTTAGGTCGGTAACTATAAAAGAATGGCAGGTGATAGTCAGTAGTCAGATTTATTAATAATAGTTCTCACGTCTGTATAACATAACTTGGTGTTAATAAAGTTTAAAGACCTATAAATATAACATGACGCAGCCGGTATACTGATAACAATCAAAGACTGACAGTTAATTACAAACTATAATAAAAGGCCTAGAATGTATTGGATTAGATCGAAGAATAAAACGAAAAGTAGAAATGAATTTCACATTAGATAATGCTGCACAGACCAAGAAAGTAAGATTTATTTTAAATCAAATTGATCTATTTCATGTTAGAAAGTTTGATAAAAAGTGGTATGTCAAAAACTGGGTTGGTATTACTAAAATTAGTAAAAAGTTACTGCGTATGCTGGCCAACTCGTCTAATTTCCAAATTTTGTAAAAATGAAATAACTATAATATAATAATTATATCTTTGTTTTCGGTGTCTTTAATGTTACGCTTATTTTAGTAAGTTTAAGCATGAAATTTTATGCTAACTTCTGTATGTTTAACATTAAGGATATTGAAAACAACGATATGATTATTATGTTATAGGTATTTCATTTTTACAAAGTTTAGGAATTTGTGAGTTGGTCAACATGTGTAGTGACTTTTAGGAACACCAATCTAGTTTTCGCCATGATACTTTTTACCAAACTTTCTAACGTGAAATAGGCCAATTAAAATATAAATTATGAGATACCTACTAAATAATAATTACCCGCATTAAAAAAGAAAAGAGCACTTGTAATAGAATAATACTTCTGCGTTTACGTACTGGTTTGCCGATCATTATTTTTCCGACCATCATTCTTATAATATGGCCCACCTATTTCAGACGTCCAAGTTCTCATGGGGTTTTAAAATGGTTCGAGTTTCACTATCGACTGTAAGGCCTCGTGGCCTTTAATCAGATAAATATATATCTCCTAGTCTTAAGAGTGCCATTGAGGTAACTTGGAAGGCGGTTAAAACACACATTTTCAAGCAACATATTTTTTTAAAACCATTTCTGCATCTGAAAGTTATGTCTTCTTCTCCACATCCAGTTTTTGGGCACTTTCCTCAAGACTTTTCCTTCAAAGCAGCCTAGATTACATAGCTTGTTAAAACATTCTTTTTGTTATAGTACGATTCTCCTTTATAATTTCTTCAATGTATTTATTATTATTATTATTATTATTATTTTTATTATGTATTACCTACGTCATTTGTGATTACCCAGATTTTTTTAGGATTTTTTAAAATTATTTTTGATTGGATTTGAAAAGTAGTTAACTATTTTTCATAGACAATTTAAGTGATTCTTATATAATTTATAGTGTTTTTTAATTGCAGATTGTTTTTAGGTACATATGGTTTTTGTTATTAATTGATATTATTAACCCTTGCGTTACCTACTGTTATCTTTTAATGTGTTTTCTGGTCAATGTTCTAGTTTCAGTTGCTGCGTTTAGAATGTCTTTTATTTTATTTATAAAAATTTTTGTGTTAATATTTATGTCATTTGTGTTTAATGCTAGTCAACCATCCTTAAGTTTCTTAAGCTTCTAAAGCTAGCTAGCTAGCTTAAGAATCTTGTTTGTCTGTGTCCAACAGTGACGATATTTCTTCTCTTTCTGCGCGACTACTTGTCAACTTAGGATGGTTGACTAGTACATCTACCCAGTTTACTTTAGTTATATTATCTAATACTTTCTTATGATTCACGTTTCTTATTATGTCATGTGAGCTAGCTTTGTTGGAATTTTTTATTTGTAATATTGAGTCTTTGGTTGAGTAATTTCACTAACTTTGTTGGTGAATGGCGAGTCTGTCATACGAGTAGCGGGACAAGGCTCGACAAGAGCGTCTTACTATGTAAACAAATAGTGTGGTTGACTGAAATTATTAACGCTGGGATTTTTTATGAATCATGGACGTCATGACATTCCCAAAGAAGCTTGTCTGCTGCCTTTACCTATTAAGGTAGCAAGAAGCAATTTGACATAAATCATTAATGTTGGAAATTCCTGTATTTTTAAATTGTATGAATCTCGCACCGCCATAAATTTTCCTTTACATCAAAAAGTTTGGCCAAAAAATTATTACTTATTTATGTGTAAGGATATATAAATGAGCTAATTTATTTCAGTTTAAAATAGATGTTTTTTTCTTCTGTGGCACGTCTTAATTTTATTATTTCCATAAAAACTCTCAAATGTCTACATTATTAAACAATTTTAGAATGTTCCACATAAAAACTTTTGCCTTGATGTGTTCCAACTTATTAAATGGCAAAATTTAATCTGCAGCGAACGGTAATTAAATCTGCTCCAAGTTATACTATTATCTAATCTTCGCTTTTCAATGCAGTTTAGGAGCAGCAACTGCGATATCGTCCTCGGCTTCCTATCAATGGATGATTTCTGATAAGCCAACAAATGCATCGCTTGGGCTGTACCCAAGTTTAGCCATAAGCGTAGGGTTAATGTTCAAATTGATCATTGAGCCAATTCGGTGCAAAGTACACAAATCTTATTTTAAATTTAGGTTTTGTAAACAAATTGTGAAGGATCTTATTATTCATTAATGAAAAGCTTTTATTATACAGTTTCATTTTAAAAGGGGTGAGGGTAAAGTACATAAAAAGTTTTGGGTGAATTATTAAATTGTTTTCTAAAACATTGAGTCATAAAAAGTTGTGGACAAAAAAAAATAGTATGAGTGAGCAAGTCTTAAAAATCAACCATAATTGTAAAATAATGTGTATATTTTCAGATGTTTATCTTTGACAGTACTTTAATGATATGGAAAATATCCAATTCTTATACGGCTCCATGAAAGGCTGGTAGATTTATTAGGAAGTATTTTCAGACATATGTTCATAGGATATTTTGTACTTAGAATGAAGCTACACTAGCTAGTCTTAACTAGCAACTAGTCAACAATTGGCCCCTTGTACTTAAGGATCTATAGTTTAACGTAGACTCCAAACCTTGTCGGCCAACTTAACCCAGGCTCACCCCTTGCCCTTCTATTGGGTTATTGCTCCCCTCTGGTAACAAAATGTGAAATATTGGTCTATCTTCATTATATTTTCGCTAATTGCGTTGTATAAAGTCTATATAGAGGACTCCAAATGCATAAAATTACGAAAAGCAATATAATGAAGGTTAACACAAACTGACATTTTTTAAAAACCACTCTCCATGAGACAGCAGAAGAAGTATTGGGAGATCAACTAAAAACAGCGAAGTGAATGGTATGACGAATAGTGTAAGCGAGTAACAGAAGAGAAAAATAAAGCTTACCTAAAAATGATTAGTCGAAAAACCAGAAGCAATACCGAAGATATCGAACAAAAAGAAGAGAGGAAAAACGATTACATAAACAGAAAAAGAAACAACAAATAAATAACGAACTTGATGAAATCGAAAATTTGAACAGACAACATGAGTATAAAAAGTTCTACAAAAGGGTCAATGTCAAAAGAAAAGCTTTTAAACCCCAAGCAAACCAAATTATGACAGAGGATGGAACCCTACTAAATGAGAAAACAGAAATATCAAAACAATGGCAAGAACACTTCAGTGCACTACTCAATGGCAAAAATAGGAATACGGAAGCAGATATAAGTTATGAATAACTGGAACAAGAGGAAATTGTACCACCAACGTTAGAAGAAGTAAATGAAGCAATTCACTCCCTAGCCAGAAATAAGTCACCAGGATCAGACAACCTACCAGCAGGACAATTTAAACATGGCAGACAAATTTTTGCTGCTCTGTTTCAAAAGCTTCTGAAACAAATATGGCAAAGACTCCCCCTACCTGAGGAATGGAATACGGGGATTATCTGCCCCATACACAAAAAGGGAAGTGTGCTAGAGTGTTCAAACTATAGAGGTATCTCCCTACTTAACACGGGATACAAAATCCTGTCCTTGATACTTCACAACCGACTGGCACCCCACGTAGAAAACATTGTCGGTTCATACTAAAGAGGCTTTCTGAAGAACAAATCTACCACCGATCACATATCAACCATCATATATATTCGTATACTACAAAGCAGCTTATGACACCATCGACAGAACTCAGATATATCTGGCTATGATTGAGCTGGGAGCACCAAGAAGCTTGGTAGAATTAATTAAACTGACAATGGGAAAAGTCGAACGTAAAGTGCGAGCACAAGAGGACCTGTCAGACCCATTTAACGCCAATGGAGGTTTGCGCTAAGGAGATGCATTGTCATGTGCATTGTGTAACTTTGCCTTAGAAAAGGTTATAAGAGATTCAGGACTAAAGTTAACCGGCTCAATATACATTCGAAGTTTACAATTGATATATGCTGATGACATCGTAGCGATTGGAAGAACCCAGCAAGAAGTGATCGAAGCTTTCACACGTATCAAAAAATATGCAGAAAATATGGGACTCATTGTGAATTTTCAAAATACCAAACATATGTAGGCAGTATGCATACCTAGAATGCAAGTAAACAACATAGAGATTCACAATGAAGCTGTCGTAGTTGTGGAAGAATTCAGCTACTTAGGGGCGCTTGTTGACTACAAAAACAATACATCCAAAGAGATAAAGAAAAGAATATGCATGGCTAACTGTTGCTATTTTGGTCTAGCTCCTCAGTTAAGATCAAGATACATATCATGGACAACAAAATACTCTACAAAACAATAATACGCCCGGTACTCACATATCGATCCGAAACCTGGGTACTAACAAAACGAGGCAAAGAGCTACTAAGAATTTTCGAAAGAAAAGTCCTCAGGGTGATATATGGAGGAGTCAACGAAAACGGTCTATGGAGGAGACGATATAACTTTGAACTTTACCGACTCTTCAATGAGCCAGATATCATCCAAACGATCAAAATAAGTCACCTAAGATGGGTAGGACACGTGATGCGGATGGAAGACAGCGACCCTACTAGAAAAGCCATGCTAAACAAACCAGCCGGAAGAAGAAGGTGAGGACGACCCAAACTTAGATACTTAGATAATGTGGAAGAAGATCTGAACGTGGTTGGAGTAAGAGGGTGGAGAAGGAGGACCCTCGACAGGGGAAGCTGGAAGGAAGTTCAGAAACAGGCCAAGGCCCACGAAGGGCTGAAGCGCCATCTATGATTAATATAATGAATATTTATATTGCTAAATTCCTTAACTTTAAGCAATATAAATCCCAAATTGTAATACGTTGATGCGCGATGCAGTGGTCAGACAAATATATTCGTCAAATAATAGCTTATAGGTAAAAGCATCACCGACGCCTTTAAATTGGGTAGCTTACTATAGACACTAAGCGAATGTGTAACTAGTATCAACATCGGTGGCTGTCTAAAGTTTTCGAGGTAGTCAGCTTCCAAATCTTTGCGTCATATATAATCGTCAAATCTCATTAATTTTATGAGCAAACAAAATAGCTGTTTTATCTGCACATGTTCATGTTTACGTAAATAACATTTAGGTTAGATTTTTATATACATATTGTAAAATAAAAAAAAAAACAATTCAGCAAGGAAACAAAAACGCGCCAGATTTCAACGTGTTTTGAAAAGAAAAACTGTTGTAGATACACGACCGTCTACCACCGCAACAATACGGTGAATAATTATTAGGTGGATATGAGCAAACGTAAAAAAATACCAGTAGTAAAGAAATGACAGTTCTGTGACAATCCCCCACCACTTTTCAATCCCCCCCTCCATTTTTCCCCAAGCCCCGCCCAATCCCCTCCACTCTTTCAGAACCCCCCTCCATTTTTTCCCAAGCTTCGCCCAATCTCCCCACCACTTTTCGATCCCCCCCTCTACTTTTCTCCCAACCCCCCCACCAATTTCTCAGAACCCCCCTCCATTTTTCATAAGCCACGCCCCATCCCCTCCACTCTTCCATAACCCCCCTCCATTTTTTCCCAAGCCCCACCCAATCCCCTCCATTCTTTCAGAACCCCCCTCCACTTTTCTCTAAGCCACGCCCCACCCCCTCCACTTTTCAATCCCCCTTCCACTTTCTCATAACCCCCCCCCACCATAATTAAAACCCCCACCTCCCATCCCTACCGCCATTCAGAATCCCCTCTCCACCTCATCACCTTATCGGAAATGTCATAAGTTAGGCAGTACATATTTTACTACTTTATCATTATGTCCGTCTGTATGGATGTGTATCAGATGTAATAGTGTATTAAAGGAATACATGAAAATCTATCCCACCATAATTCAAACCTCCCACCTCACATCCCCACCATAATTCTGAACCCCCTTCCCTCCTCATCACCATGGAAGGGGTAATCGGAAATGTCATAGGTTGGGCAGTACATATTTTACCACTGTTCCAAATACTTTATCTGTCTGTGTATGGATGTGTATCATATTAAAAGTGTATTAAAGGAATACATGAAAATCTATCCCACCATCACCCATTGAGAGGAGTGTCATCCTTCCGCCTTCACCTTGTGTCATATTTCAAGATATTTCAAAATATTGCACCATGTTACATCATCTTGCATAATATGACGCAATATTGCATCACATTGCACCACACTCCAAATATTACATCACCATTATCCTATTTCAAGATATTTCAAAGTATTGCATCATGTTACATCATCTTACATAATATTACGCAATATTGCATCACATTGCAACATACTTCAAATATTACATCACCATTATCCTATTTCAAGATATTTCAAAATATTACACCATGTTACATCGTATTGCATAATATTACGCAATATTGCATCACATTGCACGATACTTCAAATATTACATCACCATTATCCTATTTCAAGGCATTTCAAAATATTGCACCATGTTACATCATCTTGCATAATATTACGCAATGTTGCATCACATTGCACCATACTTCAAATATTACATCACCATTATCCTATTTCAAGATATTTCAAAATATTGCACCATGTTACATCATCTTGCATAATATTACGCAATATTGCATCACATTACACCATATTTCAAATATTACATCACCATTGTCCTATTTCAAGGTATTTCAAAATATTGCACCATGTTACATCATGTTGCGTAATATTACGCAATACTGCATCACGTTGCACCATACTTCAAATATTACATCCCCTTTATCCCATTTCAAGAAATTTCAATATATTGCAGCATGTTACATCGTATTGCATAATATTACGCAATGTTGCATCACATTGCACCATACTTCAAATATTACACCATCTTTATCCTATTTCAAGATATTTCAAAATATTGCACCATATTTCACATATTACATCACCATTGTCCCATTTCAAGGTATTTCAAAATATTGCACCATATTACATCATCTTGCATAATATTACGCAATATTGCATCACATTGCACCATACTTCAAATATTACTTCCCCTTTATCCCATTTCAAGATATCTCAATATATTGCACCATGTTACATCATATTGCATAATATTGCATCACATCGCACCATACTTCTAATATTACACCACCGTTATCCTATTTCAAGATATTTCAAAATATTGCACCACGTTACATCATCTTCCATAATATTAC
Organism: Rutpela maculata; assembly: GCA_936432065.2. NCBI lineage: Eukaryota > Metazoa > Arthropoda > Insecta > Coleoptera > Cerambycidae > Rutpela > Rutpela maculata. Next base: position 86,749,213 of record OW386293.2, read on the forward strand.
GCAATATTGCATCACATTGCACCATACTTCTAATATTACACCACCATTATCCTATTTCAAGATATTTGAAAATATTGGACCATGTTACATCGTATTGCATAATATTACGCAATGTTGCGTCACATTGCACCATACTTCAAATATTACACTCCCTTTATCTCATTTGAAGATATTTCAATATATTGCACCATGTTACAACATCTTGCATAATATTACGCAATATTTCATCACATTGCAACATACTTCAAATATTACATCACCATTATCCTATTTCAATATATTTCAAAATATTGGACCATGTTACATCGTATTGCATAATATTACGCAATGTTGCGTCACATTGCACCATACTTCAAATATTACACCACCTTTATCCTATTTCAAGATATTTCAAAATATTGCACCATGATACTTACATCATAGAATAATATTACGCAATATTGCATCATATTGCACCATACTTCAAATATTAAAACACCGTTATCCCATTTCAAGATATTACACCATGTTACATCATCTCGCATAATATTACACAATATTGCATCACATTGCACCATACTTCAAATATTACACCATCTTTATCCTATTTCAAGATATTTCAAAATATTGCACGATGTTACATCGTATTGCATAATATTACGCAATATTGCATCACATTGCACCATACTTCAAAAATTACATCACCATTATCCTATTTCAAGATATTACACCATGTTACATCGTATTGCATAATATTACGCAATATTGCATCACATTACACCATACATTAAATATTACACCACCATTATCCTATTTCAAGATATTTCAAAATTTTGCACCACGTTACATCATCTTGCATAATATTACGCAATATTGCATCACATTGCACCACACTTCAAATATTACATCACCATTATCCTATTTCAAGATATTTCAAAGTATTGCATCATGGTACATCATCTTGCATAATATTACGCAATATTGCATCACATTGCAACATACTTCAAATATTACATAACCATTATCCTATTTCAAGATATTTCAAAATATTACACCATGTTACATCGTATTGCATAATATTACGCAATATTGCATCACATTGCACGATACTTCAAATATTACATCACTATTATCCTATTTCCCCATTATCCTATTTCAAGATATTTCAAAATATTACACCACATTACATCATCTTGCATAATATTACGCAATATTACATCACATTGCACCATACTTCAAATATTACATCCCCATTATCCTATTTCAAGATATTTCAAAATATTGCACCACGTTACATCATCTGGCATAATATTACGCAATATTGCATCACATTGCACCATACTTCAAATATTACATTACTATTATCATATTTCGAGATATTTCAATATATTGCACCATACTTCAAATATTACACCACCTCTATCCTATTTCAAGACATTTCAAAATATTGCACCACATTGCATAATATCACGCAATGTTGCATCATATTGCACCATATTTCAAATATTACATCACATTGCGTCACATTTCAACATATTTCGAAATATTGCGCAATATTGCATCATATTAATTGGATTCTTAATAACTTTATTATTTATGGATGTACAGAAAATTTACCTCTAGTTATTATGTAGGGTAATTTTTTTAATGAATTTTAGTTTTTGTTTCATTAAAAACGGTTAAAGTTTAAGGTAAGGCCCTTTTGACATATTACGGCAAACGATTGTATTCAATATCAACAATACCCACGTAAAATTTTAGATCGATCTGACGTCATAAAGTTGAAATATTGAAGCTATACATGATTTAACCGATTTCGCTAATACAGTAGGCATCGTCAGGTTCATTTCCAAAATTTCATTGAAATCCAATGCCATTAACTCGAGGGAAATAAAATTTCATATATGTGAATGTTTTTTCGAGATTTAGGCATTATTAGGTGTACTATTTTGAAAAAATTAAGTAAGGAAATAATGTGCTGCACTTGCAAGCGGATATTATTTGTAAAGAATTGATATGAATATATGATAATGAAAAAAAGTGTGGAGGTGTCTTACTTATCTATATTGCTATTTATCACAATAATGAAAGAAGTATTGTCAAGTCACATTTCGATAGTAATGAAAGAAAGTGCAAACTCATGCCACCAACACCTGTACCCGCCCCCATTCCTACCCACTCCAACGGTAACTGTCCTATTTATATGTATGCATTCATAATCCATATACCGTAAATATTACGCAATTTATTATAATAACATTCCTTTATAAAATTATCAAGACAATAAAATATAACACCGTAGATAAAATATCAAAGCACAGTTGTGTAATCATATAACATAAACAAAGGCTCCTTCATTCAAGATAATGAATACGTTGTCATTAGAAAAACTAGCTATAAATAGAACAATGGATTATTCTTCTCGCAATTTATCAGTTACTATATTATCTCAATAACACTTGAGTAAATAAAACTTATTTTATTTTGATAAAACTTTTATTTTATTACAGCATAAATTTATTATTAATTAAATGAAACTTAGTAACAATAAAATCTCAAATGATTAATAAAAGTTGAGATTAATATAACTTTATTATACTATGCAATGAAGCGTTTAAACAATAGATAACTTGAGATATAGATCTTTTACACGGTGGTCTATACAAATTTAGTATGCTATTGCAGGTACCCATAAACCGAGTTTTAAATGCATTTTCCATAATGTACATACAATAATTAAAAAGATATATCACGACTAGGCACTCAAATTTTTTTCATCCGGTTACAACACTTCTTGTTTAAAAAAAATTATGCTTTAAAATATTTAATAATTATTATTTCTTTACAAATATCTTAATAAATACTAGGTATTTTAGATGTAAGAGAAAATTAAGAAAGCTACTAAACTGAATGAGAATTTACTCTAATTTCTACAGAAATAATGGTTTCAGATATTTAGTAACTATAAAGCTCACATCCGAACGTTTATGGAATAAAATATTTAGCTCAGATATCTCAGAAACTAAAACACATTTAGTATTATTTACTTAGTCGAGACTTCTATAAAGTGTTTGCTGCAAATACCGTTGGAGGGAGCCACTCACATTATTTACAACTCACCGACACTGTTTGCTTGACTTTATTTGTTAGAATAATGTATTGTATGAATATCTCATAATATTTTAGATTATCCCCTCGGGGTTAAAAAACAAGTATCAGGATCTTATAGGAAACTGAAGATGATGTCATTCACCACAAATATTACTCATAAAAATACATCATTACACGTGATATTATTTCTACATTTTACATTTTCATGTCTAGGTATTGTACAATTTACTATTAAAATAAGAGAATTATTCTTTCCATTAACTTGCATAAACCAAAAACGTGACGTTGAATTGGTTTTATTTTTACATTCTTATCCACTATATTTGTTAACAAAATGGGTTAATGCAAAGGCAAATTTTAATAAGTGTAGAAATATAAATTTTTCTAAGGTAAGAAGCAACTTCGTGTTTAAAACTTTTTACTAGGATTAACAGATTTCGAGAAAATCACATGCATACTTTTACTTTTATCAGCGATTCATTATTTTTGTGATCATCTATCTAGTGATTTTTCTAAATTATTAATAACTATTGTAGCCGCGAAAAACACTTTTAATTATTTAAACATTATAGAAATTATGATAAAAGTACAACAATTTTCTAGAATTTGCGATGGAAAATGTTTAATTTTGTCAAACGGAATCTAAAGTGATGAAATCCCACTACAAAGAAATTAAACATAATGACATTACCACCGGATTAAATAAAACAGTGTCTTTTAAACATCAAAATGAAGTGCTACATCAAAACGAGATCAATTATACTCATATTCTACAAAATATGGATAACTCCACTCGAAAAAATCAGAGATGGGATAGGTTATCATATAAAACACAGATATATTACCTCATAATGCAGAAACATAGAAAATAATTAAAATTTAGAATAAAAAAGAATATTTCCAGTAAAGAACATTTTATAGCGATACAAAGTTTTTTGAATAGTAATTTAAGTCTGATCTAAATAGATGCGATGTATTATAGGTATTTTAGTTTTTGACGATATTTCACTATTTTTTACCAACGAAGGAGTAGGTTCAACAACGAATGAATGCTGAGAATGCTATCTAAACCAGCTATATGGAGGGGGCTGAGAGCGGCTTACTTATGACCGTTGAATATCAGTTGAATTAATTTCAGCCTAAAGTTTTGTTGTTGTGTACTTGTGTTCGAAAATCAAATGACAACGCTTTCGTTTGATCTGGATCAGGAGTAAGCAGTTTTCATATACATATCTTTGGAAAATAATAGCACATACTTTGAATATTTTTTAATTTAAATGCATGCATAAATAAATATTTTGTTTTTTTCAGCGATTTAAGCATGTCTCTACCGTTACCCCCGCAGATGTAGTTCATGCGATGGAGATTTGTGTTTGTGTCCCTGGGACGAGGAGCCGTATGTAAAATTTAATGCTTTCTAATATTCTCAGATTTAACAAGGAAGTTTTTTGTCAGAATACACCTCGAGGAAGGGTATATTGCTCAAGGTGAACCTCCAAAATCTCCTCTTCCAGTCATGCTATTAATCCAACCAGAGCCTATCTCTATGGATCAGGAGTAAGTAGTTTTCAAATACATTTTCTTTAAAAAATAATACCACGTACTTATACACCCATTTCGCTTAAAACTAAGTGTGATTTGTTCTAATACTTTGAACACCTTTAATTTAAATGCACACATAAATAAATATTTTGGCTTTTCAGTGATTTAAGCATGTCTCTACCGCTACCTCGCAGATGTAATTCTTGTGATGGAGATTTGTGCTTGTATCTATGGGACGAGAAGCCGTAAGTAAATTTTAATGCTTTCTAATATTCTCAGATTTAACAAGGAAGTTTTTTGTCAGAATACACCTTGAGGAAGGGTATATTGTTCAAGGGGGACCTTCACCACCACCATCACCACCACCACCACCTACAAAACCATAGATATATGTGTACTTCTACTAAATATATGCATATATATTTAGTAGCACTTATTACTATATGTATTCTAATTATGTAATTTAGTCATGGATTGATAACATAGAAATAGTGTGACGTTGTGGCCTCATCTATCATCAGTATTAATAAATTAATTTGAAAATAACACTTCAGTATTTATTTGAGCAACAGTGAAGACAGTCATAATGTCGGATTCTAGTATTGAAAATGATTCATTTTCATTCACTTCACCATGTTCATCTCCTTATTGGAAATATGTGGATAGTATTCTTGTAAATTGTAGAGAGAAAATTAAACAGGAGAAACAACTAATCAACGAAGTAAAATATTCATTATCAAATTCTACTCTACAAGTCTCGACAGGAATAAGCGGTGCTAGAGGTTTCGAGCCATCAGTCAGACTTATCAGTTCAACTGATGTAATTTCGCTTATGGATTTGGATTGGTATGATTTTATTGCAAATATTGATATTACACCGGACAATGACAAAGAAAAGGAATTCATTGAAACTGTAATGGAGTTTGAAAATTTTAAAATATCCAGTCAACTATGTATGGATGAACATCTATTATTACTAGAAAGTGGTGATAGTGTTATATATATTAATGATGAGTGTATCAAAGAACTTGTCAAGATTAAACATTTAGTAAATTTTAGATTAGACTTTTTACAGTGTTTAAATTTTAAGAACTTTTATAATAATACTATGCTGTATATTACTAATTTTGATTGTGACAAGGAAACATATGTTGATAAATTAAAAAACCTATGTAATTTAAATAAATGTGAGCAAGCTTACTGTTTACTAGAGTATATAGAATTTAATAAAAATACAATTGTTCTTGATATTGATAGGATGGTGATGTATGATGCTAATTAAAATAAATTTTATGAAATCATCAAGTGTGTGTTTATTTTATAAATACTAAATATAACTAGAAATAAGTGAATATCCAAGTCAGGTTGGCCGAGTGGTCTAAGGCGTCAAATTTAAGCTCTGATTCCCCTATGGGAGCGTGGATTCGAATCCCACACCTGACAAAAAAATGTTTATTTTGTCATTACAACATATTTTATTATTGTCGTTTTCATATAAAATATATTGGTATAGAGCAGAGTGTGAATATGACTGGGAAGTTTGTAATAAAACGCTGTAAAATGTGCTAACAAAAATTTATTTAATAATTCCCATATCTCGTAAAGTATTTACATAAACATCATATTTCATGCCTAGACGCCTGTTCAACCTTATCGCTTCAATCAAGTCATTAGGGTCGGTATCTGAATCCCAATTTAATATATCTTCATTTTTCATTCTCTCAGAAGTTTTTTGATAATTATCAAAAACACTATGCTTGGAACGTCTCAAAACTTGCTGCTCTGACGTCAAATCTACTGCAGACGGCGCTGCTGAGTTTTCTAATTCTTCGTTTGCTTGTATTTTATGTTCAGCAGGAGATGTATACTTTCCTCCAAGTAACGTTATCACCTGTCTATTTTGATTTTTCCTTTCATCTTCAATTGTCTGAGATGGTCGACTAATGCTTTCCGAGGTCACTACCCGGCTATTGGATGGAATATATGGAGCATTGTTGTGCACTTTTTGTAAGTGACTTTTTAAGTTATCCTGTCTTTTAAATGTTTTATTACACAAATCACACTGAAAAGATTTGTTTTTATGAATATTAGCGTGACGGCTTAACCCACTGAACCAAGTGAATGTTGCATTACAGATATTACAGGTATACATGTTTTACGTTTCACTCTATGACATCAAATGATATAACTAGTATGTTATCCCCATTTATTCTTATTATCCTTAATTACCCTTGTTTTATCCTTATTTACCCCCGTTTTATCCCTATTTACCCTCGTTTTACCCTTATTTACCCTTAATTACCCTTATTTACCCTTAATTACCCTTATTTACCCTTAATTACCCTCGTTTTACCCTTATTTATCCTTGTTTTACCCTTATTTACCCTTAATTACCCTCATTTATCCTTGTTTTATCCGTAATTACCCTTGTTTTAGCGCTAAAACAAGGGTAATTACGGATAAAACAAGGATAAATGAGGGTAATTAAGGGTAAATGAGGGTAAAACAAGGATAAATAAGGGTAAAACGAGGGTAGTTAAGGGTAAATGAGGGTAATTAAGGGTAAATAAGGGTAATTAAGGGTAAATAAGGGTAAAACGAGGGTAAATAGGGATAAAACGGGGGTAAATAAGGATAAAACAAGGGTAATTAAGGATAATAAGGATAAATGGGGATAACATACTAGTTATATCATTTGATGTCATAGAGTGAAACGTAAAACATGTATACCTGTAATATCTGTAATGCAACATTCACTTGGTTCAGTGGGTTAACCCGTCACGCTAATATTCATAAAAACAAATCTTTTCAGTGTGATTTGTGTAATAAAACATTTAAAAGACAGGATAACTTAAAAAGTCACTTACAAAAAGTGCACAACAATGCTCCATATATTCCATCCAATAGCCGGGTAGTGACCTCGGAAAGCATTAGTCGACCATCTCAGACAATTGAAGATGAAAGGAAAAATCAAAATAGACAGGTGATAACGTTACTTGGAGGAAAGTATACATCTCCTGCTGAACATAAAATACAAGCAAACGAAGAATTAGAAAACTCAGCAGCGCCGTCTGCAGTAGATTTGACGTCAGAGCAGCAAGTTTTGAGACGTTCCAAGCATAGTGTTTTTGATAATTATCAAAAAACTTCTGAGAGAATGAAAAATGAAGATATATTAAATTGGGATTCAGATACCGACCCTAATGACTTGATTGAAGCGATAAGGTTGAACAGGCGTCTAGGCATGAAATATGATGTTTATGTAAATACTTTACGAGATATGGGAATTATTAAATAAATTTTTGTTAGCACATTTTACAGCGTTTTATTACAAACTTCCCAGTCATATTCACACTCTGCTCTATACCAATATATTTTATATGAAAACGACAATAATAAAATATGTTGTAATGACAAAATAAACATTTTTTTGTCAGGTGTGGGATTCGAATCCACGCTCCCATAGGGGAATCAGAGCTTAAATTTGACGCCTTAGACCACTCGGCCAACCTGACTTGGATATTCACTTATTTCTAGTTATATTTAGTATTTATAAAATAAACACACACTTGATGATTTCATAAAATTTATTTTAATTAGCATTATACATCACCATCCTATCAATATCAAGAACAATTGTATTTTTATTAAATTCTATATACTCTAGTAAACAGTAAGCTTGCTCACATTTATTTAAATTACATAGGTTTTTTAATTTATCAACATATGTTTCCTTGTCACAATCAAAATTAGTAATATACAGCATAGTATTATTATAAAAGTTCTTAAAATTTAAACACTGTAAAAAGTCTAATCTAAAATTTACTAAATGTTTAATCTTGACAAGTTCTTTGATACACTCATCATTAATATATATAACACTATCACCACTTTCTAGTAATAATAGATGTTCATCCATACATAGTTGACTGGATATTTTAAAATTTTCAAACTCCATTACAGTTTCAATGAATTCCTTTTCTTTGTCATTGTCCGGTGTAATATCAATATTTGCAATAAAATCATACCAATCCAAATCCATAAGCGAAATTACATCAGTTGAACTGATAAGTCTGACTGATGGCTCGAAACCTCTAGCACCGCTTATTCCTGTCGAGACTTGTAGAGTAGAATTTGATAATGAATATTTTACTTCGTTGATTAGTTGTTTCTCCTGTTTAATTTTCTCTCTACAATTTACAAGAATACTATCCACATATTTCCAATAAGGAGATGAACATGGTGAAGTGAATGAAAATGAATCATTTTCAATACTAGAATCCGACATTATGACTGTCTTCACTGTTGCTCAAATAAATACTGAAGTGTTATTTTCAAATTAATTTATTAATACTGATGATAGATGAGGCCACAACGTCACACTATTTCTATGTTATCAATCCATGACTAAATTACATAATTAGAATACATATAGTAATAAGTGCTACTAAATATATATGCATATATTTAGTAGAAGTATACATATATCTATGGTTTTGTAGGTGGTGGTGGTGGTGATGGTGGTGGTGAAGGTCCCCCTTGACCAATATACCCTTCCTCAAGGTGTATTCTGACAAAAAACTTCCTTGTTAAATCTGAGAATATTAGAAAGCATTAAAATTTACTTACGGCTTCTCGTCCCAGGGATACAAGCACAAATCTCCATCACAAGAATTACATCTGCGAGGTAGCGGTAGAGACATATGCTTAAATCACTGAAAAGCCAAAATATTTATTTATGTGTGCATTTAAATTAAAGGTGTTCAAAGTATTAGAACAAATCACACTTAGTTTTAAGCGAAATGGGTGTATAAGTACGTGGTATTATTTTTTAAAGAAAATGTATTTGAAAACTACTTACTCCTGATCCATAGAGATAGGCTCTGGTTGGATTAATAGCATGACTGGAAGAGGAGATTTTGGAGGTTCACCTTGAGCAATATACCCTTCCTCGAGGTGTATTCTGACAAAAAACTTCCTTGTTAAATCTGAGAATATTAGAAAGCATTAAATTTTACATACGGCTCCTCGTCCCAGGGACACAAACACAAATCTCCATCGCATGAACTACATCTGCGGGGTAACGGTAGAGACATGCTTAAATCGCTGAAAAAAACAAAATATTTATTTATGCATGCATTTAAATTAAAAAATATTCAAAGTATGTGCTATTATTTTCCAAAGATATGTATATGAAAACTGCTTACTCCTGATCCAGATCAAACGAAAGCGTTGTCATTTGATTTTCGAACACAAGTACACAACAACAAAACTTTAGGCTGAAATTAATTCAACTGATATTCAACGGTCATAAGTAAGCCGCTCTCAGCCCCCTCCATATAGCTGGTTTAGATAGCATTCTCAGCATTCATTCGTTGTTGAACCTACTCCTTCGTTGGTAAAAAATAGTGAAATATCGTCAAAAACTAAAATACCTATAATACATCGCATCTATTTAGATCAGACTTAAATTACTATTCAAAAAACTTTGTATCGCTATAAAATGTTCTTTACTGGAAATATTCTTTTTTATTCTAAATTTTAATTATTTTCTATGTTTCTGCATTATGAGGTAATATATCTGTGTTTTATATGATAACCTATCCCATCTCTGATTTTTTCGAGTGGAGTTATCCATATTTTGTAGAATATGAGTATAATTGATCTCGTTTTGATGTAGCACTTCATTTTGATGTTTAAAAGACACTGTTTTATTTAATCCGGTGGTAATGTCATTATGTTTAATTTCTTTGTAGTGGGATTTCATCACTTTAGATTCCGTTTGACAAAATTAAACATTTTCCATCGCAAATTCTAGAAAATTGTTGTACTTTTATCATAATTTCTATAATGTTTAAATAATTAAAAGTGTTTTTCGCGGCTACAATAGTTATTAATAATTTAGAAAAATCACTAGATAGATGATCACAAAAATAATGAATCGCTGATAAAAGTAAAAGTATGCATGTGATTTTCTCGAAATCTGTTAATCCTAGTAAAAAGTTTTAAACACGAAGTTGCTTCTTACCTTAGAAAAATTTATATTTCTACACTTATTAAAATTTGCCTTTGCATTAACCCATTTTGTTAACAAATATAGTGGATAAGAATGTAAAAATAAAACCAATTCAACGTCACGTTTTTGGTTTATGCAAGTTAATGGAAAGAATAATTCTCTTATTTTAATAGTAAATTGTACAATACCTAGACATGAAAATGTAAAATGTAGAAATAATATCACGTGTAATGATGTATTTTTATGAGTAATATTTGTGGTGAATGACATCATCTTCAGTTTCCTATAAGATCCTGATACTTGTTTTTTAACCCCGAGGGGATAATCTAAAATATTATGAGATATTCATACAATACATTATTCTAACAAATAAAGTCAAGCAAACAGTGTCGGTGAGTTGTAAATAATGTGAGTGGCTCCCTCCAACGGTATTTGCAGCAAACACTTTATAGAAGTCTCGACTAAGTAAATAATACTAAATGTGTTTTAGTTTCTGAGATATCTGAGCTAAATATTTTATTCCATAAACGTTCGGATGTGAGCTTTATAGTTACTAAATATCTGAAACCATTATTTCTGTAGAAATTAGAGTAAATTCTCATTCAGTTTAGTAGCTTTCTTAATTTTCTCTTACATCTAAAATACCTAGTATTTATTAAGATATTTGTAAAGAAATAATAATTATTAAATATTTTAAAGCATAATTTTTTTTAAACAAGAAGTGTTGTAACCGGATGAAAAAAATTTGAGTGCCTAGTCGTGATATATCTTTTTAATTATTGTATGTACATTATGGAAAATGCATTTAAAACTCGGTTTATGGGTACCTGCAATAGCATACTAAATTTGTATAGACCACCGTGTAAAAGATCTATATCTCAAGTTATCTATTGTTTAAACGCTTCATTGCATAGTATAATAAAGTTATATTAATCTCAACTTTTATTAATCATTTGAGATTTTATTGTTACTAAGTTTCATTTAATTAATAATAAATTTATGCTGTAATAAAATAAAAGTTTTATCAAAATAAAATAAGTTTTATTTACTCAAGTGTTATTGAGATAATATAGTAACTGATAAATTGCGAGAAGAATAATCCATTGTTCTATTTATAGCTAGTTTTTCTAATGACAACGTATTCATTATCTTGAATGAAGGAGCCTTTGTTTATGTTATATGATTACACAACTGTGCTTTGATATTTTATCTACGGTGTTATATTTTATTGTCTTGATAATTTTATAAAGGAATGTTATTATAATAAATTGCGTAATATTTACGGTATATGGATTATGAATGCATACATATAAATAGGACAGTTACCGTTGGAGTGGGTAGGAATGGGGGCGGGTACAGGTGTTGGTGGCATGAGTTTGCACTTTCTTTCATTACTATCGAAATGTGACTTGACAATACTTCTTTCATTATTGTGATAAATAGCAATATAGATAAGTAAGACACCTCCACACTTTTTTTCATTATCATATATTCATATCAATTCTTTACAAATAATATCCGCTTGCAAGTGCAGCACATTATTTCCTTACTTAATTTTTTCAAAATAGTACACCTAATAATGCCTAAATCTCGAAAAAACATTCACATATATGAAATTTTATTTCCCTCGAGTTAATGGCATTGGATTTCAATGAAATTTTGGAAATGAACCTGACGATGCCTACTGTATTAGCGAAATCGGTTAAATCATGTATAGCTTCAATATTTCAACTTTATGACGTCAGATCGATCTAAAATTTTACGTGGGTATTGTTGATATTGAATACAATCGTTTGCCGTAATATGTCAAAAGGGCCTTACCTTAAACTTTAACCGTTTTTAATGAAACAAAAACTAAAATTCATTAAAAAAATTACCCTACATAATAACTAGAGGTAAATTTTCTGTACATCCATAAATAATAAAGTTATTAAGAATCCAATTAATATGATGTAATATTGCGCAATATTTCGAAATATGTTGAAATGTGACGCAATGTGATGTAATATTTGAAATATGGTGCAATATGATGCAACATTGCGTGATATTATGCAATGTGGTGCAATATTTTGAAATGTCTTGAAATAGGATAGAGGTGGTGTAATATTTGAAGTATGGTGCAATATATTGAAATATCTCGAAATATGATAATAGTGATGTAATATTTGAAGTATGGTGCAATGTGATGCAATATTGCGTAATATTATGCCAGATGATGTAACGTGGTGCAATATTTTGAAATATCTTGAAATAGGATAATGGGGATGTAATATTTGAAGTATGGTGCAATGTGATGTAATATTGCGTAATATTATGCAAGATGATGTAATGTGGTGTAATATTTTGAAATATCTTGAAATAGGATAATGGGGAAATAGGATAATAGTGATGTAATATTTGAAGTATCGTGCAATGTGATGCAATATTGCGTAATATTATGCAATACGATGTAACATGGTGTAATATTTTGAAATATCTTGAAATAGGATAATGGTTATGTAATATTTGAAGTATGTTGCAATGTGATGCAATATTGCGTAATATTATGCAAGATGATGTACCATGATGCAATACTTTGAAATATCTTGAAATAGGATAATGGTGATGTAATATTTGAAGTGTGGTGCAATGTGATGCAATATTGCGTAATATTATGCAAGATGATGTAACGTGGTGCAAAATTTTGAAATATCTTGAAATAGGATAATGGTGGTGTAATATTTAATGTATGGTGTAATGTGATGCAATATTGCGTAATATTATGCAATACGATGTAACATGGTGTAATATCTTGAAATAGGATAATGGTGATGTAATTTTTGAAGTATGGTGCAATGTGATGCAATATTGCGTAATATTATGCAATACGATGTAACATCGTGCAATATTTTGAAATATCTTGAAATAGGATAAATATGGTGTAATATTTGAAGTATGGTGCAATGTGATGCAATATTGTGTAATATTATGCGAGATGATGTAACATGGTGTAATATCTTGAAATGGGATAACGGTGTTTTAATATTTGAAGTATGGTGCAATATGATGCAATATTGCGTAATATTATTCTATGATGTAAGTATCATGGTGCAATATTTTGAAATATCTTGAAATAGGATAAAGGTGGTGTAATATTTGAAGTATGGTGCAATGTGACGCAACATTGCGTAATATTATGCAATACGATGTAACATGGTCCAATATTTTGAAATATATTGAAATAGGATAATGGTGATGTAATATTTGAAGTATGTTGCAATGTGATGAAATATTGCGTAATATTATGCAAGATGTTGTAACATGGTGCAATATATTGAAATATCTTCAAATGAGATAAAGGGAGTGTAATATTTGAAGTATGGTGCAATGTGACGCAACATTGCGTAATATTATGCAATACGATGTAACATGGTCCAATATTTTCAAATATCTTGAAATAGGATAATGGTGGTGTAATATTAGAAGTATGGTGCAATGTGATGCAATATTGCGTAATATTATGGAAGATGATGTAACGTGGTGCAATATTTTGAAATATCTTGAAATAGGATAACGGTGGTGTAATATTAGAAGTATGGTGCGATGTGATGCAATATTATGCAATATGATGTAACATGGTGCAATATATTGAGATATCTTGAAATGGGATAAAGGGGAAGTAATATTTGAAGTATGGTGCAATGTGATGCAATATTGCGTAATATTATGCAAGATGATGTAATATGGTGCAATATTTTGAAATACCTTGAAATGGGACAATGGTGATGTAATATTTGAAATATGGTGCAATATTTTGAAATATCTTGAAATAGGATAAAGATGGTGTAATATTTGAAGTATGGTGCAATGTGATGCAACATTGCGTAATATTATGCAATACGATGTAACATGCTGCAATATATTGAAATTTCTTGAAATGGGATAAAGGGGATGCAATATTTGAAGTATGGTGCAACGTGATGCAGTATTGCGTAATATTACGCAACATGATGTAACATGGTGCAATATTTTGAAATACCTTGAAATAGGACAATGGTGATGTAATATTTGAAATATGGTGTAATGTGATGCAATATTGCGTAATATTATGCAAGATGATGTAACATGGTGCAATATTTTGAAATATCTTGAAATAGGATAATGGTGATGTAATATTTGAAGTATGGTGCAATGTGATGCAACATTGCGTAATATTATGCAAGATGATGTAACATGGTGCAATATTTTGAAATGCCTTGAAATAGGATAATGGTGATGTAATATTTGAAGTATCGTGCAATGTGATGCAATATTGCGTAATATTATGCAATACGATGTAACATGGTGTAATATTTTGAAATATCTTGAAATAGGATAATGGTGATGTAATATTTGAAGTATGTTGCAATGTGATGCAATATTGCGTAATATTATGTAAGATGATGTAACATGATGCAATACTTTGAAATATCTTGAAATAGGATAATGGTGATGTAATATTTGGAGTGTGGTGCAATGTGATGCAATATTGCGTCATATTATGCAAGATGATGTAACATGGTGCAATATTTTGAAATATCTTGAAATATGACACAAGGTGAAGGCGGAAGGATGACACTCCTCTCAATGGGTGATGGTGGGATAGATTTTCATGTATTCCTTTAATACACTTTTAATATGATACACATCCATACACAGACAGATAAAGTATTTGGAACAGTGGTAAAATATGTACTGCCCAACCTATGACATTTCCGATTACCCCTTCCATGGTGATGAGGAGGGAAGGGGGTTCAGAATTATGGTGGGGATGTGAGGTGGGAGGTTTGAATTATGGTGGGATAGATTTTCATGTATTCCTTTAATACACTATTACATCTGATACACATCCATACAGACGGACATAATGATAAAGTAGTAAAATATGTACTGCCTAACTTATGACATTTCCGATAAGGTGATGAGGTGGAGAGGGGATTCTGAATGGCGGTAGGGATGGGAGGTGGGGGTTTTAATTATGGTGGGGGGGGGTTATGAGAAAGTGGAAGGGGGATTGAAAAGTGGAGGGGGTGGGGCGTGGCTTAGAGAAAAGTGGAGGGGGGTTCTGAAAGAATGGAGGGGATTGGGTGGGGCTTGGGAAAAAATGGAGGGGGGTTATGGAAGAGTGGAGGGGATGGGGCGTGGCTTATGAAAAATGGAGGGGGGTTCTGAGAAATTGGTGGGGGGATTGGGAGAAAAGTAGAGGGGGGATCGAAAAGTGGTGGGGAGATTGGGCGAAGCTTGGGAAAAAATGGAGGGGGGTTCTGAAAGAGTGGAGGGGATTGGGCGGGGCTTGGGGAAAAATGGAGGGGGGGATTGAAAAGTGGTGGGGGGATTGAAAAGTGGTGGGGGATTGTCACAGAACTGTCATTTCTTTACTACTAATACCTCACATCAAGTTAATCCAAATTCAGCGAATGAGTTTAATTAATTAGTATTTGAATGCGTGAATTATCCAAAAATTAACGTTGATCTGCAAGCAAAAATGGGAAGACAAAACTGACAAAATTTTTTACAAATTTTTCTAGCAAAAGCATGGGCAGGAATCTGAATTTGAGTTATATTTAAATTACAGCGATTTTCATGAGTACGAATCGGTAAAAAGTGACCAACAGCTTATTATTAGTGTTAGTGGTGTTAAAAATGACAGATTCAAATTACTTCTGCAGTTTCAATGTGAGACTCATAAAAACGATAAACTCAATGTTTCTAATAAACTTCTCTTGTTTGTCATGAAAATAAAACTGGGTCTATCTTATTGCGCAGTAGCAGTGTTATTCGGATTGCACAGAACTTCAGCTTCAAAACTCTTATTTCTGAGTTGAGAGAGCTAGTCGGAAAAACTTGAAACTTCATATTCTGATAAAGCAAAGAAGCTATTATTCATAGTGTGCCTACAGCATTTAAATTACATTACCCTCAGTGTAGGGTTATTTTGAATTGCGAATTCAACAATCAAGTTCCACTTAAAATAGGATAATAATAATAATATAATAATATAGTTTATTTACCATTTAAATTCGGTACAATATATAACAAATACAGAAAAATATAATAGATGACAAGAGACAAATATTGTAAATAAACAAGATGGGGTCTCGCAGAAGTACCGGGTACTTGAATATGAGGTAGGTATAAAATTAATAAATATTTAACACAACAGAGATATAGAGAATTAAAAAAGTAATATACATACATATTGGATAACTCAACATGGATCAAGAACAAGTTAATATTCAGATTACTCCGTAAAAGTACTAAGTACTTGACGATGGAACATTTACCAAATCTAAGGGATCTTTTCAGTGTAATTTTGTTGTGATTGGTTGTTTCAGCACACGTAATGAGAAATATGTGAATTTAATAGGATTGTTATTTGAGCTAAAAATTTTCACTTATATCATCCAGTCTGACAGTTCAATAATTTACTTTTTGACAATGTCACAATTATCCCTTTCGCGGCGGGAAACGGACGAATCCGCAAAAGTTTTCCTCGATGGTCAGCCGGGAATCGGATATCTATGCACGACAAGAGGTGCACTTAATTACTGGAAATATACGTATCCGCCTATTACACATTATTGGTTCGACCCTTTTCTTACTCCTCCCACCGTTAGTCCATTTTTTTTTGCTATTTTATATATTTATATTTTATATTTGGTAAATACAAGTTTTATTTGTATTATTAGCATTTTTTTTGACATTTCCCCTAAATTCATAAAAATGTTGAGTTTGGGAGCCGGGAAGTCCTTATAGTTCGCGGCTGCAAACGGACAAATCCACAAGCGCAGTCCGCTGCCGTCTGTGCAGCCTGGCGTGTTAAAACAGTTGCCGTCGTGAAAAGGTTAAGATTTGGCACTGCAAATAATGACTTGATTAATGTAATAATAGAGGAAAACATATAATACAATTAAAAGTAAAAAGTACATCTCGAATATATTTATGGACTTTTGCGGCACCAGAAATTATGAATTTGATAAAAATAAATGAAATAAATAGCTCAAAATTTGTCACGACTTCCTCAAGCACGTTGCTTTTAGGTAATATCCCTCCGCCTGCTTTCGGAAACTGTGATGAAATTATTTCGTATTATCAACGTCCTTGGGACATTATAGATGAAAATATCCCTAGGACAATTATCATTTATGTCATCCAGTTTGAGAGTTTAACAATTTATTTCTTGACAATGTCACAACTACGATTTGGCACTGCCAGTAACGACTTGATGAATATAACATTAGAAGAAAACACGCCATATAATACAATTAAAATTAAAAAGTACATCTGGAATAAACTTATGGACTTTCGCAGACCCATAAATTACACAGCCACACAAAAAAAAAGTTCTGTGCAGCGGAGCAAATTATACGGATATGGTGTATTCTTCAACACTGAATCCGAATCCGTGGTCAAAAAAAAATCTATCCTGTCAATTTTGTTTTTTAGTCAAAAACATCCCCTAAGTGGTGTAAAATCATAGAAATAATGTAATAACTTAATGAAGTGTGAAAAATGGCAGATGTTTTGTAGTCGAGAGTAGAAAATATAAATTCGAACCACAGTAAGCTATTTCTATAAATTAAACCGAAATCCACCCTTATGGGGGAGTGAAAACTACCGCTAAAATTCAAAAGACGCAGGTGAGTGTAAATAACATGTACAAAGGACAAATTTTCGTATCTCTTAGTGCAAAATATTTGACTCTGATGCGACAACCAGTCATTACTCCCCGAGGGAGAGTTAAAACTGCCCCCACCCCTCAGACTAGAGTCTACCATTAGTAAGAGCTACCCCCATGCTCAAATGATGCATATAGGTGCCATTGAAATTCGGAAAGGGTCAAATACTTGTAGCTCATCGTGCCAAATTACGAATCTGGTACGACAACCACCCAATCTTAACAAGGTTGAAAATTACCCCTAAAAAATTCAGGCATTTGTAGCTTCAAGCAGTGTAGATAAAAATGGAATAAATTCGTACATTAAGCATTGACCAGTTGTGTTTTATTCATTATACCGTATCTGCTTATTCAACTGTTTATCTTAACATTTATCAACTTATCTATCTTTTAATCTGTATGTAATTGGTTGACTATAGTTTTATTAAATATAGGATGAATCATAGACCAATTTTTACTATTTGACAAATTATTTTTTATTTATTATTCTTTTTTTTATTACTATAACAACATATCAACTTTCACTTTATTTTATACAAAGTACATATAGATAACGTCACTACATGCTTCCCCCAGTAATTAAACATCAGTTGAATTACTTTTGGTAACCTCCAGAACTGCAATTTTTGTTACAGGACGCCGATAAATTCCCGTGGCTGTCTGAACATCTGCTACACGAATATTTCCTGTTTTGTCTGCAAATACTTCAACTATCTTGCCTTTAGGCCAAGTATTTCGTTGTACGTCGGGATCAACTATTAATACAATATCTCCCACTTTAACAGGTTGAGTTTTTTCATGCCATTTACTTCTGTTTATTAGGGTTGGTAAGTACTCTTTTGTCCACCTTTTCCAGAAAATATCAGTCAGTCTTTGGGCAGCTCTCCATTTAGTCATTAAATTTAAATCTTTCTCATCTGTTTCGCTGCATACCGTACTGTTATAATTTGCACCTATTAGAAAGTGGTTTGGAGTCAAAGGATCTGCATCCTCATAGTCTAGAGGAACACGTGTTAATGGTCTACTATTAATGATATTCTCACATTCCACCAAAAAGGTTCTAAGGACGTATTCTTGTGGGTATCTTTCTTTAAGAATTTGTTTTAAATTTCTTTTAATTATCTGAATAAGTCTTTCCCAGGCTCCACCCATGTGGGGTGAGACTGGAGGATTAAAGTGCCATTTGGTATTTCTCATTGTAAGTTCTCTTGTAACGGCATCATGGTTCCAATTATCAATTTCTCTACGTAAGTCACGTTCAGCCCCTTTAAAATTCGTACCATTATCACAAAAGATTTCTTCTGGAAATCCTCGTCTGCATCCAAACTGTCGGTACACGTGAATGAAACTATTGCTTGACAAATTATTTGCAATTTCTATATGAACTGCACGTGTTACCATACAAGTAAATATTACACCATACCTTTTCCCATGGCTTTTCTTTACAGTTACTTCTAGTGGACCAAAGTAATCCAGTCCCGTCTTTATAAAGGGTCGTACTGTTGGTTCGAGTCTGCATGAGGGTAATTGTCCCATAATTGGACTTTTGGGTTTGACTTTTCTGTTTTTACACATCTGACATTTATAAGCAATTTGTTTGACGGCTTCTCTCAGTCCAATTATCCAGTACTTTTGTCTTAAATTATTTATCACTGTTTCTGTGTCAATATGATTTATAAGTTCATGGTGATAATGAATTAACAATTTTGTATATAGACTGGCGGTACATGACCAGTCAGGTGCAACGTTTTTAAAATGCATGCCAATCATATATATGAATGAAATTACCATGAATATGCCAGAAATGCAAATTTTAGGCAGTCGCCGCGTGCACAAGGGGGTGCAAATCGGTTTTTTTTGTGTCGTCTTTTTGGGTTTTATTTTTTTATTTTTTTTAATGGATGCCAATAGTGCCAAACAAAAAGCCTTGAAAAAAAATCCAAAATCAAAATCATCCAAAATCAAGAACACCAAAAAATTTTACGATTTAATGTGCACATTAACAGTTGTTTTGAGCGCGGAAACTGCATGCCAATGAATTTCCGCTGGATTCTTTTCACGGCTTTTCGTTTGGCACTATTGGCATCCATTAAAAAAAATAAAAAAATAAAACCCAAAAAAAAGACACAAAAAAAACCGATTTGCACCCCTTGTGCACGCGACGACTGCCTAAAATTTGTATTTCTGGCATATTCATGGTAACTTCATTCATATATATGATTGGCATGCATTTTAAAAACGTTGCACCTGACTGGTCATGTACCGCCAGTCTAATATGGATGTGTTGAATCTAATATTATCGGTCTTTTCATATTGTCGCTTAGTTGTAAGGCATTTTCGAGTCTTCCATTTAAACGAATTAAATTATTTTCATCTAATGAAGGACACAATCGATAGAGTCGACTAGATTTGGTTATAACTTTATCACCTTTTAATAATGTTAATTCAGAATTAAATGAATCTTCTTGTATGCGGCGCAGTAATAATATTTCTGCCCGTTTAATTTCTTCAGTTGTTAGCTCATAATATGATGTTTTATTATTGTTACTATTGTTACCGCTACAATTGATTATTATTGTAATAAATCTTGACATCCACGCCGTAGTTCTAAGTAACCTTGTCCATTTTGAAAATCTTTCTGCGTTTGGAGTTTCTAAATGTGGTTTTTCACTTATTGTTGCAACAATATTCTTTCTTATTTCAGTGTCTTCTGTGTCTTCTGTGTCTTCTTTGTCTTTCGTAAAATTATAAACATTTTCGGGCCATTCTTTCATGGGACCTTGAAGAAAAGCAGGGCCCTTCATCCATCTTGATTCACTTGAAAAATCTACTTGACCTAATCTCTTTGTTGCTTCATCTGCCACATTTAATTTTGAGTTCACATAGAACCAATCATCAGAATTTGTTAGTTCTTGTATTTCACCGAGTCTCTGGCTTACAAATATTTTATATCTTTTAGCTTCTGATTTGATCCAGTGAAGTACGGTTTTTGAGTCTGACCAATAAAATGTTGAATTTACATTAAGCTGAAGTTCATTGATAATATAGTTTCCAAGTCTCGCTCCCATAAGTGCTGCCTGTAGTTCTAATCTTGGTATGGACATAGGTTTTAGTGGAGCGACTCTCGTTTTTGCCATAATAAATGAGGTTTTGAATTGTCCATCTTTTTTCCATTGTAAATATGCTATGCTTGCATAAGCAACCTCTGAAGCATCAGAAAAAATATGTAAATCATATGTATTATTTCCCGAGCTTGCATATTGTCTTCTTATCTTCATTTGACCTATGTTATTTAGATCGGTTAACCACATTTTCCATTTAATGTATTGGTCATTTGTAATTTCATCGTCCCAACCTAATCCACTTCGCCAAATATCCTGTAGTAATATTTTACCGTGAATTATAAAATTAGTTACAAATCCAAGGGGGTCGAAAATAGACATAATAACTTTCAACATTTCTCGCTTTGTTGGCCGGCGTTCACCAGTAATAACGTCTTTATCTATTTTGTCAAATTTTGTTTGAAAACTAAAATAATCTTCCTCAGGATTCCACCATAAGCCTAAAATTCTTTCTGTTGGCAATGGGTTGTCGATATCCATGTTCTTTTCATTAACACCCACCAAAGATGATTCTATACTTTTCAGTACAGGTTTCGAATTGCATATCCAGTTGCAAATTACAAACCCTGCATTTTTATGAACAGTTATAACATCACTTATCAGCTGAATGGCCTCTTTTCCACTGTTTGCACCTCCTAAATAGTCATCCATATAATGTTGATTTAAGATAGCAGAAGCTGCTTCTGAATACTTCTCCAAATGTTCTTTCGCATTTCTATTTTTGATTTCTTGTGCGAGACATGGTCCGCAGACAGATCCAAAAAAGACTACTTGTATTTCATATGTGTCGGCTTCGTTATTTCGATCCATACCACGCCATAAAAGTCGTTGCGCACAACAATCTTCCTTTCTCATGCGAACTTGTAAAAACATTTCTTTGATATCTGCTACAAATGCTACATTCTTTATTCTAAAATTTACTAAAATTGTTGTCAGGGAATTATAAAGATCTGGTCCCGGTAAAAGGTTATCGTTTAAACTAACTCCATTCGACTTAGCAGCAGCGTCAAATACTATTCGAATTTTGTTTGGTTTTTTTGGATTAATTACGCCAAAATGAGGTAGATACCAAGTTTTAGAAGAAAATATGGAAGCTTCTACTTTTGTCAATTTTCTTAAATAATCCTTTTTGATATAATCATTTATTTTATTACAATATACATCTGCATAAATTGGATCTCTGTCCATTTTCTTTTCAATATATCTTAGACGTTTAAAGGCATTCTGTTTGTTTTCAGGAAGTTGAACAGTTTCTGATTTCCAAAGAAGTCCTATTTCAAATCTTTCTCCTCTTCTCTTAGCGGTAGAATCTAATATTGATTGAGCCCTTAAATCTTCCCTAGACACTGAAGTATTATTAATTCCTTTCACTCCCATATCTTCAATCTTCCACTGTTGCTTGACCATTTCATGTAGAAGATCAATATCATCCTTTTCATAAGAATGTGTGGTGCAAACAATATTTATGTGATTATTCATTGGGTTACTTGCATTACCATGAAGTACCCAGCCTAGGAGAGTTTTACTTAAGGCAGGACCGTTCCAGGGTCCATTTATTATCCTTCTAGATACAAGTAAAGGCCAGTTGTCTTGTCCAATTAATAATTTTGGTTTCACATTATTCATAGACAGATGTGGTATATTCGTAATATATGAATACTGTTGCGATAACTTTTCTACATCAATAGACTGTGTAGGTAATGACAAGTTTCTAGTGGTTCTGACATGTCTTAATTGAAATTGCTTATTATTAATTCCAGATATCAATACACTAACAATTGCTGAATTTTCTTCTTGACTGATTGTTTCGTTTGTCCACTGTGGATGTAGAGGGCAGTTTGGTCCTTCTAATCCTAACTGATCGGCAATCTCTTGATCTAACAGTGTTACAGTAGAAGCATCATCTAAGAGAGCGTATGTGTCAATGTTTCCTTTCCTGCTACTCAACTTTACCGGAATAATTTTAAGTAAAATATTAGTCGAAGATTGCAAAATATGACAGTTCGTATCCACTTGAGTACTAGTATTTAATATTTCAGGATGTCTATCGTTCTCATCTTTATGGAGTAATTGATGATGTGGTCTATGGCATCCATTTATTCCACAATTCTTTCTGTATCTACATTTCTTTATCCCATGACCATATCCAAGACATGATATACAGACATGCCCTGATTTTATAAAGTTCTACTGTTCGTTGACTTCAGAAGACTTGAATGTAGAACACCTACTAAGATTATGATAGGCCATTTTACAGAGACCACATAATCTTTCTTGAACAGTTGTTAATATTGGTTCCCTTTTTGATTTGGAAACGTCACTGGGTTTTGCAATTTGAAGTTGACAGGCGGCTTCTGACTTGCGTTCTAACCATAATTGAAATGCAATTAATTTGTTGCATTTAGAAATGTTAGCATTTTGTGTATGCTCTATCCATTGCATTCTATAACTTACTGGTAGCTTTTCTACTAACTCTTGTAAAAGAATTGGATTTTGGAGATACTGTTCTTCATTTAGAATTTCAAGTGTATTTATTAGATTTTTTCACAGTGTCTGAAAAATCGATTAATGTCATTAATTTATCTTCCTTCACTGGTGATATTTTCACTGCTTTGTCCAATAATAGTGAAATGATATATTCAGGTCTTCCAAAACGCTTTTCTAAGCATTCTATCACTCTGTTAACATTTTGAGGGAGTATTAGTAATGTCTGTACAACTTCTTTAGCTTTTCCTTTAAGAGACTTTTGTAAACGATTTTGATTCTCCTCATTAGAAAATCCACAAATTTTAGTAGTACTTTTATATTGGCATATAAAATTTGGCCAATCGAGAGGATTGCCATCAAACATAGGTAACTCTTTTCTTAACGACTGTCTTGAAATAAATTGTTCCAATTTTGGAACTGTCTTTATGTCGATAGCTTCATCTTTTAAATTAGTTTCTATTGCGCTTTGAAGTGTAATATTCGATACGTCTGGTATCACCTCCGCAGTCAATTTATTGTTTTGCAAAAATACATGAGGCTCCACCTGATTAATCCATTGTTGCACACTTGAATATTTCTCCTCGTCAATTTGTTCAAAGGTATGAAGATTCTGTCGATTCATCTCCTGTCGTACACTTGAATTTTTGTTATAAATAGAGCTATTATCTGCAACACTATTTTCTTCAATTTGCGCAATTTTTAAATCTAATTGTAGTTTCTTCTCTCTTCTTCTTGTAGTAGTATTTCATCTAAATGTTTCCGTTTCAATGCCTTTTTCTTCTCAACCATCTCTAGTTGTGCTTCTATCTTCTGACGTCTGGTAGTTAAAGAATTTATAGACCTGAATTACGACCAAGACTTCGACTAGGACTAATTCTACCATCTTGGCTATTCACACTTGTTTGTTTAATATCTTGTTTCTTTAACCTTTCGCTTCTTCTTAGAGACATATTTTCCAAGGGTTAATTCAGTTAAATGCTCGAAGGACCATATGAAATTGGTTGACTATAGTTTTATTAAATATAGGATGAATCATAGACCAATTTTTACTGTTTGACAAATTATTTTTTATTTATTATTCTTTTTTTTATTACTATAACAACATATCAACTTTCACTTTATTTTATACAAAGTACATATAGATAACGTCACTACACTGTATTATTCTTTTTCCTATTTATATCTTACTTTGGACCATCTATCCAAATACTTTCTTTTCTTATGATTTTTCTCTCTTATCTTCAAAATATCTTTTCCTTGGTTTTCTTTTCCTATTTTTTTAGTCACAGATATACGATGTTATCTCTTCAGTGACCATTTTTTTCTATGTAAGCTATACACCTAAATTAACTAAATTTCCGTCTATCTATTTCCGTTCGTATGTGGGGGGCAGTTTATACCCCCATTCCAATAGGGGTGATTTTCAACCTTATTAAAAAGATGTGGTGGTTGTCGTACCAGATTTATTTATTTGGCACAATGAGTTACAAGCATTTGACTCTTTCCGAATTTTAATAGCACCCATATGTAACATTTGAGCATGGCAGTAGCTCTTACCACCCTGAGTCTGGGTAGTCTCTACTCATGTATTGGTGACTGGAATGAATTTACTCCATATTTGTTCACCCTGCCTGAATTTTTTTTCCCGTTTTGAAACCTATGGGATTGGGGGTAGTTTTAATCCTCCATAGGATTGAGTCTTTACCCTTTGAGAGTAATGGCTGGTTGTCAAATAGTTTCTACTAAAAGATACAAACATTTGTCCTTTGAACATGTTATTTACACTAACCTGCGTCTTTTGAGTTTTAGCGGTAGTTTTCACTCCCCCATAAGGGCGGATTTCGGTTTAATTTATAGAAATAACTTACTGTGTCTCGAATTCATATTCTCTACTCTCGACAACAAAACATCTACCATTTTTCACACGTCATTAAGTTATTACATCATTTCTATGATTTTACACAATTTTAAGGGATGTTTTTGACTAAAAAACAAAATTGACACGGTAGATTTTTTATTGATCACGGATTCGGATTCAGCGTCGAAAAATACACCATATCCGTATAATTTGCTCCGCTACACAGAACTTTTTTTTTGTGTGGCTGTGTTATGAATTAGATAAAGATAAATAAATAAAATAAATTGCAAAAAATTTTCTATGTGAATGCCCCGAGAACGTTGATAAATGCTCATAATTTTTTCACAACTTCCTCAAGCACGTTGCTTTTTGGTAATATCGCTCTGCCTGCAGCGTCGGGATATTACCAAGCAACGTGTTTTCGGAAACTGTGATAAAATTATTTCGTATTATCAACGTCCTTGGGACATTATAGCTGAATATTTACATTTAGAGTTTTCAGTAATAGGAATTCATCAGAATGCGGAGGTTGCATCTTTATGATCAATGAAGGAGGGACACATCAAGGACAAGTCGATTCAGTATTCTGGATTACTATTTTTTAAACTTATTTCTTTAAGACAGAAATTCGTAAACGAATGGAATAATGAAGTAGTATTTTGCAAGTCATTCATTTAAGGAAATTGTTCAAAATCTACTTGTACTTGGATCCGACAACTATCTACCGCCGCGCCACCAGGTCGTTACAAATTTTAAGACACGCAGATGCGCAACTATAAGGAGTAATGAAAGTGGTCGTACATTCGCCGTCGGTGATCCTTCAACTGAACAACAAGAAGGATGCTTTGAAATGTACAAATTTCGAAGGAAATCCGATTTAATCGTTTAGACAAATTGCTGCATAGTTTGAGATACATCGACGTGAAACAATAATTAGGAAGCCTCTATTTAAGGTAAGAAAGAACCATAAAATTTTTACTAAAGACCAGTATAGAACTTAGTCCTAAACTTCTCTCAAATATGCAACGACGCTTTTACAATCGCTTGAGTTATTGCCTAGAACCTAAAGGCAAGACTTTTTAAATGTTTGTTATAAATCCTTTTTAGAGCTCGAGTGTATTTTGAATATAGTTTAATTTATTTTCCAGCGGCGCACGTAATGGTTAATCTGTATAGTCTCAGAGCCAAACTCGAGTTTCCCTTATCGCTCTATTCTTGATGGATTTAATATTAAAGCGTGAGATGAATTTATATCATCATATATTGGATATTCAAAGGAATCAGAATAATAATATAAATAGCAATAATCATTTTTATGACAGAATAACACTGTATAAAACTATTCGAACATTGGCACTGTGGTGCAGCGAGCTAAAGACTGTTAGTAACGAGCAAGCTTGATTATATACACACACACATACTTCCGACATGTCCCGTTCATGCAGTGTCATCCCTATCAATGGGTACAACACATCTCTTGAAGTTCTATACTACTCCAAGAAATTGAGGCGGTCGCAGAGAATAGCAAGTGCATTATTCCTTTCCAACAACTCAAAAGCTGTATGCCACATAGTGCTTCTGGATTTAATTGATAAGAAAACATGCTTTTCAATTCTCTGTCCAGTAGAGAGGAATGTTAGAAATTCAGGAAAAGGGTAAATGCAAACTTTTTCTTAAAATTTAGAAGCATATATACCCAGGTTTTGTAATGAAATTGGTAGTTTTGATAATTATGCGTTTTGGAGATATCAGACCTCCTTTCTTAAGAAACTCAAAACAATTCCTGTCTGTAGGTTAATATCCATGCCACACAGTAATTCAGAGAGTGGATTTAGCTTATCAAAAATATTCGTTATGAATAAAAATAACTTAATTCTAATTTAGTAAACTTTATTGAAATGTTATGCGTTTCTGGGAATCCAAACCATGATTGAAACGAAAACCTGAACGGCCACTGTTATTAAAAGCAATTAATATCAATGAACAAAATTTTTCTGTTAATTAACAGCCATGGATTCATAATAATTGTAATTAATATCTAATGTACAACAAGACGTTAAAAGTATCCAATAACAGTAATTAATATTGAAATTTGTTTACCTACAAAAAGAACTTTATTACACAATAAGGCTTTTTTTGCAAATTATAAGCTAAAATTATGATCGTATGTACAAATTGCCTTTTTTGTCCCATGTGTGAGACATATCAATCTCGAGCAAAGTAACAACTTACTGGGAAAGTGACCCTTTGAGATTTTTTAGCAATGTTTTGAACGAATTGATCGCTTGTTGCCAATAACATGTGTATTAAATCTCTCATACTGTTAGTTCGAGATGTCTTCCGAGTACCTACTATATTCTCTGAATCTTTTCGCATATTTGTGGAGGGATTCTAGAACCTCCTCAGACATTCTTCCTATAGGCACTATAGAAGATTTAATGATTTCCATCCATTGATTAGTACTTTATGTAAAGTGATTGGCATGTATTACCAGTTACACTTTTCTATGTACAATATTGGAGTATCAGTATTTTAAAATTGTTAATGTTGGCGTGACATAGCGTCCATCTTCTTACAGTTTGGAGATATTACCCGACTTCTCAAGTAATTTTTCTTCAACATTTTCTTTAGTATCCACTAAGTGTAATTTAGTGATTATATATCAATATACAGCAAACGTTTATTCACTGTGTTGCGTTTCTGCATGCCAAACTTCAAATAATTCTCGTCGGACTATTTTGCTGGCATCAACTAAAATGAAAGTAACATGAGTTGTAAAAAATACAGCCTAGTTCGATTTGGAGTATGCAGTTTACGATGAGGTTAACACGCCATTCTCGTTTTTTTTTATATCGATGTACGGTCTTGCCACTCATGTATTAACGAAGATCTGATCATTTAAAAATTTCGTGTTTTTATTTCCCTGTCATAATTCATCGAATCCGCAAATGTTTCACGCTCAATGATTAAAGTGAGAATTCCCATGCCATTAAAGTCATTTTATTAAGAATGTGTATTTTCACATGTCGTGCTTAAGATATATGAATTTATTTTATTTATATCAGTTGATACTCATAGTAGTCAAAGCGTCACAAACGTCGCGAGAACGTGAGGCGTTTCGACCTGCCATGCCGGTGTTAGACAAGCTAAATTCAGAGAGCCGCAATAATTTGATCAGATTGTTGCACTCCGTGATTGACGATTATGCAAATTTTGTTTGTCTTATACCTGAGTTTAAAATATTTTAAAATAAAAAGGATGCTGGTGGAAGAGATAGAGGCTTATATTTAAAACATGTAGGAAAATAAAACGAAAAACCTACTTTACAACACTTATTTTCAAGTACGTAAAAAAGAATAGTTTCGAAGGATAAAGGATCTATGTGGAATTAAATTTGATTGTAGCTTTTATTTCCCACTGGATTCCTCAGGGGAGTGGGGGGGAGTTCGAAGGGAGGATCATGGTGGGGTAAGTGTTTTGTTTCGTGGCGTAAGGGATGTTTTGCGTAATTATAATTATTTTTGCCTTCTGGTATGGTAAATGTCTAGCTTTTGGTGGATAAGTCCGTGTGTGTGTTGCGTATTGCCGAAGTGTCTAACGTCTGCGCTGCCACTGGTCAGCACAGAGGTGAAAATTTTCACCGAGAAAAATTTTTGGGCCATCTCCCTGACGAAATCCGTTATGCGTGGTATTTTATGCATTTCATCAGTGATTACGTATTGGAAGGAATTGGTCAGCAGACTTGTTCTGCGTGGATACGTTTTAGTTGTGTGTTTGAGGCTGCGTTCCAGACCACGCAGCCATAGGTTAATATAGGCCTGAATATAGCCTTATACAGGGTGATCTTATTTTAAAGCGTTAATTTGCTCCGTCTTCTGACCAATGGATATAACTGACTGAGAGCTGCATAAGTCCTGTTCATGGCTGCCGTTATATGGGGGCCAAAACAAAGTCTTTTGTCCAGAGATACGCCCAAATACTTAATTGCATTCTTCTCGGTGATGTCCTGACCGTGAATTTTTATTTTTTTAAAAGTTTTTGTGTTTTTAAATTTTCCATGAAGAGTTATTGTCTCTATCTTGTCGGGGTTGATTTTTATTTTCCAGATTGCATACAATTCTAAGTTTTTTTTGATATGATACTTAGCTTTTTGGGTAGCAGTCTGGGAGTAAAAAGAGTGTGCGTAAATGGTTAAGTCGTCGAGGTAAAGTAATGCGGAAATCCAGGGTTCAAATCTTGAACATGCACACACAGTTTTTTCAAAATTTATTTTTGTCACTGCAGTAAAGCACGTTCAAATAGCCACAATTTAAGGAAGAAAAAGTTTTAGGGTGACCAAATGGCAGTTTTTTATAATGCTTCAAGAATTTTTCAAAGATTTCGTTCTTTAGAAACGAGTTTAGAAAAAAACATTTACTTGTAATATCCCATAATAATTTACTAGATGTAAAGGCTTATAATTTTTCCAAGTTTTATTAGAAAAGATGAATTATTTTTTTAGTAATTTCGGTATATTATGAAAAATTAGAAATGTTCGTGGTTTTTATTTTTTGCAAAATAACAAAGTAGTTGATAAAGCTTAGATCTATCTAGTTTTCTTCATCATTTATGTACAAACATTTTGATTTTTAGGTGTGGCCTGATACGATGAAAAGAACCCGAGATATTAAAAAAACAGACAGAAACACGTTTTTCAAAATTAAAACTCAATTTACAAAAAACGATAGCCTCCAAAATTAGACAAAACTTCGCTGTACTGTCCTTATAACATAACGATTACATTTATAAAAAAAATTGCCCCCCCCCCCCCAAACAATCTTTGAAACGACTAATAATGCACTGTCGCATTGATTTTAACTACAATGTATTATTTTCCTCTCCTGATAGTAGCGCGAACACACTGTGTATTCTTTATTCGTAATTTTTTGAATTTAATTCCTAGAAATATATTTTTTTCAATTACATTTTGTAATCTGGTGACATAAATTTCATTTGAACTTAAATATAAGTTTTTTCCAAAATTTTTATATTTCATTGTGTTTTATTCTTTTCCTGCTCTCGAACCTCTTAACCCAATAGTGCCCGAGTAATTTTTTTTGGAAAACTTTTTAAAAAATATTGATTGACCTTCATTTAGGGCTTGTCCGTACACCCCAAATCACATTTTATTTATTGCTGTGCATTTTCACCGATTTTTTTGACGTATGATATATCATACCATAGGAATATACATGTAGAATATTATTAAAAAAAATTATTTATTATAATACAAAATATTCAATAAATTTAAGAGAAAATAGCAGAATATATCTTCGAAAGCATATATCTGGATGTAATCCAATAACCACAACGTCTTTGTGTAGCAATTTTATCAATCAAGTGATCAGTTTTATCATACCTGACCTCTTTCAATATATTCCTACTACATTTTGGTTTGGGGCCAGCTAAATGCTTAGGGGCAGTTAAAGTTGTGAGAACAATTCTCCTCAAAAACTGCAGGGTCACTTTTGGATAGACAAAATGATAAAGAAGCCACATGTTGTCTACCGATCCATCCTAGCAAAAGCGAATCATTGCCCAATACCATTTGCGAGATCTGATTCGTATACGATAGTCCTCTCATTTTATCGAACATATCCACACCTCCCATTCCTTGGTTATAGAGACATAAGTGTCGGTTGATCCACATTAACTTGCTTCCTTTGTTGTTTAGATCATCTTTTGCACGTGCCTTTTGTCAAACAAATGTCTTTGTTTTTGATGTTGGTTGCGATATTCACTTGACTATTGCCATGCCATCTGATGAGTTGAATACCACTATTAGAGTCAATCAGAATATGAGAAGTCACTCGTTTTTCTTTTTGCAGCTCTTTTAAAGGAGCTTTCTCTATACGATCAGAGCGGATGGTACCAATACATTGAATTTCATTATTTTGCAGAAGCTCAAGTTATGGTAAGGAGTTGAAAAAATTATCCAAATATATGGTCGAATGCGGGGGAATATAATCTCATACAAAGTTTCTCGGTGAAACTGGATCCCAAAGTTTTACCCTTGATTTTATCCCCACTGCCCGTGTAGGGGTTGAATTTCAATAAGTACCCCTGGGGGGTTGTGAGGCACCAAAATTTAAAGCCATAGCGAATTGGCTTTCCCTTTATAAATTGCTTCATATTGTGACGGCCAAAATAAGGCTCCACAGCCTCATTCAGTGAAAAAGAGGTTCTGAAATAAAACTAACATTCATACCACCATCTGCCTACCGTATCATACGAAAAGTTTTTTCCGCTGCTGCAGTTACAGAAAGAATTGATATGACTATGAAATGGTATAATTACATCCTATAATATGTACAAAGAATTATTAATGAATAAAAGTCAAATAAATTACATCCAAATAGAAATTGTCGTGAGCTCATTTTTTGCTGCGTAGAAATTGACTGGTTATAGAACACTCAGTTATAACTTATTCAAGTATAAAACTATCGAATTTCTGTCCTAAGCTTATTGTCTATATATGCAAATAACACTTTAGATGAATAAAATCACTGAATTTATCACACTCGATTTGTTTACACTTCATTAGAGACAACCTGCAGAGGTACTGCATGATAAATCATACAATAGGCACTATTGAATATGACTTATTTCCACGAATTACAGACGCCACTATGTCACATCTTATGGGAAAGTGAATTTTTTTTATAAATTGTAACTGCGTAATTTACTATACTCTATAAGGTTTTACACGCATTGCGGTATGAATCTGCTGCTTAATTTCCCCTCCCTTATTTTCTGTGCAAATATACATTTCAATCAATTGAATCAGTCTAAAATGGTATTTTGGTATTAAATTTCGTGTACATATTTGCCCAATCATTTTAGTGGACGTTCATGATTTCCCCAGTAGTTTGCTTAACGCAAATACGTGGCAAACCAAGCGTGACCGAGGTGTTCAAATACGTGCATTAGATTCACAGCTTACATATACATAAAGTGGGATGCAAGAGATGCATCGACCCTTAAGTCTCAGAGGGCGGGATGCTGTTTATTATTCGAGACTCTAGGAAACAAGGTTTGCTATTCAGAATTATTAGTTATTTCGTAGTTGCTGTCACTAGTCTGGAAATTAGACCAAACTTATTTATACTAGAACAGAATAATATAGAAGTGTATTTATTAGATTGCATAAGGCACTCAATTCAATTAATAACAATTTGCTTTTAGCCAATACCTCACTTCTTTGCTTTTTTAACTTTTATAACTAATTAATGTCAACAGCAATGACGAAATAACTCAAAGGATTAACAAAGGTCGAAACATAACAAGATCTTTAAAGTCAGTTCTGTGTGATAAACATATCAAAAAATGAACAAAGAAAAGGATGTATGGGAGTATTGTAAAAAGTGCGACTACCTACGAAGCTGAGATGTGGGACATTAGCCAAAAAAAAAAAAACAAAAAATAAATCCTAGCAATAGAAATGGATTATCTACGAAGAAGCTGCGGTATATTAAAACTCGAATATATTAGAAATGAGACAATTCATGAAAATATGAAAATGGACAAAAATAAAATAGAAGAAATCGACAGTTGACATGGTTCGAACATGTTAAAAGGATGGATGAAAATAGATGACCAAGAAAAATTTTAGAATGGCTTCCACCTGAGAAGACGAATAGAGGACGACAAAGAAGAAGCTGGAGGAATGGCATTCAGGAGGCTATGGATACGCGACATTTAGACGAAGAAATGTGCTATGATAGAAAACCTGGGGACGGAGAGACGTATTTATATTAATCAACTTCATCTCTTCTATCGGGCTTCAAACATCTGTTATGCCTCAGCGCTCTATCGTGAGATATACGGGATTTAGCAACTGATATGAGACATTTATCATATACAAGGTGTCCTAGAAGTGGACGATCAGATGAATTGAGGAGGTCATTTTCGATCAAAGTAACCATATACAGAGTGACCCATTTAAAAGCTGAACATCTCTCTAAAATTTTTATTTATTGTGCGATTTGACTCAAGTATAGAACAGATTAAGATCTAATTATGACCAGAAAAATATTCGCCTCCTACAAATTCAAAGCCACCTGCAGTACGAAAATATGCGGAAAAAAACAAAAAATCATATTAGGCATTTTTTTATAGGAAAATTTTGTTAATGAAAGTTGTTCAGAATTGTTCAAAAATCGTAAGTCTAAAATTTAATCAAAATAAAAAAAATGAGAAATTGAAGTTTTAAAAATTTTAAAAATCATTATTTAAAAAGAAATTACTTGACAATTGGCAGACTGGGTTTAATTTCAAACAAAATTGTCATAGTACAGTTTTCTAAATTAAAAAAAAAAAAAACAATAAAATGAGATTTTCGGACTTGGACATTATTTTAATCAAAATTTCAATGTTTTTTATTTTGATTAAATTTTGGACTTAAGGTTTTTGGACAATTTCGAACAAGTTTCATTAACAAAATTTTCCGATAAAAAAATGCCTAATATGATTTTTTGTTTTTTTTTTTGCATACTATGGCACCGCAGGTGGCTTTGAATTTGTAGGAGACGAATGTTTTTCTAGTCATAATTAGATCCTAATGTGTTCTATACTTGAGTAAAATTTGATTCAAATCGCACAATAAATAAAAATTTTAGGGAGGTGTTCAGCTTTTAAATGGGTCACTCTGTAGGTGTTATCCAATTATTGACGGTTCAAAAGTTTTAATTACTTCCACACCCACGTAATGGAGTGGAAGTATAATAATCGTGAAAAAGAAATTGAATGTCATGAAACTTCATGAAAACTTCTGTCTATTGGTTGGTCAGTCTGTAACTTTTTTTGGGCGCACGATTACTCTGGAACCGTTTATGATTATGAGTTGATACACTTATGTATTATAACGAGATCTGGAACTAGATTATATTTTGATCTTATCCCGGGGATAAATGGAGGTGACTAGGTAAAGCAAACAAATAAACGGTCGTGAAACTGGGATAAGTGCATGGATGAAAAGCAATGGTTTCAAAATTTTTTTGGCATCAGACTCCTCTACTATCACCCCACCATTGAAGAGGGTAAAGTGGTCCCCCTACTGACACCCCACCACTACCCCAACTCCCACTACCAATGTGGCATATCGTTTTCTGGTTTTTAGGGTAGACGATTTCATACATTATATTATTAAATTTCTATGACCATTACTGCCTGCGAATATAGTATCACATCTTTTTTTTTGGTTATAAAACACTTGGATAATAAATCTGGATGTGGAGGTAGTGATTTCTTAGGCAGCGGTTTTTTTTGCATTCTTCCGTGAAATTGCCTGGTGCGTCTACTAAAAATTAATTGGAACAAATATGTAAGTTCTTTGGTTGCTTTTTTGTTTTTAGTGGGAGTAGAGTTACGCCTTTCCAATAGAAGCATTTTCATGAACTCTGTTATCTTCTGTCAAATAAGAAAAATGGTTTTGTCAATACCTTTTTTTTTACAAAAAAATTTAGTTAATTTTTAAGTAACGCTGGCAGAAAATAAATGTGCTATAAGCTGAACAACTATCATAAAGAGTTGTCCATTTAATATAGATTCTGACATGGCATAACGCATGGGTTATTCAGAATAGATTTCTTTCTATAATTTTTTTTAAGTCGTGTTTGTGATGAATTTAATTTTTTGAACTTTTTTCCCATAAACGGCATTGATATTGTTTCGAAAAGTATACTAGAGAAGTACACAGCTCCAGATATTTGGACGTAATGAGGTCTAATGTGATTAAAATAATAACAAACGGGCATTTCGGATAATTTAAAGAAATTTTATCCGACGATGCAGAGTACGTGTTAGAGCACATGGTAGAAATAATTTAAAAAATCCTTATTTTGTACTTTGTTTTATTTCTGACAAATCAGCAACCTCAACTCTCGAAACCTTATAAAATGTATTTTTCAATAAACACGACTTAATTTTTAAAAAATAATGCAATACCGTGTTAGAAACTGCATTGAATGGATAACTGTTTCTGATAGTTAGTCAACTTTCTGTGGTACATTTTTCCCTCTAGGGTCCCTTGAAAATTAACTAAACCGATTGAGGAAGCCGTTACTTGGTGATAGTTAATCATAATGATACAAGAAAGAACACTTTACTTTGTTTTCTATCATTAATTTATTGTAACATACACGTTACGTTGAATCAACGTTTGAAAATGGCACGTCAATGTGCCGAAACTGCAGTAACGTGTATGTTACAATAAATTGGTGATAGAAAACAAAGTAAAGTGTTTTTTTCATATCATTAACTAAATCATTTTGTGAACGAAGAATGTTCACAAAACTTTGTGTTTATTTGACAGAAGATAACAGCGTTCTTGAAAATGCTTTTATTGGAAAGATGCACCCACTCCAAATAAATAAACAACCAAACAACTCTTACTATTTACTTCCCTCGTTTACCGGAGGGAAGCATTTTTAATCGTGAAAAAAATCCCTCTTCGAGATTTCTCCGGGTTATCACGTTTGAGACTACATAGATTACGAAAATGAAAGCTTTTTAATTCCGTTAGCCTCTCTGTCTGTCTGTGGGCGCTATATCTACAAGATATTTGACAGAGAAGAATAATGTGTGGTAGGTATCTAGTTGACGCTATTGTCAATGAAGAATTGGGATATATTTCCAGTGAAAAATATACACGGTGGAGACTGACTGAAGACAGTAATATATCACATTTAGTTAGCACAACCGTCAAAGAAGCCAAATAAAAAAATATACAGTGTGGTAATCTTAAAAAAAATATATTGAAAAAAATGTGTCGGAGGGACGATAATATTTCGCATGCAGTTAACACAACTCTCAAGGAAGAAAAATATGAAAAATGTACAGGGTGGTCATCATTAAAAATAGCAAAAGAAAATGTGACGGAGAGCAATAATATTTCATATGTAGTTAACACAACTATCAAAGAAGAAAAATATGAAAAAATATACAAAGTGGCCACCAGAAAAAAAAATTATGAAAAGCTATGACGGAGGACGATATTAATTCGCATGCAGTTAACAAAACTATTAAGGAAGAAAAATATGAGAAATCTATAGAGTGATCACCCAAAAAAAATAATGAAAAAATGTGACGGAGGATAATATTTCGCATCTTGTTAACACCACTGCCAAACAAACAAACAAAATGATCAAGAATTAAAAAAGAGAAATCGAGAAATTGCAGATATTACGACAGAGCTCCTATGTAGAGTTATTCAGAATTTCAAAAATAGATCGTGTTTAGAAACCGACGGGTGTCATTTAAAAATAAATCTGCATAAAATATAGATATTGCTAACTATAAGCTTTTTTGACGAAGTTCAGTTCTTTGCTCACCATTCACAATTTCGCTACCATTAAAGCTGAGAACATTGGTAATTCATGTCAGTCACCGTACTAAATAGAGAAACGTATCTAAATTACATAATATTGAATGCAATGTTGTTTTGCCCTAATAAACATTTGAATGTGTTAACGTTTTAACACATAGTGAAATTAATTGTTGTTGACATTATTGGTATTCAAATGGACAATAAATTATAGGTTGAAGCTGAGGTTATGTGAAAATTTAGTACACTCCATGTTAACTTTTTGCAACATAGTTAATTGCTCGTGTTTAGAAAATATTAGTTCTCACTGTTTATATTATACAGCGTGTGTAGATAATATGGAATAAATTCGATATTTCTTGAACCAGCCGGTTTAAAATCCCCGGATGGGTCGATTTTATTTTTCAATTGCACATCTCATACATATTTTTTTTATCTTCCACCCCTGCTACTGCAACTTTCTTTCTCAAATAGCATCCTACTTCTCATAAGAAAGCTATTTGTATAAGCTTTCCAATGGAGTAATTTGAATCCATCGAAGGGTTTCTAAAATAATTGCGTTGAATTTTTTTTATAATTCTAAAAAAATATATAAAATTCGTTTCTTTTCTGGAATTATTGTTTTATTCTTACTTACCTCCTCAGCTACCCCAACCATTTTTTATGAAAGCTAACTTTATTGTTTTCCACAAAAAAATTTTAAATATATTTATGCAGAAAAATTGTTTTGATTTTTAACATTTACAACTTATTGTTTGAAACTATTTGCTGATTTCATATCTATTTTTACGTTTTTTTGTATAATTAGCTATCCCCAAAATTTAAATAAACAATTTCAGGCAGAAATAAATATTAATATATTAAATGAAGGTGTAAAATATTTTTATACACCTTTAATTTCTATTTCCATGTGTTTACTGGCACAGAGAATTCAAATTTCTATAACAAGATTTGTATAATAATAATAATAATAAATATTTTATTATGAGATGAATCAACTTTTGCTTTAATGGTACACGAATAAACACAATTGTTAATATTGAGCAAATGAAAATCCCCTAGATACAGGAGAAGAATACACAATTCCTCCAGAAAGTCAATGTTTGAGCTGGAATACTTAAGAATCGCATCATCGTGCATTACTCTTTCGAGGAAAATATAACTGGTCAGTATTGCAATTTTTAAGAGAAATCTGTGTCCTTGAATTGGTATATAGTTAGCTGAACCACGGAAGACTCAATGCATTTGACGAAATTCATTTTTAATGAGATGGTACTCCATTGAATTATGCAGTTCCTAGAGGCCTGTACCAATTGTAAATATTGAGCAAATGAAAATCCCCTGGATATAGGAGAAGCATACACAATTCCTCCAAAAAGTTAATGTTTGAGCTGGAATACTTTAGAAGCGCATTATCATTACAATTAATTATTTTTTATTTATTTGCTTTTATTATGATTAGAGAATATTATTTAGGTATTATGCAAATCACAACTTACACACTTTTTATTTATTATGAAAATACCTACTTTCTGTATATTGTTGCCCTAATCTGGGCACGCTAATATACTAGTTAGGTAAATACTTTAAAAAACTCATTATTGGAGAACCAA
Organism: Rutpela maculata; assembly: GCA_936432065.2. Taxonomy (NCBI): domain Eukaryota; kingdom Metazoa; phylum Arthropoda; class Insecta; order Coleoptera; family Cerambycidae; genus Rutpela; species Rutpela maculata. The sequence continues at coordinate 86,787,999 of OW386293.2, forward strand.
TCAAAACAACCACTCTTCTAGCTAATACTGACGAAGTATTGAATTACGTGATAGGATTCTTAGCATTTTAAAGAAAAAAATATATTGAAAATACTTAAATTATTTATTTATTTTGCCCAGTTGTTTTATCCCAGTATTCTTTGTGCCCATTCTAGACCCATTCCCTCATTTGACCCCTTACAGTGGTTTTAGGTACTCCCAGGGCCGGTTCTGGGCCAATATATGGGGCTGACGATTCCTTTCTTGCTAGCTCGCCAGCTTTCTCGTTGACTTCGATTCCTGAGTGTCCCGGCACCCACTGAAGGGTTACCTTATTGTGGTCCGCTGGGGCTCTTAGTTCTTCTTTGCATTCCAATACCAGCTTGGACGTCACCTCAGGGTTCGCCAGTAGAGCTACCTGCCTGTCTGTTAGAATATTGATCTTTCTATTTTTATAGGCTCTTCTACTGTTCTCTGGTACGCAATCTAGGATTGCATATATGTTTCTGCCTGAAAGACAGAGGTGTATTTTCCTAGCGATATGCTGAACTGTGAGTTCCTCATATTACTATAAATGCCGGCACCAGTACCTACTGGTACTGGTAGGTCCTTGATCCGTCTCTATACCAGACCGCGGGAGACAAGGTCCCGCGGTTTCTGTTAAAGATGCATTTAGGGATCATGTGGTTTGTTCTCATCTGGGATGTCATCACTCCCATTAGATTCCTAATTCGATTGTGCCCCAGTGCTGCGTATTTGCCACTTGTCTTGCAGCCAGAAATGTCCCATCGCACCCTCCGCCATTACCACCAGGAGAAGGGAGGGGGGGCAGAAGGATCTCCATGGCTGCTGTTGGTGTTGTTTCCTTCAGTCCCGTTACCGCTAGACAGGCAAGTCTTTGTACCTTGCTCAGTTCAGTGGCAGCATCTTTGTCCATCGTACCAAAAATGCATGTGTGATCATGGGCCTAAACTACCTACTACTGATATATGTCCATGAATTAATATCCGAGGACAAACTGAATGGCCGGCAAGGTCTTCAGACCTAACGCCTTTAAATTTTTTCTTATGGGGGCATTTTAAGTTATGTTTAGCAAAACATACCTCGCCAATTGGATGAAATAAGAGAATGAACTGAGTAATTAATATTAATTTTTGTTTTGCCTTTATTAATGATACTGTCATTTGTTTCAAAGGCAAATTTAAATAAAAATGGCCTGTTTTATTATAATAAATTTTCAAAATTTTTACAAATAAAATGAAACCAAGATTTCAAACTAAAAATTTGTAGATAATACCACTTTATTTGCAGCAAGTGAGGATAAGCTCATAAAATTGTTGGAGAGGCTTCGGATAATAAGTTCTGGTTATGATCTAAGTGTAAATTACAACAAAACGAAATTTATGATTGTAGGTCGAGCAAACAATAACCACCCAGACACATTAAGGATAGGTAACTATGAAGTAGTAAACAAGATGACATACCTTGAAGCCCTTGTGAATAATACTGGCGACCGTGACCATAATATTTGGCGAAGAATGCAGATAGCACGATCGATAACTTGCCAGTCGACCAAAATTAGACGTGACCGAAACGTCACGAGAAGCACTAAGATCAAACTAGTTTTCTCCATCTCTCTTTACGCCTCTGAGACATGAACTATCAGGGAAACGGCCAGACGGCGTTTTCATGCTTTTGAGATGTGGCTCTGGAGACGTTTGTTACTAATTTCCTGGACAGCCCACCGCACTAATACTTCAAGTCTCTAAAAAATAAGTCCCCAAAATCAACTCTCCAGCATAGTACTCTCTCGAATCCTCTCATTTTTGGAGGGAGGAACGCATAGAACGGTTGATACTTCAGGGAAAACCAGATGGGAAGAGGAGAGGAGTACGTCCTCCGAAACGTTGATGTCACCAATGAGCTCACTGGAAAGATCTTCAATAAGGCTGTGCGACTAACAGGTAACCGCGACTGATGGCGTGATTCCACCAGGCGTACTATACAGCAAACGGAGACCAACTAAAATAATTTCCATGAATCACAAAATGTTTGGCAGGACGTTATGAATAGGAAGAAGAAGACAATAAATGTTCAATTATTTCAGAAACTCTGCAACGGATTCCAATTTTCTTTGCGCCACTGGAAAGCTTATAAAAATCCCTTTTCTTTGAGCTGTAAATGGTAGATTTCAATTAAAAAAAAAAACTTATAGTGACTTAGGTTGTAGAGATGGAGAAAAGACAAAAATAATTTTCATAAGAGAAGATGTACAATTAAGACAAGAGTCCGAGGGTATTTTAAAAAAATAGCGAGTTCAATAAATATTGAGTTTTCCATACTTTTACACACAACAGTAAAAGATACGGTGCATTTTATGTATTTATGATAATTTAGTAACGAAGAAAAGGAGCAATACGCTTAAATTCTAGAAAACATTTGATTCGCTCCTTACGATTTAAAATGTTTCTACTAGATTTTTAAAAATTTTCTTTAGGTTGTAAAAAAACGTTGCTGTTTAAATATACTGTATTTCTCGTTGTCATATTTTTTTGAGACACTCTGTATTTATTTATATATTTATGAATGTATCGGTCCAGCCTAAGAGCATCTAGTATTTTTTCTTATTTCCGTTAATAGATTGTTTAGGGTATAAAGTAATTAGCCTAATGTATAACAGAATTTATAAATTTTTTAATTTTGTTTAACCCAAATTCATACGTATTATATACTTGTATCACATGAAAATGTTTCTATAATGAGAGGATTTGGCTGAAATTTCATCTACTCGACGTATTTTGTGCATGAGATATATAGAAAAATGGGGTAATCCTATAATTTCTGCTGAGAGTAACCTCTTTACTTAACATAAGTGGAGGTGGAGGGTCTCTTTGAGAATTCTAGAATATGCAATAAAGCACTGGAAGAGGCGTCTAAGTTTACGCTAATTAATTTAGCGAAACTCTTGGTATCAGTGGGCTATTTACAATATTGTAACATTCAGATTATAATAGAAAAACATAATATAATCGTTAATTAATAAAGATATTTTAGTAGTAAACCCAATGAAAAATTTTCATCATCTTAAGTAACTGATAGTTTTTAAAAGTGTTTTATTATATTTTTATTATTGCAAGTTTATATTGATGGTTTATAAGGTTACTAATTGGTTGTGAAATTTTATAGTGGTTATATAAAATTACTAAAATGGCGAATAGTTTTACTTTTTAAAAAGTGGTAACAGACACGTTTCCATCAGCAATTCATATTACTTCTAATAATGCTTATTGTGTGTTATATAATCGTTGACTTTTTCTTAAAAGATTACAAAGTGTACTAAAATCAAAAAAAATTTTGAATAGTAATTTATTAGACCAAAAAAAATTTAACTTCAGTTACTGTCTCAGGAATTCTCATACTTATAATAGTTTCTGTTTTTTGTTTATTTGTATGCAAACTTTTTTGTCAATTGTACATCCTAAATAATCAAGTTTCTCTACTCCCAAACTGCATTTATTCATTTTAATTTTTAAGTTATATTTATTTAACCTCTCAAAGAGTGTATTCAAATTTTAATGTGTTTTTCTTCTTGTAACACCTTCTAAACCTGAAAAAGTCTGTTCAACAATTTTTTGAAAAATACTCGGGCTTAAAACTACTCCGTAAAGAAAACGATAATATTAAAATAATGCTGTGTGTAACATTTTTTTTTTGAGTCTTCATCCAAAGGTATTTTATCATATGCCTGAGAAAAGTCTATTTTACTAAAGACTACAATTTTTAATCCACACAAAAGTTTCTCAATTCATGGCAAAGGATAAGTGTAATTTAGGGTTAAGTGTGACTTTAAAGTCTCCACATATGCGTATTGTCCCCCGTTTTCTTTAGTATTGGTATAATGGGTATAGCCTATTTACTAAATTTTACTGGAGTAAAACGTAATTAATTTATTTATTTCAATTTCCACTTTTTCATTTAAAGATATTAATAAAGAGAGAATATTATTTAGGTATTATGCAAATCACAACTTACACACTTTTTTATCATGAAAATACCTACTTTCTGTATATTGTTGCCCTAATCTGGACACGCTAATATACTAGTTAGGTAAATACAATATAATGAGTGTTTTAAAGTATTTACCTAACTAGTATATTAGCGTGCCCAGATTAGGGCAACAATGTACAGAAAGTAGGTATTTTCATGATAAATAAAAAAGTGTGTAATTCGTAAATAACAATCTCTAATCATGATAAAAGCAAATAAATAAAAAATAATTTATTCTATTCGTAAAGCTCTGGGCTTACAAAATACTGGCATCGCCCCCGATATCAAATATAATTTAGCAGTTTCACCCTGTAAATAGCCCACTCCATCCTTAAAAACATTTGGAAATTTCGATCTCAATAAATTTGAAACATTTTTAGAAAAATTATTTTCTGACAAGTGAAATTAACTATCCACTGAAATATTAAATTCTTTAAGCCAGTCACGGCCCATTAATGGTGGTCCTCATCCACTCAAAATCAAAAGTGTTGCTTAACGTGATATATAAGTGGAAGAGTTCGATTTACAATTATAGACATTTTTTTATACTCAAATTCCGAAATTATAGATACAGCTGAACCCGTATCAATTTCCGTGCATACTCGAGAATTGTTTATTAATACTTCCGGTTCAAAAGATTTTTATTTGACTGTTCAGTTTTAAAAATTTCTTGTGATGAATATGTCGATTTATTCAATCTCATCATCTGAATTGAGTTAAATATGTGTTTCTACATTTGTTTACTACCTTTAGCCCCCACTTCACACACACTACGACCAAGCTCCAGAATACCACACAGATGAAAAAACAGCGATTCTCATCATGATTTATTTTTCCACAATTGCGGCATCGCTCTCTCAAATTTCTCGTCATTTCCGATGGCATCTTCGTAGATACTTTATGAATAAACGATGAAGTAGATGCATCCTTAGTCATATGCGATTTTTTCTCTGCGGCCTCCATACTTAGGGCGATTCGCACGGCTTTATTTTAATCCAAATCCTTCTCAGCGGAAAGTTATTGAAGGATATTTTCATTTCTTATACCATATAAAAACTAGCCGGTTAGGTTAGGTGATCTCCTAGTTGATCTCCAAAATGGTTTTTGCTAACTTTTTTAAAGCTGCCAAATATGGTGCAAAAGATTCATTGGGCTCTTGCTTTCTTTGACTAATTTATGACTTTCAGCCCTTTCTGATGGCTCTGGTTGTAAATGGTCTTTCACTAATGTCACTGAATAATCATAGTTTTGATTTTAGAAAGTTCTGGGATTACATAAATCCACCATTAACTCGAACGTTTCCTCACTCACAACCGCGAGCAAACTGATATATTAGTGGATTGTGTGAGTCGGAAAAAGACCCGAGAAACCCGACTAATTTGTGACGCAACCAAACTAGTTCTCCCCCCAGTTCTCGAAGATGCTGAATACCGTGGTGGTGGCAGAATTTCCCGTTGGGGTGACCCACTCCCTCAAATGGCCAAAAACCACCCCCAAACGGGGTCAAACGCGTATTGATGGGATGCATGCCTGACACCCGCCCACCTCCTCAACAGCGAATAACCACCCTCCAAAAGGATGAGAGAGCGCTCTCATCATACCACTAGACAAAAAGGTTTCCCTTCCATTTTCGAGCATGCAAAACACGGAGAGGACAACAAATCGAGTGCTTGGCACCCGTTCATCTCCTCAGCTTTGGCCGGGGGTATGCTGAGAACGCCCTTTCACCCCTTCTGAGGGTAGTTATTGGCCATTTACGGGAGTGGGTCACCTCGTGGAGGAATTACATCATCACCAGGTTGTTCATCATCCTCAAAAACGAAGGATCACCAAGTAAGAGTCCCTCAAGTTATTATAATATGCGTTAACCTCCGTTTGGGGATGGTTTTTGGCCATTTGGGGGGAGGGGGGTGGTCACCCCAACGAGAAATTCTGCCAACACCACGGTGTTCAGCATTCTCTAAAATGGGGAATCACCAAGTAAGAGTGCCTTAAACAATTATAATACGCGTTAACCCCCATTTGAGATGGTTTTTGGCAGTTTGCGTGGGTGGGTTACCACAACGAGAAATTCGGGGGGAGAACTAATCTGGTTGCATCAGACAATAGTCGGGTTTTCGTTCGACTCACACAATCCACTATATTTTCGCGTGGCAAATACAGACACCATCCACAAAAAACACCAGTTGGTATAAATACCATATAAAGTAAACATATAAGAAATAACTTTCTTATTTATATAAATGAAGATATTACAACCCCGAATATCTTAATATCATGAAAACTAAATATTTCGTATCTTAATTTTTGTTAAGAATAACGTACAAAAAATTCAAACAATTTGATAGGAGGCTAAATTAGGCTATCAAAGTGTGAAATATCATTTACCATAATTACACAGGCACACAAAATAAATTAGAAAGTGGTATCTTCTTCTGAGTAGACCAACTTATTTTTACGTATTTTGACGCGCTGACTTTGAGTTCGGAGTCAGAATTTCTCCATCACCAACAATTTTTTTGTAAGGTAGAGCAGCGAAAAAGAGGTAAAATTGTGTCGTTTTTTTTTATCAGCTTAGAACAAGATCAGACACAGTGGGTATTACCAACAACATCATTTTACACATAAAAACACGAAATACGACATTTTTTTAGTGGTCACAGATATTCTTATTAAAAAAAAGTGTAAAATTTAATTTTTTTTTAAATCATGTTTTTTTGTACATCCATTGCCATATCTCAAAAATGAATTGCGCTATCGATATGAACTTTTTTTGTTATCAAACACACACTTAAGCACTTCTTTCTATACATAGGATTGCTAATAAAAAAAATGTGAACATGCCAAAAACGTAGATGACCCTGAAAGTTTAGAGAATACGCCATCAAATTTTCACTAAGCGAGGAACTTTTTTGTTTTTGAAAATTTTGTGTAACATGCTATGAAGAAAATGAAGTCAATAGACTAAAAAATATTTTCATTATTAGCAATAGTTTGCTAGTTACGAATTTTTTAGTATGGAGGAATTGTCGAAGCGTACGCGCGCGGCACTTAAGAATAATAATGATTATATATTGTGTGTATCGGAACTTTTCATTATTATTTTTTTATGTTTAGGACTGTTTTATCACGTTTTAGAATCTGAAAGGATAACTTATTTTTTCCAGTGGCGCATTAAGGACTAAGGTTGAAGACAAAAAGGAATTAAAAATCTTAAATAGAGTATCTGGGATAAAATGGAAAAAAAAGTTGCGCAACTAGGGGGCTAATAAAATTCCATAAACAGAAGTTTAGGAAAAGTAATAATTTTGGAGTGTTTCGATAAAAAGTAAACTATCGAGTTTTCCTTTTTTTGCGTTATTATCGGGGCTAAATAGAAAAGACAGTTTCTTAAAACACTTATTTTGAACGTGGCAATCTTAATGTTTGTATCCGACATTTCCTGTGTCAGAGTCCCTATCCGAAACTCCCATCCATTGCATTTTTACTAGATCCACACAATAATTGAGTAAACGTGTTATTTTCGCCTAAATTAGGTAACAAAAAAGAAAAAAATATCCTAAATTAAGTCTCTTTTAATTTCCGCAGCCCTAATTATAGAAACCCTGTTTCCATGGCTTGTGCACAAGTTTATCGTTCTCCTCTATTACTACGCCACATAAAATCCACTCCATTTTACAATGAAACTTAGATTGCTTTTTTATCTTAAATATTTTTTTAGCAGATAATCCACGCACAATTCGCACAATGGCAATGCGTTCTACAATATAATACAAGTGGTAATAAGGGAAAGAATATCGTTACACATTTTACTTCCACATCCAGTGTAAGTATAGTATCGACAAAAATATTTTTGAAAATTTTTGTTGTTTAAATAGGCTTAGAATGTCATGAAACGTCGAGATTTTAAGATAAGTTTAAAAAATTCTATCTGTCGGTCTGTCTGTAACTTTTTTTGTGCGCACGGAACCGTTTGAGATATTGACTTGAAATTTGGTACTCGTACCTATGTATTTTAACGAGGTCTGGAACTAGATTATTCCGTTAAAGGGTTGGGGGGTACATGGGGGTAAATAGGCAAATCAAGCAAGTAAGAGTCCATAAAATTGGTATTAAGTATATATAAGAGAAGCTAAGGTCTCAAAATTTTTTTGGCATAACCACCCCCATTACCAACTCCCACCCTATTATTCAAGTGGGCGAAAAAATAAAATTGTCATTTAGTGTGTGTACAAGAACCAAAGGCCTCAATTTTTTTTTTACTTTATCCACCACTACTACCACCCCCCTTCCACCACCCTCAGCCCCACTATCGATGTGTCATATCGTTTTATAGGTTTTTGGGGTAGACGATTTCAAATATTTTATTATTAAAGTTCCATAAACAATTATTTCCACATTCAATTTTTTTTTTGTTGTGCGAGACTTGGATAGAAGATCTGGATGTGGAAGTAGTGATTTTATAATTTGATCTTCGACGAAAACGAATAACTTCGTACACTGCCCCGAGACTAGTTAGTTTTAGTGAATGCGGGCGTATTAATACTCAATTTCTGCAATTCGCGCGCTCCAAAAAAATCACTGTACCTAACCTAACAAAGACACAATAAGAATTATGCTATCAAAAACTTTTTTGGTCTTTTGGCTTTATTTTCTTCGCAGCATGTTATACAAAATTTCCAAAAACAAAAAAGTTTGTAGCTTAGTGAAAATTTGACTGCGTATTTTCGGAACTTTCAAGGTTATCTAAGTTTTTAACATGCTTAAAAATGTTTTAATTAACAATACTATACACAGATAGAAGCGCTTAAGTGTGTATTTTATAAAAAAAAAAGTTCATGTGGATATCTCCATTCGTTTTTGAGATATGGCATTAGATGTTCAAAAAAACATGATTAAAAAAAAAACAAAATTTCACACCTTTTTAAAAATAACAATGTCCGTGGCCACTAAAAAATGTCGTATTTCATGATATCTAATGAACATCGACCTACTTAACGAAATGGCATATGTCTCAGTTTGTTCTAAGGTTAAAGAAAAAACTCGAGAAGGAAGCGACTTTTCTCCTGTTTTTTACTCCACTACGCGAAAATTATCTAAAAAAACACATAATTCAGGTTATTTTCGGGATTTACAAAAAAAAATGGTGTGTGATGGAGCTAATACCCAACTGTTACTCTTCTTTGGATCATATCCAGAAAATAGATATCAGTTTGTATTCTATAACGGTTTTAAATCATCTATATATGCATCTACATTTGGAGTACCGCAGGGTAGTAATCTTGGACCCTTGCTGTTTCTATTATTTATCAACGATTTATCCGAAACTTTAGAATGTGACAAACTAATATAGGCAGATGATTCAAAACTTTTTAAAAGTATAAAATCTGCAGATGACTGCAGAGTACTTCAAAAGGAACTTGACAAAGTCAGTCAGTGGTATCCTCTTAATAAACTAGTTCTGATTGTCGGAAAATGTAAAGTCGTATCATATACGAAAAAGGAGAACTGGTTTCATTACAATTATTCTATAGATGAAACGATACTAGAGCCGTGATACATTGATTTGGGTATTCATTTCGACTCGGAACTGAGTTTTGGAGAACATAGTAATTAAGTGTAATGAAGCAGTTAGAATGCTTGGTTTCATTTTGAGAAATTGCAAACCATTTACCATTCTGGAGACATTAAATTTATTGTACTACTAATATGTAAGATCAAAACTTGAATATGGAGCAATAATTTGGAATCCATATTATCAAACTCACAGAAACAGTTTAGAGCAAATTAACGGAAAATTTTTAAAATTTACTACATTCAAATCAACAGGGCAGTATCCGGAAAGAGATGTGAACAACAATTATTTATTAAGCACATTTAATTTTGAGAGCCTTGAATTTAGAAGGATTTGTTATTTTTTGGTATTCTTATACAAAACCATTCGTAATAAAATTGACTCCCCAGAAATTCTTTTCCCGTTAAGTATTTACGTTCCTTGGTTGCATTCTCGTCGAAATATTATGCTTTACTGTGAAAGTGCCAATACAAATGTGATGTTAAAATCACCTATATACTGTATGTGTAACTACTATAATAAAATAGGTGAATTTGGTGATACAACACGTGTTCTCAAAAGGAATTGATAAATTGTGCAAGGCAGATTAGTATATAAGTTTTTTTTTTTCAGTAAGAAAATTGATATGTGTGTATAAGTCTATAATTAATGTGTAGATGTAGATAGGTTTTTCTAGTATTAAGTATTAAGTTTTATTTTATTCTACGTTCCTCTCTAAAAATAAATCATACAATTATTTAACTTAATTAATTGATAAATTTTTGTTGATTACATTTTATGTACAACTTTTGCCCTGTAATTGGATTGTACCTGTTGGGCAAATAAAATGTTCTAATTTATTGATTTGAACGGACACCCGATTCGTCGAAATACATAGGGGTTGCCCAATAGAGTCCCAGAAACAGACATTTTTTTTTGTGTGTGCCTGTGTATTATATGAATACCACCGGATCCTCCGCCATTTTCTAGAAAACCGCGTATGCAAGAAAGTGAAAAGTGGTCTGTTTCTGGGACTCCATTGGGCAACCCCCATATATTTTGACGTATACACGAATATATATATAAGAATCAGGTATCTGTTTAGCTCCATCACCCACCAATTTTTAGTAAATCCCAAAAATATCCTAAATTGTGAGTTTTTTTAGGTTATTTTCGCGGTGGGTGACAGAGCAATTCTGACTCCGGATTCGAATTCGACACGTCAAAATACATAAAGAAAAGTTGGTCTAGTTAGAAAAAGAAACCACTTTTTTATTTTGTGTGCCCTTATTTTATTTCAATTATTATAATTACACAACCGTAAGATTTAAGAAGCTTTATTTCCATTCCAAGTGAACGACTTCCGAAAATAAACATGACAATAGAGAAGACCAATAGTAAATCAGACTGTCTGATATCTTTTATAAAATTAAATATACCCAAATTCCTGAAATAAAATCGACTTCATTGTAGAACAGATCTTCGAGCTAGAAGACTGCAACCTTTCATATGAGCTTTTCAGTGTCTTTATTGAATTATTCCCCGGTTGAGCGATTCCAAATGAACAATACTCTGTAGGAATTTAAGGATAATAACATGTTTCGGACTCCGCTAAACCCTAATGGTCCAATTAAATGGAATTTCTTTGGAATCCATTATTGAATCGACAATTGCAAATGGACGTTGGGACATGCACTGTCCGCCGTCGATGCTGAGTAGTCTGATTGGTGCAATTGTGATGAATAAAAGCGTCGTCAGCAACAGCGTTAAGCCGTCCGTGGCGTCGCGACGACACAGGACGTGCATTTTAGCCTCTGCGACCGGATTCTACATCTGCATACCTTGCGCTCCCCCAGCGCTGCAATAGCCGCTTTTTGTTTTTATTTCAATTTAACTGATTAAAACTTACAGTTTTAGTTTTGTAGGTCACCGCAGAATTTGTTTTGTTTTTGTGGCTGCAGTTAGTTTCAGTTTTAAAAGCCTTTGGCTTCATGTATGAAAATGACTCAGGTGAATGAGGTGGAAAACTGTAGCGGATATAATTATTAATGGCTTCAGTGTCATGGTGAGGAAAATGTTTAAAATTGCAATAAATTTGCTACTGAAATTTAATGTCAAATGTGTGGTCGATTAAATATCTCGCATATTCTTAATATGTAGTTTTGTAACAGTTTATATGAACCTTATAAAAAGTGATGCATATTTGTAGAGCCAACTGATTAGAACTTATTTATTTGAATATAACATACAATGAAATGGTTGATAAAATACCTGGTTTTAAATAGTATATTACATTAAAGTAAATATAACACGATACTAACGCTTTTCACATAAAAAAGTAAAGTGGGAATCTTAAAAATCCTAAATAATTACAAATTAAAATACTAGAGTAAAACGGGCAAAAGGAGAAAAAGTGTACTAAAAAAAAGCAGTACAAGAATATTAAAGTTGTATTAAATATAAATTACCACTATCTTTTATAATGCCTTAAAAGTATCACGTTTAACGTATTATGTAATCTTTGGATGGAATGGAATTATAAATGTACATATATAATGAGTAGAACTTACTCAGAGTTATAAAAAATAAAAATCAACAATCCGATTATCTGTTCATCAGAAAACTGTTTTATAAATCATATAAAACCCACATAGCACAGTTCGTACTTAATATGTACGTTTATAAACATACGTACATTTTGGGTATGATTCTATTTCATATGATAATAGTATATACTATATTACTCCGCATCAGACTAAGCTGAAATATGTAGCAGAATTGTACATACTTTTATGACTGTAAAAAGCATATAAATAAATTATATAAAATTTACTGGCAAAGGGCATAGCAGGATAAGCATGTGTTAGGTGCCCCCGCACCAATCGGGTCGAAATTTTTAGCACAAGTTGATAGTAGTGTTAGATGAAATTTCCCAAAATATTATTTTTGGAAAACCATTTTTACGGGAGTTATGGGGGTAAAAGGAAAAATGGAAAAAAATTTTTCATGAAAAAAATATATGTTATGGCTTTTGATGGTGCAAATGTGGGAAAAAATTATTGAGTCCATTTGTCGGAAAAAAGTGGTGAAAAAATTTTTTCAAAATAAAGAAATTTTTTTTATTAGGGGATGTTCTAGGGGCACACCCACCATTCAAAATAAATGCTTATATGCCCCTTTAAAACATATCCAATTTTCATAGCGATCGGAAGGGTACAAAATACTCAAAATTGATAATCATTGGCAGACTGCGGGCGGCGCGTAGTCTATGTAATGAAGTATTATAAGACGACTTTTTTGTAAATATTTCGTGCAAAGACGAGATTACCTTCTCCCCCTCGCTTTCGAGGGTGCTGAATACGATGCAAGTGGTGGGAGAAGTTTTTGACCGCCGCAACCCCCTGCAACTTTTTTGAAAAATGTTTTCAAAATAATTTTTTTTTATGGGATGTTCTCGAAGAATGAAGACTAAGAGAAGTTTCATCAATATAGAGTAACCTGATTCGTGAGAGGCAAGAGGACTCACGCAAAAAAGTCAGCCCGAATTGTGAGAGGCAAGGGGACTCATAATAACCAAGCACCTCGACTAATGAGAGGCAAGGGAACTTAAAATAAACAAACGCCCCGACTAGTTAGAGGCAAGGACACTCACGATAAATAAACACCCCGACACGTGAGAGGCAAGGGGACTCACAATAAACAGGCACCTTCACTAGTGAAAGGCACTGTAACCTCCTCGTAGTGGACTTTGAAAACTAGTTCTTTCGTAGGCTGACTGCGGATCATCATTGCAAAATCTTCAGATTTTCAAACTAGATTTTGTTTGACCCCACAGAGGATTTTTGCGCCACACTTCTTGAAGTTTGATACTGATTTAAATGCTAGGGTTGTAACGACCGCCAGTGACCGTGGTAGTAAAATGTAGTAATGAACCGCTAGTCTATGTAATAAAGGCAGAAATAGTGTAAATATTTCTTGCAAAGACGAGAATACCTTCCTCCGTCCGTTTTCGAGGGTGTTGAACACGATGCAAGTGGAGGGAGAAGTTTTTGATCGCCGCAACCTCCTAAAACGGCTACCCCCTCTTATGGATCCCTTTATGTTTTCTATACGAGTTTGGGGAGTGATTTATCAACGGGTTATACTTGAAATAACATGGAAGATGGTTATAGAGTAAGTTGAGTCCAGACAGCAGGCCAGGGGGTTAATTAAACCCTTCCGAGGAGTGGGGAATTATTTTTTATCAAATAATTCGGGTTCAAACGCGTTTCCCCCGTTTTTGGGGTCGCTGATCATGGGAAAAATATTCCTTTTTAGCTCCAACCCCTCTTCATCTCTCAAACGGTGAGTGAGGGGTGATTTCTGCCCGTTTGAGGAGGTTGGAGCTAAAAATGAATATTTTTCCCGTGACCAGCGACCACGAAAATGAGGTATACGCATTTGAACCGAATCATTTGAAAAAAAAACTACACCCCTCGGGAGGGTTTAATCAACCCCCTAGGCCTGCTGACTGGACTCCACTTACTCTGTAACCCCCTTCCATATTATATCAAGTATAACCCGTCGATAAATTACTCCCCAAACCCGTTTATATATGAAAATATAAAGGGATCCATAAGAGGGATGGCCATTTCAGGAGGTTGTGGCAGTCAAAAACTTCTCTCACCACCTGCATCGTGTTCAGCATCCTCAAAAACGAGGGGGGGGAGGTAATCTCGTCTTTGCACGAAATATTTACAAAGAAGTCGTCTTATAATGCTCCGCCCGCAGTCTGCCAGTGATTATCAATTTTGAGTATGTTGTACTCTTCCGATCGCTTTGAAATTTTAAAGGGGCATATAAGCATTTATTTGGAAGAAAATGGTGGGTGTGCCTCTAGAACATCCCCTAAAAAAAAAATTTTTTTTATTTTGAAAAAATTTTTTCACCACTTTTTTTCGACAAATGGACTCAATAATTTTTTCCCACATTTGCACCATCAGAAGCCATAACATATATTTTTTTCATGAAAATCGGTTTATCCGTTCTCGAGAAAAAAATTTTTTCCATTTTTCTTTTTACCCCATAACTCCCGTAAAAATGGTTTTCCAAAAATAATATTCTGAGAAATTTCATCTAACACTACTATCAACTTGTGCTAAAAATTTCGACCGAATTGGTGCGGGGGCACCTAACACATGCTTATCCTGCTATGCCCTTTCATATTAGCAAATTTTCGTCAGGCAATAACATACTAAGAATATGAAATAATTGAAGAAAATAGAATGAATCCAAAAGTATGTACTAGGTACCCACTTTAATTTATCTTTTGTATACAAACACAAAAAGGATACATTATTTGCCTTAAATCCCGATTAAAAGCCGGTACAATAGAACGAAATTACGCTAATGTGATAAGTAAAAAATTTTACACAAAGTGACATAAAATAACATTACGACAGTTAAGTTATATACCTAATATTTAAATAATGTGGGTGATTAGAATATCTCAGTGCATAAGTGAAAAGTGGAGAATAACCCAAGACCATCCAGGAAACAATAAATCAATCAGCACAGCAGGCTAAGACTAAGATAAGTTTACATTCGACTATACCACTTTACTTTAATTTATACCTATACGCTTTAAATACTTGACTCCTAGAAAATAAATTAAAATCAGGGCACTAAATATTTTTCTTTCAGCAAGAACATACAAACCAAACTATTGAGTAAACCAGAGGCATACTATTATGTCAATAATACAAATAATAATTAATAGCCAAAACCGAATTTCTTTCAGCCAATCAAGAGAATTACGCACGATATGATAATGGTGATAATAATAACCCGAAATAAACAGTAATGCATAGCTCTTAAAGTATGATTATACAGATTTCCTGTGTGAACCTTCAAGTGTGTTTTTCATAATTACTAAAAATATTCAAACAAATTTAATCAAAATTTAATACGTAATGATCAGTGGCGCACTACTCTTAAAGTATCTTTAAGGTGAGGTTCTCCTAATTGCTAAAAATATTCAAACGAGTTTAATTTGGATTAGATCAGAAATAATCAATAGGGCACTGTCGGTGTGTAGTGTCAAGACTGAATTCTTATGGCACCTCAATGAAGATATGCGTGATATAGGTTTCACTCAGGAAGAGGGTTTCCAAGAAAATACACACAGAAAAGAGCAATCTTGATACCTAGAGCAGCGGAAATTCATATCAAATAGATCATATCTTGGCAGGCAGGAAGATGACTTATAGTGTTCTGTCACCAATGCATACCCATAAAAGCTTGTAAAAGTTAAATACAAAGTGACAACGTATAGAAGTTATATTTAAGTTTGTATAAGTGAATGTGTTTGTAAAATAATTTATACCTCGGAATATTTTCAGCTTGATAAGAAATATTAGTTAGTGTTTAATTAGGTACACAAACCAAAACTTTCCACAGTGCTTCCCTCTAACGCAGTAAATCATAGTGTATATATATATAGTGCAGTGAAATCGTGTACCTGGAGACTTCAATGCACATATACTCCACACATGGTCTAACGAAAATGGAAACGCGCTGAAAAATCAAGCACATATGTTTGACTTAACAATAAGAAATACATGGAGCAAAAGTCAAACATGCATTGTCACCTGGAGTAATGGAAGCTCAATCACACAAATAGACCATATCCTGATAAGCAGAGAGATAAGGGAAAGGATCAAGAAGGTTAAAGCAAAAAAGACAGCAGAAAACCTACTGAAGAAAACGCTAACACTGAACAGCAGCAAACTAAAAATAGGGAGACCATGTTACACGTGGAAAACAACAATCGAGAGGATCATAAACAAACTGGGAAAGAAAATCGAGGGGAAAAATGAAGAAACCATGCGTCATGTGGCTCTCGCTGCTGACAACAAGCATGACCAAATCCAACCCAGAAACAGAAATCGAGAAATGAGAAGACTCAGAAAAAGAAGATTCGAAGAAGCAGAAACACAAAAAGAGGAGCATAAACAGTAATAAACACTCCATATCAAGACACAACACATAGTTCACACGAAGCTCCAGAAGAGGCAAATACACAGAACCAAAAACACAAAAAAGGGAGCTTAAACGCTCTTTCACGATATAATGCGGTAACGCATCTCACAAATACCTACATCTCCCATCCCATATTCCTTTACCATGCGCCACGTATCTCTCGCTGCTGGCAACAAGCATGAACTTACTCCAAACCAGCGTGGACGTAGCAGGACCAGCTGTAATATAACCTTGGGAGTGGCAGCAATGGCTACCGCACGCAGGTAAATCAATCAATCAAATAAAAAAAGGATAACTTATTCACATACACATATTTATGTACTTTCATAAGAATCAACAGTATATGAAAAAGAACTAACTTTACCAACAAATTTGAATAATATTTGATTTATGGACGTGATTCATCGCTTTTGTGCTGCGAGAAGTTCTGTGCACACTGCACATTTATTTGTTACTTCAGTGTTGCTACTTTAATCGAAAATGAAAACATTTAAATTAAAATTTCTATGGTTTTAGTTATTTACTTTTGCATTATTTTTTTTAAATCGTTTAAAATACAGAAAAGCTGTGTCTAAGCTGACAATATGCTGTGCACCACTTAGTTTTAATTTTTTGTTATCTATTTTTAATTAAAAAATTATATATCGTATCTTTTTTGGCTACACAATTATTACTGGCAGGCCTGTAGCCAGTAAAGAAGACATTGTAGAGTGCGCTTGGGATTTCAGGATTTCATTGTTCAACAATAGGGGCATCTGCCTGGAGGATAAACAAATAATACATTATAACCTCACTTTAGTATGCACTTTTAGTATATGTACCTACATAATTAACAATATCTTTATATACTGTCTTAGGAAAATGCTCAACATTACTGCTGCATTGTTTGATATCAAGTACGGGTCTATAACTAATTATGGCGGTCTTTTCTATGTATCTAGTAACACTTTCAGCATCCAAGGTGTAACAATAATCACTATATATAATAAATTAAAGAAAGTCAAACTAACACAAATAAACCAGATAAATATGTCTTTCACAATAAAGCAAAGTATTACAATATAGATGTCAGGCTCACTAAATGCTTTGATCGGAGGTTATGATTTTTGTTTTGTTTTACTTCAAGCCAACTAGCCACGTCCACCCCGCAGACGTTCTATTAGGGCGAGTTGTACAAACTAAGTTCAGTTCAAGTTCAGCTTGATCAAAAGCCAAGGTTACGATTGTTACAACAATCGTAATCATGGATTTTGATCTTGGATCAAGTTGAACTTGGCTTGACCTTAGTTGGTACAACTCGCCCTTACTCGTATTTTTCAGGTGACAGTTTGATAAAAATATCACAGTTCTTTCATTAGAAATTCAATAAGTTCATCTTAATAATTATAAGTAAAAATAAATGCTTACAGAAAAAATTTAGGTTTGGGAACACAAAAAAAAATACAAAAAAAGAGAACTTTAACGATTTTCACATAATATTTTAAATAAGGTATAATTGTTTGTTAAATGTTGTATTAGAAATTCAATTTCACATAATAGAAACTTATTATTACTGATAATCTCATTAAATAAATTTTCCAGACATTACTATACCACTTTTAGCATTCGTAATAACGGACTCCGGATAGCCCAGTGGGTAGAACTTAGAACAGTTATCTGTACGGGTTTTTTCGTTTAGCTAAGTGTTGTGTTATTTTTAATTAGCTTCAGGTCTCTGCGTAAACAGCAATTTTTAATCTTATTATTAGTTTTAAGTTCGTCTAAGACAAGCAGGAGAGCTTATCTCCCCCAAAACATTACTCGTTAAGCCGAACCGGACCTGCTCCGTCTTACCCTGCATTACTATTAGAGCCCTGTCTGTAAATATGACAAAATAGTCTCTATATCCTCGGAATGCCAGTTACATTACAATTGCCGAACAAACAAATAACTTATCTCTATTAGATATGCTATTATTTATAAGACAGTAATATCTAAAACGTACTCATAAATCCACATCATTAGTGGTATTCTAATATATAATATATGCTTTTAGATAATATTCTATTTAAATTGCCTTCTATAAAAGGTATTTTCAAACCTATAATTTCTCTAGTAATGGTATTTTTACTCTATTGTATTCTGTTCACATTAACTCTGCATTCACTTCAATTATTATATTATAATAAAAACCACGGCACATAAACAGGAAATGAGGTCTTACTAAAAGGTAACTCCGTATTACGTCGTCGTTTAAATATATTCGTTGCTTTGTGAGATTTCAAATTATCCAGCTCAGCATAATGGAATTGTTATATAAATAAAATTCAAGAAATACTGTTATAAGACGGGAAAAGTCAATTTTTCTGGGACGCTCATGAATACGTAATTAAATTAAAATTACGGAGAATGTTTTACTTATTTCTTGGTATACGTTTACGTGTAATGTAACGACGACAACGAAAGCAAATAGAACATTAAAAAATAAGAAATATAAAGTACTTAGAAGATCAATAAAACTTTACATAGAACGTAATTTTTACTTATAGCCCAGACGACAGAGAACATTTTATAGTGAAACCTACAAAAACATGCAAAATGAATACATATATTTTTAATGAGTTCGTGAAAGTGTATAGAATAATATCCTAAAAAGTTTACATTCTGCTCAGATGCAGAACATAAAAAAAGTGAAAACAATTTTTTTCATCCATTTTTTTCAAAACTTTGAAATTAAGACATGGTAGGAGAAAATTAAACATACAGATGGATAGACCACGTGTTTCTGAACAAAAAATATTCTAATAAAATTTATCGCTAAAGCCACCGTATTCCTGGAAAAAAACTGTGAAGTAACTTTGCCACTCTGCGAGGTTAAATGCATACTATGGAACCTCTAAAAATTCTTAGCAGTTCTAACGAGTAAAATAAAGCTTTTTTGTCTTTCTGATTACACATTTTTAACATTTTTCTTAGTGAATGGGAGGATAAATAGTGAGTATGGAGGGAAAATATATAATTCTCAACAACACACACACCACACGCCGCACAGTGGGGCACATAGCTCATTTTTTGGACAAGCGATAATTCCCAAGCCTGGAATTAATGAAATTAAATTTTTTTTTTTAAACTCTTTGTTATAAAATTGCCTTTAATTCTATCGAGCCCGAATTTTGAAATTTCAAAATTAAAGGACTTAAATTTTGAAATTAATTTAAAATTTTATCAAAAGATTGTTTAAAATTATAAAAAATTGTTACTTGGGGGGTTTTTTTGGTTTCTAATCTCATTTCTGATCCCCGAATTTTGCGATTCAAAAAACCAAGATAGCGGATCCAATATGGCGCCATAATATTTTTTTAAATGAAATGTACATGCACAAATTGTTAAAAATTGTTACTTAGAACTTTTAAGGGTTTCTGATCGAGAATCTGAAATCTAAATTACATAATTTCGTAATCGAAAATGGCGAATCCAATATGGCGGCCATAATATTTTTTTAATTGACACGTAAATGCGCAAATTGTTAAAAATTGTCACTCAGGGGTTTTAGAGATTGCTGATCATGAATCTAAAGTCCAAATTACGTAATATCGAAATCCAAGATGGCGGATCCAAAATGGTGTCCGTAAGTTGAAGATTCTACTCGTTCATCATTTTACGTATTAGATTATGTTAGATTTATATCTTATCGTACTTTTCTAGCTGCTTGTTTAGGACTAGAAGCATTAGGTTATTTTAAGTTCATGGCTTACAAAATTTTACTTTCTGTCATTTTATGACTTGACCAAATATTAGAATTAAAGTTAATAGTTCTTGCCTAATAGTATTAGCTAATAGTATTTGTCTTTTGACTACTCTATGATTGGACATTTAAGGTAAATTTTTGATTATTTATTTAATTTTAGCACATACTAGAATTGAAAATTACGAAATTTTAACTGCAGAATCAGAAACCTCTAGGAACTAATTTTTAATGATTTTTGCATGTACGTCTTATTTTTTTTTAAATTTATAACAGCTATATTGGATCCGATATTATGGTTTCCAAAGTGACGAAACTAAAATATCCGAAACAAGATTAGCGAATTAAGCCCCTGAGTAACAAATTTTAGCAATGTCTTTCTTGATTTATCATTCTATTTTAACTTACGGACACCATATTGGATCCGCCATCTTGAATTTCGATATTACGTAATTTAGACTTCAGATTCATGTTCAGCAGACCCTAAAACTCGTAATTAACAATTTTTAATAATTTGCGTATGTACATTTCATTTAAAAAAATATTGTGGCCGCCATATTGGATCCGCCATATTGGATCCGCCATATTGAATCCGCTATCTTAAATTACGATATTACATAATTTAGACTTCATATTCATGGTCAGAAACCCTTAAGAACCTTAAGTAACAATTTTTATTAATTTGCGCATGTACATCTCATTTAAAAAAATATTATGGCCGCCATATTGAATCCGCTATCTTGGTTTTTTGAATAGCAAAATTTCGGGATCAGAAATGAGATTAGAAACCAAAAAAACCCCCCAAGTAACAATTTTTTATAATTTTAAACAATCTTTTGATAAAATTTTAATTTACTTTCAAAATTTAAGTCCTTTAATTTTGAAATTTCAAAATTCGGGCTCGATAGAATTAAAGGCAATTTTATAACGAAGAGTTTAAAAAAAAAATTTTAAATTTCATTAATTCCAGGCTTGGGAATTATCGCTTGTCCAAAAAATGAGCTATTTGCCCCACTGTGTATTGTATTTATTATAGGTACACCTACTAACATTTCAGCTATATCCAATGGATTCCTTATACATTTGTTAATGTATTGAAAGTTCCAGAATTTATATCCAAAACAATCAAAGATATTTTCATAGTTATAAGACTCAGATCGTGAAAATCGCAATTTCTTATCATGATCTGATTGATCATATTTTCAATTTATTTGTGTTTGAATATTCGAAAAGTATAAATTTTTTCCGAAATAATGATATTTTATTTTTCCAAATGGGTCAAGTTCTGGACAAGTCACAGCCTCCAATATATATATATATATATTTATCAAGAAAATCATCAAGCAAGGAAATCAAAGTGATTTGAGATGTACTTTTTTGTGAATCCACGTTACTACAACTTAAACAACCATAATAATCATGAAGTGTACATACTTTTTAACAGTTTTCAATGAAGAAAGAATTTTTTTGAAGGGCTGTTATTTTTTCTATATTTTTTATTGCGACGATTTTGTTCGGGCGTGATAATACATATAAATATATTTTTCCCATCCATCCTTTGCCTGTATTGTTTAAAACAAAAAAGCATCAGAAAGCTACAATTTGCATATTTTAAATGAACCAACACTCATATGGATTGAACAAATTCTGATTTAGTGACATGCAATTCAGTTCGTCGATGTCACAGTCATGCATGTTCAAGCACGCTCACGCATGAATCTCGCTCCGAGTTATAACGTTACACTTGACTATTTTTTTTCGGGAAAACTGTGGCTTTAGAAATCAATTTTGTTAGGACATTTTTTTTTCACAAATACGTGATATATCCATCAGTATTTTTTATTTTTTCCTAGATTGACTTAATTCCAAAATTTTGAAAAAATAGACGAAAAAAAATTTGTTTTACTTTTTTTGTTCTGCATCCGAGCGAAATGTAAACTTTTCACGATATTATTCTATACACTTTCACGAACTCATTAAAAAAAAGTTATTCATTTTGCAGGTTTTTGTAGGTAAATACCTTTCATCGAGTGGAGTGTTTTTGACTTGAAAATCGATACAGACTAGAATTTTATTGCAGAAAACTGTTCTTTAGGGTCTTACAATTATGTAGAAAAAAGTTTTCCAAAATAGACTGCCGTCTAATTTTTGGAGAGTGGGGGGGGGAAGAGTTAAAAAAAATTTTCTTGCAAATATCTTGAAAATTGCGAATTTTGTTAAAAAGTGTTAAAAATACAACTTGAAAAAATTGTTACTTGAATATGAGATTAGTTCCGTCTAAAATTTGTAACGTTACATTGTTTCGATTTTTTGTATACCGGGTGGCCACGAGTCCAATGTACGACCCCAATTTTTTTTTATTGTTTTTGAATTTAGAAATTTCGTTTTCGGTACACATAAATTATACAAAAATGAGCTACTTTTAGACTAACAGGAACGACAGTATCACTTCCGATTGAACCGGAAGTGACATCAACTTTCTTTTCTTAAATAGAATGAATATGTTTTTTTTGACGTTTTCTCATTAAGTATAAAATTCTAAGTACTACGGTTTTCTCCGATTTAGAAAATTCCAAAAATAAGTGAAATACGAATTTTTTTTAACTTTCTTCTAAATGGCCGCGAGAGATGAACGGCGACGCAGACTGGGGCAGAAATTCGAAAACGTCGCATTTAATCGTAAAATGAAACGTGCTAAAGTTTACTATATGTTGTTGACTACACTACTATCTAACTTTATTCAAGGTCACCTCGTACACTACCACTACCACCTCCATAAAACTGTTATTGTTAAGTGGTAATTGCGTATGCTCGATTTGCTAAATTTGATAGAACTTTAAAGTGGAAAAACTCATTTATATCTATAGTTTTTGACTTAACTATGGATCCAATACAGTCAGGTATATACTCAATATACAGGGTGTTTGGTACATCGATAGAAAGTTTTCACTGAGTAATAGTTGGGGTCGTTTGAAACCTATATGACCATATTTACCCGTATGCAGTCTCACCGTTTTTCGGTTATCGGCATTTTTAAATATTTTTGCGAAATAGTTGAGTTGTTACTAATACATGTTATTTTTTATAATACTAAATACTCCAGCATTCTTAAATATTTTTTTTTAGATATTCATAGTATGCACTTTGTCGATACAGTACAAAAAGAAATGCCGAAGTATTGGTATGAAAATTATGCAGGACAATTTATGTGCTGAAATACATCGGTTCGATTTTTCTTTTCTATTTTAAGCAAAATTTTCTCAAATGCGGCACTACAATAGTTTTAAAAACTTCTCTATTGCATACTCTTTCTAATGGTATACCACGTTGTGACAGAATTATAGTTCATTAAACTAAAGGAGAAACATATTTGTGGACAAGTACGTTTTTAATAAGGAAAGAATATTAAACAAAATCATAATAAATTCTTACAGCCGCAAATCGGTGATATTATTTACTAATGTTTAAAGACAATTTTCTGTCTGTGACGTATTGAAATAAAAACAAATGTATTTACACGTACAGTGAACAAAAAATGAAATAAACAAAGGGTGGATATCAGGCGACCAGTCGCAAAAAATTGTTTTCCTTGAATACCAGTGAGACATTTCAACGCTTGTGTCAAACGCTGTTTTATTTAATTGTTCATAGTATTGTCACATTTTTCTGCAATGGCATCTTTTTCTAATGCCGAATATGCCGATATTCTCTTTATGTACGGAATGGCCGACGGAAATGAAGCAGCAGCTAAAAATTTTTATCGGGAACGATTTCCAACAAGAAGAATTCCCAATGTCTAGGTGTTTTGTAACACATATCAACGTATACGTGAAACAGGTAACCTTCATCATATGGAACGGGTGCATATTGTGCAACATGGTCCTGAAGTAGATGTGCAAATTTTGGAGGCTTTCGAAGCAGATCCTACCAGCAGTATTGGAAAAGTAGCTCGTCAACTCAATTTGTCCATATGGAAAGTTTGGACAATTCTTAGTATTGAAGGAAAACATTCATTCCACTACACGCCTGTTTAGGGACTCGAAGAAGGTGACCCAATACGGAGAACTGCCTTTTGCCGTTTTGTGTTGAACGCTGATCTGGAAAATGAACGTTTTCTTAAAAGTATTTTGTGGACAGAGAAGTCGAAGTATTCTCGAGAAGGAATAACAAAATTTCACAATCTTCATTACTGGGCTGATGCTGAAGAAAACCCGCACATGAAAAAACAAACCTCTTTTCAATACAAGTTCAGTGTGAATGTATGGGCAGCGGTAACTGGCAAAGCTTTCATTGGTCCGTATTATCTTTCAGACAATTTAAAAGGAGACAGTTATTTAAAGTTTTTTCAGAATAATTTACTACAATATCTTAGACAACATACCTCTAAATGTAAGAGACAGCTTGATATTTCAAAACGACGGATGTCCTACTAATTACCGAATTACTGCGAGGGAATTTTTAGACAAAATATTTCCTAGTCGTTGAATTTGGAGAAATGGGTTAATATTGTGGCCAGCGAGGTCTCCAGACTTGACGCTCCTTGATTTTTATGTCTGGGGTCGAATGAAAGACTAGTTTTTGAGATTGAAATAATCTACCGTGACCACCTTGTACGGAGAATTAATGAATCAGGTGCCAGATTAAGGGAAGAAATGACCACTACCTACTACCCAAATACGAAAGAGGACACGTAAATGCGTTAGAAATGGAGGTCCTCATTTTGAAAACGAAATGAATTAATTATTAGTTTTAGTTACATTTGTTTTAGTTAAAATTGGAAATAAGGGTAATAAAATGATCATTACTTATTTAATTTTTTTCCTCATTAAAAATGTAATATCTGCAAATACGTTTCCTTTTTAGTTTAATGAACTATAATTCTGTCATAACGTGGTATACCATTGGAAAGAGTATGCAATAAAGAAGTTTTTAAAACTATTTGAATCTCTTGAAGTAGGCGCCACTTTTGAGAAAATTTTGCTTAAAATAGAA
The DNA here is from genome assembly GCA_936432065.2 of Rutpela maculata. Classification (NCBI taxonomy): domain Eukaryota; kingdom Metazoa; phylum Arthropoda; class Insecta; order Coleoptera; family Cerambycidae; genus Rutpela; species Rutpela maculata. Next base: position 86,813,315 of record OW386293.2, read on the forward strand.
AAAAAAAATAGAAACCAATGAATTTCAACTCATAAATTGTCCTACATAACTTTTATACCAAGACTTCGGCATTTCTTTTTGTGTCGTTTCGACAAAGTACATATTAAAAATATCTAAAAAAATATTTAAGAAAGCTGAAAGTATATATTATCATGAAAAATAACATGTATTAGTGACAACTCAACTATTTCGCAAAAACATCTAAAAACGCCGATATCTCAAAAACAGTGAGACACTGCATAAGGGTAAATACGGTCATATAGTTACAAACGACCCCAACTATCACCCAGTGAAAACTTTCGATCGATGTACCAAACACCCTGTATAACGTTATTTTACTATAATTGTTTAAGTTATATAGTAATTATACTTTCAAAAACAAGCCTATGCAAATATATCAATAAACTACAATATATTTTGTAACCAAAGAAAAAGTTTACTTTCACATACATCCATTTTGTGAAATTGATAGATGAACTATTCTAGTTCAAAAATTAAAGTTAAACTGGTACTCACGTGTACTCTTCAAAATTTAAATTGAATTCCAGAAAATGTATTTCATGAATATTTTTGAAACGTGTAGTACAGTCGAATTGATTTAATTCAATTTCTATCAGCGACAACATTCCACTAGAAATTTTATTGTTGATTCTTATGTAATTACGAAAAAAATATTTGCGCCCAAAAATTGATAATGCGTTAAAAGTTATTTGCACTTTTTGAGGCACTTTCGCGGATTTTCTACTTATCTGCTTAATATACCTTGTACTAGTAATTGAAGAGGAATTCTTAAAATACTGACATTTGAAATAAAATTCTTAAAAATTATAGACCTATCCAATGTCAATCCGCCATCTTGTAAAAAATATAAAACACCAAAAATGTCCGAAAAAATCCAAATTTAATATTTTTTCGATAAGGCGTAATTTCACTAAGTTGGCAAAAACAAAACTCATCTATGGTCAAATATAATGCACCAAACCAGGATGCTCAAAGTCAAATAGAACGCTTAAAGATGGTGGACCAAATCATTTTTTTTAATTCTTCGTCAGTTACAAGGAGGTTTTGTACGTCATTTTGTTTTCGAATGTAGATTCTTTTAGGTACTTTAAGGGGATAAAGTTCAATTTTTTTTATTTTCAATAAAAGTGTATCTTCTACAATTTTTAAAAATGAATTTTCTTTGACCTTCCTTTTTTCATATATTATTATTATGCGTCTGCTTAATAAATTTCGTAATAAAATTAATGGAGTTTCATTTTGTATTATATTTTTTAAGTTATCTGAGACTTTCTATAGTATATTTCATTTTGTATCGATGAAAATTGGGTGAAAAAAAGGAGGGTCAGTGAAAATGCATTTTCGAAAATTGTAAAAAATTCACCTTTTTGAAAATTAAAAAAAAAATTAACTTTTCCCCTTTGTGTACCTAAAAGAATCTACAATAGAAAAAAACTCAATGCTCAATGCCTCCCTGATACTTGACAAAGAATTAAAGAATTTTATTTCGTCCGCCATCTTTGACCGTTCTGTTTGACTTAGAGCGTACGGATTTAGTGAGATGAGTTTTATTTTTGCCAACTTTGGTGAAATTACTCCTTCTTATCGAAAAGATAATCTATTTTGATTTTTTCGGCAATTTATTGTGTTTTTTATTTTTCCAAGATGGCAGATTGACCTTTACATATCAGACAGGTCTATATTTTTACATTTCATTGTCAGATTTAAAATGTACACCCTCAAAATGATTTTCTCAAAGATTGTTCCGGAATTTAGAGTTATTGCCACGTTTTCGAATTCGTGCCCCACTGTGCGTCGTAAGAAAATTACTAAGTAGACTATGGATATTATTAGTAATGTTGTAGACTTGTCTGTAAAGAACAAAATAGTTATTTGAATTACTGATAGCTATGTCAATTTTTAGGTTTCTCTCAAATGACGGAATTTAATTTTCATTTTTACTATGTAACTGATCGTCATTTTCTCATAGTAACTGATTCCGTTTTTTCTTGATTCTCTTCAGGGTGGCCTAAGTCCCTTAATAAGGATTTCCAGGGAATTTTCACTTATAATATCCCTAGAGCTTAAATTATTTCCGGAAATTTTTTCGAGGTCATGAATTTTCTTAAAATATTCATGAACGAGGAAAAATTTCCGGATATTAATTTAAGCTCGTGGGATATTCGGTAAAAAAATTTCACACATTATTTTATAAATATTTTGCCAAAATTGAACATTTTTATTACGAATGACAAACATTCATTCATCATAGTGAGCCATGGAAAAACAACGGGTGGTTAATAAAATACGAATTTTCTTAGTGAAATAACATACCATTCTCCAAGTTTAGTTACGTGAACTTTTTATAAATAATTTAAAACATATCTTTCCGCTTTTTATTAACTTTGGTCTACTAAAATTGGTGGAACATCATTTATTTTTGATAATTATTCTGAAATACCCACCTACTTCAAGATTTATATGTTTAATAAAATACGAAATTTCTTAGTGAAATAACATACCTTTCTCTAAGTTTAGTTACATGAACTTTTTATAAATAACTTAAAAACATATTATATTTCCGTTTTTTATTAACTTTGATCTACTAAAATTGGTGGAACATCATTTATTTCTGATATTACTTAAATGCGAGCACAGGGAATGTATTCATTCTTGTCGCCGAGACAATAATTAACAACTTCTAGGCGGCCATGGAAAAATAAAAGGTAACAAGATAGGAATGGCTGCCGCACTTACAGACGTCAATTAGATTAATTTTTACATTCTAATCATAACAAAATTTGATTATCAACCAAAAGAATAAAGTGCATGGGCATATAGCTCAAAAATGGCTCCAGGTTCTAAGACATATGGATTGTGTATTTTGTGCAAAAAATATTCAGATATTGAAAAATGTCATCGTCAGCTTACTTACTTGTCACAATTGGTTGAGGATATTCATTAAGAAGAAATAATATTAGATGTAAAGCTATTCAGAAGAATCCAAAAATATCTACTAAAATCTTCAAGCAAATTTAATAGACTATCTAAATTGAAAGTAAATAAAATTGTGTCGAAATATTTCATATATTTTATTAAACATAGGTATTTACAAAGTTCAGTCTTCAGTCCTATTTATTCTCCATTAAGACGAGAAGAATTCTTGCTAGACTTCCAAGTCCACTTAAATTTAGCTACTTACATGGAGCAGGTCACAGACATCTACAAAGTCTTCTGTGATCCCTCAGCAACACAGGACACGGTGTTAATAAAATTTGTTAGTTTAACATATATTATTGTGATACCCACAAATTTATTTTTGTAAACAAAAAAATAAATATTAGCATATTTATTTGTGTACTTATAATATCCTCGTGAATATCTTCCTTTGCGTCGCAAATAAATTTAATTCTAAAAGCACTTCAACTCCCGCGTCTTTACTTTGACATTTTAAATGACAGAAAAATGTCCACTTATTAAAATTTGACAGAATGTAAAAATTTTCGGAAATTTTTTGGGTTGCCATGGTAACTTAACAAAAAACAAGCCTCTGATTGGTTAAAAAATGTGGTGTGAAATTTTCTAAATAATTTTTGACATAGAATCACCCTTAAAAATCAATGGCTGCACTTTTGAAACACCCTGTATATATTACTTAGTTGTCAGTGACGTCCACTTGGGATTTATTTTCTATAGAAGATAATTAAAAGCTATTTGACTTAATAATAATCTGCGTGCGAATTCAGCGTTAGAATCACTTTCTGGCCCACGCTTCGGCCCACTTGCTCAATTAAATGGTAATTACGTGACAAATCTGTTTAACTTTTCTAATTAAAGTGTGTAGATGTAATATGCATAGCTCACGCGAAATTTAATTTGCCATAAATATATGCATATTGATTTGATTGACATTTGAATTCTGAACGCTGCCAGAATTCTCCCAAAACGAATTACAAATATAATCCATTTGTAGGCCAAAGTTTTATTTTTTATTAAAGATAATATCTAAATTTTTTATTTCAGTAACGCGCTACCGATTTATTTTAAAAACTTAGATACTTAGATACCTATTATCTATTGGACTTGATCTTATATTTTTCTGATACCCTGAACATATAGCTCTATAGTCACTGAAACGACCTCAAACCATTTGAAAAAGGCGAAGGTTCCCAATATGACCGGTATGTTTGTTTTTTTTTATGATTGTGCACTCATTACTCTGGATTGTCTTAATAGGCCAGGAAACGAAATCATTAATTCGGAAATAAATAGTGCTCAACGGATTATTATTTTAAGTTGTAGGGTTGACCCTTAGGAGTATCATACCAAAAGTCCCCAGGCGTTGGCCTCATGCGTTAGGCGGGAAGGGGGTGGAAAGGGTCGGTTTGTAGGTTTTTCGTTAATATCTCGAAAACTAAGCATCCTAGCGAAAAGGTCAACATATATAAAATGAAAGTAAATTAAATTGTCCACAAAAAAGACCCTATTCATTTTTTCGCTAGGGGCAGTAGTTAAGGATGTACGTGAGTTTGAAAATGCGAATAGCTGGAAAAACTGTGTATTGTGGGAGGTAGAAAGTTTTATAATATTACAAGTATTTACAAGGCCATATTAAGTAATTGGCCGAGTTCATCGTCAAGATCATCATCGTCGTCGCCGTTGATGCTGACGATTGGAGGGCCGTTGGTACACGAAGCGCGGCAACTGCTGCACACAAGCGAGCAGGATATACCTGCTTTGCGGCACCCGTAACGGCCCCCGCAACCAGTTGTGCACCCGCAAAATATGTTATTTAGGACGGATTCTGGCGCAACTGGATCCGTGCTTGTGACAGGAGTAAGGAAGCCATCCGACCTCCTCATCCATCCACAAGCAGTTGGCTCCTGCAATTGCTGAATCTGCAAACGATAATTCGTACTTTGTAGTTTAAAAAAATGTGACACAATCTTGCCTAAGCACAATACAAAACATAAGTTAATGCAAACAAGCATATATTGATACAAACCTGCAAATGAACTCTAAAGAAGTGTTGGCGAGCAGCCCCTCTGGTGGGTGGAAGTGACGCAAAATCAGGCTTTGGCTTTGTCGAGGCTTTAACAAAGGGCTGGTGTCGTACCCGGTTCAGGTCTGCTCTTTGTGGGGCCAGATACAATGCCAAAAGAAGCTGCTCTCCTGCATCAGCTACCGTGTTCTGTGTTGCTGAGGCTGGAGATATTTGCGAAGAACATTCTGTTGCTCTATTCGTTCAGCGGTTGTGATACTACCTCCGCTATTTACAACAAGTGCAAGGGAGGTGTAGTGAAAGTATTTTTGAACGCCGAGGAGCAGGTCACAGACATCTACAAAGTCTTCTGTGATCCCTCAGCAACACAGGACACGGTAGCTGATGCAGGAGAGCAGCGTCTTTTGTAGCAGGCCCCACAAGGAGCAGACCTGAACCGGGTACGACGCCAGGCCTTTGTTAAAGCCTCGACAAAGCCAAAGCCTGATTTTGCGGCACTTCCACCCACCAGAGGGGCTGCTCGCCAACACTCCCTTAGAGTTAATTTGCAGGTGTGTATCAATATATGCTTGTTTACATTAACTTATGTTTTGTATTGTGCTTAGACAAGATTGCGTCACATTTTTTAAAACTACAAAGGACGAATTATTGTTTGCATATTCAGCAATTGCTATATGGAGATCAGCAGCAGGGGCCAACTGCTTGGGGATGGATGAGGGGGTCGGATGGCTTCCTTAATCCTGTCACAAGCATGGACCTAGTTGCGCCAGAATCTGTCCTAAATAACATATTTTGCAGGTGCACCACTGGTGCACCACTGGGCAAAACAGGCATACCCTGCTCGCTTGTATGCAGCAGTTGCCGCGCTTCGTGTACCAACGGCCCTCCAATCATCAGCATCAACGGCAACGACGATGTTGATGATCTTGACGATGAACTCGACCAATTACTTAATATGGCCTTGTAAATACTTGTGATATTATAAAATTTTCTACTTGTTAAGCATTACCTCCCACAATACACAGTTTTTCCAGCTATTCGCATTACGTACACCCTTAACTACTGCCCCTAGCGAAAAAATGAATAGAACCTTCTTTGTAGACAATTTAATTTACTTTCATTATATATAGAATGACTTTTTCGCTAGGATGCTTAGTTTTCGAGATAATAACGAAAAACCTACAAACCGACCCTTTCCACCCTCCTCCCGCCTAACGCATGAGCACCACGGCTGAGGACTTTTGGTATGTTACTCCAAAGGGTCAACCACACAACTTAAAACAATAATCCGTTGAGCACTATTTATTTCCGAATTGGGGGATTTTTCGGTCTTCGTTTCCTGCACTATAAGCGATTTCTATGAATTCTTTTGCGAATTGTAGAATATAATTTAGCTCTAGTTTCGTGCAGATTCGTCTAGTGAAACAACTTTCTTATATTACCAGCGTATACCTAAACTTGTATTGGCGAAAGCGCTAGTAATAAAAAAAAACTTATTTTCGATATTTTTTTAATAAAATATAGTTCGTAAAGCTACGTCCAATACACAGACTGCCAAACTCTCAAAAACTGAATTTTAATTTGCTATTAGGTAATAAGCACAATATCTTGTTACCTTCCGCCAATAGGTAGACGCACATTTATAAAACTGAGTAAATCACTGGACAACAGCCAAAAAGTATCAACGAAACCGGGCTATATTTGATGTGCTAAACCCAAAAATATTTTTCTTTTTTTTATTAGTTCAAGTTTTGAAGATATGTGTGTGTGATTGTGCCTCTTAGAATAATAATATACCCGTAAGAGCGCACGTAGAATATTTACAAATTCTGTACAAAAAGATGATGCAATCGACAGAGTAGTGTTGCATCATGCACATATAATGTGTTTCTGTCAATATATAATATATTTAGTTCATTGCCGGACAGCATGTGAGTAAGATGTCTCGAAAGTGTGTGAATAAACCAGATAGTTTCTGTTCTGTTTGTGGTGAGGTGACTTTTGCGACTCAGAAGCGATCCATTACTCCAATGATAAAAAAGGCGTATCATATGTATTTCGGGTGTAAAATAGGGGATCAGGACAAAAATTGGGCCCCACACATCTGCTGTAATACATGTGCTTCAGGTCTACGAAACTGGTTAATTGGTTAAATCGTAAAAAACGATCCATGCCCTTCGCTGTCCCAATGATCTGGAGAGAACCGACAAATTATGTAAATGACTGCTATTTTTGCATCGTAACTCCTGTGGGACAAAGGACAGGTATATCTAAAAAGAAAAAGTCTGTTGTCAGCTATCCAAATATACTATCTGCCATGTGACCTGTGCCCCATGGAGATGAATTTCCTATTCCAGAACCCCCGGAAAATTACGAATTGGATGATGATGATGATACTATGATTTATCAAGAAGATGTTATTCCATCAGCATCAAAAGATCCTGATTTCACACCGAGTACGGCCTATCGTCAATCACATAAAATAACCCAAGCAGAACTAAATGATCTCGTGAGAGATCTTGTACTATCAAAAAGTAAAGCAGAATTACTGGGGTCAAGATTGGAGCAGTGGAACCTATTAGAAGACGATGTTGCCATATCTGTTTTTCGCAAACGCCAAAAACACCTAACGCCATTTTTTAGCATGGAGGATAACTTAGCTTTCTGCAATAACATTGAAGATGTAACGGCGACTTTGAATATACCATACAAACCCGAAGAATGGAGGTTATTTATAGACAGTTCAAAGTTGAGATTAAAAGCGCTGCTTTTGCATATTGGAAATATGTTACCGTCTATTCCTATCGCATATGCAGTCCACATGAAGGAAACGTATGACAATATGAAGATGCTATTGAGATGCATAAAATATAATGAACACAAGTGGCAGATTTGTGGTGACTTAAAAGTTATCGCACTTTTATTGAGTTTGCAGCTAGGTTGCACAAAATTTTGCTGTTTTTTGTGTGACTGGGACAGTCGAGCAAGGGCACTTCATTACAACAAAAAGGACTGGCCCGCTAGGAAGTTACTAAAACCAGGGCACAAGAATTTACAATATGTGCCATTGGTAGATTCTAAAAAGATTTTATTGCCGCCCGTGCATATTAAACTGGGCCTAATGAAAAACTTTGTGAAGGCACTAAATAGAGATGGGTTAGCGTTCCAATACCATGTTCAGAAGTTTCCAAGACTAAGTGAAGCAAAAATCAAAGAGGGTATTTTTGTAGGACCACAGATTCGAATATGTTAAAAGATGCACGTTTTCAGACCACTTTAACAGATATTGAAAAAAATGCTTGTAATGATTTTCGTTCGGTAGTCACTAATTTCTTAGGCAACAAGAGAGCTGACAATTACCCTTGTAACCCTTGTCGAAAATATGTGGTCATCATATCAAAAAATGGGTTGCAACATGTCGTTGAAGATCCATTTCCTAAATTCGCATTTGGACTTCTTTCCACACAACTGCGGTGCTGTAAGTGATGAACACGGCGAACGTTTTCATCAGCAGATAGCAACAATGGAGAAAATATATCAGAAAAAATGGAATCCTTCCATGCTTGCAGACTACTACCGGACTCTTGTTAGAGATGCTTCAGAAACTGTTTACAAGAGAAAAGCGAAAAGACGGCGGCGTACCTAGTGACTTTAAAACATAAAATATGTATTTGTTTTTATTATATAGTTCAAAATAAAAAACAGATATGTCCTTGAGAACTACAACCAATTTTTTAATTTTATTGTCATTTTCATAATCAGCACCTAAAAATTAACAAAATATTTAACTTTGCATAAAAGATACAATATAAAAGTGAAAATTTGTGATCCAGTGAAATTTATTTCATACTGCTCATTTTTTTGACACTGGTTAAACATTTTTTAAATTTAATTTTTTTATTCCTCTTTGATAAATTTATAATGAATAAAATAATGAATTGTGGAGGATTGTCCCCTCATATAAATAAAAATTGACATCTTAGATTGACAAGGTTATTATGATTTTAAAGTTACAATTACAACAAACTTGTGCAATCTACATTTACATAACAATACATATAAAAACCTGCAAAATATTATTTAAACAAAAAGTGAGAAAACAATAATAATGAAAAACAACGACAGCCATTGTTACAAAACAACCGCTAACACACTTTAAAGCTTGTCATTCTAAGTTTTGGAAAATATAAGGCTTTAAGGAGGCCACCAGTAACTTTCGTAAGGTCAAGAATCTACCTACCCAGTACTTTTAGTGACACCGTTAGTTATTGATCTGATAATGTTGGTACATCGATTAAAGCCTACTTACTATTTATTTAACAAAAAATATATATTTTCAACTTTACCCTTAATAGAAAAGAGGCAATTGAAAGTAATAGTAACTTTAATCTTTCATTTCTAACGAAATAATTAAACCTTACTTTCCTTTAATGAATAATTTATGAGTCCCTCCGATAAAGCAAATGAAATAAAACGAGTAATGAGGGTTTTCTCCGATTATCACGAACATTTATAATCACTCTTAGCAGTTGCTTTTCTTCTAATTTATTAGTCAAATGTTTACACGAAGATTTACGTTTGAAATGGATAATGGTGAAAGCCGAGAGTTTCATGAATTGTTTACCTCCTCCTCTCATGGACAAACATCATATCTAGATATACAGTGAATTTCTGTTCTGCCGGAATTACTTTGTTGCATATAGAAATGTTTTTATGCGTTTTAACACTTTGGTGAAATTGGCTGGATTTTTAATATGCCGAAGATTTCGACATTTTGATCAAAAGTTCTCATGAACCCAACTCGATCCTATGACTAGTTTCCGAGATACAGCCCAATGTAAAAGAAATGTACAGGAATGACCTCTTGTACAATAAAAAAAATTTCGAATTCATCATTTTTTTTTCATACATTTTATGTTGTGATACGTTCTAGTAGCCCTTCATAATATTGTGCACTAAAAATATTTGGTGTTTTAATAAAAATAGTGTAGAAAAAAAATGTTTGAAAAATGTTGGCGAAGGCCCCGGGAAATCTATATAAAAATAACAAGTGAAGAAAATATTCGGCTAAATTGGCTAAAACATTTTTTACATAAAGTATGCGCCTTCCTGATAAAAAAAACTTTAATTGAATTGCTCGTTTGACCTCTAATAAATTAATAAATTAATTAAAAGTTCGACAAAATTTTAGAAGAATTTATAGTTGTATCTCGGAAACTAGTCATAGGATCCAGTTGGGCCCATGGCAGCTTTTGATCAGAAAGTTAAAATCTACAACATATTAAAAATTCAGCCATTTTCACCAAGGGCCACTTCTCATAAGAAATGTGCGGTGTTCTTTGTGTATTTGTATTTTTTTAACCCAAGGAATAGCCTTTCTTAATCATATCTTGATGTCACAGGGCCCTAAAGTTGAGAAGTTTCAGTACTAATGGATACTAACGCCGCTCTAATAAATAAACGTATTGATATATTCTATTTATTGTTAATATATTTATGTGGAGTGTTGGAGCGAATTCTATCATGAAGAACTAAGGAAAAGAATATTATTTTTTCTTTTATTGTTACACTGGCCTATAATACCGATAAATTTATAATTTCCTGGAAATAAAACTTTTGTGGACAGACCTGCCAATATTTAAAATAATTCTTTTAATTTACACTTTCGTAATTTATTTTATACGTTACTAATTTATCAACTAAAAATTAAAAAAACGAACCACTAACCACTAAATAAAAAGATTTTTAATCAGTATGAATAAAGTTTCACTCAATTTTACAAACGTCTGTTTACCTATTAGCGGCAGGTAACAAGGAACTGAATTTATTTCTTAATAGCAACTTGAAATTCAGTTTTTGAGATTCTGTCAATCTGTGTACTTAGTGGACGCAGCTTTTTGAACCAAATTTTATAAAAATTATCATTACTATAAAACGAAAATTAAGTTTTTTATCACCGCATTCGCCAAATTTAAGTACACGCTGGTAATATAAGAAAGTTGTTTCACTAGACGTAGCTGGACGAAACTACACTAAATTCTACAATTTATACTATCTATACTACAATTTTCAAAACAGCTCATTGAAATCGCCAAATCAATCCAGAGTAATGAGTAAACAATAATAAAAAACCAACATGTGAGTCATATTGAGAACTTCTTCTTTCAATTTTTTTCTAGTCATTTCAAACTAATTTATATATATTAATGTAGTGTTATTAAATATTAGCAATTATCAAATCTGTTTTCATAATTTCTAACTGGAAAATATTTAAATCACCGACTAATATTCGGGAGGAGGGGCGTATCTGAGAACACACTCATATTGGACGTGACGTCATCTAACAGTATATCTCTACAAGTGCAATGATTCGGACATATAATTCGTGCAGTTTGTGGTTATTTCCTAAAATTATTTATTTGTGTTCAGTCTATGACATTAAATTATAGTGTGTATTTAAGTGTACCATATTTAAAAGGGTTTAAATTATTTTAGACATGATTGAAAAAGTTTATTTCAAAGATCGATCAGATAGTTTACGCCGTATGCATGCCGGGTGTATGCCATATGCTACTGCGTTACAAAAATATTCATAAATAAAGAACTATAAGTCCTAGATGAAATTTTTTCTTTCAAAAACTTCTCCTGTATCTTGGCTTCAATCGCTTCGCTGTATGTATATGAAAATTTGCAAAAATAGAGAAGTTTGTCGCTTAGTTGAAATATTACTTCTTAGCGAAGTAATAAAGTTCATTGTTATGTAAAGAAAATAATAAACAATAATCGATAGAAACAAAAAGACCATTGGAAGCACTCGTTTGTGTACTTGAATTTAAAAAAAATCATCGATTAGACTTGAAGATACGGCGGTGTAAATGTTAAAAAATACGATTTTTGTAAGACAGCCACACAAAAAAAAATTTGTTTCTGATCTGGGGGTCTGACTATGTTTACTATATGTTTTTGGGGTCGTTGAATCCGAATCCGAGGTTCATTTAACCCCATCACATCAGGATTTTGCCATAACCTCCAAAAACCCATAATTTAAGCTATTAGACGCATATAACCCTGAGAATGAAGTTGTAATCTGAAAATCCAAGCTCTTAAGCCTCATAACTCCATAACCCACTTAACCCCATAACCCCGTAACCCACTTAATCCCATAACCTTAAGAATGAAGTTGTAATACGAAATTGATTTCACAGCCACACAAAAGAAACTGATCTGGCCTGCGGAGTAGACCAGCGTATCCTTATGTATTTGGACCCGCTGAAACCGAATCCGAAGTCAGAATGGGGTCATTTCCGATAATTCTATATTGCGACTTTTTCAACATTATCATAATTTGTTTAATACAAAAACTAGTCATACAAAATTTCACGCCTTTATCTATGATAGTTTTCAAAATATTAAGCTCCAAAGTTGCCGCGAACGGGAAAAGAAACTCGTGCCCGCGTGACGTCATTAGGCTTAAACCGACAGCAGCAGCAGCTTGACGGTCCGCGCCGCGCCGTCTTATCAGTGAAATTGCATGTATATATTATATGTAATGTAATGTGTGATTATATATGTAATTTATATGTGCATAAAGAGACGTGTAGCTGTTTTTTTATATACTTTGTGCTTTTTAAAAACAAAAAATGTGCGAAAAGGGCTTTGTAAAAGCAGATTCTTCCAATCTTCCAGAGGTAGACTTACTAATAGTTATGGAGTATTTTAATTCCAATCACGAATATTTAAGTGCAGAAAGGAGAGGAAGTAAGTGTAAAGGTACATAAGATTTTATTTTAATAATACATATAAAATTACTTAATTGTACAGGATTTTCAAAATAAAATTAAATATTAAATGTGTGTATATGTGTGTTGTGTATAGTACACTCATTGAAATTTAATACTTAGAAATAGAAAATTTTACAAAAAAGTTCTTATTTAACAATTTGCCGACAACAAGGACCTGGACAGTAAACAACCATTTTAAGGGCGAGTGGGGCAAATATTTTTCTAAATTATTTTTGTGGAAAACATTATTACCTCCTTAATTCCTACTGAATATTAGTGAGAATAATTATTGTATTAATTAAATATATTTTTACGCGAATTCTTATAAATTATAATTATGTTTTACACGCTTTCTAACTAAATGTTTTAAAATCTCGTTTGCTTTTTGTTTTTCTATTTTCTATTTTCCAAAATAATCCCAGAGTATAAAATAAATGCAAAGAATTATAAAGTTTCATGTGGGATAAATGAAAAAGAACATAATATTGTAGAGGTAAAGTGCGAAGATTGTGCAGCTTCTAATGCAATAGCTTTTGTAATATGGTTATATCGCCGAAGTGAAGAACCCTTGACAGATACAGTTTGCTACTGAAAAAAATCTAGCATGCTTTATTTTTCCATAATATATTAAATAATAAAATATAATGTATTACTTAATAGATAAAACATCTTTATTCTCATGTAAACTCTATGTCCTGGCATGATTAATCAAGATTTCTAACTCTTGTGGTAAAGTTATGTGAGTCGCGAGTCGCCGACAGTTAGTGGTATTATTATTCTAGATTTAGATTGGGAATTTTCGTTAGTGTATCAATGTTGTGTACAGTTTGTGTTTTCCACGGTTTTTATATTACATTTTAGCGGATTAAGGGTGCCGGTGCCGTGCTTAAGAAAATGATTTCGTAGTTCGAGAATTTCTGTTATATCCCTGAACCGATTCAAACAATTTTTTGATAGGCCTTTAGAGACAACATTATAGAATGATACCAGACTATTGAAAAGTGAAAAAAATTTTTTTTTGATTTTCGCACAAGTAAAAATTTTTTTTCTTTTTTTAGTTTTAAATAGCCTAGTGCCATTCTATAAAGCTGTCTCTAAAAAAATATCAAAAAAAATTTTCAATCGGTTCCGGGATGCAGGAGAAATTCTTGAATTACGTTCACGAAACGGTCCACCTTAAATCTCTCATATTATTTTCATTGTAATACAAAAAAAAATGAAGTACGGCTCTGGACAGCGATGACTAACTCTAGCCAGCATGTGATATTATACATCGACTGTGATATTTTTTTGGCTTTTTTTATTCCTACTAAACTTCTGTCGTAATTTATACTTACTTATTTATTTAAAAAATATATCTTTCTTATAAGTTTTATGCTTATTGGTATTTACCTTTACTTTTTATTAACCTAATTAACTTACATTAAAATGAGCAATAGGCTCCTGTTTTTTCATTTAATAGGACAGCCCAACGCATTGCTTGTTGCCAAAGAACTCTTTTCTTTTTATCTGTCGGCAAACGAATAAAATATTTGTCTGGTGTTGACGCCGTCGCGCGTCGTGCTTTTACATGCAGGAACAATACAATATTTATATTTATGTTTGGTGCTGTATGATGACATTTTTATTCAAATCACAAAACAAAACAGTTTCGAAGTTTAACAATGTCTTTACCAGATGATTAACAACATTAAACTAACCTAATGAGAGCAATATAGCGCGCGCCCTGTGTATTGTACGGGAGTCGCCTCACAGCTTTAAGCCTAATGACATCATTCGGCTCGGTCGGATTTAGAAGCGCCGCGCGACTTTAATATTTGTTTTTAATATGATCGGATTGACAGAATTTGATAATTTTTGGTAGATCATCTTTTTAAAAGTCGTTCTTCAAGAAAATAATGTTTTTGGAATAGGTCGAAATGACCCCATTTTCAGATTGGTTCGTTTTTCACCTCTAACTCCAAGAAAACACCCCACCAAAAAGTGGTCTGGCATGCAGACCATACCAGTTTACCCTTATGTATTTGGATCCTATAAAACCGAATCCGAAGTCAGAATTGTCAGAATGTCTAGTTTTTCACCCCTAACCCCAAAAAATACCCCCAAACAAAAAAAAGCTGTCTAGTCTACGGACCAGATTAGCGTATCTTTATGTATTTAGATCCGCTGAAATCGAATCCGATGTCAGAATTGTCAGATTCACTCGTTTTTTACCCCAAACCCCAAAACACACCTTCAAAACAAAAAAAGTGGACCAGACCAGTGTATCCTTATATATTTGGACCCTCTGAAACCGAATATCCGTAGTCAGATTCGCTCATTTTTCACCCCTACCCAAGAAACACCCCCAAAATAAAAAAAAGTGGTCTGACCTATGGACCAGATCAGTGTATCCTTATGTATTTGAACCCGCTGAAACCGAATCCGAATTCAGAATTGTCAGATTGGCTCGTTTTTCACTCCCCAAAAATGGTCTGTCCGGCGTACCATACCAGTGTTTCTTATGTATTTCGTAAGGATACACTGGCATGGTCCGCCAGACAGACCATGTTTTTGTTTTGGGGTGGTTTTTGTGGGGTTGGGGGTGAAAAACCAGCGAATCTGAAAATTTTGACTTCGAATTCGGTTTCAGAGGGTCCAAATACATGAGCATAAACTGGTATAGTCCGCAGGCCAGACCACTTTCAGAGGGTCTTGGGATTTGGGGTGAAAAACGAATAATCTGGATTCGGTTTCAGCGGGTCCAAATACATAAGGATACATTGGTTTGGTCCGCAGGCCAGATCACTTTTTTTGTGTGGCTGTGAAATCAATTTCAGATTACAACCTCATTCTTAGGGTTATGGGATTAAATGAGTTATGTGGCTATCGGATTAAGTGGGTATGAGGTTTAAGAGCTTGGGTTTTCAGATTACAACATCATTCTTAGGGTTATATGCGTTTAATAGCTTAAATTATGGGTTATCTTGAGGTTATGACAGAACCCTGATGTGATGGTTAAATAAACCTCGGATTCGGATTCAGCGACCCCAAAAACATACAGTAAACATGGTCAGACCCCCAGATCAGAAACAAATTTTTTTTTTGTGTGTAATCAATCAGTTTTTTAAGTTTCTTATGTAGAATTGTTCACTTCATAAAAACTATAAGGTCTGGTCTGGCTCTACGCTGATTTTCTTTTTCTCGAGAATGGAGAGACTTGTATAGTCTATTTTGCTCGACTAACAAGCTATTACAAGGGCAACGTCATAAGTGGATGTAATTTAAAGTGCACGCTAGCGCTGTGGCGTCTCCTGTTACAAGACGTCACGCGTTGTTTGCGCGTCTAATGGATTTATTGAAATTTTAATGTTCGTCTGTAAAATAGAAATAAGAAAAAAATTATTTACACACTGTGTATTAAGTAAAGATTCTAAAAATACTAAAATTATATATTTTGCATCAAGTTTAATAGGCAATCATCTAAGTTTTAATAATGAATCGCCATTAAATCAGGTACGCGTTGACTGACATGAAAACATTAATATTTCTTCTCTATACAGCGTGTCCAGCCGGGAGCTTACACGATCCATATCTCGAAAACTACTGAACAAATTTTTATAAAATTACGTATGTATAGCAAAGAGCTTTTGATCTTTCTAACTAAAATATTTTGACAGTTCTATCACTTCCGGTTATACCAGAAGTAGATGTCAACTTTATTTTAAATGGAATACCCATATTTTTATTATCGAAATTGATAGATTACAAAATTTTAAGGTCACTTTGTATAACAAACCTTGTACCTAAAATTTATAGTTTTCGAGATATTAATTTTTTTACCAAAAAAATGACACCTAAAAAAATTCTTCCTGTGAATAACCCATACAAGAATCTAAATATCTTTTACTGTGGAAGTAATCAACATAGTCGTAGATTATTTAAAAAAAATGAAAACATTTAAATATTGTACAGGGTGAGTACAAAAGTGGTCACAACTTTCAATTCAGAAACATCAAATATCTTAATTTTTCTAAATGGAAACCCCCATTTTTTTGTTTTATCAAATTCTACGACTAAAAACATGGATAGTTTACATTTACTTCCCTATACCTGACTACGACGGTTTTTAAGATATTCACGAAAGTTCAGAAAAACCAATTATTTTGTAAGAATTCTTTATTTAACTAACTCTAAGAGGGCCATGTAAACAATTGTTGTCAGAAGAAATAGCATCAGAGCTGGCAAATTAGTTGTTGGAGCACCACCTCGCGGACGAATGATCGTAAATGATTTTTTGACCGAAAATTTTGAAGACCAGTGGATTGCTAACAGAGGTCCATTTCTTTGGACACCAAGGTCTCCAGACCTAACAATACTTGATTTTTTATATGGGACTACATAAAAAACGAAGTGTTTGCAACTGCAATAACTACAAAAGATGAATGCCAAGAACGATTGCGCACTGCTTTTCAGTCCTTACCGCCAAATATGATTCAAAAAGCGGCTACAGACGTAGTACTCCGCAGACCCGAAAAATATTTAGACGCCAACGGTAGTGTATTTGAACAATTACTTTAAATTACTTTTAATTTTGTTGTTAGCTGTTGCAAAATAGTTTCCATTGTTATTTGTTTTGAATTGTCTCTTGTTTAGGTTTAAAACAATTTTTTTTTTTGCAATTTTCAGTCAAGCTGTTTAATGTATTACGTGATGGTTAAGTTTATCACAATATCTAAAACTAAAAAAAATAAAATGTTACAAGGTCAAATAAAGAATTCTTACAAAATAATTGGTTTTTCTGAACTTTCGTGAATATCTTAAAAACCGTCGTAGTTAGGTATAGGGAAGTAAATGTAAATTATCCATATTTTTGGTCGTAAAATTTGATAAAACAAAAAAAAATGGGGGTTTCCATTTAAAAAATTTAAGATGTTTGATGTTTCTGAATGGAAAGTTGTGACCACTTTTGTACTCACCCTGTACAATATTTAAATGTTTTCATTTTTTTTTAAATAATCAACGGCTATGCTGATTACTTCCACAGTAAAAGATATTTAGATTCTTGTATGGGTTATTCACAGGAAAAATTTTTGTAGGGGTCTGCAGGTGTTAATTTTTTGGTAAAAAAATTAAAATCTCGAAAACTATAAATTTTAGGTACAAGGTTTGTTATACAAAATGACCTTAAAATTTTGAAATCTATCCATTCCGATAATAAAAATATGGGTGTTCCATTTAAAATAACAAAGTTGACATCTACTTCCGGTATAACCGGAAGTGACAGAACTGTCAAAATATTTTAGTTAGAAAGACCATAAGCTCTTTACTATATATACGTAATTTTACAGAAAATTGTTCAGTAGTTTTCGAGATATGGATCGTGTAAGCTCCCGGCTGGACACGCTGTATATTCTGTCAGATATTCAAGGACCTTTCCCTGAAATATATTGGTTTATTTATGAAATTAAAATCTAATTGTAAAAAAGGTATTTGAATGAGCAATGGTTACTGGAATTGTCGTAATATATTATGAGAATTGTTTTGGAGGTAAACGGTTTTTATTTTATTTCCGTCATTCCGCTTAGAAAGTTTTGCAACTTCTTAATGTCAGTTTAACTTCATTGCTCAAGATAAAATAATTAAACTTAACTCATTTCGCCTTGATATTATATTTGTTTTACTTTATAGAAATTCGTTCACGACACTTAATCATCTGCCAAGAATGAGACTAAGTTGTGGACACTTTTCCAATATATTGCTAATTTTGTTAAATTGAAGTTTTACAGGTATTTCGATATTTTCGAGAAAACCTGATATAAAAGTTATGCCTCAAGCAAGTACCGAAGTACAATATCACTGAAATTTTACTACCTAATATTGTTACATTTTCTTTTGAAAATTAATTTTGACAAGGTTTTAAAACTTCCTAAGGGATGATGGAAGTATATAATAAGTACTATTAATATATAATAAATGATCCCGGAAAGAAATAAGCAGCTGCGTATCTTTCATTTCAGCGTATACAATGCCTAGGGTATATACCTGCTCACCGCATTCTTGCTGACAAGCTATTTTGGTCCAAACGATTATAGTATTTGATGGTTGAATAACAGCGTCAAAGCTATAGAACAGTTAAAGCTATGCAACAGAAAAACAAACATACAGGCAGCAAGGATCAGATGTTTACAATTAGTTATTTTTTATTTATTTGGTGTCATCATGATTAGAGAATATTATTTAGGTATTATGTAAATCACAACTTACACACTTTTTATTTATTACGAAATTACCTTCTTTCTGTATATTGTTCCCTAATCTGGGCATGATAATATACTAGCCAGGTAAATACTTTAAAACACTCATTATTGGAGAATCAATCAAAACAACTACTCTTCTAGCTAATACTGACGAAGTATTGAATTACATGATAGGATTCTTAGCAATTTAAATAAATAAATATATCAAAAATACTTAATCATTTATTTAAATTCAGTCATTCACACTTATTTATTTGATATAAAATTATCTTCTTTGTGTATATAGGCACATATAGGTATCTTAATCTGGTCACGCTAATATACTACTTAGGAAGACACTTTAAAATACTCATCATTGGAGAATCAATCAAAACAGCTACTCTTCTAGCTAATACTGACGAAGTATTGAATTACATGATGGGATTTTCGAACTCGTTAGTTCTCATCAGTAGAGTATAGAAACATTCATTCATTATTTATAAGCCTATTCTTGATTTATTTTTGCAATTAATTATTTTTTATTTATTTGCTTTCATCATGATTAGAGAATGTTAATTAGGTATTAAGCAAATCACAACTTACACACTTTTTATTTGTTATGAAATTACCTACTATATTTTTTTGCTTTGAAATGCTAATAATCCTACCATGTAATTCAATACTTCGTCAGTATTAGCTAGAAGAGTTAGTTGTTTTGATTGGTTCACCAATAATGAATGTTTTACTGTATTTACCTGACTAGTATATTAGCGTGCCCTGATTAAGGCAGCAATATACAGACAGTAGGTAATTTCATAATAAATAAAAAAGTGTGTAAGTTGTGAGTTGCTTAATACCTAAATAATATTCCCTGATCATGTCTTATTTCTACATGCATTCTGCGGACGTGATACAACATCTGCATTTTTTCATAGGGGTAAAACAACAGCTCTGAAATTGTTTTAGACACACGACCGAATTTGAAGAAGCAGTTCAAATTTTCAATCGAAGAATAGAAAATCATTTTTTTTAAAATGGAACTGGATTTTCTTTTACCATGTATAATGCATATATATGTAGAGCAGGATGGTACCATATCATTTTTGGAATTGATATATCTCCGTTATACAGAGTGATTGCCAGAGGCTTATAAACCGAATTGTTATACATAAACCATGTTTTGTTGAAATTTTAAAGCAAAATGTAACTAAGGATTTTAATTAAGCACAAAAAATACGAAAATGTATAAAATATTGGAACTCTAGTATACAGAGTCTATAAGGTAAAGTTTGTTTAAAATATATAAATTGTTTGTATTTAATGAGGTTATTACCAAATGAATGAAATTTGCAGCCAGGCGTTGCGGACTATGAATACATATTTCAGCGAAAAAATAAATTTTTCTGCCTTATTTATGTTAACATCCTGGCGCAGTTTAGCTAATGCTACTCTACCACTTAACCTGGACGGCGAGATGACATACGGTCACCCAGTCAAGTGACGGATTCGCCTGGCGTGCCTTAACTTCGCCTCGAGGTCTCGTCACCTCATTTAATCTCAATGACACCCTTTCTAAAAAGTGAATTGTGTTATGTTCGTGCAAAATATGAATCAAATAGGTATCCGCAGTCGGTCACGCCCGACTACAACTTTCAAAGTGTGCACTTTTGGTTTTATCAACGATTTTATGCCACCCGGACCCGCGTGATCGTAACAAAAGATGTTTTACATATTAGATTGCCACCAAAAGAACGATTCTACGTAGGGCATTTTACTAAACTCTAGTGTCTCTAATACGTGTACTATTAATTTACAAGCAGTCAGACCCTATAGATAACAGCATGAGAGCAATTATTGCAATCAGGTCATGTGCCAACGCTGCAAACCTGCATCCAGGCGCTACATACGCCAAACCACCAACTATCCCAGAATAATTAATCCCATATCAAATTGCACGACTTTTTTGCCAAATTTTATTGCAGCCACTTTGTATTCGTAGGGTGCGACGTCGGTGCTCATCTAGCTGATCCAGCTTAATAAAAATCGAACAAACGTGATTTTAATGAAATTGTGCATTTTTATTTATTGACCAACGACAGGGATGATTTCATTTGACCAAAGAGCTAAATTTTGATTTATAAATTTTGTCAGCAAATATAAACTCTTTACAAAAATGGCAACTGGTCATATAATTTTTCCACAACATAATAGACTAGCAGCCCACCGGCCACTAACTCTGCATAATACGTTTACACCAAAAACGCCTGTAATGTTAATTTGATATCGTAGAACGCAAAAATGAGGTGAGGTACGGTACCAGTTTTCGTGACTGGACCTAAATTTCTCAATTTCTCAATACCCTCTCAAAATTGGCCGAGAGGGTGATTTTTTTTACCATGTATGCTGCATATATATGTAGAACAGGATGGTACCATATCATTATTGGAATTGAGATATCTCCGTTATACAGAGTGATTGCCAGAGACTTATAAACCGACTTGTTATACAGAAACTATGTTTCGTTGAAATTTTAGAGAAAAATGTAACTAAGGATTTTAATTAAGCACAAAAAATACGAAAATGTATAAAATATTGGAATTCTAGTATACAGAGTCCACAAGGTAGAGTTTGTTTAACAAACTTTATGTACATTATTAGGTTATATCTCAATATTACTTTAAAATGTATAAATTGTTTGTATTCAATGAAATTATTACCAAATTAATGAAATTTGCAGTCAAGCGTTGCAAGCTATGAATACATATTTCAACGAAAAAATAAAAAAATATATTTTTCTGCTTTATTTATATTAACGTCCTGGGGCAGTTTAGCTAATGATACTGTACCACTTAACCAGGACGGCGACATAAGATACGGTCACCCATTCAAGTGACGGATTCACCCGGCGCGCCTTAACTTTGGGGTTGGTGGGCTTAACATCACTTCCTTAATAGCATCCTTTTTATCAGATCGTTACATCCTGGTACGGGCGAACAATTTTCTATCTATAAAAATGAGGCTCTCCGCAGGAGTTCTTCAAGGGTCCTGTCTCTCACCCATCTTTTATAACCTTTTTACCTCAGATATCCCATCCTATCCTTACACTTCCTTATTGCTATATACCAATGACGTCACGATCTACGCCAGCAGCTTCTATACCGAAACAGCAACACAGAAAATCAGATACCACTTGCGAAAACTCACAAAATACTACGTTACTTGGAAAATCAAAATCAACTCTTCCAAAACATAATCCATAACTTTCAACCGAAAATTCACAAGTATCAAAACTATCAACAAACTAAAAATCGACGGCATAAAAGTTGCTGAGCATAATACCATCAAATATTTGGGGGTCTCCCTTGATAAAAGGTTATATTTTGGCTCCCACATTACCCGGGCCATAGGCGGATCCTACGGGGCTCTGAGTAAACTTTACCCGACGTTGGTGAACAGGCGGAGTAAGCTTACAACTGATAATAAACTCCTTTATAAGGTAATTATTAGGACCTATGTTACTCTATGGCTGCGTGGCCTGGAACGGTGCCTCGGACACGCAGCTACATAGAGTGCAAGTTACTCAAAACAAGTTTCTCCGCCTGCTTATCAACTCTCATCGCTACATTACCATCGCAGAGCTCCATAGGATCACTAACACGCCTGTGATGAAGGACCTTATCCGGGAGATTGTCCAAAAATTTTTTATGTTCAAAACAGACGTCTCGGCATTAACCAGTAATATAGCCAATTTAAGACTACATGATAACGTTCCTCATACACACAAACTAATTCACCAACAATTACCGATATACGAATTACGTAGGCAATAATAGTGTGAATCACATATAACACCCATTCCTTACATCATCCCTACTCATAAATCTTTCCCCCCTTTGAGGAATCCTCCAGCAGGATAACAGAAACACAAATGGGTAACTCCATCTATTAATAATATTCCCTAGATTTTTTATTCCATGCACAAAACATCATGTTTTAAATATTTTAAGCAGGTTTTTATTTTATTTTCCTGCACATCCATACCTCCTCAAAAGTATATTCTTCTATTTTAAGCCACGGCAATAGTACTTAAATGCATTTAATCTTATAGCAAAATAAGTATTGTGAACACTATATAAGATAAATAAAATACACAACTTGAAATGTAAACATTAAAATAAATAAAGAGAGCTTAAATGGTAATGGTAAATGGACTGGACTTCGATCGGCGAAGTTAAGCACGGCCGGGCGAGTCGCGTCACTTGGATTGGTGACCGTATCTCATCTCGTCGTCCTGGTTAAGAGGTAGAGTAGCATTAGCTAAATTTCGCCAGGACGTTAATATAAATAAGGCATAAAAAAATCTATGCCAGCTCTTTTTTTTTGTACAAGGATGTGTGTCAAAATTTGAAAAAAAATGGTACAGGGTATATTTTGTAAAACGAATTAAAAGGGTCATGAGTCACTAATTGTGTGTCATAAGTTTACGCCCAAAATGTATGAATTGTTGTTAATATGGGGTAGCAGAGCATATACATATTCATGCCAGGTACAGGGGCGTAGGGCAGGCCCCTAAATGTGTAAGAAATATGACTTGTAAAAGTAGAAAGACACCCACAAAAAGTTATAGGTTTGCGCATGAGGGTTGGAGGGATTTCTTAATTTATCCCCAAAAATCATGAATCCAGACTCCCATTCATTTTGGGTGGTACAAGGAGGCGCTACGTTCGCCCAATGTTGAAAAAAGTCAGGTAAAAAAAATGATAACTTTATGAATGGCAATCAGGAACTTGATAAGTATGAACTTATTGAGTGTGAAAATATATATTCTGAAAAGTAGACAGTTTTGCCATTTAGGATGATGCACGTATTTTTTTATTGCATATTCTGAAAATATAATGAAAAATATTAGACCCTTTTTTTTTGTTTTTCTTTGTTGTGCGTTTTAAGGGTGTAAATTAGCATCAAAGTTCGGTCTGTGATTCTTAAAACCCTTGAAATGATGACATAGAGCTGGCAACGCAGAATGTCTCTGAAAATAATCGGAACTTACCGATCTATCCGTGCCCGTCCCTGTCATTCAAAAATCTATTCATTCATAACAAAACAAAGTGTCTGTGTTGGTATGACAGTTTGACATTGATGTTGTCTTTCTTAATAATTAATAAAATAAACAATAAACATAGCACACACTCGCAAAATGAAAACGGCAGACGCATGGAACACCACAAAACACAAAATACGCAAACAGAAATGGCGGCCGAACTTAGACCATGACCTAAGCCTACGTGTCGATTAATAATCCGACTCAAGCGCATCAGCGTTTTCAATTTATGACGTAGCAGTGGCAAAGGAATTCTGCTGACGGCGCCCTTTATTTTAAAGTGGTGTAGTTTAAATTTTGAGTAATAGTTGGGTCAATTCATGTAACACAGTGCATTAACAAACCCACAGTTACATTTTTCATACAAAATCAGACTCAATTTCGATATAGTGCAACGACTCTATTGATGGCGTACCAGAATTCCCTACCTCTTATACTGTTTACCTGCGTAATTCAATGAATATCATAAATTTACGACTGGCAATCAGAAACTTGGTAAGTATGAACCTCCTGAGTGAAAAAATGCATTCGCCATCTTTAAAAGGTGGTGCGAAGGTCCTGCCTTTCACGAATTGATGGCTTTCTACCACATATACTGATTACTCCTGTAATTCGATGAATATCATAAATTTACGGCTGGAAATCAGAACTACACCATAAAGATTCATGATTTTCGGAGGAAATTAAGAAATCCTCCAACGCGGCACTTTGACCGAACGCGCAGCTTAACTTTTTATTCCAAATAAGGAAATCTTTGATATATTCTTTCCCACCTAAGATCATTGCTCTAAGATACTGACCACAGACAAGTAACAGTGGCGTATCTTTGCAAGTTTTAATAACAAAAATTACTAAATTACCTCGGATCACTCTAAAATTTTGCAGAGACTTTCACACATAGAAGACTAATACACCATTTTAATTTCCGCGTATCGTGGTAAATCACCCTGTATAGAAGATCTTCAAAATTTTCAATATGTAATTTCTGTAAAATTCAACTCGTTAATCGTAATTTTGTTTTTTCTTTTATGATATGTCTTGCACGAATTATGATATCACTACCATTATTGATCTTACTTTTTACTGTCGGAAATATCATGAATAGTTAATACAAAAAACGGTGACATACATATATCGAATAAATTAACCGTCAAAGAATAGTAAATATCAGTGGATGTATACACATATAGAAAAAGCAGGAGACCCTTTCGTGATCCATGCAAAGTGTCAAAACTACGGGGGGTATGTTCCCTCTTCGCGCGATCCAATTTATAAGGATCACGGCATCACAGTGTGAAGTCTACAATTTCAGATAATATGGCTTTAGGTCATATATTTTGAGGTTTCTATTACAGTTTTTCTTGATATCATGAATTATTTAAAGTGGTAATAATTCCACACTTTTATAGCCATAATGCTTATATATTAGTAGGGATGTTTTTTAAAGTGTTAAATTTAAAGTGAACAATTTATATAATCCAGTGCTGATACCAAACTAAAAAAATATTCTAGAATATTTCTGGTTGTCTTTATTACTGCTTTCGTCACACAACAGCATATAATTTTCTTGATATTATACGGCGCGGCGCGGTCGTATAAGATGCTAATTTTTAAATACTAATAAATTATAGGTAGTCCTTAAATTTATAAAGCATTTCGTACGGATTATTTCGATATGTTGTAGGTACTACAATTATACTCTTCGCAAATGCGAATGCGAAGAATATATTGCATTTTATCGGCAAATTTCTAAAATCATAAATACTGTTCGTAGGGAATAAAATTTCATATCACTATTATTTATCGAATTTTGAACAACTTTCAAAATGTCCATCTGTCTGCCTGTCCGTATGTCCTGAATATCAAATTAATGTTAACTAGAGACAAAATACTACTGTTTTTGAATAAGATTGATGTGTAAATATAAAAGCTATGAAACATTTCCAGACATACTAAATCACAATTTTATTTTTTCCACCCAAATTAATAATGGAGTGGGAGTTGCTAATTCCCAAAAAAACTTTTGGTTCTTGTACATACACTAAATATCAATTTTCGGGACTGTTATATGCTTGCTCTACCTATTTAACGCCATTTACACCCCAAGCCTTCAACGGAATAAGATCAAAATATAGTCTAGTTCCAGATCTCGCTATATTTTTTTTTGCGTTACTATACTTTCACGACGTGAAAGTAAAATTAACTTATTTTCAAAATATTGCGAATAGTATACTATAAAACCTTCAACAATTATACCGGGTGTAACAGGATCATGGTACACCCCACTTTTCTTCTTTAGTCTTGAAGACAATTTATTGAAATTTGGGATTTCCTATATACATAATAAGCGGCAATTTTTGACACACAAGTGATTTTTTTTTTCACTTTCGGTTTCGCCGGAAGTGACATTAACTTTCGATTTTTAAATAGAGCACCCTGTATATTATTGCATTTTTAAATTCTGCATAATTTTCTGAATTCAACGTTACGAAATAAGCTATTATGAAAATGAAAGATAATGAAATTCCGCACAAAAATGATCTCTTCCATTTTTTAAGTACAACGAAAGGTTTAGGCATTGTACGTAAAAAATGAATAAAATATTTTTCGTTCAAAATTTGATTATTTTTCATTTTCCTAATAACCTTAGTTATATATAATATATACAAGAAAAAAAATCCAATCAAATTTACTGTACTGTACAATACAAATTTGTATAATGTGCTTACACATACACAAATTCTGAACAAAAAATATTTTATTCATTTTTTACATACAATGCCTAAACCGTTCATTGTACATAAAAAATGGAAGTGATCATTTCTGTGCGGAATTTCATTATCTTTCATTTTCATAATAACCTCAATTGGCCTCCATAGAAAGCGCGATTTTCGCAGAAAACCGTTTTTTGTGAATTTTGACCTTGAATAATTTTTTATGCCGTAGTGATCTCGTTGCCGATTTTTAATATTTTCTTTAAAAAAATAAAATAAATCGATTTAAAAAAAAAATGAAGGATATATTTTATTAGATCAGGAAAGTCTAATTTCACTGGAGTAACGGGTCACTTAGACTAAATCGGAACCGTTATGGCACACTTAAATGGAAAACTAAAAATTATATTATAAAAAAATATTGACATTTAAAATGTCACTTATTTGGTATTGTTGGATTCAGAAAATTATGTAGATTTAAAAAACGCAACAATATATAGGGTGTTCCACTTAACAATCGAAAGCTAGTGTCACTTCCAGCGAAACCGGAATCATCTTCAAATCTAAAGGAGAAGAGGGGGGATCTTGTGACAGCCGGTAGAAACTAATAGGCCGGGAGTCCGTGTATAAAATGACTAACTATCCGGCGAACTTTGACAATATGTAAAATGGGTTGTTCTTATATAAGTTAGCAATGAATGTGCCGTCAGCTGGTTGGGTAGCTGTGGGGGGTGGCTGTCAGAGGGTTGAAAAGACTTAAAAAAAATTGAAAAAAAAACTATCCGGCGAATGCTGAAACTTATGAGGGGAAGATTATGTCATATAATGAAAGTAGAATATAGTCAGCTGGACGGGGGTGGTGGATTTAGTGTCAGCTGATCAATCAAAAAGGTCTAAAAACATGAAAAATTTAAATTATTCGGCGAACTTTAAAATTTGGGTATAAGATAATATTTATACTGAGATTCACGAGAAACATAGTCAGCTGCAAGTATGTGGGTGGAAAAGTCATCAGCTGGTATAGAATAGTGCTGAGTTTTGATCTCCTGCGAGGCAGCGCGCATCACCTTTCTTGCATCAGCTGACGACTTTTTCGCCCACATACTTGCAGCTGACTGTGTTTATTGTTAATCTCAGTATGAATATTATCATCAAATACCCGAATTTCAAAGTTCGCCATAAAGATTTAATTAGTAATATCGATATTGATAACTTAATATTAGAAAACGTGCGTGCGGCATTCCCGAGTTTCTTTTTTTAATTTGATTAAATATTCAATTTATTATTAATATACATTATTTTATGAGAATACAAATTAATACATTCGTACATTTCAAAATTATACAGAATGATCTGCTCAGAAAATTTATTTAGTTTAGTGAAAATAAAAATAAATTTATTCGGCTTTCGATAACAGATCTTCCCCATTCTCATTTTCATCACTCTCTTGATGCTCAGTGGGCGAAAGATCATTTTTCTCTTTGTCACTCGCATCTAAAAAAATAATTGTTTATAAAAAATTGATTAAGATTATAATAGGATAAAAAGTGAAAAGCACAAATGATATAATACCTTCAGTATTTTCGGCATCTCGGATATAATCATTTCCACTTATGGAGGTAATTGATCTCCTTCAAACCGCCTGCAAGTTAAATTTGTTTTCCTCAAGTTGTCACCCATAACCAAGGGATCTAATGTAGATGACACTTCTTTGTGTGCGTTGTTCCAAATCGTAAACATACATGTTAGATCACGGTTTACATGAGTGACTTTTTAAAAAGATTTATTTAGTTACATGGAGCCAACGTTGGCTCTTGGAGAAGGAATATAATAATAAATTAGAAGTGTTGCATTCTAACTGAGTTTAATAACTGATTCAACAAAGCGTGTTTAGTCATATTTATAACATACAGAACCTGAGTAAGCAAAATATATAACAAAGGAATTGCAGTTCTGCAGTCTGCACAAGTTATGAGAAACAAAGGTGTAATATGATATCTTGAAGATAAGCAATTAATAAGAGAAGCTGTTATCGTGAAATACGATATACCTGTGAAGGTTTATTATGGCTAAGTCGCAATAAGATAGCGTGTAATATTATATAACAACTTCCCTTAATAAAAAAGTTGATGTTATGCAGCAACTTTTGAAAATTGTTAAAACGTTAAATGAATATAATGCAAAAATAAATTGAAACAATGTTGAATGAATAAAAAGCAAAATAATAAAATAATGTAAAAGTTAAAATTGGTAAGCGATAATAAAACATTACATAACGTAATAAGGATAAAATACAATAGTCTAAATTAATAGACAAGGGTAAAACTCCACATGAAAGTCTATGTTAACTCGATGTCCTCTTCTTCTTGAGGTCTAATACCGGGTCGCTTTCTTGGAGGGATCAGTCTAGGAAATTTGGTAAATACTCTGCTTCGCTCTGAAGGAGGTGAAGGAGGGTTATCCGTTGAGGGTTGGATTCGCAATGCTCCACATCTTCTTCTTCTGCATTTACAAGTTATGTAAAGTAGAACTAATAGGATGATGAGAGTGATTATGAAGTATGTGAACCAAGATACATGTTTGGTCACAAAAGGTTCGTTTATGAGGTCGTCTAGGTCTTTGGAATATTGTTCTAGTTTGTTTTTAGCAATATCTAAATCTTCTACGTCGAGACTGTTTAATTTAAGCGGTTTTAATTTTGGGATTTCGATTTTGTCGGGCATGTGATTGCAGCATTCAAAAGGAATTTGGATTGGATGTGAATTGTCCTTAATTTCGGAAAAGTCTTTAGCACTGGCTTGTATTCGAGTAATGCCTGCATAGGCGTAACATCCTGGTTGTAGTTTTATGATGGAATTTTTGTTAATTAGCTCTGTTATGGATTCTCTCTTCGGGCAGTTGATGGTAATGTGAAGTGGTTCGGAATTAATTACTAGCCATGTGTTGTCTTCAAGTTCTTGGACGTTGTATCCTTGACTAATGATGAAGGAAGTTTGACAATTTTCTGGGAGTTTCGGCAATGGTTTTAATATTCTAGCTTCACAAATGGCATTTTGGTCGATAGGATAAGCAAACAGGTTCGAACATAGTTTGGTTCCAAAATAAAGAGGTTTGCATTCTTTTAAATTTTGTATAGGTATGTACATTAAAGAATCATCGTCTCTCGCGATAAACTTTTGTGAAATAGATAAAAAGTGATGTAGACCAGTTCTGTTATCAAGTATGGGTATAGGGTACAGACGAAAGGTGTTGTAATTTTGAGGTCCAATGAGAGGTATTGTTAAAACAAATATTAAATTAGAATCTAGTTGAAAAGCTTTTAGTTCAATAATATCCAGATATTGAGCAACTGCTGATAGTTTAATTGGAAGAGGTAAATTGTTCCTTCGCAAACTCTGTGAAATCTCTTGTAACGCCGTTACTAAGTGATCAGGTGTTATGATTGATGAATGAATAATTCCTAATCTGGCGAATGTTATTGAATTTAAAATATCGTTTAGATTGTCTTCGATGTACAAATAGCTGGCCATTAGTTGTTCGGAAATGTATAGAAATTTTAGTTTTATTTCGGCAGCTTGGATCGTTTGAGTCATAGTTTGAATTGTGTGCTCGATTTCTTTGATATCTTTGTTAAATGTTTCCTCATCAATTTGTAATTTTTGTATAGTTGAGTTGAAATTTTTGATAACAGAAGTTGTAACTGAGATTTGATTTTTGATTAAGTTTTCTAATTGATGTTCGTCATTATTTAATTTATTTATACAGTTAGTGTAGTACTCGCCATCTTCGGCGTCTAAGTTTCCGGTAATTGATTTGAATATTGTTCCGAAACCGTTAAGTATTCCGCGTTTATATCTCTTTGTATCTGAAAAGACTTCGTCAAACTTCGTTTTTATCGAACTAGCTATTTGCATTAAAAGGTTAAACTCTGTTTTAACTTCGCTTCTAAACAGGATTGATTTTTGGTCAGCACCATCGAGGGTGTTCAAGATTCTGTCTAAATTATTTTGATTTTTGTCAAAAGCTAGTTTAAGGGATGAAATATTTTTATGCACTAGCAGAGTCCATTTGTCATTTGTCACCACGATGTCCGTGTCTTGGTGATAGTATACACCAACAGTGTTATTGATCGGGGTAATTTTGTACTGACAGAGTGCTGATCCGAACAGCAGGAGAAACCTGAAAATAAATTTAATTTTCAGTATATGGTTTCATTCTATCAAAATTTACTTTAGTTTCTTGTTTTGTTTCGAGATTTAATAGGGTAGCAGAATTTTGAAAAATTTCTTTTATTTTAAAGGGACCGTTAAATTTGTTTTGTAGTTTGTTCTTAATTTGTGATTCTTTTACATAAACTAAGTCGCCTATTTTGTATTCAGGTCGTTTTTGGGGAATATTTCTGTCGAAGCGAACTTTTGCTTTCTCTTTTTGAGATTGTGTTCGACTACGGGCTATTTTATAGTAGTGGGATATTCTATTGTTTAAATCTCTAACGTATTTAGTTATTAATTCTTTTTGGTTGTACAAAGTTTCGGGTGGTCTGTTAGATGTATGACCAAAGATAAGTTCATATGGGGTAAAACCGTGTGTTTTATTTACCGAATTGTTATAGCATATTACTGCATATGGTAAAATCGTGAAAGGATGTTCGTTTGGGTTTTCAGTTTTGTGGATTCTTATCATTTCGGCTAAAGTAGCATGAAATCTTTCTATGGATCCGTTCGATTGGGGATGTCCTACGCTTGAATAAGTTAATTTTATGTCGTAGAGGGTGCAGAGATCTTTGAGCAAGCGGTTGTCAAATTCGCCACCGTAATCGCAATGGATTCTTAGCGGGGTACCGTAATGTTGAAAGTATAACAACAAGGTATTTACGACGGATTTTGCGGATTTGTCCGGGACTGCATAGGCTTGTGTAAATTTAGTTAACTCGTCTCGAATAGTTAAAGCGTAATTTCGAGTTGGGAATTCAAATAAATCGATATTGATTCTTTCGAATGGTGTTCTTGGGGTTTCTGTGACTACCAGAGGGTTATTAAGGTTTTTCCGGCATACTTTAGTCTTTTGGCAAGTTTCGCAATTTTTTATAAAATTTTCAACGTCTTTAGTTAGACCTTGCCAAGTGTATTTTTCTCTAATTCTTCGAATCGTTTCATTTATTCCGCGGTGTAGATTATTTTTACCAAAATGATTTTGCTCCAATATAATTGGAATTTCATCTTCGTCGGCAGTTCTGACGATATCTTGACAAATTACTACTTTTAAGTCTTTTTCCGCAAAAATGAATGATAGGATTTCAAGAATGGGGAGGTCTAAGTTATTTTCGACAAAGTATGTCTTAGAGAG
Organism: Rutpela maculata; assembly: GCA_936432065.2. NCBI lineage: Eukaryota > Metazoa > Arthropoda > Insecta > Coleoptera > Cerambycidae > Rutpela > Rutpela maculata. The sequence continues at coordinate 86,845,477 of OW386293.2, forward strand.
ATCTAGGACGTCTTGATTTTTAAATAATACCGAAAATAGATGTTCAATTACAGATTCGATATCAAAAGGTAGAGGGATGATAAAATATCTCCTATGTCTGACTGTTTTGCTCGATACAATATTGATTTTATCGTTATGAAATTCGGGGTTTTCTTCGAATATGTCTTCGATAATTTTATGATGGAGGTCTTGTAGGTTATTTTGTTGGAAGAAAGTTATAATATCTTTGTGTTCTCGATACAAAAGTTGTTTGTTCGAGGCTTTGATTTTCGAATAGTCAATTAAAGATGTTGTCTTATATAAGTTGGCGAAAGTTTCGAATTCTTGGGAAATTTGTTCGTCAGTGATCTCGTTATTGTCTGGGTTTTCGTCGTCGTCTGACTCTTCGTCGTTCGCGGCTAGAACCTTTGAATAGAATTTGGAACATTCAGAAAAATGATTAATTTTGATTCTGGAAAGTGCATCCGCGTTCTTATTGATTTTGCCGGGTTTATAAATTATTTCGTAATCGTACTCTTCTAGTTTGAGTCGCCAACGAGCAAGTCTACTTCCTGGATCCTTTATAGAGAATAGCCAGGTGAGTGGTCTGTGGTCGGTGACAAGTTTGAACTTTCTACCATACAGATATGGTCTAAAGTGCTTTACACTCCATACTATCGATAAAAGCTCGCGTTCAATCGTTGAATACTTAGTTTCTGCACTGCACAAGGTTCTAGAAGCATAGGCAATGGGTAAATCTTTGCCAATGGGCCCCTGGCTCAGCACTGAGCCGACGGCAAATGCGCTCGCATCAGTGGTTAGAACGAAAGGTTCGTCAAAATTAGGGTAGATTAATATCGGAGTTGTCGTTAATGTTTGTTTCAAATCTTGAAAAGATTTTATACAATCATTGTCGAAGAGAAATGGTATGTCTTTCTGTAAGAGTTTTGTTAAAGGCTTGGTAATCTTGGAGAAATTAGGGATAAAGCGCCTATAATAACCAGCTAAGCCTAGAAATGATTTAATTTCTTTTTGATTTTTTGGTTGAGGGAAATTTAGAATAGCGTCAACTTTCGAAGGATTCGGTTTTACGCCGTCCTTTGTAATGAGGTGTCCTAAATAAGCGACTTCTTTGCGGAGAAACTCGCATTTGTCGGGTTGAATTTTGAGATTGGCTTTCTGTAACCTTTTGAAAACTTCTGTTAATCGAGAAATATGCTCGTGAATAGTAGGGGAGTAAACAATAATATCGTCCATATAGACGAGACATCGTTCATTTTGGATACCTAATAAAATGTTATCCATCACTCTTTGAAATGTTGATGGAGCATTCTTAAGTCCAAAAGGCATTCTTACGAATTCAAAATGACCATTTTCAACTGTGAAAGCAGTTTTCTGAATATCTTTCGCATCAATCTCGATTTGGTGAAATCCGGAGGCTAAGTCCAAAGTTGTAAAATATTGACATTTGCCTAATTGATCGAGGAGGTCGGAAATATTGGGTAGCGGGTATTTATCGTCAATAGTCAGTTCGTTGAGTTTTCTGTAGTCCACTACAACTCGCCATTTTTGTTTACCGGAGGCGTCGAGTTTTTTAGGTACAACCCAAACCGGAGAGGACCAGGGAGAAATCGAAGGTCTAATGATGCCTTGATCAAGCATATTAGAGACTTGTGTTTTGACTTCCTCTTTATGAATATGAGGGTAGCGATATGATTTTGTAAAAACCGGTTTTGAATCGTTCGTGTCAATGGAATGCTTAATTTCGTTAGTAAAAGTTAAATTGTCTCCTTCCAAATAGAATATATCTTGAAAGTCTAAACAAAGCTGCGTTACTATTTCGGCCTCTTCTTCGTTTAGATGATCCAAGCGCAATTCGTTCCTAATTTCGAAGGATCTGTCCATCTGTAGGTGTGAGTCAGAATTTTGAGTGTTTAAATTGAAAATTAATTTGAATTTTTGTACTGGCTCTAGTTTTATGTTAGAAAAATTTACCGTTTTTGGTATTGCATTCGCATTTATAATTGAGGTTAAAAATTCTCCATTGTTATTGATTTTGACAATAGCATTTGGTAAGCGTACTTTCTCGTTTTCCTGAGCTAACAGTATAGCTTCGGTATTTTGCAAATTACATTTTAATTTACAGATTTTTTCCATGCGAGGTTCGATAGAAATTAAATTTTTGATGTTGCTTAAATTTGGGTTTTGGTTTCTGATGTTACTAGTTGGTTGTACAGGTAAATTTACTGTAGTTTCTTCCGTGACTTTAAATAATGGTACGTTTTTAAAATTCGTGACTAGTTGTTTGTTTTTAAAGTCTACTTGGCATTCGTAATGTTCTAGAAAATCTGCGCCTAGTAGTCCGTCAAAATCTATATCTAGATTATAGATATAAACTTTGTGTGACTCATCTGAAAAGGGGATGAGAACAGATTCGTTGATATAAATTTTTTGATCAGTAATGCCCTGTATAATTACATTTTCAGGAGATCTACGTCTATAATTTTCAGCTGTTTTAGGTTTAAAAATTGAAATTCCTGCACCTGTGTCTATCAAAATTTTAAATTTGCCAGTTGCGTCTTTGATGTAATAAAGATTTTTTGAATTTACGGTTAATAAGGTGTGAGAAAGCGTATTTACATGAACGTTTGTTCTGGGAAGTTCAGCATTGGATCGAAACTGCCGTTGAGATTCATTGTTTGTATTTGGTTTGATATTTGGTCGAATTGGTCCATTTGTTGTGTTGGAGTATCCGCGGGGTACTCCGGATCTAAGCGAAAATCCTGAGGATTAGCAGTATAATCCTCCTGTAGTGTTTGAGAATTAGCAGTATAATTCTCGTACTGCTCATATTGAGAATTAGCCGTATAATTGTCTGAAAAGTTTTGAGCGTTGCCTGAATCGTAATTTTCACAACTATCATTTTGATAATCGGGCGAGTAGTCATTATATTGATTATAGTTACATTGATTGTCATAATTGTCATAAGGTTCGTAATTCAAATGATGAGCTTTTTGCTGGTTAAAGCGATTAAAATTTGGGTTAGGTTGGATAGCTGATGGTCGCTGTTGCATAAAATTAGGGTTCGGCCTTATGGCTGAGGGCCTGTTTTGCTGTGATTGATTTGGCTGATTATTTTGAGGGAATGTCCTCTGACTAAATTGATTATTACTAGGTTGTGCGAAGTTTTGATGAGAAAAATTTTGTGAGTTTGGGTTTCCTTGGAAACTTGGTCTCTGGAAGTTTTGAGACTGTTGCCTTGTGCGGCATTCGCTTATTACATGCCCATTCTGTTTACAGAAGGAACAAAACTTTTGTTGCAAATTGGGACCTTGTGGTCGCTTTTGTTGAATTACTGGATTTTTGACTGGACTATTTTTTGGGAATTTTTGCTGTTCAAAATAAGAGAGTTGTAGCTCTCTACGAATTCTAATAATCGCATTCATTATAGAAGGAGGGTTACTGGCACGTATTATTCTGCTTAGATTTGGTTCTAGACCCGTTAACAAATTATTTAATGTCATAGTTTCAATCAGGTTTGTTTGCGCGGTTCTTTGCTCCGAAGTTAAATTTTGTTTTTGCACTGCAGCGTGCATTTTCGCATTGTGCGTTTGTAAACGCGAAACAAATGTTAAGGCGGATTCACTAGGTAATTGGTGAATTCGTTGTAGGTCCTGAATTAGGGACGTTAAATCTCGGGAGTCTCCGAAGTGAGTTTCTAGTAGTGCCTTTATTTCTGGCCATATGCTAGGGTTGCGTGAATTTATAAGTTCGGCGGCTCTGCCTTTTAATTTATTTTTGATGTGCATGGTTAATAGAATTTTTTGGTCATGAATTGCCATACTTTGTGCACAGGAACACGAGTTTAGGAATGTCTGTAAATTTATGGCGTTGCCATCGAATTCTGGTATTAGTGAAAAAATTTCAGAGAGCTTGTAAGGCTCAATTTGTTGTGGTTGTTGTTGTTGTTGTTCGGCTGGTGCCGGTGGCACTGGTTGAACAGTCTCTGGTTGAGCTCTATCAGGCATTTTGCTTTTTTATTTAGAGATTTTTGAACTAAAATTGGTTACGTATCAGCAGTATGATACGGAAATTAAATTAAAATTAGCTTGTTTTGTTACGTCGTAAATGAATTGTGTATTAACTGTATAATACACAGTCGTTTCGTGAATACGAAAATATATAACTTAAAATTAGAATTGTTGCGTTGTAGCTTGTAAAGGATTTGTTTGATAACAGAATTGGCTTTGTTTGCCGAGTGTATTAGCGGTATAATACACGTAAATAATTGTGAGAAATAATAATTGTAAAAATGAAAAATAAAATAACGAGATGATTCTTAAAAATGACTTACATTAATTTCATCTCCATGAGTAGGTTCTTCGTCCGTCAAGGGATTGGGATCCGCCACCACCAGTGAGGAAGGTCTCCTTGTTCTAATAGATGTACACGCACTAGTTAGGCACCTTTTGCAGATGTTCCCCTTGTTCTCTTACGCTTCACTACCAGTTAGGCTTCTTGTTCTGATGATGTTTACGGATCCTACCGACTGCGCCAATGTTAGATCACGGTTTACATGAATGACTTTTTAAAAAGATTTATTTAGTTACATGGAGCCAACGTTGGCTCTTGGAGAAGGAATATAATAATAAATTAGAAGTGTTGCATTCTAACTGAGTTTAATAACTGATTCAACAAAGCGTGTTTAGTCATATTTATAACATACAGAACCTGAGTAAGCAAAATATATAACAAAGGAATTGCAGTTCTGCAGTCTGCACAAGTTATGAGAAACAAAGGTGTAATATGATATCTTGAAGATAAGCAATTAATAAGAGAAGCTGTTATCGTGAAATACGATATACCTGTGAAGGTTTATTATGGCTAAGTCGCAATAAGATAGCGTGTAATATTATATAACATACATACACAGTTCTTAAAACGTGCTGTACAAGTTCCGATTTCGATGGTGGCGAGAGAGATGCATCAAAATTTTTGTCTGGTAACCGGAATTCGTTATCATTTTCGCTAAATTTATACATTTTCGTGAAGGTATACGAGCATCAATGGCGTTTTTTATAGTTTTATACTCATACATCGTGCAAACAAACTTCTCTATTATGTTAACGACATTATTTAGGTTCTCCTCTGGTCAATTATTCAAACATTTAAATGCTTCAATAAACTCTTGGTCTCTTCTTAATTTGTAAAAGGCTTTTTTTTCTTTCTTGAAAAATGCGGGATTATAATCACATCCCGTGAAACCGTGGAAAGTGGGCAACGCGTTACACAAGTCGTCGCCAAGTGCTGAATACAAATCGCTTAGATATAAAAATCGTTCGTTATTTCCTACGCCCATTTTTATCCAAATTTTCTCATTGTTATGTACATTTTTCATGTTTCTCAGCATGATGATAGGAATGTCAGTATCTGAACTTATGACCACATTGGTGTTCTCATTTATACGTGATAAATCAGTTTAGTGTCCGCCTCCTCGTGACTAGAACACGATAAGCTTTCCACGGTTTCTTGAGTGACACTAGATCGGATATCGTCGTTTCGAACTCAATATCTATAGCAATTTTCAGCATTTAGGTATAGAGTTTTATGACCTAAGAATGAAGACATTTCATCACTTGCCCAATACATTGAAAGAAACTTGATTAGAGCTTCCAAAAGAAGTTTGAACAATTTAAATGTCGTTAACATAATAGAGAAGTTTGTTTGCACGATGTATAAATTTAGCGAAAATGATAACGAATTCCGGTTACCAGACAAAAATTTTGATGCATCTCTCTCGCCACCGTCGAAATCGGAACTTGTACAGCACGTCTTAAGAACTGTGTATGTATGTATACGATTTGGACAACGCTCACAGACAAGTGCCATCTACATTAGATCCCTGAGTTATGGGTGACAGCTTGAGGAAAACAAATTTAACTTGCAAGTGGTTTGATGGAAATCAGTTACTTCCATAAGTGGAAATGATTATCCGATATGCCGAAAATAGTGAAGGTGTTATATCATTTGTGCTTTTCACTTTTCATCCTATTATAAATAATTATTTTTTTAGATGCGAGTGACAAAGAGAAAAATGATCTTTCACCCACTAAGCATCAACAGAATGATGAGTTGGATGAAAATGAGAATGAGGAAAATCTATTAGCGAAAGTAATAAATTTATTTTTGTATTCATTAAACTAAATAAATTTTCTGAGCAGATCATTCTGTATAATTTTGAAGTGTACGAATGTATTAATTTGTATTCTCATAAAATAATGTATATTAATAATAAATTGAATATTTAATCAAATTAAAAAAAGAAACTCGGGAATGCCGCACGCACGTTTTCTAACATTAAGTTATCAATATCGATATTACTAATTAAATCGTTATGGCGAACTTTTAAATTCGGGTATATGGTAATATTCATACTAAGACTAACGATAAACACAGTCAGCTGCAAGTATGTGGATGGAAAATTCGTCAGCTGATGCAAGAAAGGTGATGCGCGCTGCCTCGCAGGCGATCAACACTCAGCAGTGTTCTGTACCAGCTGACGAATTTTCCACCCACATACTTGCAGCTGACTATGTTTTTCGTGGATCTCAGTATAAATATTATCTTATACCCAAATTTTAAAGTTCGCCGAATAATTTAAATTTCTCATGTTTTTGGACCTGATCGATCATCTGAGGCTAAATCTACCACCCCCCGTCCAGCTGACTATGTTCTACTCTCATCATATAACATAATCTTCCTCATATAAGTTTCAGCATTCGCCGGAATTTTTTTTTCAATTTTTTTTACGTGTTTTCAACCCTCTGACAGCCACCTCCACCGTTACTCAACCAGCTGACGGTCCACGCTAACTTATATAAGAACAATCCATTTTTCATATTGTCAAAGTTCGCCGGATAGTCAGTCATTTTATACACGGGCTCCCGTCCTATAAAGACTATACCTTTCACTACAATAATAATCCATAAAGAAAAATTATCATTACGTATGAAATTATTCCGATATTTTACATATTTTCTACCTCTAGGTACTGTACTAATGTTTCGTTTGTTGTTAACAGATTGCTAAAATTTATTAGACATATTACGGCAATTCGACTTTATTACAGGTGCATATATTTTTTTTCTTTAAATCCAGACTGGGCACGTTTTGTGACCGAAAGTCAACTTATAGTTTTCTAATTACAACAGAGCACTAGGACATTACGTTGTATGATAATATAAAGACAATAAAGTTTTGATTTTTTATGTGTTTTTCGTATCCTCGCGAACTCGCTGTGTCATTCATATCAAATTCCTCGATAGAAGTGACAAGGACCTTACATCTAATAACGTAGATAAAAAACAGTAAGCTCTTAAACTATTAGAAATTCTAAATATAAAAGTTCTATACAATATCCAATGGATGTTTTCTCAGATGAACAACTTATTTTTGTAAATTATGCAATGCGAGGTTCGACTGCCAAATTCATTCGCTTTAATTTGTTTATTTAACACTTTTGTAGATTTTAACAGTTATCGTAAACCAAAGGGGAAAGTTAATCGTTTTTTCTTTAGTACTAATCAACCTACCGAATTAACGAAGGCCCCTAGAAACTAGATAGGGCTGGTGTTTCACTTAAAACGAAATGGTCCCCTTCAACAAAAACTGGCTAACTGGTGTACATCAGAGGGTTATACCTATTAATTTTAACTCATTAATGTCGACTGAAAAGCTTCATTATAATTAAACAAAAAGTAATTAATCCGAAATGATGATAGAAGGCCTCTAATATGCGTACCGTTGCCACATATTACACTAATTAATATCTACAAGTTTTAATCACCTTATAGCTCTTTGTATTTCATCCGTGATAGCCGTAAATGTACATTGGAACAAAAGGGTTTTAGAAACCGAAATCTCCGATTTCTGGTTTCATGCAGATGTCTTTCGTTCTATTACTCAATTTCATCGCTTTACGTACTGTTTTCTTTAATTAATCATTTTTGCTTGGTTATTATAGTTAAATTGGATTCTTTTAGCATTTAGATGAATCAATATAACTCATATATTTAAAAGAATAGTGATAAATACAATGAAAGTACTGTAAACTCTAGTCCACGGTATAACATCGCAACTTTCAAAGTAGTCACGTACGTGCTATGTATTTTTAATAATTACACAGGCACACAAACTAAAAAAAAGGTCGTGTACTCGGGGAGCGACCTATATACCAGAATTGGCCCATCGGGTCAAAATTGGCCGAAAAAATAACAAATGGCCAGAAATTCGCCAAAATTAGGGTAAAAAAACATTGAAGGGATTGACGTGACTTAACCCATACCGGTATGTATTTTCGTCCGCTGAACTTGAATCCGGGGTCAGAATTGGCCCATCTGGTCAAAATTGGCCGAGAATATAAAAAAATGCCCGGAAATTCGCCAAAATTCGGGTCAAAAAGCATTGAAGGGATTGACGTCACTTAACCCATATATCGGTATGTATTTTCACCCGCTGAAACCGAATTCGGGCTCAGAATTGGCCCATCGGTTCAAAATTGGCCGGAAAAATAAAAAAATGGCCAGAAATTCGCCAAAATCTGGGGTCAAAAAACATTAAATGATACTGAAGTGACTACACTTATATCGGTGTGTATTTTTTCCCGATGGATCTAAATCTGGAGTCAGAATTAGCCCAACCGGTCAAAGCCAACAAATGGCTAAAATTGCCCAAAATTTGGGCAAAGAATATAGAATGACGTTCAGGTGACTCGACTATTGTGTTGGTATGTATTTTTGCCCACTGATTCTGTATCCGTTGGTCCATAACTTCAAAAGATCGAACATGTGCAAGCGAATTTCCCGGCATTTTTTTGGGTTGCCCCACTAAGCCTCCATTTTTTCAAAACCTACTGCCTCCGAAACAAGCAAGTCCCTGTTGAGCATCCACAAAAAATCTGCCTGAGGATTTTTTCTTCATTCATCTTTGTTTATGTATGTAGTGTGCATCCGGCTGCATCCCACTTTTCATTAGAAGTATTCGCATTGGCCTTAATCTACAGGCAAACTATGGAAAACCTTGTACGAAGTACAGCTCATTAACTGGAATCAGCCTGCATAAGCAGCATCTTCTTCTTATCTCCTGGTCACCGTGGGCGTCCTAAAACGCATGCCGGTACGTTTTTAACAAACGGTTACTCATGCAGTTACTGCTCGTTTCGGTAAAACATACACCGCTTTAAATCCTGCTATCGCAATAGATGTTGCGAACGATGGCAACTGCCCTGAAAGGGGATGTGTAGAATGATTCGCTTTCCGTCTATTGTGGTAATAAAACCACCGAAGGCACGGTCCTGCAGGGGAGCGTCAGGGTGTGAGGATGAAGGCCTAGTGTGTCTGACGACGATGTAACATTCCTCGTCAAGGTCAGAAAGCCCTCATACTTAGGCCTGGGGAGGTATAAGGGTTATCACCCCCAGGAACAGGAAAACTTGCTTGAACATGTTGGAGGCTATTTGGCAGTCAATTTTTCCGGCCAATTCTGACCCCAGATTCGATTCCAGCGGCAAAAATACACACTGATATAAGGGTAAAGTCACTTCAATATCATTTAATGTTTTTTGGCCCCAGATTTTGGCGAATTTCCTGCCATTTTTTTAATTTTCCGGGCAATTTTGACCGGATGGGCCAATTCTGATCCCGGATTCAGGTTCAGCAGGCGAAAATAGATATCATTATATGAGTTAAGTCACGTCAATCCCTTCAATGTTTTTTTACCCGAATTTTGGCGAATTTCCGACCATTTTTTATTTTTCCGGCCAATTTTGACCCGATGGGTCAATTCTAACCCCAGATTCGGGTTCAGCTGGCGAAAATACATTCCGGTATATGGGTTAAGTCAAGTCAATCCCTTCAATGTTTTTTTACCCGAATTTTGGCGAGTTTCCGGCCAAGTTTTTAATTTTTCCGGCCAATTTTGACCGGATGGGCCAATTCTGACCCCGGATTCGGGTTCAGCGGGCGAAAATACATACCGGTATATAGGTCGGTCCCCGAGTGCACGACCTTTTTTTTGTGTGCTTGTGTTATTATTAAACTAACATGCAAATATTTTACTTAAACCAGAACTGGAAGCAGCCACACAAAAATTAAAAACTGGTAAATCAGCTGGGGTTGATAATATCATGGCTGAGACTCTTAGTTTGTGAAGATGTAGTGAGTAATTTCCACAGACTATGCCAATGAAGACAGGAATTTGTCCCGATGACCGCAGAAACTCAATTTTACCACCGCAAGAACGGAATGATATATGTCTGTCATAACTACAGATTACTGCTGTTAATATCACAGGCCAAAACATTGTACATTCTTCAATTTAGGCTTCTGCCTAATCTATGTCTGATGTCAAGATTTAAAAAAATACTAATTAATTAAAATGACGTTAATTAAAGACTACTTAATGAGTCAAATAATTCCAAAGATAAGAAAGCTAGTATAGGTGATAGTGCAAAATAAATATTACTTATGAAGATTATAAATAAAACTCTAAATAATAATATAACCTATACATTGAAGTCAAAATGGTTAAATTTGTAGAGCACAAAACATTTTACAGGTGGAGGCGAAATAAACAAATATCGTTTTCAATTCTTATATTAAACAAGTAGGAGAAAGGAGGAGGGTCTCTAAGGTCGGTTTTCGGCCTAATTTATGTCTTGAGGAAAAAAATTCGAAAAACATATTTTTAGTATCTACTAACAATATTTAATCGGTTCCCCCAAAAAAACTTTCCTCCACCCTCCCTTTTTACCCCCTTCCACATCTTCGGAAACAACGAAAATACACGTATAAAATCAAAAATATCCTTATTCAGCAAGTCATGTTAAAATGTTTCAATGACCTGCAAAAAATCAACTGAATGCTGATTATTTAATAGTTTAGGGGGGTATAAATATGGGAGGTGAGTGGGGAAAGTTTCGTTTGGGATGGAATCTATTCAATATTGATGGTAAATAATAAAAAAATGTTTTTCAGTTTTTTCTGTTCAAAAATAAATTAGGCCGAAAATCGGTCTTATGGACCCTCCTCCTAGGAGGAGGGCCTATAAGGCCGGTTTTCGGTCTCTTATATTTTTGGTCAAAAAATTTCGAAAAAAATTTTTTTATCATATGTATTCAATATCTAATCTGTTCCACCCCAAACGGAACTTCCCCCAGCCCCTCCCCGTACATGTATCCCTTTAAATTGTTAAAGAACCAGTTTACTTTAGTACACATTCTTAGATGTTTTTGAACTTGAAAATCATATTTCCTTTAAACAAACTGCACCCTAAGCTCCCCCTACTACTATACAACGCCCCAACACACCCAACCTTCAACGACAAGCACCCTCTCTCCCCACTAACATAAATATTTATAGTGAGGAAAATAACGCCTTATACCCCAAAGAGGAAACACGAAGCAGCTACGGACACGTGTTTCGGAATTATTGTTCCTCATCAGCGTAGCGTAGCAATAAAAAGGATCTGGAAAGGACAGATAGGAACAATAATTGAAGGTTGAAAGCACAGTACTGTGCTTTCAACAGTACTGTGCTTTCAGTTTCATCTGTTGTTACAGCCGAAGCTAAACCCCTCCACCCAATCACCTACCTACCGCGACGTTGCACGCCGCGGTGGTGTGATCGGCTCTAGACTGGACCCAGCTGAGGCGCATTCATGTCTTTAAACGTTAATAAATATCTTTGATTTGATTTGATTTGATTTGATATCCTTGATACTCCAAGTGAAGCAACGTGCAGCGCGGTTAGTACTTGGATGGGTGATCCACCCATCTTGAGAAACACAGCGATCTCGTCCCACCTTCTAGCGGCTTGTATATCAGTGTATACGAGGAAGCTATGTAATTTCAAGACGAGGATTACGTAGTGGATATACCATCCTTCGGAGGGAATGTAAAGCAGGCGGTCCCTTGTCTATTAAATGTTAGGCAAGTAAAAGACCCCTAATCTTCTTACGAGAAGAGGTTCGGTAAAATTTCCAGGTTGGGGGTAGCTCGTCTCCTGGCGTCGGTGATAGGCCCTGGTAGCGGAAATAGGCCCACGTTAAATAAATAGATAAAAAAAACTACACATCTATTTCAGTTATCATGTTACTTACTTACTAGATCTGCAAGTAATTTACAATAAGTTTTTTTTTTTTCATTTTCTGTTGCTCTGAGGCAATTGGTCATTAATTTATTTATTAATAATTACTCATGACTTAAAATTTAGTCGACTAATACCGCTTCTGATTTATCGACTAAGACTAATTTATGACTGCTGATTAATGATTAAATTAGTCGTGGCTAAATTAGTCATGACTAATTTAGTCGGTCAATTTCAATCATGAATAAAATTTTAGTCGACTAATGCTCATCTCTGCATGTGATGCGCCGTGTTAGAGCACTGGTAGAAGTACTCATAGGCGGAGCCAAATGTCTAATTTAAAATTTGCAGATGATACCATTTCAGTTACAGCAAGCTAGAATGAATACACCTACCTGTTCAAAAATAAAGTATCGTGTACTATGATGTTTGTTTATGATTTTTGATTTATGATTTTTGACAAATTATTATCATTAATTAGCAACATGCAAGTAACACAAGTTAACTAATTAATTTTACTGATAAAAAGTTAATAATGGAACCTGTAAATTGTTTAAACAATTATCGATTGAAAAAGAAAATTGTATACTTTTACTTCCACATCCATGGGAAGTATAACTAACGACAAAAACATTTTTAAAAATTTTTATTTTTCAAATAGACCTAGAATGTCATGAAACGTCGAGATTTTGAGTTTGAGCGAAGGAAAATTGCTGTCTGTCGGTCTGTCTGTAACTTTTTTGTGCGCACGATTACTCTGGAACCATTTAAGATCTTGATTTTAAATTCGATACACATATGTATTTTAACGAGATCTGGAACTAGATTATATTTTCATCTTATTTCGTTGAAGTGTTGGGGGGGTAAATGGGGGTAAATAAGTGAATAATACAGGTTAAGAGTCCATAAAATTGGTATTTAGTATATACAAGGGAAGCTAATGACTCAAAAAAAATTTTGGTATTAACCATCCCACATTACTATCCCCACCCCATTATAAAAGGGGGAAAAAATTGTGATTTAGTGTGTGTACAAGAACCAGAGGCCTCAAAATATTTTTTTTACTTCATCCATCCCCTCTACCACCCCCCTATTACTACCCTCACTCCACTACCGATGTGGGACATCGTTTTATGGATTTTTGGGGTAGACGATTTCAAATATTATATTATTAAAGTTCCATAAACAATTATTTCCACATACAAAATTTTTTCATTGTGAGAGACTTGGGTAGCAAATCTGGATGTAGAAGTAGTGATTTCTTGGGCAGCTGTTTTTAAATATGAGTAGAGAGTCTATGAAAAGTTGTAAAGTTTTAAAATAGTACAACTCTCTTGGTTTATTCTGAAAACTACAGTAATAAACAATAATAAATTGTTTAAACAATTGGCAGGTTCGCTAAGCAATATTTCAATAAATAAAATAATTAACTTGTGAAAATAAAAGAAAGTAAACAACAGCAAAATATAATTATGATTATTTAAACGTTATGACTGATATTAAAATATCAACATAAACTAAAGTCTGAATATTTAATAATAATTTATGTAAAGAAAATTTCAAATAAACAATAATAGATGTCAAACCTACACGATAATCCATTTTTGCATTTATTGGGTCATCTTCGAGACCCTACAAAAAGGTCTTATAAAAAGAAATGGCTTAATTCGTATTCTCTGGACTATTCTGAAGCGAGAACTTGGGTGCGATCTTTATTTCAGTACATGTTCAGGATTCTGTCACGAATTTATGAAAAAATGTATCTTTCCCATAAGAAATATACTGGAAATTTCATCGTCTCGGGACACATGTTAATATTAACTGACTGCTCAAATTTGAAAGAGACAATTTTTTAGGATTTTGAAGAAATCTGAAGCAAGAAAAAATTGATTTTCTTTTTTCTTCACTGGCATAAATATGAATTATTCTACTGTACATTGATGCGAAAGCGATGACAAACCCTAGTATACATTGTTATATATCGACTTTATTCGAACATAAGTTGAAATTTCCACATAATAAATCGAAACTTCAAGTTAATAAGTCAAAATTTGATCTTAACAAGTTACTATCTGGGCATCTCAGATATGTACACAAAATTCGTTTGTATATTCTATAAATAAAAACAAGTCGTAATGCAAGATAGAATGGAATTTATCTAATCCCACTTAAGGGAAACATTTGTAGATCAAACTCTTAATATGCTCTTTTTGTAATGCGCTAGAGGTAGAGCGACAACAATTTGGTAGTATCCCAGGTAGCAAGGTGCCGTCATTATGACGTCGTTTTTTCGGCATTAATTACGTCAATTTCACCTTCAGCATGACGTAAAAATGACGTGAAAAAGACGGCACAATGTCACAGCCCAATGACGTCATATATATGACGCCAATATGACGTATTGGTAATCAGTGGATTTTGCGATAAGGGATGCAAACCTCTCATTATAATATTTTTCCACAATTATTAATAAAGTTTTTGACGGAAAAAAAACCCGGAACGTGCAGGGATCGAACCGCGGACCTTTTGCCTCGCAACCTAACACTTAACTCACTGAACCATTGAACATCTTTATTTAAATATGTTTAAAAGCTGTATACCTAGTTAGAAATAGTAAAACAAAATTATTATTATTACTATGTGGCAAAAATTGAACTAGTCACTAAATACTTCTATTTATTTTTATTTTATAATGATTAATTTCACGTCATTTTAATGACGTCGAAATAATGACCTAAAAGAAACGTGTATTTGACGTCTTCATGATGACGTCACGTCTCTGGTACGTCATTTATTAATGACGTCAAAATAATGACCTAAAAGAAACGTGTATTTGACGTCTTCATGATGACGTCAGAAGTACGTTATAAATATCACGTCTCTGGTACGTCATTTATTTGAACAATGACGTCGGCGACGAAAAATCACCTTTAAAAGACGTCATAATGACGTCACCTTGCTACCTGGGATATATATTAATAATATTTTAATTTCATTCTTTCTCTATTAATAGCGTAGAGTCTGCAAAACGATGTATATAATAAGTGCAGATATTTGTGTTCACAGTAAAATATGGAAATCAAATATGCAAATATATATTCAATTGAAAAAAAGAAAATTTTTTTATGGACCCCGTATATTTTGTGGTTGTAATAAAAAAACATATCAGATATAAATCTCCAACAGAAATGATATGTAATCTTATTTTGGAAATTAAGGCACTTACAAGAGTGGAAATTTATAGTGAGAGACTTTGCACGTGGAGCTCATAATCAACCATTTGGTGAATTACACCGTATACATTTATTCCATCACATATAATTAATTTACAATATCTATAATGTGACCTACTTTAAATGAAGTATCCCAATAAATTATGTGTTTATAAACGAATTGGAAATATACTTCTCCAAATATATAGTCAGAGAAGTTCTATCCAATCAAAAAACTATATTTTATACATTATAAAGAGGTGGCTTCTACGATTAATAAATAAATGCCACACGCCCAACAAACACTGGCACGTATAATATACGTAAAATATGCGTTCCAATGGTTTAAAAACTATTTTGGTATAATAATTATACGTTGACGATATACCATATTATGATCATTTTTATTACATACAGAGTGGACCATTACTAATAGGCCATGTTCAACGGTAGATTATTTGGACCAAAATATGAGGATATAACCAAACACGCTTTAGTAAATTGTTGCTGTGGAAGAAGATACAGAGTGGCAGAAGTAGGTGGAGGCCACATCGAAAATTTACTCTAAATTGCAGCAAATAGTTCATAAAAAAGTCAGTGGATTTGGGTAGTTGTCAATCTTTAGCTTTTACTTAAATTGTGTATTTTTTTCTATAAACACAATTTGATCTTTTCAAATTGAGTTTATTTTCAAAGAATTCTTGAAATTTTTTGCTTCTGTTTTCTCGAAAACGGTTGAAATTATCAAGTTCTGTCAGGTGTACCTTTACGAAGAAATGACTACTGCATGAAGCCGGGTACAGACTACTAGCTGCAACGTGTAATGCAACGTGTATGGACAGGAGTTGCTTGTTGGAGGCCATGTTGCATTCATGCGCGGGGACGATCCATCGGTCGTCGGTTTTTGTCGCGAACACAAAGGAATATTCAGTTGCAGTGTGGACGCCGAAAAAAGTAGTTTGATAGTTTATGCGTTCTTGCAAATCAAACAGCGAATTGTGTTGAAAATAGAAATGGAAGGTGAATGGGATGACGAGAAAACATTATTGTTAATTCAACTCTACCAAGAAAACGATATATTATGGAACTCTGTGGATATAAGTTTAAAAAAAACAAATATTAAAGCAGATAAGTGGAATGGGATAGGTGAAGCAATGGGAGCAACAGGAGAGGAGTGCAGAAGAAAAATGATAAGTGTACTGTCGTCCTTTAGGCGTGAAAAGGCAAAAGTTAAAAACAGTGAGAGTACTGGAAAAGGTAATTAATAGTATATTATATACCTAGATTGAGAAGTGAGCTATTATTTACCGAGCACTGTCATATTTTGAGACGCGTGAGGTAAATAATGGCCTTCTCAACCGGGGTATACTTATATAGATCTTCTTTTACTACCAACATTGATATATTACCATATTTGATTTGATGAGATTTTGATATGTTATTTCCCACTTATTTTCAAATATTTCGAAATATCAAATAGTCTGGGAGTTTAGTTGTCAAACTGACAAAGTGAAACTAATGAAATATAACTTTACAATTAACTATAATTTCAAATATTCTTTTATAATTTTCATCATACCACTTACCAGTGTTGAATTTCCGAGTTTATTTGTTTTTTGCTTAGACTTAAGTTAACAAGAGTTTCTATTCATTTCATTAAAAATATAGACAATTTTTCATTATTTACCTAGGTGGTTTTTTATTATCATTTTTTACCATGGGAGAGAAATATTATTTCTCATTAGAGGAATGGAGTAAATAAATTGGTGATTTCAGTAGTAAAAAAAATAATATATTACTAAAATAAGCAATTTAACTCTTTAGTAAAATCAACTTTTAATTTAATACATTTTACTAAACAGTTCTTACGATCACATATGATATTGATTTTAATTTTAGGTTTGTCGAAAGTATACGAGAGCAAATGGTTTGCGTACCATGCATTAGAATTTTTAAATGGTAGAAACACACCACGAACGTCCTTGTACGGTAAGTACTGAATTACGAATACAAATTTTGCCAAGGAAATCTTCTCTCTGTAATAAAATAGTTTCCTAGCTCATTTCGCATTGCATTTAAAACCTCTGAAGATCTTCTGGGTACGCTTCTAATTGGAACCATTGATGTACTTGAGGTATCATTTCTCCATGCACCATTTTCTTCTTTGTCTGACATTGCGGGAGGTATGTATATGTTGGGCGAATTCTTTTTTAGAACGTTGTGCAGATGAGCAATGCTCATTACAATTAATTCTGCCTTTTCGGATTCCAAAAGCATTGGTTTTCTTAAAAGTCGGAATATGGACGCTACGATGCCGAAAGTATTTTCCACCACCCTGCGTGCTCTGCTTAAGCAATGTTAAATACTCGTTTTAACGAACCGGTTGGATGATTTCCTGCAAAAGGCTTCAATAAATTTTCCGATAAGGCAAAAGCCGAGTCGTCCAAAAAGAAATACGGCAATGGTTCATTTCTTCCTGGTAGAGGTTCAGCTGGTGGTAAAGATAAATCGCCTTTGTTCATCATTTTGCCTAGAATGATATCTTTAAATAGTCCTCCGTCTGATATTCTGGCCTGGCATCCAGCGTCAACAAATATAAAACTGTAATCACCATCCGCCATAGCGAAAAAGACTATACTGAATGTCTTTTTGTAATTGTAGAAATCGCTTCCGGAATTAAATGATGCTTGTATAACTAAATGATGCTTGTATAACTACATAATGCGGAAAATTCCATTTTGCTTCAAATTCTTCACTAACTTTCATCCACTCAGCTGGTGACGTCGGTAACTGAAACAAAAAATTCTATTTTATTGCAGGCAAATGTCGACGTTCAAAGATAAACAACGGTATTCAACGAAGAAGTGACAAGTCCTGCTGAAATTGATGCTGAAACTGCAGAAAATTCATCAAGTTCTTCAGTCTCGCAGCCATATCCTCCTAAGAGGCAGCGACCATCCGATCAAAAGTTGGATTTGTTGAAGCAGTCTTTCAGCACTTTGAAGTCAGCGTCCGAATCGATGAAGACATGCAGTAAGAATGAATTAAATATTGAGGACGAAGAAATTAAATATTTTTGCGGATTCATCGGTAGGAAATGTCGAAATATTCAGACACAACAAAAAACTCGGTGCAACACGCGATCCACAATATACTCTTCGAAGCTGACCGTGGTTTGTATGAATTTCCCTGTGAACACACTCAAAATACTAGACCATAAACTTCTGGAGGAAACACCTTCCATTAAACAGAAGTACAACAACACCGTGTGCCTGTGCATCATCCGTTGTCGGTTCCCACTCAGCCCCAGATGGAGACTTATTCTGCGGCGAACGAGACAAATATGTACAATATCGAGCAGTTGCTCTAATAGTAAATATTTAACATTTTTATTAAAAGTAAAATAGTGTGTTATTTTCTTTCTTCATAAAATATATAATAGTGTGTTATTTTTTTTCTACATAAAATGTATTAAAATTTTTAAAAGTAGTTATAAATAATTAGGTACCGACCTTTGTCTCCTCTTTTAATGCATCTATTAAGGAAGAACAAACTTCTGGGACAATTTGACTTATGGTTTGTTTTGATATATTGAACATATATGGTAAACTAGAGAATGAATCTTCGCTTGTTAGAAACCGAAGAGTGACAGCTAATCTGTTTTGAATGGATGTGGTTTGCCTCAAATGTGTATTTGTTTTTGCAATCTTGGGAACAATCAATTGAATCACATTTTGTCTGTACTGGGCATTCGCACAAAATTTTTATATTGATCGCTCAATTCTTGTGATTTTAAATATTAAAGCAAGTTGTTTCTAGATCGCTTTTCGCATAACTTGGTTCTCCACCATCTTTCTGGTTTCCTATGTGTCGTTATTATTTCGTGTATTAACGAAAGCACCACACGCCACGGCTAGATGACACGACTCCATCGTGCAACAAACTTTCACAACTGCGGATACGATGCGAACAGACTGCAAACGAAGGTGCGCACATCAACGAAACAAAAGCGTCCATGTTGCATTACATATTGCATTACACGTTGCAACTGGTAGTCTGTACCCGGCTTTGAGATTTTTTAGTTAAAAGTGCCACAACGTTTTGTAAAAAAAAGGAGAAAATATTCATCATCAGGCATACCCCATGAGGTGCCCTCCACGGGCTAGCGTGATGTGATACATACATTTTTGTTTCTTAGCTTAAAAAATGTTTCCTTACCAGATTAGAAGAAGATCGGTCAAGATGTAGTTGGTATATTGTAAAAAAAGGAAAATATATTACAATTTTGACACCCCGTATCTTTTTCCACAGCATCAATTTACTAATGCATGTTTGGTTATATCCTCACATTTTGGTCTAAAGAACTATGGCTTATTATTAAAAGTCAGTTATTTTTTTAGTATTAAATGTCATTCCATAAAAATGAACTAATGTCGCTATAATAATTATTTATCAAAGTATGCAGAAGGGTTTTTTTAAGAACAACATTTTGCATTTTCTTATTCAAACAGAACTTGGATTTGGTTCTTTGGAACGAAAAACTTTTCTAATCAATTTACTTTTGAAGCCTTTAAGCCCTGAAATTTTTGGTATCTGTTTTTAACGTCCAAACGTATGTACCCACTCACTATATAATAAACCGTTTGAGCAGTACGAAGTGTCAATTCAAAACATTAAGAAAGTCGAAATTTTAACATAATAAGTTGAAATTTCGACTTGTAAAGTTTAAACTTCAACTTTTATTTTCATCGTGACCTAAATGCGCTTCTGTGCAAAATTTATTTAGAAAATTCAATAAAGTAATTCAATGGAAAATTACAAAATTTGTTGAAACCTGAGTTTAAGAAAGAAGGTAAATATATATGACAAATATTACTTTCTTATGTTCCATTTTATTTTTAACTTATTTTACCTTTTATATACTTTTTTATTAAGGTATTGTAAACCTAACTGATATATTTTATTTTTTTTACAAATTTTTTCCGCATGATTTTATCAGCTTAAGTACACCACTGGTCTCAAATCTGCCGCAGTCACGAATCTCATAGAACGTGACAGCAATTTTTACCAGTAGATCTTCTACTTCTTGCTAAATTAAAAATTCGTTATTCAATTATAATCCTTTAAAACAACATTAATCTTGGTATCTGCCTGGCTAGCGAGGGAAAAATTCAGCTGTTCTGTTTTAATTTCCATTGGATTGATTTCCGTGTTAGATTTATTGTGATAAAATTTATCGCCTTCTTAAGTAGCATAAAAATGTAGTTAAACAAGTAGTAAAGATTGCTAACTCGTTGTTTTAATATTATTTATCGGGTTAATATTTTTTCTAGACACTAACCTTGATCTTTCTAAAGCTTTAGCATGTAAATTTCGTGGTAAAATGTACTGCACACACATTTTTTCCATTTTTCAAATACCAGAAAAAAAAACACTGTGATAATTTTTAATATAACCTTAATAAAATATTACTATAAGTATACATAATTTATACATAAATATATTTGGTTTATAAAGGGCAGAGTTCAATGTATTTTATATAAAACCTCTATTCTATTTAATGTGAAAACAATCATTGATCGTTTCTATAAGTAATTTAACCAAATTAGCGGGTCAATCTATACAGCAAACAGGTTCTAGAAATTTTCTAGAAATACGTACTGATAATTAGTATAGGGAAAGATTGAAAAAAATGACTGTAACTTGAAAAAAATTTGTGCAGACTTTAAACTTTGATTATAAGTTTACAATAGGGCAAAGTTCACGAAACAAACAAGTTTAGGAGTTTTACGGATCCGCGGGAACCTATAGGGAGTAAGAAATCAAAAATCAATTTTTCTCCATTTTCTGGCAAAATTATCTTTAATTTGGTGTTTTTAAATTAATTTTACAGCAATAATTAACTGAAATACGGCCATTCTTCGATGGATTCGTTTTTCTAAAACAAGTGTTTTAAAGGGACAAATTAAATTTAGCATCTAGGTGATGCCATATATTAACGAAAAACAGCATTTTTGAAAGAAAAATTAATTACTGAGCAATTACAATAACAAAATGCCGACAAAAATCATTTTTTAAAGATTTATTAATTACCTTTAATTTTATTTCTTAGCACTTTTGATGGAAGTGTTTGAGTTTCTAAGATATTTAACACATTAAACTAAATACTTCATCCTAAAAACGGTCGGATGCCATCTATCAAATTATATATCTACGAAACAATCAACCCTACACAAATATATAGACAAAATAAATTTATTCTCAGTTAATAAGCTTTATTTTTTATGTCCACCATATTTTCTCTTAAACTAATATTTATTGAGATATTTGCAGAGAAACAAGAATGTTACGTTTTTTCTAAAATCCCTTTACAGTTTAAAATGCAATTTTTTTTAACGCAAGCCCTGTAAGCCGATGAAAAAATTTGAGCGTCTAGGTCACACTATATATTAACGAGAATATATATATTTTTTTTATTACTGACTACTTAAATTAACAAAATTGCGACGTTTTTATTTAAAAAAAATGTGAAAAAGTACATTGTTTCTGTCATAACTTTGTTTTTTATGCTATAAAAATAAAAATAAAAAATCATTTCAAAGTCTAATTAATAGTTTTTCATTTTGGCCTAAGTGCCATAGTTTCTGAAATATTTAACATTTAAGCTACCACATTAATTCAAAACAAAACAAAATTGATAATTGTTTCTATACAGTTGAAGAATTCTTAGAAACGTGAGGTGAGGTACGGTACTGGTGTCAGTGACCCTCGATCGGCGAAGTTAAGCACGCCGGGTGAGTCCGTCACTTGGATTGGTGACCGTATCTCATCTCGCCGTCCTGGTTAAGTGGTAGAGTAGCATTAGCTAAACTTCGCCAGGACGTTGATATAAATAAGGCATTAAAATAAAATTAAAAAAATAAATAAAATGTGAATATTGTTCTCATTGATATTGGTCCAACACTACTCCCTTCCAAGATCAAGTCACTTCCTCAGTCCAAAGCTTGCCATCCCACTATAAAAAATCCAAATAGCACTCGTTAAGTCGTTTGTTTCTGACAGATATATTCTGGTGCGGGTAAACAATTCCCTTTTTACCAAAACGAGGCTTTCCGCTGGAGTTCCTCAGAGGTCCATCTTATCCCCATTTCTATTCAATCTCTTTACCGCTGACATTTCCACTTATCCCATCACCAACCTCTTCATGTAAGCAGACGACGTGATCATATACGGACAGAGCAGACGGCGCGGCGACCCAAAAAATTAGGTAACACTTGACGAGAGTTCCCAACTTCTACGAAACATAGAAAATTAAAATCAGCGAACAGAAAATAGAAACGATTATTTTCATCTGCAAATTCACTAACATCAGGACAATCACAAAACTCAAATAAACGGACCCGATATAATAGAAAAAAAACACAATCAAGTATCTGTGGGAGGGAAAATCATTATGGACACCCGTCGCTTAGAGTCTATCGCGGACGGGTCGTGCTGGACTCCAACCAGCTAAAACCCCTTCCTTTCTTCAGTGTCTCTTGTTGACCTGGGACTGCTTTCGCTTTTCATCGGACCCACAGGTCATTTAAGTTTATCGGTGTTAATTGGCGTTTCTCCATGGGTTCAAACCCATCTCTCTTTCCTCATTTTCCTTCTTTTCGATAATGCGGGTTATTCCCACCTCCGCCCTTCTCCAGTTCTCCTCCGTTTCTAGCATACTCTCTACCATATCTTCTGGAGACAATAACGACTCCCCGCCATTTCGTCTCTCTACCCTCCATCTGTTGCATGCGAACACGGTATGCTCCATGTCATCGACTTGTCCACAGTATGCACACTCTCTGTTGTCAGTCTTGCCAGTATCATATAAGTACTCCATGAAGCACCCACATTCGCTCAGGTCTTGGGTGAAGTAATAGCCTACCTAATCATGCCTCCGTTCCATCCACACTCTGATGTTCGGGATGAGGAGTCTCGTCAACTTCCCTTGTCTGCAGGATCCCACCGCCTCTGCCATCTTTCAAACAGCCTGTCCCTGGCCTCTGCCCTCCCGGCTCCTTCAGAGATTTCCAGCCGTTCTTTGGCCATCAGATTCAAAGGGGGAATCCCCGCCACTACCAATGCCGCCTCGTACGAAATCGTTTTATATGCACTGCATACCTTTAGTGTGGCACATCGCTGGATCCAAGCCATCCTCCCCCTCGTCCTATCTACCTTCATCGCACTTTCCCAGACAGGAGCTGCATACAAGAGGATAGAGTGCACGATGCTGCACAGCATTCTCCTCTTGCCCGCTCTCGGTCCGTGCGTATTGGCCCTAAGCCTCCCAATGGCTGTGACTGCCTTTTCCGCCTTCTCCACCGAAGTTCAGCTTGGAGTCTAGTCAAACCCCTAGGTATTTCAGGCGATTCCCTGGGGATATCTCCACCTGGGCCACCCTAACTTTTATGGGTAGAAGATTTCTTTTCCTGGTGATAACCAGGAGTTCCGTTTTTCCGGCACCTAGCTCAAGCTGCATTCTTTCTAGCCATCTCTCAATCTGGGGGTTTCCTTAGATAAACGGTTATGTTTTTGTCCTCATATTACACAGGTCACCAACAAAATCTATGCAAACCTCACCACTGGTTAATAGACGGAGCAAACTAATGACAGATCACAAACTTACATTGTATAAAATGACCTTTCGATTAATCGTCACATACGGCTGCGTAGTCTGGAATTTGCATCTGATTCGCAACATAAAAGAATTCAGATGACGCAGAATAAATTTCTCCGTCTTCCGACCAATTCTACTCCTCTATACATCAGCACCGATGTGCTGCATATACTCACACCAAAGATTTTATCAGGGAGACCTCCCAGTAATTTTTAAGTACAAAACTAGATTCTTGGACTTGATGAGAGGATAACTAGAACTTAACATATAACACACACAGATCACATCCCACCCCGAGGCGCATCACGCCTCGCGCGTTTGTTTCGCTTTGGACTTGATACATAATATAAAATACGGTACGAAAATACGATGAAATACAAACACTTTGAAATGTCAAAATGGGAAATAATAAAATGAATGTTTAAATGCTAAATACTATTTATTCTATTTTAAAATCTGATACACAAATACGCATATTAAATTTATGAATTTTATGTTGTTTGTGAAAATGTAATTTGTTTTTATTGGAAATATTTGTCAGTATAATAACTTTGTTTTCCTATCTAGTATTTTATATGTTAATTATGTGATAATTAGAGGGCACACACGTGTTGGTATCCAATTATGTGGTTAATACCATTGTATGGTCATTCGATTATAAATTATTATTATTATCATTTAATGAAGACAATAATCCAAGCATATATGTTAGATCACGGTTCACATGAATGACTTTTTAAAAAAGATTTATTTATTTAATGGAGCCAACGTTGGCTCTTGGAAAAGGAATAATACAATAATTAGAAGTGTTTCATTCTAAGTGAGTTTAATAACTGATTCAACAAAGCGTGTTTAGTCATATTTATAACATACAGAACCTGAGTAAGCAAAATATATAACAAAGGAATTGCAGTTCTGCAGTCTGCACAAGTTATGAGAAACAAAGGTGTAATATGATATCTTGAAGATAAGCAATTAATAACTTTTGAAAATTGTTAAAACGTTAAATGAATATAATGCAAAAATAAATTGAAACAATGTTGAATGAATACAAAGCAAAATAATAAAATAATGTAAAAGTTAAAATTGGTAAGCGATAATAAAACATTACATAACGTAATAAGGATAAAATACAATAGTCTAATTCAATAGACAAGGGTAAAACTCCACATGAAAGTCTATGTTAACTCGATGTCTTCTTCTTCTTGAGGTCTAATACCGGGTCGCTTTCTTGGAGGGATCAGTCTAGGAAATTTGGTAAATACTCTGCTTCGCTCTGAAGGAGGTGAAGGAGGGTTATCCGTTGAGGGTTGGATTCGCAATGCTCCACATCTTCTTCTTCTGCATTTACAAGTTATGTAAAGTAGAACTAATAGGACGATGAGAGTGATTATGAAATATGTGAACCAAGATATGTGTTTGGTCACAAAAGGTTCATTTATGAGGTCATCCAAGTCTTTGGAATATTGGTCCAATTTGTTTTTAGCAATGTCTAGGTCTTCTACGTCGAGATTGTTTAATTTGAGAGGTTTTAATTTTGGAATTTCGATTTTGTCGGGCATGTGATTACAGCATTCAAAAGGAATTTGGATAGGATGTGAATTGTCCTTAATTTCGGAAAAGTCTTTGGCACTGGCTTGTATTCTAGTAATGCCTGCATAGGCGTAACATCCTGGTTGTAGTTTGATGATGGAATTTTTGTTGATTAACTCTGTTGTGGATTCTCTCTTTGGACAGTTGATGGTAATGTGAAGTGGTTCGGAATTAATTACTAGCCATGTGTTGTCTTCAAGTTCTTGGACGTTGTATCCCTGACTAATAATGAAGGAAGTTTGACAGTTCTCTGGAAGTTTTGGCAATGGTTTTAGTATTCTGGCTTCACATATGGCATTTTGGTCGATAGGATAGGCAAACAGGTTCGAACATAGTTTGGTTCCAAAATAAAGTGGTTTGCATTCTTTCAAATTTTGTATAGGTATGTACATCAAAGAATCATCATCTCTCGCGATATATTTTTGTGAAATAGATAAAATGTGATGTAGACCAGTTCTGTTATCAAGTATCGGGATAGGATATAGGCGATAGGTGTTATAATTTTGGGGTTCAACAAGTGGTATTGTTAAAACAAATACTAAGTTAGAATCCATTTGAAACGCTTGTAATTCAATAATATCCAAATACTTAGCAACTGCCGATAATTTAATGGGGAGAGGCAAATTGTTCCTTCGTAAGCTCTGTGAAATTTCTTGTAATGCTGTTACCAAATGATTAGGGGTTATGATTGACGTGTGAATGATTCCTAGTCTGGCAAATGTTATTGAATTTAGAATGTCGTTTAAATTATCTTCGATATACAAATAGCTTGCCATTAATTGTTCGGAAATGTATAAAAATTTTAGTTTTATGTGAGCAGCCTCGATAGCTTGAGTCATTGTTTGAATTGTGTGTTCTATTTCTTCGAGATCTTTGTTAAAGGTTTCCTCGTCAATTTGTAATTTTTGTATAGTCGAGTTGAAGTTTTTAATAACAGAAGTTGTAACTGAAATTTGATTTTTGATTAAGTTTTCCAATTGATGTTCGTCATTATTTAGTTTATTTATACAATTAGTATAGTACTGGCCATCTTCAGCATCTAGGTTACCAGTTATGGATTTGAATATTGTACCGATACCGTTAAGTATTCCTCGTTTATATCTTTTTGTATCTGAAAAGATTTCGTCAAATTTCATTTTTATAGAGTTGGATATTTGTGTTAAAAGGTTAAAGTCTGTTTTAATTTCACTCGTAAAAATAATTGACTTATGATCACCATTATGGAGAGTGTATAGGATTCTGTCTAAGATATTTTGATTTTTTTCAAAAGCTAGTTTGAGGGATGAAATGTTTTTATGCACTAGTAGAGTCCATTTGTCATTTGTCACCACGATGTCCGTGTCTTGGTGGTAGTATACACCAACGGTGTTATTGATTGGGATAATTTTGTATTGACAGAGTGCTGATCCGAACAGCAGGAGAAACCTGAAAATAAATTTAATTTTCAGTATATGGTTTCATTCTATCAAAATTTACTTTGGTTTCTTGTTTCGTTTCGAGGTTTAATAAGGTAGCAGAATTTTGAAAAATTTCTTTTATTTTAAAAGGACCGTTAAATTTGTTTTGCAATTTGTTTTTGATTTGTGATTGTTTTACGTAAACTAAGTCACCTATTTTGTATTCGGGTCGTTTTTGGGGAACATTTCTATCAAAGCGAACTTTCGCTTTCTCCTTTTGAGCTTGCGTTCGACTACGGGCTACTTTATAGTAGTGAGATATTCTGTTGTTTAAATCCCTAACGTATTTGGTTATTAACTCTTTTTGGTTATACAAAGTTTCAGGTGGTCTGTTGGACGTATGTCCAAATACAAGTTCGTATGGGGTGAAACCGTGTGTTTTATTTACTGAATTGTTATAGCATATTACTGCATATGGTAAAATTGTGAAAGGATGTTCATTCGGATTTTCAGTTTTATGAATTCTTATCATTTCAGCTAGAGTAGCATGAAATCTTTCTATGGATCCGTTCGATTGGGGATGTCCTACGCTTGAATACGTCAATTTTATGTCGTAGAGGGTGCAGAGATCTTTGAGCAAACGGTTGTCAAATTCGCCACCGTAATCGCAATGGATTCTTAGCGGGGTGCCGTAATGTTGAAAGTATAACAACAAGGTATTTACGACGGATTTTGCGGATTTGTCCGGGACTGCATAGGCTTGTGTAAATTTAGTTAACTCGTCGCGAATAGTTAAAGCGTAGTTTCGAGTTGGGAATTCAAATAAATCGATATTAATTCTTTCGAATGGTGTTCTTGGGGTTTCTGTGACTACTAGGGGGTTGTTAAGGTTTTTCCGGCATACTTTAGTCTTTTGGCAAGTTTCGCAATTTTTTATAAAATTTTCAACGTCTTTAGTTAGACCTTGCCAAGTGTATTTTTCTCTAATTCTTCGAATCGTTTCATTTATTCCACGGTGTAGATTATTTTTACCAAAATGATTTTGCTCCAATATAATTGGAATTTCATCTTCGTCGGCAGTTCTGACGATATCTTGACAAATTACTACTTTTAAGTCTTTTTCCGCAAAAATGAATGATAGGATTTCAAGAATGGGGAGGTCTAAGTTATTTTCGACAAAGTATGTCTTAGAGAGATCTAGAACATCTTGGTTTTTAAATAATACCAAAAATAAATGTTCAATTACGGATTCGATATCAAACGGTAGGGGAATGATAAAATATCTCCTATGTCTGACTGTTTTGCTCGATACAATATTGATTTTATCGTTATGAAATTCGGGGTTTTCTTCGAATATGTCCTCAATAATTTTGTGATGTAGGTCTTGTAAGTTATTTTGTTGGAAGAAGGTTATAATATCTTTATGTTCTCGATACAAAAGTTGTTTGTTCGAG
Organism: Rutpela maculata; assembly: GCA_936432065.2. Lineage (NCBI taxonomy): Eukaryota > Metazoa > Arthropoda > Insecta > Coleoptera > Cerambycidae > Rutpela > Rutpela maculata. The sequence goes on from OW386293.2 coordinate 86,873,911, forward strand.
GCTTTGATTTTCGAATAGTCAATTAAAGATGTTGTTTTATATAGGTTGGTGAAAGTTTCAAATTCTCGGGAAATTTGTTCGTTAGTGATTTCGTTGTTATCGTCTGGGTTTTCGTCGTCGTCTGACTCTTCGTCATTCGCGGCTAGAACTTTTGAATAGAATTTTGAACATTCGGAAAAATGATTAATTTTGATTCTGGAAAGTGCGTCTGCGTTCTTATTGATTTTACCGGGTTTATAAATTATTTCATAGTCGTACTCTTCTAATTTGAGTCGCCAACGGGCAAGTCTACTTCCTGGATCTTTTATAGAGAATAGCCAGGTGAGTGGTCTATGGTCGGTGACAAGCTTGAACTTTCTACCATACAGATATGGTCTAAAGTGCTTTACACTCCATACTATCGATAAAAGCTCGCGTTCAATCGTTGAATATTTAGTTTCTGCACTGCACAAGGTTCTAGAAGCATAGGCAATGGGTAAATCTTTGCCAATGGGCCCCTGGCTCAGCACCGAGCCGACGGCAAATGCGCTCGCATCGGTGGTTAGAACGAAAGGTTCATCAAAGTTAGGGTAGATTAATATCGGAGTTGTTGTTAATGTTTGTTTCAAATTTTGAAAAGAATTTATACAATCATTGTCGAAGAGAAATAGTACGTCTTTTTGTAGTAGTTTTGTTAAGGGTTTGGTAATCTTGGAGAAATTAGGGATAAAGCGCCTGTAATATCCGGCTAAGCCTAGAAATGATTTAATTTCTTTTTGGTTTTTTGGTTGAGGGAAGTTTAGAATAGCGTCAACTTTCGAAGGATTCGGTTTTACGCCGTCTTTTGTAATGAGATGTCCTAAATAAGCGACTTCTTTGCGGAGAAACTCGCATTTGTCGGGTTGAATTTTGAGATTGGCTTTCTGTAATCTTTTGAATACTTCTGTTAATCGAGAAATATGCTCGTGAATAGTAGGGGAGTAAACAATAATATCGTCCATATAAACGAGACATCGTTCATTTTGGATACCTAACAAAATGTTATCCATCACTCTTTGAAACGTTGATGGAGCATTCTTAAGTCCAAAAGGCATTCTTACGAATTCAAAATGACCATTTTCCACTGTGAAAGCAGTTTTTTGAATGTCTGCGGGATTAATTTCAATTTGGTGAAAACCAGAAGCCAAGTCTAAGGTTGTGAAATATTGGCATTTGCCAAGTTGGTCTAAAAGATCGGAAATGTTGGGCAGAGGATATTTGTCACCAATTGTAACCTCGTTGAGTTTGCGGTAGTCGACTACGACGCGCCATTTCTGTTTACCAGAAGCGTCCAGTTTTTTGGGAACTACCCAGACAGGAGAGGACCAAGGTGAGATTGAGGGTTGAATAATACCTTGACTTAACATTTTCGATACTTGAGACTTAACTTCTTCTTTATGGACCTGAGGATATCGATACGATTTAGTGAATATCGGTCGGGAATTTTCGGTGTCAATAGGGTGTTTGATTTCATTAGTAAAGGTCAAATTGTCTCCTTCTAAATAGAATATATCTTGAAAGTCTAAACAAAGCTGCGTTACTATTTCGGCCTCTTCTTCGTTTAGATGATCCAAGCGCAATTCGTTCCTGATTTCGAAGGATCTGTCCGTCGTTAGTTGTTGGTCGGGGTTTTGCGTGTTTAAGTTAAAAATTGACTTAAATTTTTGTAAAGGTTCTAAATTTAAGTTGGAAAAATCGACAGTCTTCGGGATGACATTAGCATTGATTATTGTTGTTAAAAATTCTCCGTTTTCGTTTACTTTAACAAGAGCATTAGGTAAACGGACTTTTTCATTCTCTTGCGCTTGCAAAATAGCGTCAGTGTTTCTAAGGTTACATTTTAGTTTATAAATTTTTTCGGTACGGCCTTCAATTTGGATCTTATTTTGATTAGGGTTGTGGTTTGATTGGATTTTGTTGTATTCGGGTTTCGACGAATCGTCGGTTACTTTGAAAAGTGGTACCGTTTTGAAATTGGTTATTAATTGTTTATTTCTTATGTCGACGATACAACGATAGTGCTCTAGGAAATCAGCTCCTATCAGTCCATCAAAATTGATATCTAGGTCGTAGATGTAAACTTTATGTGGGTCGTTATCAGTGAAGGGTATAAGAACAGATTCACTAATAGTAATTTTCTGATCGGTTATACCTTGTATAATTACGTTTTCTGAAAATCTCCGTTTGTAATTTTCCGCTGTTTTTGGTTTAAAGATAGATATACCTGCGCCAGTATCGATTAGAATTTTGAATTTGTTTGTGATGTCTTTAATGTAGTATAGATTTTTTGAATTTACGGTCAACAATGAGTGTGATAGTGTTTCTACATGAACCCTTGTTCCGGGAAGTTCAGCGACGGGTCGAAACTGTCGTTGAGATTCATCGTTCGTATTTGATTTGTTATTTGGTCGAATTGGTCTGTTTGTTGTGTTGGAGTATCCGTGGGGTACTCCGGATCTAATCGAAAATCCTGAGGATTAACAGTATAATCCTCCTGTGGCGCTTGAGAATTAGCAGTATAATTCTCGTACTGTTCATATGGGGAATTAGCTGTATAATTCTCTGAAAAGCTTTGAGCGTTTTCTAAATCGTAATTTTCATAACTGTCACTTACATTTTGATAATCGGGTGAATAGTCATTGTATTGATTAAATTGATCGGCATAGTTATCGTAAGGTTCGTAATTTAAATGATGAGCTTTTTGCTGGTTAAAGCGGTTAAAATTCGGGTTAGGTTGAATAGCTGACGGTCTTTGTTGGTTAAAGTTTGGATTCGGCCTTATAGCTGAGGGCCTATTTTGAGGTTGATTAGGTTGGTTTTGAGGGAATGTCGTTTGAATAAATTGATTGTTTTGTGAAAAGTTTTGGAAACTTGAATTTCCTGGGTAATTTGGTCGTTGGAAATTTTGCGAAGTTGACGGCATTGTTTGCGATTGTTGCCTTGTGCGGCATTCGCTTATGACATGTCCATTGCGTTTGCAAAATGAACAGAATTTTTGTTGGAAATTTGAAATGGGTCGTTTTTGTTGTAAAGTGGGATTTTTGACCGGACTATTTTTCAGAAATTTCTGTTGTTCGAAATAGGAGAGTTGTAGCTCTCTACGAATTCTGCTTACGGCTTTCAGTATGCTAGGAGGATTGCTAGCACGTATGATGCGGCCTAAATTCGGTTCTAAGCCTGTTAATAAATTGTTTAAGGTCATCGTTTCGATGAGATCTGATTGTGCAGCTCTTTGCGTTGTGGTTAAATTTTGCTTTTGCACTGCGGCGTGCATTTTAGCATTGTGCGTTTGTAAACGCGAAATAAATGTTAGAGCGGATTCACCTGGCAATTGGTGAATGCGCTGCAGGTCCTGAATCAGGGCCGTTAGATCTCTGGAATCCCCAAAGTGGGTTTCCAATAGTGCTTTGATTTCTGGCCAGGTGCCAGGGTTGCGAGAATTTATTAATTCGGCAGCTTTGCCTTTCAATTTATTTTTTATGTGGACGGTCAAAAGAATTTTTTGATCTCCAATTGCCATGCTTTGGGCGCAATGACAGGAGTTGAGGAATGTTTGTAAATTAATGGCATTGCCATCGAATTCAGGTATTAGAGAAAATATCTCAGAGAGCTTGTAAGGCTCAATTTGCTCTGGTTGAGGTTGTTGTTGTTGTAGTTGTTGCTGTTGTAGTTGTTGTTCGGTTGGTGCCGGTGGCACTGGTTGAACTGGCTCTGGTTGAGCTCTATCTGGCATTTTACTTTTTGTATTTAAATATTATTTGGACAAAAATTGGTTGCGTATCAGCAGTATGATACGATCTTAAATTAAATTAAAATTAGCTTGTTACGTTGCGTGCGTAAATGGATTGTATATTAGCTGTATAATACACAATGTTTCGTATTAGCAGTATAATACGAAAATAAATAAACTTAAATTAAATGAACTTGTTTCGTTGCGTTTGTAAAGGAATGGATTTCACTTTGACAATAGAACTGGCTTTGTGCGCCGAGTGTATTAGCAGTATAATACACTTTTAATAAAATAAGTTGCGAAAAATAATAAAATAATAAAATGGTACGAGATGATTCTTATAATGACTTACGTTAGTTTCGTTTTCATGGGTAGGTTCTTCGTCCGTCAAGGGATTGGGATCCGCCACCACCAGTGAGGAAGGTCTCCTTGTTCAAGTAGATGTACACGCACTAGTTAGGCACCTTCTGCAGATGTTCTCCTTGTTCTCTTACGCTTCACTACCAGTTAGGCTTCTTGTTCTGATGATGTTTACGGATCCTACCGACTGCGCCAATGTTAGATCACGGTTCACATGAATGACTTTTTAAAAAAGATTTATTTATTTAATGGAGCCAACGTTGGCTCTTGGAAAAGGAATAATACAATAATTAGAAGTGTTTCATTCAAAGTGAGTTTAATAACTGATTCAACAAAGCGTGTTTAGTCATATTTATAACATACAGAACCTGAGTAAGCAAAATATATAACAAAGGAATTGCAGTTCTGCAGTCTGCACAAGTTATGAGAAACAAAGGTGTAATATGATATCTTGAAGATAAGCAATTAATAAGAGAAGCTGTTATCGTGAAATACGATATACCTGTGAAGGTTTATTATGGCTAAGTCGCAATAAGATAGCGTGTAATATTATATAACATATATAAGATAAAAAATCGCTGCCTCCACATCCAGATTTTCGATCCAAGTCTCTCGCAACGAAAAAATTTTGTATGTGGAAATAATTGTTTTGGAACTTTAATAATATGATATTTGAAATCCTCTACCCCAAAAATCCATAAAACAATACCCTACATCATTAGTGGGGTGGAGGTGGTGGTGGGTGTGGATGAAGTAAAAAAATATTTTGAGATTTTTGGCTCTTGTACACACACTAAATCACATTTTTTTTCATCCCCTTTAATAATAGGGTGCGGGTGGCTAATTCTAAAAATTTTTTTGAGACCCTAGCTTCTTTTGTATATACTAAATATCAGTTTTATGGACTCTTACCTGCTTGATTTAACTATTTACCCCCAACCCTTCGAAGGAACAAGATGAACATATAATCTAGTTCCAGATCTCCTTAAAGTACAAGTCAATATCTTAAACGGTTCCAGAGTAAACGTGCGCACAAAAAAAGTTACCGACAGACAGACAGACCAACAGGCAGACAGACAGAAATTTTTTTGCTCAAACTTAAAATCTCGACGTTTCATGGCATTCTAAGCCTATTTGAACAATAAACATTTTAAAAAAAATTTTTGTCGTTACTATATTTCCACTGGAAGTAAAAGCAAATAGAATAACATGTATATAGAACGTTTATATATTGGAGATATATCCTCATTAAGAGTAGGCATAAATATTTGGAGATTAAATTATATAGGACGAATATATTGCAAATTGAGTCTACAAGAAGAAATGTTCTATAAGTCGTTATGCATTTCTCATTAGTTTTCGTGTAATTGAAGCGCGAGTTGTGGTATAGGTTAAAACTTCCACCGCTTACAGCGTTCTTTCGTTGCAAATTTGGTATCTTATGTTAAAATGTTCTGGAAATAAAGCGTACAGGAGCATTTCCCCTACAGAATAATTTTTCGACAATTTTTCATGAACATTTTTATTAACTTTCTACATATTTTTTAGAAACATTGAATTTCGGGTTTTCAATTTCCTAAGTTTTATTCCATACGTCGAATACCATTAGCGGTAATTGTTTTAAGAGACAGGTAAACCGGTAAAAGATCCTCAATAGATCAGTTGTGCCGCCAAAGGTCATAACTTCGATATTTTTCCCATAGTATCAGTATTATTAGAGCTCTTGTATATAGTTTTATAGATCCAGTGGTCTCGGAATATAAGTCATAAAAAATGCAAAGAAATTGTGTTGTATATTTATGCTCTCAGTGGTTGCGACAGATCTTCTATGGTTTTCGGAAAAGGAAAATTTCAAACTAGAGTTTTAATGCAGCACAAAGGATTAAGAAGACGTTGATCAGAAATTTAGCAGAAATCTACAAATATATATATATATATATATATATATATATATATATATATTTTCTGAACAAGTCGAGATCTTTTCGTGATAAATAGTATACAAGTGTAGATCCGTTTTTACAAGTCGAGATCCGAAACGGATCTCGGCTTGTTTCTATGTGTATATCATGTTTATTCAATTAATCCAGTTAGCAGCAGTGTATACGAAAATTTTACCTCAGATCTCCTTTTTCCCAATTTTATCCGTTTTTATACACGAGTAGTTAAACCAAACGTTCTTATGAGGGCGCTGCAGTACTTAACTTGTATATAATATTTTATGAACAAAACCAGATCCTGTAGATCTGGTAATGTCGCGTCGTTTATTTCTAACAGAAGCAGGTCTAATTTATCAGGTTGACACAAAACGGGCTCGGTGGTCATTATTTTGGGTATCTGCTTATTAGTTAAATACAACTTTAATAAATTTACTATAATATATAGGACATACAGCAGAATAAGCGGAAGCGCATGGCGTAGATGGATATGTCGCTGGGATATTGTAAAATCAGCGTTTTCGCAAAAACCCTAGAGTTTAATAATAATACTGATAATAATATATGTATTATTTATCAAAATAAATCTGCAAAGAACCAAGATCTCTTAAAATAAATAGAATGTACGCAATTTTACTAGTAAATTTTAGCAATTTTGTAAAATCCTGAGATCTGTTAGTGAAAGTGAAAATCTAAATATTTTACTTAATTTTACTAATTTATTATAGTAATTTTGAAAAATTCCTAACCAAGCCTAGGGGTGCGGTATAATTCTATGTTTAATTTTATTATATAACAAAATAGAGACTACCATTAAATTTGACATACTTTTAGAATGTAATTTTAAAACTTAACCTAAATATATGTTAAAAAAATAGAACTAATTTAGAATTCTGTTTTTATTTGTCTAAAAAAACTTAACCTATAGTGATATAAAATACAGTGTAATAAAAATAAACGACATATTAAAACCTTAATTTCAAAATTAAACATAAAACTAAACGGCGCACAGTGGAAAAAAAGATCCTTTTTTGGACAAAAATCTGCCTACAAGTCAAATCTTAATCAATTTCGATCTACCTTGGCTTAAAATGTAGGTTATTGGCTACACTTTCAGAGTATACTGCCTAAATTCCAAACCCCGATTTCCTAACCTCAAAAAACGTATAAAATATGAGACTAATCACTTTTTTCTATTTCTACAAGTCAAATCTTGATCAATTTTGACAATCCTGGGGTTCATAATTTAGGCAGTATACGCTGAAAAGGTAGCTATAACCTGCATTTTAAACCCAAGATAGTCAAAATTGATCAAGATTTGACTTGTAGAAATAGAAAAAAGTGATTACTCTCATATTTGATACATTTTTTGAGGTTAGGAAATCGGGGTTCATAATTTAGGCAGTATACACTGAAAGGGTAGCTAATAATCTACATTTTAAGCCCAGGATTGTCAAAATCGATCAAGATTTGACTTGTAGAAATAGAAAAAAGTGAGTCATATTTTATACATTTTTTGAGGTCAGGAAATCAGGGTTTGAAATTTAGGCAGTATATTCTGTAAGTGTAGCCAGTAACCTACATTTTAAGCCAAGGTAGATCAAAATTGATTAATATTCGACTTGTAGGCAGACTTTTGTCCAAAAAAGGCTTTTTTTTCCACTGTGCGGCGGTAGGTGTATATGATGGTTGAGTTTTAATGATTTAATGTGAAAATTATCCTTACCCATACCTGCCCATTTTTGTAAGCCTTTCTAAGATCATTATTTTATTTATATGCCAAAATTGAAATTCGGCAATTTAAGAAAAGTTAAATACTTAGTTTCTCTTGAGACATTTTGGCAAACTAATTAAACGTTTGGAGAGATTTAATATTTTAGTGAGATTGCTATTTTTCTTCGCAGCAAAGTACAATCAATGGTTCTTAAAGTAATAAATAATATCGTAATATAATATTTTTATACTTGCAGAGAAAATATGTATAAAATTTGAGATAGTTTCTTTAAAATGCAGGCTATCCATTTTATATTGGCCCTCGTGGATAGCTCGCTTAATATCAATCGTGCAAAAAAATTTTTTTGCAAAAATTGTGCCGATTTTTGTAGGCTATAAAACGGTTTAAAGAAATTTGAAATCCATGGCCTACTTTAATAGTTATGACGAAAATCTCGAAAATGTGGAATGTCTTTAAGTCAGATATCTCCGTTATTTGAAGGAATACGAAAAAATTGCTAATACAATTCTTTTGTACAAAATAGAGTCTTTTAATGACGTATCATTTAAATTTTCTCAGAACCGTTCGATTTCGAGATTTACTCTTCAGGGTGTTAAAAAAAAATCTGGAATAGACAGCTACAGTAAAAAAATACTTTTAACCAACGTCGTACTTGCCATGGAGAAGCATGATAAAACAAAATAATTAAAAAATCCAATAAGTTGTCCCAATCTTTACTAGAAATGCTCCTGAAAACCAATTATTCCTTGCCAACATGATTTTTCGGTAATACATTTTTAATGAAAATAAAGCTAAAAATCCATTTGTCTGTATTTCATGTGATGTACTAAACTGGTTGCACTATTATTGTTATTATTTATTAGAAATAGTTGGCTATAGAAGAACTTGACATAATTTGATTCTCAGACAGTTCGTCTCAATTATTAATAGTTATACCCTCACTCACTCGTTTAAGAATTTAAAATTTACAAAAATGCAGGCCTGTCGAGAGGGGTAGGTGCGGGGGTGATTTCTCCCGGACTCGTCTTGAGGGGCCCGGGCTTGTTTGGGGGGGGGGGGGGTGGGGGTTGAAATGTTAAAAATTTGTATTATAATTTTTTCTTAGCATAGGTACTTTATTTTTTTTTTTTGATTTTTTTTCCACCGGGCCCGTATTTTCTCTCCACGGCTCCGCAAAAATGCGTTTCACTGACAATGGTAGTTATAATAATACATGAGTAAGGTTGTAACTATTAACTGTCACAAAAAATTAAGTGATTTCAAGTTCGTCTATAGCCAATAATAATGTTATTAGTGCAACCAGTTTCGTAGATAACATGAAATACATAGAAATGGATTTCTTTAACATAATTTTTATTAAAAATGGATTACCGAAAAATCACGCTGGCAAGGAGAAATTGGTTTTCAGAAGTATTTCTTAATAAATGCATGGTTTTCCAATAAATGTTAGAATATTTCATGTTTCATTTTATCATGGTACTAAAATTGTATGTAAAGGTTATTTTAACCTTCTGAGCAACCAATGATGTATTTATACATCAGCATAACTGAGAATACTGTTCCCACAATTGTTCTATGTTGCTGTCTTGATTATCACTTTGTTTTTGTTCTCTAAATTTACTTTTATTTTTTAAATTTGTGTTTTCTTTAGCATAATAAATATTGGAACAACTTATCGGATTTTTTAATTGTTTTGTTTTATCATTCTTCTCCATGGCAAGTGCGATTTTAGTTTTTTTTTTTACTGATTTACAAAATATTTTTTTCTACGACTGCCTTCGAAAACGACAAATAATGCCATGACTCGAAACTGTCATTTTTCACACATCGTGTGCAAAAATCCAAAAAGCACAGTACTATCTTGTTTTTCACGCAGTCCTGTCAAAAACAGAACTGACACCTTTTATTTGTATTTTCTGAAGTAAGCTAGCCTATTCAATTTCATGGAAACCGACTTATTTAACGACTAAACATCAGTTTTGAGGTCTTCAAACCACACACTTTTAAAGAAGTTGATTCTGCAGTCTTAGAAAAAGTATTGTAAACAACACGGTTGAAAACATCTTTTCACACGACTTATGGAACTCGCCTTCGGCTCGTTCCACCAAACTGTCTCACTCCTGTGAAAAGATTCGTTTTCGAAACTTGTTATTTAAAATAATATTGTAATTACTCTTTAATTAGTTTTATTTCTTTATACTATTTTGTAGCTTATAGATCGACGAAATTTTTGTAAAAACGTTTTTTTTTTTTTTTTAGACGATTGATATTAAGCGAGATATTCTCGATGGCCCTGATAAAATGGACAGCCCGTGTCTATATTTTTTAATTAATACAAATGAATAACGCCTTCGGCTCGTTTTCACCAAACTGTCTCACTCGTGTAAAAAGATTCGTTTTCGAAACTTGTTGTTTAAAATAATATTGTAATTACTCGCTAATTAGTTTTATTTTTTATACTATTTTTTAGCTTAATATTAAGCGAGATGTTCTCGATGGACTGTGTCTATATTTTTTAAATAATACAAATGAATAACGCAACACACTAATTTACGTAATATGCAAATTTCTGGAACTATAAAAGATGACATTTAACATTTTGAAGGTAAAGGTAGTTACGAACCTTTGGCTAACAGAAAATAGGGCGCTGATTTAAAATAACAAAGTTTTAGATTTAAAAATTTTGAGTTAGTAGAAAAATAGAAATATTCCTAAAATAATCTCCATAAGAATGTATTAAGATATCTGTAAAATACGATATAAATTTTTAGAAAATACCTAAACAATTTTAGCTTGTAACTTGGAAACGTTAAATTGCTGTTTGATAATTCAATTTCTCTTGGAAAAATGAAGTAGCAATATGCATTTGTCGCATTTTGAATACTTTCCCTTTAATATAACCAAAAATGGACTATACCGTACTGTACCTTGCATATTAAAAAATATATATCATTTCAAGTTTTTGTTGCTATAAGTGTTATAAATGAATAAAAAATAAATATAATTTCAAGCTTTTGTTTTATAAGTGTTATAAATGAATAAAGGATTCATTTATAACACTTATAAAAATAAAAACTTGAAAAATAATATACAATATGTCCACAGTGAGATTGGATAAGAGAGTAAACTTGTTTATGTCTCATTTTACGCGGAAAATTTATTCTTAATGAAAAGTTTTGCTTTTGTTAAAAGTATGATTGCCATGAAGTAAGTTAATGCATGCACGGGGTGTTAAGAAAATTGAAAAATCTGAAAATTATTTAAGAGTAATCTACGTTCAATTTTAACGATATGAAAAACTGTCACTAGAAAAGTTGTTTAGAATTAAGATTTATGTCAAAATTCCAACTTCTAATCTGCCTAATTCGAATTTTTTCCATTTTTTTTAAGCATAAAAAAAATAAAAACAAAAAGAGTTTAATATAATACGAGTATAATTAGTTGTCTTATTTAATAATTTTTGTAAGAAGAAAATAATTTTTATTTTACGTAAGTTTTACCGCATGATACCAGTTGATACTTATGACAAATTTTTAAAAAAGTCGAATTAGAAAGATATATACACAAATTTGAATTCTGATATAAATTCTAATTCTAAATAAATTTTCTTAGTGACAGTTTTTCATACCATTTAAATTGAACGTAGTTTACTCTTCCATAGTTTTCAGATTTTTAAAATTTTCTGAACACCCTGTACATGACATATTAACTTACTCCATGGCAATCATATTTTTAACAAAACAAAATTTTAATGAAGAATAAATTTTCCGCGTAAAATGAGAAATAAAAAAGTTTACCCTCTACCCTCTAACTGCGTGGACAAACTATATTTTTTAATATGAGTTACACCCAGTTCTTTTCCCTAAATAAATCTAAATAATTTGCTCGAAACTTTAAACATTCTGATTTTTTGGGGGCAGTTTGAGTTTTAATGTGACTTTTGAAAAACTTATAGACTTCTGTCGTTTGGTTTCACGATCCACAACAATTCCTATTTTTGTGTCTTATATCTGCTTGCTCGTCTTCTTCATTTTACGTGGTGTCTCTGTAAATATTAAACACATGGGAGTCTTTGAATTATCATTCCAATAATACAGAGGGGAATCTTTTTATTTTAGTATATTATAAACAAATGTATAAAATACCAATAAAAAATTCTAAACGTACTGTCAATTAATGATACGTGAAATTCTTGTGATTAACTTCATATATATATTTTATGTTTCAAGAATTTCAACATTTATTACTTCTACATTACGTCACGCGAGTGGAGGGACTGTGCCGGCAAAAGAATTTCCAAAAATTAGTTGATTTAAAATGTTCTAAGACTTAGCAAAAAAACTGAGTTTGTACATCTCTATGCCCGTGTGTCTTGGAGTCTGTGTGTTATTCCTTATATTCCCGAGACAACTTTCAATTGATTTGAGGTAAAAGGCAAATTTTACAGAAGTCAAGGTAAGAAAGAATCGGATTGACAATTATTTACCTTTGGTAAAAGAAGTTTGTAGAATAATGTTGGATAATGCAGTATATTATTTTATTTGCTAACATTTAATATTTCAAGAAGGCATCTGTTTGAAATTTACATGTTTTCAACTGCAAATTAGTCACAAATTCATAAATCAATTTTGCATATCGAAAAAGAGAAATTGCTTACTAGGTAGAATTTAAAAATCGAACAGTGTGTCCCACTTAAAAAATCACAACTTTTTAATCTTTCATGTCTACAAATGAACTTAAAAAGTCATGCAAAAGTATTTCAATAAACTTATTTTCTCATATTCCTAAAATTATTTCAGCACGAAAAATAAAAAACTGAAGAGGGCGGAAAAAAATTGACGAAAAAAAACTGAAACATTTAATTGAATAATTTGAATAAATTAATTAGTATTTCTGGAATTAAATAGTGATATATTTTAATAGTTTTTCATAACTTAACTTCCTCTTGTGTACCACCAGCTGTGGTTTATTTAAATTCAAAGCTAAATATACCTACTAGTTTCTTTCCACAACTGGACATTTTTCAGCTGTCACAAACATATGTCGATTGTTAAAATACGCGCGAAGCATCTAACGTAAGCAAAGATATGGCCTGCTATTATCCAACAAGTATGGCAACATTGCAGGATCTCATCTTGCATTATATACATCAACATATACATTAGTGGATCTCGACTTGTTTGGTTTTTATTAAGGATCTCGTTTTGTTTAAATTTTATCACGAAAAATAGAAAGATTGAATTCGTTTCCTCTCAAATTTCAAATATTATGTTGTTAAAGTTACTTCGAATAGTATGGATGCGCAGTGGCTTTGCTCGATTAGTATGGATGTGCAGTAGGTTTCCCCGAGTATTATGGATGCGCAGTGGCTTTCCTCGAATATTTTGAATGCGCAGTGACTTTTTTCGAGTATTATAGATCGCAGTAGGTTACCTCAAGTAGTACGAATGCGCAGCAGGTTACTTTAAGTAGTATGGATGCGCAGTGGCTTTCGTCGAGTACAATGGATGCGCAGTGAGCTACGACGAGTAGTATGGATGCGCAGTGGCTTTTCTCGAGTACTATAGATGCGCAGTAGGTTATCTCAAGTGGTATGGATGCGCAGTGGGTTTCCTCGAGTAAATTGGATGCACAGTGGGTTACCTTGAGTAGTGTGGATGCGTAGTAGGTTTCCTTGGAGAGAATGCTTGAAGTAGAGGCTTTACTTCTGTCGAGTAGTTTACGGCACCAACGATTTTTTATATCTTTGTCATGCCATTTGTCATCCCTATTACCAATGTGGCAAATAATTTTATGGGTTTTTGGGGTACATGATTTCAAATATTATACTATTATATACATATATTAAAGTTCCATAAACAATTATATCTACATTGTGGAGTGTAAATATAGTATTTTCGTTATAAGAGACTTGGATGTGGAAGTAGTGATTCCTTGTTTAACATCGTTTTTACTTCCACATCCAGTGGAAGTATAGTAACAATAAAAGTTTAAAAAATTTTTATTGTTCAAATGTCACGAAACGTCGAGATTTTAAGTTTGAGCGAAAAAGAAATCTGTTTGTCTGTCGGTCTGTCTGTAACTTTTTTGTGCGCACGTTTACTCTGAAACCGTTTAAGATATTGACTTGAAATTTGGTACACACAAGTATTTTAACGAGATCTGAAACTAGATTATATTTTCATCTTGTTCTCTCGTAGGGTTGGGGGGTAAATTTAGGGTAAATGGGTAAATCAAGCATCCATAAAATTGGTATTTAGTATATACAAGAGAAGCTAAGGTCTCAAAAAAATTTTTGGCATTAGCCACCCCCATTACCACCCCCACTCTATTATTAAAGGGGATGAAAAAAATGTGATTTAGTGTATGAACAAGAACTAGAAACCTCAAAATATTTTTTTACTTCATCCATCCCCACTACCCTCAACACCACCCCCACCCCACTACCGTTGTGGGATATCGTTTTATGGGTTTTTGAGGTAAAAGATTTCAAATATTATATTATTAAAGTTCCATAAACAATTATTTCCACATACAAAGTTTTTTCGTTGTGAGTGACTTGGATAGAGAATCTTCATTTGGAAGTAGTGATTCCTTGGGCAGCGGTTTTTCTTGTGCGCACGATTACTCTGGAACCGTTTAAGACATTGACTTGAAATTTGGTGCACATATGTATTTTAACGAGATTTGGAACTAGATTGTATTTTGATCTTATTCCGTTGAAGGGTTGAGGGTAAATTGGGGCACATGGGGGTAAATAGGTAAATCAAGCAAGAGTCCATAGAATTGGTATTTAGAATATAAAAGAGAAGCTAATTCTCAAAAACATTTTTTGGCATTAGCAACCCCCACCTCGTTATTAAAGGGGTGTGAAAAGAATAAAATTGTGATTTAGTGTATGTGTACAGGAACAATTGTGATTTAGTGTATGTGTACAAGAACCAAAGGCCTCAAACATAGTTTTTACTTCATCCATCCCCACTACCACCCCCTTCCACCATCCCCACCCCCACTACCGATGTGGCATATCGTTTTATGGGTTTTTGGGGTAGACAATTTCAATTATACTATTTAAGTTTCATAAGCAATTACTTCCATATTCAATTTTTTTTTGCTGTTAGACTTGGATAGAAAATCTGGATGTGGAAGTAGTGATTCCTTGGGCAGCGGTTTTTTTGTTGTAAGTAGGTCGTATTTTGAGATCAGGTTTTAACACTCAAAATTTGGCACCTGAGCGCTACGCGTGATAAGTGATATTTCAAATGTCCCCGTGTCTAAGCCTACATTGTCTCTACTATCTACAGCTCTAGTGGTCTGGATCTTCAAGACCTCTTATCATATAACCTGATGCTCCCGTTGTAGATCTTATCATTATTGAAAACAACTTCAAAAGAACAAAAAGCTAATGAGGACTATATATTTTTAAATAATTTTTAAAATTTATTAATTATTACTTTTAAGGACGTATTATTGCAGTTATTTATTACAGTTATTTATTGTTTTCGAAATGTTAGTTATAAACAAATTCAGGTAACTCTACTTTTTTTATGAAGTCAAAAACGGTAAACGTTTAGGTCACTTATATATAAACAAATCGATATTCCTTCTTGAAATTTGGGCTGGTTATTCTTCAATGCTTATTATTTTGTTCCTGCTATTTTAAGATAATCCAAAGCTACAATTGGGCTGTTGACGAATTTTCAAAAATGGTGAAATATGGTAGTGGAGGCGTTAATTTAGTTATGTATTTAATTTTAAAGAAAAATTCTAGGCGCAACATATTTTAAAAAATTATTAAAGTTCGACTATTTGAATGTATCACGAAATCGGCAGTTAGATGTGAAGTTATATGCAGAACAGAAGAAGAGGAACAAGTTGGCACTGTTGGCAATAAAGAGAATAACCTCAACATTGAATTTGATATTTAATTAGAAGTTTTTAGCGTTTGGTATTTATTTTCTTTCAAAATGACTGAGGCAGGATTTTAAAAAGCCAATTCTGATATTTTACCTTCTATAGATATATTTATGGTCAGCGAATTTTTAAAAACAGATCATCGTTTTAGCATTGCAAAGGTTAGAGGTGCAAAAGCAGCGAGGTACGTTACAGCTATAGTTTTGATTATAACTATTAGAAAAACAGTTAACCATTCATTTTTACGTTCACCATTCGTTACTGGAACACTGAATAAAAGTTTTTTCGGTGAATTGATGGTATTATTTACACAGTACGGTACAAAACACCACTTAAACTTAGATTTATTCATAACTTTATGCCGCTAAAATAAACCGAAATGTAACCTAGAAACGTCAATTGAATTTGACATTAGATTTGTTGTTGTTATTTTCAACTTTTACATGTTTCCAATGATTTTTCATGAAGAAATGTTATTGTTAAACACAGATTCGATTAAAATTTTAACTTAGTGCAACAACCCAATTGTTAAATAACATCGAATAAAGCGGCTTTGAGAACATACACATTTTCAATTTTTTATAACTTTTAATTTGTGTCACGAAAATGGTAAACCAACCTCACTTGAACATTTCGTATACAGCTTTGTAAAACTTTTAATATCACTGAAACAATAAAAAAATATATTTCGAGAGCAGGATTTGAACCCGAGACGTCCGCATCCTGTATAAAAAGCGGTAGTAAGCAAGCAAGCAATAACAAGTTTATTAATATTAATGGTACAGATATGTACCTCCCCGGAATATGTATTTATATATATAAAAATCGCTAGTTGCCTTACCCACTTGGCTATCTAGCGACTAAAGTCAGGTTTGTAAAAACATAATATAACATTTAGATACATTTGGTGATTTTCGGATCTCTAACAAAATCGATAAAGACCCCACTTTCGGGCCTCTATACAGTAACTTTTAACAATTGTAGCTTTGGATTATTTTCAAGTAGCAGAAACAAAATAATAGACAGAGAATTAACAGTCCAAATTTTAATAAGAAATATCGATTTGTTCATTTATAAGTGACCTAAACGTAAAAACTAACATATCTCACCTCCAAATGCAAGAAGTAGAGCATTAATTTTTTTTTTAAAGTTGGCTTTTTAATCTACTTTCATTACCCCTTTACCGTTTTTTATTTCATAAAAAAACCAGAGAGTTATTTCAATTTGTTTATAACTACAATTTCGAAAATTATAAACAACTGCAATAAAAGGGGTTAAAATTTTGAAAAAATGTCTTCGTGATCTATAAAAAGTTACAATTTGAGCCTTCTACAAATTTCTTAGTTTTGATGGCAGGATTTCACAAGGGTGCAGAGTTTTAGCAACCATTATATACTGGAGCCGTTTTAATGATCATTTTGATTTAAAATATTAAGTGGTGATTGTACTTAATAAGGTCCAAAATTTCATTGGTTATCCATTATTTTTGAAAGAACAGTGATTTGTTTAGAAACGCATAATTTTGTAGTATTCAATTTTTTTTTAAATAATAATAACAATTGGTATGAATTATAGTTTATGTATTTTTATTGTACAGCTCATAACGAACATTTTCCTTCTTTTTGTTGTTTTCCATAGCACTTATAGATTTCGAGATATTCAAAGAAAACCGATGGAAACACAGTCTAAAAAATTAAATTGTTTAAATAAACAATACGCCAGCGCTGACCTCGCAGAAACTGTAAAATTGAACTGTGAACTTAAGTTGATCCCCTGAACACGTTAAAACAAAAAAACTGCCCTGACCAGACAATTTACATTGCGAATTTTTTAGTCCTACTTTGGACTCCAGTATAATTTAAACCTTTTTCTGATTATGTGCAAACTGTTCCCACTTAGGAGTGATGAAAAGTCATCATTATTAAGTACTAAGTGTGGTTTTTACAGGTCTTGTTTCAGGAAAAATCGATTCAGTAGTTGATTGCAAGGTTTGTAACTCTCGCATTTTAAAAGATATTTAATTTGAATAGTAATTATTACGTAGTCTCATTAATAATTATTGAATGGGTATTTCCACTGTTTGGATTTCAATTTGGCAACAACGCACAGACGCAATAATGTACAATATACGGCCAAGTTGAGTTGACATGGTACCGAACGTGAACGGAGTTGGTAATGTGCACGAAATGAACAAACAACGAATACAAGAAGTTGAATTCCTGTAAATTTTAGTGAGCGCACTGACACGAAAACTACCTTATCAACCAACATTCTCATCACTGCAAAGGTTATCACTACGTTTTCTAGTGGACGCAACAGCGTTGGATTGTGAAAGGATTCAATAATATTAGCAGGACGTATATATATATATATAATATATACTGTCTAGGCAATCAGATTTGAACATACTTGTTATAAAAATAAAGATACATCAAATAACTACTCTTAGTAGTATTTTGAGAGCATATTTAAGTAAAGTCACATCATTGGAAAACACATTGATCTATATACGTTAACTCAAATTGGGTGATACAAAACGAATTGATTGCAATAAGCTCCCAGTAGAAAATATGGATCATGTGTGGCGAATATTATACCACCTATATATTACAGTTTCTAACTTTTTGGCCGTCGCCGGTATAGATTAGGTACGTAACGTTAAACAAGACAATTTTTCTCTTCTGATATAAGTTGGGTGAATGTATTCAAACAACTTGCAAGGAGCGCCATCTACCGCGATTTAATGCAACAAATAGACGCTAAGGCAAAAATATAGTTGTGATTTCAACTGTAGATAAATGTATGAAATACGTAAATGTACCTATAGCCAACACATAACTGTTGCCTGGCCTGCTTGGTCACAAGTTATTTACCAAGACAGATAATGGTGACGTCTGGATTTAAGAATATACAACGTTCCTTTAGCGGCTCTCTCGCGCGCTCTCTCTCTCTCTCTCTCTCTCTCTCTCCCCCTTCTGTAGTGGTACGAATATAAAGGTTCTCCAGTCATCGGGCCAGATTCCTGTTTCCCATACATTCTAGAATATTCTGTGAAGGACTCTGATTCCATTCGTGACCACTAACTTAATCTCATCGGTCGTGATATCATCAATCCGAACTTTTTACTAATTTTTAGTTTTTGTTGGGCTGCCTTGACTTTTGATTTTAGTACTGAAGGCTTTTCGTGGTATTGGCGCCAAACTCCAATAACTTAATCCCCATTAATTCTTAAGTTTAAATTTACATATACTCACCCTAACTGTACGGAAAACATCCTTGCTATTATTGTGGTCAGGATATTAGTCCGGAAAATAGCCACCTTTTGGAGCTAGTCATTTCATTAAGGCTGGTTTTCATTTATATAATAGTTTATTACCTCAAGTAACGGTGGAGGTACATGCTGGAGAGCCTCTCACGCGTAAAAAATTATTGAAATAAAAGCGTACCATCAAAGTTAAAATTTTGCATGTTGTTTAATAATGTTAAAAAGAGAAAAGAATTAACGTCAGCTGTTAAAATGGCGGTGGATAATACGTCCGCTGCTCATAAAAACATGTTTATTGAAAGTTTAAATTTTAGTAATTTCATCAAGGTTCAAATTTTGTTACATAACAATATGTATAATGTATTTGACGAAAAATCGAGTCAGCTGTTGGTAAGAGGGGGAAAATTTTTCAGCTGACGCCATAAACATTGTAGTTTGCGGCTAGCGCACGGCGCGAGGGCTATTTGTATCAAGCATCGCGCATTGTTTTCATAACAAAAGCTAACAGCTTTTCCCTTTTGACAGATCCAGCTGATCATTATTTTTATTCAATGTATTTAATTCTGTATTATATATTTGAATAACAGTTTTTCTTCCTATTTTATTAATAGAAATCTTTCGCGTTTACACATATCTTGAATTATATAAGTTAATATAACGAGACAAAAATACATTTAAAAATAAATGAACGTGGGAACTTTTATTTACATTATTTTAATACAATTTATTTATTCTTGCGCATCATTCGATATCAGACTTTCAATTTCGCTCTTTTTGCTATCTTCCTCGTCACTGGCGTCATCGAAATCAAACGCCTCTATCTCCTTCTCTATCTCTTCCTCCTCATTATCTATAAATAAAATATATTCATGAAAAATTGAAGCGTTAGTTAATTAATACTATGCAGTTGTTTGTAGAACGCACAAATTGTAGTACTAAAGCCAAAAACAAATGATTTCTTTTGAAATTAAAGAACACAGATTTTATATCATAATATACATATTTTTTTTTAGTTTTATAAAATACAAATATTGTATAAAAATTACTATTACTTAAAATTAACATTAAATAATATTTTTTGAATACCTTCACTATTATCTGCAATTGGATCAAGTGTAATTTTAGAAATGGTCGATGGCAATTGTTCGCCTTCGAACAATTTAAAAAATATTTGTTTTCCTTTTCTTCCAAACCATATTAATCCGGAACAACGCTATCCCCTAATACATGGGCTTCGGAATCTCGGAGAGGGATAAAGAGGTTCTCAATTAGGCTGCTTCATAGGTGACCAAAATCAGTTTCAGGAATTCAATTTGAAAATAGTAGGGTGAAAGTGAGCGAGGATTTTCCGAATAACGTTCATACGTGCACGCCACAAAATTTATATTTTAATTTAAGTTAAATTATATGCATTTCGCTTTAATGGATTATTATGTTACACAATAAAAAGGAAATAATGAATTATTGTGATGTATAATATAAATTAAATAAACAACATACCTAATCATAAATCATTTTATTATACAATAACAATTAAATACTTATATTTAACACAATAATAATTTTATAATCAAGCAGAAAAATTAACTTATAAAAAGAAACGGTATACTGTCTTATATGCTGTATATTCAAGCTATTTTTAAGCGCGAAGGTTTTCTATTATTTAAATACGAAAAAAACTGCCATTCAAATATATAATACAGTATCAAATACATTGAATTAAAATAATGATCAGCTGGGTCTGTCACGAGGGAAAAGCTGTCAGCTTTTGCTATGAAAACAATGCACGATGCTCGATACATATGTCTCGCGCGCTAGCTTCGAGCTACAATGTTTATGGCGTCCGCAGACGACCTATCCCCCCTCTTACCATCATCGTGTCATCAGCTGACTAAATTTTTCGTCAAATACATTATACATGTTATATGCTAAACAAACCACATCAATGTATTCAAATATATAAGTATCTTATCTAAATAAGTAACTTTATATTCTTATCATGGTACGTGATATAATTTGATACATTTATCACCTAAGCGATAACAACTTCCTAGACTTCTCATGTGAAACGCTGGCATGGCAAACAATTCCCAGAATGCTGTGCCTACGTTGATATCAAACCTTATAAATATGACCAACAGACGCATTTGCGTTCAGTATACATTTAATCTTTATACCAAGCATATTAACTATTGTAACATTTATATCTAACCAAATATAATAATATAAAATATTGTGTAAAACCAAAATAAAAGTTTTTAAAAAGCAAATCAAGTTCTAAGTGATATAAAAGTGGCGCAGTCGGTAGGATTGGTAATAACGCCTGGAAGAAAAGCCTAACTGACGAAATCCTCCCCGAAGAACAAGGAACATCCCAAAAAAAGGGCCTAACTTCAGGAAAGGATCGCCGGAACAAGGAGAACTTTGACGACGGGCGGCGGATTCCAATCCCTCAATCAAAAAAGGACCTACGTCTACAAATGAAGATTTATTACTTGTAAGTACTTATTGAATCATCTCGTTTTAAGTGCAAATTAAATTAGAATTAATAATCGCACCATTTCTTGTGCGTATTGCCGTGGAAAGAACAGTTCTGTTGTCCTTAGAGTCCTTTGTTTTAAGTAAAATACGTCTAAGTATCCCAAAATTAAAATTAGTTTATGCCAGTAACTACCAGAAATATGGCTCATCAACAGCAACAAAACCAACAACAAGAACCACAACCACTAATTCAACCTCAACCTCAACCTCAACATCAACCGGACGCTATTGAACCATATAAATTAAGCGAAATATTTTCAATTATTCCTGAATATGACGGTAATCAAATAAATTTAAATACATTTTTAAATTCATGTAGAACTGCTTTTGGCATGTCAATTGGCAATCAGGTGGTACTTTTAACTGTTCACATAAAAAACAAATTAAAAGGCCGTGCAGCTGAACTAGTGAACTCTAGAAATCCCACTCATTGGAAAGAAATTAAAACTCTTTTAGAGAATCATTTCGGTGATAGTAGAGACCTAACCTCCTTAATACAAGACTTGCAAAGAATGCGACAACTTCCCGGTGAATCTCCGCTCACGTTTATTGCGCGCTTACAAACCCACGAAGCAAAAATGCATGCTTCTATTCATAAACAGCGGTTAACAGCGGCACAAAAACAAGCCCAAACGCAATTAACTGAGGGCATGGTTTTGAACACCCTACTCACGGGACTAGAACCCAAACTTGCGCATGTTGTTAGGGCAAGCGACCCTGAAAATATGCTAAAAGCAATAACGAGAGTTCGAAAAGAACTCCAATTAAATTACTTTGAAACGCAAAAAACCAATCGCAACAATAGTGCAATCACTCCCACGCGTAACCAAAACTTCCCCTTACCTGCAAGACATTGCTCATTTTGCAAACGTACGGGACACGTCGCTAATGAATGTCGTCAGAGACAACAAAGTTCTCGACCCCCAAATTTTGGTACTCCCCAAATCTATCCTAGGCCTAATTACTATAATCAAAATCCTGGAAATTCGCAAAATTTCCAACAACAAAGACCTAACTACTATAACCAAAATCCTGGAAGCTCACAAAACTTCCAGCAACAAAGACCACCCGTCATTGCACCAAACCCAAATTTTAATAATGCAAGACCACCTGCGATTCAACCTAACCCTAATTATTATAGACCAAATTCAAATAGAAAAACGCTTCATCTCAATCAAAATACTGAACCCGAACATCTAGAGCAACAAAATCAAAGTTATTACGTTCACGATAACCCTTACGAAAATATTAACGAGGGATATTATACTGATAATAACCCCTACACAAGTCCGAACTATTATACAGCTAATACTTCGGAATACGACAACAGCAACGAAGACTATTATACTGCTAATAGTCCCTCCGAAAATTATTACACGGACGAATCCACTTTCGATACAACACCTGTATATAATCGGGATTTTCGATCAGGCCCACATGCCCAGTCGGACCCGCCTTACCACAAAGCAGGAGACCCCGAGATGAGAGTACTGCAAACCCAATTCGGCAAAATGAACTTGGACAATTTCAACCCAAATCTCAACTTCCCGGAACAACCGTTCCTATAAGCCCCTTATTGTCCGTCAAATCCAAAAATTTGTATTATATCTACGACATTACTAACACGCATAGATTATTAATCGACACGGGCGCAGGACTATCCATATTCAAACCCAAAATTTGTGAAAATTATAGTAGGAGATGCCCGGAAAACATTACGATCCAAGGCATAACTGACCAAAAAATAAATATTAACGAAGCCGTCTTTATCCCGTTTGACAACAATGAACCATTTAAAATTTATGTATGCGATCTTGACATAGAATTCGATGGACTCCTAGGGTCTGATTTCTTAGAACATTACAATTGTATAGTGGATATAAAAAACAAAAAACTTGTAACAAATTTCAAAACAATCCCGATCCACAAAGCCACGGACCAGGGTCTACCAAACATACAAAATTACCCAAATCCAGATAATCGTGATACCACTCGTAATATATCAAATATAATTTCAGTTGAACCACGTATAGAACAAATTACCAAACTTAAATGTCACTTGTCCAATACAAAAGCTATACTGCTAGCTACCGAAGTAGACAAGGTAAGACTACCTAACGCGATAGTTCAGATAGACGATAAAGGTGAATTTATTACCTCTATATTAAACGTAAACGCGGTACCCAAAACCGTTAATTTTTCAAATTTAAAACTAGAACCGATCCAAAATTTCTCACTGAATTATATAGACGAAGAAACCTCCCAAACTTTCGTAGACAGACATTATGAAATAAAAAACCAACTCCGTCTAGACCACCTAAACATTGAAGAAAATGAACTAATAACTCAACTTTGTCTAGAATATGCAGACATTTTTTATCTTGAAGGTGACCAACTAACTTTCACCAATGAAATTAAACACGCGATAGATACCAATGACGCGAAACCAGTATTCACGAAATCGTACCGATACCCTCAGATACACAAAGAAGAAGTCAAAACGTAGGTATCCAAAATGTTAGAACAAAATATTATTCGTCCCTCTAACTCCCCCTGGTCATCTCCAGTGTGGGTTGTCCCTAAGAAACTTGATGCTTCGGGTAAGCCGAAATGGCGTGTGGTTGTAGACTACAGAAAACTCAATGAGTTAACTGTAGGAGACAAATACCCTCTACCCAACATCTCAGATCTCCTGGATCAATTAGGCAAGTGCCAGTACTTCACAACATTGGACTTGGCCTCTGGGTTCCACCAGATCGAGATAGACCCGAAAGACATCCCGAAAAGTGCATTTAGCGTAGACAACGGACACTATGAATTCGTTCGTATGCCCTTCGGCCTTAAAAACGCCCCTTCCACCTTCCAAAGGGTTATGGACAACATCCTCATGGGCTTTCAGAACGAGAGATGTCTGGTATATATGCATGATATTATCATATATTCCCCGACAGTTCGCGAACACATTTCTCGTCTCACAGAAGTGTTTAAACGCCTTCGAAATGCTAACTTAAAAATCCAACCTGATAAATGCGAGTTCCTTCGTAAAGAAGTCGCATACCTGGGTCACCTCATAACTAAAGAAGGAGTAAAACCAAACCCCGATAAGGTACAGTGCATCCAAAACTTTCCGCAACCCACTAACCAGAAGGAAATCAAATCCTTCCTCGGGTTGGCAGGTTATTATCGCAGATTTATAAGTAATTTCGCGAAACTATCCAAGCCCCTCACCAAATTATTACAAAAGGATGTCCCTTTTGCTTTCGACTCAGAATGTCACAAATCCTTCGAGGAATTGAAACAAGCCCTCACTTCGACACCAGTACTTATCTACCCAAACTTCGACGAAACGTTTCTATTCACCACTGATGCAAGCGCGTTCGCCATCGGCGCCGTACTCTCACAAGGCCCCATTGGCAAAGACTTACCAATAGCTTTCGCCTCAAGGGCCCTCTGTAAAGCCGAAACCAAATACTCAACCATAGAGCGTGAACTTTCAGCTATAGTATGGGCCGTGAAACACTTCCGTCCATACATATTTGGTCGGAAATTTAAACTAATAACCGACCATAGGCCTCTAACGTGGCTTTTCTCGATAAAAGACCACGGCAGCCACCTAGCACGTTGGCGACTGAAGCTTGAAGAATACGAATACGAAATCGAATATAAACCCGGCCGCATTAATAAAAATGCAGACGCTCTTTCCCGCATAAAGATAAATCACATTCAAGATTCCTCTAACTTTCAAGCAGAATCAAAACTAGTAACGTACCCCATTCAAAGTCCCTCGACTCCAATAGAACCCGATCCTGATAGTCAGGACACGACAAGCGACACGACGGAAACAAACGAACAAGAAGATGTCCTGAATGAATTCGAAACCTTCATAAAGTTGTATAAAACAAAGTCACTTATCGATTATTCTAAAATCGAATTTTCGAACGGGCCACTCTTAGACAAAACCAACAAAAATATAGTGACCTTTTTTCAACAAAACAATCTCAAAGATTTTCATTATAAAATCCTTGAAGATTTGTTCGAAGAAAACGCAGACTTCCGAGATTTAGAATTAAATAAATTATCGAGTAAGTCGGTGCGACATAGAAATTACTTTATCGTGGCTCTACCATACGACCCCGAAACCGTAATCCAAAATCTATTTATCTCCCTATACAAAGGTCGTGAAGAGTTCGACGACTCCAAAACGTATTGTATCGAAAACAATGTCGAACTCCCTATTCTTGAAATTTTGTCATTTCTTTTATCGGAAAAAGACGTGAAACTCAAAATATGTCAAAACGTTACTAGAACACCTAGTGACGACGAAATCCCAATTATTATCGACCAGCATCATACTGGCAAAGCTCATCTCCACCGCGGAATAAATGAGACTATTCGTCGTATTCGAGAGAAATACAATTGGAAAGGATTGACAAAGGACGTCGAAAATTTCATAAAAGCCTGCAAAATCTGCCAAGAAACAAAAATCTGTCGCAAAAATTTAGATAACCCTCTCGTAATTACGGAGACGCCTAAATCCCCTTTTGAACGTATAAACATAGACGTCCTAGAAGTCCCAACGAAAAATTACGCACTTATTATACGCGACGAACTTACAAAATTCACTCAAGCGTATCCTATCAAAGATAAATCAGCAAAATCAATCGCAAACACTCTACTCGTTTACTTCCAGCACTTCGGAACACCCCTTCGAATTCATTGCGATTATGGCCGAGAATTCGATAACGCCATCCTAAAAGATTTATGTCTCCTCTATGACATCAAAGTAACGCAGTCTAGTGTCGGACACCCCCAATCTAATGGTTCCTTAGAAAGGTTCCACGCTACCTTGTTGGAAATGATGCGAGCACACGTGGCAGAACACCCTGATGAACACCCCTTCAACATATTACCCTACGCGATAATATGCTATAATATCTCTACTAATAAAACTCACGGATTTACACCCTACGAGTTAGTTTTCGGACACACGTCCAGTAGACCACCTGAAACGCTATATAATCAGGAAGAACTAGTCACGAAATACGTCAGAGACTTAAATAATCGCCTCTCTTATTATTATAAAGTCGCGCGCGCCAGAACTGAGACACAAAAACAAAAAGCGAAAGTTCGGTTCGACGCCCACGTTTCAAAGGAAACCCCCGAATATCAGATTGGTCAAAAGGTGTATTTAAAAGAATCCCAAATCACCGATAAGTTACGTAATAAATATAACGGGCCATTTGAGATTTTGGAACTTCTCAAAAACTCAGCCACCCTCCTTAATAAAAAAACAAAACAAAAAACTAAAGCTAACTTTGACAGGTTAAAACCATATATTGAAGCCTAAATTGCCTTACAGGTTCACCTTGCTGATCGGATCAGCCATGTCCCAGTACCAAATAACACCCATCAATAACACCGTCGGAGTCTATTACCACGACAAAACGAGGATAATTATTTCCAATAATAAATGGACTCTGCTAGTCCATAAAAATCTATCAAGCCTCGAAGAAGCCTTTATCAACAACAACAAAATTTTAGAATCAATTGTCAATATATTCACCCCCGATACACGCGAAACGAAAGAATTCCTAGTCAAAGTCAAAACACACATAACACTCCTAAACCAAGTATCAAATTCCCTTAAGGTAAAATTTGAAGAAATCTTTGTTAACACTAAACGATTCAAGCGCGGTATATTAAATGGAGCAGGTAGTATATTTAAAGCAATTACCGGCAATCTAGATGCTGAAGATGGACAATTCTTCACAGACAGTATTAACAAATTAAACAAAGATCAACATCAAATAGAAAACCTCCTGAAAAATCAAATATCCGTTACCTCTACCGTCGTAAAAACCTTTAACGAAACGATCCAAAATATGCAAATTAATATAGTAACGTTTAACGAGGATATGAAAAAGATTCAAATCGGACTGCATAAAGTAAATGATAGAGTTGCACTGGTTCAAGCCGAACTAAAATTTATCGAAACATGTGAAAAAATGACTGAAAGTTACTTGTACCTCCAGAGCAACCTTGATGACATTTTGAACGCGATCACATTTGCTCGTCTGAAAATAATACACTCTTCAATTATTTCACCCGAAAGTTTGATTACTGCACTTCAGGAAATCTCTCAAAACTTAGTAAAACATAATCTACCCCTACCGGTAAAATATTCAGAAATTCCCCAATACCTAGAAATTATCGAACTAGAAGCCTTTCAATCAAAATCAGATCTTGTTTTCGTTCTAAGAATACCACTAGTAGAACAACAACTCTATACCCTGTATCATTTGTATCCTATCCCTATACTAGACAACAGAACTGGCCTTCACCATGTCTTGTCATTCTCACAAAAGTTCATTGCGCGTAACGATGATTCACTAATGTACATCCCCGTCAAGGACCTGAGCACATGCAAACAGCTAGACTCCCATAAGAAACTATGCTCAGACCTCTACGCCTACCCGATCGACAGCAGTGCAGCATGCGAAGCCCAGCTACTGAAAAACTTCAGAAAAATCCCCGAAAACTGTGTAAGTTCCCTCGTCTATGGACAAGGTTATAACGTTCAGAAACTACAAGGCAATGTGTGGTTAATAATTGTCTCTGAACCCATTCATATCACCATAAACTGTAATAAAATGGACACGAAAATTACCAGTGTTAATAAGAACTCTATATTAAAACTCCATCTGGACTGTTACGCGTTTGTCGGTATAACAAAAGTGCAAGCAGAAAGCCGCAATACCATCAACATTACGGACAATTCACATCCAGTGGTTATACCCTATGACTGTTGTAGTGACAGTCCCGAAAAACTCCAGCTACCCAAGTTGGAACGTCTCCAGTTCGATCATCTAAATGTCGAAAATCTAGACATAGTCAACCACAAACTCGAGCAATACTCTAGAGATCTAGACAAACTAATAAACGAGCCATTTATAACTAAACATTTTTCCTTAAGCATGTATACAGTTATTGGTCTGTCCATCTGTCTCCTAGCCGCCTTCATCGCCTGGAAATGCAGAAAAAGATGCTGTGGTTGTAAGGAATCCAAGGACGCCACCCCTAATGAGATGCTGAAAAGAATTGGCACCCTCCTGAGAAGAAGACCCCATCTACCTACAGAAGAGGAAGAAATGACCGATTTTCCCCAAAAAGTCGGTGAATAACACCGACTTTTCAAAAAGAAAGGGAGTTGTTATATGCTAAACAAACCACATCAATGTATTCAAATATATAAGTATCTTATCTAAATAAGTAATTTTATATTCTTATCATGGTACGTGATATAATTTGATACATTTATCACCTAAGCGATAACAACTTCCTAGACTTCTCATGTGAAACGCTGGCATGGCAAACAATTCCCAGAATGCTGTGCCTACGTTGATATCAAACCTTATAAATATGACCAACAGACGCATTTGCGTTCAGTATACATTTAATCTTTATACCAAGCAAAAAGCAAATCAAGTTCTAAGTGATATAAAATACATACATATTGTTATATAACAAAATTTGAACCTTGATGAAATTACTAAAATTTAAACTTCTAATCAACATGTTTATATGAGCAGCGGACATATTATCCACCGCCATTTTAACAGCTAACTATGATTTTTTATCACTTTTCAAAATTATTAAACAACATACAAAATTTCAACTTTGATGGTATGTTTTTATTTCGATACGTTTTTTTCACATGAGAGGCGTTGTCGTAGACCCCACCGCAGATGCGCCAGCCGACCGCCGTTTCGTGTATGTACAGGCATTAAACTACTACATAAGTGAAAATCAACCTTAATGGTATGAGCGCCAAAAATGTGTCGCTGCCTCCCGGTCTATATGACTCTAGTTCTTTACAGATGTCTTGCGGACAAGAGTTTTTATGTCATCGACAATGAGTCTGAATTCTAAGTTCATGAAAACATTTTTGTCTAGACCCTCAGGTTCCTTAGTCCCTGTCTAGACCCCCAGGTTCCTTATTACAAAAAATAAGGATATATCAAATAATTTCGATCAGTAGATTTTTAAGAGCACATTTGAATAATGATACATTACTTAAAATACATTGAACTATGCACGTTATATCAAAATGCGCAATAAGATCCAAATGATTGAAATAAGCTTCAGCAATCTTATGATTTAAAATCAGGTTTACAAAATTTTATAATTCTTCTCTGAAAACCTCCTATAGGGAGGTTGACAAAAATATGTTTTTTCGCGATTTCACAAAATAGGCTTTATACAATTTTATCACCATATGCACATTTCAAGGGATAAAAATCAATTTTTGTTAAGAAATTGTTTGCAACAATTAAACATTATTAATAATAATATGCAACATCAGTAGACTTTAATTATAATTTATCTTAATCCTAATACCATGGTAAATCAATTGTTTGGTATATATTCGTAGGAAAACCAGTTTTCAGATTGACTCAATAGTCCCTTGAGGTAAACCAGAAAACGGCAAAAAGACCAAAAGTTCTGCGACCGGACCGCAAGATATCTGGTCCTCGTTTTTGAGGGTGGGGAATACGATGGTGACAATATTTTCTGGTCTACTCCCCAACTACTACCCATAAACCGAGATTTTTTCGATTTTTCAGTGCTAGGCTTGCGAGGGCTTGTTGTATTGGTTTTTTTTTGGTCAAATAGAATGAAATAAGTAAACATTGACCCAGGTGACCTAACCTACCCCGGGGGTTGAAGCTACCCCCATCCCCAGTACCGAAATGCCACGAAAACAACGAAAATCAGCTGAAAAGTGGTTTACTCCCATTTTTGGGGGCGGGAAATACGATGGTGATAATATTTCCCGACCTACCCTTCCCCTACCTCCTAACCAGAAAAACCTCCCCCTTTTCCGATTTTCCGGCGATATTTTTTATTAATTCGAATAAAATAAGTAAAGATTGACCACAGGTGACCTAATCCATCCCATTGAAACTACCCCCACTTCAATAACGAAATACCACGACAACAACGATAATAAGCTCTTATATTTTATTAAAAACCGCTGCCTAAGGAATCACTACTTTCACATCCAGATTTTCTATCCAAGTTTCTCACAACGAAAAAAAAACAAAAAAGCAACTACGAAGATCTGCAACGGATTCGGATATTTTTCTCGATCCAAATGCATTACCTAATGACCTATGCAAGGTAGCTTAAAAATTAGTCAGCTTTTTATATTAAAAAAAATATCCTCGTGAAGGAAATTTTAATGATATTAGATTCTAATTCATGCTTCAGCAAGATGAGAATGTGGATATATGTAATTTTCCCCCGACAGAGGCAGCCATACACGAGCATGCTCTTGGGGTATACTATCAATGTCAAGTCTGGCTTTTGAATACGAATATAAATCCGATAAATTGGGGATGGACTATGGAAATGGATTTTTAGAACAGAAATTCTCTTCAGGAAAACTCATTCCAGATTCATTTTTAAGCAAAATTATTATACTTGTATGAGTGGATGTGTTAAGCGATGTGGCTGTAAAATAATAAGTATTAAATGTAGCTATAATAATTGCGTACATGTAGAGGAATCACTTGAACATGATAATGATAATCTTGATTACGACACAAATTTAATTCCATAAATAATAATGTCTGATGATAATGGTAACGATGGTTATGATGATAATTCTAGTTATGCTGGTAATAACGATGAAGATGATAAATATGAATGTAACGAGATGGATTGTGATGTCCATTTCGACTCGGATGAACAGTGTGAGTAATTGTAAGCGTCGAAAGATCTATTAGAATAGAATAATAATTGTACATAATAAACCAAATGTAATGAATGATCATTGAATGAATAAAAGCGAGAATATTTTTACAAATATAATCAATGAAAAAACAAAAATATCTAGTATATACCAATGACTCGTCTCAATAAATTCCCTACAAACCACTGAAGGAAAAGTTCACTTCGTGTAAATTCTGCTTGAAGCCTGGTTGGTTGGGTCTCGTCTGATCCAGGTTTACTTATTTTATTCGAATTGATGAGGAAAAATTCTATCCTTGTCTGGCACCGGAAAATGGGAGTGATTTTTCAGGATTAGGGATAGTGGATGAAGGATATGTCGGGAAATATTCTCACCATCGTATTCTCTGCCCTCAAAAAAGGGTGTATATCGCTTTCCAGATGATTTTCGCTGTTTTCGTGGCATTTCGTTATTGAGGGTGGGAGCAGTTTCAACTCCCGGGGTTGGGTTGGATCACCTGTGGTCAATATTTACTTATTTCATTCGAATTGACCAAAGAAAATCAATACGAGAAGCCCTCGCAAGCCTAGCACCGGAAAATCAGAAAAGAGGATGGTTTTTCTCTTTTAGGGGTAGTGGGTGAAGGGTAGGTTGGGAAACATCGTCACCATCGTATTCTCCGCCATCGAAAATGGAGTATCCGGCCTTCCAGCTGATTTTCGTGGTATTTCGTTACTGGGGGTTTCAACCCCCGGTGGTGGAATAGGTCACCTGTGGTAAACATTTACTTATTTTATTCAAATTGACCACAAAAAGTTCGATTCGACAAGCCCTTGCAAGCCTAGCACCAGAAAATCGGAAACAGGGGTGGTTTTTTCGGATTAAAGGTAGTGGTTGCAGGGTAGGTTGGAAAATATTATCACCATCGTATTTCTCGCCTTCGATAACGGAGGGGTAGATGTCTTGTGGTGCGGTCGCAGAACTTTTGGGGTAAAAGCTTTACCTCAAGGGGCTATAAAGCAACGCATCTACCAACAGATACTAATGGGACCCCCCCTCCCTCCACTTATATTATTATAAAGACAGGTGTTTACTATTACTATTACAGGCAGGTACATGAATATCTACCAACCATTCCTATTATAATGTAAACCAACAGACTTACACTACTTACAGTTACACCTGCTGCAATAGGGCCGTTACGAAGTAAATACTTAGAGAATTTGAAGGTCACTCCACTTTCGACGCTAATTACTAGTAGAAATATGCGTCTGGAGATAAAATTATAAATAGCCTATTTTGTAGAGAATTTCATAAGCTTTGATTTTATACATAGCCATTTTTGTCCTAAATTCAACGGGAAAGATGAAAATCGTAAAAAAACATATTTTTGTGCCTTTCTCCCCCTAAGAAGGTGGTTCCAGATAAATTAAGTACTTCTTACTGATAACCAAATGAACTAATTGACATCAAGAAACTTCTTGTTTGGATTTTTTCTACTCCAAAATACCTGGCGTCTCGACTATAGTGAGAATTCCCATATGTATATTTTTCAGTCCTTTACTGAGAGATGTATGGTTTGTTTTTCATTATAAGTGAAAACATTGCACTTTTTGCTTTCGCCCGGTGTAGTTTACCATAAATAGGTCAACATTTTGGGGGAGTTCATTTAGAATTCATTCAACATAATTTAAAATAGTTGGCTTAAATGCCACGTTTACATTAAATATCTGCTGCACCATGCGGGCGCAATCCATTACTAGAACGTCTTCAAGCATTTTATCGGAACAATAAATTTATTCATTAAAGCTGCCAGCTCCACTTGGAACGGTAGTAACGAATTAAAATTGGAAAGAATACAAGAATTCTAGTTTTACGAGTGCTCATGATCGAGATGGAAGTTTATATTCGAGTTATTAAAGTTAAATGAATCAATTTACGAACAGTACACATTGCAGATTGGCATAAAAGCAAAACGTTTAGCCGGAATATAATAAAACAGTGCGTCAAGGTAAATTGAGTTTGTAGTATCGATTTCGCAAATGAACACCGACGCAATAATGACTTCCTATGCACGTTTGAATTTGTACAAAATCAGTGGTGATTTATTTGAAACTGTCGATATATAAGCTTTCATATCAAACATGTAAAAAGACTAGAATTCGTGTTTATTTAAATTTATTTGAAAATGTTTATTTAGTACCTCAGGCAGGGTATCCAGAAATTCATGATAATAATTTAAGAGCATGTAGATGGGGTCAAAACGGTATTAATTTTTTATTAGCTCTTTCAGAACAAACAAACAAAAATTATTATTTTGAGTATTCAGCAGAAAACATTCGTTTCTTTCATATACCACTGGGGCAAGTCTGACCAAAATAGATCAATATGAGTTCCCCCTACGAAACGACTTGTCGACTTCTTTCTTACTATATCTTGATCTTCTATTTTGGTCAGACTTACAGCAATGGTATATAAAAGAAACGAATGTTTTCTTTGAAAGTTATCTACTGAATACCCAAAGTAATCATTTTTAACAATGATGTAACCAGAAATACTAGGTTTTTATTTTTTAAAACCAACAAATATGGGAAATTATTAGAATATAACAATATGCCATCTTTTACTTCCACGTCCAGTGGAAGTATAGTAACGACAAAAAAATTTTAAAAAAATTTTATTGTCCAAATAGGCTTAAAATGTCATGAAACGTCGAGATTTTAAGTTTGGGCGAAAAAATTTCTGTCTGTCTGTCGGTCTGTCTGTCTGTCGGTCTGTCGTCTGTAACTTTTTTTTGTGCGCACGTTTACTCTGGAACCGTTTAAGATATTGACTAGAAATTTGGTACACATATGTAGTTTAACGAGATTCAGAACTAGATTATGTTTTCATCTTGTTCCGTCGAAAGGTTGGGGGGTAAATTGGGGTAAATTTGGGGTAAATAGGTCAATCAAGCAGGTAAGAGTCCATAAAATGGTATTTAGTATATACAAGAGAAGCTAAGGTCTCAAAAAAATGTTTGGCATTAGCCACCCCCATTACCACCCCCACCCCCTTATTAAAGGGGATGAAAAAAAATGTGATTTAGTGCATGTACAGGAACCAGAAACCTCAAAATATTTTTTACTTCATCCACCCCCCACTATCATCCCCCTATCACCACCCCTCACCCCACTACCGATGTGGGGTATCGTTTTATGGGTTTTTGGGGTAGAGGATTTCAAATATTATATTATTAAAGTTCCATAAACAATTATTTTCACATACAAAATTTTTTCGTTGTGAGTGACTTGGATAGAGAATCTGGATGTGGAAGTAGTGATTCCTTGGGCAGCGATTTTTTCCAAATGGTCTGACAGAGATGTGAACGAAATATATTGTTTGTTTACTTGTATGTCTATTTTGTTGAATTTTATTTTGCAATAAAAGCACTGCATTACCTATTCCTTTTATTCCTAAAATAAAAAAAATGTCTAAGAGACCAGTGCGGTACCAGCCTCATATAATAAGAACGTACATGTACGGCGTCAGGTTTCCAAGTTATAAATTGGAAACGTAAAAGTACAGTACGCGGCTGAGAATATGAAAGAGAAGTCGTACATGTACCATTACCGGTCAACAGAAATATATTTTTAGATATAGTCTTGGAGATAGCTACATATATTAGTCCATACGAAACTTTATTATTAGTCCCTACCTCTCTCGAACTACCCCTAAACGCAAAAAACCGCCCCTTTTTTATTTTTCATTGACAAGCATGCGAGGACTGGTTGGATGGGTTGTTTTTTTTTTGAGGAAACTCAATTTGTCCTGTAAAATTTCGCAACCTGACATCCTATCGACCCACGGGGGTTGAAACCACCCCCTCCCTTAATACCAAAACATGCAAAAAAAACATCCAAACTGCTGAAAATTGTTTTCTATACGCTATCAAGGCCGGGGAATACGATGCTGATATTATTCAGCCTCCCACCCCTAAGCAACTACCCCCAAATGCATAAAACCACCCCTTTTCCCATTTTTTGTTATCAGGCATGCGAGTACTTGTTAGATCGGGGGTTTTCCAATACCTACAATCAGAGCTGGGCAAATATGTTCTTACAAATACCTCATAAGTATTTAAATACTACAAAGTATTTAAATACCAAGTATTTAAATACTTCTTGCAACAAGTATTTGTATTTATACTTGCAAATACTTTATCTGAAATATTTACTACTTAGTATTTGTGAAAATGACCCTAAAGTATTTATAAATACTTAAACTATTTAAATAACTGAGAAGTATTTAAATACTTCTAGAATAGTATTTAAATCCTTTTCTGACAGTATTTAAATACTTTCAGAAGTATTTGAATCTCAAAAGTATTTAAATAAATACAACAAATATAATCAAATACACCAGGGAGACAGGCAGAGACTCGTCAAGAATCAAGACATGTACCATACTATGTAGTTAATAAACACATTGCATCATTTAGTCTTCAGTCATTCACGTCTTAATTCCCAGAAAGTTGATTGAGAGCAGACATATACAGTAAGTGTTAACTGTTAAAGTTAGGCTTTTGCAGAGTGGGAGGAAAATATGCGTTTATTTTCGGTTTATTATAAATCATTAAATAACCAAATATACTATAATCTTTAAAACTGTTTTAAATAATTGCTATTGTTCTAACGAATACAACTATATATTTTTTTATTGTAAATTTCTGTTGTACTTGAATATCATAGTTTGTCAATGAAAATAGTTCCTAATTTCATTATTAAAGTATATAAAAGTTATGATAAAAACTGTAAATGGTTGTATTCCTTAGAGCAATGGGGAGTATTTGAAACTATTTTAAGGATTATACCATTTATGATTTTTTAAATATTTATAATAAACCGAAAATAAACGCATGTTTCTCTCTCACTCTGCATGTATATGTTTTATGATTGTGACAGAGAACAGTTGAACTACTGCCATAGTCTCTGTGCTTTATTTGGGTATTTGCAGAAGACGCAAAGGTCTAGCTCTAAGGATAAGTAAAAGTCCAATACCCAACTAGAACTCATTAAGTATAGAGGTATTAAAATAGTGTTGTAGAAGTTCATGAAAGTCATGAAACCTAAAATTTTGACACATCAAATAGTATTTAATATAATAATAATAATGATAATGATAATATTAAGTCTTTATTGATTTCTACAAAAATAGAAAATACAATTTGGCGAAGTTTAGCCATTAAAGGCTACTTTTATTACACTTAACTATGCCTCAAAATATTTCAGTGTTATCAAAGTATTTAAATATTCAGAAAGTATTTAAATACTAAGTTTAAACTATTTAATTACTTTTGTTATTTATTATTTAAATACTTTTATCTTTTGAAAATACTTAATATTTAAATACTTTCAATTTTCTGAAAGTATTTAGTATTTAATATTTAAATACTTTTTCAAAGTATTTGCCCAGCTCTGCCTACAATGCATGTCTAACATAAGAATAAAAATCATGTACATAATGTGAAAATAAATATATAATAAAAAAAAATAGACTGTGCACACACACGACTGTTATATACAAGCGCATAATCCGTCCAATCAAACTCCTCTTAAGCTGCAATAAAAAGAATTATCTCTCTAGAAAATCTGATCGAATGAGCGCTCGCGATCTAATTATAAGAAAAACCGGTTTTGGACATAAAAGGGTAGTTTTGGAGGACTAAGAGAGAAAATGATGCCACTATCATGTTCTCCACCCTTGGAAACGGGGGATATCTTCTTTAAAACCTTCTCTTTGAGGGACACTACAGGATTGAGGGAGGGAATACGGGGGGGTAATCATGTTTCGTTGGTACCCTTGCACTTTTGGGGTTTTTGCAACTTTGGCATGAACTACTATATGGGGCCTGGGATATAACATGTTGGCATTGCTGTTATGTTTTAGAAAATATTTTTATATATATGTAGCTATCTCCTAGGCTATTAAAGTCGTACGGCGCCGGCGCGGCGGCTGCTTTATCAAAGTATGATGCAAAACGTAAAGGTACTGCGTCATGCCTGGAATTTGCAACACGAAAGTTGTATTTATACGCTGACACGGCACCGTAGTTCAATCCGTTAAGGCGTATTGAGTGAGAGTGAAAAGAGATTTATTTTAAATTAAGTTTTTCAATATGTGCCTTACCGGAACCTGGTTCAGAGCCAATCAGACAAGCACGGCTCGTAGCACCGTGGTGAATGCGGGGTTGGACGGAGTAGGTCTGGTTCGGCTTAACGAGTAATGTTTTGGGAGAGATTAGCTCTCCTGTTCGTGTTAGACGAACTTAAAACTAATAAGATTAAATATTACTGTCTACGCAGAGACCTAAAGCTAATTAAAAATAACACAACACTTGGCAAAGTATTTACAAAATTTGGGTTGCTGACTCGGGTAAAAGGCTAAATGAAAAAACCCGTGCGAGAACTGTCGCCCTGGTGGTCTCCCTGCCTCCATGAAGATTTCATATCTTCTAAAGTAAAAGAGTATCGTTGAAAATGTTATAATTTTCAAGAATTTTTCTTCCTAAAAGGAATTTACGAATAAAATGAGAAAAAGAACAAAAAAGATAAAAAACGGAAGCAAAAAACTAGCAAATAGAAAAGGAAATAAGATATTAAAGATAAAGTTTAGGAAAGATGGTAGGTAGGATAGGGTTTTATCGAGGTTATGGTAGAGGAAAATTTGGCTAATGGAGTCGCCGCAAAATAGGCAACGCCTGGTTTGGCAGGGGGTGTCTCAGATTGAATAATATTGAATTATGCTGCCTGATTTGGGTGATCTTGCGGATAAGTGGACTATGCGAATATACTGACAGACTGTTTATCGTGTTCTGGGTTCGAGCCCCAGCTCCGATACTGACAATACCGATGGGTATGGATGTATGTCTGCGTGTTTCCAAATGTTTAGTCCCCTTCCGGACAGCCTTGGCATTGGATTTGGGGATTATCTACTATATGTGGTGTGTGTATGTTAATGTTTATGAATGAGTTAATAACCTTTAAATTACAATTTGAATCTAACTGGAAGAAGATTGCAACTCACAGCTCACCGCACTCATGGTAGTGGGTCGCTGGTTATAATAATATAATAATAAATGAAAAATTAATAATAATACAATAATAAAAACATAAATGTAGGTACTACATATATATTTATTTACTTGTGACATATTAATATTTTCTTATTTTTTATTTTGCCACTTTAACTTCTCGTTCTTGTTATGCACAATTCTTATACCAGCCGTTTTGTGATCCTTATTCTAGTTGGCCTCCGTTTATTGTGTAGCACGCCTGACAGCATAACACCATGTGTTGCGGTTACCACAGCTTCTTCTCATTAGCTCCTTTGTGACAGCAGCTTAATGTTTTGGAGAGCGTCCTTTTCGCCTCTTGTCATCTGCTTTCCCTGAACTATAAATCGGTCTATTTTGTCCTTTCCTTGGAGAATGCTATTGCTATTGTTAGAAGGCCTCATTTTGAGAATAATAGTTCTTATAAATATGTGACCTAAAATGCTTCATTTACGAGATACATGGCGTTAAACTGGATTTTTTTTTAAATAAGAGCCAATCAAAAATTCGTTATATTTGAGAGCAAATAATTCACTAACGAAAACCATTGTCTATTATTTCCAGTGGCAAAAACAGAGGGGTATGTATGAATCTTTTTATATAGAAAGTTATCGCCGAATTAAAAAACCGCTGCCCAAGAAATCAGTACTTCCACATCCAGATTTTTTTATCAAAGCTTCTCACAATGAAAACAATTTTGTATGTGGAAATAATTGTTCATGGAATTTTAATAATATAATATTTGAAATCGTCTACTCTAAAAACCCATAAAAACGATATGCTACATCGGTAGTGGGGGTGGATGAAGTAAAGAAAAAGGTTGAGGTATTTGGTTCTTGTATACACACTGAATCACTATTTTATTTTTTCACCCCCTTTAATAACGGGGTGGGATGGTAATGGCGGCTAATACCAAAAACTTTTTTGAAACCTTAGCTTCTCTTATATATACTAAATACCAATTTTATGGAATCTTACTTGCTTGATTTACCTATTTACCCCCTTTTACCCCAATTTACTTCCCGACCATTCAAAGGCATAAGATCAAAATACAATCTAGTTCCAGATCTCATTAAAATACATACGTGTACAAAATTTCAAGTCAATATCTTAAACGGTTCCGGTTGGTGCACACAAAAAAAGTTACAGACCGACAGAATTTTTTTTCATTAATATTTTTGATCAGTAATTTAGCCTATATTTCATTCGGGTACAAGGGGGCCCATGTAAAGTGGCCCCCCTTTCTTTTAGCACGAATTTATTGTTAATATTTTCCTACCTTTTTAACAACCACCTTCCCGTCCTTACAATTTACTTCCACGAACAGACTATGCAGTTCTTGAAGGCAGAAAGTGATAATATGTGGCAGGAACTTCTTCAGAATTTAAGAATACAGGCATGATTTAAATTTGATGATGTCCAGTTCATTATGGCGCAAATGTCAGGAACTGATTTAATAACAAATTTCTCGGAGGATGGATGGGGCGCGGGGGTTCAGTTACATGGCCTGCACGATTCTCTGGTCTAACAAATATTTTGAAAATGTCGTATGAACATATAAATAACAGTTGTCAGAAAATATTATTTCAGAATGTATAAATAAATGTCCCAAAAACAATTCAAAATAATATGATGAAAATGATGCAGAAATCTTTATAAAATATTTAAAAATATGTTCTAGGTATATACATTTATTAATATTAGAAAAAAATATTACTTTGTTTTTCTTTATAAATATTCCAGAAATATATGTGATTCAATGAATTGTTTTCTGAATATTGTGAACATTATACATCATGCCGCGTGGGAAGGTATTATAACTAGATTTATTAAAAAAGTAATTTGTAACTAATTTGAAACTTGAAAATAATTAGGTAGCGGAAGTAATATTTAAGATACGTAATATATGTATATGGAGATTCATTTAATTGGTAAAAAATTTGATTTAAATATAGTAGAAATTATTTAATGATCTTAATATCGAAACAAATTATGTTAACATAGTCCTTTTAACATAGAAAATCCTCATGCAATTGTGACGATTTAAGTCAATCGCATTTAAATAGAATGTGTTATTTGAATGTATGGAAAGTGGTAACGTGCAATTTACATATAAGTACTTAAATCAGGGCAATCAATATGGCTGTTAAAAAATGTATGTAAAAACAGAGCCGAAAATTATCTAGAGCGGAATTCCGAATCATTTATTTGGTATCTGTTTAATAATTTAGACTGAGGTGTACCTCGTGCTGGATGAATATCGGTATTTTTATACCAAAATATTTAGAGAAAATTCTTTGCACTTTTTTAACGTTCAATTTATATACCTTTTATATTTATATATTTTTTTATATTTGGCATATTGTGGATTCCAGATTATGTGTGTTCTAATTGTGACCCGAAAAATACGTTATTAATATGTTGCTGTATGCAAATTATTTGCTGTTTCTAATTATAAAACCTACATTTCTGTAGAAACTATCCATGATATGGCTTGTATCGAGCGAAAAAGTTAAATTTTCATCACATTCTTTAGATTACACATGCATATATTTAAGTGAACATCATATAACACATGAATACATTCAACAATTGTCTTGTAAAAGTATCGTATTATTATTTATTAATATTTACATACTTGTATCTGCCACACTCATGTTCATTATTTGCAAATCTTTATGTAGGTTAAGGTGGTAATATAAATTATTGACGGTTGAACACAGCTCCTAATCATACAACATGAACTGAAGTCCCAAGTTAATGTTATTTATAAATATTATGATCAATAGTGGTCCAGAACGGATCCTTGAGGAACGCTAGACGTTGAATTTATTTCGGATAAGTAAGGATTTGAGTTATTATATACTCTTCGCAAAAACGAAGAGCATATTGCATTTGATCGGCATATTTCTAAAACCGGAAATATCGCTCGTAGCGAAAAAATTTTCATATCATTGTGTTAGTGAACGAATTCTGAACAACTTTCAAAATGTCCGTCTGTCTGTTCGTCCGTCCGTCACGTTTCTTGTAAGCACGATAACTTAAGAAAGAAAAGTCCGACTGCATTGAAATTTGGAAAGTAAGTTAGTGTTAGCTAGAGGAAGAACCCTATTGTTTTTGAAGAAAATCAATCAGTAAACAGGAAAGTTATGTTAAAAAAAAATAATTTTCTTAATTGTTGTCGTTTGCACTAAAATAGAAATCTTGCGAAATGTTATCTCTATAATATATATTTTTTTTGTTTATGCATTTTACTAATATATATTTTATAATAATATATTAAATGTGTTGAAATATGATTCTTGAAAGATATACAGTGTGTCTACTTAAGTTGGCGGCATATGGAAAACTTTTTTATTTTGAGTTTAGGAAAAAAGTTATTTTTTATAAAAAGTTCTGCATGGTCTAAAACCTAAAATGAAATAATAAAACCTCAACATTTATTAGTCATATACGGGGTTTGTCAATAATTATGAATTTGATACAAGAGTAAAGTACTTTTATTTTTGACAATATCGGAAATTGTAATTATGAAAAGTTGTTCATAATTAAAATACACGTTCAAATATGCAATCATATTCATTTACGTTGAATAATGATTTTCTATATTTTTTCTAAACTTTTCTCTACAATAAATGCAATAAAGCAATTGAAAGGTTGTCAAGGGTTCAATAATAAGAGATTGCTGTTTATCAGAATTTTTAATAAAGTTTCTTGTCAGTGCATCCTAGATTAAATGTAATTAATGTGAACACTTAAAGTTTCAATGTTATTGTAGAGAAAAGTTTAGAAAAAAAAATAAAATAGTTTTTCTACGTAAATGGATATGATTGTATATTTGAACGTGTATTTTAATAATTATTTTTCATAATTACAATTTTCGATATTGTCAAAAATAAAAGTACTTTATTCTTGTACCAAATTCATAATTATGGACAAACCCCGTATGTAACTGATAAATTTTAATGTTTTATTGTTTCATTTTGGGTTTTAGATTATGTAGAACTTTTTATTAAGAATAACTTTTTTTCCTAAAACTCAAAATAAAAAAGTTTTCCATAAGCCGCCAACTTAAGTAATCACACTGTATATTATAGACATTCGATGTTTGTGGTAATCTGTGATGATGCAGTGGCTAAAGTTTTATCTGGCAATCCAAAAGTCTTGTGGTCGAATCCCCGACAGGTTAGATTTTTTTTCAATTTTTTTTCATATATTTTTTTTTTCAGCAAAGTTGGTATCACAAAATTCAGGCTGTCCAAAAATTAACATTATTTAAAAGAAAACTGCGAAGAGTATTCTATAGAATGTGCAACAATTATATAAAAATCTCAGTAAATTGGCGAAGAGTACCTACGTTTTTAGCTTGTTTTTCAAAATATATCTAAATTCAAGTGATTTTAGATTAGAATTGGGAATTGC
The DNA here is from genome assembly GCA_936432065.2 of Rutpela maculata. Classification (NCBI taxonomy): domain Eukaryota; kingdom Metazoa; phylum Arthropoda; class Insecta; order Coleoptera; family Cerambycidae; genus Rutpela; species Rutpela maculata. The sequence goes on from OW386293.2 coordinate 86,916,659, forward strand.
TATCTCTATACAAGGACTGTGTAAGTTGTGAAGTAATAAACTTTGTAAAATCGAAAAAATAACTTATATTTATTAAAAAAATCGATTTCCTTAGGTTATCAGTTATTTTTAATAAAAGAAATATGTGCTACTTATTTAATATTCTTAAAAGCTACAAGAAAGGTTTAATTAATTACATAATTTCCATATAACCGAAAAAGAAAAATGCATTTCTCTTGTTCAGATGTCATGTAATGTTGAGATATTAAATTTGAGCAAAATAATCCTGTCTGTCGTTCCATCGGTCTGTCTGTCGGTCGTTCTGCCTGTAATTTTTTGAGCGCATGATTTTTTTTTGTCCAGGAGCCGTCTAACTTTTGTTTTCGGAATTACTGCAGCCTCTTGGACGTATTGTGATATTCTCCATTTGCTTTATGATACCCAATCTAGCACCTTGCACTATCTTGTACAACCCCATCGCTAGTTTGGTGTCATATTCTTCTTGACTCAGTCTTGGTTGTCCATATATTGCCTGCCTTCTGTGATCCAGAGCCTCTCATTCGCACAGGATGTGGTAAGGTGTCTCCGTTGCCCTATTGCATTGTCTGCATCTTAGGTCCCCATTGAACAGTTTCATTTTGTGCAGGTGTCCTTTCAGGGCACAGTGCCCTGTTCGGAAGCCAGTAATTATGAGCTGATTCCTGTTTAATGACAGTAGTTCTTCAGTCTTCTTTCGGGATGGTCATTTGATAAAAGTTTCTCCGTGTTGTTGACTGGTTGTTTTATCCCAGTATTCCTCTTAAACTAGTCCCTCATTTGGCCTCGTACTGTGGTTTTAGGCACTCCCAAGGCCGGTTCTGGGTCAATATATGGTGCTGACGATTCCTTTTTTGCTTTCTCGTTGCCTTCGATTCCTGAGTGTCCCGGCACTCACTGCGCATGATTACTCTGGAACCGTTTATGACATTGACTTTAAATTTGATACATATGTTATAATGAGATCTGGAGCTAGATAATATTTTGATTTTATTCCGTTGAAGGAATGGGGTGTAAATGGGGATAAATGGGTAAAGCAAGCAAGTAAGAGTCCATAAAATTAGGATTTAGTGTATATACGAGAAGCCAAGGTCTCAAATTTTTTTTTTGCAAAAGGTATACTCACTATTACTCCAATCACCAGCTCCATCCCATTATTAAAGGGGGTAAAAATAAAATTGTGATTTAGTGTGTGAATCAACGACTTCAAAATTTTTCTGGCATCAGCCACCACCACTAACACCATTAGTCCTACCCCCACTGCCAATGTGTGCTTTTGGGGTAGACGATTTCAAATATTATATTACTGAAGTTCTATTAACAATTATTTTCACATAGTGGAGTGCAAATATAGTATCCAAATTTTTGTTCGTTGTAAGAGACTTGATAGGAAATCGAGATGTGGAAGTAGTGATTCCTTAGGCAGCGGTTTCTTTATCAGAACTCAGTTTAAATGACTATCCGGGTTCGAATCTTGGCTAGAGTGTGGTTGTGTAGTGGCGTTTTTTACGTATTGCCGAGATGGTAGCAGTGTTCCAGACAGCCATGATGTTATATAAATAAGTCGTTAAAATAAATAAAAACATAAATAAATTAACAATTTTCGCTACTTTTTTTATGAAAATTGGCCACAATCTTGCCTATTTTTAGCTTAGGAATAAACAACAAAATTACAGAGTATTGAATAGGATTTGCATATTATGTAAGACTCTTTTTATTGAACCCTTAATTTTCAAGAACATTATGAATAACGCATACGAAAGCAGAATAATTGGCGTGAAAAAAATTCCACCTAGGTCAATTTTTATCCAAATGAAATGAAATTAATCTTATCAAAAGATAATTTAATAAGCACTAAATTTGCTATCTACATATGTTTCTGCACAATCTACAGTTTTTAAGCTCTTCAACCTTTCCCCGCCTAATTTGGAAGTGTTGTCACAAATATTTCTGTTCGAACTTTTTGGATGTTGTCTCATTTCAGCAATAAAATCTTACAGCTCTTTCTATTCAGATGTCAGAGCTATTAGGCGTCACTAGAATTTTGTAGTTATCTCTCTCTCCCTCTCTCTTTCAAACAAAGAATATTTTATTGAGTTGGAATAAATTTTGCTTCATGCAAAGTTTAGCAGGGTAAATATATTTTTAACAACTCATCATTTTATTTATTGTAATAATTCTAATTGATTTAAGAAATATTTGAATTGTTCCTTTCTCCCTTTGACGAACCTGCTCTCGAAGAGACTATCCATGAAAAGTAAAAAGGTGTTGCCCATTGCCTAACTTTATCTTTATTGAATTAGAAACAATTTTGCTTCATGCAAAGTTTAACAAATATTTGATTAACATTATTTAATTCGAGTAAAATTACTCTTTTATTTATTTCAAGTTGTTTAGGCAATACCTAATCAAATATAATATTTGGTTAGAAATAATGGTCTCTACATTTTGCATGGTTAGTACATGTAGCGTCAGTAACGTCACAATTTTCCCTTCTATGTCGATTTAGTAATGAATATTAAACTACATATCGCCATATGTTGCAGATATTAATTACTTTTTAATAATTAAATTTATTGCCCATATTTAGCTAATAGTTAGTACTAATTTATGCATGGCTTAATTGTAGTGAATTAGCGATGTAATTGATTGTTGTAATCGCGGTATAAAGTCTATGTAGAGAAATGTATTTCATGTCTCTGTCTAGCGCGAAAATTGTAATCTTTTAGTGTGTCTAATCAATGGTAAATCTTTGTACAGTTTTCAAAATTAGTTAAAATATTAATTATGACCTGTTATTATAATTTATAATCTAATAGTTACTCAATGTTTGTATTGCTCCTGCCGTCATAATTGAATGTTATTACATGGGCAAATATTAATGTATTATGTCAATATTATCTACGAAATTATCTGTAGCTCAGTAAAACCGGTAATCTCCGTTTCTCAACATGGTTTCTGATCTGGGAAATCCGGTAGTATTAACTTATTAAATCTAGTTTAGGATGCTAAAATCGCCATTGACGATAATATACAGCTGGATGTTATTTACACAGATATGGCTAAAACTTTTGACAGGCTGGATTGTCAGACTCTTCTTGCTAAATTAAAAAATTCTGAAATAAATTCTGATATCATCTGTCTGATGTTCTTAGCTCTATAAGAGATAAGTTTATATCAATTTAAATGGCTACCAGTCATCAAATTGAAATCAGTTCCGGAGTTCCACATGGAAGCAATTTGGGTCCTATGCTATTTTTCATTTTTACTAATGACTTGCCTGGTGTTTTGTGTCACTCAACTTGCTTTCCTTTTGCAGATGATTGCAAGCTATGCCGTAGAATCGAAAATACTAACGACTGTACTCTATTGCAACAAGAACCAAGCAATATTTCTACGTGGTGCAATGACTTCAAAGTTGATTTCAACATTAAAAAGTGTGTAGCGATGACGATGACAAACCATTTCCCCATACTATTAATAACACTGAACTTGTCCATGTTAAAGAATATAAAGATCTTTTAATATTCGTATAAGACATATAAGTAATGCAAGTTTAAAAAAACTGAGGTTCCTCGTTAGAAATACTAAAGACTTTACTAATATAGAGTGTATCAAACTATTATATCATAGCCTTGTTAGATCTAACCTTGATTATTGTCAAACCATTTGGTCACCGTTCTATCGCAATTCTATTGATTGATAAACATAAAAATTTAAAGTAAAATTGAGATATCACCTAATCTATCTGTGGTTTTTTTCAAATGCGGGACGTACTGCTTGTGATTTCTACAGTTTCGATACATTATACATCTTCGTATTTTTATATGTGTTATAAAAAACCTTATTGCTCTAAGTTTATAAAAAAGCATAGTTTATACAAAACAACACAGTTTGCACTATCCTGACGGTCCCGGCAATGGTGCAATGTCAAAAGGAAGCATTGCACCACGGTATTTTTACTTATTTTTCATTTCAAATTTGAAATGAAAATTTTAATACAGAAATTATCGTCTTTAATAAATATTCGCAATCGCCAACGCCCGACTGCAACTGTTATTCGATTATTAAAAATATTTTTATAACATATTAAGGTAAAATTGATACATCTTCTAACCTACTAAGCTTCTCTATTCAATATTTGAGTTCAATAATCAACTTACATTTTTACAATTAATTATTTTTTATTTATTTGCTTTCATTATAATTAGAGAATATTATTTAGGTATTATGCAAATCACAACTTACACACTTTTTTATTTATTATGAAAATACCTACTTTCTGTATATTTTTTTCCTTTAAAATGCTAAGAATCCTATCATGTAATTCAATACTTCGTCAATTTTAGCTAGAAGAGTAGTTGTTTTGATTCATTCGCCAATAATGAGTGTTTTAAAGTATTTACCTAACTAGTATATTAACGTGCTCAGATTAGGGCAACAATATACAGAAAGTAGGTATTTTCATAATAAATAAAAAAGTGTGTAAGTTGTGATTTGCATAATACCTAAATAATATTCTCTAATTTACATTTATTAATTTAATGTCCTACAAGTCTATTATTATACAATAACCACCCTATTTTGAGATACATTAAATTAAAAATAACGCCCTAGGGCGTTATGAATATCTATAACGCCCTAGGGCATTATAAAATTATAATACAACCCAAAACAAGCAAATTATGATAGCGCTATTGACAAACAAAATGCGTTGCTATGCAATGGCGGCGTTTATAAACAATTTTGATTTTTACTCTCTTTTAAATCAAATCGTTCTGAACATAATAGATGTCAAATTAATAAATCGTAAATGTCAAAAAACAAAATCGAATTAAATAACAGACTTGCAGGACATTAAACGTTGAAGGCACCACGGGTGTTATAGGATAATGACGCCCTCGGTCGACGTACATTTCCTCGGGCCAGAGGCCCTCGGGATTGTACACTGCCGACCTCGGTACGTTATTATCCTTATAACACCCTTGGTACCTTAATAACTATAAGTCCTATTCCTTAGCAAGGAAAGACGTCAAATATCAAATTTTCACAACTTATAGTTATAAATTCCCTATCGACTGACCCTCCTACATTCTCCTCCCTTTAGAAATGGTTACAGGCCCATTTTACTCCATTTACTACAGACTTAAATTAAATATGCGACATGACATCTACTACTTCAACATTTTCCTCAAATATATCTGCGTGCGACGATCGGTTGCAGTGTGAATGAAAGAGCAAATGAAATTTTAAAATAAGGGTGAAATCAAAATAATAAACAATCACGTAAAAATTGGGTAAATCTAATTTTATATATTATGTTACAATTTAGTCCTCCTTATCTACCTTTATTTTTTCTTTTGTGTGCTGAATGAAGTGTAGACTCCTGTAACTCACAGCTGCTTGCAATGGCTATTTCTTGAATAATCACGTTTTGAATATATTGATGAAGATGAAAACTCTTAACTTTGATAGAGATTGATATTGCAACGGATGATTATCATGAAATCATACATTGGTAATGACTGGAAAGTGTAACTTCATGAACGCTCATGACAAATCACCTTAATAAAAAAAAAATGCGTTTGTGAGATAGGTGTTTTATTTTTATTTCCACCTCATAAAGCCACCCTATTTCAAAGAATTTTTTTTACTATTTTTCCATTAATTTGGAGATTAAATTCCATGCGAATCCGAAATTCAGGAATTTTATTTAGTTATTCCGATTTTCATTCCCTAAAAACCACCTCAATGTATCAATATGATTAATTAAATTTTATTTTTCCTATAGTTACGAGTTTATTCTCTATCAGCTTTATAAGTTTCAGAGTTTTGGACAAAAATTGTTAATTTGGATTCAATGTGCATCGATGTGCATCGCCTGGTTCGGACATACTATTCCCTGTATCCCTTAGTAACTTTGTGCACTAACAAACCGTGTAAGTAAATTCGCAATTGATGTAATAACTACCCAAGTAAGTAGATTCACGTTTGATGTAATGCGCTATAGCTGGCAGGAGTAATGTATTCAAATTTCAGGATCGAATGCACTACGTAATTTACTTTCCGCACTAAAAACATTACTTAATAAGCCGGTGTTTATGTTGCAGAGTTATGTATATTGCTCCATTTAACGCTTTGTAGAGTTCACGAAATTTAATTTAAAACTGAACTATTTGTATTTGTACAGAATCCGCCGCATAGATAGTGCGAATAAAATTAACTGTTTTAATGAAAAATAACAACAGAAATTTAAAATGTTTTCAGCACCACAGGTTTAATGAATTGCGCAAAAATGTGTATGTGTTGTGTGAAATGTAAACAGAAGTAAATATAATGAATGTTTTAAAAAATATTTTCTGCATCAGTATGATTCAAAGAAGGAGACAATGAAATGTGATTCGATTTCAGTAAAGCAATCGTTGACAAAACTGCACTCACACTATTTACTCATAAATAAATTAACATTCTGGATCACAAAGTTTGAGCAGGTTTTCACTTGAAAAATCTCATTCCAGCGACGTTTCCAGTTGATGAGATCGGAATTTGAACTGAATCAACGATAGATAATGATTGTCCGCGTTTTCCATATAATGCGCTCTAGTCAACTGCGCTATAGTACATGTTGATACTCTCACTTATGCATCACCATATTTCCTGAATTCCTGAACCTGGAAATATGAAATTTTGTATAAAGGCTACTTTCATGGCCTAGACGTGAGACAAGATGGATATTGCACAACTGAACATATAAGAGATAAACAAAGGTTATCTTGTCTATAAAGCCATAAATCTTTCAAATTTATAATGGAGGTTTCAGTGAGACGTTTTTGAAGATGCTTCTTTCAATCACATCTACTTTCACTAAAAGTTTTCTTAGATCTAGCAAAAGCATTCGATACTATTAATTTTGCACTATTAACAGCATTTGAAGGTTTAAGAGGAAGGTTATTATTAAAAAATTATGCATAATATAGAAGGCGGTACGATGATATGGATATAATAAGAATCAGGTTTAAAATATCGGAATATGGAGTACCACAATGTTAGTAGAATATGGAATGCAAAGATCACAGTCGTGCCATAAATTGTAGGCCTTTGAACAATCAAAAAGGACCATGGCCGAAGTCTACAACAACTGCCTGGTCAATCGAGTACACAAAAGTGCACAAGGTTGCTATAGAAAATAATCATAAATTCTATCTGGGAATTCTAGCAATAACTTAGTGTATTGGTATTCAAATGAAAAAAAATTGGGGGAATTAGAGCGGGAGCTAGGTGGCTTTTTCGGCAGCTCATCATTTTATGAACTTTGAGATATTTTTATGGTTTAATGCGATTCAGCACGATTCATAAAATCGACTTCTGGCGGGGCACCTCCTGTCAGGAGCGTCACGAACACTGTTTAAAAATCAGTAAAATCATGTCATCGTTGCAAGGCTCATTTTTTTTTGTATGTACACATTTTATGTTTAAAATAAATAAAATAAGATCGCCAGAAAGTGTGGGCCGTCAGAAGGCGCAGCCAGAAAGGTAATAATGATACAATACATCTGAGGCACGGTACGGAGTCAAGTTAGCCGAAAGTGTTAAATTCCTGTATATTTAAGAGCCTATGGTACTTTTGTTGACACTAAGAACTTTACGGGGAGGCTATTTTGTTGTTCAAGGAGCCTATATTTACGTTTTAAAGAGGAGCCAGAACTTGTAACGATGAGTTTAGAGTTCTGAGATGAAATATGCGAAAAAAAATCCAATTTTCTTCAAAAATTCTAAACATTTTCTTTCTGGCTGGCCTTACTGAGGGTAGTTTCTTTCTAGGATTTTTTTTCTGTATTCAAAACATTTAAACAAACATGCTCAACGTTAAAAAAGTTTGTGACGATCTTGATATATAACTCCGTTTTTTTACATCTTTGACCTTTCTGGCTGCGCCCCTGACGGCCCACACTTTCTGGCGATCTTATTTTATTCATTCTAAACATAAAATGTGTACACACGAAAAAAATTGGCTTTGTAATGATGATATAATTTCAGTGATTTTTGTATCTTGAACCATGGCCAACTCGACGGGCTGACATATGCCAGAAGTCTATTTTGTCGTTATTTAAGTTCGATAGAATTAATCAGCGCATAGAAAATGCTTGTAACGATGAGTGTCTGAAAAAGCCACTTAGCTCCCGCACCAAATATATAGTAATTTATTCGAGAAAACAATTAACTGACAGTGACGTTTTGGTGTCTGCCAAACATTTATTTTTCAAGTCAACAGTTAGACCAAAATGAAGTAAAAAATCAGCACCAAGTTGAAATATCGGCGATATTAAATAGAATGGAAAATTCACGGCGCGAACCTAAATAAACTTTCAACAATTTTTTACCATAAATATGAATGATAGATCAATTTGCTGCAGCAGGATAAGGTCTGGATTCCTTTTAAAATCTGCCAGATGATTTCTGGGGATAACTGATAAATCAGCTCCCATATCAACTAAGAAACGTAATTTGTTGGAGAAATCGTAAATGAAAAGGCGACACTTGTTGTCTAGCATACTATAGGACTAGAACTTATTCGTTTTTTGACGTTGAAGGATTTCTAAATTTGGACGTTTGTAAATGGTTTCTGTTGTAAATACACCGCCAAGTGCCGCCACATTTAAAAGCTCGATCCTTATATAATTGATGATAATAACAAATAGTATTGTTAGTAGGACCGAAAAGATTACGATTGGAAGAGCGAGATGGTGAGCGGTTTTTTGAACGAGATCGGTTTCGAGAATTTCGACAATTGTGACAATAATTACTGGTAACAAAAGGCGTTCAGTAAACTGGAGGAGGAATTGTTGATGGAGTTGGGGTAGATTGTAGTGTAGATAGCTGTGATTCGAGTGATTGTTGCTTTTGAACAATTCGGTTTAATGTAGATTGAAAATTTGTAGTAAAAGTATTAAATTGGGTTAGTAAATCTGTTAGAGTAGGAGTGTTTTGTGAATAGATTAAGGTACCTCTTATGCTTTATTGACTTGAGACATAATGGGATTTTGGCAAGATTCCTAAATTTTATTGGCAATTTCGATAATCTCGTCGATATTAGTTTTGCAGGAGGCAGTGATTGCAACAAAAATAGTTTTTGACAAGCGTCTTTTCCATAGTTTAATAAGTAAGTCATGGCTTACCATGTGAGAACCGCCGACAATATCTAATAAATATTTATAAAAATCAGATGGTCGCCCATCTGAGAACCTGTTAAGAGATCGTCTTTTCTTGTTCTTCGCTAGAAGAAAGACGTGTAATTAAAGCGTTTCGTAATTGATCATATAAATTTTGTTCTGGAGGATTCTGAATCATGTCATATATATTACACAGCCCCACAAAATAAAAAAAAAGTTCAAAGCAGCGAACCAGACCCATGTATCCCTATGTATTTTCGGTCGCCGAATCCGAATCCGGGGTCAAAAAAAATCGTACATCCCCAAAATCATTAGCTAAAGCCAAAAAACACCCCCGAAATGGGATAAAAAGAATATTAAGCTACGAGAATAGTTGTTACTTCTTAATCAATAGAATTATACAAATTAAGGTTAAACAGCAGCGTACATACAATAGATATGAAACACATCCCCAGGGAGGGGCGAAAACTAGCCCCCATATATAAAAAAATCGATCCAAAACAGCAATGACTGCTGAGAAAGCTCGAAATGTCTAAGTTTTGTTAAATGCAGTTTCTTATCACTTTAACAAAACTTAGACATTTTGAGTGTTTTCAGCAGTCATTGCTGTTTTTGATCGATTTTTTTATATATCCCAAACAGCACGTCCAATTGTAATTACGTCTCTACAAGTAATACACATGAGAAACAAGATATGTTAAGGTGGATCTAATTGTTAAACTGGTATTGACGTACACATATGAGATACACTTATGTTTACATTGACAGAATTATGTGATACAATGTTTAATAATTGTATACCGTATGCACTCAAGATTCTAAACATTTTTATATAACGTAAAGAAGATCATTAGAATGTTGAAATTTGACGTCCGTACAAGATGCCTACAAGGTTTAAGTCATATGTATGTGTGATGCTTTATATAATACTTGTGTCTACTGCATACACCACGTAAAAGTGCGATATATACACATGATACAAATAACTATATATACACTTTTTAGTTGTGTCTTGTCGTGTCTACATCCGACTATTCGAGCATGGAACAGTGTGCGCGCGCAAAGCGTCAGCGTGAGCATACCGGATATGTGTATCTCATATGTCCTCTTTCCTCTATAAGAGTGGTCATAGCCACATATATAGCAGCCATTTTTATATAATATCAAATAATATTTAGAGCAATGGCACGTAGCGTGTTCATCATGATCATTTGGGAAGCTCCGGAAGTGTGTGTGTCGTGTGTTCTTTGTGCACTTTGAAACAAAACAAAAAGAAATTGAAAAAAACGAAGAATGGCTGAAAAGAGAGCTGCAGTAAAGGCTGGCAATGTATAGTATAAGATATATTTGTGTTTTTACTAATGTATGTATACTTACAAGTTCTTAATACATTTTAATACTCTTGTAAAAGTTCTGTTATTTTCTAATGTTTTCTTACTTCCGTTTTCTGTTGCACCAATTGATAGCGTTCCGTAATATTAAAAGATGTGTGAAACGAAAATAAGAACAATTTTAAAGCAACTTTTCATGAGATAGATACTTCAGAAAAATAAAAGTTTCGCCACCTGACCTTTCGTTCTCAAAAAAACCATAATATTAATGAATTTTTTAAAATACCTGTTTTGGGAACGAAAGGTCGATCAGGCGGAAAAACTTTTATTTTCCTGAAGTATCTATCTCATGAAAAGTTGTTTTATCTTGGACAGTATTCATGGGGTGACAGAGCAACATATACACGGAATAGTATATTTATGTACAAATTGAGTGGGACAAATGCCATCTGCAAGCAGAGTTTAAGCATAATACACAATCACTGTGCATCCGATAGCACACTTTGGATCGCATTATTTGTGTATATGTAATTGGTATACTGTGGCTACATTGTGAGGCGGACGTTTAACCTTTGTGCATACGTGTGTGCCTACAATGTGTAAACGTAGCACATTTACATCGTAGAATTGTGTGACCTTGTGTCTGAATCTAGATACATCGCCACAGTGCGAACACATCGTAATTGTTATTTGGTGTACTCTATGGGATGGGGGCTAGTTTTTGCCCCTCCCTGGGGGTGTGTTTCATATCTATTGTATGTACGCTGCTGTTTAACCTTAATTTGTATAATTCGATTGATTAAGATGTAACAACTATTCTAGTAGCTTAATATTATTTTTAGCCCATTTCAGGGGTGTTTTTTGACTCTAGCTAATGATTTTAGGGGTGTACGATTTTTTTTGACTCCGGATTCGTATTCAGCGACCGAAAATACATAGGAGTACATGGGTCTGGTTCGCTGCTTTGAACTTTTTTTTTGTGGGGCTGTGTTATTGATGACTTCGATTGGTAATGAAGCCAAAATGTGATCGTATTTTCTTCGACCATTTGTAATCCTAGCCAAACTATATTGTGTCTCAACTTGAGTGAACCAAATGTCTGGTTTGGTAGTCCAGATAGGTGGAAGACGTATGGTGGAGGTAGCATAAGTACTTTATTCTTGTTCATTATATACATCTTGGTTATACATATTTATTAAATGATGTTATGTCACATTTATAAAATATCTAATATATCGAGTGAATAATAAGTCAAATGGTCGAAAACTTTAAATAATTGTATTTGTTTGTAATTTAGAATATTAATTTAGAAATAAAAATTAACAAGGTGTTTGAGTATATATTGATACTTTTATTTGATGATTTAAAAAGAGTAGGGAGGCGTGTAAGTAGGGTACTCACTTACACATTTACAATTATTCAAATTAAATGGTATATCTTCCTGAATCAAAGTGATTTGATATTAGAGTTGCGGTAGGGAATCTATATAATCTACCGAATACTAATGTTTGGCTTGTGTTTTACTTGAGTCAGCATTTATTTTTCTTTTTAAAAAGTTTCTTGTATACCAATTTATGAATGTGATATTATTCTTCCTTGATAAGTTCGGTATGACCAATTTATGGATGTGAATGTCCTATGGTTGAGTGGAGAATCTAGAGGAATATATAATATTTAAATTGATCCTGAAATTCTTGCTTTCTTGTAGGTCAAATACGAATTGTCGACGAAGTTGAAGAACCTCAGCATACGATATTTTTGAAATTTTTATTTTTGGATATTAGGTTTGTTTATAGTTCGTTCATCATGTCGGGGCCACCAATTTATGGAAGATAACCATGATTCAATATAAAGATGTTTATATTCCAATTTAAAATATTTACCATTAAAATTTTTTTATATTATATTGTATTTTGTTATTATTATTATATCTATAGTAACAAAAGAATCTTAAGTATGTAAGCGAATACGCCACAATCGCACTATTGGAAACAGCGCATATTTTGGGAAGTCTTGCAGTAAGAGTCTCTGTGATCTCTTATTAGGGTTTGGAGGAGTTAGAGCAGTAATCACCAACGTCACCTGAAGGGCCCAAGAACCTAAAACGAGCTAGAGTTAGTCTATCATAAATAATAAAGTATTTGGCTGCCAATTACATAGCAAAGAGCCATAGACCGACAGCCTTCAGCTCATAAAGGACTATATTTTAGTACTTATAAAACAATTTTGTTACACAGGTCCAGTTGTATAAAGACAGTTTAAACGTAAAACCTTGTTTAACCTAATTTTTCCATTATTCGATTAATAAATAAACTTAGTTCTAAACCGTTTAAACTTAAACCAGGAAAATTGACTGATGAAACTCAGATAATATTTAGAGCAATGGCACGTAGCGTGTTCAACGATTGCAGTTATGTCTAAAATTTGGTATTTGGTTTACTGAGTTGATTTCTAAACTCTTTTTCCTCTACGAAAAGTCTGGTAAAGAAATTTTTGCAGTTACGATCGAAACCGCGGTATTATGAAAGTACATCAACTCCACATCCCCCCACCAAAATTTCAGACGAAAACTATGGGACGTTTTTTGGCGGGATTTTTTTATAGTAAAATAAAATATTTGTAGTTACAGACGAAACTTTGGATACTTGTTCTATTCAACGTCAATAATGTCGGAAAAACAATTTGAGACATTTTTCATGGGCCGACTTTGAGAAGGGTAGAAAGTTGCAAAATTTTGAAAAAAAAATCTGTTTTTCAAATGTTGGTAAAATGGAGTTGAAATTGATGAAAACGTCTGAATAGCTTATTATTAGACGAGGAAATATAACACAAAAATAGCCCCAACCTTCAATTTTTTTGGCAGAAAGTCGGATTGAGATGGGGTTCTTTGCATTCGCTTCGTTAACTCGTCTAGAAACTTTGTGCCATATTTTGGTCTTGTACTTTTTTGATATTGCATTGCTGCATCGAAAAGTGCATTCTTATAAGTGCATCTTTTCAATTGATGAAGAAAAAATTCATATCTTCCAGAAAAAACTCCCGAATCATACGAATTTCAGCACCTGGGGGTTTTTTTGGATGTGATGTGCAAGTGAGCCCTATGCACCTGGAGGTCAGGACGGTACCAGGAACGTTCCCTGTAAACTCATGGAAAATCGATCGAAATTCGTTACCTGGAGGATTTTCGGGTCGCTCGCCCCGAATCTGACATCGGCAACCTCCTCCGGAAGACCTGGTGCGCGCTAATAACGTCATCTCCTGGAGTTCTACTGAAATTACTTATCAAATCGGTAGAAACTCGTTGGCCGGGGGTTTTTCGGGTCGCTCGTCCCGAATCTGACATCGGCAACCTTCTCCAGAGGTCCTGGTGCGCGTGACCTGGCTAATAACGTCATCTCCTGTAGTTTTACTGAAATTACTTATCAAAACGATCGAAACTCGTTACCCGGGGGTTTTTCGAGTCGCTAGTCCCGAATCTGACATCGGCAACCTCCTCCGGAGGACCTGGTGCGCGCGACCTGGCTAAGAACGTCATCTTTTGGAGTTTTACTGAAATTACTTATCAAATCGATAGAAACTCGTTTGGCTCATATGCCATCAGTGGCCGATAGTATTTTATTATTACATGCTATTACCGGATGCGACACTGTCTCAGCAACGCACTATCAAGGGAAGGTGAAATTTTCAAAACATTCCAAAAGTTCCCTGATCTTGAACCCCATGCTGCAAAGTTCAAGGAAGTTGGACTTTCAGTAGAGGAAATTTTGGAACACGGGTGTCATTTATATCTAACAATGTACAATGCACTGCTTACATTCAGAAAACCAAATGTCTCCGACCAATTTAAGCTCAGTGGAATTCAGTTAGTAGAAATGTTCAGGTACAGAATATACTTAATGGCAGTTGCTAGCAAGAAAAAGATATCGGAAAAATCATTCCTACGGTAGATGCCCTCACTCAACATCTTAAACGGGTTTATTTACAAGTACAAAATTGGTTGTTTGGAGAAGAGCATCACCTAGATCCAACAGATTGGGGTTGGAAAAACGAGAACGATACGCTGATCCCCATAAGGATGACACAACCACCTGGCCCACCGATATTCTGTGGATGTAAAACCGACTGCGGTTATTCCTGTGGGTGTAGGAAGAACGGACTGATTTGCAATATCGCTTACAAAAATTGTGCCGGCTCAAATTGCACCAACGTCGAGAAATATTCCACAGAACAATTAATTGCCGCCGAAAATGACACTCTCGATGAAGAAAGTACTAAAGTATCAGTTGATGAGGCGGACGATATTTAGAATAAACTGTAAAATTAAGAAAAGTTTTTTTGATAACTTAATGTATTTGTAAAAAAAATATAAAGTTCAGATATTTTTGAAATTGTGCCTGCATATATTTGTACCCATACCTTTCATTTATCCCGAATAGTTTCAATTGAATCAACTATTCCAACTCTGATGATAAAGTAAGTTCATTGAAAAAGAGAGGACATAAATGTTAAGAGGTTGCCGATGTCAGATTCAGGACGAGCGACCCGAAAACCCCGGGTAACGAGTTTCTATCGATTTGATAAGTAATTTCAGTAAAACTCCACGAGATGACGTTATTAGCCAGATCGCGCGCACTAGGTCCTCCGGAGGAGGTTTCCGATGTCAGATTCGGGACGAGAGACCCGAAAAACTCCCGGGTTTCGATCGATTTGATACGTAATTTCAGTAAAACTTCAGGAGATGACGTTATTAGCCAGGTCGCGCGCACTAAGTCCTCCGGAGGAGGTTGCCGATATCAGATTCGGGACGAGCGTCCCGAAAAACCCCCGGGTAACGAGTTTCGATCGATTTGATAAGTAATTTCAGTAACTCTCCGAGAAATGACGTTATTAGCCAGGTCGCGCGCACCAGGTCCTCCGGAGGAGGTTGCCGATGTCAGATTCGGGACGAGCGACCCGAAAAACCTCCAGGTAATGAGTTTCGATCGATTTTCCACAGTTTACAGGGAACTCCAGGTGATGACGTTGCTGGTGCCGTCCTGACCTCCAGGTGCATAGGGGGCTCATTTCAGGTCCAGTGACTCAAAAAACCCCCGGGTGCTGAAATTCGTATGATTCGGGAGTATTTTCTGGAAGATATGAATTTTTTCTTCATCACTTGAAAAGATCCACTTATAAGAATGCACTTTTCGATGCAGCAATGCAATTTCAAAAAAGTACAAGACCAAAATATGGCACAAAGTTTCTAGACGAGTTAACGAAGAGAATGCGAAAAACCCCATCTCAATCCGACTTACTGCCAAAAAAAAGGTTGACTGCTATATTTCCTCGCCTATATAAGTTCGTAAGGGGTTCAAAAATGATATATTTTGCTTCAGACGTTTTCATTGATTTGGCATAAATAAAGTATTTTTATCAGTTTCGAAACATTTTTAAACGCGTAATAGTGTCAAAAACCGATGACCACTGTAGGGGTTGCAAAAAGGGGGGGAAAGTCAATGTAAGCATCTGAAAGCGAGATATATCATTTTTGAACTCCGTAAGAACATAATGAGCTATTCAGTTCAGTTATCAATTTACCAACATTTGAAAAACAACATTTTTTCAACTCTTAGATCTCAAAATCGACCAATGGAAAACGTCTGAAATTATTTTTTCGACATTATTGACGTTGAGTAGAACAAGTATCCAAAGTTTCGTAGATTAACTAGACACATATCTACTTTAATAAGATCTACCGAATTTATCTGACTTTTAAATTAGCTAGATAAAATTACGGCGATAACGCTGTTGGTTATATGCGAATAAAAGGTATTTTAATAGATATAAATTTCCATATCCTCTTCAAACATATTATTGTTCAATTTTTAATAATAACCTATTAGATTGGACTTAGTTAAAATGATCCTCACAACAATACTTCGTCCCTTTATTACTAACAAATGTCTCCCAGTGCATAACTTGCTGCCACAAATTCCTAATATTTTTATCACTTGGTAATGAAGTAAATATTTTATTGGGAGTAGACACTGATGTACTTTTGTAATCTGGAACTTACAATATTTATATAACCCCTTTTTTTATGTTAATAACAAAATACAGAACACTTAAAAGATATGAACGAAAGTAGCAAGTCCGTCGTACTGCCGTATGAAACTATATGGGAACAGGTGAGCGATCGACCACCACCGGGAATGGTGTGACGTCACACTGCGTTATCGCGCGCTTAGTTTTATTATTTATTTTGAGGGAGAAGAAGCTGAAAAGAAAATCTAATATTTTGCAAATTTACTGACTACACGGTGTACTTTCGAAATATGAATTAAAAAACAATGCTAAATGAGCCGATCGTTTGAATGCGTTCAGCCGTTTACGATAAATACAGAAAGTTTCGAGGGAACTTTTTTATTTTAGTGTTAATTATCTCCAGATGATGCCAATATGTTTGGCGAAAGGCGCGTCGAATAATAGGATTTAAGTGTTTTGGTGGTTGTGGAAACTACTTTAGAGACGTGTTTTTAACTGTTTATGAAACTATACAGGGTGATTTACTATGACATGCGGAAAATTTAACAGTAGGTTGTGCCCACCGAAAGGAGTTAAAAAAGTGAAAAACTAAAAAAGTATGACAAAAAAAAATTCCTAATTTTTTTATAGAAATGCGTCGCCTATGGCTTTTACCAATCTGACGTAACGCGGTGCAACCATATCACTTCCCCTCCCCCTTTATCAGACTTGGGACTGACAGCAAAGCTGAAGAGGGTAGAAGTGACTTTTTGATTTTAATCACAAAAATAGCAAAGATTAAAATAATTTTTGTAGAATACATCACAACAAAAAACTTAAAAGTAATGCAAAGTCAAGGAAAATGTTACAATAAATAATGCACTGTTCTAAGCGCCGAATGGCGTATAGGCCTTTTCATCATAGAAGCGCGCATGTGCTGCCGCTATGTTTGTTTGCGAGAACTATGAAATGTTCGGACACTTGATTGTCATAATGGCTGGACCGGTATCATTTTTTCGCATTAATTTAGACAAAAGTGTGATTGACGGTGCAAAATTAGTACACAACATTGTGGAAGAACACACTTGCGCTCAATTAAGGCGCTGGCTCAAGTATCCTGCGGGAAAATGACTGGAAGCAAGAACTGGTTGCAAGGTTAGAATTCAACTATCAACTTATCAATTTATATGCAAGTGCATTAAAAGAAAACAAATGTGTTTAGTCTACAATATGCTTAATAACATTTTTCGTGCAGTAATTGATAATGTAGTAAAAATATTTTCTGTTTTTTTACGAAAATGTAGGGTCAAAAATGCAATTGAAAATGAAGTTTTTTGTCGATCCTTCTGTGGATAAATCTGACTCCTTTTTTTCTAATTTTTTCAAATAGGTAAACTATACGATATGGCACTACCTATTTTCAGGAAATTGGTAACAGATTCATCATCATTTGGTTAAGAAACATAATGTTTATGTCAAATACAATATTGACATGCGAAAACTGTCAGAACGGCGGAACTCGACGTTTTTTAAACAAATAATGATGAATCTGTTACCAATTTTTTGAAAATAGGTAGTGCCATATCGTATAGTTTACCTATTTGAAAAAATTAGAAAAAAAGAAGCCAGCTTTATCCACAGAAGAATCGACAAAAAACCTCATTTTCAATTGCATTTTTAACCCTACATTTCAGTAAAAAAACAGAAAATATTTTTACTGCATTACAAATTACTGCACGAAGAATGTTATTAAGCATATTGTAGACTAAACACATTTGTTTTCTCTTAATGCACTTGTATATAAATTGATGTGTTAATAGTTGAATTCTAACCTTGCAACCAGTTCTTTATTCTTGCTTCCAGTCAATTTACGGCCAATATAATTGAGCCAGCGCCTTAGTTAAGCGCAAGTGTGTTCTTCCACAATGTTGTGCACTAATTTTGCACTGTCAATCACACTCTTCGTCTAAATAGACCGAATGCATGTAGGCGGCGTCAGAGTCGCGTTTGGGTACTGCAACATAACCTCATTTTCTGTGCATCTTTGTTTACTACTTCTTTAAAAATGCCAAGCAATTGTTGTGTGCCTCAATGCATTTCCTATTATAGAAAAAATAAAAATTCAAAGTTTCACTAGTTTCCAGTATGCAGCAGTTTTAGAAGAAAGTGGATAGTTGCTCTCAAATTACAAAAAAGCCCATCTAGTGTGTTCAAAATATTTCAGACAGAATGCATGTAGGCGGCGCCAGAGTCGCGTTTGGGTACTGCAACATAACCTCATTTTCTGTGCATCTTTATTTACTACTTTTTTAAAAATGCCAAGCTTTTCTTTTAGTTCACCAAAACTATCCGTTTTCCGTAGATTTCAAATAAACAAACTTATTTCAACACATCAAAACTACAAAGCACAGAACACAATGAATAATGTACCCAAAGCCGATCGGTAACCGCCTGGCGGCGAAATATTTTACTAAACCTATGCATTCCTCCTATTAATGTAAAAAAATGATACCGGTCCAGCCATTTTGACAATCAAGTGTCCGAACATTTCATAGTTCCCGCAAACAAACATAGCGGCAGCACATGTGCACTTCTATGATGAAAAGGCCTATTGAACATTGATCTATGAATACAATTTAAAATTTAATTTTAATAGGGTTAATGTCTTTCGACATACTGACCCTATGCCAGTGAACTCTACAATAACAAGTAGGATATTTACTTAAAGCCGTCAATAGCAAAAAACACCAAACTCGGCCGTGCTTTGTACCTGCCGCTGCAAAAAATGCGGCACATTGATCGCACGCGCCGGCTTAACTTTTTATCCAGTTAAGGAAATGTAAACATCTCCGATATGGTCTTTCTCAAGTAAGGTCACTACCCCATTACTGACCTGAGACAACTATAAATAGCGTGTAAATAATTGAAAGTATTAAAGGTAGCCAAATTCCATGGTTCAGTAGCGTATCTTTGCAAGTTTTAATGCAACTAAAATTACTAAATTACTTAGGATCACTCTAACATTTTACAGGGGTTTTCCCACATTGAAGACTAGTACAGCATTTTATTTTCCACATGTCATGGTAAATCACGCTGTATAATCACAACGAAGCTGGGTCGTGAATAAGGTAAACGGTGGGATATGATATTTTAAACTTCAAGATTTTTGCACACATTTGCTCCAAAATAACAACAATAAAATACCAATTTTAAAGAAAATGGTTTTTAAATAATTTCCACACATTTTCTAGCCTCTAGTCCATACATCACCTTTATTACCGGATTGGAGCGTGCATACAGGAATTCTAGCAATTCGTATTTTCATTGAAATATATCAATTTTAGTGCGCTCTATAAGATGCATTGTGTTATTTACAAACTGAGAACACCTCTGGGCGAGACTTTCTGAGGTTAATGTCGCTGTTAGTCTGACCCATGACGCTGATGCACACAATAACGTCTGGATATAGCACAATGTAACATTTTAAGCTTTGATAGACTTTTACGAGCATATCTCCCCGTAATTTATGGCATCTAAACAAAACTAATCATAACAGTACAATTGTGTTGGTCGTATATGTTTTATTGGTTAAACGCGTATATCAGTGTTCTGAATCAAAATATATACATCACAATAGATTACAAAACAAGCGAAATATCACTATTTCTATAACGAAATATTAACGTTCTTATTATGCTATTTGCAAATACGAAAACGAAGAGTATATTGCATTTGATCGGCACATTTCTAAAATCGGAAACTTTGCTCGTAGACAAAAATTTCAATCATTGGTCAACGAATTCTGAACTATAACTATAAAAATGTTCATCTGTTTGTTCGTCCGTCACGTTTCTTGTAAGACAGAAAAGTCCGATTGCACTGATAACACTGGTCTAAAAAAAAATTTATTGTCCTAAGGTTATAATCTAACTTTTCTGAAGGATTTTGATGCGCTGAAGCCAATTTTGGACAAAAAAATTTTCTACCGGCTCAGTTTCCCTCTACCACCCTTAAAAAGGGCAAAAAGAAAGTCTTATACTAAGGTTCTCGTCTAACATTTCTGAAGTAATTTGACGCGCTGAAACTAATTTTGGGCAAAAAAAATTTAGGGGATGAAGGAGTGGTAAAGGGAAATTGAGCCGGTAGAATTTTTTTTTTTGTCCAAAACAGGCTTCAGTGCGTCAAAATACTTTGAAAAAGTTAGATTAGAGCCTTAGAACAAGCAAGACCTCATTTTTGCATTTTTTAGGGGATAAAAGGGGGTGGTAGAAGGAAACTGACACGATATAATTTTTTTTGTCTAAAATTGGCTTCAGCGCATCAAAATATTTCAGAAAAGTTAGATCAGAACCTTAGGAGAAGACCTTTTTTTGCCCTTTTTAGGGTATAATAGGGGTGGTAGAGAAAAAATGAGACGGTAGAAAAATTTGTTTCCTCAAAATTGGCTTTAGCGCAACAAGATTCTAAAAA
Organism: Rutpela maculata; assembly: GCA_936432065.2. Classification (NCBI taxonomy): domain Eukaryota; kingdom Metazoa; phylum Arthropoda; class Insecta; order Coleoptera; family Cerambycidae; genus Rutpela; species Rutpela maculata. Next base: position 86,937,648 of record OW386293.2, read on the forward strand.
GTTAGATTAGAATCTTAAGACAAGACCTTGTTTTGTAGAACTGTGTAATTGAACAGTAAATTAGTGTTATCCAGAGAAAGAACCCTGTCGTTTTTGAACAAAATCGATCAGTAAATAATAGTATATTATTCAACGAGCGGTAATGTAGGTAATAACTCACGCAGATGTAATTCATCAAATGAGTTATTACCATTACCGCAAGTTGAATACTATACTTTATCTACGATTATAACAATAAATAATAAATTGAGACAATTTTGTTTAAATTACTGAGTTTGTTTATTAATAAAATTAACTGTAAAATTTTATTTTTGTTCACCCTTTTATATTTGTTGTCTTCAAAGATTTAGCCCCCTTTAAGCGGAGGTAGAATGTGATTTTTAATCGAAATAGTGCATAAACTGCTTGTAGACAAAAAATCAGCTTTGTAGATTAATATTACGCGGCGGAAAATGCAAAACTTCTCCGCGAACTGCAATAGCCCGGAGCGCATATTCGGCCAAAAGTCTTATTTCTTATGTTGTCTAGAAAAAATTAAAAAAGCGTCGGAAAGTTCAATCAGCTGTCTACAAATTTTTCGAAAAAAACGATAATTATCGAGATATTCGAGGAAATGTAAGAAATTACACGTTTTCCTATAGAGTGTATGTAAATCTTAAAAAAATAATTTTTCTCGGAAACCTTTGTTTCGAAGGGCCAAGATTAACGGAGCGTCAAAGTAGTACATGGTATTAAGTGAACATCGTATATGAGATCGATTTTAGTTAATTACCGATTAATTAAGGTGACAAAATGGAGAAATTTTACCGGAAAAAAAAGTCCCAAATCCCGCCCCCTCTAATTCCTTTATTTTTGTCGGAATTCAAAAAACAAAAAAACAGTTGTAGCAAATTTAATTCTGTTTAAGCTAACTAGAGTAGTCTTTTGGCGTAGGAGCCAAGATTAAAAAGTTGCCAACTGTAGAAGCTCAAAATTTGCGATTTTTTGCCGTACATGGCTAGCATTTCAGTAGTTATCTCCGAAACGAAAAAAAAAAAATGAAAATTCTGATAGTAGCAAAAGATTCGTAATGGAAAATATTCGTTTGCCCTTGTTTTTTATTTCGAGCTAACTCCCACCCTTTCGGAGATATCTACGAAAAATAACAAAAAACAGCTTACATTTCGGAGTCGAAAAAATTGAAAAAGCATGCAACTTGACACATTCATATTTTTCGAAAAACACCATTGGAACGGCCGTACGATGTCGCGACGTAAAGAGGAAGTCTTCCAGATAAACCTGATCGTAAATTGCACGGCGAAATTCGAAATTTCGGCTCGGCACGAACGAATCAAAAGTAGCCTTTTGTGACATTTCAGAAAATCTTTATAGATATTAACGCGAATAATCTGTCACTACCTCCCTGGCTCCACCTTCGTGTACTGTGCGTTACGTCGATTGGCTAGGCTAGGCTAGGCTAGGCATGAAGATAAAGGTGATTGGCTCTGTACCTAGCGTGAGTTATAATAACTCACGCATTATTACTCACGCTGTTTGTTTATGGATACTATTAATTGATCAAAAGCAGTTCATTAATTGGTATACAACTTAATAAGAGTAGATAAAAAGTTATTAATTATTTAAAGGACCCCGGAACAAAACCCATGAAAATGTTGAGTCGGTGGACTCGGCTGAAATTTTGGTATTTTGTAGCTCAAGTCATGCTGATCAAAAGTTCTTATCACATCAAGCCAATCCTATGGACAATTTTTGAGATACAGCTTGTCAAAGTTAGGTATTTTGCGTCATTTTAGACATTCAAGAACTTTTTACTCCTAAACTATTAACTTTAGCAAAAATTGCAAGGATCGATATATTTTTGTTCTAGTCCAATAAAGCTCAAGAATTTTTACAGGATTATTTGATCAATTTTTAGGTTAGGTGAAATATATATATGACATATTTCGGCATGCTTCGGTGGGATTGGCTATTTTGTAGTTAAAGTCATGCTGATCAAAAATTCCTATTTCACTGAATCTATCCTATGAGTGGTTTTCGCTCCAGGAGTGCCTGAATGTCTAACAACGAGGTAACGGGTAATCTATATGTACGTGTTTATGAATGGCTTCTAGCGTATTTGTGTACGTGCGTGCATGTGTGTGTGATTATTTATATCAAAGAACCTGCTCTTACCGGCACTGTGTTTGTTTATTTTTAATTTTTGTTGTTTTTTAATATTTTCTTTTTAGTTTTTAAACATTGAGAACATCCATAGGATGTTCAGGAACAAGTGCTCTGTTTACAGCATCATGTATCGTTCGAAGAAAAATCATTGATGGATATTTTATGTGTTTTTCATGCCGTCCCAAAAACCATAACACGCTTGTGTTTTCAGCGGTTCCGCATCAAACTCATTAGAACGATTTTCCTCACACTAGTCCTACGACTGAAATGAGGGAGAACATTCTTTGTGTATATTTAATTAGTGAATGAAATTCTTGTACCAAAGTGAAAAAAAATAAAAGACAAGAAATTAATGCAAAATATCGACAGCCCCCCTCAATATCACCCACTTACGGTAAACAGTATTTCTAAAAAATACTATAAAAATAAGCTTTTATTATTGTTCAATATGCGTATAAAGTCGCGTCCCTGTAAATCAAAAGGTTTCTGAAATATAATAAATACATACATATAGATTACCCGTTACCTCGTTGTTAAGACCTTCAGGCACTCCTGGAGTGAAAACCACTCATAGGATAGACTCAGTGCAATGGGAATTTTTGATCAGAATGACTTTAATTACAAAATAGCAAAGCTTCAGCCAATCCCACCGAAGAATGCCGGAATATGACATATACATTTTACCTAACCTAAAAATTGATTAAAAAATTCTGAAAAAAATTCTTGAGCTCCATTGGAGTTGAACAAAAATATTTCGACTCTTGCAACTTTTTGTTAAAGTTAATAGTTTAAGGGTAAAAAGTTCTTGAATGTATGAAATGACGCAAATTACCTAACTTTGACAAGCTGTATCTCAAGAACTGTCCATAGGATTGGCTCGATGTGATAAGAACTTTTGATCAGCATGACTTGAACTACACAATATCAAAATTTCAGCCGATTCCACCGAATCAACATTTTCATGGGTTTTGTTCCGGGGTCCTTTACGAGTAGCCAATGATACAGTACATAATTTAATACCCGAAAAATCGCAGAACAAATAAAAACGTGTGTAGAAAAATTAAATTTTAGAGTTAATTTTATTAATAAACAAAACTGAGTAATTTAAGCAAAATTTTCTCAATTAAATATTTATTGTTATAATCGTAGATAAAGTATAGTATTCAACGTGCGGTAATGATAATAACTCACTTGATGAATTACAACACTCGCCTGCGGTTCGTGCTGTAAACTTCATCTGCGTGAGTTATTACCTATGTTACCTCTCGTTGAATAATATACTATTACTAATATACATTTTATAATATAATATCCAGCTGTGGAAATATAATTTCAACTAATATAATGTAAAATTTACATTTTTTTTACGTGGCAGGTGGTGGTGTAGTTCTTACGTTCTTACAGTATACCATACCGGGCGTTGCCTATTTTCCGGCAACTCTCTTAGCCACACTTTCCTTTACCATAACTTACTACTATCCTAAGCTTTATCTCTCCTCAAATTTACAGCTTCAATCCTATTATCTATCTCTTTCGCTCAGTTTGTTCTTGTTTATCCTTTTTGTTCTTTCGTCTTTTGTTATTTTTGTCTCTAAATTCTCGCTGCGCGCCGTGGTTGTTTGGTTTTCTCCGGGCTAGGCTCCGGGAAGGTGCATATAACTATTCATTTAAAATAAAGTTCTTCTTCTTCTTCTCGTTCTTGACTCGAAACTCAAAGGTCCCTGGTTCGAAACCCACGTATGTTTTGGATGCAGTTCTTTTTCTTTAGGAACCCACGTAGGTTTGGGTGTAGTTTTTTTTTTTACTTTATTTTATAATGAATGTTTCACCAATTAAGTTCGTACGTTAAAATTAAAAATATTTAAATATGACCTACTTAAGGTTATGTTCAAAATTAATGGAGGACTGAATCGCATATTTATGAATGATAATTAATGTCTGGAAGCCATATTGGATATATTTGAAAATTTCAGAAAATTTTTACCTTTTTAAATTTTTTAATAATTCTTAGGAATATCCTATTTAGTTTAATACATTTAATTTATTCTTAAGTTAGTTTTATCATCTTATTGCCGCCATATTGGATCCGCCATCTTCAATTTTTTTCTGGAACTTAAAATTTCGCCCATTTTAACTTAAGGTATTTGTATACTAAAATTAACTTTTACAGATTTAAATATAATTTGGTATGCTAATAAATAAAGTGATTTTACACTTGAATTTTCAATAAAAATAAAATCGTCCGGAGTAATCGCTTCGGAAAGTTTGACTTTTATAGACAAAGATGCCTTATTTGACGTAGTAGAGCTCGGCTTAAGTTCATTTTCGCTATTAATACCACAATTTTTTGCAAATATGCTTCAAAAACTAACATAACATTAAGTATTTTCTTATTAATACTCTGTTAAAATCCTGAAAAAATCGTCCGTCTAGTATAAAAAGTTATTAGAACTTTAATCAATTTAAGTGTAAATAAAATAGCTGTTGAAATTGATTAGCAATGTTGCATATTAAGAAGATGGCGCAATATTTCAATTTTTAAAAAGTATAAAACTAAAAACTAGTATAAATGCTCTTTACATTTGTTGCCTACAAATTTTGATGATATCTGATATCTCATTAAGATCCCCAACATTTGATGGTGTATGACTACTGTAACGAAAATACAAAATTTCATTGGATTTCGTTCACGCATTACAGATATATGGCGGAAAGAAAATTTTTCCAAATAATATAAAACACCCTTGTATTTCGAAAATGGGTCTGCTTTAGCCATTACTGTATGAGGATATAAGATCACCTCAATGTTCTCTATCTTTCTCTCTCCTCATAATTATCCGGTATATAGTTTAAAAAATTAATTTAACATTTTTTATCTAATGATTTTCACATGATATACATTTTACTATCACGCCACAAGTTCATTAAAGCTTTTATTTAAAAAACATTTACGTTTTATTAATTTAACTCGAATACTATTAGACTCTCTAATCCATTATCTGCTATAGAAATAATGTTTCCAGGTAAATATATACACCTTCCATTATGCTGTTCTACTCTACAACACGCTAGATCTAGATTATAAAATAATACCTGTGCAGTAAAACTGAACAATTTTAAAATTGAAAACTCTGCTTACATTGAATGTTAAATGTTGATTATGAAACGATAGTTTGAAATCGCTTTCCGGGTGGTTTAGTACGGGGGCGTGGTGTGTTCTAGATGAGAAAATATAAGAAAAGCCTGATTTATTTAACATATAATTCAAGAGATACCAGGGGCGCAGCCAGGGGGAGCTATGCCCCCCCCCCAAAGGCCGTCCTCTATGAACCAAAAATAAAGACGCATAATCTCTATCAGTACAAAGCAGTATTCAAACTATCTCTTGAAATAAATATTTTGTAATTAATGCTAATATTACCTATCTAGTAGAGAAATCTATACACATCCGTTTACAACAATTTTCTGAAAAGTTGTTCTCATCCTCTGGAGAGGCCGGTTCTATTGCCCCCCCCCCCCCCAGATGAATTTTCTGGCTGCGCCACTGAGAGATACACATTAAAAAGTTTGACTGAAACGTTTCAAATTGTCACTCATAACCTACTTCATAAAAAGCTGGAAATCTACCACACACGCAGAATTAAACATAAAATAGACACAAATGACAGTAAACAACCTACCCGTCAACCCACCTCCCCGAGGATCATCTTTAAGTTAGTCGGTTAAAAATACATTAGAATTCGTTATTTGTTCATTTTTACATTGACATCAATATCAATATTAGGAAATAAGATTTATTTATGTTCTGGTGTTCGTGAAACTAGCCGAGATAGGAATACCTTACTCTTATTCTGAAACATCTCATACAGGAATTTGGAATATTTAGATTTATTTTATGAACCTCTCGTTTTAATCCCAACATTCTCGGGCATTCCCAACCTGACTATTTTGAAACATTTGGAGACAAGCTTTGCAAGGTATCTACATATTTACACAGATGCATCCAAGATTTCTAAAAATGTGGAATGTGTTGTTTATATCCCATCCAGCAAATTCAAAATCAAAATGAAGTTGACAGAAAACACATCTGCATTTGTTGGAAAAGCCTTAGAATACCTATATTAAATGTATGTCAAGTATGCAGTAATCTACATAGACTCTTTGGGCGTTTTGACAAGCATTAAAAGTGAAAAAATATTCAGTTACACCCACACAAATTCATATATTCTCCATATAAATCTTCTTCTATGAGAACTTAATAAAAATAATATTCTTGTCAATTTTATTTGGGTTAAATCCCATGTAGGAATGCCACATAACGAGCGCGTTGATCGTCTTGCTAAAGAATCTGCCTTATCTAATAATCACTCAAACATTAAGATATGTTTATCAGAATGTATAATTTCATCCAGACATAAAACATACAATAATTGGTAAAATTCATATGGAAATCATCGTTTAGATAACTCTACGAACCAGTACACCCAAGTTGTGGACAATATCCCCAAATCATCATGGTTTAAAGGCGTTAACGCCCCTAGAAAATTTATTACCACAATTTGTAGAATAAGGTTCAGCCACGCTTGCTACCCAAAACATCTAAATAGAATTGTAGTTCTTAACTCAGACATCCGTAGTACATGCGGCACCACGGGCGATCTGGACCATATTTTTTTAATTGTCGGAATCACCAAATGGCTACTCCTCTCGCAAAAAATGCTATTCATCTATTGGCCCTTGAAAACATGCAAAACTACAACGTGTTAATTATTTTTTTGAACACTATTAAACTGTTGCTTTGATTAATGGTGTGACCACACCTTTAGCTTTTTATTGGTTTCTTGTAATTATTTCAGTAATTTTACTTCCACATCCAGTGGAAGTATAGTAACGACAAAAAATTTTTTTAAAATTTTTATTGTTCAAATAGGCTTAGAATGTCATGAAACGTCGAGATTTTAAGTTTGAGCGAAAAAAAATTTCTGTCTGGGTCTGTCTGTCGGTCTGTCTGTCGGTCTGTCTGTCGGTCTGTCTGTCGGTCTGTCTGTCGGTCTGTCTGTCGGTCTGTCTGTCGGTCTGTCTGTCGGTCTGTCTGTCGGTCTGTCTGTCTGTCGGTCTGTCTGTCTGTCTGTCGGTCTGTCTGTCTGTAACTTTTCTTTGTGCGCACGTTTACTCTGGAACCGTTTGAGATATTGACTTGAAATTTGGTACTTTAACGAGATCTAGGACTAGATTATATTTTCATCTTGTTCCGTCGAAGGGTTGGGGGGTAAATTGGGGTAAATTTGGGGTAAATAGGTAAATCAAGTAGGTAAGAGTCCATAAAATTGGTATTTAGTATGTACAAGAGAAGCTAAGGTCTCAAAAAAAAAATTGACAGTAGCCACCCCCATTACCACCCCCACCCCATTATTAAAGGGGATGAAAAAAAATTGTGATTTAGTGTGTGTATAAGAACCAGAAACCTCAAAATATTTTTTTACTTCATCCACCCCCACTACCACCCCCTATCACCACCCCCACCCCACTATCGATGTGGGGTATCGTTTTATGGGTTTTTGGGGTAGAGGATTTCAAATTTTATATTATTAAAGTTCCATAAACAATTATTTCCACATACAAAATTTTTTCGTTGTGAGTGACTTGGATAGAAAATCTGGATGTAGAAGTAGTGATTTCTTGGGCAGCGGTTTTTAATTTTGATAACAGCGGACACTACCGCACCGATAGAAATTAATGTAACTATTCATTTTAAGAGAGTACAGTTGTATAGTAATGTGCGTTAGAGCCGCATCACGTGCGATGAACTTATAGTTTACAATTTCCGACTTTACCCTTTGGCATAGTCCAATATAGCATTTTACTTAATTATTTAATGTGTCAAGTGCATAAAATATCAGAATCCCAATTTCTATTTCCACCTTTTATTCCCGTCTCTGATATTCAAAGCAGGAGTCAAAAAGAGCGGAGCTGCCGAATTGGGGTAAGTGAACACGTGGAATAAATTATATCTATTAATTTTGTAAATCTAGACAGTCCACTCATAAATAAAACAAAGCGTATGTGGTCGCTACACCAATTAAGCTAGCTTGGTATTCCTTAATTGTCTATATACACCCCCTTCCCGTGGTCTACCTGTGTAATGTTATCATAAAAAAAATATCCTGATATATCCTGGACGAGAAGAGAGTGTCCTTGCGATATATCCTTTGTGTTTCTCTACTGTCGTGTTAGGTTAATTTAGGGAATTAATTAGGCAATAAATATACATTATGTAATTGGCTAATGGAGAAAACTAAATGCCGCAAAAAAAGGTCTAATTAACTGGTTGACGGTGAAATTTTATTTCATAATTTTTAGCGATCTTTTTTATGAGCGGTTCAATTTTTTTTTAATATTTTTTCACCCTTTAATGTGGTCTCTTTATTTAGTTTCTGCACAGGAAAATATCCTTCGTTGTGACTTTTTAAACTTTGAGATTAAGCTACTTATCAGAGAAACCTGAAATTTTTATATATCAAATTTTATGTAAATTTGCAAAAATATTGCAATTATCGCAGTCATATTGGATTCATCGTTTTGAGTTCTTAATATCTCACATCGGATTAATTATCAGCTACTCCTAAAATACCTAACTACCAATTTTAACGAAATTTAGACTGATAAAGGATACTTTTCAATTAAAGTTTCCAGGAAATCGTCTGGAGTTTCCGGAACGAAATGTTGATAAAAATGAAAGTTTCCAATAAAATATTTGAATATTCCGAAAGTTTCCAAACTAAAATTTCCCTGAATTTTGGAAACTTTCAAATATTTTATTGTATGTATCAAAATTTCGTTCGGGAAACTTTCAAATGAAAAATTTCCTTTACCCGTCTGTGGAATTTTTTATCACAGCATTAAATTTTACTTCCACATCCAGTGGAAGTATAGTAGCACAAAAAAATTTTGAAAATTTTTGTTGTTCAAGTAGGCTTAGAATGTCATGAAACGTCAAGATTTAGAACAAAAAAACACACCTAGACGGAGTCAACAGATCTTCTATTATTTCTTGATTCTATAATAAGTGGGTTACCCCGAGTAGTATGGATGTGCAGTGCGTTTCCTCGGGTACTATGGATGTGCAGTGCGTTTCCTCGGGTACTATGGATATGCAGTAGGTTTCCACGAGTATTATGGACGCGTAGTGGCTTTCCTGGGGTGGGTGGGTTTTCTCGAGTAACTGGATGCGCAGTGAATTTCCTCGAGTACCATCGATGCGCAGTAGGTTACCTCGAGTGGTACGGATGCGAAGTAGGTTTCCTCGAGTATTTTGGCTGGACAGTGGCTTTTCTCAAGTACTATATTAGCATATTAGGTTACCTCAAGTGGTATGAATGCGCAATGGGTTTCCTCGAGAATTATGGACGCGCAGTGGCTTTCCTCGAGTAAATAGGATGTACAGTGGATTACCTCGAGTAGTGTAGATGCGTAGTAGGTTTCCTTGAAGAAAATGCTTGAAGTAGAAGCTTTACTTCTATCGTGTAGTCCACGGCACACAATGATCTTTTATATCTTTGTCATGTCATTTTCTGCCTATTAATTCCACATCCAGTGGAAGTATACTAACGTAAAAAAAATTTTTGAAAATTTTCATTGTTCAAACAGGCTTAGAATGTCATGAAACGTCAAGATTTTGAACAAAAAATATATGTCTGTCGCGTCGGTCTGTCTGTTGGTCTTGTAACTTTTTGGTGCTCACGATTACTCTGGAACCGTTTAAGATATTGACTTAAAATTTGGCACACGTATGTATTTTAACAAGATCTGGATATAGATTATATATTGACCATATTCCATTGAAGAGTTGAGGAAAAAATTGGGGTAAATGGGGTAAATAGGTAAATTAGCCAAGTAAGAGTGCATGAAATTGGTATTTAGTTAATATAGAAGAGCTAAGGTCTCAAAAAAAAATGTTGGTGTTAGTCACCACTATTACCACCACACCCCGTTATTAATGGGGGTGAAAAAATATTGTGATTTAGTGTGTGTACAAGAACCAGTCATCAAAAATTTTTTTCACTTCATTCACCCACCACTACCGATGTTGCATATCATTTTATGGGTTTTTGGGTTCACGATTTCAAAGATTATATTATTAAAGTTACATAAACAATTATTTCCACCTAGTGGAGTACAAATATAGTATTTTAGTTGTAAGAGACTTAGATAGGAAGTCTGGATGTAGAAGTAGTGATTCTTTAGGCAGCGGTTTTTATGAAATTAAATTATCACTACACTTCTCCAAGTTATAGGCTAAAAGAATTTTGTTTTTATACTAGACGTAGCTTGATGCAGTTAAAATGAGACCACCGCCGAGCCATATGAAGTCGGATAAAAAGAAGTACTCGTGACATTTGTTGAAACGTTTATACTTCAGATATTTCTTATTTCGGACAAATTGCAAAAAAATGCGTAAATATAATGGTTTTCGCGATTTAAAAAAAGAGTGCAAAATATACTGGAATATGAGATTCTGATGTCTGGTAAAAACAGTTTTTTTTATTTGCGTGCCTGTGTAATTATTTCAAACAGGTTATTAACATAAATTTTCAAAACAACCTTCAGTTTTTTTTAAAATTGCATCCACATCTTAGGCCTCCGGCAAATAAAAATTATTTTCAAATAACAAATAACTGCCTTCCAGCAGTCTCCAAGGGGCATCACGTCGTTACACGTACCGTTGCGCCTTAGTATTATACTTTAAATATACTCTAATAAAATACACTCATCAAATACAATAGGCTATATCAGAATATGAACAGGTAATAAATATCTCAAATGGCAATGGTTTCAAACAGTAAACAAGGATATTGGAGGTCTCCCTATTCCGGTCTCTATTTCTTCAGAGATTAGTTTTTTGAAAACCAATTCACATTTACTCCTTTACTGATGCAAAATACTTTTTTATTCCATCCCTATTAAATTACATGTGTAATTTTGATACTTTTTATATCTTATATTGGCGTGCTCAATAAAAACATTTTGCTCTAAAATTATGATAGAACATATTTCATGTAAAATACGACAGTTAATAGTCCAAAATTTCCATAATATGTGGGCGGACGAAAATTTCCATGCCATAACTGAAATCCATTTCCAAGAGCAATTTCGGTTAATGCTTGTGTAGGAATTATTGGTAATAATCTTATAGACTTTTTTCTGCCAAGACGTCTTAATGGACAATCTTACCTGCATTTTCTCCAAGAAGAACTACCTGTGTTGCTTGAATATGTACCAGTTGCGTTAAGGATTCAAATGTGGTACATGCACGATGGAGCTCCAGTTCATTTCAGTGTAATTAATTGTTCGCGATCATTTGCATGCGTATATGTCGCGAGGGACCTCAGCAATGGCCAGCAAGATCCCTCGATCACAATAGTTTGGATTTCTTTTTGTGGGGTCTTCTTAAATTCCTGACGTTTACTGTGTATAAAACTCCCATTAACGCTTTAGAAGATTTAAGAGAGCGAATAGTTGCCTCGTGTGAAACAATAATTTAATTGATTTAAGAAAAAGAAAACCGCAACGGACCGTTTTCATGTAGAATTGACCAGGCTAATCAAAAATCTACATGTAAAAATGTCAGTGGCGTACTAATTTTTTTTTTAAATATCAGAGGACATGTCTGCAGAGACGCCATTGCTGGAGCAATAAAATAACTTTTATAAATAAAATATGTGGTTTTATATTCTATTAACACATACCAAAATTGAAAATAATATCTAAAGTACATTCTGAGATACTAAAAAATAACGATTTAAAAAAATAACGCCCTGTAGCAAAAAATTTAAGCCATTGCGGACATATGTTCATATGAACTTTTCTACATAAAAGGACCTAAGGAATCACACCCTGAAATATTAGCATCATTAATGAACACCCTGTATTCGACTAATTATATTGCGTGGACAATGTATCTGACGCTCTCATATCCCGCTGTGCTATTTTTTTCTTTCGTTAATGTGTACAGTGATAAAGTAGAAGTATATAACTTGAACGATAAAGATATTATCTTCAGGGCTCCAGTTACACAAAGCATTATTGTAATAATAATAAACCTCCCAGTCTTTCAAGTAAGAAATTATAAGTTAAACAACGACCTGAGTTACACATGAACAGTGTGCCGTAGCCGGCTCTACTTCAGGTGCCGAGTTTAATATAAAATTTAAGATTAGGGGAAGTTTATTACAGCTCGCAACTCTCGTTCAATAAAAAAGTTTGAGGAACTCGGAAGCTTAACGGGATGTTTCAATTATTTCTTTTTTAATCGGGGGTGTAAAATACCACTATGCCATATTTTATCTCTCTTTGTCATTTCCTGGAAAACTTTAATAACTTAACTAGTCGAGTCGCTTTGCCGGCATCGAACACAATTCACTTAAAACCTTTTATTGGGAATGAGTTATGGAGTCTTGTGGTTTGACAATATTTCTCCTGTATTATAAATTCAGCATTTGATTAAAAATGCTTGGTTTCAAACTTTTCTATTGAAAATTATTGGGGCTCATAAGCATAAAATTTAAAAATGTCAAAAAATTGGTTCATTTACGTGTGAAAATAAAGACTAAAAGGGAGCATATATTTTATTTTCTTTCTCTTCCTTTCCTGGGTATCAACAAAGGCTTATTTGGTCACGACAAAAGTGTCCAGTTAAATATATAGTCGGCATAGAGTCAAATCAATGAATGCCCTAAAGGGGCTTGTAGAGAACATTGAGGAGGGGAGAATTTTCCTCTTCAGGGAAGTGTTGTGGGTGGTTAGGAGGTAAACATACTAAAAGTCCCCGCCCCTAGCCATGCCGCTTCAGGGGGGGGAAGGGGGTGGAAAGGTCCTTTTTTAGATGCGTCGTACGGAAAAAGGTAATCTATGAAAAATTAAACATAATTAAATTTCCTACAAGAATGTCTATATTCATTTTCTTCCAATGTGTTATAGTTTCCGAGATATTCGCCAGCCAAAATCGACAATTAATAAATAAGTTAATTAAATATTTGAAATGTTTCTATCAAAACGGTTTACCGTGATCTGCTAATAAATCACAGTCACAGAACAATCTTTATTTTACAACACTCGACGTATTTACTAACGTAATATTTTGTCGAAATAATAATAATAATAAACAATAATAATAATAATAATAAACAATCTTTATTTGACATATACATATATAAATACATATACAAATCAAATGGGAGGAAGTATCGAAAGTGTCGTTATTGCAACTTCCCCCGAGTGAAAATACAGGTAATAGAATTCTTATATTTAACCTTATAGTTACTATAAACAAATGATATAAAAGTAAATTATGCTAACATGTTTTTCTGCTGGTCTAGTAGTTCTTTCCTGAGTTTATTTTTAAATTGAAATATGGAACTTGTGGACATAAATATACTAAGATGCTTGTTTAACAATTTAGGTGCAAGATAAGAAAAGCAACCCTCAAATTTACTTGTATTATGTTTTGGAATGGTATAATTATCGATATATCTTAAGTTCACATTATGAGTATTAGATCTGCGTTCAAGAAAGGCAGATAAGTATTGGGGTGTATTATTGGTAACAATATTATAAAGGAGCGTACCGTACAGGAAAGTAAATCTGTTTTCTATTTTTAAAATATTTTTATCGACATAATGTGGTGTTATATGGTCCTTTTTATCTATGTTATAAGAGAATCTAAAGCAGCAGTTTTGCACAACTTGAATTTTATTCTGAAAGTTTTTGCTAAGAAAGTGAAAGTATACACTACTGGCATAATCAAAATGACTTAATATTAAGCTATTCACTAATCTCCATTTTATATCACAGGGCAGAATGTACTTATATTTATAAATATATTTAATTTTAGAATATGCTATGCTACATTTGTTTATCACTTGCTTTTCAAAATTCATGTTTTGATCAATGATAAGTCCTAAATTTTTGGCAGCATCACTTAAATTAATGCAGTTGTTATCCAAAAAAATGTCATGAGTCACATTTTGTTTAGTTTTGGCACACAGCACTTTATTTCCGATGCACAGAGCTACTGTTTTGGTTGGATTAATCACCATACCATGGTTCATGGAATATTCAGATACCCGCTTTAAGTTTTCATTTAACACTGCAATTGATTGATCAGGATTTCGTGGATCACTTGCTATTTGAAGCTGCGCATCGTCAGCATATAGATGCATAGTACACAAGGAAGATAACACTTTTGGCAGATCGCTGGTGTATATTATAAATAGAAGCGGACCGAGAATGCTTCCTTGAGGTACGCCTTTTGTAATAGGCAAGTCAAGAGAAAGGATATCATTAGTTTTCACCATTTGGGTACGATCAGACAGATAACTAGCAAACCATTTTAACACTGTGGGATGTATATTATTATAATGGAGTTTGGCGATAAGAAGATCATGGTTGATTACGTCAAACGCTTTGCTGTAATCTAAGAGCACTAAGAATGTGGTTTGTGAATTGTCAATATTTCCTATAAGATCATTGGTGATTTTCATTAGCGCTGTTGTAGTGCTGTGGTGCTTTCTAAATCCAGATTGTGTAGGAGGAAGTACGTCGTTGCTCATGATATGATCAGTGAGTCTTCTACTCATTATTTTCTCTAGAAGTTTTGATAAAGGTGGCAGAACACTTATTGGTCTAAGATCTTTAAGTTCGGTGGCTAATGAAACTTTAGGAAGAGGGGTTATTATCGATTTTTTCCAAATGGAAGGAATAGTAGAATGTTCAAATGATGTATTTATAATATGTGTTATGGCATTCTTACAGTATGGAAAAACATGGCGTAGCATTTCCAAATTGATATTATCAGAGCCGAAGGCGAATGATTTAATCTCTTTGAGAGTTTGTTCTACTTCCTCCACCAAAACTACAGGAAGTTCCATTTCAGTTGATGAAGAACTGGCGATATTGTTTCGGTAAAAATCTAAAGTGTCATTATTTATGGATCCGGCTGGTATATTTGTAAAGAATTGGTTTATCTCATTAGCGTTGTTGATATCAGGGGAAATTTCATTACGGGGTTTACTATGTACATTCCAGTTTGCAAAGTCTTTCCACAGTTTTTTCGGATTGTTTCTGTTTAAATTTATTTGATGGGTAATATACGCTTTCTTTTCATTTTTGATTGCCAGAGATAGATAATTTTTGAGATCCTTGAAAGTCTGTAAGTGATTTTCTAATTTCGTTTTTTTATATTTATTATATGCACGATCTTTAAGCCGGATAATTTGTTTAATGGTGTCAGTGATGTAGGGCCTTGGTGGGTGTTTGAAGGTAACGGTCCTGTATGGTGCATGTATATCAAATAGAGTTATAATAGCTTTATTAAGAAACTCAACTTTGTCATCGATATGAGTTAATGTGTTTAGGTAATTCCAGTTCACGGAAGAGGCATCTTTTGCAAATTCATTTAGATTAAAAATGCGATAATCTCTATAGGTTACCTTTCGAGGTAAATTTTTTGCAATATTATAATCTAATTTACAGTAAGTTAATCTGTGATCGGACATGTTGAGCATATCAAGTGTGCTACATTCTATAACTCTATCTTTTGTATTTGTACAGATTATATCGATAAGTGTTGAACTAGTGTCACTTACACGAGTAGGTTCATTAACGTGTTGCACAAGGTTGAAGCATTTCAATATATTACTAATATATTTGTATTGAGTTGTATCTTTTTTGTAAAAGTCAATATTTAAATCTCCAACGAAGATAATATCATCGACTACGCCAGAAATGTTGCTAAGAACTTCCTCTAAGTTGTTTAAATATGTAATGTTACATAAAGGAGGACGATATCCTACACCAAGGGCTAGCTTTCTGTTATTAAGGGTAATAGAAATCCATAACTGTTCGAAATGACAATCGTCTTCAATGTAATCTGTAATTATTAAACTGTGTTTGATATTTTTATGTACATAACAACATACGCCTCCCCCTCTTCTAGAACGATCTTGCCGCAACAAAGTGTACTCGGGTATAACAAAATTTTCTGATGGGTCATTAGGAGCTAGCCATGTTTCGCTTATCGCTATGATGTCAAATTGTTGCTCAATAACAAGGGCAGAGAAGTCGTCAAAACAGGAGTTTAAAGATCTAATATTGACATGACAGATGTGTAATATGTTGTAGTCTAGTTTATTGATTTTCATTGCTGATTGCTATTCGGATTGGCAGCTTAGATTAGCCAGAGTTCTAGATCTTATTAAATTTAATTTGGAGACGTAGCATGGACATTTGGGATCATTTGCAGAGTGGTGGAAGCTGTAATTCGTTTTATATTGCTTGTTAGACTTGATACAAAATGCACATTTTTGTACATTAGATGTACACAGGTTTTTCTCATGTCCATCGGCGCAATTGATACACACTGGAATTCTACTAGGGCAGTCTTTTGATATATGGCCAAAATTACAGCAACTAAAGCAACGCTTCACGTGGTAAGAATCATGTACTTTGCAGCGGTACCATCCAACATAAATATATTCCTTGTTCAGCAACGATATTCTAGTTTTGGCGTCAACTGCAGCAATTATGTCTGTCGAATTTTCATGGTCGATTTTTCGTACTATTTTGAATTCGAAATCAGGATGATCGGTGGAAATATTATTGTGCCTTGTTATTTCAGAAACCAAATTTTCATTATTTATTGGATTTTGAAGTTTTTCTGTACCGAAGATTATTACTTTTGGGTTAAAAATTTTTGATGTAGATAATTCACAATTTTCCCCTATTTTGTTTTCTAAATTTTCCTTAAGCTTCTTTAGTGATTCAGGGTTGTCACAATTAATTAAAACTCCAGAATTAGTCGTTTTAATTTTATTAACGGCAATTGATAACTCAGCGGGATTTACTGCTGTCCTTATTTCAGTTAATACATCAGCTGGGGCTTGATTGGTATTGCGAGGTTTTATTAATATAGAATGATTGGAGGTTGGTTTTTTATTGGAAGATTTCACTATATTGCTGTACGTAGCGATATTAGTTGACGGAATTCCTTGACTGTTTTTAAGGCTGCTCTTATCAGCGGCGTCTTTTTTGCTAGGACCGATATGAGAGTCTCGTCTATTAGCGTTATTATCTTTGGACTGAACAATTAAGTTGGACGTAATCGATTGTATTAAATGTTCTTTTTCTTGTTCCAGTTGTAGACGAAATTTATTAAAATACAAATTTAACGTTTCTTCTACTTTTTGTTGTATGAATGCGGGAATAATAGAGTCTATTTTCAGACATACCTTGCACAGCCATTTTATGGAATCCACTGGTTTGATTTTTGGTGAAATCTATACATTTCTTTAAATATACAGTGTGACTCACTTAAAATGAAGATACCTTTATAATTTGTTTATTTTGTATCCGATTTAAGTCAAATTTTACTAAAGTATAGAACAAATTAGGATCTACTTATAACTAGAAAAACATTCACCTGCTACAAATGCTACCATATGCGGAAAAAATAAAAAATCATATTAGACATTTATTTATCAGAAAATTTCGTTAATAAAACTTGTTCAGAATTGTCCAAAAACCCTGAGTCCAAAATTTAATCAAAATTAAAAAATTGAAAAATTAAAATTTAAAAAAAATTTAAAATGATTTTTCAAAAAATTGCAAATTGCTTTACAACTACCTGGCAGATTGGGTTTTAGTCCAATCAATAAAAAAAAATGGAAGTGATGAGAGCTCTAGTTTGATATTTGCTACGGATTTCAAAAATGAATGGTATCGGTAGGTGTTGAAGGAGTCCTCCTTTGCTGGGGCGCCATACCATTTTAATATGCATAATCGTACAGCATCCTCAACATCAACATAAGCTCCTTTGGCTGCTCTTCGAACATCAAGGTGTTTTTGGTAAAGTTTTATAAAACCAAGTTTACTCTTCCGGAATATTGCAAATGTTGAATCGCAGCTAGTGAAAGCATGCAGGAACAGAATTTCTTCCATTCCCAGCTACTGCATTTGGTGGATAGAGTAAACATTGGTTTGAACTTTTCCTCTGCCAGGTTTTATTAATAAAATATTGCGGTCTCGTGGAGACTTTGCAGTAAGCAACTGCGAGGTCCACATCTTTCCCAATGACAGCCACATTGGATGTTTCTCTTATGGACTGTTCGATAGCTGTGCTTACAATAAGAACGTCAGCATCGTCTGATGCGTGCTGAGTTGTGATGCCGCTTTCGTGCAGTTTAGACCTCAGTAGGTTGATCAGTCTATATTTATTGTGCTGATTGGAGAGGAATAAATCTTGATTCACTGTTATTTCGGTGTCCACATTGAAATGGATATCTACCGACTTTTTCATTCGGTAGCATCTTACTGTTTTGCCGCATTAGTGCTGTTTGGAGAGTTGTTGTATCCATCAAAAACAACTGTGCATCTTCTCCCTGGGTAGTGGGTCTTGACGAATTTCACTACAAATTGCGGAACAGTTTCCGCAATTTGTAGTGAAATTCGTCAAGACCCACTACCCAGGGAGGAGATGCACAGTTGTTTTTGATGGATACAACAACTCTCCAAACAGCATTAAGGCGGCAAAACAGGAAGATGCTACCGAATGAAAAAGTCGGTAGAGGATCCCCTTTGTCAGATGACTTTATGATGAGAAACCCCACATCAATAACCAAATCAAATTTTAGTATATGTACGCTCTCGTTGGTTGGTTCAAACAGCTTGAACAGGATAGACTTTTGGTTTTTTTTCATACCACTATTGAATAAGGCTAAGGGAAATGGAGCCAATTCGTATCGTAAATAATCCTTCAAGTCTTCATTACTTTTTTGCAAATGGAAATCCTTTGGAAGAGTAGGAAAGGGTCTGCTACAACTTCTTCACCATTGAGCTTGATGGATGAACTGACAGAGGAAATGAGGAGTGCCCTGTCTTTGCGTGACAATTTGACATCTGAAAACGGCAATGTTACCATTTTATTCATTGCTTGTTTGCTACGTGAAACAGTGTCATAGCAGTTGACTGTATCGTCTCCCACCACCACCATGGCTATCGACATGATGTCAATGAATTCAGGAAAGGGAGGATGATTTTTTAGCTACGTTGTGAATTTAGCAATGTCAGCCATATCTTTTGTTATGCGTGCTTCCCCAAAATCCTTATGCTGCTCACTCGACGTGAAGAAAACTACACAGAACTCTTCCAGTGAAGTGCAGACGTCATGAATTGCACTCATTCCCACAATCCACTTGCTGGTTACACTATCTGTGACACCCCAGGTCAGGCCAACAAAATTTATGAGATTATAAGATGTAATTTTATTTTTCATCATTCCAAATTAAATACCCTGAACACATTCTTGAAGAGGGAAATTCTCCCTCCTTCCATGTGCTCTGAAATCTCCTTTTGGGTATTTATTGATTGGATTAAAACCCAAGCTGCCAGGTCTTGTGCCAGGTAGTTGTAAATTTGCAATTTTTTTAAAAATAATTATTTTAAAATTTTTTTAAATTTTAACTTCTCAGTTTTTTTATTTTGATTAAATTTTGGACTTAGGGTTTTTGGAAAATTTTGAACAAGTTTCATTAACAAAATTTTCCGATAAAGAAATGCCTAATATGATTTTTTATTTTTTTCCACATATATTGGTGGCGCAGGTGGTTTTGCATTTGTAGAAGGCGAATATTTTTCTGGTTATAAGTAGATCCTAATTTGTTCTATACTTTAGTAAAATTTGATTCAAATCGGAAACAAAATAAAAAAGTTATAATGATGTCTTCATTTTAAGTGAGTCACACTGTATATTTAAGAAAATGTATAGAATTTGACAAAATATTACGTTATAGTCCACTCAAATTAGGAAAAAAGCGGAGAAAAATTCTGAACAGCAGTTTCTCTGCATAGGAAGTAAGTATTCAACTTTTAGAACAAGGTTTTGCTTTTGCGCAGAAAAAAAGACATGATTTTTGAGATATATACATATATATACGTTTTTTCGTGTATTCTTTCATTTGGACGTATATATTTCGAAAAGTACGCGTTTTTAAAGCTAAATGAACATAGGTAAATGCGTTCAGAATACGATTTCCCATAAAAAAGGTGTTATACATTTCTCTGATATCTTATTGGCTTTTCCAGAAAAGCGACTTGAAAAATATATATATATATATATATATATATATATATATATATATATATATATATATATATATATATATATATATATTGCACTGTACTGTGTGTGTATGTTGTAGACATACGAGGTAGTTTTGGGGCGCCAGGCAGCACGAGGGCTGTCAAATTTATTTTCTTACCTCTACATGCACCACACAGGCATTCGGAGCACGATTTCCACACCAGGAGGATTGACTCCGCTCAGGGAAGAAGCCGGTTCAAGTTTATTATTTTTTTTTTAAATATCAGGAAGCAAATAAATAACACACAAGTTTGGTCAGAAATGTTTGAACAGAAACCTTTTATTAAAATTTTAAATTTTGACCTGGATTGAATTTCTTAATTACAAAATGGTGAACAATATCTCTTAAAATAACTTATGCTAATCGGCCTTTAGATTTTTGATTTGATAATAATCAGTGCTTTTGCTTTTATGAAAATTTTATATTCAAATTGAAAATTTTATTTTAACGAAGACGATTTTTTAATAGAAATAAATAAATTGACACTTTTGTGTCTAGTATTCTTTATTTAGAATTTGATAAAAGCTTTTACCTTTGTGCTAATCCCAATTGACGACGAAAGTTGGTTGCAACCACGCGACCGTTCTTCACAAGCGAAAAGTCCTGTCGAAACAGCCTGAAGTTCTCTGTTGACACGCTGTCTTCAAGTCGGTAAAGTGACTCGTTACAATGGTGATGTTTTGTTTTGATATAATCAGGATTCTTGAATATTCCTCTTGAAAAACCAGGATACTGATTGCGTTGCACTATTTGGCACTTTAATTAGACGCAGGTAGGTGTTTTACCCTTACCTTTCGGAGCAAACACTTTTTATTTTATTTTCGAAGACGATACTTTTTTTTTTGTTGTTTACAAAATTTTTATTTGCATTTTAATTTTTAATTTCCAATTTATCAGATGTATTTATTTTGAGTCGTGACTAATTTTCAAAATTATAATGTTAAAACTTGATTTGACCATTCACAGGTCACAAAATATATTTTTCAAAACTTAGGTTATAATTTCAGCAAATTCTGATTGAACCTCTCCCTTTGAATGATAATTAACGACTGAATGCTAAAATATGGCTTCTAATTGGCCTGGTTTGACAATTTTAAAAAAAATCTGGATTACTAGATTTTGACTTTTGATGTTTATTTTTGGAAATTTTATGATTTTGAGCTTATTTTTAATACAATGCTTATTTTTCTTTCTGTACTTTATTCCTAGCTTTAAGCTGATCATTTTGGTATGCAACATGCCTAGTTTGAATGATGTATTTTGAGGTTACCTGATCAGTTGGAAATTTCACAAAAACACTCTTAAAAACTAATTACAGCTATTAAAAACACTTCCAGGTCAAACATAAAGCTATAACGAATATTTTCTTACATAATAAACATAGAACAACATTTTATTTAATCTAACATGAACAAATGTTTTTTCAGAGTCTCGGAGACCCTATACTGTGAAGTGTCCAGCCCTAACTATGGACAGTGCATGTAGCAATTTGCACTAAAACAACATTGTGTAACATAATCTAACTTCTAGTAGTGAAATTACACTGAAAAAATCTTAATTTATACCAATTTGACAAGAATATATGGTAGCGTCCCATACCTAGAAGTTTGAAAGTCAGCTGTGGCCCCCTTTTCAAGTCTTTTGTTGGAAATAACCACGCTGTTAAGTGAACTAAGGTATGTAACTTTATGTTTTAATGCTTTTTAGTCTATTACGATTAACATTTTACACAATTTTTGACATGATTAGAATTTACCGTTGGCTGTCCGAGCCTTGTTTTGACCAAATTCATAGGAGCTTAAAATGTTTGTTTGATTTTGTTCCTTATGAACTTATAAGTTTATTATGAGTAATTTCTCACTTTTTAACACATGTTTAGTCTATTTGGAATTTTAATAGTAATGATTTTGTCTATTTTTAGGCTGTCCTTGTAGCCAGAAAGTACCTAGGTAGGTTCTACACTGCTCCAACAAGCAAATCCCGCACTGTGGTCCTTTTGCCTGCCGTTGAGAGTTTTCGAAGCACTAATTTTACAATTAGATTGTACAGAGTGATTTTCTCTATAGGTATGTTACAATTTTTATACAATATTTTACAAAGTACATGTTTAATTACAAAATATGGCAAAGCATTTCTAAACCAAACCTTGCCTATCATTTCACTGTTCCTTCTGTGTAGTTTGAACATGAGGAAAGTCAATACACCCTGCTATGGCTCTCACGCTTAACGTGTACACCATTTGCGATTTAAAGTGTTGATAAATTTTTATAAAATGTTTTATTTTTGATTTAAAATTTTACTTTGTGTATTTTCTAAAATCGAGCATTGTCCATTGATCGGTGGGCTATGTCATGGCATTCCCCCTTTAACTAATAATAATTTTTGACTGGTGACAATTTTGTTAGTTACCAATATGGCATGACATGCACACAGTCAAATTAAAATTAAATTTTTATAACATTCTGTCTAGCCTGGCTCATATGGATACATCAGACTGACGTGAAATCTTCCCCTTATCGAGTTGTCATAAATATTCTTTAATTCATAGGTATTTTCATTCAATATTTTGTGTACCACGTACGGTCCTTCGTATGGGTACTGCAATTTAGCGCAAATATCGTTTTTATAGTCCGATACCCTTAATCTTTTGATTACTACTTTCTCCCCTTCTTGGAATGAAACTTTCTTCTTAATTTTTTTGTTTTCCCGCTTTTCATATCGCCTCGCAGTGCGATCTAATCTTTGTTTGACATTTTTGTGTACATCTTCTAGGCTTAAATTTTCATTATTTGTCCATGGCCTGACTGGTAACTGCCCAAGCATGGTTACAATTGGTGATACTTGTGTTACAGTACTTGGCACATTATTCATATAATTTTCTACATCGTTTACCGCAGAAGGCCATTCTCTATGATCGTATTGGATAATTATACGTAAAAATCTAATAAGTTCCTGGATATAGCGTTCTGCTGGGTTGGCATTTGGTCTTCTAATCGTTGTAAATACCAATTTTGTCCCCTTTTTTTCAAGATATGTTGTCAACCTTATATTATTAAAATAGGTTGCATTATCTGCCAATATTTTACATGGTTTCCCTATGTTTCTACTATAGTGACTCAATTTTTGTAGTACTGTAGTAGTATTGCATCTTTTTGTCGGGTATAGTTTAATAAATTTAGAAAAAACGTCTACTAGTATTAAAATGTGTTTATAACCGTTTTCATCAGGAATTAGGTTACTGACAAAATCCATAGCTACAAGTTCTAAAGGTTTACTGGTAGTAATGCTATAAACTATGTTCTTATTGACATGATTCTTTATTTTTGCCATGCAACATTCGTGGCATTTAATTATTATTTCCTTTGCCAAGGATAAATCCCTCTTACAGAAAAAGGTTTCCCTGAAAATCATCCAAGTTTTCCGAACTCCGATGTGTCCGAATTTAACATGCAGATCTATTATAATCTCTGCAGCTAAACTCTCGTCTAAAACATATTTTTCCTCGTTTGCAATTGTTTTTAAAATGAAATTGTTTCTTATGATGTAACCTCTACTGTGTGGGTATGTCGATATGTGGTTCCTTAATTCGTGTAATTGTGCTTGGCTGTCTATTACGTGTTGATATGTGTACAAAGTGTTGTTGTGTGAGAGTGTGTTTAATCCTACTGTGAAAGTGTTCCGCTTGTCAACTGTGTCGATTTGTCGGTTACGTGTCAAAGCGTCTGCAGTGACATTGTATCTACCCGGTCTGTGTTTAATTGTAAACGAGTACTCCTGTATGAGCAGAGACCATCTGTAAATTCGGTTATTGGCGAATCTATTCTTCATTAAGAAGCACAGAGCTGCGTGGTCTGTTTCAATAGTAAAATGGTTTCCTGTTAGGAAAAACGATAGTTTGGCCACACTGTAGGTGATCGCCAACATTTCTTTTTCGGGCGTTGAATACCTGATTTCATACGGCTTTAAGATTCTAGATATGAAACATACCGGTGTTTCAATTCCTCCTATTTCCTGTGTGAGTTCCGCGGCTATTATGTTGTCTGACGCATCGGTCCTCAACGTGAAAGGTAGCGAAAAATCCGGACTGTGAAGAAGTAGATTGTCGTGAAAGTTCATCTTTACCTTTTGAAAAGCTTCTTCCCTTCTTTCATCCCACTCCCACTTGACGTTTTTGCGAAGAAGTTCAAGTAGTGGAATCTCGAGTTCTGACAATCTCGGTATAAATTTTTTGTAGTAATTTAATATCCCCAGAAATCCCCTTAAAGTTTTCAAATTTGTCGGACGCGGATAATCTTTTATTTCTTTTACCCTTTCTTGCCCTACGCTTATGCCTTCTGGTTTAATTTTGTACCCTAAGTATTTTACATAAGTACGGTAAAACTCACATTTTTCAATGTTTAACTTTAAACCCGCTTCATTCAATGCATTCAAAATTATGTCTAAATGTTCATAATGCTTTTCTTCTGTTTCAGAAAACACTAATATATCATCGATATAATGTACGCAGAAACTATCATACTTGTCTAGTATGTTTTGCATCGCCCGGACAAGAGCTGAAGATGCTGATTGCAAACCAAAGGGTACCACTTTAAATTGAAATATGTGGCCATCTATGCTGAATCCTGTGAACTTGCGTGAGTCTGGATGCAACGGAATCAACCAAAATGAATTTTTGAGATCGAGCTTTGAGAAAACTGAATTTTTGCCGATCCTGGACAAAAGTGTGTCGATCGTTTGAGGTGCATCGAACTGTGATTTTGTGATTGTATTTAAGTTTCTAGCATCTAAACATAAACGTATTGACTCGTCTTTCTTTTTTACAACAACTAAAGGATTGATATAATTAGTTTTAGCTGATTCAATAATGTTAGAATTAATCATATTTTTAATTTCTTGCTGTACTTGTTCTCTGTGTTTATAAGGTATTGGATAAGTTTTGCACTTAAATGGTTTATTTTCGTCAACATCTAACTTGTGTTCATAACCTTTTGCAACTCTAGATTCATAATTAATTAAAGAAATGTAATTTTGCAGCATGTTTTGTATTATTTTATCAAACTTAACAGGACATCTTATCAGTAATTCTTCGGGCTTTTTATAACTAGTATTCATTACATATGTGGTACTTTCCATCATATGTTCTCCGCAATATTTATTCTTACCGCTGGCATTTTTGCCTTTTATAATATTTCCGCTGGCACTATCGCCTTTTTTACCGCATTTTTCATTTTTACCGCTGGCACCTTCGCCATTTATATTCTTAATATTAAATATGGGTATTTTTTCACCCTCAACAACTAGGATTCTCTCTCCTAAATCAATAATTGCCCTTAATTCAGATAAAATATCTTCCCCCAGAATGATATCATAATTCATTTTTGCCACAATAACAAAATCACCTTTAAATGTTTGATTTTTAATTTTAAATTCTGTACTTAATATTTTGTTGCATTCTGCGAACTTTATACCGCTTAAATTAACCAATCTTATTTTTGATATTTTTATACATTTATTTTCACCATTATTAAAATATTCATTAAAAATCTTTTCATCAATCAGACGACTGATCTCTGACCCTGAATCAACCAGTGCCCTAACATTTATATTATTTATTTGCATATTTATTATAGGTAATTGACTAATTTTTACATTTTTAAATTCATCATCCATCTCAGTTCCCAAATATTCTCTCATGTGTTCATACGTAGCTTTCGAATTTAAAATTTGCCTAACTAAAAATCCTGATTTTCAGGCCTAACATTAATTTGTGCCTCCGTTTCTATCCTATGCATGTGAGCCTGTGAATTTTCACTTCCCCTTTGTACAGTGGTATTTGCCACTTGCGAGTACGTTCTTGTATCCCCTTTTCGTTCATCATACGTTGGCTTCTTTGATTCCCAATGTACCTGTTTCTTTTCCTGTATCTGCTTACCCTGTTCCCTGTTTTGATTCATAGTTTGTTGCCCCCCATATGGCATATTCCCATTGAAATTTCTGTTTTGCCCTTCATTTCTGTCATACCTGTTATAATTATTATAGTTATTTCTGTTTTGATTGTACCTGTCCTCATTATTCCCCCCTTGATAGTTGAAATTCCCATTTTGGCTATAATTGTTCCCCTTGAAGTACCTGAAATTATTTGTCCCCTGCGTATTATCATATCTATCATATTTGTTATCTTGATTTCTGTTTCGATTTTCATTATTACCGTACCTATTATCATTGTTCCCATACCTGTTATCGCTATTTCCGTACCTGTTCTCGTTATTCCCGTATTTATTATAATTGTTCGACGAACCTTGGTGGTAATCGTCTATTTCCCGTAAATATTCTAGGAGACTGTCCATCGTTCCTATCCTTTGTGTTATAATAACGTTTTGAATGCTATTTGAAAAATGTCTAGCCAAATACCGAACAATTTCACTCTCAGTGAACTTAGGTTCTAAGTGTTTTATGTTGTACACTTTTCTTAGTACATAGTTTTCCCTAGAAATACCTGATTTGTCATTATACCTTCCGTTGAATAGATTTTCCCTTACCTTTTGCTGGGTGTGATCACTCCAGTATTGTTTCATCAATAAAACCTCGAACTCCTGGAGAGATTCGAACCTATTTTCCACAGATTGGTACCAATATTCACATTCTCCTTTTATCATATTTTGTATATTAGTCTTGAGGTCGGCAGAGCTATGCAATGTGTCCATGTGTTGCTTTAGGCGTGTTATGAATATTTTTGGATGTGTTCTGTTGTCTCCGTAGAAGTAAAAAGGTGTTTTGTTACATGTGTATGTGTGTAGTGGCGTGTGCGTTCGTGTACTATCCCTGATCATTCTAGTAACTTCAGATATCTTTCTCTCCTGTTCTTTTTTGTGAGTGTCAACCTTTTCTCCTTGTTTTCTTATCCTTGCGTCCATTACATTCATTCCTTCTTCGAAAATTCCAGCCACTTCCGCTCGTACTTCTTCCCTCACTTCTTTTGTTGCTTCACCAACTTTCTCACAAATTGTTTCATCAATTTTCTCCCATTTTCCTTCTAGATTGTCACATCTGTTTCTCAAATCTTGCGTGCTTTCTTCGAATTTTCTCATCCCTTCTTCACTTTTCCTGTTCAAATTCTCCGTGAACATTTCCATCTTTTCTTCTAATTTTTGTTGCGTTTGCAATAGTTCTGTTGCCAACTTTTCTTCCAACCACTTTGTCCTCTGTTCTATTTCTTCCATGGTTTGATCGATTATGTTTTTAATGTTGCCTATCTCATGTGTGTTTTGATCTAGTTTTTCTTCTAATTTTTGACTGGTTTGATCCATTTTTTCTTCTAATTTTTGACTATTTTGCTCCATTGTTTGTTCTAATTTTTCTTCCATCCTTTGACTGGTTTGCTCCATTTTTGCATTCATTCCTGTCATCATTTCCATCAGCTTATTTAGCATGTCTGGATTTGTTTGTGTAGTGGTTGCATCACCTGCTTGTTGTGTTTGTTGTGTCTCTTCTCCCGAAGTTCCAGGTGCTGGGTTGTCTCCTGCCATGTCAGTAGTCTTACCTGATCTTAATCTCATTTACCAAAATATGTAGATTATCTCTACCTTACCAATAGCCTTTTATAAAATTACCTTGTTATTTACCTTTAAATCGACAATGCCTGATTTTAAATTGATTTTAGAATTTTTAATTTTATTTATTATTGAATTTATTTGCTTTCCTGAGCTTGATATACAAAATGTGTTACAACACGTTAAATCTCAAACGTTGCGTGCTTACAAAATGCTCACCACGTTGGGCGCCATAAAATGCACTGTACTGTGTGTGTATGTTGTAGACATACGAGGTAGTTTTGGGGCGCCAGGCAGCACGAGGGCTGTCAAATTTATTTTCTTACCTCTACATGCACCACACAGGCATTCGGAGCACGATTTCCACACCAGGAGGATTGACTCCGCTCAGGGAAGAAGCCGGTTCAAGTTTATTATTTTTTTTTTAAATATCAGGAAGCAAATAAATAACACACAAGTTTGGTCAGAAATGTTTGAACAGAAACCTTTTATTAAAATTTTAAATTTTGACCTGGATTGAATTTCTTAATTACAAAATGGTGAACAATATCTCTTAAAATAACTTATGCTAATCGGCCTTTAGATTTTTGATTTGATAATAATCAGTGCTTTTGCTTTTATGAAAATTTTATATTCAAATTGAAAATTTTATTTTAACGAAGACGATTTTTTAATAGAAATAAATAAATTGACACTTTTGTGTCTAGTATTCTTTATTTAGAATTTGATAAAAGCTTTTACCTTTGTGCTAATCCCAATTGACGACGAAAGTTGGTTGCAACCACGCGACCGTTCTTCACAAGCGAAAAGTCCTGTCGAAACAGCCTGAAGTTCTCTGTTGACACGCTGTCTTCAAGTCGGTAAAGTGACTCGTTACAATGGTGATGTTTTGTTTTGATATAATCAGGATTCTTGAATATTCCTCTTGAAAAACCAGGATACTGATTGCGTTGCACTATTTGGCACTTTAATTAGACGCAGGTAGGTGTTTTACCCTTACCTTTCGGAGCAAACACTTTTTATTTTATTTTCGAAGACGATACTTTTTTTTTTGTTGTTTACAAAATTTTTATTTGCATTTTAATTTTTAATTTCCAATTTATCAGATGTATTTATTTTGAGTCGTGACTAATTTTCAAAATTATAATGTTAAAACTTGATTTGACCATTCACAGGTCACAAAATATATTTTTCAAAACTTAGGTTATAATTTCAGCAAATTCTGATTGAACCTCTCCCTTTGAATGATAATTAACGACTGAATGCTAAAATATGGCTTCTAATTGGCCTGGTTTGACAATTTTAAAAAAAATCTGGATTACTAGATTTTGACTTTTGATGTTTATTTTTGGAAATTTTATGATTTTGAGCTTATTTTTAATACAATGCTTATTTTTCTTTCTGTACTTTATTCCTAGCTTTAAGCTGATCATTTTGGTATGCAACATGCCTAGTTTGAATGATGTATTTTGAGGTTACCTGATCAGTTGGAAATTTCACAAAAACACTCTTAAAAACTAATTACAGCTATTAAAAACACTTCCAGGTCAAACATAAAGCTATAACGAATATTTTCTTACATAATAAACATAGAACAACATTTTATTTAATCTAACATGAACAAATGTTTTTTCAGAGTCTCGGAGACCCTATACTGTGAAGTGTCCAGCCCTAACTATGGACAGTGCATGTAGCAATTTGCACTAAAACAACATTGTGTAACATAATCTAACTTCTAGTAGTGAAATTACACTGAAAAAATCTTAATTTATACCAATTTGACAAGAATATATGGTAGCGTCCCATACCTAGAAGTTTGAAAGTCAGCTGTGGCCCCCTTTTCAAGTCTTTTGTTGGAAATAACCACGCTGTTAAGTGAACTAAGGTATGTAACTTTATGTTTTAATGCTTTTTAGTCTATTACGATTAACATTTTACACAATTTTTGACATGATTAGAATTTACCGTTGGCTGTCCGAGCCTTGTTTTGACCAAATTCATAGGAGCTTAAAATGTTTGTTTGATTTTGTTCCTTATGAACTTATAAGTTTATTATGAGTAATTTCTCACTTTTTAACACATGTTTAGTCTATTTGGAATTTTAATAGTAATGATTTTGTCTATTTTTAGGCTGTCCTTGTAGCCAGAAAGTACCTAGGTAGGTTCTACACTGCTCCAACAAGCAAATCCCGCACTGTGGTCCTTTTGCCTGCCGTTGAGAGTTTTCGAAGCACTAATTTTACAATTAGATTGTACAGAGTGATTTTCTCTATAGGTATGTTACAATTTTTATACAATATTTTACAAAGTACATGTTTAATTACAAAATATGGCAAAGCATTTCTAAACCAAACCTTGCCTATCATTTCACTGTTCCTTCTGTGTAGTTTGAACATGAGGAAAGTCAATACACCCTGCTATGGCTCTCACGCTTAACGTGTACACCATTTGCGATTTAAAGTGTTGATAAATTTTTATAAAATGTTTTATTTTTGATTTAAAATTTTACTTTGTGTATTTTCTAAAATCGAGCATTGTCCATTGATCGGTGGGCTATGTCATGGCATTATATATATATATATATATATATATGTGTTTTTTCGTATTTTTTTATTTTGAAAGCAAATATCTCGAAAAGTACGCATTTTTATGATGGTTGTGAAATATTGGCAATTTGTTTTATTTTTATATCAATGCCATTTTTCGCCAGAATCAGCGTACTTCCATTTTCATACTCACTTCTACAAAAATACGTTATAATACTATAGCCATTAAGCGTAATATATTTTATTTCAGAAAATGTGCACCAATGTTCGGTCAGACAAGCAATGTCAATATCATTTTGATTTAAGAATATTCCAATTTCTTCTACCTTATATCTAATACATTGCACATGCATAATGCACATTTTGATGCAAAATATTTAAATATTTACTCTTTTTATCCGCTAATTGCTACTTATTTAGGGTTTGTTTAATTTTCTGTCTTTGTATCTGTACTTTTTTTTAAGTATACAGGACAGGTCTAGTCGTAAAACTTTATGTAAAATGTCCAAGCCTGAATTGAGTTTCAAGTTAGAATTTACACAGTGTACATATTTAACAATTTCATTTTTACAGGATTCATCAAGTTTCAGCACGAAGTAGGTATCTTGGTTCACTGCTACACTTTTTTGCATGATGATCAAAACCAGCACACTTAAAGCATCGGAAGACACTGACATAATCAAATACTTTACATCTTGACCAATTTATACATATGCACCCTTCTGCCAATATTTTTGTTGTAATCTATTGGATCACATCCCACTAGTGCCATATAATTTTCTTACTTCTAATAGCATGTCCAATTTTTGCAAAAATGCTTTCTTTTTTTCAACACAATTAATGAATTCATCAACTTCTAACTTCTCTAGGATATTATTTTAATGCAACGATTTTTTAATTCTGCTGCTTTTATTTGATACCTTTTCGGAAGTCTATTTTCCACAGATATTTAATTTTTTTCTTGTCTTTCTTTGTTCTTGCATTCAATAACACAGCCCCACAAAAAGTATGGTCTGTCTGTCTAATCCCAAAAAACACCCCCCAAAACAAAAAGAAAGTGGTATGTCCGGCGGACTATACCAGTGTACCATATGTATTTTGACCTGCTGAATCCGGATTCGAAGTTAGAATTGGCTCGTTTTTGATCCCAAAAACACTCTCCAAAAAAATTATCTGTTCGGCGGACCATACTAGTGTGTCCTTACGTATTTAAATCCGCTGAAACCGAATCCGAAGTCAGAATTGTAAGATTGGCTCGTTTTTCACCCCCAACTCCAAAAAACACCCCCAAAACAAAAAAAAGTGGTCTGTCAGGCGGACCATACCAGTGTATCCTTACCAAATACATAAGGATACACTGGTATGGTCCACCGGGCAGACCAATTCTAACTTCGGATTATGTTTCAGCAGGTTCCAATACATAAGAATACACCAGTCTGGTCCGCCGGACAGAGCATTTTTTTTGGGGTTGGGAGTAAAAATCGAGCCAATCTGACAATTCTGGCTTCGGATTCGGTTTCAGCGGGTCCAAATACATATGGATACACTGGTCTGGTCCGCCGGATAGACCACTTTTTTTGCGGGTCTGTGTAATTACTCCTCCTTCTTTAATATCCCGCATTTCTGTAATTCCCACTTCAAGAGCAGCTTATTTTAAATTTTTTTGTATTGCCTCTACGCTTTTTTTGGATTCTTGTTTTATTTCTGGCTTTATAATTACCACTTCACTCGAGGCTGCCTTTGCATAAGTTTTATTTTTTATTTTTATTTTCATTTGGAGCTTCAATTTTTGTTATGCCACCTATATTTTTGTTTAATATTTCTTTAAATGCTGTCAATTCCATTAGAACCTGATTTTTTAACTGTTCAATTTGATTCTGTATATTCAATGCTAATTCGAGATACAATATGCATCTGACTCCTTTGCATTTTTGAATTAATTGAAAATTTTTGTTATTTATTTCTGCACATTTATTATTTAACATAATAATTTTCAGTTTCGTTTATCTTATTTTTACAAATCCCACAGTCGCATTCCTCTTCTCTCATTGTAAAAATATCATCATATTAAATGAAGTGTTATAGTGTGTGGTCCATAATCTCGGTATATACGTTGATTGGTTTAATCTGGTAGCTACACGAAACACGACTCTCTGTTTTTACTTTAGTCAGACAAATTCAAGTTTAACTGACAATAAATTCACAAACAATTGTTTATAATAAATAAATAACTAAAGTTTAATCTTTACCAGCAAGTCTACAGCACCAGAGGTTTCTATTTTATAATCCAAACGAAAATTTAAATTTAGACTTGCAATAAACTAGAGTTAATTCACAGAGCTGTAACAACACTACTCAGTGGCACTACTCAAACTCAACTCATTACATTCAAAATGCCTCTACGCTCGCCAGTAACCCGTACTAAACCAATATTAATCCGATATTAGTATTCTACCTGGAAGTAAATCTAAAAGGTAATTTAATTTTTTAGTTTTTATCTCTGTAGTGAAATTCAGTCGTTAAAAATGTCGGGAATATTAACGACTTTGCCATAAGGATTCACTGTTCATGAATAGTATATAAAAAGGTAAGGAGAAAGAGTAAAGGAAAATATCTTATTGATTTGAATATGATATCCATAACTATAGTCTATTATAAGACTAACGGGGTTCCCCATTGAGGTTACATAGATCCCAGCAGACGTGAATTATGGACTCTATACGTGTGTTCTCGTAGTATTTTCAAAGAATTCGATCTTTATAAATAAGAGTGCATTCAATATGATGCATTGTATATAATGTATCAGACCGTTATTTGAAAATATAGAAATGCTAGAGCTGCTTTATTGTTATAAAGAAATAAAGTAGGTTTCAAAAAGAAATCAGACCTGCGAAATTGTGATCATTAAAAAAGTGCATCCTACCGAGACAAGTAAGCTATTGAAGTGTTTTTATTATATATGAATTCTTTGTTATTTGGTATATGCATGACTTCTTTCTACAATATTTCTCTAGTTAAATTAAGAATTTGTTATAGTGTCTTATTGTTAGATGGAAGCTGATAATTGCTTTAGAATTACTAAAACCAATTAGGAATTTTCAGTTTTTAGGCATCGTTACCATGTGAGAAACTGGGAGGTAGACGTTTCTAATTTTTAGTTACAGTTAAGGAAGTATTTTATAACCGATAAAAATGAAACTAAAAAAATGGAAAACAGTTACTGAACATTTTCTTTTTTATAAAACCCAGTAGCAATTAAACTATAATGCAACTTTGATCCTTCATAACTAGTCACGACTAAAGGTTTGTTCAGTTTTGGTACTACTAGGCCAGAATGAATTGGTACTTTAATCCTATGTCGCTTTTAGCCATTTTACTCATTGTTCATTTCTTACAACAATAACGTATCTTTAAACGGTCGTAGCTTCTTAACGTAGCATAGTTTTTTATAATTAACATTAACATTAACATACTTCGATACAATATAGTATGAGAGACCACCGACAAAAATGGAACACATAAGCTGGAGAGATAAAAATTTGTGGGGATGCTTATCAAGTAATTCTCTGAACGTGTGTAGTCGGTCATGGCAATCCGGGATGCAGCGACGCAAATGCAGCCATTTTTGAGATATAGCTCAAATAATTTTTGAATGTGACGCTTTCCCATGACGTCCAATCAGAAAAAGTTTGAGACAAACGTTTTTCAGATTTGTAAGCTCTACATAATGGCACTATGGGGTTTTAATTTTAAAGGTCTTTTTTGTAATTAATTTCGATTCTACGCCAAAAATATCAATATTTTGCTCTTTGTAATTTTTTACTCCAAGGCCAATTTTCGACAGAAATTGCCCTTAAATAGCCGAATTTTTCTACTTTCAATAATTTTTTACGGCGAAAGAATACTCTTTGAAGAGAAACACTAAAGAGAACCGTTGTTCTTTTATGTAGAATATACCTCAATTTTTAAGATTTTTCTCGCAAAAAAAAATTGTTTTCCAACTTCGGCAAAAAAAAATTTCTCAAAACAAAAATCTGAAAAAATACATGTATATTTTAAATAAAGAAAGGAACAACTTTTCTTTTTTACAATTTTCTCTAGAGCGCATACTTTCGCCGAAAAAAATATCGAAAGTTGAAAAATTCGGGGTAAAAAATTGCGAAGAACAGAAAATTCTTATTTTTTTAAGGAGAATCGAAATCCGCCACCAGAAATATGGAATTCGTCGCCAAATAGTTTGTCAGATGAGGTTTTTGGTTGAGCATTTCTCCTCCTTCACATGAAGCTCCTTAGGTTTGGCCTGACGATCCTAGCCGCTCTTACGTTATGTATATTTGAACTTGACACTCAAGCTTGTCTACCCTAAAAAATCATTGAAAGTAGAAAAATTTGATTTTATGAGGCTAATTGCTGGCGCAAATTGGCCTCGGAGTAAGAAATTGCAAAGAGCAAAAGATTGATACTTTTCGGCGAAGAATCGAAATCTACTATATAAAGAAGGGATTAATTATATAGAAAAACATATTACCCCGTAAAAAACGTCATTAAAAGTAAAATTCCATAGTGCTATTATGTAGAGTTCACAAAACTGAAAAACTTTTGTCTCAAACTTTTTTTGATTGGACGTCATGGGAAGCGTCACATCCAAAAATTATTTGAACTAAATCGCAA
Source organism: Rutpela maculata (assembly GCA_936432065.2). Taxonomy (NCBI): domain Eukaryota; kingdom Metazoa; phylum Arthropoda; class Insecta; order Coleoptera; family Cerambycidae; genus Rutpela; species Rutpela maculata. The sequence continues at coordinate 86,972,772 of OW386293.2, forward strand.
AAATGGCGGCCCACGTCGCCGCTACAATCCGGATTGCTATGATCGATTACACACGTTCAGATAATGACTTGATAAGCATCCCCACCAATTTTTGACTCTCCAGCTTATGTGTTCCATTTTTGTCGGTGGGCTCTCATACTAATACCACTTTTATACTTATCATCTTGGAGAAAAGTGGATGGTATAGCAAAAGTTATAATAAATAAAATTTTTGTTGGAATGTACGTATATTAAAATTGTTTATAACATATTTTATATTTAATTTCATGTATTTATCAATATATTTTGTTTCTTGTTGTTTTCTTGTTTTTTGTTTTTTTATCTCCACAGATACTCCTGTCTTCCGTAGTAATAAGATAAGGCGAGTGAGTGAGTGAGTCGTTATATACACTCCTTCGTTAAAAAAGAGAATAGTCAATCAACCAACGAGTCGATCGCAAAACGCACTTTTTCAATCGGGGTAGGCAAAATGTCACATCTGTCAACTAACACAAAAGCTGGTTTAACCCTATCAATATTGACAGTTATGACTTTGTTTCCTTTATTAAAGGTGAACAACTTATCTGTACTGAGGTAGAGATATAAATACGGCAGTGTTTGAATGTGTAAATGGGATTTTAGCTACCTTGGAAAAAAATGAAATACCCTTAGGAATTTTCTTAGACCCATCCAAAGCTTACGATAGTATAAATCACGAGTTACTTATAAGCAAACTTGAGAGATACGGAATTAAATCAACAGCTTTAATGTGGATAAAATCATATTTAGAAAATCGATAATAGACGAAGCAAGCATAATATTGACCGTAGTACAAAACTGGCTATTAGAGAATTAATTAATTCTAAATAAAGAAAAGTCAAACTTTATAATTTTTAGAACAAATCGTTCAAAATTAGATATCCCTTCAAATATAAATATTAACAATGATAATGTAATACTAACTTCAGAAACTAAGTTTTTGGGGATAACTACAGACTGTGCATTAACTTGGTCTCAACATATAGATAGTTTAAGAAAAAAATTAAATAGTGTCGTATACAGTCTAAGAGTTGTCAAAAGAGTTGTATCATTTTCAACACTGCATACAATTTATTACGCTTGTTTCGTGTCAAAATTAAAATTTGGCATTTTGTTTTGGGGCGGAGCAGCTGCTGGAGATGTAAATAAAATACTCATAATACAAAAACAAGCCATTCGGATCATGCATGATATAGCATTAAGAGACACATGTAGAGGCAGTTTTAAACATAATAGATATTTGACAGCTGTGGCAATATACATTTTTGAATGTTTAATTTTCATTTTTAAATATAAAAATAATTTTAATCAATACATAAGTAGTCATGATTACAATACAAGACACATTAACTACAGTTTCCCTATACATAGACTGAGCATGTTTGAAAACGGCCCATGTTATGCTAGCATAAAATTTTTTAATGTATTGCCAAATAAATTTAAAAGTATCATAAATTTTAAACAGTATAAAAGAGAGGTTTTTAATTATTTAATCGAGGTAGAGCCATATTCAATACAAGAATTTATTAATTATAAGAAATCACACTTGTAAATACTTATGGATAATGTTATTATATATTATTGTTTTACATATTCTCTAAATACCTATTTAGTTAATTTTGTTTTGACGCATTTCAACCCACCGCTATTATTATATGTACTGTAGTGTAACATATATTGTACTGTGGCTGTTTGAAATAAAGTAATGTTATTATTATTATTATTATTATTATTGATAAAACTTTAAAATATAAAAGAGAGAAAACAACGTTTAAACCGTTCCTTGCAAACAAAAATAAAATCACAAAAGGAAAGGTCTGAACTAACAAAAGTTTTGTAATTGACATGAGAAATTGGAGGAACAAATTTTAAATTATTAAAATAAATGGGGATATCTGGAGAATTATACGATTCAACGAAAAATTCATAAGGTAAACGAAGGGTTTGACCATATATAAGTTCAGCAGATCACAGATCTTCCTTGGGCGTTGTCCTAAATGCCAATAAAGTGATGGGTAGTTCATTTGTCCAATGCGATGTATTGGCTCTAGTCAAGAAGGAAGTTTTAAGTGAGCGATTAAATCTTTCTATTAAATAATTGGATTGTGAGTGATGCAGTTGTACGTATTCTATTAAAGCCTAAGAACTTTGCAAATTCATTAAATAATTTTGACTCGAATTGTATACCTTGGCCGCTTGTCACGGTCAAGGGAACACCGAATCGACAAACAAAATTTTGAAATAAAGTACGCGCAACTGTTTCTGCTGTGATATTGTGAAGAGGGTACGCTTCCGGCCATCTAGTGAATCGTTCAATCACCGTACGATTGTAAGAGTTACCTTTGGATGGAGGTAATGGGCCTACCAAATCTATATGGATGTGATCGAATCTGTTTTTTGGGATGGTGAAGCTACCTCGTATGTCGGTTGACTTTGACAGCTTATCAGTTAAAGCACAATTTTGACCATAAATTGCAATCTGAATCGTTCAATCACCGTACGATTGTAAGAGTTACCTTTGGATGGAGGTAATGGGCCTACCAAATCTATATGGATGTGATCGAATCTGTTTTTTGGGATGGTGAAGCTACCTCGTATGTCGGTTGACTTTGACAGCTTATCAGTTAAAGCACAATTTTGACCATAAATTGCAATCTGTACTTATTTTCGGACGAAAATAATTATTAGAAATCAACAGTCAAGTGACTTTAATTCCAGGATGAGATAAGTTGTGAAAAATATCGAATATCGTTCGTTTATAAACAAGTGGAACAAAAGGTCGAACTTTTGTACGAGAAACATCACACCAAATAAATTCATTTAAATCAGGAATTTGTATTTTTTTAAAATAAAATTGGTTTTAGCAAGAGATGATTGATTCGTCAATAAATATTTGAGATTTGAATCTTTCTCCTGAGCTTCGCTAAGTAACTTTAGGTCAAAATTAACATTAAGGAAGGGAGAATTTTTAGCTTGAATGGGTAAAATATTTCGTTTCAAAGAAAATGTGTCGTATATACGTGACAAGGTATCAGCTATGACGTCATGTTTCCCTTTGATATGTTGTATTTTACAAGAAAATCGAGCTATGTATTCTGTTTTTGTGAATAAAGCGTTGATTAAAGGCTTGTGATCTATGAAACAAATACATTTTCGACCTTCGAGTATAAATTTAAAATGTTTAATTGCAGTATATAATGCTAAAAGCTCTTTGTCAAATACTGAATATCTGGTTTGAGTTATGGTTAACTTACATGAAAAGAATGCTAATGGAGCGAGTATTTCGTTGTTATCTCTTTGCTCCAAAACTGCACCCATAGCAAGATTAGAACAATCAACTGAGAGTGATAAGATAGTATCAACGTTACTACAATGGTGGGCTAAAACTACTGCATTACTAATGGCATTTTTGGCTTTCGAAAATCCATCTAAACATTCATCAGGCCAACTATTTATCTTTGTAATTTTATCATGAGATAAAATGTTACAAAGAGAATCTAGGGGAAATAAAATTTCAGCAAAATGAGGTATAAAACGGTGATAAAAGTTTACCATACCTAAGAAACGTTGAAGTTGTTTGAGAGTTGTCGGTAAAGGGAAGTTATTAATGATTTCGATTCTCTCAGTTGATGGTAAAATACCCGATGGAGAGTTGTGATGATCTAAAAAGATTAAATTGTCAACTCCTAAGATACATTTAGATGGCTTAATGTTTATTCCGTATGTATCTAATCTTTTAAAAACAATTTCCAAATGTTCCAAATGTTGTACATCTGATTGACTTGCGATCAAAATATCATCCAAATAGACGAAAACGAAAGGCAAATTGATAAGCACTTCTTTGAGAAAATAGTGCAATTATGCAATTGAGAGTTAAAATCGTGAATATGAGGTAACGGATACCATGTGAAGTGGTGAAGAAACTGGAGAAGATGATAGTTTACAAATCCCCAATTCTACCATGTTGTTAAATTCTTTCTGTGCTATTTTAAATTTAAAATTGTCTAATCTACGAGGTCGTGAAAAAGGTAAATGACCTTCAGTGACTATATGATGTATTCCAGAATGTATAACAGGTAAATTAGGAAACTGTAAAAGTAATTCGTTATATGTATTTATTAAAGGAAATAATTTAAGTGTGTCTAATTTATAATTGTCTAAAGGACTATTTTTAATAAAACAATTAATTGACAAATTAGTCTTGTTATCAATTATTCGAACTCCTTTAAGATCGACAACTAAACCAAAATGAGACAAGAAGTCCGCTCCAATGATCGGAATGTCAATGTCCGCAATATTGAAAACGGAAGGAAATAATCTGCGTAAGTTTAGATTGACTTTTAACAATTTCTTTCCATATGTATAAATAGTTGAGCCATTAGCTGCGGTTAATATTGTATCAAGATTCTTCTTTAAATCTGTGAAATCATTACGTGTTACTACAGATAAATCGGCCCCGGTATCGATGAGGAAGCGCAAGTTGTTAGATCTGTCATAAATAAAAAGGCGACGTTTGTTGCTGGAAATGTCAAAGTCAGACGTCATAAAATTATCAAACTCTAGTCATTTTTGATAACTATCAAATTGTTTACAACTTTCATTAAATTTGTATCATTCACCACCACAACGATAAGTTTTGGCACCATAAAGTTGATGATAGTAACAAATAGTATTATTAGTACGATCAAATTTATTGGGGATATTATTACGGCTGGAAGAACGATTACGATTAGAAAAACGAGTTTGTGAATTGTTTCTACTTCTACAATTGTTGCAGAAATAAGTAGAAGGTTGAGGCTCGAGAGATTGATTAGGTTGATTAGGTAACTTGTCTTTGTAAGACTTGATTAATTGAATCGTGGAAAGTAATTGAAAATTTCTTGATATAGTCTGTTTTTAAACCAGGAGGACTGTTTCAAATTTACCGCGCTAAATCATACATCTGTGATTGGATCCGCCTTCGCCAGTTTTACACAGGGCAATAGTTGTAAATTTTGACATATAATAAATTTTAATTTCATGTCATAAATTATTTTGTTTTAATTTCTATTTTATTGTTTGCACATTATATATCAGTTTTTAATCCCTTTTGTATAAATCTGAAGGTAAAAGTGGCTAATTACTTGGTGCCTTTATATTGCGTAAATGGTATGGATGGTGTATCAGATACATAAAGGTCAAATAAAGGGCGATGAATTATATAATGTATTGAAATGCACACAAATATACTGTAGTGGTGTGTTCTTGGTTGCTCAAAACGTCAAAAAGGTTTTAGTGTATTTTCTGGTTACCTCTATGGTGTGAATGGGACTTCTATAGTCAGTCCTCCTGGTTTAAAAACAGACTATAGTAGTAACTAAATCCGATAACGGGGTTGATTCAGAGTCAACAAGATTATTAGAGAATGATGCAACAATCGAATTTTGGCAAGACTCCCATATCCGATCTGCAATTTCGAGTATTTCTTTGGTATCTGTTTTGCCTGAAGCTGTAGTAGCAATATAAACAGTATGAGGCAAACGTATTTTCCATAGATTAATCAACAAATCCTGACTAACCATGCTGAAGCCTCCAACAACATTCAATACAGGTCTATAGAAATCTGAAGGTTTCAGATCACCCATCTGAGAACCTGAGAGCAAGTCATTATAGTCGGGGAGCCCTCCCTAGCTGTACGTGCACCTCTCGCCCGATCCTTGGGGACAATGATTTTCATAAAGATTGAAGCCTAAAGGACAATTTAAGACATATTCTAAAAAAAAACTGGCTGTACTATCAAAATGGCGGCCATATATTAAAAAAACTGTTGCCAATGTTGTTTTTGTCATTTAACACAAAAACTAAAAAAGATGGACAAAAACGTTCTTCACAAAAAATAACGTGCATAAAATTTTCTACAATTTTGTACCTATACAATATTTTGATAGGAGTTACCATTTTCCAGATAAATGAGTCCAAAATTAAGAAAACATGGAAATTCATATATCGGTAAATCACTTAGAGGAAATAACTGTGACAATTATTGTAAGGCGTATAATATAACTTTATATTATTAACATAAAAATTAAATAAAATAAACTGAAAAAAATTAATAATAATAGTAATATTATAATTTGCAGACATTTATCTCGAAAACGGTAACAGTGGTATCTGGAAAACGGTAACTCCTATCCAAATATTGTATAGGAACAAAATTGTAGAAAATTTTATGCACTTTGTTTTTTTTACAGAAAGTTTTTCTCCATCTTTTTTAGTTTTTGTGTTAAATGACCAAAAACAATATTTGCATATTTTTTTTAAACGGACGTCATTTTTTAGGACATGTCTTAAATTATTCCTTAGGCTTTAATCTTTATGAAAAACATTGTCCCCAAGGATCGGGGGGGTGCACGGACAGTTAGGGTCGGCTTCCGTAGTGTTACGTTTTATATTGAATTTTATATTTTATTTTAAGAGATTAATCATTTATCTGGAAAATGGTAACTCCAATGCAAATATTGTATAGAGACAAAATTGTAGAAAATTTTATGTACTTTATTTTTTGTACAGAAAGGTTTTCTCCATCTTTTTTAGTTTTTATGTTAAATGACAAAAACCATATTTGCAAATTTTGTTTATTTAACGGGCGCCATTTTGAAAGTGCAGCCAATTTTTTTAGGACATGTCTTAAATTGTTCCTTAGGCTTTCATCTTTATGAAAAACTTTCGGTGGGGGAGGGGAGGTATGCACGGACACTTAGGGTGGGCTCCCGTAGTATTAAGACGTTTTTCTTCGCTCGATATCAGACGTGAAATTAAAATAGTTTTTAAATGAATGTATAAATCTGTTTCAGGGAGATTAGCTATGTATTATCTATCACATCTAATGGCAAATTAGCTATAACCTGGTCATACTTCCTTTTGTCATTGACAATTCTCGCGACCGAAAACTGCGATTCGATTTGGGTAAACCAACTTTCAGGTTTTGATTTCCAAAACGAGGGCAGCTTGATAGATGTGACATAGTGGCATTGCGGGAGATTTAAAGGTTCAATTGAAAGATCGTCTGAAGGTTGCGTTGGCATAATTGGTTGATTGATGATTGACTGATTGACCAATTGACTGTTCTCTCTAATAAAAAGGAAAATGCAAGCCAACTCACTTACCTTACTTAGAAAGTGATAACTTTTTCAACTTCAATGGGAATTAGGGACGAAATTTGATAAATTAGAGGAACATCAATCCAAAAGAAAAAATTTATCAGCAAATCCTCTGCGTATTCTTCTTTATATTCTTATTTATATTCTTCTTTATATTAAAAAGTTAGCATCATCTGGACTCGATTTATAGTAGTATTATAATGGTTCTAAATCTGGGATGTTGATGTGTGCCAATTTATAGCAACCAAATTATAAAATTAGAGGTATTTATATTATAAAAGTTTTAAGCATTTCTTTTTACTTTCTAACTTCTTTCAATCGATTTGGAAAGATCCAGTATTCTCGTCTGGATATTCTTTATCATTAGAATTAATGTTATTATTTTATTTAATTTAAGTGACTTAACTTCTTGTGTTAAATTTTAATGAGTTCTTCTTTTTTGAAATACTGCCTATGTCTCTATCTGCTTGGGTTTCTTAAATTTGTAGCTTTATAATTTCTGCACGTCGGGACAAGAGATTACATCACGTCCGAGTCACTAATTTATAGCAAAAGCTATAATAAATAAAATTTTTGTTGGAATATACGTATATTAAAATTGTTTATAACATATTTTACATTTAATTTCAAGTATATATCAATATATTTTGTTTCTTGTTTTCTTGTTTTTTGTTTTTTTATTTCCACAGAAACTCCCGTCTTCCGTAGTAATAAGATAAGGCGAGTGAGTGAGTGAGTGAGTGAGTCGCTATAGATGGCATTTCTAGTATCAGTGCAGTATAAGAAATAGAATCAAATGCATTAATACATATACAACGTGATATGCGGAAAATAAAATGGTGTACTGGTCTTCAATGTGGGAAAGCCCCTGCAAAATATTAGAGTGTTCTGAGGTAATTTAGTATATTAAATTATTAGTAAATTTGCGAAGATACACTACTGTTATTGACTAGGTCAGTAATAAGGTGACGAATTTACTTGTGAAAGAACGTATTGGAGATGTTTACATTTCCTTAATTGGCATAAAAAGTGAGGCCGGTGAGTGCGGTCAAAGTGCCGCGTTTTCTGCTTTCGGTCGAACAATCAGGACACCGGAATGTTATTGACAGGTTTAAGTAAATATCTCTTATATCTACTTGTTTCTGCAGAGTTTACTAGCATAGGGTCAATGTCTTTTCGATTTATTTCGTTATTTTTGTAGTGTGATTTGATTAATACCAAAAAGTCACTTCTACCCGCTCTAGCTTTGCTGTCAAAAGTGTCAATCCCAAGTCTGATAAAGTGATATGGTTGTACCGCGTTACGTCAGATTGGTTAAAGTCATTGGCGGCGCATTTCTACAAACAATAAGGTAATTTTTTTGGTCATTTTTCGTTAACTTTTCATTTTTTAAACTCCGTTCGGTGGGGACAACCTACCGTTAAATTTTCCGCATATCATGGTAGATCACGTTGTATATCCAATTATCGTATATGCATGTACATCGATAATCATACCGAGTAAAGTTTACAACTGCAAAGTAATCAATATTCCGAAACTTAAGACAACTAAAATGTCATTTCTCAAATACAGAAATTTTGAAAATAAACTAATCCTAAATTAAATCATAACTCTAATTAAATTTATTTCCATTTGCCTCTAAAGAAATATTACTAGAACATATCGTAAATCAGTAAATATCAAGCAAACAATTTGGAGGGATGTAGTTTCACTGTTATCCAGGATTGTTTGCATTAACACTCAATATAAATTCAGAGCATAACTAGATCACGATAAAATCACGCTACGCAGCGTAACATATGTGTTTGGATTCCTCATATTAAGCCTTTAGATAAACAATGCGAGAATAAACGATAACATTTCAGCTCAGAGAAATTCTATATCCCATATTTGTAAGGAAGCTAAAAATAATCCCTAGTAAGGAAAGAAGGGTATGTTTTTCTAAGTGATTTTTCAAGACCCTTAAAGACGTTTTAGGTTTTCTATTCCTGCAAAGGAAATACATAATACGGCAGATTTTGAGTTATATTTAGGGTAATTTATATATACAAAGTACAAGTATGATAAAAAAAATAGATTTATTGTGAGAATTTTTGGGTTCCAATATTAATTGCATAGGTTGCGCACAATCAAAAATTAAAATATAGTTGTATGCACCTTATATATATATATACAGGGTGTTTTTATATTGCAGTCGAAAAGTTATATAGCATTTGCATACATATTTTTTATGGACATGTTTTTTATTCTTTCACGTAGAATTAGTGACTACTCGACAGCAATTTATAAATAATTTCTATAGAAATATCGTTAATAGCCTATTTGGAAATGAGTATTTCTCCTAAAGCCGCGTTCTCACTATGCAACATGTTTATAGAACATTTGTTTTAAAACAGTTGTTTTGAAACTCCAGGGTTTCAAAACTTGTTTAATAACATTTTGTTTCAAAATATTCCAAAAGGAGTGCCAAACTATGTTTGAAGACATTTAGTCATTATGGCGTCTTCAAACGACGATGGTCTTGTAGCAGCTGCAATTTGTGTAGTGTTTAGTTCTAAAGAAAATGGCTAAAAAGAGACGATTTTGTGTTCATTCGTCGTTACAGGTCAGGAAGAAGTATAGCGAGTATAGTATATAGTATATGGTATATGGTATACGGTATACGGTATACGGTATACGGTATACGGTATATACACATAGTACATAGTACATAGTATATAGTATATAGTATATAGTATATAGTATATAGTATATAGTATATAGTATATAGTATATAGTATATAGTATATAGTATATAGTATATAGTATATAGTATATAGTATATAGTATATAGTATATAGTATATAGTATATAGTATATAGTATATAGTATATAGTATATAGTATATAGTATATAGTATATAGTATATAGTATATAGTATATAGTATATAGTATATAGTATATAGTATATAGTATATAGTATATAGTATATAGTATATAGTATATAGTATAAGTATGGTGATCTTTTGAGTGATCTTCAACGTGACGACCGAGATCTGTTAGCTGGAGAACTTAAAACTGATGGTATTAAAAACTTTCTTGGAATGACAAGGCAAGATTTTGAGTATCTGACTACTTCCATTATTGGTTGGTGCGTTGAAAGAAAGACATGACTTTTAGAGATGCCATGCCATTTGTATTTCGAGAAGTCTATAGACATCAGCCTGTCTCCACTCCATAGTTAATTGCACTGAACAGATTACAGAGACTGAATGCAGACGACGAAAATGATGGGTGGCAGCATCCTCGTCAGTGTTTTATAACGTATTACAGTTTCTAAACAAAATTTTGTTTTTAAAACAAGTTATCGATTTTCTTTGATGTTTACCGACACAGGACGGGAACAGTGCAACTTGTTACAAAACACGATATTTGTTTTAAAACGTGTGTGGTTTAAAACATTTTCCCTTTGAATTTGTAACAAGCTATAAAACTCTGTTTTAAAACAAATGTTTTATAAACATGTTGCATAGTGAGAACGCGGCTTTAATGATACTCTGCAAGTATGTACGTACATAGTATAACAGAAAAATTAAATTCAATTATGACTTCACTTACATAAAAAAAATAACTTAATTTTTCTTTATATATATATAACACTCGATTAGCAGAAAGACACCGGATATCAATAGCTTCTCGAGGTACCCTAGCGTGAAATCTAAGTATTTTAACCTCTCAATGTCTATTTCCAAACTTTTACAATGTCTCGCCAATGACCAGCTCAGCGCCCGGAAAGCAATGAAAGCGCCTTTCACAAGGAGTGTTGTCACCCGACGGAGATCTACAGGACAATATGAAGAAGAATATTCATGGCGCTTGTTATATTATGTACATTAATTATGAATAATTGGTCCTTGAAGTTAAATTGTAAATTACTTATAAGCTGTATTAAATGAAATTTAAATAGAATTCCTCATCATGGCCTGGTGAGACGATGGCAGAGATATTGTACTTTAGCTGTGCGAATTTTTATTATGCCAATATGAACGCAAATATTAGTTACAGATAATAATTTTAATAATGCTTATTTACAGAAATTACAAATTATACACTACCACAAAAATTGCACCATTAAAATACGTAAGTAAAGGGGCCCGTGAACCCAGTAAGGCGAACCTTTTGCGTGGATTTCTTATATAGTGAAATGAAAAAAAGGAAGAACAATATTTATCAAATAACATTAAAATAACTGGAAAAGAAATATATATTTTTTGCAAGTAGAATAAGATAAGAACTATATGGTAAAATACACATATTTTTAGATGTTTATTCACAATTTCCAGCGAATAAGTATTTTTTATTTCGTTGGGAATTTCAGCAGATATCAATGAAAAAATTTAACTCATTGAATAATAATTTTCTTCATTTTTGGTATTATCAATATTAGCATAAATAGAAAAAAAAAATTATAAAGTTTTGCCACTTGGGGATTAAACTTGTCAAAGGATGTACTTTCAAAATAAAAAAAGTTCTCAAGCAGCAAGTGGGAGCTTCATCCTTAAAACCCACCTTTAAAGTGCAATTCGGTAGTTTTTTGCGTTTTTCTGGAAAACCGTTTTTCCTACAAAAAATGTTCCCAGTAAAATTCTGCATAAAAAAGTGTCTATTAGCTAAATTGTTTAGAAGAGAGGTTTTCGAGAAATCAGCTAGGTATTGAAGTTGGGGGTTGCATTAACAGAGATTCAGAGAACATGGTACAATCATGTATTTTAGGTATAATTTTGGAACTCTGTGATTTAATGTAAGGTTGTACAATAGTGCAGAAGGAGTTTATAAAAAAGTTTTGCAATTTATACAAGAGCACTCGTTTCCACACCACCATTGAGGTAGAGTTATCGGCGCGTTTTTTTTTTAAATGGTTTCTCCTTGAGACCTAATCCACCAAGTCAAAATAAAATAATACGTTTTCGGTAGTATCTACATCATCTGTGGTATCTGTATTGGTACAGCTTTGGCCACGGCAATTTCTGCACATAGTTGTGCAATGTGAGCCTGCCTTAGTACAGTTGCATCTCTTTCCACAACCTTGTTTGCAACTGCAGGTTTTTAATTTTAAAATAGAAGCCGGGGCGGATGGCTCAGTGGTATAGACAGTTGACAGGGCATCATAATTTTTTTTCCAGTCCCAAAACTCAGGATGCAAATGTTGTCCACACCATATTTGCACTTGAAGGTAACTACGACGGGAATGCTGTTGTACTGCTGCCGACGTGGGAGGTAATTTTGAAAGAACCAACCGCTTGGCCAACAAATTTATTAAAATAAGCATATCTTTGCTCACTGAGACTGCCCTCTAATGATTTAGCTTCATAGAGCTCCAATATAAACCTTTCCCCAGCTTGCCCAATTTCTGTTGTAGTTGACTTAGCATTATTAAAAATCTGAATTACACTGTCAAGGTTCTTTCTGCGATTAAATAGATGTACAAACTGTTGTTTGCCCTGTTTGATACCGGCCGCCTAGAATAATAAGTGATACATTATATACCATGTTCGTGAATCTCTGTTAATGCAACCTCTAACTTCAATAGTTGATTTCTCGAAAACCTCTGTCCTAAACAATTTAGGTAATAAATATCTTTATATGCAGAATTTGACTGGGAACATTTTTTATAAGTATAATTTTTTTTGTAGGACAAACGGTTTTCCAGAAAAACGCAAAAAACTACCGAATTGCACTTTAAGGGGTGGGTTTTAGGGATGAAGCTCCCACTTGTTTCTTGAGAACTTTTTTATTTTGAAAGTAAATCCCTTGACAAGTTTAATCCCCAAATGGCAAAATTTAATAATTTTTTTTTCTATTGGGCTATTTTTAAGCTAATATGAATGGCCTAATGTTTTCGTTTTAAAACGTGTCTCATGTACATGTTGAATTTCAGGAAAGAAGTTGTTTTACCTAAAATAATAATAATAATGTTTATTTACAAAACTACAAATTACAGGTTGCAACTTACAAATTATTGCAATAATAAAGGATTATTATTATTATTATTAAATTACGGTTACAAATTACAAAATTTAAAATTTACAAAAACACAATTAGAACTTACACACCTATAGAATAATTAAATTATGTAAACAAACGTGCCTGCTAACCCACTAAGTCGAACCTTGTGCGTGGGAGGGAGGAGGCGTAAAAAAGATATAACTAATGTTACTGTAACCAAAATTATCATAGCAGAATACTTTATACATAAGTTTGTACATTTATTTTGTAGCTATTTAAAATGATATATATATATTTTTTAGATACAAATGAAATAAAGTGAGGAAGAGTGTTAAGATGGACAATAATATATCTCAAATAACATTAAGAAAATTCGAATGAAATATGTTTTTATAAGTAATTAGTAATAAAAATTAAAATAAAAAAGATTAAAACAATAAAAATTATAATAATAATTAAAATAATAAAAATAAATATTAATAAAATTTAAATATAGTAATAAAAATTGAAATTGAAATGTATTCTGAATAACGAGTGTAAAACCTAGGAGTCATGCGTAATTTTTCCCATCTATGAATTGATGTATTTTATTTCTAGCTAAATGCGGAAGCCATATTTTTACACGTTTCTTCAGAATTCCTAGTGAATGGGAATTTCAGCATATGCCAATGGACAAAGATAGGTAAAACTTCGCTGACCAATCGTTTTTTTAATTTTAGGTATTTTTGATATTTTCGATTTAAAACGTGTATTATGTTGATGTTCAACTTCCGGAAAGCAGTTTTTGTACTTAAAGTGTCTGATTACAAGGCTTTGGAAATATAACTGTCTTATGTCAAGAATATTAGTTTCATTATAAAGTAATTCAGTCGGGTATCTATATTATTTTAAGAATGCATTTTTGTATAACTATTAGTTTACTAAGGTGTTGATTTGCTAGACTACCTCAAACTAAAATGCCATAAGTCAGGTGTGTTTCAACTAGCGAGTAGTATAAAGTATATGGTTGATTGACTTCGAATATTTTCTTATAAAACTTGAATCTACTTATTAAACATCTAAGTTTAAGTACAATGCGGTCTACATGAAGGTTCCATCTTAAATGGCTGTCGATAACTATTCCTAAATATTTTATGCCACTCGCAGCGGAAATCGCAACTTCTTCATCATGAGATCTGATGTGAATATTGTTAAAGGACGGTAATTTGTCTACATGACTACTGAATGGCATAAAAATGTTTTTTTTTAAATTTATGGTTAAGAGTCTATTATTATACCTTTTAATAATTGTCACGAAATCTTTTTCAACTAGATCCTTTAGTTGTTCCCAAGTGTCACTTTTATAAAATACTACAGTGTCATCAGCAAAGCTGTATATTAAGGCTAAACAGATCATTGACATATATATTGAAAAGAAGGGGACCTAAAACAGTCCCTTGAGGTACTCCGAATTCTACAGTTTTTTTCCAGGCTTTTGATATTTCCGATCCCCACGCATTGCTTTCTGTTTGACGGGTAATTACGCATAAGATCAAGGGCAATCCTTCTAAAACCGATATTTTCCTGTGCGCTGATTAATTTCTTGTGACAGGCAGTGTCAAAGACCTTGGCTAAATCGACAAAGATGCATAATGACGGCTTTCCTTCGTCTACTGCTTTATATACTTTTTCCATAACATTTGCCATTGCATCCTCGCCATCCTAAAACCAAACTGTCTGTCTGAAAGAATATTGTATTTATTTAAAAAGCTGGTAATTCGTATTTTTAAAATTTTTTCAAATATTTTAGCCAGATTGCTTATTAATGATATACGCCTATAGTTTTGCATCTCGGTATTGTCGCCATTTTTATAGATTGGTCTTATTAAAGCATTTTTAAAAGCATCTGGAAAAATACCTGTTCTGATGAAATTATTAATAATACAAGCTAATATTCTGGAAATGTAGTCTGCTATGTCTTTTAAGTTTTCTGACTTGATGTTATCTAGTCCTGCCGATTTTCCGTTTTTGAGTGTGCCAAATGTCTGGAATATATATTTATCTTTTCCGTCTATCACAGGACTCCTTTACTAGGTCATCTCTTAAGAGTTATAAGAAGCCTCTGAGAGTAGAGAAGCTCCGTCAGACGTTGCAGTATGACTGGCGCCCCCAGTATATATTTCGTTGTATCTGCCAGACGAACGATGCTAGGATCTTTTACACAGAAACAGTGAAAAATTTTTATGTAGTTATAACAGTACACATAAAAATCCACTGCCTAAAGAATCACTACTTCCACATCCAGATTTCCATGAACAATGAAAAAAAAATTGATGCTATATTGCCCACAGAACTTTAATAATATAAATTTAAATCATCTACCACAAAAACACATATAGCGATATTCCACATGAGATAATGGGGGTGGCTGATGTAGAAAAAAAATTGTAGCCTTTGGTTCTTGAACACACACTCAATAACAATTAAAATTTTTTACCCCTTTAATAATGGGGTAATGGGGATGATAGTGGCGGTGGCTGGTGCCAACAAATAATTATTTTGAGACCTTAACTTCTCTTGCATATACTAAATATCAATTTTATGGACTCTTACCATAGCATGCCTTAGCTATTTACCCCCATCTACCCCCAATCCTTAAACGGAATAAGATCAAAATATAATCTATTTCCAGCTATAACTATAATACATACGTGCACCAAATTTCAAACCAATATCATGAATGGTTTTAAAGTAAACGTGTGCACAAAAAAATGCAGACAGACAGACATTTTTTTTGTTCAAACTTAAAATTACGACGTATCATAACATTCTAAGTCTAATTTGATAAAAATATATATATATTTTTTACCGTTACTATACTTTTACCTTACAAAATGGTTTTAGTGATATCGCATTCGTAGCAGAACTGTTTCCAGAATTTTCTTTTTTCAGAATTTTAAGAAAATTTGAAGGGCTACATCTCAAGGATACATTTTAAGTAATTTTAAATAACAAAGCTTACAAAAATTTCTATTGAAAATGAAAGGAAATATTTATTATTCTTATTTCTGCAGTCTACAAGTAGATTATTACATATTGTATGTATTTTAATAATTGATCATTGGGATCATCACGCAGCTGAGGAGAATTTTGAAAATAACGTTAAGCATTCTGCCATAAATCTGTAACATCTATTGCAGGACTTATTTAAAAAGTGTGGATGTTTAAAAATGTATAAAAACCTAAAAGTTCGCCCACACAGTCTTAAATAACGAAAGAAGATAGCATGAAAGGGATACCAGTGTTAATATTTATGTAGTTCCACTGAGATATGATCATACCCCGATCCTGTTCCTGATATCGATTTAGAAATGAAAATCTTTGTAAGTATTTAAACTTTCCCGAAGTTTACTTTAGCTTTTCCTAGCTGATATATAGAGTGATATTTAAGGTAAATTGGCACATATTTCTTTACTACTGGGACGAAATGTTTAAACGGAATACCTGGATTGGAATATATTTACTGCTCCTAATTGTCCTAATTTCAAATGATTATAGAGTACACTGAATGTTTTGTCATATCTATATATCACGACTAAAAAATATAAACATATCTATATATTAAAATTTCAATTAATATTAATGTCAAAACTATATAGAGTTCGTATTTTAAAATGAAGGTGAAATTTCCTGACTTTTCCAGGATTTTCGTGACTAATAACCAAACACAGGGTTTTTGGGCATCATGACAGAGACGGATTTAAAATCTAATACTATATTCTGAAAAACGTCAGATATATTAGTAATCCAGGCGTTTTAGTTGTAAAATTGACCTCTGCGCTTAATTCGTGCCCTACAAAAAAGTTTTCTTTATTATGTTTAGTTGGACGTCTTTAATAATACTTGGTAGTTGCGCCACGAAACACCTGGAAGATTTCGTGAAAACCGTGTCGGAAGGTCGCGAAATCCGCGAATTTGCGATTAACTCAGTTTTTATGGCCCAAATAGGAACAACACCTATTATAAAAGTTGTACGTCTGTAAATTCTCTACCTTAAAGGTCCTATACATTTTTTTCGTACGTCTAACCGTTTTGGAGATACAACGCGGACTAAGTGAAAAATGTAATTAGTTCCTCCAAACCTCTTTCGCACCACATATTTCGCAGTTATCTTGCTTTCTATGTCTCAGAATGAAAATTAAATATTATCAAGTTCAAACCTGGTTGGGAAAAGACATTGATCCTGAGCAGTGGGACTGGATTAGAAAGAGTGATATTTTGCAGCCAGTACAAACGCAGTTACCACCAGCACCAGACATATTGTTAAATTCAATTTTTTGCAACTATACGAAGGGTTGTGCAGGAAATGTAGCTGTAGGAAAGTAGGACTGAATTATTCAACAGCTTGTGGCCATTGCCATGGTCACTCCTGCTTGAATACCGCACCTATAATTGCTATGAATGACGAAATGGGCGACGCAGAATCTTATCAGAATGAATGTAATGACAAAGATTTGTCATTGGACGATAACGTTTCAGGAGTCGGAAATATTGACTAATTTAAGAGCCGGCATGGATTAGGCCTCTTGGGGAACCATGTAAAAAAAGCGCACCGAGCATTCTAAGTCTAGGGTGGTGCGGAAACGAATGCATTTTTTGACTTATTCATTGTAAATAAATGTAAATAAAATCTATAAGACATTCTGGTAGAGAATAAAGATCACCGAGTTCTATAACTGCAATATTTCATTTTCATTCTGAGACATAGGAAGCAAGATAATTGCGATATTTGTGGTGCGAAAGAGGAACTAAATGCATTTTTCACTTAGTCCGCGTCATATCTCCAAAACGGTTAGGCGAACGAAAAAATATATAGCACATTTAAGGTAGAGAATTTACAGATGTACAACTTTTATAATAGAATTGTTCCCGCTTGAGCCATAAAAACTGAGTTAATCGCGAA
This sequence comes from Rutpela maculata, assembly GCA_936432065.2. NCBI lineage: Eukaryota > Metazoa > Arthropoda > Insecta > Coleoptera > Cerambycidae > Rutpela > Rutpela maculata. Next base: position 86,990,856 of record OW386293.2, read on the forward strand.
TCCGGGTTTCCGCGACCTTCCGACGCGATTTTCAAGAAATCGTCCAGGTGTATCTTGGGGTAACTACCATGTGTTATTCAAGAGGTCCAAATAAACACAATAAAAAAAATTCGTAGGGACGATTTTGGCAGCAAAAGTCTAATTCGCCTGGAGTATAGAATAGTAAAATATATTGTATTATGAGACAATATTTACACATTATACGTTAGTTTTTTGTATGTAAAGCTGGCACCGATGAGAAAAGCAACTGCCATATTGACCTTGTATTTTGTTTATCACTGCTCTATGCATTTAACGGCATTGTTTGTTCAGTTCCAGAACTTTCAATGCATAAATGTGTTGTGTACGGTGAGTATAGAGACGTTTTTTATTTTATGCGTATTGCATTTGATCTACACATTTCTAAAACCGCAAAAATCGGCCGTAGAGAAAAATTCATTTCATTGTGTTATTGATCGAATTCTGAACAACTTTCAAAGTGTCTATCTGTCTATCCATCGGTGGTCCGTCCATCCGTCACGTTTCTTGTAAACAGAATAACTTGTGAAAAAAAATGGATTGAAATTTTTACAGGAAATTAGTATCATCTATAGGAAGAACCCCATTGTTTTTGAAAAAAATCGGTCAGTAAATATAAAAGTTATGAAACACTTTGAGAGAAAAATATACATGAAAACCGCAAATATCGATCGAAGGGAAAAAAATTCATGTCATTGTGTTAGTTATCGAATTCTGAACAACTTTCAAAATGTCTATCTGTCTGTCCATCGGTGGTTCGTCCGTCCGTCACGTTTCTTGTAAACACAATAACTTATGAAAAAAATTTTTTACAGGAAATTAGTATTATCTATAGGAAGAACCTTATTGTTTTTGAAAAAATCGATCAGTAAATATAAAAGTTATGAAACCCTTTGAGGAAGAAATGCACATGAATAGTGTTGTGTTTAATTACATAATTATTTATTTGACAATATTCTACCGACACAAAAGTACTTCATATTTTACTGATAACTGATTCCCTAATCAATATGGCATCATCAGAAGATGATTAAAATTAAAAATATGGCAATTGTAACTGAAAAATTAACTTATTAATTACAAAACGTATGTTATCGAAAAAACACAAAATGTTAATTAGCGGCGACAAAGGCAGTTGGAAAATAAAAACTAATGTTTATTAATTATTGTAGATGCCACACGATCGGACCAAATTCTGAAAAGCTGCCAAAAATTCATGACATTCAGTACATACACTAAAATTAATATCTAAGTTTTTGGACTCGCTGATTACAAATCCGATATTAAAATTTCCAGAAACAAAATGGTCAGGTCCGTAGTCAACGTAACATACCCCCCCCCCCCCCCAACTTAGTAAAAGTTGGAAATTTGAGACATAAGTTGGCAAGGCAAGGAATATTTTCTCAAATTTTCTCCTCGCCGCTCATCAATTTGTATTTCGGAGAAAATTTTTTTTTTACATTTTCTCCCCCCGCTCATCAATTTTTATTTTGGTGGAAATTTCTTTTTTAGATTTTCTACAGAAGAAAATACCACGAAAGTAAAACATACAAGTGGCAATCATTTCTTTTCCATTCAGCACTCCAAACCTTGATACACATATATTATAAAATTATCAATTTTTCCCACGAAAATAATCATACAACACGCACACACACAAAACACCTAAACAAACACCGGCTCTGACTTTCTAATCTTGAAAATAACTAAATACATATTTTATTCCCTATTTATATTTATTAATTTATATACCTCATCCCTGTTCATATTGAGTAGAAACTGTTTAGCCCTAGTCTTAGATTGGTTTAACAGACGTACATCCCTTATACCTTATACCAATTGGCAATTCATTATATAACCTAGGGGCTAAAAAATCTAAGCTTCTTTGACCCACTGTTTCTTCAGCAACTTGCGTTTTACTTGACCCTTTATTTTATTTCTGGTTTCGTAAGTGTAATCAATTAAACCTAGTTGACGCTTGCATTTCCACTGTAATGAACAGGAAGGGTAAGTATTATTTTTCTGATATGTTATTTTAAAATTTTTTATTTTGTAAAATTTCTAATTTATTTAGATAACTATTAACAGCTCCGACCCATCCAAGGATTCCATATGATATACGTAATTCCACTATCGCAAAATGTAATATTTTTAAATGTGGTATATCTCGTGGTATATCTAAAAATGATTTAAATATATTTAAATTAATATAAAATACTTCTCAGATTTGGAGTTATATATTCAACATGATAATCCCATCGTAGATGTTTGTCGAGGATTATTCCAAGATATTTGACTTTCTCTGCTGACATAATTTCTAATATTTTTTCATGGTTGTTGATGGTTAATTTATTGTAACTTGGTAAGAAATTTTTGAGCGGCGGTGCACAGTGGGAAAAATATGCCCTTTTTTTGACAAAAATCTGCCGACAGTGGGTATATCAATCAATGTAAATAAAGAAAAAGTGGAAAATAGCCTTGAGATATTGTACTTTAGAGTAATGCTGCGACAAAGTGGCTTTAGGTTAACCTAACCTAAAAATCAATTAATTAAATTAATTAATTAGTTAACCTCATTGGTCGAGAGTCACAAACAGACAAAGTGGTGGTCATGTAGATTGGATACCAAATTCCTCTTTAAGGGATCATAAGTTAATTGCTTAAGTTTCTTGAATCGTTTTTAACGTATAAACCATAACCCTTTTAAGGGTTAAAATAGAAGTTGAATATTTAAGGTGGTGAAAATTCAAGTGAAATAAAGTTTAAGTCATTAAAAGTTGTTCTTCAAGGTTTTTTGATGGTGATGTCATCTTTAATCTTACTCGCATCCTATCGATCCTTCAAAGAAATGAAAATTATGATATTATGATATTATTATCTAAAAATTATGATATTCCAAATACTCGTCACTAGTTGCGTTTAGACTTGTAAATATTATTTTATTGACAGGTAAAAATAAGGATAGTTCTTTATCCACATGATTTTATTCCTATGCATTCAGACCAATTGTTAATTATTATTAATTATTTTTTTTTTTAAATCTTTTAGTCATGTGAATAAAAAATTATCCTTATTTTTATCTGTCAGTAAATAGTTACTTTTGTATCTAGGGTGCAAAATACTACTTTGGTGATCGAGAACGAAAGTTTCTTGACGAGGCGCAGCCGAGTCAAAAAATCGTTCGAGATGACCAAAGAATTTTGCACTCGAGATGCAAACAATATTTTTTCTACAACTTTCGTTTGATTAAACTAAAACCATTAGTCAAAAAAAATCATACTGTTTTTAAAATAAAATAATTTTAAAAATTCTACTTTCAGTTGATTTATTTGATAAAACAATAGATATTTTTGAACTACATCTTTGTTTAATTCTCGTGTATACGTTAAAAATTATAAAAAGGAGGCAATAACACTATGTGATGTGCAAAATATTTTGCACCCTAATGCGCAAAATATTTTGCGCACGGTGACATGGTAACGCAAAAAAAATAATGTCAATGAAAAAATGTCTCATTTTAGACACTGACATGAATGCGCAAACATAGCCTTTTTTGACAGTTGTAGAAAAATAATATTTACTAGTCTAAACACAACTAGTGAAGAGTATTTGGAATATCGTAATTTTTAGATCAACCCCCGTTTTCATTCCTTTGAAGGATCGATAGGATGCGAGTAAGATTAAAGACGAGATCAGCATCGAAAAACCCTGAAGAAAAACTTTTGATCACTTAAACTTTATTTCGCTTGAATCTCGAATTTTCACCACCTTAAACTTTCAACTCCTATATTTTTTTAAACCCCCTCATACGGTAAAAACGATTCAAGAAACTTAAGCAATTAACTTACGATCCATAAAAATAAATTTGGTATCCAGTCTACCTGAACACTAACCACTTCGTTTGTTTGTGACTCTCGACCAAGGAGGTTAACTAATTTAATTAATTAATTTTTAGGTAGGTTAGCCCAAGCCACTTTGTCGCAGCATTACTCTAAAGTACAATGTCTTAAACGTATTTTCCATTTTTTTAATTCAAATTGATTGAGATATCTAGTGTCGGCAGATTTTTGTCCAAAAAGGGCACGTTTTTCTCACTGTGCGGCACTCCGAGTTAGGTAATAAAAAGAACAGGTGATATACCCATAACACGCTTCAATAACTAAAAACTTGAAACATTTTTAATATAATCTCCTCAAAGTTTCACATATTTCAAAGTAGTTTAAGTCATCTTATAACATGAAATTTATCATCTGCAGAAAACAGAGCAAATATAAAATCGAAGGCGAGTGACTTCTGTAGCGTCTTGATACTTAAATTACAGTCAGATGTAAAATTTCGTAATTAATTTAGCACATTTAATAGTTTTCGCTGAAATATCCCGAATTAAACTTCGTAAAAGAGAATAATCAGTTATTTGGACAATAAAATTTCTCTCCCTCTTAGGTCAGTCGAAAAAGACGAAAAATGGATTATTTTACGAAATGTCGTTTATCCGCAATTTTATTTTTTTAAGGCATAGGTTGGGATATCCAGAAACATATGTCAACTATAAGCACACGTGATTAGTGCCCCACCTGTCACGTGTGCGTGACACTTTAGAATTTTCAAAAAACGTAATTTATTTGCCATTTTTCGCTTTATTTGCAATATCACTCGTAAATGAAGCATTGTTCAGAAAAATATTAAGAAGCAAAAACGTTGAAAAATTGATTTTGAACATTTTTTATTCTTGACATTTTCCCAAAAAATTTAAGAGCTACAGACGAAAGAACAATTCCAATTTTCTATTTTTTAACTTAAAAAATAATTAATATCAATGATTCAATATTGTTGTTAAAAACCTTTGGTGTGAAAAATATTTATAAAAAAATTTTAAACTCATTTCAAAAGAATAATAATATATGCAGTTATACATATACATAAATAATACTACATGTATAATCGATATATTACATTAAAAATTACATAATTTTTCCAAAATCTTTTTTACACACCCCTTTCGCTTTTTACAATCAAGGAAAAAACAAAAATATATTTTTTTAAGTGTTATGTAACAGTACTCAATTAAGAAAAGATTGTGAAATATTTAACTCACCTACAGCTGATCGTGAAACGCTCTTTGAGGTCTCATGTTCTTTCGTTATGAAGTTATATACTAATAAAGAAATTAATCGCACTGAAAAATATGATTTTCGATTCGATTTTTGTAAAAATATGAAAAATATTGATTTGAGTGCTTTACCTCCCACTCAGGCAGCCACTCATGAACATGCTTTCCGTACATACTATCAAATTCAATAGTGGTTAAGTAACAATTTATTTAGATCCACATGACTGGGGATGAAGAAAACGTGGCAACATTTTGAAACCAATATTGACGAAAAGTGATTTGATCCCAGATATTTTAATGAAAAAATTTAATTGTACTTGTAAGAGGTGTGGTGGTCGAAAGTTGAAACTAAAATGTAACACTTTTTGTAAAATTTTTAATGGTACAGACTGTACAAACAGCGAGGTTGATGTAATTTTTGAAACAGATATCGTTGGTGCTATAAATGAAAATTACACATCAGCTAATTCTCTAACATTAGATGATGTTGATGAAGATGAAGATAATAGAGAAATTGAATGTATTATTACTTCGCCTTCAACAAAGGGGCTAAATTATAATAAATTATATATTAAGCATGCAATGCATGCAGACTGTAATATGCATAAAATAAACAGTCTGTTTGTGAAAAATATATATTTGTTTAGTTATTATACTCTTCGCAAATACGAAAACGAAGAGTATATTGCATTTGATCGACACATTTCTAAAACCGTAAATATCGCTCGTAGACAAAAAATTTCATATCATTGTGTTAGTGAACGAATTATGAACAACTTTCAAAATGTCCGTCTCTCCGCCCGTCACGTTTCTTGTAAGCACGATAACTCAAGAAAGAAAAATCCGATTGTACTGAAATTTGGACAGTAAGTGTTAGCCAGAGGAAGAACCCTATTGTTTTTGAACAAAATCTATCGGTAAATAAAAATGTTATTAATGATTTAAATGTGAAAAAAAAATTTTTTGATTTTTATGTTTTTGTAATTGAATAGGAATCTGGTGGAATGATATTTCATTTTAATATCTAAATATTTATATATTTTACAAATATATTCATAATGTAATATACAACCGTGAAAATATAATTTTAGCTCGTGTCTTATAATGTAAAATTTACATTTTTTTACGTAAAAGGTAGTGGTCTTTTACCAACTAAGTTCGTACTATAAAATTAAAAATGTCTAAAACTAACATTATTTACAAAAAACTGCGAAGAGTATCCTATAGAATGCGTAACAATTATATAAAAAATCAGTGAACAGGCGAAGAGTACGTTTTTAGCTTGTTTTCCTATGATTTTAGTACCTGAAATACCTGAATACCTGAAAAGTTTTACTATTTTAAACTATATATAGTAAATATATTTCATTTCAACTGTAAATTGAACATTTAAACATAATTTACGTTATACTTATATATTTATTATATTCACTTAAAAAAAAAGTCAAAAAACAGAAAAGTAGCATTGTTCTTTCGTCTGTAGCTCTTAAACGAAGCATTTTTTGAGAAAATGTTGAAAATAAGAAAACGTTCGAAGTCGATTTTCTCAACTTTTTTATCTCTTGATATTTTTCCGAGCAATACTTGATTTACGAGTTATATTATAAATAAAGCGAAAACGGTAAAAAAGTGATGTTTTTGAATTGCAAAGTGTGTTGCCCCACCTGTCACGCATGCGGGTACTTGGCACATGTTTTTGGATATCCCAAACTATACTTAAAAAAATTGCGGATAAATGGCATTTCGCACAAAAAAGCTATTCCGACTGGTCTATCTGTTTCTAATTCCTATTATTTTGTCCCACCATGTACTTACAGATTTGACACTTCTAATATCAATGTTTGCAGATAGATGTTGAAAAAACTCGTTTTTAAAAATTCCTGCTCAATGTCTCGTAAATACGAAATGTAGTGCATCGTTTAGTCATTGGCGACAATGATGGGTAATAAGTGAAAATATTGGAAAAGACAAGAAAAATGAACCCATATAACGATGGAAAATTTATCAAGTAAAAAAGGATCCTAGAGGACAAAAAAATCAGTTGTCCCTGCCGCGTCAACGTAAAAACCGCTCCGATTCCATCTAGCTGCGAACAATTCAAATGCTGTTAGGGTACCGAGATGACACCCCTATTTGCATAGCTACGACTGTCACCGATTACCGGAATAAAAAAAATCAATAACAAATGGAAACCGAGGACTTAATACGATTTAGGGCGCTGTTACACCCGGCGAATTTTTGCATAATTCCGTCGTTATTTGTTCGAGATTGGAATATTTGTACGGTGGCTAAATGCAGTTAGAGAGTTGGAAAGTTCCTGGGACAATCTTATAAAAGATATTGTTTCAATTACAATTGTAGCCAGATGTTGCAAATAAAAAGGTAGACATGGGGATGGAAATGAAATGTTTCTACTGTCATTGCTTTTACTGAATGGTTAAAGTAAGCCACTTTTTAATATCGATATTAATATTAGCTGAGTCACAACCTGTAAAAACACTGCCACACTGAAAAAAGTACTTGTGTAATTGTACGTGCTTTTTCATGTAGTTCTATGACCAGTTATAATGACTAGAATTTAACAGACTGGATGTAAAATTACACCACTGTTGTGAAAAATACATGTGCAATGTGATGTGACTTACGTATACTCTTATAATTCTTCGGCGTAATTGCACATGAAAGCCGTAATTATACAATATGTTTTACACGAATTTCTAGTTTTGTTGGCATAGTTACACGAAGGCCATAACTTTACAACATGATTTTACGCGAATTCCTGACAATTTTTGTTGCAAATTTATAGGGTGTATGTGATTTTCAGTGAACATGAATTGGTCAAATATATTGTTTTTAAGTATAATTTAGATAAGTTGTAAAATAGAGACACTTGTGTTTGTATTACTTAAATACAATAAATTTGACACATATATATATATATATATATATATATATATATATACATTATGTAATTGTAAATAAAATTATGTACATGCTTTCCCCGATTTAGCACAAACAGAAAAAAAAATGTATGTAATAAAAACCACATGTTAGGAGAATACTGTTTTTACTGTATAAAACATATATACCTACACAAAATATTACAATAAGCTAAACTTAGTAAACATACATTACAGTAAATGACTTAAAATAAAACCTTATTCCCAGGCACTATGTTATAAAACATAAATACACAAAATAATCAACTGAACTTAAGTAAACTTGACTAAACATACATCGTAGTAATAAAATATCATGATGGGGCACAATTAGTATAAAAAATAAATACACAAAAAGTAAACTAAATTAAACATACATCACAATAAATAACTTAAAATAAAACGTCATTAGGAGGCACTATAGAGTCTAAACATATACCAGGTGATTCAGTTTGGTATTCGCGCCCCTATATCTCTTTTATATCAACAGGAAACTACAATAAACCATATATATATATATATATATATATATATATATATATATATATATATATATTGAACCAATCGACGCTCTCAGTCCCGACATGTTCATCAGAGAACTCAGACCCACTAGAAATAATTGAGTAAGGGTAGTATATATTATGTTTTATATTCGTACTTATTGCCCCAATTAAGAGCAGCCAAATAGAGGTAAGAAAATATGGAGATTATTTTTTTTGCCAAATTCAATAATCGTTCCCAGGACCGACGCGTTCAACCGCCTTTTCAGACCCGTGTGTATCATAATGACATACCTAATAGACGATACCAGTCCCGACACTGTTGCCGGACCTCACCTATAGATGCAGATGTTTCATTAATAATTTATCCCTGCTAGATTAGCCTAAAGAGAGAAACATAACTATTACTCTTGAAGAAACATTCTAAAATCGTTTAAAAGTTAATGAAAGTGACTATTTTTGGTGTTTGCAATTATTTAACATATTTTGCAAGACAATAAGTACCAGAAAAGAAAATTAATCATCCACCCCATTGGCAAGGGATTATCTTAATATCTCTCATAATATACCGGGTGCCACAGGCTAGAGGCTCCCCCCTATATTTCCTTTACTTTTTAATTTATCAATTTGAAATTTGGGTTGCATAATCTACCTGTAAAAATGAATTTTTGGGCATAAAGAACGGTACGAGACCATTTCTGGTTTACTCGGAAATGACCGCAACTTTCGATTTTTAAATGGAACTCCCTGTATATTTTTACATACTTGGATTCAAGACAACATTCTGAGAATACAATGATATTTTCGCGAATTTTTGAGTCGATGTCCAGTTTTCTTAAGCATTTTAAGACATTCATCTAAAATGCTTTGGAATACTAAAATTTGTTTTACGGCAGGTAAAGTCCAAGACAAAAATATAATTTTTGATTTTATTTCATTAATGACAATTTACGAAATTGAAGAAATCGCTTTTTTATTGAAAACTCTTTTTTCAAGTGGTGCTTCCTAGTGTTCAATAAATTATAGATTTTTTTTCGGAATTCATTGATATCCATTTCAAATCCATGCTCTTTGTTTTTCTCTTTTATTTTTATTTAAAAATAAAAAATCACTTTCAAAATAATTTTTATTGATCCTTATACTTTGCAATAATACCTACTTATACCTAAACAAAAGAGAGAACCAAAAGGCTATTATTCACAAAAAGGTAGTTATTCGCATTTCATTATTAGACATGATTTTTGCAAAGGCAACTACGTTAAATTTCAAGAAAAACTATATTGAAGGTGATTTTTTATGTTTAAAAATATTCAACAAAATAGAAAAACAAATAGCATAGATTTGAAATGGATATCAATGAATTCAGAAAAAAATCTATAATTTATCGAACAGTATGAGCCACCACCTTCCCATTTGAAAAAAAAAGTTTTCGATAAAAAAGTGATTTGTTCAATTTTGGAGGCTTCATAAATAGTTATCAATGAAATTAAATGAAAAATTATATTATTCCCTTGGACTTTACCTGCTGTAGAACAAATTTTGGTATTCCAAAGCACTCTAGACGCATGTCTTAAACTGCTTTAAAAACGGAACATTGACTCAAAAATTCGCGAAAATCTCATGGTATACTCAGAATGTTGCCTCGTGTCCAAATATGTAAAAATGTACAGGGTGTTCCATTTAAAAATCGAAAGTTGCGGTCATATCTGAGTGAACAGGAAATGGTCTCATACCGTTTTTTGCGTCCAAAAATTCATTTTTACAGGTAGTTTATCACCCCAAATTTCAAATGGATAAATTAAAAAATAAAGGAAATATAGGGCGGGAGCCACTAACCTGTGGCACCCGGTATAGTTGTAACATGACTTACCAGATATGCAATGCAAGCGTTTTAAATCATTTTTTTCGCCATGAGGTGTATTATTTAATCCTTTAAGCGCAATGCGCATGTCAGTAGCCGGCATGTGATTTTCTGAAATATTTCATTATTGCTGTTTTTCTTAATGTACTAATATTTGTCATTATGACAACATATTTTCAGACATGTCTAAGTAATGGTACAATTTTATAGGGATCGTGTAAACACCAACAAATTAAATAGTCTATACAGGTCAAACCAGACAGTTATTGAATACGAAATTATATTCTTTTTTATATTCTTTTTCGTAAATGTGTTACGCCTGGTACAATAATATTACGATTTATTAATATTAATAGAAATATTGAGAATAATGGAACTATCAGCCAAACAGTTTATTACACTTTGAGCTAGCCCCTTTTTAATGGACAAATTTATTATAACTATTTAGTAGAGTAAATGAAAGCTCCATCTCTCATATATTACTAATTTCCTATGGATTACTTTTCGCATCAGATTTCGTTAAAATCGAAATACCTATCTCAAAAACTATTGGTTTTTTAGGTAGGAAATGATCTTGAAAATTACCTTAAAATAATGAACAGAATTCGAATCCGGCATAAAAAATAAGGCATGCTATTTAAAATAAGGAAGTTGATGTCAATTTCCGGTAAAACGTGACGTTATTTTCATTAAATATAGTACCTCTGAAAACACCTGTACCTAAATTTTCAGCTTAAAATTATTTGTTTTTTTAAAACGTGTAATAGGCCACTAACCGTGATATTGCGATATGATCTATACAACTAGAAATATTTAAGAAGAACTGCAAAAAACACAATATGATACCTTTTGAAAAAAGACTGCATTGGAAAATCAGCAAATAAAAATTGCTCAAAATGTTTTTAAGATTACCGCAAGATGTCGTAATCAAAGAAATAGAAAACTAAAAAACATGTATTTCGCTAAAAAGGCAGCTAAAAAATTGCATTTATTGTAATGCATCCGTAATTTTCATTAATTTTTATTAGAGTTTTTTCGGTTGATCTTTTAATACGGATCAAATATTTGACATCTTAAGCCAAAAATGTATAAATATTTAAAAGCACCGCCGCCACCTCGACTGTGCTATCAATACTAATCCACAATGTTAAATATGGCAGAAAATTTGAAAGGCTGTTAAACTCAAATTATTTTTTAATATTCAGCGAAGAAGCGTGCACAGTTTTGCAGTTCCTTCAACATAAGCAATTTAGTTTTTAATGACTCATTTATTATATAGTAAGAAAAACGTACTTGTAAATGTGGTAGTTCTTTTAACCAAGTAAACTTAGAGAAAGTGGACGTATTATAGCGGGTGGCTTTAGGTCCAACCCAACATGTGGCAAGTCATAAAGTCATTATTAGCTCTGCTTATCGTATTGTATATTTGTATAATGTTCCCGGAAATGCCTTGGACTTGAAGAATGAAATGCCGGTCATTTTATAGCTGACAACTTTTAATGCTAAAAAATCGACTCCATTAATTTTTAAATACCTACACCTACTACCAACAATATCGGTAAGCGATTTGTACGATCGTACAAAAATACTTATTAAATTATTCTTAAAAAATGTTTTTTTCTTAACCATCTCTCAAGCAACAAAAGTAATTCAGGGATATTGTGTTAAGTAGCACAGACTAGGTCTATAGGTATGTAGATTCCGACCACGCGCAAGACTCCGAAAATTTGCTCCTTGTCCGAAATAACATGAAATTAAAATTTTTAGCTTTCTCCAGAATAGAATCGAAATATCATCGAGTTTCGATACTGCGTCACTCCAGTAGATGCCATGCAATGCCCCTTTTTTTCTAGTAATTTTTTTCTGGAGGTCCTCATAGTAATAATGACAAACTTTTATCGTCTCCTTGTTTTCATGTAGTCAGTAATAATATAAATTACAGACTGTCACCAAATTATGAGCATAACCAAATTTACTTTAATAAACATTTGATCAATGGTTGTACGTGTAAACTGTAAAACAATCAATTTGAGTACAGAGCGGTTTTACGGGGGGATGGGGGAGAAATTTATTTTAATAATGAATAAGCCTCATCGAGTGCTGAAAAAACTTTTGTAAAAAATACATCTGTTATGGATTGTTTCTAACAATTTTTAAGTAAAAAGTTGTTTCATCTATTTTTACTTCCACATCCAGTGGAAGTATAGTAACGAAAAAAAAATTTTAAAAATTTTTATTGTTCAAATAGGCTTAGAATGTCATGAAACGTCGAGATTTAAAGTTTGAGCGAAAAAAAAATTTCTGTCTGTCGGTCTGTCTGTCGGTCTGTCTGTCTGTCGGTCTGTCTGTCGGTCTGTCTGTCGGTCTGTCTGTCTGTCGGTCTGTCTGTCTGTCGGTCTGTCTGTCTGTCGGTCTGTCTGTCTGTCTGTAACTTTTTTTGTGCGCACGTTTACTCAGGAACCGTTTGAGATATTGACTTGAAATTTGGTACACATATGTACTTTAACGAGATCTAGAACTAGATTATATTTTCATCTGGTTCCGTCGAAGGGTTGGGGGTAAATTGGGGTAAATTTGGGGTAAATAGGTAAATAGGTAAATCAAGCAGGTAAGAGTCCATAAAATTGGTATTTAGTATATATAAGAGAAGCTAAGGTCTCAAAAAAAAATTTGACATTAGCCACCCCCATTACTACCCCCACCCCATTATTAAAGGGGGTGAAAAAAAATAAAATTGTAATTTTACGTGTATACAAGAACCTATGGCCTCAATTTTTTTTACTTAATCCACCCCCACACCCAACCCTCTACCACCAACCCAACCCCCACTATCGATGTGACATATCGTTTTATAGGTTTTTGGGGTAGGTAATTTCAAATATCATGTTATAAAGTTACTTCGAGTAATATGGATGCGCAGTAGGTTTCCCAGAGTATTATGGATGCGCAGTAGCTTTTCTCGAGTACCATCGATGCGCAGTAGGTTACCTCTAGTGGTATGGATGCGCAGTAGGTTTCTTCGAGTATTTAGGATGCGCAGAGGCTTTTCTAGAATACTATAGATTCGCAGTAGGTTACCTCAAGTAGTATGGATGCGCAGTAGGTTTCCCCGAGTATTATGGATGCGCAGTGGCTTTCCTTGAATACCATTGATGCGCAGTAGGTTACCTCAAGTGGTATGGATGCGCAGTGGATTTTCTCGAGTAAAATGGATGCGCAGTGGGTTTCTTCAAGAAGTATGAATGCGTAGTGGCTTTCCTCTAGCAAATTGGATAAACAGTGGGTTACCTCGGGTAGTATGGATGCGTAGTAGGTTTTATTGAGGATAACGCTTGACATAGAGGCTCTACTTCTATCCTGTAGTCCACGGCACAGAATGATTTTTTATATCTTTGTCATGCTATTTTCTGCGTATTACTTCTACATCCAGTTGAAGTACACTAACGCAAGAAAAATTTTTGAAAACTTTCATTGTACGAATAGGCTTAGAATGTTATGAAACCTCAATATTTTAAGTTTGAATAAAATAAATTTGTCTATCGCGTCGGTCTGTCTGTTAGTCTTGTATCTTTTTGGTGCTCACGATTACTCTGGAACCATTTAAGATATTAACTTAAAAATATGGCACACGTATGTATTTTAACGAGATCTGGAACTAGATTATATATCGATCTTATTCCGTTGCAGAGTTGAAGGTAAATGGGGGTAAATAGGCAAATAGGTAAATCAAGCAATTAGGAGTGCATGAAATTGGTATTTAGTAAATATAAGAGGAGCTAAGGTCTCAAAAATATTTTTGGCAATAGCGACTTCTATTACAACCCCCACCCCATTATTGAAGGGGGTGAAAAAAATATTGTGATTTAGTGTGTATACAGAAACCAGTCATCGAGAATCACCACCCCTACTACTGATGGGGCATTTCACTTTATGGGTTTTTGGGGTACACAATTCCAAATATTATACTATTAAAGTCCCATGAACAATTATTTCCACTTAGTGGAGTACAAATATAGTATTTTCGTTGTAAGAGACTTAGATAGTCTTGATGTGGAAGTAGTGATTCCTTAGGCAGCGGTTTTTAATTTTGAATTCCTTTCTATCAAATATTAAACGCAGTATTTCTTAAAAATCGATCTATCGATCAAAAGCGGAGGAAATTCCAAATTTGCTTTTATGTTTTGTGATTTGAAAACTGCATATTTAAGAAAAATACAGGATCTCATCGCGACGAGTAGTCAAAAATATATAAGTAAAAAAAAATGGTAATGTTCAAATTTCCTAAGGATAGCTAATACTTCTAACAATCTACTAATCTAATCTAATAAGCTAATAATCTGCAAACTTTGCCAAAAAATGTTGCGTGCGATTTAGACGTTCCACGTTTTTTTTTTGTATGACTGTCTATTTTTTTTTCAATTGTTAATTGAGGCGACCTGGCCGCTTGAAGAGTAGCGCGAAAAATGGTCATTTTTAACCTTACTCGCGGATGCCTGTAATAATAATAATAATAATATGCTTGTGCGTAAAAAAGTTCACACTTGTATATTACAACCAGTCAGAGGTTCTAATTATGTATCGTTACCATGGTAGCATCCATAAAAATTTCCAGAAAATTTTCGCCTGGTGGATACGGTAGGTGAAATTACCCTGGAGTTTTTTCTGTCAAATGTTTTTTTATTGGAATTTAATTTTTTTATATATGGTAAAAAATAAACGTTCCACCACATTTCGTAGATCAAAATTAAAAATAATAATATAGACTATTCTTAATCTACTTTCTATTGTTTAATGCAACTAAAATTGCTAAATCATATTTTCTTTTACTTGACGTTTTGTAGAATCTGTGAAAAATCAAATGAATTCGCTTTAAAATATTTGACATACACACCCTTTTTTACAGTTTTAGTATCATATATTATTATGTTTGTTATGGTAATAATGTTAGAGTGATCCATTAGTTTTTAATTTTATTTAGATGTGAAATTATCTTGCCGAATTCCCCATGTATTTGAATTACTATCAGAAAATGTTTTCTGGATCTCGGAATGTAATGTTGGGGATAAGTTTTATATTCGAGATCTCTAAAAATTTTCAGATATAATCCAGAGACCAGGGAGATAACTAGTGAAAATTAGATGTTCACGATGTTCTACAATAAGGGTCCAGTGAATTTTTGTCGTATTTATTTCCGTAAGCAATGCAAAGTAAAAAAATCACCAACTTCGAAATTTAAATAATCTGTTTCTAATTGTTTAAACCAAAATTGTTGGATGTCAATTTTTTCTTTTTCTCGAAAATAAAAAAAAATAGAATCCAACAATTTTTTTTCACAAAAACATAAATTGATAAGCGGTGGGGAGAAAATCGAACAAAAAATGTTTTCCCTCAAAAATAAAAATTGATAAGCGGAGGCAGAAAGTCGAAAAGTATACACGGAGGGTCAGACGGGCCCTCTCTACGGGCCACTTGCATGCCCAAGCCCCTAAAGTCTGTACCAAATATACCTCCCAAGACCGATTAGTTGGGCTTGCGATTTTACATGTACACCAAGATATTAAATCATCAGTCTCCACTAGTAGGTAATTGATAAATTCGCCAAAGTTAATATATGACTAATATGTAAATATGTTTCATGTCTATTTTTTTAAGCTTCAATAGTTCTTTAATTGTTTGTTTATTTGGCACATTTTATTAAAATGAAATTTGATTTACTTGTTTATTACATTAAAGATATTTTGGAATGTAAGAACCAGTATTAGCTTAAAGCCGCCCTTGAAAACCTATCATCTAAGTGTGTCTGGCATTCGACTCTAGTATTCGCAGTAGTTAAGAGTCATAAAGACCATGCTTTATTAACATCTGGTGTTGAAGTTTTAAGGACAAATACCTGATGTACCGTTATCCATAGTGAAGCGTCGGTTTTATTACCGATTATTATCTTTAATTATTCAAAGTTGTGACCATTAATACTTTATTTAACATAACAAATCAACTTCTTAACTACTGTGCTTTAAATACTAGGTCCATGTGTAGCCGATAAAGAGGTCTTGTTTAGCGACTGATTTTACTTTACTTAGGGTGTATAACTTTTTTATCCATCCATTGTCAAACTAAAGGAACAAAGTATTTAAAGTATTTATAACAAAACAGCGATTTCAGTTTTTAAATTAATTTTTTTGATTCCATTCCATCGTATTCGATGGGAATAATATTTGTGAGTACGCTTAAGGTCTCAATTGGTTTATACAATTAGAAACAAATTATTTAAATTTCGAAGTTGGTGATTTTTTGACTTTGCATTACTTACGGAAATAGATACGACAAAAATTCACTGGGCCTTTGTGTAGAACATCGTGAACATCTAATTTTCACTAATAATCTCCCTGGTTTCTGAATTAAATCTGAAAATTTTTAGAGATCTCGAATTTAAAAATTATCCCCAACAGTACATTCCCATATCGAGAAAACATTTTCGGATAGTAATTCAAATACGTGGGGAATTCGACAAGATAATTTCACATCTACATAAAATTAAAACCTATTGTCATAACAAACAATAATATATGAAACTAAAACTGTATGTCAAATATTTTAAAGCGGATTCATTTGATTTTTCACAGATTTTACAAAACGTCAAGTAAAATAAAATATGATTTAGCAATTTTAGTTGCATGAAACAATAGAAAGTGGATTAAGAATAGCCTAAATTATTATTTTTAATAAATTTGATCTAGGAAATGTGGATGAACGTTTATTTTTTACCACATATAAAAAACTTAAATTCCAATAAAAAAAACATTTGCTAGAAAAAGCTCCAGGGAAATTTCACCTACCGTATCCACCAGGCGAAAAATTTCTGGAAATTTTTATGTATGCTACCATGGTAACGATACATAATTAGAGCCTCTGATTGGTTGTAATATGTAAGTGTGAACTTTTCTACGCACAAGCATATTATTTTATCTTTCATCTATTATTTAACTTACGGAGCTACAGGCGTCCGCGTGTAAGGTTAAAAATGACCGGTTTTCGCGCTACTCTTCAAGCGGCCAGGTCGCCTCAATTAACAATTGAAAACAAAAAAAATAGACAGTCGTACAAAAAAAACATCGAACGTCTCAATCGCATGCGACATTTTTTGGCAAAGTTTGCAGATAAGTATTAGGTATCCTTAAGAAACTTGAACGTTGCCGTTTTTTTTACTTATGTATTTTTGTCTACACTTCGCGATGGGATCCTGTATTTTTCTTAAAATGCATTTTTCAAATTACAAGACTTTATGTGTATGGCAAATTTTGAATTTCCACCACTTTTGGGGGTGATAAATGTAATCAATCGATTTTTAAGAAATACTGCGTTTAATATTTGATAGCAAAGAATTCAAAATTAAAAAAAAAAGGTGAAATAATTTTTTACTTAAAAATTGTTATAATCCATAACAGATGTATTTTTCACAAAGGTTTTTTCAGCACTCGATGAGGCTTAAAAATACCAAATGAAGGCATCAGTTTTCAAAATATTTATTCATTATTGAAATAAATATTTTAATTTTTAAAGCATAACCTATCTACCTAACGAATTTAGATAAAACAAAGTGGAGAGAAATTCTGGAAGCATCTGTTTTTTACATGCCAAAGTTTCAGAAAAAAGCTTTCTTCGTTTTCGTTTTTTATTCCGTTCAAACATGCAGGCATACAGAGAACATTTCCAAAGTTGTTAAACGTCATCTCAGTATCGTATTTTATCCCCACCACCTTAATTTCAACCAGAAAACAAAAATGTATTAGTATTAATATGCTATAATCTGCTACACGTTTTTTTTGCTACTTCTGGTTTAGTTCGAAATTGCAACTTAATTATAATTGAATGGAAATGATACCATAGAAAATTAAATATCCTTTACGGTCCTTTTTTTGAATTTAAAATCGCCTGAGAAAAAATAGAATTACAGCCAATTTTCCTTCAACAGAAAGAAGGCCATGCAAAAATATTTAATAAGTAAAATTCCAACAAGGTAAAAAGGCAGTGCATAGAAAATTTTGGACAATAATACCATTGCATTTTCTTCAAGTTAGTATTGACAATTTTAATATTATAATAAAATAAAATTTTAAAACGTTATTGAAAGGAAGTCTTTTTAAATTAAAAATATTTTTTTTAATGGAAACATTCATTTTTTTTCTATTACTTAGATCACTGAAATTTATCTTTTCGCAGAAAATATAAAATTAAGTTTTACAAAAAACACTAAAATAATAAAGCAAAGTTTTCTTTAGACACAACCTAATTTGTTATTGTCAGCAAAAAAGTAGAAAATAGAATAAAAGTGGGTGGGGGCTTGCATTTAAAAAAATGTATTTAAGAGACTTTTTTCAATATTTAAAATTCAATTGTATTTTAAGATTATAATTATTGGCATACTAAATTAAAGTGGTAATTTGTTAAAAATTATCTATTCAATGTTCTATGAATACTACATTTCTAGTTTAATAGAATTCTACTGATTACATATTTTTTACATAGCATTTTTCTGTTAAGAGAAAATCGGCTATAATTACGTTTCTTCTCAGCCTATTTTAAATTCAAAAATGGACTGTAAAGAAAATTG
This sequence comes from Rutpela maculata, assembly GCA_936432065.2. Classification (NCBI taxonomy): domain Eukaryota; kingdom Metazoa; phylum Arthropoda; class Insecta; order Coleoptera; family Cerambycidae; genus Rutpela; species Rutpela maculata. The sequence goes on from OW386293.2 coordinate 87,009,895, forward strand.
AATGTTGAATCGTAATCATGACAGGTTACCTTTCTGTTTAAAGAAATTTAAAAATTTGCAACTTCGAACTAAACCGAAAGTAGCGAAAAAACCATGTATCATGTCAAATGTAACTTAGTTATGTTTAAATAAACGCACATAAATTTGAAAATTTTATTTTAAAATGAAAAAGTTACAGGTCATTACATGTCCTCTGTGCCATCCGGTATATGATAACCTTAAATCTTAGTTTTAACTCGACCAATATAAATAATGCAAATTCAAAAATTAAATATTAAATATTAAATACATGCACACAAGAATCTTCTCCATCGAGAAAGTTGAAAATAATCTGGTATTATATTTCCAAATGAATATTTCGTATTTACAGTGTTGCCAGACTCCGGTATTGTCAACGTCTGATGAAAGATGCGGGCTTAGGAGCGTACTGTATAAAATTATATACTATATACTGAACGCCCTCTGCATAAAATTTGCAGAACTACATCTGTATAAAATACTATATTCAACCGCTTTTTCAGTCCCAATGTCAAATGCATTTTTAAACTTTTTTATGACATAACCAAGGTAGATAAGTAAAAAAAACACAAAAACGTTCTCAGACCCGGAGGTGGGTCTGAGATCGTCAGTTTTGGTCTGACAACGTCGGTAGTGTATGGCGAATTGGGTCTGTGTAGTCGGTTAAACAAATCTATATATATATATATATATATATATATATATATATATATATATATATATATATATATATATATATATATATATATATATATATATTTGTAAATCGTTGGCAAGCCTCTATCGAATGACGTCCTTAAATCACGTATACCAAAATAATGATAGTCAACTTTTTTTTCAAATGGTACTTATGCCCTACATTTTTTTACCGATTGTTGTAGAGCTTGTGTTTCTGCATTTAACCATGTGAAAAAGTATACACTTCCATAAGGAAAATTTCGAGAAAATTAATAAAACACCAAAAAACTTCATTTAAAAGTTTTGTTTCTGATTCAACATAGTTAGCCATGGAAACAATTGAATTTTGACATTGTTAGCAATGTCAAATTGAAAATACTGTTATTTATGACTGTGTTATTCGTTTTTGTCTTACGTTATACTTCTAAATAGATTTACACAATGGTATCTTACACTAATGAAGAAACATTGGTCATGATATTAATTTATGGAGAGTGCGGAAAAAAGAGTAAAGCAGCCAAACGTTTACATCAAGATCACTTTCGAAATAGGCCGGGACCATCAGACAAAATGTTTGCAAAATTGGCAAGAAATATGAGCGAAAGTGGAAGTTTTGAGAAAAAGAGAAACGTTTTTAAACATCGTTAGATTTCATCCAAGTACCATATTTTGCTTCATCTATTATACTTACTTGAGTTTTGTAGATTTATGATATACTTGAAATTTAGTGAATTAATCACCGCCAGAAATGATAAATGCACAATGGCGTCAAGTTTTATGATTTACTTCAAGTTGTAGTTTGTATCACATGATAAAATTTACCAATACTATTGGTTACAGTGCTACAGTATTCTCGTAATTTTACAGTAGAAATGTGAATTCACATATTTGTTGTAACATTACAAAAAGGTCTGTAAATTTACACGAGGGTTAGTAAATTTGCACTCAATGTGGATAATTACATTGTAATTTAATAGACAGTTGACGTAACATCACATTAAGACAGGAATAAACTCGAAAGATATGTATATTTCCATGTGGCATGTATTTTTACATGTATTGGTCTGTAGCGATTTCTTATTAGATTATTCTAACAGAAAAGTTCCATGAATTCTAATGTAATGAAGCTGTAATTTTACGTGTACTTTTTTCAGTGTAGTCAGCGAGTTGAAGTTTTACTGAATGTGTAATTTTTTATGTATAAAGCAAATAAAAATCTCGATGAATCTAGGTTGAGTGTTAGCAGCCAGTCAGAAGCTTACATGGAGTGTTGTTCATCGCCTTATTTATTAACTTATATGAAAATTTCCAAATAAGACATGTTCAGAAAGAATGCGGCAGCTTTCGTTTAGTTTCCATATTATACTATATTGTATACTAGCTATGCCCGCGGCTACGTTCGCGTGGAATTTTGAAATTAATTAAAAAGCTTCTCTGTAAACGACGTTTGATGTAGAATCAACTAGGACATGTCCAAAGAAATTGTTTGGGTCATTGACACGGGAGAGAGCCACGTGAGAGAGTGTTCCAGAATGCTTTTGAATGTTCTGGAATATTGCAGAAGATTCTGAAATATTTCAGAAGCCTCATAAATTTTTTGATATGTTTCAGAATGCTCTCGAATTTTCTGAATTATTACTAAATATTCTGAAATATTTTAGAAGGCTCACAAATTTTCTGTAATGTTCCAGAATGCTCTCGAGTTTTCGGGAATAATACAGACTATTCTTGAGTATTTCAAAAGGCACTTAAATTTTGTGGAATATTACAGAATATTCTGGGTTATTTCAGAAGGCTCTGAATTATTACAGAATACACTCGAATTTTTTGGAACATTACAGAGGTTTAATTATGAAAGTTTATGCCATGCAAATACTCTTATTGTAGAGATCCAGCTGTACCTCCGGTTCTACTAAATCGATTTTCATAAAACTTGGCATAGAGTACGACGATTTCGATGAAATAGGAACTAAATGTTACTCCAAGCTTAGATAGTTTTATCTGTGAAATCCCTATTCAAATTGATTCAGTAGTTTCTGCATAGTGCGCATTCAAGCAAAGTGACAAACAGACAAAAATTCCAAAAACTATCTTAGTGTATTCTATTAATCATCTTACATCACCCCAAATCAGTTTTTTGCAAACATTTTCAATGTACAGATGTGCCAACTTTACAAATTAATTATGTATTGTACCGTGTTGTATATGAGTACTAAAATAATGAATTGAAATTATAAAAAGATGACCATTTTATAGCCTTGAAAATGGCTAAAATATGTGGCAAAAAGTTCTGAAGATGAATCAGGGCACCTTATTTTTGTTTACTTTTACTTCCACATCCACTAGTGCAAGTATAGTAACGCAATTTTTTTTTTTTAATTTTTATTCTTCAAATAGCTTAGAGTGTCATGAAACGTCGATATTTTAAGTTTGAGCGAAAAAAATTCTGCCTGTCGGTCTGTTTGTAACTTTTTGTGTCCACGGTTACTCTGGAACAGTTTAAGATATTGACTTGAAATTTGGTACACTTATGCATTATAACGAGATCTAGAAACAGAATATATTTTGATCTTATTCTGTTGAAGGGTTGTGGGGGTAAATGGGGATACATAGGTGAAACAAGCAAGTAAGAGTCAATAGTATTATTTAGTATATAAAGGAGAAGCAAAGTCTCAATTTTTTTGTTTGTATTAACCACCCCCATTACTACCCCCACCCCATTATAAAAGAGGGCAAAGAAATAAAATTGTGATTTAGTGTGTATACAAGAAACAAAGGCCTCAATTTTACTTCATCCACCCCACCCCCGCTACCGATGTGGCATATCGCTTTATAGGTTTTTGGGCTAGGCGATTTCAAATATTATGATATCAAAGTTCCATAAACAATTATTTCCACATAGTGGAGTGCAAATATAGCATCAACAATTTTTTTGTTATGAAAGACTTGAATAAAATCTCGACGTGGAAAACAGTAATTCCTTGGGCAGCGGATATACGTTGATATACTGAAATGTCCGTTGCAACTTTCAAAATGTCCTTGTTTTAAAGCAGTAGCCATTTGTATCCCGAAACTTCTGTTTACTATTAACTCAAAAATACTGGTAAATTTTTGTCCCATTGTAACTGGATTCGCTTTGGTCGAATTTGGACGATATTTTTTGAAAGTATAGTAACAGTATCGCGGAAGAACGTGTTTTTGCGAATTTTAATTGCGAATTCCTTCCCACCCCGTGAGGTTAAGCAGAACTAACTTGATAACATGATAAGAGAGCACGCGTGTAACCGAATTGTCAAAAAAAAATAAACAAAAGTTGGTTTCAAAACTCCTCCTTTACTTGCCAAACCACCTAACTCACAGCGTGGTTCTTTGAATATTCAAAATATTTACATAAAAATTATCATCACTTTTTTCGTGTACACAGCATTTGGCGAACCAGTTGTGAACAAGAACTTCCTAAAAAAATTTGCAGTTACATGTACAATCCTTTGTTGATCTTCAACTTCAACCCCATTATAATATATATATATATATATATATATATATATATATATATATATATATATATATATATATATACAGAAAAAAATCGTGGGTAAGACCGCAGAGAAAAATATTTGTGAGTACGCTTAAGGTCTCAATTGGTTTATACAATTAGAAACAAATTATTTAAATTTCGAAGTTGGTGATTTTTTGACTTTGCATTACTTACGGAAATAGATACGACAAAAATTCACTGGGCCTTTGTGTAGAACATCGTGAACATCTAATTTTCACTAATAATCTCCCTGGTTTCTGAATTAAATCTGAAAATTTTTAGAGATCTCGAATTTAAAAATTATCCCCAACAGTACATTCCCATATCGAGAAAACATTTTCGGATAGTAATTCAAATACGTGGGGAATTCGACAAGATAATTTCACATCTACATAAAATTAAAACCTATTGTCATAACAAACAATAATATATGAAACTAAAACTGTATGTCAAATATTTTAAAGCGGATTCATTTGATTTTTCACAGATTTTACAAAACGTCAAGTAAAATAAAATATGATTTAGCAATTTTAGTTGCATGAAACAATAGAAAGTGGATTAAGAATAGCCTAAATTATTATTTTTAATAAATTTGATCTAGGAAATGTGGATGAACGTTTATTTTTTACCACATATAAAAAACTTAAATTCCAATAAAAAAAACATTTGCTAGAAAAAGCTCCAGGGAAATTTCACCTACCGTATCCACCAGGCGAAAAATTTCTGGAAATTTTTATGTATGCTACCATGGTAACGATACATAATTAGAGCCTCTGATTGGTTGTAATATGTAAGTGTGAACTTTTCTACGCACAAGCATATTATTTTATCTTTCATCTATTATTTAACTTACGGAGCTACAGGCGTCCGCGTGTAAGGTTAAAAATGACCGGTTTTCGCGCTACTCTTCAAGCGGCCAGGTCGCCTCAATTAACAATTGAAAACAAAAAAAATAGACAGTCGTACAAAAAAAACATCGAACGTCTCAATCGCATGCGACATTTTTTGGCAAAGTTTGCAGATAAGTATTAGGTATCCTTAAGAAACTTGAACGTTGCCGTTTTTTTTACTTATGTATTTTTGTCTACACTTCGCGATGGGATCCTGTATTTTTCTTAAAATGCATTTTTCAAATTACAAGACTTTATGTGTATGGCAAATTTTGAATTTCCACCACTTTTGGGGGTGATAAATGTAATCAATCGATTTTTAAGAAATACTGCGTTTAATATTTGATAGCAAAGAATTCAAAATTAAAAAAAAAAGGTGAAATAATTTTTTACTTAAAAATTGTTATAATCCATAACAGATGTATTTTTCACAAAGGTTTTTTCAGCACTCGATGAGGCTTAAAAATACCAAATGAAGGCATCAGTTTTCAAAATATTTATTCATTATTGAAATAAATATTTTAATTTTTAAAGCATAACCTATCTACCTAACGAATTTAGATAAAACAAAGTGGAGAGAAATTCTGGAAGCATCTGTTTTTTACATGCCAAAGTTTCAGAAAAAAGCTTTCTTCGTTTTCGTTTTTTATTCCGTTCAAACATGCAGGCATACAGAGAACATTTCCAAAGTTGTTAAACGTCATCTCAGTATCGTATTTTATCCCCACCACCTTAATTTCAACCAGAAAACAAAAATGTATTAGTATTAATATGCTATAATCTGCTACACGTTTTTTTTGCTACTTCTGGTTTAGTTCGAAATTGCAACTTAATTATAATTGAATGGAAATGATACCATAGAAAATTAAATATCCTTTACGGTCCTTTTTTTGAATTTAAAATCGCCTGAGAAAAAATAGAATTACAGCCAATTTTCCTTCAACAGAAAGAAGGCCATGCAAAAATATTTAATAAGTAAAATTCCAACAAGGTAAAAAGGCAGTGCATAGAAAATTTTGGACAATAATACCATTGCATTTTCTTCAAGTTAGTATTGACAATTTTAATATTATAATAAAATAAAATTTTAAAACGTTATTGAAAGGAAGTCTTTTTAAATTAAAAATATTTTTTTTAATGGAAACATTCATTTTTTTTCTATTACTTAGATCACTGAAATTTATCTTTTCGCAGAAAATATAAAATTAAGTTTTACAAAAAACACTAAAATAATAAAGCAAAGTTTTCTTTAGACACAACCTAATTTGTTATTGTCAGCAAAAAAGTAGAAAATAGAATAAAAGTGGGTGGGGGCTTGCATTTAAAAAAATGTATTTAAGAGACTTTTTTCAATATTTAAAATTCAATTGTATTTTAAGATTATAATTATTGGCATACTAAATTAAAGTGGTAATTTGTTAAAAATTATCTATTCAATGTTCTATGAATACTACATTTCTAGTTTAATAGAATTCTACTGATTACATATTTTTTACATAGCATTTTTCTGTTAAGAGAAAATCGGCTATAATTACGTTTCTTCTCAGCCTATTTTAAATTCAAAAATGGACTGTAAAGAAAATTGAATGTTGAATCGTAATCATGACAGGTTACCTTTCTGTTTAAAGAAATTTAAAAATTTGCAACTTCGAACTAAACCGAAAGTAGCGAAAAAACCATGTATCATGTCAAATGTAACTTAGTTATGTTTAAATAAACGCACATAAATTTGAAAATTTTATTTTAAAATGAAAAAGTTACAGGTCATTACATGTCCTCTGTGCCATCCGGTATATGATAACCTTAAATCTTAGTTTTAACTCGACCAATATAAATAATGCAAATTCAAAAATTAAATATTAAATATTAAATACATGCACACAAGAATCTTCTCCATCGAGAAAGTTGAAAATAATCTGGTATTATATTTCCAAATGAATATTTCGTATTTACAGTGTTGCCAGACTCCGGTATTGTCAACGTCTGATGAAAGATGCGGGCTTAGGAGCGTACTGTATAAAATTATATACTATATACTGAACGCCCTCTGCATAAAATTTGCAGAACTACATCTGTATAAAATACTATATTCAACCGCTTTTTCAGTCCCAATGTCAAATGCATTTTTAAACTTTTTTATGACATAACCAAGGTAGATAAGTAAAAAAAACACAAAAACGTTCTCAGACCCGGAGGTGGGTCTGAGATCGTCAGTTTTGGTCTGACAACGTCGGTAGTGTATGGCGAATTGGGTCTGTGTAGTCGGTTAAACAAATCTATATATATATATATATATATATATATATATATATATATATATATATATATATATATATATATATATATATATATATATATATATATATATATATATATATATATATTTGTAAATCGTTGGCAAGCCTCTATCGAATGACGTCCTTAAATCACGTATACCAAAATAATGATAGTCAACTTTTTTTTCAAATGGTACTTATGCCCTACATTTTTTTACCGATTGTTGTAGAGCTTGTGTTTCTGCATTTAACCATGTGAAAAAGTATACACTTCCATAAGGAAAATTTCGAGAAAATTAATAAAACACCAAAAAACTTCATTTAAAAGTTTTGTTTCTGATTCAACATAGTTAGCCATGGAAACAATTGAATTTTGACATTGTTAGCAATGTCAAATTGAAAATACTGTTATTTATGACTGTGTTATTCGTTTTTGTCTTACGTTATACTTCTAAATAGATTTACACAATGGTATCTTACACTAATGAAGAAACATTGGTCATGATATTAATTTATGGAGAGTGCGGAAAAAAGAGTAAAGCAGCCAAACGTTTACATCAAGATCACTTTCGAAATAGGCCGGGACCATCAGACAAAATGTTTGCAAAATTGGCAAGAAATATGAGCGAAAGTGGAAGTTTTGAGAAAAAGAGAAACGTTTTTAAACATCGTTAGATTTCATCCAAGTACCATATTTTGCTTCATCTATTATACTTACTTGAGTTTTGTAGATTTATGATATACTTGAAATTTAGTGAATTAATCACCGCCAGAAATGATAAATGCACAATGGCGTCAAGTTTTATGATTTACTTCAAGTTGTAGTTTGTATCACATGATAAAATTTACCAATACTATTGGTTACAGTGCTACAGTATTCTCGTAATTTTACAGTAGAAATGTGAATTCACATATTTGTTGTAACATTACAAAAAGGTCTGTAAATTTACACGAGGGTTAGTAAATTTGCACTCAATGTGGATAATTACATTGTAATTTAATAGACAGTTGACGTAACATCACATTAAGACAGGAATAAACTCGAAAGATATGTATATTTCCATGTGGCATGTATTTTTACATGTATTGGTCTGTAGCGATTTCTTATTAGATTATTCTAACAGAAAAGTTCCATGAATTCTAATGTAATGAAGCTGTAATTTTACGTGTACTTTTTTCAGTGTAGTCAGCGAGTTGAAGTTTTACTGAATGTGTAATTTTTTATGTATAAAGCAAATAAAAATCTCGATGAATCTAGGTTGAGTGTTAGCAGCCAGTCAGAAGCTTACATGGAGTGTTGTTCATCGCCTTATTTATTAACTTATATGAAAATTTCCAAATAAGACATGTTCAGAAAGAATGCGGCAGCTTTCGTTTAGTTTCCATATTATACTATATTGTATACTAGCTATGCCCGCGGCTACGTTCGCGTGGAATTTTGAAATTAATTAAAAAGCTTCTCTGTAAACGACGTTTGATGTAGAATCAACTAGGACATGTCCAAAGAAATTGTTTGGGTCATTGACACGGGAGAGAGCCACGTGAGAGAGTGTTCCAGAATGCTTTTGAATGTTCTGGAATATTGCAGAAGATTCTGAAATATTTCAGAAGCCTCATAAATTTTTTGATATGTTTCAGAATGCTCTCGAATTTTCTGAATTATTACTAAATATTCTGAAATATTTTAGAAGGCTCACAAATTTTCTGTAATGTTCCAGAATGCTCTCGAGTTTTCGGGAATAATACAGACTATTCTTGAGTATTTCAAAAGGCACTTAAATTTTGTGGAATATTACAGAATATTCTGGGTTATTTCAGAAGGCTCTGAATTATTACAGAATACACTCGAATTTTTTGGAACATTACAGAGGTTTAATTATGAAAGTTTATGCCATGCAAATACTCTTATTGTAGAGATCCAGCTGTACCTCCGGTTCTACTAAATCGATTTTCATAAAACTTGGCATAGAGTACGACGATTTCGATGAAATAGGAACTAAATGTTACTCCAAGCTTAGATAGTTTTATCTGTGAAATCCCTATTCAAATTGATTCAGTAGTTTCTGCATAGTGCGCATTCAAGCAAAGTGACAAACAGACAAAAATTCCAAAAACTATCTTAGTGTATTCTATTAATCATCTTACATCACCCCAAATCAGTTTTTTGCAAACATTTTCAATGTACAGATGTGCCAACTTTACAAATTAATTATGTATTGTACCGTGTTGTATATGAGTACTAAAATAATGAATTGAAATTATAAAAAGATGACCATTTTATAGCCTTGAAAATGGCTAAAATATGTGGCAAAAAGTTCTGAAGATGAATCAGGGCACCTTATTTTTGTTTACTTTTACTTCCACATCCACTAGTGCAAGTATAGTAACGCAATTTTTTTTTTTTAATTTTTATTCTTCAAATAGCTTAGAGTGTCATGAAACGTCGATATTTTAAGTTTGAGCGAAAAAAATTCTGCCTGTCGGTCTGTTTGTAACTTTTTGTGTCCACGGTTACTCTGGAACAGTTTAAGATATTGACTTGAAATTTGGTACACTTATGCATTATAACGAGATCTAGAAACAGAATATATTTTGATCTTATTCTGTTGAAGGGTTGTGGGGGTAAATGGGGATACATAGGTGAAACAAGCAAGTAAGAGTCAATAGTATTATTTAGTATATAAAGGAGAAGCAAAGTCTCAATTTTTTTGTTTGTATTAACCACCCCCATTACTACCCCCACCCCATTATAAAAGAGGGCAAAGAAATAAAATTGTGATTTAGTGTGTATACAAGAAACAAAGGCCTCAATTTTACTTCATCCACCCCACCCCCGCTACCGATGTGGCATATCGCTTTATAGGTTTTTGGGCTAGGCGATTTCAAATATTATGATATCAAAGTTCCATAAACAATTATTTCCACATAGTGGAGTGCAAATATAGCATCAACAATTTTTTTGTTATGAAAGACTTGAATAAAATCTCGACGTGGAAAACAGTAATTCCTTGGGCAGCGGATATACGTTGATATACTGAAATGTCCGTTGCAACTTTCAAAATGTCCTTGTTTTAAAGCAGTAGCCATTTGTATCCCGAAACTTCTGTTTACTATTAACTCAAAAATACTGGTAAATTTTTGTCCCATTGTAACTGGATTCGCTTTGGTCGAATTTGGACGATATTTTTTGAAAGTATAGTAACAGTATCGCGGAAGAACGTGTTTTTGCGAATTTTAATTGCGAATTCCTTCCCACCCCGTGAGGTTAAGCAGAACTAACTTGATAACATGATAAGAGAGCACGCGTGTAACCGAATTGTCAAAAAAAAATAAACAAAAGTTGGTTTCAAAACTCCTCCTTTACTTGCCAAACCACCTAACTCACAGCGTGGTTCTTTGAATATTCAAAATATTTACATAAAAATTATCATCACTTTTTTCGTGTACACAGCATTTGGCGAACCAGTTGTGAACAAGAACTTCCTAAAAAAATTTGCAGTTACATGTACAATCCTTTGTTGATCTTCAACTTCAACCCCATTATAATATATATATATATATATATATATATATATATATATATATATATATATATATATATATATATATATACAGAAAAAAATCGTGGGTAAGACCGCAGAGAAAAAGAGCAACCGTGGACACGTGTTTCGGACTCATTGGTCCTCATTAGCACGGTGTAGCTAAGTTGAAAGGATAGGCAACAACTTAGGAAATGACACAAACGGTGACCACTGACAGGCAGCCAGTCGCACATTTGTGGCAAGAGTTAGAAGACCCTGAATTTCCAGAGCGACAACTAACACACCACGGAGGCAACTATAGCAGGTAGCTATAGTTGCCTCCGTGGTGTGTTAGTTGTCGCTCTGGAAATTCAGGGTCTTCTAACTCTTGCCACAAATGTGCGACTGGCTGCCTGTCAGTGGTCACAGTTTGTGTCATTTCCTAAGTTGTTGCCTATCCTTTCAACTTAGCTACACCGTGCTGATGAGGACCAATGAGTCCGAAACACGTGTCCACGGTTGCTCTTTTTCTCTGCAGTCTTACCCACGATTTTTTTCTGTTTGCCATAAAGCTTTGTTCCGCATTAACAACTCCTATTTTTTTATATATATATATATATATATATATATATATATATATATATATATATATATATATATATATATATTGTAACGATGAATTATTTCTTTTAGTTATTAACCGATAGTTTTCCAAATCGGTTAGCACATACTAACGATGTTAAATTAGATTCATCCTTACGAACAAACTTTTCCCGTATCCGTAGTAATTTGATATTTCGTAACTAAGAAAAATGTTCTGGACCTAGCAACCATTTACTATATAAAGGGCCGCAGGAGCTTATTTTATTGATTCTCATCTCGGGGAGAATCCGAATAGGTTCTTGACACTTAACCTCGAATGTTGTGGTGACATCGCAGAAGTGACACTGGCTAGATAGCGCATAGTCTTTACACTCGGCATAGAGCCTGACATAGTCCGAGTGAGACTTCTCCTATCATAAGCTAGTGTGGTTTCTGCGTTAAGCCATAGCATTTGTCGTGGAAGGGGTCACGAACTTAACTAATTGTTTTGCATCGCGTTATTTTAATTCAAAGCAACAAACGCTGCGTCAACTGAACGTTAAAGTGACACATAAGCATTGATTGTTGAAGCGCCAGTTGTCAGTTAATTTTCAAAGTGACAACCGTCGGTTAAAAGTCAAAGTGATGAATGTCAATTATATTCAATACCAACTGTCTGTCAAAGATAGTTTATCGAATTAGACGTTAATGAAATTTCAGTTGACGTGTCCATTGTCATATTAATTAATTCATCTTTGCTTTGAACGTTTTCGATTCAAGAACTGTCTGTAGATTCATATTTTATATGGTGAAGGTTGCTGGGTTTACTAAAGGTTAGGTTTTCAGTATTCTCTTTGTGTGTTAAACGATTATAATTATATAATATTTAAATATTGTCGCTCTCATGATTAGAAATAAACATTTGTAATTGTATTGAGAAACTTTAACGTTAAAATAAACTTGTTAATTTGAAAATATCTTCCTTGACTTTTAATGAACCCTGGAATCACTCCACTGTTTGCTACCCGAGCACAATAGTCTTGAACTATTGTAGAACTATAAAATCAACGTTATAGATATTTGGCGCCCGAGAGCAGGGACTTTTTCAAGTCATTTTAGACTCTTTAAAGTCAATTTTAAAAAAAATACTTTCGAGTCAATTTAAAGAAAAATCTTCGATTCAGTTTGGAAGAACTTTAAAGTTATTTTGAGACAATTTCTAGTCACTATCAAACTTTCAAGTCATCTTAGTTAGAATGATTATCAAGCCTCTGTTGATAATTTATTATTATTGTATCGATATTAGATAGGTTTCCATAATAAAGGATTTATTCCTTAAAATACTACTAGTATTTTTCCAGTATCATAGTTAGGTTTCTATAAGTGTTATTTTTTTTTATGGGTATGGAAGAAGAAGAAGAAGAGGAAGATGGAGAAGGAGATAGAATATCAGATCCGTGTATTGAATGGATCGATAAGTTAAAACGAACTAATTAGGAAGTTAATGGTATAGGATCAACAAAGTATCAATGTTTGACGCATTTGTGCAGAGTTTTAATTAAATCTTGCCAGCAGATATCGAAGACTTTAAGACCAATATTTGAATTATTTGTGCAGAATTTATTAAAAATTTTCTTGCCATAGCGGATGTCGAAGACAATAAAATGGATCTAGAACCTAAATCCTAAATAATCGTTGTTAACAATGAATTACCGATGAATCGTATATTATCGTGGTCATGGTAAAGAGTGAATCGTAAATGATCGTAGTCACATGTAATAGATTACTGTTGAATCGTAGATTATCGTTGTCACAGTAAATGGTGAATCGTAAATGATCGTAGTCACGTATAATTGAACAGTCACAATGGAGGATGAGAGTCTGAGCTACTCGTATAGAAGCCTCGTGTTGTGGTAGTTTGAAAGCCGAGTTTATAAAAGAGGAAGAAGAAAAGAAATCTAAGCTATGTCAATGTCAGAAGGAAACCAAGAATTAAGATTATCAAATTCAGAAAACGTCAAAAGCTTTTAATCATTTGTTAACTTTACAAAACCGTCTAATGAAGTTGATGGAAGTTCAAGCTATGAAGAAAGCTACTTCAAAAGTGATAATAAGATAAGAATAAGAATAATTACCAGATTCGTTTGTCTTCGTAAAATAATGTTATATAGTAATATATTCCAAAGCTTCACGTCGGAAGCTGGAATTAAACATAGATTCTTTCGTCTATTCTCCCCAAAGTAACCCAATAGAAAGAGTTGTGAAACCGCCCAATATGGCGAATGAATCACAGAAGATGGGATAGATCTTTACATGATTCTACAGGATTGCACCTGCATATTGAGTTTTGCTGGAACACTCAAATCTGATGGATTATACAAGGAAAATATAGCGGATGATGATCAAACATCTAATGAAGTTTATACTCTCCAAGATGTTGATTCTCAAATGAATGTTGTTTGTACGATTCGGATGATTTAGTTTGAATCAATTTTAAAGGGTTTATGACATAAAACGTCATCATAATTAAAAAAAAAAGAAAGGAATTAATCTCAAGATAGTAGATACGGTAATGAAACCATATCACGTATTGTTTTGTGGTACTCGAGAATTTTTCTTCCAAACTGACCTCAAAGTGTTTTATTTTTTTTTGTTTATCATATTTATGAGACAGTTCAAGTATATTTTTCAGAAACGTTCATGAGAAAGATGTCGTTTGAACAATGATTAATATTTGTTTCATTTTAATTTAGGGAAATGGTTCTAATACAAGTGACGTCACGAAAACTATCTGGAGAGAGAGCCCTAGAGCAAGGAAGATGCCAGATAAGGATTCAACATGGAAGCGGTTCCATGTGACAAGTGTCGATTGATGTTTTACTTGTTGTCAGCCATGACGAATTAATGTTTGATAAAAAAAAAATATTATTATTTTTTTTTACTAAAGAAGAGGGGGTATGTAACGATGAATTATTTCTTTTAGTTATTAACCGATAGTTTTCCAAATCGGTTAGCACATACTAACGATGTTAAATTAGATTCATCCTTACGAACAAACTTTTCCCGTATCCGTAGTAATTTGATATTTCGTAACTAAGAAAAATGTTCTGGACCTAGCAATCATTTACTATATAAAGGGCCGCAGGAGCTTATTTTATTGATTCTCATCTCGGAGAGAATCCGAATAGGTTCTTGACACTTAACCTCGAATGTTGTGGTGACATCTCAGAAGTGACACTGGCTAGATAGCGCATAGTCTTTACACTCGGCATAGAGCCTGACATAGTTCGAGTGAGACTTCTCCTATCATAAGCTAGTGTGGTTTCTGCGTTAAGCCATAGCATTTGTCGTGGAAGGGGTCACGAACTTAACTAATTGTTTTGCATCGCGTTATTTTAATTCAAAGCAACAAACGCTGCGTCAACTGAACGTTAAAGTGACACATAAGCATTGATTGTTGAAGCGCCAGTTGTCAGTTAATTTTCAAAGTGACAACCGTCGGTTAAAAGTCAAAGTGATGAATGTCAATTATATTCAATACCAACTGTCTGTCAAAGATAGTTTATCGAATTAGACGTTAATGAAATTTCAGTTGGCGTATCCATTGTCATATTAATTAATTCATCTTTGCTTTGAACGTTTTCGATTCAAGAACTGTCTGTAGATTCATATTTTATATGGTGAAGGTTGCTGGGTTTACTAAAGGTTAGGTTTTCAGTATTCTCTTTGTGTGTTAAACGATTATAATTATATAATATTTAAATATTGTCGCTCTCATGATTAGAAATAAACATTTGTAATTGTATTGAGAAACTTTAACGTTAAAATAAACTTGTTAATTTGAAAATATCTTCCTTGACTTTTAATGAACCCTGGAATCACTCCACTGTTTGCTACCCGAGCACAATAGTCTTGAACTATTGTAGAACTATAAAATCAACGTTATAATATATATATATATATATATATATATATATATATATATATATATATATCTGAGCGGAACTTCATCATTTCGAATAGCATAGCCATATTTCTTCAGGGAAAAAGAAGTAACTGTTACAACCACCACAAAGTATTACATTCTCATGTTAGAAACATTCGTATGCCCTAAAACATTTGGACCAAGGAAATTAAATTTTTTTTAAAAATGATGCCATTGATTGATTCTAATTTTGATTACATTGCGACTAATATTTCCATGTAAGTTAATGTCAAGGTTTGCAAAACTACCATAACCGTTGAGATTATTGTTGAACCTTCCAGAATCGACCTAAGTTGAAATCAAAATAAAAATTCGACTTAGGCAAAAATTTCATTTAAGGATATTTTCAACAGTCTGAGAGACTTCAGAGCCACAGACTAGTCCAAAAGGATCGTTATGAGTTCGATAAGACATTAGGCACAACCGGGTAAAAATTCGAAGAAGCACCTAATTTTTACTTAGGAAAATATATTTTGGTCCAGGATATGAGAGTGAAAGTATATGGTGGTCATGGAAAAATGAATCACATACTTTTTAAAAGTACGCGAAAGAAGTACTTTAAAAATATTCAAAATTTTTTATTTTAATTTTTTAATTTTAATTCCTACGCCGAAGACATTGACCATGGAGGTACAGTCATAATATACCTTGTTCTAAAGAATGACAATAAAATTTTACAAGAAAATGTATTAAAAAGGTGAAACCGACAAATTTGGCAAAAGCGGTGTAGCGCCTATAAGCAAAATTGGCAAAAAATCAATGAAAATTCACAAAGCCAGTTCCTTGCATAAAACGAATTTGGATTCACCCAGCGACTCGTAGATTGGTCGAGTGCGTTGGGTGGTCAATTCAAAGTGATGGCGGGAAAGCCAACTGCAGGGCTTTTCAAATATTAAAGTTACAGAGAAAATCGCCTTGTGCACAAAGGACTCAAAAGTCCATTTTGGCCAAAAGTCGTTCGGAGGCGAGTCGCTGTCATGTTTCCTATATTGAACCTACATGGGGACAAGTACGTCGTAAGACTGGCCGAAAGTTATTAAACTCGTGTATTAGTCGAACTCCGTCTCGTGAATGATAAAATCACGATCTAGGACCTTTAAGCTATTCATAAGCGAACCAAAATTATTTTAAGTAAAATATTTTTATATTATTTTCAGTAAGCCATAATTACCAAAATACAAAATTTGTTAAATTCTTTTTAAAAGACTTGCATTAAATTCTGAGGAAGTAAAGTGAATCTTTTCTACATAATCAATTGTTGGCGTACGCTCTCACTTGTATGGTTAAAAAGTCATTTGCCTTAGTTGGGGAGGCGTGATTCTTTCACATAATACTGTATTATATTACACTTATAAAATAAATGGTATTTTTTGAACTAATTGAATTTTATTGATGTAAGGACTTGTTGCTAGTCTTAATCCCCTGAGTTAATCGGGATCTCATGATTCCCTAAATTTGATAATCATTGTTCTGGTCGCCTTACGGGAGCTTGATAGGGATTTTTTATGCGATTTCTCCAGAAATCTTTAAGTGCAGAGACCATTATTAATAAGTAAATATATACAAATCACGTCAAATTCCATTCCCGTTGGAGAGAAATCTTCGACAGGGATTTATTTTTTTATGCAAAAATATCAGAAACCAAAAACGTCAGACCACTTATTACTATATAAACAGATCCAAATCACGTCAAATTCTAATCCCGTCGGAGAGAAATCTTTGACGGAGATTTATTTTTTTTATACAAAATTCGCAATAATCCAAAGACGTAGAAGCCCTTATTATCAGTGAATAATTGAAATCACGTTTTGAGAGAGCGTCGTTAATAATCTGGGGTAGTGCAGCCTTGACCCATTACTCGTCTATCGAAGCATATCTTATCTGGGGTACGCCTGGAAGTAGAAGAACGGGGCAGAACGCGACTGGCGCCCTTCTAAAAATAAATTGGTGTCGCGTCAATTTGACGCCTGGTAGTGTGTTCTTCTACAAGATCACAGAATCGAAAACGGCAAGCTTCTATAGGGTGTGTCAAGTAAGATAACTTCAAGAGATATTCATGAGTAATGGAAAAAGTTCTTTGGCATTAATGCTTTTAACTGTATAGCCAATTACGACCTCTATATTAAACAGTTGTCTTAGAATGATCCGGCACATCGGCATTTTAAATTTTCAAAGACGCCATTCAATAAGATGCGATTGCACGAAATGTAGTAGTTTCGGAAGCAGACTTGAACAATACATTACAATACAATACAATGGCACTTAGTCCAATCAATGAATGCCCAAAAGGGAATTGTAGAGAACATGGAGGAGGGGAGAACTTTTCTCTTCAGGAATGTGTTGGAGGTAGTTAGGAGGTAAATATACTAAAAATCTCCGTCCCTAGCCCCGCCGCTTCAGGGGGAGAGGGGGGTGGAAAGGTCCTTTTTTCGATTTTTCGCTTATCACTCGGAAACGATGCTTCGAACGGAAAAAGGTAATCTATGCAAAATTACACATAATTAAATTTTCTACAAGAATGTCTACATTTATTTTCTTTCTATGTGTTTATAGTTTACGAGATCTTCTCCAGCCAAAATAGATAATTAGTAAATTAATTAATTAATTAGTTACCTTGAGTATTTCTATCAAAGCAGTTTACTGTGGTCTATTAATAAATCACAGTCACAAAACACACATCTTTATTTTACAATACTCGACGTATTTACTAACGTAATATTTTGCGAAACCTATACATTTCCTTAAACATACAATGTGACTCACTTAAAATGAAGACACCCTTATAACATTTTTATTTTGTTTCCGACTTGAATCACATTTTATTCAAGTTTAGAAAAAAAATAGGATCTACTTATGACCAGAAAAAACATTCGCCTGCTACAAAGGCAAAGCCACCTGCGGTACCAAAATATGCGGAAAAAATAAAAATATTTTAAATGTTAAAAATTACAAAACATGCACCGGATTGAAGCCACAAACGTACATGCATCAAAATTTGATTTGGTTATGAATGGGGGATTTCTCATATAGAAAAATTTCAGACACATAATTTATTTACTTATTAATTATTGATTTGGGCTGGTGAATATCTCAGAAACTATACTACATAGGAAGAAAATGAATATAAATGTTCTTGTAGGAAATTTAATTATGTTTAATTTTGCATAGATTACCTTTTTCCGTACGACGCATCTTTTCCGAGTTATAAGCGAAGAATCGAAAAAAGGAACCTTTCCACCTTAATCCACTCCTGAAGCAGCTGGGCTAGAGGCGGGGACTTTTAGTATGTTTACCTCCAAACTACCCCCAACACATTCCCGAAGAGGAAAAGTCTCCCCTTCTCCATGTTCTCTAAAACTCGTTGACTGGACTAATTAAGTACTTTAACAATTATTAAAATTGAGTCTCATATAGATTGTTGTTTATTAAAGCACAGGCACACAAGAAGAAAACTGGGCTGGTATTTTCACGAGACCAACTTATCTTTATGTATTATGACGCACTGAATTCGAATCCAGAGTCAGAATTGCTCCATCACTCATCATTTTTTTATGAGTCGCGAAAATGACCTAAAAAAAACTCATATTTTAGGTTATTTTCGGGATTTACTAAAAATTGGTGGGTAATGAAGTTAAACGGACACCTGATTCATATTCATATGCCAAAATACATAGGGGTTCCCCAATGAAGTCCCAGAAACAAACCATTTTTGTTGAGTGTGCCTGTGTAAATAATATGAATATCACCGGCTCCTCCGCCATTTTCTAGAAAATCGCGTATGCAAATAAATAAGACACAAAAAAAGCGAAAAGTGGTCTGTTTCTGGGACTCCATTAGGTAACCCGTATGTATATCGATATGCTGAATACGAGTGAGGTGTCCGTTTAGCTCCATCACCTACCAATTTCTAGTAAATCGCGAAAATAACCTAAATTATGAGTTTTCTTTTTAGGTTCTTTTCGCGATTTACAAAAAAATTGTGGGCGATGGAGCTAAACGGGCACCTGATTTGTGTTCAGCACGTTGAAGTACATATGGGTTACCCAATGGAGTACCAGAAACAGACCATTTTTAAAAAATTTTGGATGCCTGTGAAATTAATATCATGTCGCCAAGTTTTGTTCTTCCAGTTAATGTTTTAAAATAGGGCATATTTAATCAAGAGCCTTGTGTTCATGCTAAAAGTGGCAGCCTCTGTAGTCTCCTACACATCAAGTTCATGTCATAAAACTAAATGCCAACTTAAAACTAATCTATCTACAGCTTTTCCTATTTAGAGTGAAGGAATGAAGACAATCTTTAGTAAGAAACTAATACAACAACATTAAGCGATAAGAAAAGAAATTGTCTTTCATAAACTTTTTACTACACTATATACATAAAGAAAACTACCATTTTCAACATTCAATTTAAGCAGGGTAATTTTAATTTCGACATTCTTCCTTACGCTAATTTTCCTTCCCATCTGCAATGCACGAACTTCTGGAAAACCAACTGTCTCGAAATGGTATGTGTTTGTTATCTGCATTCATTTGATGCAGAATAAGAGGCAGTATGACTCTCAAGTAAGGGATGTCTTGCATATTAAGTTCATTAAGTATACATGCAGACGTACATAAAATGCTGGTTTTCAGGAGATTTATAATAAAGTATAGAAGGTAGGTATATATAAGATTTAATGATTAGGTATAAGGCTAACTATTTAGGTTAGCCCAGACGACAGATGAAATTTAGAGTAAAATCTCCAAAAACTTGCAAAATGATTAATATTTCTTTTAATGAGTTCGTGAAAGTGTATAGAATAATGTCCTGAAAAGTCTACATTCCGCTGGGATGCAGAACACAAAAAAAGTGAAAAAATAATTTCTTTTCACCCATTTTTTCAAATTTTTGGAATTAAGTCAGGGGAGGAAAAAAAATACAGGTGGATAGACCACGTGTTTCTGAACAAAAAATGCCCTAATAAAATTTGTCGCTAAATCCACGCTATTCCTGCAAAAAAATAGTGAAATAACTTAGTCACTCTGCGCGGCCAAGCGCACGGTTAAATACATACAAAATTCTTAGCATTTCTAACTAGTAGAGTAAAGCCTTTTTCTCTTTCCGATTACATATTTTTAACATTTTTCTTAACGAATAGGAGGATAAATATTGAGTTTTAATGAAAAGGACGATAAATAGTGAGTACGGAAATGTAGGGAAAATGTATAATTGTGAACGCATACACAGACACCACACATATCCGCTGGATCGAAGCAGATCTGCCGCGCCGTCACTCGCTTGAATTTTTACCTGCCTTTACTGTATTGTATTTATCACAAGTACACCTATCCACATTTCAACTACATACAATGGATTCCCTATACCTTTTTAATGTATTGGAAAAGTTCCAGAATTTATATTCAAAACTATAGGGAGTTATAAGGATAAGATCGTGAAAATCGCTAGTTCTGATCATGATGAGATTGATCATATTTTCGAAAAAATGCATACATGTAAACGAATTTGTGTTTGAACATTTGAAAAGTATACATTTTTTCCGAAATAGCGATTTTTTATTTTTTCCAATGGGCCAAGTTCTCGGCAAGTTACAGCCTCCAATGTATATATTTATCCAAAAAAACATCAAGGAAATTAAAATGATTTGAGATGTACTTTTTTTGAATCCACGTTACTACAATTTAATAAACCATAATAATCATGAAGTGTACATACTTTTTAACAGTTCTCTATGAAGAAAGAATTTTTTTGAAGGGCTCTTATTTTATTATATTTTTTATTGCGGCGACTGAGTTCGGGCGTTATAATATATATAAGTATATTTTTCCCATCCACCCTGTGCTTGTATTGTATAAAATAGAAAAACATCGGAAAGCTATACCTAATTTTCGTCTTTTAAATGAACCAACACTCATATAGATTGAACAAATTCTGATTTAATGATATGTAATAGAAGTGCATTTGTGTCACAATCATGCGTATTCAAGCGTGCGCACGCATGGATCTCGCTCCGAGTATAACGTTATTTGACTATTTTTTTCCGGGAATACCGTGGCTTTAGCGATAAATTGTGTTAGGATATTTTTTGTTCATATACATGTGATCTATCCATCTGTATTTTTTATTTTTTTCTATCTTGACTTAATTTAAAAATTTTGAAAAATGGATGAAAAAAAATTTTTTTCACTTTTTTTTATGTTCTGCATCCGAGGGAAATGTAAACTTTTCAGAATATTATTCTATACACTTTCACGAACTTGTGATTGCGGACCTTCAACGACTCGGCTAGGTATAAACTATTATTTTTAATGATTATTTTTATTAAGGAGACTAGTGACTGTTGAGAACAGGCAAAATATTCTTTTCTCTCAAGAATATCTCCTTTTTTATATGTAAATTTCACACGCGTTTTACTTCTTAAAAATGAAACAGGTAACTAGCGATATATAAAAACAAAAAATACAAGTAAAGATAGATTTCGAATTATTAGGGTGACAGTGTTTTTTTTAAAAAACAAAAACGACAATAATTATGATTGTTGTCCCAGCAAATAGTGGGTGCGGTACGGCATATAAATAGGGTGAATACTGCACATCAACTCCACAAGGTGCCATTTGGCACAGTTGGTTCTTACTCTAAGGAAATCCATTGTCGATGAGGCCGCGTCATGAACCAATATGACGGCCATTTTTTGAGAAAAGAAACTTTAAACTGCAATCAGTTATATTAGTCCAAAACATAAGTGTGGAGTACAGTCCTCAATTCGACCTGAATCTGTTTTTTTAGGTTCGTTCAAACACTACTTATAGATTCGCTTGTGCGATTTTTATGAAATCTTCTCAAAATAGCTCGGCGGTGGTCCCATAACAATTTTGTCAATCTACGTGTAATGTAAGGCGATGAAAAATAAGGAAAATAAATTTTATTTAGTCAGAACTTTGAGAATATTACGAATATTACGATAAGAAATTCAAATTTCATTGTAATTGAATTAAAGTTGGCAGTATGGAATTTTAAGAGTAGCAGATAACGAATCCGGTGTCAAAAGATAACGATTCAAAATTGCGATTCTGATTTGGTTGTAATAATTGCAATTTTTGCATATTTACATGAAATTTGTGATTGCGATACGACTTTTTGTGCGGCATCTCAACTCCACGGATGTCATCTGACACGGTTGTTTCTTACTCCAAGCAGATTCATTTTCGATGAGAACGCGTTAACATTTTTTTGCTGATATTAAGACGACAGACATTTTTTGATTAATATATTCTTACTTTATTAATCAATCAAAACGTACATTTTCAAAAAAATCGACAAATGGGATTTTTTAAAGTGAGAAACGGGTATTGATCAGCGGAAAAAATCGAGAAAAATGTAGGTTACTTTTTACTATTTGCCATGTGTCAAACTGAAAAAGTCATTGAAATTATTAAAATCTGACATTTCGCGTTTTCATCTTGATTTTTGAACCCAAAACAAATGAGAAAATACAATTTGGTGATGTTTCACAGGAAGATATTAACCAAGCTATTCAATGAAAGTGTCCCAGTTAAAACGAGGAACACTAACAATTCTATATAGAAACAATTTAAAGCTTTTTGCAAAGAGCATCATTCCCTCGAAAATACGACTACTGATGAGCTTGCAAATATTTTGACTAATAAAAAACATTAGAAAAAGTTTCTATTTTTTATTACAAATTGTTAGTTTTTAAACTTTAAACAGTTTTGTTGTTTTAATAATTATTTTAGATAATACTTTTAATAATACTTTTTAATCATATATTAATCTTCTGCAATACACACGAGGTTGATTTTCTACATGGGTACATTTTATTTGAATAACCTGTTTTCCATGAATATTTTGCTCGAATTAAGGGACATAGGAAAAATCGCTCCACTTTACGTCGCGATTTTTCCATGCCCTCAATTCTCGAATAATTTTCATGGGAAAACAGGTTTTTGTCCAAAAGAAATTTACCCGGTAAAAATGGACCTCTTAATATCCGAAAAAATTTACCATTTTTAAATCTCTCATTTTGGGTATAATTTTTAGAAAATAGACACTATAACTCGTGTTCATCAGATAGGATTTAACCGAAAATTACACTCCACACTTGTTTTTGACTAATATAACTGATTGCAGTTTAAAATTTTCTGTCCTAAAAAAGGTCCTGGTTCAAAAAGTAAAATATTGACGCGTCCTCATCAAAAATAAATCTGCTTGTGAACGCTCTAGATTTTTCCATTTTTCTTTACGCCTTCCTTTTAGACATAGAAATTTAGACGACGTGCAGGTGATTTTGAGATGTAAATCTCAGTGGCCCAGTGCTTAAGATGTTAGGCTTGCGACCACGGGGTCCCGGGTTCGAATCTTGGCTATGGTAAGGATGTATAGTGGCAGAGAGACAACAATACAGAAATGTTGATAGTTTAGGAAAAACCAGATGGCAAAGAGTGAAGAGGACGCCCTCCAAAATGTGGAGCTGATGTCATTAATTAGCTAAATGGAAGGAGCCTTGGTGAGGCCGTGCGCCTGACAAACAATCGTAGTAGATAGTGTGGTGCTGTCAAACGTGCCATATAACGGGAGACCAACTAGAATATGCCATGAATCATCTGTGTATACTTTGGGACTAAGAAAGATTTTTTAAATTATTGGTAAATTCTGTTATAACTACTTTAGTTCATTCTTCTTACTATTTGTTTTCTAGGAAGTACTATTGGGAATGTATTGCTGGTTATATAAATATTTATATAAACTTGTCTTGTGGGAGATTCAAACTAATACATTTCATATGCTTTAACCGATTTCCTTGCATATAATAAATGGATTAAACATGCCATAAATGGTATAGGGAAAGATTGAAAAAAATCACTGTAACCCGAAAAAAATTTGTGCAGATTTTAAACTTTGGTTATAAGTTTAAAAATAGGCCAAAGTTCACGAAAAAAAAAGTTTAGTTGTTTTACGGATCCGCGGGAATCTATAGGGGGTAAAATGGGGTACTTTTAATTAAATAAATCGATTTTTCTTTATTTTCTCTCTTTACAAAAAAATAGTTCAAATAAAAGTTGTTTCTGACAAAATTATCTTTAATGTGGTATTTCTAAATTAATTTTAGAGTAGTAATTAACCGAAATACGGCCATTTTTCTATGGCGGGATGGGAGATGGAATTTTTTTCCAAAACAAGTGTTTTAAAGGGATAAAATAAATTGAGCATGTAGCTGATGCTATATATTAACGAAAAACAGCATTTTTGAAAGAAAAATTAATTACTGAGCAATTACAATAACAAGATGCCGACATTTTGTTAACAAAAATGTGAAAACGCACATTGAATTGGCCATGACTTCTTTATTTTTGTGATGTAGAAAGAAAAAAAAATCATTTTAAAGACTGATTAATTACCTTTAATTTTGTTTTTTAGAACTTTTGATGGAAGTCTCACAGTTTCTAAAATATTCAACATTTTAAACTAAATACTTCATCCTAAAAACGGTCGGATGCCATCTATAAAATTAAACATCTCCGAAACAATCAAAACTACACAAATATATAAACAAGATAAATTTATTCCCAGTTTATAAGCTTCATTTTTGATGTCCACCATATTTTCTCTTAAACTAATATTTATTGAGATATTTGCAGAGAAACAAGAATGTTACGTTTTTTCTAAAATTCTTTTACAGTTTAAAATGCAAGCGGCATAAGCCGATGAAAAAATTTGAATGTCTAGGTCATACTATAAATTAACGAAAAACAGTATATGGGAATATATTTTTTAATTACTAACTACTTCCATTAACAAAATTGCGACGTTTTTATTTAAAAAATATGAAAAAGTATATTGTTTCTGTCATAACTTCTTTTTTTTTTATGCTATAAAAATAGGAAATAAATCATTTGAAAGCCTAATTAATGGTTTTTCATTTTGGTTATTATCATTTTTGGCTTAAGTGCCATAGTTTTTGAGATATTTAACATTTAAACTAAATACTTCGTCTTATAAACGTTCGGACTCCATTTATAGACTTCCAGATCTTCGAAAGTACTCTTCACAAATTAGAAAAAAAAACGAAATTCATCCTTAATTTAGTAGCTTTCTTATTTGTCTCTAGCATGTTTTTGCTTAATGTAATACCTTTCGACTTATTTGACGAAGAATTATTTGAAATACCTCTTTTTCAAGCTATAATCTCAAATTTTCTAGCACTTATAGCTTAAATCTGTCAGTTTATATGATATTCTTTTTAAAATTTAATTCTCTCTCATCTCCAGTGTTTTTATTTTTTTTTTTTTAGGTGCCACCTTCTGAAAAGGCATCCACCCCCTATAAATCCAAAAATGAACGAGATCTAATTCATATAACGTTATTCCGAAGTTAAAACCTCTAGTATTTCGGTTAATTATATTGCTATAAAATTAAATTTAAAAACATCAAATGACAGATAATTTTTTCAGAAACAACTTTTATCTGAGCTATTTTTTTGTAAATGCCATATTTCCCGAGAAAATAGAGAAAAATCGATGTTTTAATTCAAAATACACCTTTTTACCCCCCTATAGTATATGGGAATATATTTTAGGTTCCCTAAACTTTTCTGTTTCGTGAACTTTGGCCTATTTTGAACCTATAACCAAAGTTTCTGCACAATTTTTTTTCGAGTTAAAGTAAAGTTTTCCTGTACTCACTAACATTCTAAGATGACCCACCCTATTTTTGAATATTTAATATTAATTTGTTTTTATCCGTGCTACTCATCGTATTTAAATTATTTCAGAACAAAAGATGAAATTCCCCTATTTTCCAAAGTATTAAGCAGGGATTAAATTTATTCCATTTAAATTTGTTTACTAACAATACCACTATAAGCTTTTATCAATAAATCAATCAGGCTGAACACTTTTTACAGCGCCATAAATTTAAACTAACTACTAATTTTCTGTAGTTCTTTAAATACCTACGTTATTTCCACAGAAAGTTTAACTACTATAGACAAAGGATAGTAGCAGCCGGCAGATGGGGGTTGACAGTTTGTGATTCATTGGCTCGCTTTCGAAGTGGTTACGGTGATATTTTTCATACTTCTAATTAGTTAAATTGCTTCTTTTACAACAAGTCGTATATTACAACCTCAATATTGTTGAAATCATTCCTGATTATTTCCCTCATAAATTATAGACCAATGACATTTCGTGATTTTTTTTTATTTCAATCAATGACAACAGTTTTACAAAAATATTTTTAATATCAAACTGACATGAACCGTCAGATTTACAATCACGATCACGGAACAGAAGTCAGACAAGCATCTAGCGCGTCCGTTTCCAAGGCTACGAAACAAAAGTTGTTCACTTGGGAAATAATCTTGACATATATCCTTCGAGCTCTAAATCTTATTTCACAAACTGCGGGTAGCTATATTTTTTGCGAAATTTTATAGGCTTAGAATGTCATGAAACGTCGAGATTTTAAGTTTGAACGAAAAAAACATTTCTGTCTGTCTGTCGGTCTGCCTGTCAACTTTTTTTGTGCGCAAGTTTACTCTGGAACCGTTTAAGATATTGACTTGAAATTTGGTACACGTATGTACTTTAACGAGATCTGGAACTAGATTATATTTTCATCTTGTTCCGTCTAAGGGTTGGAGATAAATTGAGGTAAATGGGGGTAAATTGGTAAATCAAGCAGGTAAGAGTCCATAAAATTGTTATTTAGTATATACAAGAGAAGCTAAGGTCTCAAAAAATTTTTTGGCATTAGCCACCCCCCTTACCACCCGCACCCCATTATTAAAAGGGATGAAAAAAAATGCGATTTAGTGTGTGTACAAGAACCAAAAACTTCAAAATATTTTTTTACTTCATCCACCCCTACTACCACCCCCCTATCACCACCACTACCGATGTGGGGTATCGTTTTATGGGTTTTGGGGTAGAGGATTTCAAATATAATATTATTAAAGTTTCATAAACAATTATTTCCACATACAAATTTTTTTGTGAGAGAATTGGATAGAAAATCTGGATATGGAACTAGTGATTCCTTGGGCAGCGGTTTTTTATGTAAAATTTTCACTTGCAATGCAATTTTGTTGAAAGTTTGTTCTTATTGGTCCAAATTTTCAAAATCTTGCTATTTTATTGGTTCTTAAATGTGATGGAAATAGTCCTTGAAATTATGGTGAATGAATACTACAGAAGTGCGTTGCAAATTTCAGCATCGAGGAATTTTTAAAACTATTACAGATACATGCATTCCTCTTTGGTACAATATCTACAGAAAGAATGGAGAATTTTTAATGAAAGAAATATCTGCATTCCTTTATTGTTATAAAATATGTGATTATTTTTGTACGGTGTTTTGTTGTTTTCAACCACCGTTTTGAATTTATAAGTGCACGTATTTCGCACTCTAGTCGATCAGTGACAATATACCGTGACTACAAAACATTTACAATACGTTCTTATTATGCTTATTACTTATACGTAAATATTATCGTTTGTTATCATGAAAAAAAAAACGGAGAAATTATTAATTTACGTATTATGTTTATCGTATTATAGCTTAAAAATTTTGATGAAACATAAAAACAGCTTGCAACTGTATGAGCTTAAATTTACTTCTTGTGCATGAAAACTAACAATGATTATATAGAAATAATATACATTACATTATATTATGCAAGCTAATACTAAATTAACTCTTGATACATTTACCCTCACAATAGCAACCTATTCAATCTAATTTATTTATTTAATTTATTCAATGGATTGTTCAATAGATTAGATACAATATTCATAAATTACAAATTATGTACTGTATTGTACAGTTAGCACAGGTACCTAAATGACTAAACATTTCAATGTGCCTAAACCTCCTTATACTTCCCCAACCCAGTTTTGCTATAACTGTAACTCCCGGTACAATTTTTAAGTTTAAACTAATAAAATACATTTTCATAAAGTATATTGAGACGAACATGTAAACACATTTTTCTTCAAGTCCCAACCAAAATCAATTGGATTGGGAATTTCTGGAATTCTCACAGACGCACTTTTCCAAAGAAATATTT
Organism: Rutpela maculata; assembly: GCA_936432065.2. Lineage (NCBI taxonomy): Eukaryota > Metazoa > Arthropoda > Insecta > Coleoptera > Cerambycidae > Rutpela > Rutpela maculata. Next base: position 87,038,467 of record OW386293.2, read on the forward strand.
CATGCTCAACTCTCTCAAAATGTGGCGATAAAAGGAATCCTCAGTAGGTGTTTTTTTTATATTGAACAAGTGTGAAACTAATCTCCTATGGCCAAACCTTACAAAATTTTGACAAAATATTGAGCAGAATTTTGAAAAGGAATCAATGCTATTTTGAAGGTAGTCTACTAATGCTTGTAGCTCCTTACCTTCTGTGTGCGTTAAACATTTTTTTAAACACTAGATTTTCTTTTCTTAAATAGAAAACGAATTGTGTCACAGCTAGTAAAAAACACAGGAAAATAAATTACCCAAATTCATTTGAGCACACGTTGTTTTCTCCGTGGTTTTAGCATAATGAATCGGTATCAAATCTATGAAATTATAACTCAGTACTTAATACAGATATAGATTATAGAGATCAGACAAAAATACGTGTACCTGTAGCTTCTATTATTTTAAGACTGTATTTCATGTCGGCGTCATTGTGGTGAGAAAAGTGCAACTCTGGTATTATATTTGTAGTTTCGATAAATAAAGAGGCAGTAGTATATCTTCACCTCAGTGTCTAAGCAGATAGTTAACTCGGCTAGAGCGCGCGAGGCACGGATATACTTGTACATTATACATCACCCAAAATACCCAGCAAAAAACAACGCAGTACTGTACAGAAGTAATCATATATTTTACAACAATAAAGTAATAATTATTTTACAAGAATTGCCCCATTCTCTTTTCAGATTTCTTATCTTAGAAAAGTATGCATCAATTTGCAATAGTTTCAAAAATACCTCGATGCTGCAATTTACACTGCATTTTTCGAATACATTTTATTTAAACAATTTATGTAGCATCTGTTGACATAATTTCGAGAATAAATTTGACAGCATCCGAATCTAAAGAGAATAAGCTTCCCATTTGTTTGAAAGCCATTAAGCTTTGTTAAAAATAAGCTCGTAATTACGATGTAAACGTAAAATGAATCAATTTTTAGTAATACTAAAATTTTCAGAAACAAATTTTCACCATTTTCGCAATTGTGAACAGACTTAAAGACAAAAATCGGCAGCTACTGGAAGCGGCTGGAACCTCCTCACCCGGTGGATCTTTGGAGCCGAAGAGAGCACTAAAAAATATGAACGATCTCATTTAATTATATTTATTAAATTGAAATATTTTCTTCATATTAAAACAGAAAAACAAGTCTTGCGTTCGGTGGGATTTGCACCTACAAACTTGAGTGTTAAATTTATAGTCTGCACAACATTAATATTTTATTCAATGTTTTAATACAAATATATATACCTCATCGAATCCTAGCCCGGGGCCAGCCAGACATCCACGGCGAACACCGCCGAGGCGGGTGTGAGGCTGGACATTGTAGATCCGGTTTGGCTTGGAGAAAAATAGAAATGTGGGATAGCAGCTTCTGTCTTCCGTAGGCAGGCTTAAAAACTAGGTTAAAATTATGTGGACATGGACCTAATATTAATATAAAAATAAACATAACACTATAAATTCCGTAGGCAAGAGCACTTAATAATTTTGATTATTGATACGGAAACACAATCAAACGAAAAAACCTATTCGTTGGTAATGGATGATAGGAATGGCCAGCTTTGGGAAAAACCATATAACTCTTGGTGGACAGCTTCGCTGATAGCTGTGGCCGCGGTAGTGTTCATGGTGGATTGTTTAAATTTGAGTTGATATGTTTTGTTTTATCTTCTGGCCTCGACCGATTTTCACTAAATCGGTCGGAGAAGTGACAGATGCCAAATTTTTGGTTCCAATGTTTTTCTGGGGGAATTTAGTTTTTGACAGTTTTTGAAAAAAAAATTTTGGTTGGTACCAATGTCTTAAACTGTTTTTAGGTTATGTAGCACTATTTTTAGGATATGTTGCCGGAAGAATTTCCAGCGGGATGCCGGAAATAGCTTTTAAAATATAATGTCGGGGCGAGCGTAGAGGCGACTTCAATGTGAATATCAGTCGATATTCCGCTGAAGCAACGTCGAGCGCGGTTAGTACTTGGATGGGGTACCCATCTTGGGAAATACAGCGTTCTCGTCCCACCTTCTAGAGGCTTGTATATCAGTGTATACTAGGAAGTTACGTAATTTCAGACGAGGATTACGTAGTGGATATACCATCCTTCGGAGGGGATGTAAAGCAGGCGGTCTCTTGTCTATTAAATGTTAGGCAAGTAAAAGATCTCTACTCTTCTTAAGGGAAGAGGTTCGGCAAAATTTCCAGGTTTGGGAATAGCTCGTCTCCTGGCGTCGGTGATAGACCCTGATAGCGGAAATAGGCCGACGTTAAATAGTTAAAAAAAGAAAAAAATATAATGTCACTGTCACTTTTAAAGTTTCTTTGGAAAAAAATCACCGAAAGGGTTCCGGTGGGGTTGCTTACACTTGTAGGGCTTATGAGCAGTTCACGAAAGCTTCTCACACCTTCCGTGGGCTTTATAAACTTCGAAAAAACTTGTAATTTCTCGATGCACTTGACACGTCAAAAATACTCAGATACAGCCTGCACGCTTTAAAACACGAGTCTACCGAATGTTTACTATAAAACATCTTACACAAAAAGCGTGTTATTTTGTTTTTTAATTTTTTTCACGGAAACCGAATCGAAAGAGTGCAAGTGTGATATATCGTTGAAATCGGAATTTTTACTGCTTTTCAATGGTTCGATTACAAATTGTAAGTAATCATAAATAAAATAAACAACTTGTTTTGCCAAAACGGCACTAAACGTAATCCGATCTCAACCAAAACCTTTAAAGATCTTCTGAAGCACTAAAGAAACCCTCTTGCAAAGTTTCATCCAAATCCGTTGTTTCGCCACTATCGTGCTAACATACAAACACACATACACACACCCATACACACACACACAGAAATTTTTCAAAAACCACTTTTTTGGGTTCCTGGCACTTCAAAACGTAAAGATTTGATGTTATCTCAATTTTGGAGTAATTTTAGTAACCTCCCACACTTTTATTGTGGCGAGGTTAAAAAAACTAATGTATCATTTATTTATAAAATCGAGCAAAACTCTAACGACGAATTTTTAGTAACAGATTCTGCTAAAATCTTCGACCGAAATTTGACGTGGGCTGCTCATGTAGATAGTTTGTGTGTGAAGCTCGCTAAAGGTTGTGACGGTATGCGCAACTTAAAAAATCACTGCGGTAAATATTCTTTATTGACATTTTATTACTCTAACATACATCCCCATCTACAGTACGGAATTATGCTGTGGGATTGAGTACTACCTATGTTTGTCGGGCATTTATTCTGCAAAAGCGTGTCATTTAGATTATGGAGAGTTTACATCCCCGAGAATCGTGCAGAGAATCCCTTAAAGCCTTAAAAATACTAACTCTGCCTGGTATACATATATTTATGAAATATGTTGTTATGTTCAGATGAACTTTTCTTACAAACCAAACACACAATAACTATCAAACAAAATTTAAAGATCAGCTAATTTCCCATCAGTATACAACAGCAATATATCAAAAAAGTGTGTTTTACAACGGATGTAAAATTTATATAATTTGCCCATTGATCTGAAAAATTGCAAAAGCCTATTTACTTTTAAAAAGTGGATAAAAAATGTACCGAACAAATAACTCAAGAGTGCGTCAAAATTCTGAGCTAATGTGCATAATCCTGATCCAATTCAAAATGTGGAATAAAATCCATGCAAAATTGTATAAGAGATAACACGTACATAATGACAAATTGCAGAAATATATAAACAGGCAATAAATAAATAAATACATAAATATATAAGCTAGAAGGTTAGAATATGAAGTTGCAATATTAAAGTGTTTAATAAAAGCATATTCTAAACTTCTAGCTAATTTATTTGTAGGATAAAGTGCTTAACTTTGCATTGAAACACTGGGCCTCATGTTGCTATAAGTTTGAGATGAACTGTATTTATATATTTATGTATTTATTTATTTATTGCCTGTTTATATATTTCTGCAATTTGTCATTACGTACGTGTTATCCCTTATACAATTTTGCATGGATTTTATTCCACATTTTGAATTGTATCAGGATTATGCACATTAGCTCAGAATTTTGACGCACTCTTGAGTTATTTGTTCGGTTATTAATTATTGTATTTCTGATTGGAAAATCAAGGTTATTATTAATATTATTATTATTAATGACGCTCGTCACATGTAGATCCACAACGTCATTTCAAATAAAAGTAGGTGTTTTTTAAAACTATTTATTCAAGTGCACACCAATTCCAGAATAATAGAAACAAAATTAACTTTACATTTTTTTAAACTTGCCCATTTTAAGATATTTGTAATTAAAGTGAGGGCTGAATACATTTAATTCTCATTCTAGTTTAAAAAATTTCAGAAATTTTCATGCAAGATTATATCTTGGGAAATAAAATTTTGTGTAATTTTTAAATAATCATATATATATCCATAAACCTATGCAGTACTTGGTGATTGTAAAACTTATAATTGAACATACTTTTGGTTTTTGTTTGTAGCAACGCAGTAAATCACTGACGCTCTATGATATTTATTATGTGACACTCCGGGAAGAATATGCAAATGCGTTCAATTTTTTCCACACTATAACTAACAAAAAATATTTGTGCATAATAGGTTGCATATTTGTATGTACTTACATTCCGAAAATGTACAGTGTCACCCAGCTTTGAAATAAATCAACACCACTAAATAAAACAATGGCCAAGGGTTTGTTTTCCCCCTCTCCTAACCTCATTTTCTGCAAACGCGTTTTGCCTAGGTGACACCCTAGCTTTCCAAAACTGTCAAACTACAGTAAGAGAATATATAGAAACCCTACCTTGATATGCATCCAGAGCCGACACGAGAAATCCCAACAATAAAAATCCATTCACGGCACCGCGCAGGATGCAAAGTCCCTTTTTCCCCATTCCACTTATATTTATAAATCACTCAACTTACATACTGTCAAAGTTACCCGCGGTTGCTATATGCAGCAAATTTTTTAGACCGTCTGATGTTAGAATCTCCTCGTCTTGCAAATAAATGCGAGTATTTGTTTCTATCACCGGAACTGACACGAATTTTTTTGTATAATCAAAAACAAAAGGTAACAAGTGGCTTTAACTCGCTACAATTTGGGATGATGTCTTAATCTCAAGTAGCCCTCGATTTTTTTACACAAATTCTACTGGTTTTAAATTCCTAAAATCAGTTTCAAAATTTGTTTAAAACATATTCGAACACTTTCGCAACTAAAACAACTTTTCATAAAAACGATTAGCACGGAAATAAATTTGCTAAATTACAGAGATATGCTTAGATTTCGCGAGATAAGGTTGTTTAGTGTCCACCGACTACGTATATTTGCGGCTCGTCGCGACGCGTGAACGTACTACGTCCTCAAAGCTACAATGAACTGAAGTCCTGAAACGTTACAGCTCTTATTACAATTTTCAGGATGTGTAAGGATTTGTCATGCGCGATTCTGTGTCCAATGGGTTCTCCTATCTGTTGATTTTTTACGAATCTTAGCTAGTAATATGGTAAACGAATGCGTTGTGTTGAGGTTTCTAGGTGAATATTTCGAGCTGTTGATTTAAAGATACATAAACTCTAATAATCTTAGTATAATATTTCATTCGCTATTGTTTTCTGCGAGAGCACCTATTGTCTTCGTGAACTGCTTTAGGAAAGTTATTCGGGGAAATACAATTCCTTGTGAGGATTGTAAAAAACTTTTTAGCATATCCTTTTCCCTTAACTTTTCGATTAATTATTCTAACATTTCGTAGTCTCTCCTTAAATCAAAACTATAATATTAATAAAATATTTACTAGTAATGTGCTCAAGAGATCCAAGATATACCGTCTTGTTTACTACCTCACAGGCATCTATTCTTAATGTGTCTGAGTGGTTATCATTTACGACGTTTAAATAAAACTTCTTGTTTTACGATTTTCACAAGACTGTTTTATATTTTTTTAACAAATATATAAGTACATGACAATTGATTCGCCATACAGTGGCTTTTTCTGATGTGAATATTAAACTGACATTAGAATGTATAAAAGAGTTTTATAACGAAATGATAATTTAACAAATACAATAAATAATAATTATTACTAGGAAACTTATAATAAATTATTCATAATAACTGATTAATATGCATTTCTAAGACTTTTTAGTGTAGGGATGAAATTCAATTTAAAAACAAATTTAATGAAGGTGAATTGTTCGTATCTTTTTGATCATTTACAATTATTCCTGAGTTTTTTAGTTTATTAATTTCTAATTAACTCTAATAAATTTAATTTTGATCCTTTATTTTCTAAATGTAATATTTCAAAGTTATCATTAATCCTGTAGTTTTCATCTATAAGGTGATTAGCGTAAGTAGAATTAGTTTTTTTGTTGTTAAAACTATATGTATGTTCGCCGATTCGTTTCCTGAATTTTCTACCCGTTTGTCCTATATATACTTAGGGCAAGAGCCACATGTTAACTTAAAACCGTTTTATGTGAACTTTGACCTTGAATAATTTTTATGCCATAACACAGGTTTACAAAAAAAAAGTTTTGATCTGGGAACGGGACCTATCATGCCTTAAAAATTTTTGTGTGCTGAATCCGAATTTTCAATTAAAAAAATTTTCTACCGCGTAGATTTCGAGTAAACGTCAAAAATTTTCAAAAGAAACGCATTTTGACGATAAAAAGCGGGATTTATTCGAAATTTACGCGGTAAAAAATTTTTTTAATTGAAAATTAGGATTCATCACACAAAAATACATAAGGAATAATAGGTTTAGTCCTTAGAACAGAATTTTTTTTTGTAGATCTGTGCACAGGTGAACGTTATGCACAGGTCTACAAAAAAAAAATTCTGTTCCAAGGACTAAACCTATCATTCCTTATGTAGTACTTTTGTGTGCTGAATCCGAATTTTGAATTTAAAAAATTTTCTACCGCGTAGATTTCGAGTAAATCTCTGTTTTTATTGTCAAAATACGGTTTTTTGACAATAAAACTTTCGCACCGCATATTTCCCAATTATCTTGCGTTCTATGTCTCAGAATGAAAATTAAATATTATCAAGTTCAAACCCGGTTGGGAAAAGACATTGACCCTGAGCAGTGGGCTGGATTAGGAAGAATGATATTTACCAACGCAGTTACCACCAGCACCAGACATATTGTTAAATTTAATTTTTTGCAACTGTACGAAGGGTAGTTCAAGAAAATGTAGCTGTAGGAAAGTAGGACTGAATTGTTCGACAGCTTGTTTGCGCTTGCTTGCCACAGTGGGTCATTTTGAGAGATTTCTGGCCAAAACTCAAATGAATCAAATTTCACCAACTTCCGAGAAATGAGTAATAAAGAAGCTTTTTGGTAAGGGTGGATGTTATTCTTGGGGGAACAAAAGGCCTTGATCCCTATATCTGCCCCATTTGCGTTCTACCGCTCGAGAAGGAAACACGTGTTCAAGTTTAAAATTGTGCAGTGAAAATTCAGCGTATACACGACTGAATTTTTGGTTTTTTGTCTTCAATTGAACAAATCGGCCATGTCTGGCATAGAACAATGCATGAGCTTTATTGTAGGCAGTTAGTTGACTTTATTTCCTATTTGGTGTCCGAATTATAGCGTTTTAGCGAGTGAGCGATTTCAGCCGTAAATTTTGATTATAATGAAACTTTTTATTTTTGTTACACTTCACTTTCGCAAGCTTTACCCCCATAATTTTTTTTATAATATTAAATACAGTGTCATCTATATGTTCTGTGACCTGTACATGTTCAGCTGCCCCTAGCTGCCGTTTTTTGAGTAAAGGTGTTTTGAATCCGTTAATGCAGGTTAAAAATACCCAATTTTACGAGTAATATAATTACTGATATTAAAATGACTAATTTATTTCAATTCATGAAATCGTTCAATGGAATTTCTTTACCATTTTTCCTCGAATTTGGAGGCAATATTCTAGTCGAATCCAAAGTTTCACAATTTTATACAAGTATTTTGATTTCCAGCCCCTGAAACCCACCCTTATATATCGGTGGAATTTTTTAACCATTTTTCCTAGAATTTGGTGGCAATATTCTATTCGAATCCAAAGTTTCACAATTTTATTCACATATTTTAATTTCCACCCCTGAAACCCACCCCCATGTATCGATGGGATTTTTTTCATTATTTTTCTTCTCAACGCCAGCTGATTTTGGGACGTTTCCAGGAGTTTCAGAGTTTTGGCCAAAAAACGTTAAACCTAACCCACTGTGGCTTGTGGCCATTGCCACGGTCACTCATCTATAATTGCTATGAATGACGAAATGGACGACGTAGAATCTTATTAGAATGAAAGTAATGACAACGATTTGTCATTGGACGATAACGTTTCAGATACCGGAGTCAGAAATATTGACTAATTTAAGATACGGCATGGTTAGGCCTCCTGGGGAACCATGTAAAAAAAAGCGCACCGAGCATTCTACCTCTGGGGTGGTGCGGAAACGAATGCATTTTTTGACTTATTCACTGTAAATATATGTAAATAAAATATATAATACAACTCTGATAGAGAATAAAGATCACCGAGCTTTATAACAGCAATATTTAATTTTCATTCTGAGACATAGAAAGCAAGATAATTGCGAAATATGTGGTGCGAAAGAGGTTTAGCGGAACTAAATGCATTTTTCCTTAGTCCGCGTCATATCTCCAAAACGGCTACACGTACGAAAAAAATGTACAGAACTTTTAATGTAGAGAATTTACTGATGTACAACTTTTATAATAGGTGTTGTTCCCGTTTGAGCCATAAAAACTGAGTTAATAGCGAATCCGCGGTTTCCACGACCTTCCGACGCGATTTTCAAGAAATCCTTCAGGGTATCTTGGCGTAACTACCAAGTGTTATTCAAGACGTCCAAATAAACACAATAAAAAAAAAAATCGTAGGGCACGATTTTGGCAGCAAAAGTCTAATTCGCCTGGATTATAAATGAAATTTCCAATGAATTTATTTAGATAGATTTGTGTTTTTTAGGTAATCCATAAATATTTCTGCTAAAATCGGACTCAAAAGGTTTCCCATTATTAAACCATCCTTTCCCAAATATAATTAAAGTGAATATAGTTTTGATTTGAACATATTGATAATAAAGATCTCTGTTTTAATTACCGGATTTGTGTTTGTTTTTTCTAATAAATCTTTAATTAAACCTGCCGTCCTTGCCAAAAGAATACTAACGAAGAGATTTTGATCATCAAAAGAAATGAGTTTTGTATTTTAGGTATTTTTATTTTTTTAATTTTTTTTATTAATTCATTGGAATTTCTAATGCTATAAGTAGCTTTAAAATTGCAATACCCTTTTATTAAGTTAATTAATTTAGTAAAGGGTTTTATTGAAAGGGCAGTGACAAAAGATGCTACTGGTCGAATAGGCATGTTAGTTTTGTGTAATTTTATAAGAGAATATAGCTTGGGAAGTTGGAGGTTTATAATGGTAAGATATTCTTTATCTTTGTGGCTAAAAATTCCTACGGTACTATCTAATGCTTTTTTATTTCATTTTGAAATTTTTCGATTGGGTTAAAATACACTTTTTTTTGTAATTGGAAGCTCAATCTACAATCTTTTCGTTTTGTTATAATTTACGCTTAAACCACAATCAGCTTATTTTGTAAGTTAATGAATGTTGGCAATGCTGATTTTGTTCTATGACTATATAAGTTCGTTCCTTGTTTTGTGTGTTACTTTGTTCTTTTGAATTTTGGACAAGGTATTTACAGTTGAGATTTATTTTATTGACTTACTGTTTAAGTCGTTAAGTTCTTGATTACGTACAGACTCTGCTTGTTCGTTCTTTTTGTGTTTGTTGTGGATTTTGGACCAAGTTTTTATTTTTATATTATTTATTGACAACATTAGTTAATAGTTTATTGTGGTATTTTGATGTGCTTAGAAACCACAAAAAATGATCCTAATTTACCAAATGTGTTGAACGGAGTGCGTATGTGCCGAAAAGTGTATTGATGAAGACGGAAGCCATTTCGAACAATTTATGTAAATAAAAAAAATTATTGGTAAGTTCTAAATTTACCGAATATTTTAGTTTTCGATACCTGATCGGCAATTCGTTAAATAAATCAGATTTTTTCCTAACTTAAAATACACATAATTGTTTTCTGTTATCGTGTATCTCATACGTCTAACTCTTTATTTCCCAATGTCATGTAATAATTATTCATTTTTTAAGCTTTTAACCCAGAACACTTATTTAGGTTACAAATGTTAATAAACCACATTTAAATCTGATAAATTATAAACAACAATAAAAGCTCCAATATTTTGTTCTAAATTAAGAAAACACACATGTTAAGAAATACTGTATTTAACTTCTACGCCCACCATTTGCTTTTTCAGTTCTGCAAAAAGAGATAACGAATTATTTACATTTTTATTTGAGGCACTCATCAAAGGTGCCGCCCTCCTTTGCTTTGAACGCCGCGCCGCGCCGGCCGGCGGAACAAGTCGGTCTGTAATATTTGCACTTTTTATGGCAATTTAAAAGTTGTATATATGGGAACTAATACACGTCCATTGACCCAGAAAGGCAGTGGTTCTCAAATGTTTCCTACTCTAATATTCAAATTGTTCACCTGGGTCAGTTTTTTTCAAAGTGCCCCTAGGGGGAAAGTCATAATGGTTTTTTGTTTGTCTAGTCAGTCCCCATTACCAGTTTTTTTTAATGACATGAAACTGATTACACCCTGTATATAAATAGGTATATAACAAAAGACTAATGGCAATGAGATTTTCTATGTAGTTGAATGCAGACTTGGCTGTTTCTAATTCTTTCACTCAAAGCAGGAACCAAAAAATAAATAAGTGACAGTACCTGCTCTCCACATTCTATTAACGATCAAATAAGTTCACCGTGTGCCAGCGAATTACTTCTCGCCATACTTAAGAATGCTTCCGAGCAGCCTTTGCACCCAATATAAGTCATGCAACATGTAATGTAATGTATCTCCCAATGCTACCACTCTGAAACAGCAGAAGATTAATTTTAACTTACCCAAAGGCCAATGAATTGATTCTCATTAGTGAAATTTTTCGTCATTATCATTCATTAATTTGTCTGCCAACTCTCCTACTGTATGGTCTAGGTGCCAAATGCATAAGATATAAAGATTTTAAATCAAGATCCTTTCATTGGGGACTAGAAACTAGATCCACTGTAATACTTGCAAAATATCGAGGCATGGTTTGTGCATATCGGTATGAAAACGTTACCACTTTTCAATGCGATTTGGGTCAATACAGTGTGTGAAATTTTTGCACACATTGCTAGAAATCTTGTCCGCATATGAAGGTAATGATTCAGTATTATAATGAAATATCATTTTTAATTCCAAATCCATGCAGTGGCGGAATCCGGGCCCGGGAGCTTTAGGGGCCCGGAACAAGCCAGCTCAGATACTTCAACATCTCACACTTCACAAAACGAAAGTCAAGTCAAATTAATCACAAAATAAAGTTCCATAAAATACATATATTTATATATTTAGTAGTTTAGTAGTCAAACAAGCAAAAAACATATTTTACAGGGGCTCCTCAAAAGGCCCACAAGAAAAGTTTGATTGGGGGACTGCGCATATTGGCTACTGAGTTTAGGAGCCCGGGCTTCCGAGGGGGCCATAGTGGAGGCCCGTCAGAGATTTTGGCAATTTTTTTTTCAAATCCCCCCCCCCCCCCGCTCGTCAATTATTAAGCACGGGGCCCGTAGCGAGGGCCCGCCAGAGATTTAAAAAAAAAAATCGCTTATCAATTATTAGGCGCGGGGGCCCGCCGTGAATTTAGTACCGGGGCTCATGATTTGAGCGGGGGGCCTGGGCCCACGGAAAACCATTCGAATCCAGGCCCGTAACAGCAACGCATCCATGTAATAGAGTGGTAAAAATAGTGAGAGAGAAAGAACATTATTTTTTTTTGTTCAAACAAGCTTAGAACGTTGAGATTTTAAAATTGAGCAAAAAAAAATTATATAGTCGGTCTGTCTGTCTATAACTTATTTTTGGGTGCCCGGTTACTATGGAACGGTTTATCATATTGACTTGATATTTGGTGCATCTATGTATAGTTGTAAGGGGCTATGAGGGCACTAGTGTGCAAATGAAAGATAAACCGTCGAATAAGGAACTTAAAGTAAAGTAAAGTAAAGTATTTTAACGAGATCTGGAACTAGATTATATTTTGACCTTATTCTGTTGAAAAGTTGGGGGTAAATATGGACAAACAGGTAAAACAAGCAAGTAACAGTCCGTAAGATTGGGATTCACAATATATGTACGGGAGACAAAGATTTCAATTTTCTTTTTTTGCATCAGCCATTACCACCCTATCATTAAAAAAATTGTGATTTAGTATATCGAAGTAGTGATTCTTTATGCAGCGGTTTTTTTATACATTCTTTTTTGTTTTAATGGATATTTATTTTCATCTACACCAGAGATATTTACTTATGTTAGATATTAATAAAAGTCATATTTGCTTAACACGAGGGGTCAACCGCGAAGGAAATCTGGTGTACACCTAGAAGGAAGTCCCAGGAAGTTCCGAGGAAGTCCGGGGAAGTCCGGGGAAGTCCCAAGGAAGTCCGGGGAAGTCCGAGGAAGTCCGAGGAAGTCCGAGGAAGTTCGAGGAAGTCCGGGGAAGTCCGGGGAAGTCCGGGGAAGTCCGAGGAAATCCCAATAAATCTTAGGAAATCTGAAGGAAATCCGAGGAAGTCCGAGGAAATCTCAGGAAATCTTGCTTTCATTGATTTTTTGTTCTCTCCAAAACTATGGGCTTTAGACATGTTTTATAAGGTTTCTTTGTTTGTCTAATTGTTCCCCAGTTGCTTTTAGTATTCATGTTAAGTTTCTTTAAATTTTTAATATTTATATACAGTGTGACCCATTTCAAGTGGAAACACCTTCGTAACTCAGTTATTGGCCAATTTCAACCAAATTTGGATCGGTATCAAAGATCTTTAATATTTATTTTTCAGTAAAACAAAACTTATTTCAGTCAGTGGCGTGTATTTTTATTAAGAAAAAAAGGGTCGATTTTTCGAGAAATCATATTAGGCATTTTTTTGTTGTTGAAAAACTAATGCAATATTATTGATCAGCATAATTATTATGATAATAATTATTATTATAGATGCGTAATTAAATTTTGGCAAAAAAGTACATTCTATTCCTGTATAGAATAATAATAATATAATAATTTTTTTTATGTAATTTTTCATAAAAATGCATAATTTTGGCTCATAAAAGTAGAGACAAAATTTACAGAAAATTTTATGCTCTACAACTTACTCTCTTGATATTTTTCACCAAAATCTCGACCAAAATGCACAGCTTTTCCTCAAAATAGATAAAAAGGCGAAAAAACGCTAAAATTCATATATATGTATATACTTCTTTTTTAGAAGTGCGAAAATCATGTTCAGACAATCCAAATACTTCACTGTTTACAAGTCTCATAACTGTGGGAATATTTTCCATAAAACAGCGATTTTTTGACTAATTTGAAGGAACTAAATAAGTGGTAGGTAAAGTGGAGCAAGTGCACACCGGTTTTAATAAAAACAATTGCTTTTTATTGTTATACTATAAAATTTAACAAAGTTTTCTAGTTAATCGTAATCGTATTCGCAATCGGCGATTATCACTAATGATAATCGTAATCTAAATCGTAATCGTAAAAGTAAGAATCGTTGCATCACTAGTAAATATATACAGGTTGTTCCATTTAAAAATCAAATGTTACGGTAATTTCCGGGTAAACCGGAAATGGTCTCATACCGTTTTTGTGTCCAAAAATCCATTTTTACAGGTAGTTAAAAACTAAAGGTAATATAGAGGGGGGGGGGGGAGCCACTCGCCTGTGGCACCCGGTATAATGCGTTGAAATATGATTCTCGAAAGGTACATATTACAGACATTCCATTTTTGAAGTAATGTGTGATGATACAGTGTCTAAAGTTTTGCCTTACAATAAAGATCGTGTGTTCGAATCCCAGACAGGTTGGATATTTTTTCTTCAGTTTTTTTTTTATATATATTTTCTTTCACAACCGAGTTCACAACAAAGTTTAGGAAAAACTGACATTATTTACCTACAAGAAAACTGCGGAGAGTATCCTATAGAATGTGTAACAATGATATAAAAAGCTCAATATATCGGCGAAGAGTATAATGCTTCCACTAGTTTACATTTGGGGTGTCTATTAGTTTTTTAGTTGCATTAAAATACTCAACCAAAACACACCTAAAATATTTATAATGGAAAAAAAAATAATATTAATTAATTTCTCTGACAACGGTGAATAAACCAAAACATTAGGACACAGTAATTTTGCAATTTGCATTTAAAAAGTTCGAAAATCTGAGGATCGTATAAAGTTAATTTGATATCAACGACCAAGAACATAAAAACATATATATTGGCTTATAACGACCTATTCTGTCTTACAGGTTCCATATTCACTATAACAACGTTTCGAGCAACATTGCCTGAGAAACCGTCTCGATAGTAATAAATAAACCAGAGAAAATCGGTTCCGAGATCGGTTCGATTAGTGGTAATAATAATAATCGATATAACAATCAAATTTATTGAATTGATAATCATTAAGTTAAAAATGAGGTTAAAAATATAATTATGTTAATAATATATTTTTTTATATTTTATAAATTAGTTTTAATTAATTTAAAGGTAAATTTTATAAATATTCAATTATAATATATATTTATGAAATTTTTAAACCTAATAAAATTAATTATGTCATTAAGAAAATTGATTATAAAAAACCGCTGACCAAGGAATCACTAATTCCACATCCAAATTTTCTATCCAAGTCTCTCACAACGAAAAAGTTTTGTATGCGGAAATAATTGTTTATGGAACTTTAATAATGTAATATTTTAAATCCTCCACCCGAAAAACCCATAAAACGATACCCCACATCGGTAGTGGGGTGGGGGTGGTGATAGGGGGTGGTGGGGGGTGGATGACGTAAAAAAATATTTTGAGGTTTTAGGTTCTTGTACACAGTACACACACTAAATCACAATCTTTTCTCATCCCCTTTAATAATGTGGTGGGGGTGGTAATGGGGGTGGTTAATGCCAAAAATTTTTTGAGACCTTAGCTTCTCTTATATATACTAAATACCAATTTTATGAACTCTTACCTGCTTCATTTACCTATTTATCCCCATTTACCCCAATTTACCCCCCAACCCTTCCACGGAACAAGATGAAAATATAATCTAGTTCCAGATCTCATTAAAATACATATGTGTAGCAAATTTCAAGTCAATATCTTAAACGGTTCTAGAGTAAACGTGCGCACAAAAAATGTTACAGAAGACCGACAGACAGACCGACAGATTTTTTTTTACTCAAACTTAAAATCTCGACGTTTCATGACATTCTAAGCCTATTTAAACAATAAAAAAATTTTAAAATTTTTTTGTCGTTACTATACTTCCACTGGACGTGGAAGTAAATCGAAAAAAGGAACTTCGGAAGAAATCTGGGAATATCAAGGAAATCCAAGAAAATTCCAGGAAATCCGAGGAAATCTGGAGGAAATCCGAGGAAGTCCCAGGAAGTCCGAGGAAGTCCGAGGAAGTCCGAGGAAGTCCCAGGAAATCTTAGGAAATCTGAAGGAAGTCCGAGGAAGTCCCAGGAAATCCGAGGAAATCCCAGGAAGTCTGGAGCAAGTCCGAGGAAATCTGTGTAATCTTCGTCAAAGAGGAAATCTGGTTTACAAAATTTTGGGCGCGGTTGGCCCCTCGGCTTAACACTTCTGGCTCCGATATTTTTTTATTCTTAAATGTATCACCTTGTTCCACTTTAGTCTATTTCATGATTGTGTTAAAACACCATAGATATTTCAATGTCCCGATTTCACAATATTTTTATAATTATAATATCAAAATACTTGTTATATTAATACAAAGCTGAAACGTTATAATAAATCATTAATAAATTCAAGTATTTTATGATAATAAGTATTTCTTAAAAGCTACTAGAATTTCTGTCAATGAACATTTTTGTTAAGAATTTTCTTTTACGTTGGAAAGCTCCTTTCCTGTTTTTTTAGATTAAACTTTTAAACTGCTTAAAACTTTTCTTACATTATGCTGTTGCACAATAATTAACAGAAAAGAACAAAGCCAACTATTAACCTCGTCTGCTCCAGAAAGAGCAAGCTTGTCCCCACATGAGTGAATCTAGTTCAGATACGAGGGTGCATAATAAAGTATATGATCTTTTATTTGATCAATAAATAATTGAGCAACGGTCTGTATTTATAATAATAATATAATACTAATTGGTATTTACTTCAGGTGTAGTTCAGTACAGAAATTGTTCTTCCACAAAAACCTTAAGTAATCAATATACAGTGTGTTCTTAAAACTTAAAACTCCCGGCGTCATTTTCTCGATAACCAAAAGCTATATTTGAATTCTGTAGAGGGTATCCACTAGAATATATAAATGATTTCAGTTTTGAGTAAAAATGGTTATTTCGCAAAGAAATTGTTCGATCCTAGGAACGTTGAAATGGAGAATTATATTCTAAGCAACGTTTTCAATATAAACAGTTTCCGAGAAATCACTGGTTGTCGAGATATTTGACTTCAATGTAATTTTTCAAGTATCAAAGATCGCATTTTTTTTTTCATATGTCTACAATTTACAGTACAAAATTCATTCGAACGTACAACATAAACATGACGCAGAATTTAGACAATACATAATAAACAGAAATGTCAAAATTTTGTGATTTTTCGAAAATTATTCGTATTATAAAAGTTGCTTAAAAAGCAATATCCCATCACTTGCACCTCATTTTAACGTTCCTAGGATCAAATAATTTCTTTGCGTCGGAACTCCATCTATAGGCACTTCAATTTGTAAAATGACTGTTTTTACTTAAAACTGATAACCATTTATATATTCTATTGAACACCTTTTACAGAATTCAAATATCTCTTTTAATTATCGAGAAAATAGCACCAGGAGTTTTAAGTGGGACACCCTGTATAGAAAAAACATTAGAAATATCTATATGTAACAAATTATCTAATTGTAATAATAACAGAAATCAATTAAATAAAACACAAAATACAACTGAATGAAGTTATACTAAGATGTTTGATATTATTGCCCTATTTGGTAGTTTTTCAGATATTGACAAAAGGGCGTAAAATATTTTTTCTACAATTGTGTTGAAAGTCAAATTTTCTAACTTCAAAATGAGTGCAGAAAATGTCACTTTGCCACACGCCGAGCGGCAAAGAATTTGCCACACGCCTCGATTACATCTTCACTTTAAAAATTTGAAACACTTTAAGAGAAATAACTTCACAACCGTAGAAAAAATAGTATGTAACACACATGTGGCAAGCCTCACTGCAAAACTCGTATGATAAGAACACTCGCTACGCTCGTGTTCCTACTTTCATACATCGTTTTGCAATGAAGCCCTTGCCACACTTGTATTACAATGTACTATTATTGCTATCACTGTTAATAACTTCTTAATTAGGATAAAAGAGAGTACAAACTTCACGATAAGTATAGTATACTAAGCAATATTATTTTCTATGAGGATGAACTGTGAATTTCAAGGTCATATACTAATATTCCATTTGCTTGTCCTAGTAGTGAAGTTTCGTGTCATAAAGCTGAAAGACCAGAGATAGAAGATAAAAAAAAATACAGATCATACTGAGAAAGTAAATGGTCAACTAAATTTATGGCAAAATCCGTTCGAGAAGGAAATTGTAGAGATGGCAGTGGAAACACCAACGAAGTAATGGGGATAATGACAATGATATCACAGCCCCACAAAAAAGTGACCTATCCTTTTTTGTGGTTAGAGCTGAAAAACGAAAAAATATGACAATTCTGACTTCGAATTCGGTTTCAGCAGGTTCAAATACATAAGGATACATTGGTCTGGTCCGCCGGATAGACCATTTTTTGGGGTGGTTTTTTGGGGTTTGGGGGGTGAAAAACGATCCAACCTGACAATTCTGGCTTTGGATTCGGTGTCAGCGGGTCCAAATACATAAGGATATATTGGTTCGTCGGTCAGACTACTTTTTTTTTTGGGCTGTGTAATGAATCAACTACCGAAGAAGATGTGGGAGTCGAGGAAGCTGGTGCATGGAATAACAACATTTTTCATTACATCTTTCTTCACACGTATTTGTGATATCGCGTATTAGTTTAAGAGGTGGCCGTAAAAAAATGCGACCATCAGTTAACAGAATGAAATGTTTTTTTAATGTTAATACTCACAGCGACCATAAAAAAAATCACGCATTGCCTGGGCAGAAGTTGTGCAGAAATTTCGTATGAATTTTCTACGGTACATTTTTCGTATACTAACCATACCAATCGCGGAAAAGCTTCAAATTACTTTTAAAATTTAGTGTTTACAGAGTAAAAAAAAATCAATTGCATTGCCTCTTTAATTTTTGTGCCAATGTCTTGGCAATTAACTTTTTTGAATTTTTTTTTGACCCTTACTGTACCTATCGATTAACAGCTTCAAACCACCACCAAATTATAGTTTAAACATTTATCTATTAGAAAAAATAACATTGCCACGTCTATGCCTGTGCCAAACATCCGGCAATGTCTCTCAAAGTCCTATGTTATTACTAATACAACCCATTACAGAAGTATTCAGGTAAAAATAATTAATAATTCAATAAACAATTATGATGATTTCAAAACAACAGTTTTTATTTATTTAAATATTTTATAAAGTTTAAATACTTAGTACAAAGAAATAATTTTCATATATAGTACAATGAAATTGATAGAAACTTACATATCTAGAATCATACATTAAAACATACATATTTATGTATTGTCATTAAACATCATCATTATTATCGTCATGATCATCGTCATCATTATCGTAATGATCATCATCATCATCATTATTGTTATAATTATCATCATCAATTTCGTTACATTTTTCTTCATCAAGCTCTACCACGACAATGTCTTCATCTAAAAGAGGTGTTGGATCACCTTCAAACCAAAGCGGTTCAATTTTACTATCATTAAGTGTCCATATTATTTATTACATCTTATTATCTTATTAAATCAGGTTACTTACTCGAAACTCTGTAACCTCTTCAAGATATGGAATCGTCAACAATTTTGCTACTTAATGAAATATGTATTTATTGAATACTATTTCATAGGAGTTACACATTCACAATTTTCTAAAATGTGGATTTACCGTTCCTGGATTTTCAGGAAAAAGAAGTGAACTATCAATATAATTGAAACAGGCTTTAAATTTGCAATATCTTTTTGTTGAACAACATTTTAATATGTGCCAACTTTCATAAGAAAAATGCAAAGAAATACGACTCGCAAGATGTTTTCAATGCCATAGCAGCAGAAGTACACACGATACTCACAAAGACTTTTAACATGTCATTTTATAAATCTATACAACCACATACCAAAATCCAAAATCCAGCTATATCTCTTTTTCACAAGCTATTATTTAACTCCACTTGTATGGTAGTATGTGAAAGTTTACATACACGTCTAGTTCTGGTAACAATACAATAATATAATACCAAAAAGCGCATTTTTAAGTTTCTGAATCTATAACTTGATCGAATAGTGTATTCACTCAGACGTTGCATTCTAAGAAATGGCGGAGGATTCGGTACTTTTAAGTAACGACGGCGGAATGAATATAAAATAACTATTTGTAAAAAAAAATTAAAAACAAGCTTTTATTATTTTTCAGCTGTTCTAAAACAAAAAAAAAATTGTCGCGTAAATAGAAAAAATATACTTCTAGATACTTACAATCTCTGTTAAACAAAATTAATGCTTGTATGAACTTCTTGGGAGCGACAAGCTTTTAAGACAATTAATTTTATTTTTTTTTATTTTTTTCGCTTTAGTACTTCCATGGACTAGAAACTTTGAAGGCACAAAGGTACTAATCGTCGATAACTTGTCAATCCACATAAATATATACGTGTTACAATAATGTCAAAGACACAATATCAAATTTGTCTTTTTACTACCGAACTCCAGCCATATCACCTAGTCGCTTGACGTGAGTTTTTTTAGACCCTTAAAAATAACCTGGAGGGATATTTCACGCAGTACAAAATGAAAAATTCCTGTGATAGGGCAGTGAATAAAACAAGTTTCTCTAGTTTATTGAAAACCCTGATGCCAAAAATCGAAATTAACCAAGAACAAAATGTCAAAAGCAGTTTTCGTAAAGTTGGAATGTACCCTTTAGATAAAAATGCTCTTTTGAAAACATTACCAAAAGATAAACTGGAGAATGTCGGCAGTGAAGTAGGTTGAAGAATATTTAAAGGAATTGAGAACTCCTGCAGAACAACCTCAAATCAAGAGAAAGAAAACGATTAACGTAGAACCTGAAACATCATTATCAGCAGAAGATATAGAGAAAGCGCTAGCTGACAAAACCCTAGCGAAAAATAAGACTAAAAAAAAAAAAAAAAAAAAGGTGTAAAGCCGCTGAGAAGGCTCTGTTAACTGAAGACAATGAAGTAGAGAACTTTTAGCCCGAAGTAAAAATGACTCCAACCAAAAAGTAGACCGTGAGCAAATGTAAAGATATTCGTAAGACCTATGAAATAACAGAACATGATATAGAAGATGACATAGAATCTGTTATAGAAGAAGAAATTGAATCTGTGATAGAAATCAACGATAGTGATATATCATGCCAAACAGGTTTTGATATTAGCGAAAATGACGAATAAAATAATGAAACAATGTACCTGACCATGAATAATTGAACCTTAAAGGTTGGTTCATTTGCATTAATTACCCCTCTAACAAATAAAAAAAAATCGGTATTATGTCGGACTTATATTGGGGACATTAGATGATTTGTATCAAAGTAAGTTCCTTCGATACAAAAATATAAAATTTGTATATCCTATAATAGAAGATGTAGCATACGTCACTTGCAGTGAAATAATTGAAATTTTACCAGAACCCTGTTCGACATCAAAGTCGAGGGATATTTTGAATTTCGATGCAGATTTATCCAGATATAACTTATCGTAGACTTTTTATTTTATAGTCTATTTTTCATTTTTTGATAATTTTTGTTTATTTTTATTTGCTTTTTATTTTATTTAAAATTTTGTAAGAATATTAGTTCATGTAAATGTTTATTACACTTTGTTATTTTTTTCTAATAAACTTTATGAAAATATGCCGTAAAATTTTTATTTTTGAAGACTTTTTAAATTGTTTTACACATAATCGAAGGAAACCTCAAGTAGGATGCAAAAAAAAACATGAAATCTGGTGAATGATGTCGTTATAAGCGATTCAAACGCGAAGGCAAAGTATCCCCATTTTAAGGGTAACTTTACTATTTTTTTTGAATTTAAAATTATATATTAAACGACATCTAAGGCCCTTTAAAATACAGTAGTACATAGGCAAAACCCCAAAATTTCACATAAGTATGTCTCAACTCGCAAGGATTCCCTTGTTCTGATATATGCTCAAAAAACTTTAAAAAGCCCCGGTACACGGTATTACTTTTGTAGAAAACTGCTTGCTTTCTATATTGCATGCAAATAACTAATAATGCATTTTTGTTGAGTCTTATGAAATGCACAAAAACACTGTTACAAGGTAGCGAAGACTTTTGGATAATCTAAACCTTTCGACGTCATAAGTCATGATCTACTGTAGCGTATTTGTTTTTAAGCAAGCGACAAGGTTGTTGTGGTTTACGTACTATGACAAACTTTAATGAACAAAAGCGATTCTAGGAAAAGGTGAGAGATAGTATATAATAGGCTATTGTTTGTCAACGTGAGACATGCATTCAAGTCGAAGATGCACATTTCGACCATTTGTGGGAATTGCACACCTCATTGGATGTGTGTTCTATTCTAGCTCAGCACGCCAGTGCTTAGTTTCACTGATAAAAGTCATTTTTAACCAACTTCATAAAACTAAAAGAAAGAGGAGGGGAGGCTCTCAATTCGACCCGTATGAATATTTTTTTTATGTGTTGAAACATTACTCTGAATTGGCTTAAAGGATTTCTATGCAATCTTTCTTAAACTGATATGGCTCGGCGGTAGTTCCATATTTATTTTATTAAGCTACGTCCAGTGTCAGGTGAGCAAAAATCAGAAATAATATTTTTGTAGTCGAGAATTTGCCGCAGTCGCTGGTGATAATTTAATGTCGTTAAATTTAAATTCATTTTGTGATAAAAAATTCAAATTCCTTAGGAATTGCATTAACATTGGTAGTTAAGCATTTTAGAAGCAGTCGATAACGAATCTGACATCAAAAGTTAAGAATTCAAAATGGCGAATCCAATATGGCTGCGATAATTACAATACTTTTGCAGATTTACATGAAATTTGATACATAGCGATTTCAGGATTCCCTGATGGCGAGCCTAATTTTAAAGCTTAGAAAGGCACAGTAACGGATATTCTGCTATGTAGAAGCTAAATAAATATTAAAGGGATTAAAAATGGTGAAGAAAAAAAAATTGTTGAAAAAGAAATTGCTAAAAATTATAAAATAAAATTTCATCGTCGCGCCTCGCCCAGTTAGGTAATAAGATTCAACTGATTGTTCGACGGTGAAATTTTACACCATCAATCCTGTTTGAAGGAGGTCCAATTTTTTCCCAAAAATTTTTTAATTTATTAATTCTGCAATTAATTGATTTAAATTACATCTTTTTTAAAGCGGAAGATTTACTCTAAAGAATGATCCAATTTTTAGATTTAAAAATTGGTATTCAAAACTATACAGATCGCAAGGCTTTATGAACCCTCTTGATTTTTTTTATTGCTTTCTGTTTTCTGAAAAACCTATTAAAGTTCATAATAATCCGTGGAGTGATTCAATTGAAGACATATAAGTATGTCGCATTTTAAAAAAATTACTTTATGCAATTTTGTAACGTACCTGGTATATATAGATCTAACCCCCAATACACCGTGAATTCTAAATTTGTGGTATTTTAAAGAAATTTTTTGATGATAAAGGCGCTATGTCACACAAACAACCAGTATTTTTAGTGGATGTACAATTGTACACAGTTGTGTACACAAAAATCTAGTTTCATAAGTGCTTGGTGTCTTTCTTTAATATTAGGGTAAACAAAAGAAAATAACCTAAAATAATATATTTTATGAGGTACTACCCATTTGAATCGCGAACAAAATAAAAAAGTTCCAACTCTAAACACGTTTTGTTAATTTACTCAAAACATTAAAAGTGTGTCATAACACGTTTATCCACTTATGTCTTCAATGGGGTCATTTAGTGAAATTTCATATCACACTTTTACAATTGTGCGAAGTAATCATTAAATAATTATTACACTAAAAATTTGAGGGCGATCCCATAAGAAATTCCAGAAATAAACTGCTTTAAAATCTAATTCTTCGTAAGCTGGAGCGGTCGAATCGCTGACGTAAATCTCTCTCCAGCCCTACCTCACTTAATAATTTTCCGCATCCATAATCGCAAGTCAGTGTTAGTGATTACCAATAAGGAGACGTTGGATCTTTTAATATGTGCGAATCCGGGTATTTAAAAGCAGATTAGTCTAATCTATCAGAGGTGGATTTTTATGGTGTTGGAGTATTTGGAGTGATTTCGCACACTAGCCAGTGAGCATTGGCTAATGACAATTTTTGGTGTCGATAAAATTTGAGAATTTGTAGGAAACTTTTTCATCTTTCGAAATAGATACCAAGTATATTGAGAAGCAATGAAGATAAAGAATGGAGGCATCCTTTTTATTTGAATCTTTTTTCTAGGATTACCAGTTTTTGAGAAAATCCCGTGTGACACTAAAGAACGCCCTCGCCAATGAAATCACGCGACATAGAAAAGGGTGTAAAGTTAGTAAACATTGAACGTAATATTGTTCTAGCGTCGAGATCGACACTTATTGATAGCAGTACTGTAATCGTATAATAATGATTTAATGTACCAGTAAATCATTCATTTGTGCGAACTCGTCACGCTGTTAATTATTTACAATAATTTTTCTACTCCCATACTTAATTCGTTTATTAGACATTCCCTACCTGTACTTTAATGAGATTTATTAAGATACAAATTTTCCATTAAGATACAACTTTATAACCAATAGAAACGCGACACACAGCAACATTCTGTCAGTATCAACTATTGCCCAGAACATTTGGCAGATCTAAAATTTATCAGTTTTGTCAAGTCATACTTACTGTTTGCCTAGCATTTTAAAACTTTATGCTTCTTGTAATTAAAATCAGTGAACATGTATGATAGTGTAAGTAAAATAATAATTTAAAATTAATAAATTTCAGAAATAAAGTGCTAATTTTCTATTTCATTATGACTGGTCGTAGAAAAAATAGTGTATGAACACATATTTAATGGCTATTAAGACACTTGCATTCATTATGACTTTCATCATAATTTTCATGCTCGTGTCTTAATAGCCATCATAAAATGGTCGTTGCATAATATGTTATAAACTCCTAGACAAATTATTATGAAACTCAATAGGGTCCCATTCTGATACTATACTAAGCGATTAAAAAAAAATCAAGTGGACCTGTCAAGAATTGCGACCTGTAGGGTGTCTTCGTACGTACACACTTACATATGAACCAATTGAAAGTGATTAAATTTTCAAAAGCAATTTTACAACTTAATATAAGTTTAAATCAATCTGACAATTGTACATTTTTTTGGAGTAGAATCTTTCCTTCTCAAAAAGCTATTATTAAAATCGATTTCTTACAGAATTAACCCACAAAAAATGATTTTTATCAGTGAAACTAGACAGTGGTGCGCTTTAAGGGAATAGAGCACACACCCGACGGGTTGTGCAAATAATTATACTTTGAAAGATATAACGTAAATGATTCCAGAGAAACTGCGTTCTCACAGAACGTGTCAAAATATTATGTTAATTTAAAAAAACGCAAAATAATATTTTCACGGCTATGTGGATTTTTGTTCGTCTCTCCCTCGTACATAGCCTCTAGGAGAGCTCGCGGTGCTCTTGATGAGAGTACGAGCGAGCCGCCGGAGCGTATAGAGTTTCATTAGGCGAGACGAGAAAAGGGGAAAGTCTAATTTATGTTGTTTTGTAGCTGTAGAGACGTCGGTGCTTTTCTTGTTCGGAGACATTGGCGGTACAATAGGACAGGACGATGGAAATTTATCATCTGACGGGAAAGAGTTTTAAAGCAATTAGACTGCATCTTTGTAGTTTAGTTTAAATAAATGCAGTTGATTAAGATAGTCTAAGTCAGCAGTCGCAACTATAATCAAATCTGTAGGGGAAACTTTTCGGGTATCTATTTCTAACCTAATCTAGAGTACGCATTCAAATATTATTACTTTATAAATTATTTCTTCTAAAATATCTAATTTGTGTGGACTAAGTGCTTATACGCACAACCAGTATCCGAATATATTAGGTTTAATTTCTTCTTCCAATGATTCCACTCTTAATAAGGTAGCTAATGAATAAAGACAGCAAGATCGGCTTCCAACAGCACCGACAGTACATCAACCTGCAATTTTATCACTGTAAAACGTGTTGAATCCATTGACATGATGTGTTTTATTTTGTGAAACATCCACAAATACTACTCCCGTTTTTAAATTTTATCTATAAATTTCTCATCAAGCTTGTCTAAAGTAATATAACTTGTGTAAATTGGGCAGTTTATTATCAAAAACCGCTGCCCAAGGAATCACCACTTCCACATCCAGATTCTCTATCCAAGTCACTCACAACGAAAAAACTTTGTATGTGAAAATAATTGTTTATGGAACTTTAATAATATAATATTTGAAATCCTCTACCGCAAAAACCCATAAAACGATACGCCACATCGGTAGTGGGGTGGGGGTGGTAGTAGGGGGTGGTAGTGGGGGGTGGATGAAGTAAAAAATATTTTGAGGTTTCTGGTTCCTGTACATATACTAAATCACAATTTTTTTCATCCCCTTTAATAAGGAGGTGGCTAATGCCAAAAATTTTTTTGAGACCTTAGCTTCTCTTGTATATACTAAATACCAATTTCATTCGACTCTTACCTGCTTGATTTACCCATTTACCCCAAATTTACCCCAATTTACCCCCCAACCCTTCGACGGAACAAGATGAAAATATAATCTAGTTCTAGATCTCGTTAAAGTACATATGTGTACCAAATTTCAAGTCAATATCTTAAACGGTTCCAGAGTAAACGTGCGCACAAAAAAAAGTTACAGACAGACCGACAGACAGACAGACCGACAGACCGACAGACAGACAGAAAATTTTTTTTTGCTCAAACTTAAAATCTCGACGTTTCATGACATTTTAAGCCTATTTGGACAATACAAATTTTTAAAAATTTGTTTGTCGTTACTATACTTCCACTGGACGTGGAAGTAAAATTAAATCCTTTGCGCCAACGCACTTGAGATTTAATAAGATAATAAACTGTCAATTCGTACTCTTTATATTACTATAGACATCCGCATTCTCGAAAAAATTTTACCAATAAAATCCTAAGCACAAAAAATCCTAGCGGTATGGTTGGGAATCGAACCCAGAATCCCAAGTGTGAGAGTCAAGCCTGCTCGACTGTCGACCACACACTAATACAACGATAACAAACAAATAAGTTAAAAGTTGTTTCCACTGAACTTAACATTTGCGTGAGTAAAATATTTCTTCCTTTTTATTAATTTCTCGAACATATTTTTTTTATTTTAGCTTGAACCATTTTCCATAGCAAGATACGGAATTTGCAATATATCTAGTATACATTTAATTTTTGCCGCCAAGAAATCAATTCACAGAAGCAGATAGTTAAAACAAACAAGATGCGTATAAGTAACTACTGCCCCCTTATTAAAATTTTTATGGTCCATCTCCAGAAGCACGCGAGTGTTTGTATAAGCATTGGCGCTTCTATCCTAAAAATGTTGCTGAATTCTCACCTTGTTGTGAATTTCGAGCCTTTACTGTGCATTCAAAAGATGGAGCCAGTATCTTTCAGTCCTATCGATACACGTCAACGAGTTCACATCTATCAAGCATCTGTGTCAAATCCGCAGTTCCGGGAATCCCAGCCCTACGAAAACGTCTAATGTTCCCGTACCGATAATAATAATAATAATAACAGCATATGTACAAATAAAAATCGTGCCATCCGAAACAAGCGAGTGTCGTTTGTCTTGGACCGCCAGCTCGATCTTCAATACCATCACATAAAATCATAGATAAAGCATTTTTTATTTAAAATACCAAAACATTAACAAACGAAATTAATACCAGAACATAGAGGACTGCCTAACAGATACCTTGAATATCATCTTGCGTCAAACTACAATTAATACATAAACATTAAAATTTAAGTCTATTTAATAATAAATAGCCTATTTAGTAAAAATCGTAACACTAACGTCGTTGCAAGTAAAATCTTAAATTGCGCTAAATATTTATAATAATATAGCCGCAGAGCTGGTGAACGATTTACTCAAAATGTTTCACATCCGCTGAAATTTTGTAGAAAGATAGCTTTTTCATGCCCGAAAGATCAATCGACCTGCTGGGCAACCCTGGTCCGAAATGCACCCAAAATGTCTTTGAAATCGCAAAAAATAATGCCGAATAGTACTCAAGTATACCTTTGGAAATTTTAATGCTCAAAATTTTACACTTTTTTAAATAATAAAAAAATTGCCAGGCACCCCAATTGGGCACAACTTATAGCCAGGTTATTGAAAAGTTGCACTATCAGGGGTGGTAAAGTGTATTATACCGCCCATCATTTTTACAGCATATTTCTAATTCTATGAAAATGAGTAATGTTAAGAGGAGACAATGCCAATCACAGAGTTTCATCGGTAAAGCTAAAGCTGAAGTGGGGCAAAGGGTAGGCAGTGTGGCTATTATAGGGCTATTATATCTGCACATGACGTCACAGCTAACCTCAAAAATATGTATTTCTTAAGATTTACGGCTATTATTAAAATTTCTGCCTGGTTCCGTATTTTCAACTAAAATCTAGTTCAGTGTAATGTTTATGAAGTTCTTAATACTTTGTCCTAATAAAATAGGACTCTTTTTGTAAGTTGGAAATCTAACCTGTAATTAGCAGTCTATTTTTATTAATCAACAATATTGAAAAATTATTTGCGTGAATTTTTAAATATTTGCCTCCAAGCTAAAAATGCGTATACAAACATTAAAAATGAGAATAAACTTGTAAAACTTAAAATTTAAGGTTATGTTACATGATGCAGATGCCTTATAGGGCACGTGCATCATATAACTAACATAACCTAAAATTTTAAGTTCTTTAAGTTTATTCTCATTTTTAATGTTTGTATACTCATTTCTGCTTGGAGCAGTACTGGCTCCAAGCAAATATTTAAAAATTCACGCAAATAATTTTTCAATATGGGGCTCGTGCACCATTTGACAGCTTGGAGGTCACACAACACTTAACCTCAATCATTCTTCTTCTTCAAGTGCTGTCCCCTTAGAGATTAGCGATCATTAATAAATGCAAATTTCCCAGCTTTTTTTAACTTAAGTATGGGGCTAGTGCACCGTTTGACAGCCGACATTCTTGGAGGTCACACAACCTCGTTAACCTCAATCATTCTTCTTCTTCTAGTGCTGTCCCCTTAAAGGGCTCGTGGACCGTTTGACAGCCGACATTTTTGGACGGAGGAGAAGGAGACACGAATTTTCCGATTTCTCTATGCACTTCTACACAAATATCGTAACGAATGCTATTAAAATAGCAACTGTAATTATTGGTAGTGAGAATACGTTTCTTTAAAGTTTAACTTGTAGTTAGGATATGAGGTATTGTAAAAGATAAACAAGAAGTCATTAATGAAGAATTCTAGAATTTCAAATTTTGATTAAATTAACGTTAATAATTAGGAAAATATTCTAATTTATACAGGGCGTCTAGAGGAACTACTAACACATCAAGAATGACTTTTTTTTACCTTTCATGGAAATTCTCTAATAGAAGAAATTAGGGAAATCAATTAGAAGAATAGTAAGCAAATTTTCATATTTGAATTTCCTTGAATTTGTTCTCTCATGACTTCTCATGGATACTTTAACCATCTATTTATTTAAGTTTCTGATAATATGCGATACCGAGTTTACAAGTGTAAAAAGGGAAATATGAGAAAAAATAATGTTTATTTATACAGCTACATGCAGTATAACATAAATGTGTATAAAACATAATTTAAATATATAGTGGAGTCAATAGAGGTTTTCAATTTGGAAAAATTCTGGGAAATGGTAACTTTTGAGAATACATCTCTGAACATGTCAGGAACAACATACCAAAAGTTACCAACAATAGTCCTTGAACGTAATTTGTTATTAAATAAATTAGTTGCCAAATACCGGTTTTTGTCAAATATATCTTAAAATAATTTTTTTTCAAAAATTACTTGCGCCTTTTGAAAGTATGGGAAATTTCACATAAAAAATGTCTATGAAGTTTTTTAGTAGGATCAAAAATGTAGACTGCAAATTTTTTTGTTTAACGCACGATAATAGAACCCGGCGAAAAGTAAGTACGGCGCGCAAAACGGTCTCGGGCGCGCTACACTTGTAACTGTTGAACTAATTAATGAAATTGACCTCACAAAAGCTTAAATGAAAGAGGAAACATGTAGGTATTGGATTACTATATTTTCAAATATAAAAATTAATGTATGTAGGAATAGTACATATCTTTGCCGGAACATAAATGAA
Source organism: Rutpela maculata (assembly GCA_936432065.2). Classification (NCBI taxonomy): domain Eukaryota; kingdom Metazoa; phylum Arthropoda; class Insecta; order Coleoptera; family Cerambycidae; genus Rutpela; species Rutpela maculata. The sequence continues at coordinate 87,068,358 of OW386293.2, forward strand.
TTTGCGATGAAATCGGCAAGAGTTCTACCGTTTCTAAAATGTTTAAGATAAAAACGTGGTTTTTTCCCATTTTACTCTCGAAGTAATGTTTAAAAAGTTCCGGTGAATGAAAAAAATCTCAAAAAATTTTTTTTGAAGATGTACACTTCCAAAATTTCAAAATTTTGCGAAAGTGATAAAATTTTATATATGTAACTAACTTTAACCACCTATTACTCTGGTTTAAAGCGCATTATTAGATCTCTGTAGTAATTATGGGTAAAAGAAACGTTAGCAACTTTTATAAAAAAAAATATTTAGCCTACTTATCCAGCACGCGTTCCTAAATAAGTAAATCCTATATAAAAAAAAACGATTGAAATGTTGATGTTTCTAAAATTTTTATCCTGTTTAAAATATATTAAAAACATTCACGTGGTACAGGGCCATCAGTCAAATTATAATTCCTGAATACAAGAAAAACATAGAAAGTAAAACTTCTTCGCGGCAAGCAGTACGCATCACTTGCCCCGCACACTGTGTGTGCGTCCGCAGAGCATTGTAAAAGTAGTTTGGACACTCTTTCACTGATCATCTTGTAATTTTATGTACAATATCACGTTTTCTTAGCTTCTTTTTAAGTTTTTATTTGAATATTTAAATAGTGTTTTTAATTGAATAGTGTTTTGAATTATTTTATTGCTTGATGGAACTTTATCGCGTTGCGTCATTCTTAATGAAATTTTTACCGATTTTAACTGATAATAATATCTTATCAGACTTGCAATCTGGTTTCAGGGAAGAGTCTAGCACTACAACGCTATTATTAAATATTTCTGATAATATAATTAGATCTCTTGACAATGGTTTAGCCACAGCTCCAGTACTACTAGATTTTTCCAAAGCCTTCGATACTCTGGACCACGCTTTGCTTCTTTCCAAACTTGAATATTATGGTCTTGATCCTATTTCCATAAATTTCTTTAAATGCTACCTAAATAACCGTCGCCAGCAAGTTGTAGTTGATAATGCGTGTTCCGAAATTTCTCTCGTAACATCTGGCGTTCCCCAAGGATCTGTTCTGGGGCCGATATTGTTCCTTATATATATCGCCGATATTTTTAATGTAGTAAAATATTCTAACATACAAGCATTTGCTGATGACACTCAATTATCACTTTCCTTTGAGCCACATCTTGTTGATGTGGCGTACACACAAATAAATCATGACCTCAAATTTATTATCGGAATACTCTAAACTGCATAATTTAAAATTGAACACAAATAAATGTAACGTCATTATTTTTTGTCCAAAGCGGTTAGAACATATAGTTAAGACTCATCTCAAGATAATTATTTGTAATGAGCCCATACAAGTTGTTAACAGTGTAAAGAATCTAGGAGTTATTTTTGATTGTAGATTAAGATTTGCGGAATATGTGTCACTACTCATTAAAAAAGCATATCTAACTTTAAAGTTGCTATATAGAAATATAAAGCTTATCAATTTTACGTTACGTAAGAAACTCACCGAGTCTCTCGTATTGCCAATTTTAAATTATGTAATTACAATATATTATCCCTGTCTTAACAAAATCACCCAAAGTAGACCTCAAAAAATACAAAATTGTTGATGTCGATTTGTTTATAGGTTAAAAAAGTACGATAGAGTTTTGGTAAAAATAAATCAGCTTGGTTGGCTAAAATTAGAAAACGTATATAAATATCATATGTCAGTATTTGTTAAATGCATACTGTCTTCTTCTTCACCACCATACTTACGAGAAAAAATTGTCTTTAGACGTGATCTACATAATGTAAATGTACGACATGTCGGTCAAATATCGCTGCCCAGATTTTATTCAGTTTTGTTTACTAGGTCATTTAAATACAACGCAGCTAAAACATATAACCTAAACGATTCTCTGAAAAACCTCCCCGTAAACAGTTTTCGTAGAAGAGTAAAGCACACTTTTTTGACATCACAAAGTTAGTCGTGATTATCGTTTATTCACAGCATGGTCCATTAGGAATTTATGAATTTATGTCTAATTTAATTCTATTTAATTGTATATTTCAGTTACATTCACAACTATAATCTGTCTGTATTTTAGTCTTATATAAGTTCCCTTTCCTTTCTCTGTTTTCTTTTTCTTTGCATTTTGTTGCGTCATTCTCTCACAAACATTTTGTAGTATTATTCACATATTTTAAGATTTAATATCATATTTTGCAAAATTAATAATGACTTTAGTTTTAAAAACATATATTTTATCTTTATTATAGTGTTAATGTTTATGTTTGGTTAGGGTTAAGTAGAGTAGCTTCGGCTAGACTTCGCCCTAAGTATTGTATTAATGTATAATACTGAAATAAAGGCAATTTATTATTATTATTATTAAGTAAGCCATATTGGATCAGCTATTTTGAATAACTTTTTTTTGACATCATAACCTGTTTCAGCGATCTCGAAAACCCCTTATATGTCAATTTGAATTACATTGCTTTAAAATTTCTCAACTTATAAAAATTTTGTTAAAAAAAAAACGCTTTTTTTGTTTAAATAATTAATAAACAATTTTTTCACGATTATTATATATTTATAACTTTTTATTTCAAGCTATGTAGAAGTGATGAAAAGTTTTACACTGTAATATAACAATAATTTATATGTCAACGTCAATGTTGGTGATCCATGCTAATGGCGATGGGGATGCTTCCAGGAAGTTGGACCAATTTCCCGTGTACAAGCGTAAAGGGCATTTACTGTAAATATGTTGAATCGTCTATCATGGTGCACCGCAGTCGCATTCTGGGGTTGCTGTTTTTCCGCATTTATAGAGGGAGTCTGATGAGCACCCTATTCAATACTCTGTCCATTTCTTTCGGTTCAATTCTGTTCCAGGGATGTTACGGTTATAGTTCTCAAAACAGGTGTGCAGTTGTTCGTTTGTCCTGAAGCTCCACTCATGTTCCCATTTATCTTTTCAGTCATAACTACCATTTTTGAGTTGTTTAGTCATCATATGCGTGGTTTTCTCGATTTTAGTCGACTACGCCTCAGTTGTGGAATGTCCTCATGGACTGGCAGTTCTGGATTGGCAACAATTTTCCTATATTCGCGTAGGAGAACTTCATTTCAACGGAGATCGAAAGGGAGCATGTTGCATAGTACTGGCAGCCAGTATGTAAGTGTGTGAGTATGTGTGTGGACTTGATGGTTCCAGAAAATCAGTCTCATTGTGTTATTTAATTGTCTCTCGATAAGTTTGGTATGACAGTTATTGATCTATACTAGAGCACAGTGTTCGGCTGCAGAAAAAACCAGGACGAGCGATGAAATGCGAAGAGTTGCCGCAGTTGCACCCCAAGTAGTACCACAAATTTTCTGGATTATGTTATTCCGAGTTCCTATTTTTGCGGCGCTACCCTCCTGATGTTTTCGGTACGGCAGCGTACGGTCGAGTGTTACTCCCAGGTATTTAGGGTACTTGTGATTGAGGGCAGAATTTTCAAATTGTACACTTATTTGTGAATTTGCCATTTTATTTTTAAGGTGGAATGTTGACGCCTCGGTTTTATTTTGGTTTGGTTTAAATCTCCACTTTTTAAAATAAGTATGTAGTATGTAGTGCTTCGTCGTCCGCATAACAACATTTTTTGGACACTTGTGTCTGAAAGATCAAATATGTACAAATCGAACAGAAGAAGGCTTAGGATTGAGACTTGAGCTGTTATTTATAGCCTTGGTTTGCTCATTCTTTCATCTAGGGTTACTTGGTAACGTCTATTACTGAGTATGTTTTGTATGAGGCGTGTCATAGTTTGACAAGGAATAGATATATGGGCAACCATTGTTGACGAACTCCTCCGAAAAATTGCCGTAGAAGACTTTTACTGCCTAGGATACGCTGACGAGGTAGTAATAGTAGTCAAGTGGCGATTTGTGAACACTATATCAGAGCATTCGCAAAAAATCCTAAACATTATCGAGAGGTGGTGTAGTGAGAAAGTACTTTCCATAAATCCTCACGAAACTCCAGTCGTCACGTTTACACGACAAGGAGCCTTGGGAGGCCTAAAACCTCCAAGGCTCTATGGAGTGGAAATTCCATTTGCCAGCGAAATTAAATACCTAGGAGTTATATTCGACCGAAAGTTGACATGAAATTCCCACATCCAAAAAGTCACACATTGCCCTGGGAAAGTGCAGGCAGATGTGTGGGAGAAACTGGGGGTTAAATCCCAAGAGGACCTTATGGTTATACACTGGGGATGTAAGACCCATGATAACCTATGGATCGATGGTAAAGTGGACTAAGACACTGCAACTGGGCGTATAAAGGCTTACTTGCCTGTGCGCCACTGAGGTCAAACAAATTGCCTTTTAGTCCTTTTAGACCTAACACCACTACACATATTTATCCAAAGGAAAGCACGTTCAGTGGTACATAAGCTAATGCAAGGCACAGCGTCCATAAGGCAACAATATGGTACAGCATATGGTACATATTGTTTAGAGCACCAAAAGTTACACTCAAAGCTGAAGGTAGATTCCCCTAGAAATGCTCAAGGACACCATGATCCCAAAGTATAACTTCCATAAAAAATTCAACTCAAAATACAAGTCAGAGAGGATTGGAAAAACTGCTCTACAATATCGGCGCAAACGGTTTGGTATGCGGACGGTTATAAAAGAGAACAGCTGGGATTTATGAAATAAGGTCGAAAATGAAATCTCTGTAAGTCTAGGAAAACATGCCACAGCATTTCAGGCTGAAGTGGCCGCTATACAGTGGTGTGCAAAGAAAATAATGAGGCAAGGAACTGTTAACTGCCATTTTTTCCCCATGCAGGTCGAGACAAGGCTAGTATGGGATTGTATAAACACCTTTATGGACCTAGGAAGTCAGAACAAAGTGACCGTGGTATGGATATCACGACACGAGTGAGACGAGAAATGAGAAGGCTGATAAACGTCAAGGGAAGGCGCGTCTGAGGCCCTAGTAGGACCCGAACTCTTTTGCGGTGTGGCTAAGCCATGTATATGAACATCCATTAATCAATAGGTATAAAATAAATCTCTGGAGTGTTGGAAGAGTTTTCCATGACAGAGATAAGCCGAAAAGTTTATTAAAGAATGATCGACTAAATTCACGGAAGAGCAACTATGCCAAAATAGAAATGTCATTAGGATAACTGGACACTGTAGGCTTAATAGATATGTGAGTCTAATGGGCCTGACAGAAGATGCAACATGCAGATTCTGTCAAGAGGAAGAGGAAATTTCAGTACACATGCTGTGCCATTGGGTATACACCCCCTCGTTAAAAAAGAAAATAGTCAATCAATCAACGTGTCGATTGCAAAACGTACTTTTTTAATCGGGGTAAGCAAAGTGTCACATCTGTCAACTAATACAAAAGCCGGTTTAACCCTATCAATATTGACAGTTATGACTTTGTCTCCTTTCTTAAAGGTAAATAACTTATCTGAACGAGATAAAACTTTAAACGGTCCTTCATATAAAGGAGTAAATGAACGTTTTAAACGTTCAATGCGAACGAAAATAAAATCGCAAGAGGCAAGATCTGAACTAACAAAAGTTTTGTAATTGCCATGCGAAGTTGGAGGAACAAATTTTAAATTATTAAAATAAATGCGTAATTTGTCAATGAAATAAGGAATATCTGGGGAATTATACGATTCAACGAAAAATTCGCCAGGTAAACGAAGGGTTTGACCATATATGAGTTCAGCAGGTGAACATTGCAGATCTTCCTTGGGAGTTGTCCTAAATGCTAATAAAATGATGGGTAATTCATCTGTCCAATGTGATGTATTGGCTCTAGCTAACAAGGAAGTTTTAAGTGAGCGATGAAATCTTTCAATTAAAGAGTTGCCTTCTGGGTGATATGGAGTTGTACGTATTCTATGAAAACCTAAAAACTTTGCAAATTCATTAAATAATCTTGACTCGAATTGTACTCCTTGATCAGTCGTTACTGACAAGGGAACACCAAATCGACAAACAAAGTTTTGAAATAAAGTACGCGCAACTGTTTCTGCTGTGATGTCGCGAAGAGGGTACGCTTCCGGCCACCTAGTGAATCGTTCAATCACCGTAAGAATGTAAGAGTTACCTTTGGATGGAGGTAATGGTCCTACCAAATCTATGTGGATGTGGTCGAATCTGATTTTCGGAATGGTGAAGTTCCCGAGAGCACTTCGCGTATGTCGACTGACTTTGACAGCTTGACAGTTAATGCACGATTTTGACCATAAATTGCAATCTGTGTTCATTTTCGGCCAAAAATAGTTATTTGAAATCAACAGACTAGTGGCTTTAATACCAGGATGAGATAAGTTGTGAAAAATATCGAAAATCGTTCGTCTGTAAATAAGTGGGACAAAAGGTCTGACTTTTGCACGAGAAACATCACACCAAATAAAATCATTTGAATCTGGAATTTGTATCTTTTTTAAAATGAAATTGGTTTTAGTTAGTGATGATTTATCTGACAATAAATAGTTGAGATTTGAATCTTTCTCCTGAGCTTCACTAAGCAACTTTAGGTCAAAGTTAACATTAAGGAAGGGAGAATTTTTAAGTTGAAGTGGTAAAATATCTTGTTTTAAGGAAGAAGTGTCGTAAATACGTGACAAGCTGTCAGCTATTACATTATGTTTTCCTTTAACATGTTGTATTTTACAAGAAAATTGAGCTATGTATTCTAAATGACGTATTTGACGAGGAGATCTTTCTGCTTTTGTGAATAAAGCGTTGATTAAAGGTTTGTGATCTGTAAAACAATTAAACTTTCGACCTTCAAGTATAAACTTAAAATGTTTAATTGCAGTATATAATGCTAAAAGTTCTTTGTCAAAAATCGAATAATTGGTTTGTGCTGTGGTTAATTTACGGGAAAAGAATGCTAAAGGAGCAAGAAATCCCTTATTATCTTTTTGCTCTAAAACTGCACCCATGGCAAGGTTAGAACAATCTACTGAGAGAGATAAGATAGTATCGTCATTATTGCAAGGATGAGCTAAAACTACTGCATTACTTATTGCGTCTTTGGCTTTCGAAAATCCGTCTAAACATTGATCAGGCCAACTATTTATCTTTGTAATTTTATCATGAGATAAACTGTTACAAAGAGAATATAGGGGAAGTAATATTTCAGCAAAATGAGGTATGAAACGATGATAAAAATTCACCATACCTATGAAACGTTGTAGTTGTTTGAGAGTTGTCGGTAAAGGGAAATTATTAATGACTTCGACTCTCTCAGTTGATGGTAAAATACCTGATGAAGAGATGTGATGACCTAAAAAGGTTAAATTGTCAACTCCCAAGATACATTTAGATGGTTTAATGTTAATTCCGTATGTGTCTAATCTCTTGAAAACCTTTTCCAAATGTTCCAAATGTTGTACATCTGATTGACTTGCGATTAATATATCATCCAAATAGACGAAAACGAAAGGTAAATTGACAAGTACTTCATTCATAAAACGTTGGAAAGTTTGACCAGCATTGCGTAGACCAAAAGGCATGCGGGAAAATTCAAACAGTCCGAATGGAGTTGTTATAGCTGTCTTATAAACGTCATTTTCAGCGACAGGTATCTGATGGTACGCTCGCACTAAATCAATCTTGGAGAAAATAGTGCAGCCGTGCAACTGAGAGCTAAAGTCGTGGATATGAGGTAATGGATATCTGTCTGGAATGGTAATCGTATTTAGTTGTCGATAATCTCCACAAGGTCTCCAGTCATTCTCTTTTTTCGCCACTAGATGGAGTGGAGAGGAAACTTGAGAAGATGATGGTTTGCAGATACCTAATTCTACCATGTTATTAAATTCTGTTTGAGCTATTTTAAATTTAAGATTGTCTAATCTACGAGGTCGTGAAAAAGGTAAATGACCTTCAGTAACTATATGATGTACAATAGAATGTTTAATAGGTAAATTGTAATCTGGGGAACTAATTAAATTAGGAAATTGTAAAAGTAATTTGTTATATTTATCTGTCAAAGGAAATAATTTAAGTGAATCTAATCTACAATTGTCTAAAGGACTATTTTTAATAAAACAATTAACTGACAAATTAGTCTTGTTATCAATTATTCGAGCTCCTTTAAGATCGACAACTAAACCAAAATGAGACAAGAAATCTGCTCCGACTATCGGTATGTCAACGTCTGCTATATTGAAAACGAAAGGAAATAATCTACGTAAGTTTAGATTGACCTTTAACAATTTCTTACCGTATGTAAAAATGGTTGAACCGTTAGCCGCGGTTAATATCGTATCGAAATTCTTTTTTAAATCTGTGAAAGCATTGCGTGGCACCACAGATAAATCGGCACCAGTGTGAATTAGGAAGTTCAGGTTGTTAGATCTATCGTAAATAAAAAGTCGACGACGTTTGCTGTTAGAAATGTCAAAATCAGACGTCATAGAATTATCAAACTTCAGTCATCTTTGAGAATTATCAGATTTTTTACAATTCTTACTGAATTTGCACCATTCACCTCCACAACGATAGGCATTGGTACCATAAAGTTGATGGTAGTAACAAATAGTATTGTCTGTACGATCAAATTTATTGGAAACATTATTACGGCTGGGTGAACGATTGCGATTAGTGGTACGAGTTTGTGAATTGCTTCTACTTTTGCAATTGTTGCAGCATGAAGTAGAAGGTTGAGGCTCGAAGGATTGATTGGAAAGTCTGGATTCTAAAGAGTTTAATCGAGAATTAAAAATTTCTTGTTTTTGTAATACTTGATTAATTGAATCATGAAAAGTGATTGAAAAATTTTTGATAGTGGTAGTTAAATCTGATAACGGGGTTGACTCAGAGTCAAGAGGATTTTTGGAGTACGATGCAACCATTGAATTTTGACAGGACTCCCAGATCTGATCTGCAATATCTAGAATCTCTTTTGTGTCTGTTTTCCCTGAAGCTGTAATGGCAATATATACTGTTTGAGGTAAACGTCTTTTCCATAGCTTTATCAATAAATCTTGACTAACCATGCTGAATCCTCCAACCATATTCAGCATGGATCTATAGAAATCTGAAGGTTTCAGATCGCCCATTTGAGAACCTGATAACAGATCATTCAGACGTTTTTCCTCACTCGATGATAAACGTGAAATTAAAACTTTCTTTAAATTTATATAGAGATCCGTTTCCGGGGGATCAGATATTATATCGTATATATTATCTATCACATCTAATGGCAAATTAGCTATAACCTGATCATACTTTTTCTTGTCATTGACAATTTTTGCAACAGAAAACTGTGATTCGATCTGGGTAAACCAAATTTCTGGTTTTGATTTCTAGAATGGGGGTAGTTTGACAGAGGTGACATAATGAGTTTGAGGAAAATCCTCGTCTGAAGGTTGTCTTTGCATAACTAATCGATTGTGATTGTTTGATTGATTGACTACTCTCTCAGATAAAAAAGGAATGTACTTTAACTCACTCACCAACAGATGACAGTACTTGTAATATACAACTTCAGTTGATTGAATTAGGAAATTACCATAAATTATAGGAACATCTATTCAACTTTGGAACCTCTATTCAAAATTCATCGGGAAAATTCTTCTCTTCATAAAATGGTCAATTTATAACGGTAGTTGATATATCGAATCTCTTCTTGTATATATTTATCACGTTGGACATAAAATGATCACTTCTGGCATATATTTATGACGTTGGACATAAAATTTTCACTTCTGGCATATATTTATCACGTTGGACATAAAATGATCACGTCGGGCATAAAATGATCACGTCGGGGTCACCAAATTTATAGCGTTATCGCTATAAATAAAATTAAAATCGAAGTTAATATATGTATATTTGTTTTTAATACAGGTTCATATTTTATGTCATTTTTGGTATTTTTATGTATATTGATATTATATTTTTATATCGAATGTTTTTTATTTTTCTTAGCGACTCCATGGAAACTTCTCCATTATGGATCGAGTTTTCCTTTTTGTTTCTTAGCGACTCCATGGAAACTTCTCGCTTTTGGAAGTGAGTGAGTCGCTATAGTCGCTATAAAGGGCTAGTCAGACTGAGATTCCAAATACTTGGCAAAGAAAAGCCAAGGGCAGAGATATACCAAGGAGTCTTTTTCAAGACTATGGAGTTTGATACAAAAGACAAAGCTGGATGAGAAGTTATAAGTAAAATTAGATTAGGAGTACCAGAATAAATCCACAAAGATCGCGGTGGTCCAGGCGAATCAGCCAGTTCCTTTTTCCAAATCTACAATCTAATAATTGTGCAGCAAATGAATTTTGAAACATTTCCCATTATACCTTTGCCAGATATGCTTTGTTTGTGTTTATGAACGATCTGATTTTTCTCGTTTAGCTGTTCTTCTAAGGTCTCACTTACACTTTTGGCGTTGATGTCTCTATTTTTCCTCTGCATCAACATCTCATATTGATTGAAGCATTCAGAACGACTAACAACTTGGATTCATGCATTCCAAGTATCCATAGGATCTAAAAAACCTTCGTGTCACGATAATAATTTTTATGCAATATTTTAATTGCAAGTTAATTTGTACTAGTATGACAGAAAAATGATTATCTTCATAAAGGTACTGTTATTTCAACGAAAAAAACAGTTTTTCATTAAATTTAAATCTTGTTGTCAGTAACAGAAGTTACCAGAAACATTAAATGTTTATTACAATATTTTAACAATCACCATTGCTCAGTTTCTTTTCATATTTTCTTCCTAATTATTCCTCGAGAAAATCACGGAGATAATGGTAGTTAGTGCATAAACACGCTTTTCTTTATTAACAAATGTTAAAAGATATGAATATAAAATAATCCTGCTGAGATAATAAACTCGTTAAATATTAACTTTTCCAGTTTAGAATAGCAAAAGGAAGCGGTATAATGTGTTAATATCCTGAAAGTAAATATGTTTATGAATATTTGGGTAAACACGCCATAATTTCTACATTTATAGCGGAGGCTCGAGCAGCGCGAAGAATGACTGGGAAGAAAATTCAGTTGCGGTCCATGAATATATATTACAAACATGTAAAGTAGGAGTACACAATGCCCTGCTACTACGGCAGCAAATTATTCATTTACTTCAGCGATTTATTTTCTGCAGTTTTGGTTAATGCTGCAACATGATTAATTGTCTCTATACATAAAAAGATGCTATAAAATGTTTTGCCACAATATCTCTACATGCGCCATTAATTTGCTCATAATATTTTACGTCAAAATTTAAACAAAAATTGAAGTCGTCCTCTGTCACGTATAGGAGTAACTAATACTTATTAGATTATTCAGGATGGAACAAACAAAGTAGTAGTAATATTGATATGACTAACCTTTTACCCATGATGTAAATAATGTCAAAATTTTAATAACATTATCGTTAGTCTTATTATTTTCTTGTTTGTTAATGGTAATGTATGTAAAATAATTCCAATATATCAGTGGTTCCCAAACTTTTCTAAAGCGGGTCCCCTCAGGGGGCCGCGACCCACACTTTGAGAAACACTGCAATATACAGGGTTCATCATGGTTAGTGGTATTAGTATTAGACGTTTCAGAAAAACTGCAAATAATTTGAAGCTGAAAATTTAGAAAGATGGGTTTCCAGGGATGCCCTATTTAATGAAAATTACGTCACTTTCGGTTATACCGGAAGTAGGCATCAACTTCCTTATTTTAAATGGCATGCCTTATTTTTTATGCCGGATTCGAATCCCATTTATTATTCTAAAGTAACATTCAATATCATTCCCTATCTAAAAAACCAATAGTTTTTTAGATATTTCGATGTTAATGAAACCTGATACGAACGCTAACCCATAATTGGGAATTAATAACATTCGCTATGGTAAATTCCGATAACCAATTTTTCTCTCATATGTCTATAAGACATAGAGCTTATACGGGCTCAACATGCAAATGCCCCAAAATATACAGGGTACCCAGAAACCAAGGTCAAACTTCGACTTCCATTAAATCGCTTATTTCAAATAGAACATACTGTATTTTATAATATTCGCTTCCCTCTTTTATTACCTTCCAACCTATATATGCATTCCCTGTAGATAAAATGTATAGTTGTTGGGTTATTCAAAGTTATTTAGAAAAATGGTTAAATGAACGTCAATAACGACAATAGTTTGCTATGAGAATACAGTAATTTACAATGATTTTGTAAAAGGATCACAGTCAGAGACGGTAAAAAGTTCGATTTATTTGTGTTCTGTACTCTCTCCCTCTCTGGAAAAAAATTAAATGTGCAGAAAATTCATGTATAATATCAAAATCATATCCCACTGGAAGAGAAGATGATTTCAAAATCTCCACTCGTAAGGTAATATAGATCAAATACTAAATTTGCGAGGACTTATCAAGAAGGCAAGAGGACATTACGTGCTTGTCTATCTTTGATTCGTACAGTATCGTAAGGCTTTTGACAATGTAACAAAATGTGGGTCATATTATTGGAGATGGGCACACCTAAACATTTGGTATTTATTATACGCCAACTGTGTGAAGAAAACTGTGCGTTAGTGAAAGTAGACAACACTAACTCCGACAAATATCTATCAATCTATGTATATTCGTAATATATGGCCGTGGTTGCAAAGCCATTCGCACAACACCAATATATCCTGATAAATGTAAAGCCGACAAAGGCGTCAGAAAAGGCCATGTCCTTTAACTAATCCTCTTTAACACCTATAGTGAAAATGTGATGCGACGTGTGCTGGAGGACTGGCTCGGTGTAATAAGCAGAACCAAGTTTCCTTCTTCCGACTTGCAAATGTTAGCACCTTAGTTGCAGCAAGCGAAGATGACCTCATACACCTGTTGGACAGGCTTAATCCCCAAATTATGGTCTAAGTTGAAAATTACAATAAACAGAAAATTGTGATTGTAGACCGAGCAAATGAGAACCACCCAGACACATTGAGTATAGTTGCTTGTGAGGTACTGAACAAGATGATATTTGGAGCCTTTGTGAACAATACTGGCGACTGCGAATATGAGAATCGGCAACTTGTCAGCTAACCAAAATTTGACGTGATAGAAACATCACGAGACGCACGAAATTCGAATTTGCTAACGGCCTAATGCTCTCTATATTTCCTTACGCCTCTGAGACATGGACCGTTAGGGAAGCAGCGTATTGATGCTTTCGATATATGTGCCTAGAGATGTTTGTTACGAATTCCCTGCACACTGTTTAACATCGGAAAAAAATAATAAAGTTTTTTCGTTTCTCGTGACGTGGCGGAGCCCGAGCCTTCTAATTGGTTGCTGTTTGTCGTCGATAAAGTAGACCAAACTTGCACTCGGATCAATTCCAGAGACGGTTTTTACTTAGCAATGACAAAATAATGTGAACATCTGTTAAGATATAATTCTTAAATATCCAGTAAATTGCTGGTAAGAAAGATGTTAGGAAAAAACTTTTTAAGTAGTCGACGTTTCGTCGTAATTTTCCTAACACCTCTACCAGCATCAAAGCACAACCATCAGCCACTAATAAGAATATATTATGCTGTAAATATTTAATAAAATATTCCAAAACTATAAAAACGACGAAGTGATAAAAAACTAGTAATATTTTATATTTACCTTGCATTTTGTATAGAACAAGAGTTTTTTTGGTGCTGCGCGGCGAGGGAGAGGGGGTGGAATAAGTTTAGTTTTCGATACATCTTACAAAAAATGTATAGAAAAATCTATTGCTTAGAATCGAACATCCTAACATACATAAATACATACAAAGCAAGTCAAATAAAAGTTTAATGTTTAGTCCAAATTTTGTGTTTAAGTCAAATTTTGCAGTCAATTTTGAACCACTTATGACGTTCAGTTTGTTGAGCTCAGTGCATACACGTGTAGTTCTGGTGACAATACAATAATATGGTACCAAAAAGTGTGTTTTTTAATTTTAACACTATATTTTTTAGTTTTTTTGATGGCATGGTGTAGTCAGATGATCAAGGTCAGATATTCTAAGAAATGGCGAAAGATTCGGTTTTAAGTACGGATCCGTGTAGGAAAAGATCCGGTACTATTTTAAGTGTGAATGTAAAATTAAATTAAATGTGAAAAAAACTTTATAAAAACAAGCTTTGATCCTTTTGCAAAGTTGTAAAACCCTTCAGAATTAAGGGAGTTAAAAACAGTATAAATAATAATTATTCGTTTTAAAATCCTCTACAAAAAACATGTGACGTACTTTTTTCTTAAAATTGAAGAAAAACAAGGTGTTAGCGGTTAAAAGAAAATTTGGTGACAAATTTCTATTTTCTTAGGGTTATCAGATTTTGATTATTTAATTTACGACAAAGAATTTATCTAACAAAGTTGTAAAGAATTCGATTCTAAACAGAAACCTCCTTTATAATTTTTTTTTGAGAAGTACCGTTACTAAGATATTGGACAAAAACCTTTTTTCAATATGGCGGCCAAATGGGGTGGCCGCCGACCCGGAAATCTCAATTTTAAACTTACACCGGCTCCCCCACACAACGAAAAAACCCTTGTCCTATACAAAATGCAAGGTTAGCCTCAAATAAATTAACATTTCAATGGGCTGGGTATTTGTTTTGTACAATTTATGAAGTGTTATTTGTTATAATCCTACCGATATTTTTGTGAATATTTTGGATCATCGGATTTATACACTTTTTGACATATTATTTACTCTTAATCTGATCAGGGTTCTTTGATTTTTTTCTGTGTTTATATATTTTCAAATAACTGCATTCCGACTTAAGGACCACAGAAATCTTGAATGATCGGCTTTATCCACAATCCACACACTTTTTAATTGTTTGTTAATCGTTATGTGTTCTCAACCCTGTGATTTGTATATTTTTACAACCTTTGGCATGGATCGAGTATTTATGTGTCTGGCAGTAAGTTTGTGTTTTTTTGTTTATTTCTTCCCTTCTATTATTATAACGGATGAATCGATTTACAGTTTCCACCATACGATTCGATATTTATACAGGAAAGTTTATAGATATATTTAAATCTTTCAATTTCGATTGCCATTTTGGTTTCGCCATATTGAAATATAAAAAATTGATCCGATCGCGATGAAATTGAAAACGTACATGTACTTTATCACTTCAAACACAAATACAAAGTCAAAAAATTATGACTTATATTTGTTAGATCCCTGTGTTAAAACCACTGTTAGCAAATGGTCTGATACACCTTTCGCGAGACCTTACATATTTCTGCAATATTTTAAAAAATAAACCAAGAGTAATCAAAACTACCAAACACCCGCCATTAATTCAGGCCGGCACATGTCTGCGCTCTGTAGGATTGGTACTTTAATTCAAAAGAATTTTATAGTATTATTCTTTATTGTTTCACAAGAAAAATTTACAAGGGGGTAACATAACTATTTTGTGTGCGAAATAATGTCCGCATTGACACCCAGAACCAACCCTAGTCGATAAATAAATATCTGCCATTAAAACCCATTAGCGCCTAGCGTTACCATATGGTTACAATGTTGTAGTGTTCTTTTTAGTTGTACTGTGTCAGTGCTTCCAAATATTTCCGGTAGATAACACCATCAATCAACAGAGCAGCAACATCACTAAAGCACGTGATGTAAAAAAAGTTTCATTCAAGTGCAATTTGTGAAGTTGAGAACTTAACATTTTCACGTTTCATTTTATTGATGTCAAATAATGGTTGAACCAAACTTTGAGTAAGTAATTTTCTTCCTTTCTGATATTAAAATGAACTGGTTAGGATATCTTCTAGTAAACAACTTAAGAACTTAAACGTATTTATTGACAATGAACTTGAGGTTACTTCACTAGGTGGGCAGGTGTGTTTACGTTTCAGCTGCTGGAAATATTATAAAATATTTTTTTTGTAGACGACGATTTATCTTGCGAGATGCCCTTGAAATTGCCTATAGTGAAGATGTAAGTGCAATTTATATAGAACTATCTGATGCAGAGCTGTTAACTGATGAAGATTCGGGAGAGGAAAATGTGGGTGGACTTAACGACAACCTATCTAGTGCAGGGCTTTGAGCTGGAGCTGCATTCAATTAGGAGCTGCAATATACAGCGTGATATTATTGACAGAACTGATGATGGTGATAATAATGTTCTCTCTCCTGGGCCGTCTGCAGCTCCTGCGCCAGGAGTATTTTTTAACTGGACAGTCTAATTTAAAACCACATAAATCAGTAAAACGCAAAGCCCAAGCAAAAAAAAATACAGAAAAAATTGTATGGATCCCAGGAGACTTGCAGGAAAGCCCAATCCGTGGTAGATTCAACAAAACTACAAATACAAAATACAAAGAATGATGTTGAAAGATTTGAATTGTTCGTACACGATGGGGTCATGACACTGCTTACGAAAGAGACTACCAGGTATACTTCATTTAAAAATTCTGCTGATCCCAAGATATCCATTAGAGAGATGAAAGTATTTTTAGCAATTCTCATTCTTAGTAGCTACAACGAACTACGTGGCAAAAGATTGTAAGGGGACTTAAACTGAGACATGAGAAATAACCTGGTATACAACTCTATGCGTAGTGATAACTTTTTGCAAATTTCTAAATTTATACACTTTGTTGACCATAATAATCCAGACCTATCGTACAAAATATACTCCTTACAAAATTGCGTCCTTTGTTGGATACAGTAAAAAATAACTGCGTAAAATATTTTGAACCCGAAGAGCATATTTGTTATGATGAATTTAATCAAGTACTTTGGACGGCATAGCTCTAAACAGTTTATTAAGTGTAAGCCGACATAGTTTGGATGAGAAATTGTAGGAAATTACATGAATAACCATGGGGTTAAGCCGGAGGGGCCAGGGAGGACCTCTAGATCATGCAACTCAGTTCCAGTCAATAAAATATCAGATGATTTGCGGTATGACGGACGGGAACATTTGATTATTTTCATTCCAGAGGACAAGCGACGGCGTTGTGCAGGGGAAGATTATGCATCAGTAGGACGAACCACGTGCCAAAATTTGCTATGTGGGATTCTGCATTGACTGTTTTTCAAATTTTCTAAAAACATAATTATGTTTATGAAGTTAATAAAGCTATTTTAAATCTATGTTAATTGATCATACAAGTGCCTAGTATTTTCTGGTAACACCGATTTTTCGGAAAAAATTTAAATTGTAAATAGTTTTTTTGCAATTTTTGCCTTCATCGTACATAAATAGTGCTCCAAAAACCAGATTTAACAAAAAATAACTAGTGGAAACATTATACTCTTCGCCGATTTACTGAGCTTTTTATATAATTGTTACACATTCTATAGGATACTCTTCGCATTTTTCTTGTAAATGATGTTAGTTTTTGGACATTCTAAATTTTGTGATAGCAACTTTGTTGTGAAAAAAAAAAAATGCAAAAAAAATCACGATGTGAGGGGGATTGAACCCGGGACCCTTGGATTGCGAGACGAATGAATGAATGAATAACAATTTATTAATAATTTTTATACATGTATGCGCCTCGCCGGAACTTGGTCCGGAGCCAGCCAGACAACTACGTCGCACAGCGTCGTGGTGATTGTAGGGCTGGGCGGAACCGGTCCGGTTTGGCTTAACGACAGATGATATGTAGGTTAGTGCTCCTGTCTGCCGCAGGCAGACTTAGAAACTAAATTAGACATTAAAAATGTGTCCACAAGGACCTAAAACTAATTAAAAGAAAAACACTATAAAACTATCACTTACTAGACGAAGCACTTATTTAATTTTGGTTGCTGGCACGGGAAAACAGAACACAACGAAAAAACCCGTTCGAAGCAATTCCACCCTGGTGGTCTTCCTACCGCCAGGAAAATGTCGTGGAAATGTAAAAGATATGGTAAGAAATATTTTGGTTTTGAAAATTTATTGGTCAAGATAGAATTTAGAAACAAAAAGGACAAAATAACAAAAAGGATAAAAACAAATAGAACATATAAAGGGAATGGAGAAAGTTGATTATAGTTTTTAGTAAAGGTTAAAAGTGTGGAAATAAGAAGTTGTCGTATAGGAAAGTGTGGCTAGAGAGGTTGCCGGAAGATAGGCAACGCCTGGTATGGTAAGGGGTGTCGAATATCGAAAAGGATTGCATTATGCTGTCTGATTCGGGTTATGTTGCGGGTTAGCGGACTATCGCCCAGTTTGAATTCGTAGAATTTTTGAGAAATTTCTTGGACGTAGTCCGCTAGTGGGGTTATGTCGTGGCAACGATCATATAAATCTCTGAGGGAGGTCTATCTGTCTGAACCAGAGATGAGGCGCATAAATTTATGTTCGAGAACTCGAAGTTTTCTCATTGTCGTGGCCGGTATGCTGCACCACACCGGCGCCGCGTATGTGATGGCCGGCCTGATCACCATCGTGTACAACAGTTTTTTATTTGTCCTGTTAAGTCCGCTACCCTTGGCCAGGAGCGGGTACAGACTCCTGGACATGAAGTAGACCTTACGTACCGTCTCGTTCACGTGGGCGTTAAACGTCAGTCGTTTGTCTAAGTTCACCCCCAGATACTTTACGCACCGTTTGATTGGAATTTCTTGTCCCCCGATCGAAATTGGCGTTAAGATGCGGTTCTCTGTGAACCGGCGCGTGAAGAGAATCGACTCAGACTTCTCGGCGTTGATCCGAATCTTCCACTTGTCGTAATATGCCGTGGCACGGGTCATGTGCGCTTTCAGTAGCATATTTGCCGCTTGTGCGTTGTGTGAATGCGCATACATGGCCGTGTCGTCGGCGTACTTGGCAAGGTTCGTATTCGGGAACTCCGGGAAGTCGGAGACGTATAAGTTGTACAGTTTCGGTGACAGGCACTATCCCTGTGGGACGCCCGCGCGAATGTCCCGTCGAGTTGATAGTTTATTATTCACCCTGACCTGTAGCGATCTACCTGTTAGGAAAGAGTGAATAAGTTTGGTTATGTGCATGGGGAAGTTCAGTACGTTCAGTTTGTGAAGAAGCCCCGGGATCCAAACGGTATCGAAGGCCTTCTCAACATCGAGAAGCACCATGACGGTGCTCTTCCCAAGGTTGCATTGCACCTTGACGTCATTCACGATCCTGACGACCTGCTGCACAGTGCTTCTACCTCTCCTGAAGCCGAACTGGCACTCGTCGTTGATGTGAAGTTCATCCTGAGCAGAGTCAACTTGGAGATCGTCGACAGTAACGAGATCGGTCGATAACTGCCGGCGAGCTTCGCGTTCTTTTTCGGCTTCAAGATCGGCACAACCACGGCGCATTTCTACTGGCTAGGCCAGTGTTGCAGTCGCAGGATCGCGTTGACAATGTACGTCAATTGCACAATACCTTTCCTCGGGAGATATTTGAGCAGCTTGTAATCGATGGCGTCCGAACCCGGGGCTTTGTCGTTCGGTAAGGTCTGAACAATGCTGGCCACTTCCGAGGGCTTGGCCATGACCTTTAAAAATTCTCGTTGTGTCAATTGGACGTCATGGCCAATTAGTTCGTTAATGTCAGTTTCAATGCGGTCGTGTTCAACATTGTTTGGTATTTGTACGTTATGTATGTTCGCAAAATGGTTTGCTAAGTCGTTCGCTTTCTGCTAGTCCGTCAAAGCTGTCTGTCCGTTGGCGTTTGTCAGAGCAGGTATGGCCTCCCGCGTACTTTTCATGGCCCTCGCTAGCTTCCACAGCGAGTTTTCCTGAGGATTCAACGCTTCCAGCTTATCGCGCCATTTCCGGTTTTTTGCGGTGTTGATGGCGATCCTGATCTGCCGTTGTAGCCTGCCCATCTCGGCCTTGGCGTCGACATCGCGATTTCGCTGCCAAAGTCGTCTCAGTCTGTTTTTCTCTCGAATGTCTTGTATGACCGCTGCGTCGAGTCGGTCTTTGTATGGATTTATCGTTATCGTTGTAGCAACACTCTGTTTGGCATCCTGCAGTACCCTTGTGAACT
This sequence comes from Rutpela maculata, assembly GCA_936432065.2. Classification (NCBI taxonomy): domain Eukaryota; kingdom Metazoa; phylum Arthropoda; class Insecta; order Coleoptera; family Cerambycidae; genus Rutpela; species Rutpela maculata. The sequence continues at coordinate 87,088,334 of OW386293.2, forward strand.
CGTTCACTACATTTTCCAGTTCGGCGGCTGTGGTGATGTTGTTTCCAAGTGTTAAGTGTGTGTTAATATGTGTCTTGTAGAGACGCCAGTTGGCGTCCCTATAGGAAGTAACTTTTCGTGTCATGTCTTCCCTCGACATATTTGCCAACTCTAAAAAGATGGGATTGTGGTCGGATGTGAGTTCCTCCAGCGCCACCGGCGGCGTGGAGTTCCTCACACCCTTGTTGACCACTATGTCGAGGGTGGTAGGTGTTGTACCATTATCCGGAAAATGCGTGTGATCGTCCGGATACGTGATGTCGTGCGTTAAGGTCGCCTATGAGCAAGCAGCGTGGGCTTGCGCTCAGTAAATTCTCAAGACAACCCGCCGTTCAAAGGCCGGTTGTACGCGGCGACAATGCTCATACCGCCATCTAGCGTCACACACGTTCTCTACAGATGTGTTCCGCAGAGTACGATGCGTGTGCGCAATGTCAGACTTAATGAGCATGGCCACACCGCCGCCTCTGTTAATGTCTGCCCTATCTTTTCTGATTGTCGTATACCCTCGGACGCGTAGTTTGTCCCGTCGGTTGAATTTCGTCTCATTCAGAAGCATAATGTCTATTTTATGCCTCATTAAATAATTTATCAGAAAGGGAATTTTATTACCTATACCATTGGCGTTCCAGGAGGAGAGTCGAAGTCTAAAAGGCATCGTCAGGAAGACCTTGGAAGAAGGATACCATGACCTGGAATCTACCCAGGGAGGGAGTACACTTCTCGAGCTCGTCGCAGAGCTCTGTCATCCGTGCCAGTAGCATGTCTAAATTTACCAGAGAGGCCAGCCTCTCTGTTTGTTCGCGTACGTTATGAAGTTGGGCCATTCCCGATTCCAGTGAGTTCGGTGGTTGGCTCCGCTGGCTTGTTGTTGGAGGTGGCCTCGCTGTCAGTCTTTGTTGTTGGGGCAGTTGTTGCGCCTGATTATGGGCGCGTTGTGTCCATGCATTAGTTCTCGGCGGTGGTGCCGCCACGTACTTCATTTGCGGGGTGGGTGGAACCTTCGCCGTTCGCTGGTCCATCTGCTGTATGCGCCTCCTGTATATGATGCAGGTCACGCTGTTGGCGGTGTGTGCCTCGCCGCAATTACAACATTGTGCCGGTTCGTCCTTGGACTTGACGCATACCTTCGTCAAGTGGGAACCGGTGCATTTGACGCAGCGGGGGGCCACGTGGCAATTTGAAGTCGCGTGTCCCCACTGCTGGCACCTGTGACATTGAATAATTTTCTTAGAGTTTACCTGACGTTCCCACGTGACGGAGGTATGATCGAGGCAATGGATACGGTTTTGCAATTCCTTCAGTGTGACCTCTTGTGACATGATGATCATATACAGAGGATTGCGTGTACCCCTCATGGTATATATATCGCGAACGGCGATTTTATGGACTTGTTGTAGTTCTTCTTTTATGTCTTTGATGTCGACTTCATGGTATATACCCCGAAGGACAAAGGCATGAGATTTCTCATCCCTCGGGGTATAGGTATGGTATTCCACCTGTACCTCGTTGAAGTACTCGTTCATCTGTGTCCAGTCGCTTTTGTTCGCGAGCTGGAGCATCGTTGGGTTTGTTGAGTGTTTCCACGTAAAGTCTCCCCTCAACCTGCTTTTGAGGAAAGTATTTACTTTTTTATGGTCATTCAACCGCCCATGGATCACAATGGGAGGTGGCTTCTTAATAGCAGGTTGAGGCGTGGTCACTTTCGGTTCCAGCTCGATGACTGGCTGCGGCGGCACCACATCAATGTCCTCGTCCATTGATACATTCCCCTCGTGTCGATTTTTGGTTGTTATAGGCGGCGGCGGCGGTGGTGGCATAGCTTTTTTAGATGACCCTGGGTGGGTAAATTTCGGGTTGCCCACTTCAGGTACAGTCAGTTTTCTTTTCTTTGGTGACCGAATTTGAAACAGTGCTGCCATCTCCGTTTTTTGGGGGTTCATTGGGTCTCGGGAGTTATCGGAAGTAGATGGTATTGGCGTCGTACGTGCTGGCGCTGCCTTTATACTGTCTAGAGATCCTTCGCTGCCGCTATCTGCAGGTGCTGGTACTAATACTGCTGCTGCTTGTTTGGCCCTTGTTCTTGTCGGCATTTTTTTCATTACCGATCTCCGGTCCAGGCTGACGACAGACGTGTCGGTTTCCGTGCCGGAGGTGGGTTTCGATGGAAGGAATGGCCAGTCTCTCTTTGCCCCCCCGATAAGGTATTTTTGCATTTTATCCCCGTTTGACAATTCAGAGTCCATGATGTGAAAACACGCTCGAAATTTGGGGCCTCGACCGGTTTATACCAAAACCGGTCGGGGAAGGCCCTTGACAAGAAAAACTTTTAGATTGACAAAACTATCGCACTGTGAATTTTAGGTTAAGTTTAAGAATAATTTTTGAATGACTTTTGTCTAATGTCTAATTTAATATTTTAATTGCGAGACGAAACTCTTGCCGCTACACCACCATTTCTTATTACTGAAATTGTTAATGAGTGTAATATATGCCATTAGAAAATTTATTGTGATTATTAGGAAACACACATTAGTAAAATGTATTAAAGAAAAAAATAGTGATGGAAATAACATTTCGCAAGGTTTCTATTTATTACAAACCATAAAAAATGTAAAAAATATTTTTTTAAATTTTAAATTACTAATAACTTTTTTATTTACCAATCTATTTTGTTAAAAAACAATAGGATTCTTCCTCTAGCTAACACTAAGTTACTCTCCAAATTTCAATACAATCGGATTTTTCTTTCTTGAGTTATCATGCTTACAAGAAACGTGACAAACGGACAGACGGACAGACGGACAGACGGACAGACGGACATTTTGAAAGTTGTTCAGAATTCGTTCACTAACATAACGGTATAAAATTTTTTTCTCTACGAGCGATATTTACTGATTTAGAAATGTGCCGATCAAATAAAATATACTCTTCGTTTTTGCGAAGAGTATAATAATTCAGACGCTAATTGGTTAACATCGGGCCGACTCGCGCATGATCTTTGGAAATGGGTCCATATACGTCACAACGCGGGAACTTCAAATTTAAACGTAAAAATGACATACTAATAGGCGATCCACTAAAACTTCGCCACCCTATTTATTAATTAGAACCTCTGAACTGTTCATGTGTATAAGAATATCATGATTTAGATGTGCGGAATAACCCCATTATCTTAGCTGCTCATGGATGCTTTCTTTAATTCGGTAATGATATAGGTATCCACAAGAGGTTATACTTATTATACTACTCATAGGTTTGAATATAGTAGTATGTGTACCAGTAAACACATACAGACAGGTTTTTCGGTTGAACTGTTTCTTGACACCTTGGAACATTGTAAATTATTTTGGCGCATTGGTTAGAAACAAAGTTGGAAAAAAATCTGTAATCAGTTTCTCTAAAAAAAGCAAAAAATAAAAAATAAACACATATACATTGTTAAAAAGAACGCATCTAGTGAACTGCAATTATTTTTTAGTAAGTAACCAAATTCCAATATATTATTGATTGCAACATTTCTTTTAGTAACTTCTTAATTTTTAAAAGTGCAATCAAAGCACTCACTAAAATGAAATAATAGCAGTAGAAAATATTTGTTTACAGAAATCTATTTCACAGCATGCTGACAAAGTAATTGCCAGAGGCATGTAAACTGTCATAATTATGTTTTATTCGAGGTTTTATTACAATTTTAGTGAAAAATGTTAATAATGTTTTTAATTAAACATACAAAAATTACGAGGATGTACAAGCTATCGAAACTGCAATATACTCTGTATTCCTTAGGTTCAAGCAAACTTTACGTAGATTAGGTGAAACATCATATATTTATACTTTAAAATGGTGTTAACGTATTACCACAGACGTTCCTTTGACGTTCCATTGATCAATTTGAGTGACCTTCACCACCTTTTTGTTGGCATTTCCGTCAGTTCATTTATTATTTTACCCTAACATTCTGTGACATAATATTCAACAATCCATCTATGAATCTATATATTTACCACGTATCAGTACTATAAACGTCATAACCAGTGAGCTGTTTTACATACTGGAGTGAGCCCTAACAATAGGAAACGATTCGCAAAATGGGCTTATTTAGCACTTTTTTTTTTAATTTGATTGTAAGATCTTACAATTCTAAGACCCTGTGCAAAAAACTAGAATTTTGTGAGACCTGTAAATCGTCTAAAAAAAATTATAAAAATGGACCGCACGCTCGACGATCTCAAGCGGAACGCATGAGCTTTGATATGTTACGCGACCGTTTCGTTTCCTATCCTCTGACGTCACGGTGTTGGTAGCACTGCGCTCTTTAGAAGCGTATATTTCGAGAAGCACATATCCGATTCATCTGAAATTTTCAACATTGCCTAACTTTAAATAATAATTTATCCACAAGAAGTAACAATTACTAAATAAAATTCATTAAATGAGCCCATTATAGAGAGAGAAGCATATGAAGAGGTTACTCTGATTTCCTCGCACTTTTAAAACTATGATTTCAGGAAACAGAAACAGGGCACCTTGTTAATTAAAACTTCACTCTTTATTGTTTTCCGAGACCCCCCCCCCCTCCCCATTAGCGCACACTCCAGTATGTTATTCAGCTCAGTGGTCATATTATAGAATGTCCCAGTATTGATCTAATTCGAAAAATAAATAAAGACGTTTTCTGTGGCATTTGTTCCACATCCACGTAGTGAATTGGAAGTATAGTAACAGTAAAAAGAAACTGAATTATTATTTTGGTTAAATAGGCTTACAATGTCATGAAACGTCTAGATTTTAAGTTTGAGCAAAGGAGGAGGGTAAACTGTTGTATTTTATACAAGCTATATTTTATTATAATTTTAGTGCAAAATGTTATTAAGGCTTTTGTTCAATGAGTAAACCCACACTTATTTTGTGTCATGTCCTTAAGCATAGCACCGCCACACACAAAAAAAGTTGTCTGAAATGCACATGCGATATATGGTTTCTGAAGTATTTTTCCCCGCTGAACACGAATCCGGTGTCAGAATTACTCCATCACCTACCATTTTTTTGTACACCGTCACCGTCGTGTTGATTTGAAGCATTTGAAGCATTTCAGTTTCTTTCATCGAGGTATTTGCTGTAATTTACAAATAGTAGATAATATAATTTAAAAGGTATTTTATAAAAAGTTATGGAAACACAAATATAAGTGCTTGGGAAAAAATTTTGTAACTGTTCCGAACAAATTGAAGAACTTGGTGGAAAGCTTCTATTATTTTTGATCCCATCCCTTCAAAAATCCAAATTTTGTTATAGAAAGAATCTATCAAGTCATAATCAACTTTGGGCAAATTGGACGAATCTCCTTTTACAAAATTCAACTCCATCTTAATAGTTTATTGATAGGAAGTTTATTGGAGTAAAAAAAAACGCCACAAAACAACAAATAAATCTAACCAATATATCTCTTTCACTTGTATTGTAACAAGAAGGGACAGCCGGCGGCACGCAAGGAATGTTCTCACATAATCCTCACCGTGAGTTTTGTTTACATTTTTAAGATAACTTCTACATAATAACAAATATACATACCTTTTAATTCCTTCTAAATATATGTATATAATATTTATTGATATTCAAGATATTGAGAAAAATAGAAGTGTTATAGGTAAAATAATGTAAAGTAAATACACAATTTGGCATTCATATAAGATAGTTACAGTCTAAGCGAAAGTTGTCTATGATTGGTTAAATTATTTCCCGCCAAATAAAATCATTTGAAATCTGTGTCTAGACGGGCGTATTTCTATTTCTTATTTTCATTTAAGAAATTTTGTTTTGGTTTAAATTGATTATGCAGTAATTGTTAAAATAATAACATTACTTGATATATATCACCAAAACTAAATTAAAAAAAGAAATGGAGTAGTAACTCATGAAATGATTTGTCAGTTTTGAATATTAATAAAAACACTCTGAAAAATATCCTGCGCTTCTTTTCTCTGCTCAACAGGTTATGAGCAGGAGGAAAAATCAAAATCATGCGTTCAGATAATGGAACGGAATATGTCAATAAAGGATTCAAAGATTTTTTGTTGAAATACTGGAAGAGGTATGATCAGATGACCCTATTAACCTAAGCTACCTACAAATTTTTGGTTCAACTGCGATGACCCATATCCCTAAAGTGAAACCAATGGGACTCAAAATCGCAAAAGTTAATTTTTATCGGCTATTGTGAGAAGATGCGAGGATATCGATTAAGTGACCCAGCGACTGGTAAAATAACGAGAAGTCGGGATGTGATTTTCTTAAAAGTTTCTACAATAGGACAAAAAGAAATTAATAATGAATCGAAATGTTCCTTTGACGATGTTATGAACGATGTTGAAACAGCAGCAAATCCAGTGGGGGAAAGTTCAACTAATGCAGCAGAATGCTCTGAAAATAATTTGTCACAAGATGTCGCTAGTCAAGATTGTTTACCAAACCAGAGATCTTACACCACAGAGAAGCGACAATATCGGCGGTTCCTTTGATATTTCATGGCCCGGTTCTAATGAGTGAAACACAACCTCTTACACTGAGAGAACTTTAAAGTTTGATGTACACTGAAAGCAATTCAGGACAATATATTAATATACCACATATTAAATATAATTAATAATAGTAATAATATACTATAATGACAACTACACAACCTATCACGCACATCCGCATACGAAAACGGTTAACGCGGGAAGCCTTGCTGTCCCTTCTTTGTGGTGTAAGTTCTATGATCAAACGTTATGGTGACAGAACCTGACAGTGAAAACGTGGTTTTAAGGCGATCAAATCGAATTTACAAGCCGGTAAAACAGGATGATTTTATTTATTAGGCGGAGTCACAAGAGAACGAGCCTGAACCCTTATAGTACGGGAGACAGCGCTGATTTGAACAAATCATTTCATACCGACTGAAAATCATAACAATAACAGTTTTCGCCTAATACATCAGCAATCTGAACGTCAGCTACTCTGATAGCGGTGGAGCAAATGGTGAGAGCATGTTAAATAATAATTTTCCATCGGTTTCTTTGAATATCTTGAAATCTATAAGTTCTATGGAAAACAACAAAAAGAAATAAAATGTTCGTTATGAGCTGTACCATAAAAATACATAAACTATAATTCATTCCAATTGTTATTATTATTTAAAAAAATATATAATAAATAAATCACCAAGTATGTCTACATGTCATATTATGTTCTTAACAAACCGCACTCAGTCGCCAGATAGCGGAGTGGGTAAGGCGACTGACACTATTTTTTCAGGTACGGACGTCTCGGGTTCAAATCTTGCTAGCGAAATTTTTTTTCATTGTATCAGTGATATTAAAAGTTTTACAAAGCTGTATATATGTACATAAAGCTAGTTGTTAGGTTGGTTTTTCGAGTATGAAAATACTCGTAGCATAATTTTTTTTCAACTTTAACATGCTGTCACCTCTAGTTCCACCGCGGGTGCGGCGACTGACACTCATTTTGCTGATTATTGAATATTAATCAACTGATAAAAATGAAATTTATTCGGTATAAAATTCCTCGAAAAAATGCATCGCTGCCTCCCGTACTATTAACTATGATTGAGGCATTATCCAGATATGATAGTGAAGTGAAGTGAAGTGGTAGGCAAAAGGCTATGAAAAGTGAAATGAATTCATTGATGCAAAATGAAACTTGGATGATGACAAATTCACCAGACGGACGTAAACCATTCAATACAAAATTGAAACTTGATGTATCCGGTAGAATAGTTCGACATAAGGCTAGATTGGTACTTAAAGGATTAGATTATGATGAAACTTATTTTCCTGTAATCAGGTATACTTCAATTAGGTTATTACTTGCATTTGCAGCTAGAGCAAATTTTAAAATTCATCAAGAAATTTTACAAAGCAGTCTAGATGAAGAAATATACATCGAACAACTGGAAGGTTTTAAGGATGATTCATCGAGAGTTTGGTTCCTATAAAAAGCAATGTATGGTTTGAAACAAAGTGGACGGCAATGGAACATAAAGTTGGACAATGTTCTTAAGAAATTTAACCTGGTAAAATAAAAAATAGACCCATGTGTAGGTATACATCAGAAAATCAGAAGGTACGGTAATACTAATCGTTGCTGTTTATGTTGACGACTTAATAATTTTTTACAAAGACGAGATTGAAAAAGATAAAATTAAAAGTTCACCCTCGAAAATTTTTAAAATGAAGGACTTAGGTGAAGCTAGGTATTGTGTTGGTTTGAGAAGTTCTGCTGATCAAGAAGGCAATTATTATTTGAATCATGAAAAATATATCCGTGAAATTCTTAAAAAATATGGTATGAGCGATTGTAAACCAGTTTGCACTCTATCTGATCCAGGCCAAAAGTTGTCTTTAGAAATGTGTCCGAAGATGAGAAGGTACAAAAGGAAAATGTACCATATCAAAAAACAGTTGGTGAATTATTGTACTTGGTGCAAGGTTTGAGACCAGACATCGCTTTCTCAGTTGGAGATATGAGTCGATATAACACGAATTTCTGAAAATCTCATTGGGCATCAGTTATACGGATAATAAGGTATCTCATAGGCACAATTGGGCTCAGACTCAAGTTTTGCAATTCAGGTGAAGTTGCAATTACGGGCTATTCAAATGCTGATTGGGCATCAGACGTCGATAAACGAAGATCTTGTACGGGTTATGTATTCAAGATGTAAAAGGCGCCATATCATGGGGTAGCAAAAGACAACCTACAGTAGCTGTATCCAGCACTGAGGCTGAGTACATGGGATTGAATTCAGCGTCTCAAGATGCATCATGGCTTAAACAGTTTATTGATGAATTGAATGGCAATTTATCGAAGCAACCATCATTTTGTTCGAGATATAATAAACGAGTCGATCATTCAAGTCGAATATATTGAATTAAATCCTATGGTGGCTGATGCGTTAACCAAAGCTGTGATAAGACCAAAGCAAGTTTTTTTGTGCAACGACTATGGGTTTAATTAACGTTAAAAATTAATGTTAATTGTTTTCATTGTTACGTAAATTTTCACATAGTGGGGGGTATTGAATATGTAAACCCACTCTTATTTTGTGTTAAATCCTTAACTATAATTAATAATAATCAGTAGTGACTTATGAAATGAGTTGTCAGTTTTGAGTATTAATAAAAATACACTGAAAAATATCCTGCGCTTCTTTTCTCTGCCCAACAGTTTTTGATTACGCACACAAAATACAAAAATATATAAGATATTGAAACTGCAATATAGAGTGTGTTGATCTAACAGGTATTCGTAATCAACCACGCCCGACTCCAACTTCTACTCATTACATATTGATTATTGATATTGCATTATTTTGATAGAGCACTTATATTAAAACCAAAAAAACACATGAAGTCAGTCGTGAATTGTTCTGTTTCGTGCAACGGAATTCTTTACCTAAATACAACTTTCTCTCGATGATAACTAGCTCTTTATTAACAATGTAAGAAGTGGAAATGTGAAGTGCTGTAGAAGTTAATTACTCACACATAAGTTTGTAAGAAGCTACAAAAGTAGTACGCCGAGTCTTTAGTAAGAGGAAGAGCATTAAATAGATGTTCAGAACAACGAAGGACTCTATTTATACGCGTCCAATTAAAAACTTTGTATTGTTGATTTAGGAACTAGTCTATTTGTAAATAACTACTGCATGAAATTAATTACCGGGATAAACGCCTGTCAGTTGTTATCAAAATTAGCGTAAAAGCAACCTCGTTCTGGCACATAAACGACTTGTTAATTTTGCGTAAGAGCATATTTACACTCATGAAATTGTGTTTTCTTAATAAATAACTACTAAGTATATGAAACAAATTATTATCTATCTCCTCTATGATATCTTGATTTAATAAAATTGATAATGGGGAAAATTTAATTGTTCTTACTGCTGCAATAAATGGTATCCATATTACACCTCATTTATTTATAACAAATTCGGATATTTCGAATACCTACGTTTTCGCTTGTTCTTAACGCTGCAAGGGTGGTGTGCGGGAATTCTAGAGATTGGAAGAACATATTTTCTATAACGTCGAGGAGTGCATATTCAATACAAAGAATTGCATCGGTGTTACATTTTACTTTTTTACAAAAAATACACGAAAGTTTTAAAAAATGTTTTACGCTCACAATTTGCTATGGAGCTGTTAACACCCTTTAATTTATTATCATTAGCTGCGAATTTATGTATTGTATCAATAAACGTCCATTTAATACATTATCGACTTATTTTTGTTGTTCAATTATCTTTTATTTTTTTGTGAAAGTGACAAAAATTTTCATTTGAACTTATTTTATGTAGTTGATTAAATATGAAAAATTATATATTGAAATGGATATATGCAGTAATTAATAAATTTAAATTAAACCTTAAAACTAATCATTAAAATCAGGGAATATTAAAGATTTCGTCGATTTAAAAAATATTCGTAAGCATAAGAAGGGCAGAGGTTTATCAGAGATCTTCTGATAATTCCCTAAGATACTTTCCTTACACCATGCTTTCTAAGATGACTATTAATAAGAAAGCCTAACAAGCTAAAAACATACTCTTCGTCGGTTTGTTAAACTTTTTTTTATAAATAATGGGCCTTTCCCACTTTTTTTTTTATTGAATATTTGAGAAGTTCTCTTTAAAAAAACTCACCCGTATTTTTCCTTTTTTGCAAAATTTGCTTCTTTACTACAGGAAAAATTATTATGTTACATGAATTTAAAATTGGCGGCAATATTTCTACACTGATGACACATTGAGAGGAATGACCAATCAGTTTATTCTAGTACCCTTGGTAGAGGCCACATATGACCAGATTGTCTAGGCATTTTTTCGTGAGTTTACCACAACTAACTGTGGTAAGGTGTAAAAAAAAGATGGCTATATATAATTAAGATGTGGATTGGTTATGTATGTATAGCCATCTCTTTTACACCTTACTATAATTAGTTGTGGTAAGCTCGCGAAAAAATTCTTGATGTATAAGTGTTTGTCTCTTTCTACCTTTACCGAGTTGACAGACATGTCATCAAGCTACACAGTACACACACACACACACACACACTTTTAAATAATTAATAAGAACACAGTTATGAAGTCAAAATACTAGATCTGTACGATCATAACGTAAATCGTAAATAAGAGAGCATAACCTATCTATTTATTTTATTTCCATCAATGTTGCCAAGTGTCATTTATTTGTTGGGAGTCGACATGTAAGTGTCTTTCGTCTGTTAATTATTATCATTTTTATTATAGTAGGTGGTATTATTCAATGAAAATTCATTATTTTCAAAAGCGGAGATAAAAAGTAGGCATTCTTTAATGAAATAATTAAAGCATTTCCTCTAACGCTAAACATTCATATACATTAGGCAATATGGAAACAGTCTCATCGGCAGGTTTCAAGACGAGATGTACAATTCAGAAACGTCAACAGGTTCGTATAGGACATCTGCATCATGTAACCAACATAACCTTAAATTTTAAGTGTTTCAAGTTTATTCTCACGTTTAATGTTTCTATACACATTTTTAGCTTGGAGCCGTACTGGCTCCAAGGAAATATTTAAAAATTCACGTAAATAATTTTTCAATATTGTTGATTAATAAAAATAGACTGCTAATTACAGGTTAGATTTCCAACCTACAAAAAGAGTTCTATTTTATTAGGACAAGGTATTTAGAACTTCATAAATATTACACTGAACTAGATTTTTGTTGAAAATACGGGGACCAGGTAGAAATTTTAATAATAGCTGGGGTAATATTCTTAAATCTTAAGAAATACACATTTTTGAGGTTAGCTGTGACGCCACGTGCAGATGCCCTATGAAGCCAGAAATTGTTTAATTTTGATTGGAGAATCCCTTTATGACGTAATTTGAGCGCGTTTACTTGTTTGAAATATGGAGTAAATAAGACAATATTTTTATTTTTAAAATATCCATTTAAAATTAAAATATTATACGATATGACGTGCATGTACAATATTTATTAGGTGTTAATAAATGAGTTATGAAAAAATAATCATTAAGTTCCATTACGTGGGAAAGGCCCATTGTTACACATTCTATGAAATACTCAGTGTTCCGTAAATTATATTAATTTTAGACATTTTTTACCAACCAAGTTGATGAAACATTTGTCAAGGTATTTTATACATCGGTATGCAATATTATATGCACTATGTTACATTGTATGCGTTCAACCACGCAAGGTAACACAGCGGCCAGATGTTATGGCCGCGACCTTCAGACTGTGTTGCTTTATATCAAAGACGATTTTCTGACAAAGCTCAATCGTGTTGTATTTTCTCTTGTGACGATGACTTCACGTAAATTCACTTTTAAATGTTTGTTCGTAGATTGTTATATAAGAAGTTATCATAGGGAAAATATGCAAAAACCAGCTGTCAAGTATATAAATATAAAACTTTTCAGCACAAAGTGCATGTTTTTATGGATAAGAAATTCTACACAAAGTGCAGTTTTGTATGGCGTATAGATTCAGCGAGAGGTAAGGGAAGGGAGAGGTCGAACCCGCGCCCTTATATTTCCCTTATAAATCATATTTCGATAAATGAATATTATATTACTATGAGGCGTATATTAGTAAAATTTATAAATAAACAATAATAGTAAATAACATTTCGCAATATTTCTATTTGATTGCAAACCATAAAAATTGAGAAAATAATTTTTAAAATTTTAAATGATTAATAAAATTTTTATTTACTGATCGATTTTGTTCAAATAGAGTTCTTCCTCTAACACTAACTTACTGTCTAAATTTCAATATAATCGGACATTTCTTTCTTAAGTTATCATGCTTAGAAGAAACCTGACGGATGGACAGACGGACGGACGGACGGACAGATGGAAGTTTTGAAAGTTGTTAAGAAGTCGTTCACTAACACAATGATCGCTTTCGTATTTGCGAAGAGTATAATAATAATGGCGGCAAAATATCATTTTTTATGAGCATCAGTCAGGTGTGTCGCTATGGGCGGATGGGGAATTCCCCCCCCCCAAATTTCGTGGTCGAGTTGAGAAATTCAAGCTTTCAGTTGGGAGAATTCGAGAAAAATTTCACTCCCTGCTCATCAATTTTCATTGTGGAGAAAATTTGTTTGTGGATTTGGAAAAATTTGTGTAATGGAGTTGGGAATTATTAACTCCCCTCCTCCCAAAAAAGAAACCCTAGCGACACCCCTGGTATCACTGTATCTGAAGTGAAGGATTCGAAGAATCTGTTCATTCGCTTTTTGACTAGATGGTGTGTTGGATACACTATTTTTTCAACGACTTTTTGAAAAACTTCACTTTTTTTCGTCGTTTTTAGTGCATAAAACATTTGTTTATGGTAATAGTGAAAGAAAGTAGGGAAATTTGACTCTTATGCATAGCCGAATCTATAAGTGCATTGAAAACAATTGAAGTTATCTCTCGATTTTCGCTTTAGAAACGTCAAATAATGGATATGTGTTTTGACGTTTAATTTGATTTTGAAATTTATATATATAAATATGGAAATTAAGCAGTCGTAGAAAAAATATTGTATGAAATTCTCGAATAAAGTACCATTATTTCATTCATGAAATTACTATGAAACTTCCCATTCGTGAAAAAAGTACAACTTTACGCACTTGTTACATAAATTACTATTTTACACTATCGAAATGATTACCAAAAAATATAAGTATAAAATAAAACAAGCTAAAAACGTACTCTTCGCCAATTTACTGAGCTTTTTATATATAATTGTTACACATTCTATAGGATACTCTTCGCAGTTTTCTTCTAAATAATGTTAGTTTTTGGACATCCTAAATTTTGTGATACCATCTTTATTGTGAAAAAAATTTGATTAAAAAAAAAAATGAAAAAAAAAAATATCCAACCTGTGGGATTCGAACACGGGACCTTTGGATTGCAACGCAAAGCTTTATAGTGGAATGGATAGAACGTCGTAGCTCATTAAAAATTTTTTCGGAGTAGAAAGATATGGGATAAAAACCATCTTGTTCAGAAATGTTTAACGCATCAGAATCTCTTTTTACGAAAATTTTGGGTGGTACTGAAAAAAAATATGAGCGATTGAATCTGGAAAATGTCTATTTTCGTACAGGCCTCCTCCGCAAACTGATGTTTTTTTTTCTCCATAGCCAAGTAACGTAAATTACTAATTTTTGTTTCAGTGATGTACTATTGGGTATGGAACGAGTATATAATTTTTAATGTAGAAGGCACCTTCAATTTTAGTTGTAGTTATTTTTTTTCCGAGCGGAACACGGCAGAATTGAGAAAGTTCCGACTTCAGTAGTGCTTAATTTTTTTTTCACGATATGAATTTCAATTGTTTTACCATGTTTGGCTGAATTGAAGCAATACCAACATATGCTCTCGCGTAACATATGGTCGCGTTTCAAAAATAAAGTTTTTATAGCCATTTTTATAACGTCGTGTCTGGCGAGATGTTCTCCTCACTGGGAGTGCGAGAGAGAGCGAATTATCGACTACGGACTAGTGATGGGATCACTCGAGTGAAAAATAATCGGTTATCAGGTTATAGAAATAACCTGCATTACTCGGTTATTGTCGACGAGTACTCAAGTGAAAAATAACCGAATGTTAAACAGTTATTGAAGTAGTCATATAACTCATCACTCTCTCACAAATAAATTAAATGTATCGTATAATAAACGAATGAACCTCCTTACCAACCTACGTTTCTAAAATAAGTATTAGGTATGTGAATTCGAACCGATTGATGTAGTAATCAGTATCCATTTACTTACCTATTATTTATAATATTATTTTATTTATATTTATATTTATTATGTCAAGAAATAATCAAACTATGTGCAATTTTATAAAGAATCATTTTATCCTGTACATATTTTTCCCAAAAATGAATTGATTGATTGATATTCCCATGGAACTTTTAAAAAAATTTGTATGAATCGGAATTTGAGCTAAAATTGTTAAATAGCCTTGTAAGTTATTCAAGTGACCAACACTAATGATTATCCGGTTATTGAAATCACTTGAATACCTAGTATTCGATTATTGAAATTAATCGGTTATGCCCATCACTACTACGGACGCGCATTGGAAAAGGAGCGCATTATAAATGTAAATATTGTGGAACTCACGGCCGGGTTATTTTTAAAAATTAAATGTTTTTGGGGTAGAAATAATTGAAACCTTCTGTGCAATAATTATTAGAACCGCAAATATACACTAAAATAACCTATTGAATCTCAACTGAACACAATGTCAAGGGGAAATTTGAGAACTGAAAATATTATTTATTATATATTATATATATCATCTATTAATATTTGTACAAGTAGGTATGGTAATAGTAGTAATAATAATAATACTGAACGGAGAAAACACAAATCGGACGATGGGTAAACACAACAAAAATTGATGAAAGAAGGTTTTACATAACACATAACATAAAACAATATATAGTGCAAAACTAAAAGTCTGAATCTTCTGAATCATATTGGGGCTCGATATCAGCATTTTTGCATTCTTTACATTTGCACAGTTCAGGGCATTTAATATTCTCTTTGAAACAGTCACATTTCTGAGTAGAGCATGTCTTATCTTTACAGTAAATATTGAGTATCTCCCTAATTTCAACTGGTATAGCAGCTTTTGTCATCCATGGGGGTTTCAATACATTTTCATGCTTCTGCCAACCATACAAAAATATATCAAGTTCCTCCGCGATAGGAATGTGACGGTTTTTTCAAATCTTGGTTTGAAATAGACACCTGTAAGATTGATTTTTGCAATATAATATGGTCACGTTTATAAGTACATACCTTAAAACATGTTGCAGAAACGCGTCTTCAGGCGGAGGAAGTTCTGCTGCAGATTTCTTGGTTTTCATCGTCATGTTATAACGGAGCTCGTCCAAGCTTGTGCAACTCTTTTGCTTGTACAATTTTTTTACAAAATTTCTCACAGCGTCAACAGCTTCGTTTGTTGGCAGCACTTCAAAAAATTGTAAACTTTCGAATATTTCAGGTGTTTTTATTAAAGTGTCAAATACTGTTTTCTTGCCAATTTTGTAAAATGAACTCGTTGAGTCTGAACCTGTCAAAGCATGTATTGATCAAGTCAAGTCACTGCACTGCACTGGTTGCGAATAATATGTCAGTTGAATTATACACTTGAGTACTCGTCGACAATAACCGAGTAATGCAGGTTATTTCAGTAACCTGATAACCGGTTAGTTTTCACTCGAGTGATCCCATCACTAGTCCGTAGTCGATAATTCGCTCTCTCTCGCACTCCCAGTGAGGAGAACAGCTCGCCAGACACGACGTTATAAAAATGGCTCTAAAAACTTTATTTTTGAAACGCGACCATATGTTATGGGAGAGCATATGTTGGTATTGCTTCAATTCAACCAAACATGGTAAAAAAATTGAAATTCATATCGTGAAAAAAAAAAGTTAAGCACAACTGAAGTCGGAACTTTCTCAATTCTGCCGTGTTCCGCTCGGAAAAAAAAATAACTACAACTAAAATTGAAGGTGATTTCTACATTAAAGATTATATACTCGTTCCATACCCAATAGTACATCAGTGAAACAAAAATTACTAATTTACGTTACTTGGCTATGGAGAGAAAAAAACATCAGTTTGCGGAGGAGGCCCGTACAAAAATAGACATTTTCAAGATTCAGTCGCTCATATTTTTTTTCAGTACCACCCAAAATTTTCGTAAAAAGAGATTCTGATGCGTTAAACATTTCTGAACAAGATGGTTTTTATCCCATATCTTTCTACTCCGAAAATATTTTTAATGAGCTACGACGTTCTATCCGTTCCACTATTAGCCGCTGCGCCACCACCTATTGTTAGAAAAATTGATTGTCTGTGATATATATCTTTCGACATTTCACTTCTATGAAATATATATTAGTAAACTTCATAAACAAAAAAAAAATTATTATGGAAATAATATCTCGTAAGATTTCCATTTTGTACAAGCGACAAAAATTAAGAGATTTTTTTTTTAATTAAATAATTAATAACTTTTTTATTTACTGATCGATTTTCTTCAAAAACAATAGGGTTCTTCCTCTAGCTAACACTAACTTACTTTCTAAATTTCAATACAATCGGACTCTTCTTTCTTAAGTTATCGTGCTTACAAGAAACGTGACGGACGGACAGACGGACGGACAGACGGACATTTTGAAAGTTGTTCAGAATTCGTTCACTAACACAATAATACGAAATTTTTTTCTCTACGAGCGATATTTATGATTTTAGAAATGTGCCGATCAAATACAATATACTCTTCGTTTTTGCGAAGAGTATAATAAATACGCATAGTGCTTAAAGTGACTTAATAAAATAGGAAGTTTAAAACTCACAATATCGCCATTGTCAACCTAAATTTTAAATGAGTGAACCTAATTAAAATCTTAATTATATAAATGAAACGACAGTATTATAAATAAATCAAGCATTATTATTAAAGAACACTAACAAGTAGGTATATAAGTATATTTTATAATAATATACTCAGTGATAATATTACATTGTGTAGTGATAGTAGAAAATAGTTATTTATGCAACAAGTGTATAAAGTAATGGTTTTTTCACGAATGAGAATTCTGTCGCCCCAGCCGTAGGCAAGTTCGACAATCCCAAAATCCTGAAAAAAGGCACTTTACACACAAATAGCATAAGTACAATATTTTTTCCACTACCGAAATAGTACATATATGTTAAAATTAAAATATAAACAATCTACTTTACGCACTAGTGCCTAAAGTGAAATAATAATTTAGAATTTAGAATAAGATAGTTGTTTAAAAATCGCAATATCGCCATGGCTAACCTAATTTTAAACGAATGACACTAATCAAAATCTAAACAATATAAATGAGATGTCACTACTATTTAGTAAATATGGCGAAAAATAAAATATTTCCATATAGCTATAAAGTGCATCATATTTTTTAAATCTGAGCAATTTTTCTCTATTTTGTATGAAAAAGACAATTTACCTGAAATTCGAAAATATTAAAGTTTTAAGTCAAGGAAGAGCAGAATTCAGAAATTCAGTTGGTACTCAAACATTTTTGGTCATTTAGACCTAGAATACCGCATTCCTGTGAACACATTGTATACAGGGTGCGCCACTTAAAACTCCCCAGACTTGTAACTTTTTTATTTTTAAAGCGATGACCATGTTGAGCACATAAAATGGTAAACATTTTTAAAGCCTTTAAGCATGCATATAGAGTGATTAAAAAAAATGTTTTTTAAAAATTGTTAAGAAAGGAAACTTAATTTCTTTGATTATTTTTTACCTCACCCTGTACATGAACTGTGTTAATGTCTTCTTAAAAAGGTTTTAATTAGCTTCAAATTATGTTATTGAAATAAAAAATTTAAAAAAATAGTAATTTTGCAATTTCCTATTCAGTATATTTTAATATAAGTTTTTAAAAATATTTATTTATTTTGTTTCTTGTTGCTGTTTCGTTACGTTGAAAATTGCTTGTGGTATGTCTTTTACAAATAAAGCATAAAATTATTATTCGCAGTCTTTTCAAAGTTATTTAAAAAAAAATCAGTTTTGATTCGGAAAGAGTGTTTTTAATTTCTTTCTCTAAAACCAAAAAGAATTTCGAATATGACGTAATAAGATAAATTGAAGCCAATTAACACCTTTATAAGAAAACATTAACGCAGTTCATGTACATGGTGAGGTAAAAAAATATTCAAGGAAATTATGTTTTCTTTCTTAATAAATTTTTAAAAATTTTTTTTAAAAATCACTCTGTACACATGTTTAAATGCCTTAAAAATATCTACATTTTGATGTGCTCAACATGGTGGTCACTTAAAAAATAAGAAAGTTACAAGGCAAGGGAGTTTTAAGTGCTGCACCCTGTATATCTACTGTGTGACCCACTTAAGATCGCAACACCTCTATACCCGTTAATTGATGCTTGATTAACTTCAAATTTTGGTGGTAAGAAAAGATCGATAAGGTGATTATTTGAACTTGATGAATAGATTTTTTTGATTTGGGAATCCGTTTTACAAATAAAAATTAGTTTTGGTTGAAAAAATTGTATTTTTGACAGCCACTATCTCAAACACCTTTGTACCCACTACGATGCAATCTTATGCAAAGGGGTTTTTAAAGGTGTTGATTAAGAATACCTTAGTATTTTTTTTCTAAAAAAATCCCTAATACTTTTTTTTGAAAAATCGGCTTCTGAAACCCCCTTAAAATCGCACGGTACTGACATATATCACATATTACCAAGTTCAAAGAATCACCTTATCGATCTTTTCTTACCACCAAAATTTGAAGTAAATCAAGCATCAATTAACGGGTATACAGGGGTGTTGCGATCTTAAGTGGGTCACACTGTATAAAGGTTTTAAAATGTTTAGTCACCAAAAAGTTGATACCTCAGTGTAATATAATGTTATTATGTTCGCTTTTTTTAATATTACTTGGTTCTCTAAATAGGTCAACGAAATTTCTTGTGTCGTATACCATAGTATTCAAAAGTAGCTCTAATTATTTGTTGAGCAAATAAATCGGCTTCTTTCATGTGACTGAAGAAACTCTCAAGTTTCAAAAACACGCGCTTTGATGCTTTCTTGACACTGTATGAATGGCTTTCGGGAACTTGAGGAGTTGCAACAAATATCTTCCCTAATTTGGAGACATATAATACACAAAAAGTACGCAAAAATTGCATATTAGTTATGTCTTAGTTTTTTTTTTACAAAAAATTCATGAAGCTTGAAAAAGTGTTTAGCCTCCACAATTTCATAGGAGGTTGTTAATTAACAACATTCTAAATTATCATAATTAGCCAGAAATTAACGTTCATTTCATGCAGTGCCGAGACATGTTCACGACTTGTTTTCTCAAAAGCAGTTTATTTTTTTCAATGTTTGTATTTTTAGTCACAATCCCTCCTGAAAGATAAGAGTAAAGCTATAATATTACCGATTCCTCATAGACATAATAATAATAATAATTAAATAATAATCAACAAGATTAAATTTGTCCTTTTGGAGTAGTAAATAAAGTATATAATTTATTATTTTGTATAGGTAAAACTGTGATAAAAAGATAAAATTAATTAAATTTTTTGTGTTTTATCTGTTTATTTTACATTATCTTTTTCATTGTTTTGTTGCATATTGTTAAATTGAATGTTTTGTTGGTTAGTGTAAATAGGTAAATAAATAAATAAAATCAGAATGATATAAATACAATGCAATGGCAATGATATGCGTGCAAAAAACAGTATCGGTGTGCATATTTATTAACAGCCACAGAAAAGCGATTTTTATCTAATATAATACGAACAGAAGTTATAACTGCCATAAAATATTTCTAAATTAAATAAGGTAATTTTTGGCTAGTAAGATATTAAAAAAATATAACATTTTGCGTAAAAAACGAAGAATAAGGGAAAAATTAAATTTTTTGTACTTAGTTACACGATTTCCTACCTTTATTTGACTTGATGTTAGAGGTCTGATTGTGGTCAATCGAGTACGATTCGGCAGCGCAGCACACTGAACAGATTTTATTACACAATAAAAAGTTGAACAATTACTTTTAACGCTTAGCTATCACGCAATTTTTCACGCGACAGTACGTGAAAGAAAACACAAATATCTATACATATAGTTTGGTAAATATACAGGATTTGTTTACTTTGATCCCTGGCTAGCACAAAAAACACAATTTCCGCACTTTACACCTGCCGCACAGGTCTGATTGTTTTGACCGAACACAAAAAAAACGCACGCACTGACACTTTTTGTAGCCGTTAAGGAAATGCTATATGCATATATAGGCCTAGAGAAGTGGAGAAAATTACTACGGGAGCTCGTTCGCGTTCAACGTTCTAACTGTCGTTCTTCATACCACTTCGACATCTTTCGTAAATAGCCGAGCAGTAAGTTTTTGTGAAACCGAGTAATTCACGCGGCAAACCTATAAAAATTCAATTGAAAAATATCTTATAATAATGGGAAAAAATGTTTTGGCCTTTAACTTAATATAATTAAAAATAAAATTTATTTTTCAAAATTCAGGCTGTTGGAATTTCAGTAAACTTTATCTAAAAAAAAAAACTTCACTTCTGACAAGATTTGCGCTCTCTAGCCATTTTTTACATTTAACTTAATATAATAAAGAAGGATTTTTTTTCAAAATTTGGGCTCTGAGGATTTGCTGGAATTTCGGCAAGCTTTAATTTAAAAAAAGATTGTTTATTTCCGACAAGATTGCGCTCTCTAGCCATTTTTGAACCAAAAAACTCAATCTGGGACCACTGTGTGTAGGCGAGAATGCAGATCTCAAATATTTCTTTTTAAAATCATTAACAACATTATTGATGCACCACTATTATTGTCAAAACTAACCTTTAACATTCCAGGAACAATATCCCGTCACAGTTCTGTATTTTATCTAGCTACGCCTCGTACAAATATCCTAAAGTTCTCACCAATTTATGTAATATGAAAGAATCACAATTAGTCTATGTAACGAAGACAGAAATAGTGTGAATATTTCGTGCGAAGACGAGATTATCTTTGCCCCCGTTTTCGAGGGTGCTGAATACGATGCAAGTGATGGGAGAAGTTTTTGACGGCCCTGAAACGGCCCTGAAACGGCCCTGAAACGGCCAAAAACCACCCCCTTTTATGGATCTCTTTATGTTTTCAAATATAAACGGGTCTGCATGGGGAGTGATTTATCGACGGGTTATACTTGAAATAGCATGGATGGGGGTTATAGTGTAAGTGGAATCCAGACAGCAGGCCTAGGGGGTTGATTAAACCCCCAAAACCATTCTTTTTAAAATGATTCAGTTCAAACGCATATCCCCCCGTTTTTGGGGTCATTGATCATGGGAAAAATATTCATTTTTAGCTCCAACCGCTCCTCATCCCTCAAACGGCAGAAACCACCTCTCACTCACCAGAAAGCATGTTATCCAGGATTTACAAGTTTCTCGACACATGATGGCTATTCCTGTGGATATCCCTTAATTTCTCACGGAAGAGAAGGTGGTAGCGACCTCGCTTCAACCATTCTAAGGGATGTAAAATTCATTAATTACACTTGGATCGTTTTCGCAGACGCTGATCACGATTTAAATATTCACCTTCATCTCCGACTCTCCTCTACCCCTATAATGGATGGAAACTTACCCTCATCCACCAGTTATCTGGTGGGGCAATGATTGTGCAGGTTGCTGAATAGGGTATAATGATTTCTTCACTGGCGAGTAATGAATAATAAATTTTGTCGTCAATGGCAAAGTTAAAAAAAATGAAGGGATGTGCACAGGAATAACGATCATGTGTCGAAAAACTTGTAAATCCTGGATAGCAGGCTTTCTTTTGAGTGAGAGGTGTTTTCTATCCGTTCGAGGTATGGGGAGGAGTTGGAGCTAAAAATTAATATTTCTCCCGTGACCCCTAAAATGTGGGGGTACACGTTTGAGTCGAATCATTTAAAATAAAATGATTTTTCACTTCTTGGGAGGGTTTAATCACCCCCTAGTCGATAAATCACTACCCTTTGAACATGAAAACATAAAAGGATCCATATAATGGTGGTTTTTGGTAGTTTCAGGGGGTTGCGGCGGTCAAAAACTTCTCCCACCACTTGCATCGTATTCGGTACCCTCGAAAACGGAGGAGGGGAGGTAATCTCGTCTTTGCACGAGATATTTACAAAAAAGTTGTCTTATAATGCCTCATTACATAAACTAAATGCAATCTGCGGTAATTGCTACCTGAATGCTTTAAGAACATATTACTATGGACACTAATTTAGCAGTCTGTTTTTCCTTTCATTACCTTTTTATATACATAATGTTAAAAAATTATAGTTTGTCTTGTTTTCTACCATAAGTTGTTTTAAATATCTCTGTTACATTTTCGTTTATGCATGTTTTTGTATGTTAACATATTTTTTGTAGAATATCACTGTATCTCCCTGTCTTATATCTGGGTCAAGTGCCTGTTGGGCAGTGTAATCGAATAAATAAATTTTGAAATAAATGAATAAACATTTTAAATAGGAGATCAAATATTATGTTTATTTATCTTCACCCACCGCTGTTATTAAGTTCTCATTTATTACCAAATTAAGAAATACAATGTTTGTGAATATAAAATAATATTTTATTAACCAATATAATGTACCTTAGTTCTCATAAAATCGTAGCTTTACATTATATTCAATTCTCCAACACACACTTAACAACTTTTATTTCTTTTAAGACCTTACTGCAGCTTTTCCTACTTTGTCGAAGCCATTGAAAGTCTTATTTTTCTTTAAAACTCCACTCCAGTGTGGCATAATGGCCATGTAGAGCACCGGAAATAGGAAAAAAACAATAAATCTGAGAAACAACTTCAAGCCGGACTAGGGCGCTGAGCGGGGCATGGGTTGCATAACGTAAAGGGGTATGTATAGGTAAATATACTAAGTGACAAAGAAAATATACCAAGTACTAACTACTCAATTCTTGTAGTATCAAAATAGTATTGCTACATTTCGATTTTGATTTGATTTAATTACCAGTGTACAGTAGGCATTGCTGTAATTCCCGGAAAATTTACTGCCGCACCGGGAAGGAGTATTTTAATCCTTTGATAATCTTTGTCTAAGGCCCTGTGGCCCGTTTCCTGTATTTATTCTGTTTATTGTTTTCTTGCATTACCTCCTACTCCAGGCATTAGAGACCATATAGGGCCCTTACCTGGAAAATTTCATGGTAGTTCTGGAAATAGGCTTACTTTACGTTTTTGAAGCGCTGAATCCGAATTTTTATCCCACCAAAAATTCCTCCTGCAACCTCCTCAAAAATTTGAAAATAAAACTAAAAATCCGTTTTCTTTCTCTTTTTTTTTTCTTCGTTTTGGGAAAAAGATGCCTAGAAATTCGGAAAGTAGACAAAATTTTCAAAGGGCTTTCTTTGTTGTAACTCTTGTCTACCTTCTGAATGCCTGGGTATTTTTTCTCTAAAACGAAAAAAAAAAAAACGATAAAAATATCAAAAACCAATGTTTGGGTTTTTCTCTAAATTTAAGGGGGTTGCGGGGGGAATTTTTAGTCTGAAGTTAAAAATTTTGATTCAGCGAGCAAAAAACCATAGCTACCATGAAATTTTCAAGGTAAAATTCTCTAATGCCTGGAGTATCTTTCCTTTATTTTCTTGGTTCAATGTTGCTGTGATATGTGTCTCCTCGTGTACACATATTACTGTTTCTTCCGAAAGTTTGGTTTCATACTTGTCCTACTAGAAGAGATTTTATAGATTTTCGAAGAATTTTTTGCTTCCCTTTTTTCTCTGAATTCTTCTTTTATTCAATAGTTTATGTTCAGGATTCATTGCTGTTTTTCTGTTTTTTTAATTTGTTTCTAACTGTTCACATTTCTCTATTGTTCTCTTTTTTGTTGTTCATAGATGCCGTTCTCTTCTTAACATTGTTCATGTCGCAATTTTAATTTTTTTGAGACCATTAATGTCCAGTCTAGTTTTTCACCTGTTAGTCAGTTTTTCTATTTTCTCTTTCTGAAATTTTTCCTACTGCAGACTTGCAGAGGAGGACGTGCTCCTCCGACTATTATTTGGTATGCCACAGTTGGTTATTTATTCAGCTGTAGTCTACATGAAGGGGACAACTTAAACGTGAGTGACTTTGACGGTTATTTCACCAATATTGTTCCAGAAATCATACAAAATCTACATAACACTTTCACATTATCTGTGAAATATTTGAGAAATTCTAGTATCATGGTAAACAATTTGACATTTAGTTTTAGATCAGTAAATGCTGAGGATGTAAGTGAATATATGGTGAATGTCAATCCAAAAAATAGTAAAATCTCTTATGACCTGAACATAAAAAACTATTAAAATTTATTACGAATATTTTATTTCTTCTCTTAGTTATACTCTCAATATCTTCATGAGGGATGGAATATATCCAAGTTCCTTTAAGATAATTAATGGTATATCAGTGCTTAAAAAAAGTGTTCCTCAAGACAATAATTACAGGTCAATGTCTCTAATGCCCGTAGTATCAAAATGTATCTATAGTATCTATGGTATCTTAACTTTACTTTACTTTACTCTTATTGTTCAACTTTTGTGTCCAATTTTACAATTGTAAGGTGAGTCAAATTATACATTCAACTGCCTAAGTCAGATATTATTACTTAAAAAAGAAAAAGTTTTACATTATAGTACAATACCTAGAGGTAAAAAATACGCAAAACTTCGGAATAATGTCATATTGAACGGATTTCGTCCATTTTTGGCAGTATAATAGTAAATGCTTCACAAAAAAGTTTCTATATTGTGCGGGGGCTTGCTAATTTATAAGGGATGAATGCCACCCCCTCTCGAGGGGTGGCACTTAAAAAATATATATATTTATTGGAGCTGAAGTAGAATCAAAATTTAAGAAGAAAAGGTTCTATGCAATTTTTCACATAAATTGATAGTTTTTAAGTTATACGACTTCAAAATTGCGATTTTAGTTTAAAAAAAAAAGGTATTTCCAAACGGCTTTCGTCAAGTATCTCGAAAAGTATTACTTTATCGAAAAAATGTTACAAATCAATTACAGTAAGTACAAACTGGGAATTAATTATATTTTTTGTTTATTGACGTAGGATTAATAATTTGGGAGATATTTAAGTTTACATTTGGCATCCAAGTGTTCATAAGATAATTATTTAGAGTGAGAGTTAAATATCTGAGAAACTGTGACACCCACGCCAAGGATGCTAATAGGTAGAATAATAGGTTATTAATTAAGCTTTCAACTGTTTTTTTATTTGTTTCTGTAGCATAAAAAACAAAAAAGTTATGACCGAAGCAATGTGCGTCTACACATTTTTTTAATAACAACGTCGCCATTTTGTAACTGTAATTAGCCATTAATTAAAAAAAGGAATTTCAAACACTGTTTCTCATTAATATATAGCATGATGTAAATGCTCAATTTTTTTTAGTTTGTATATAGCACTTGCAGTTTAAACTATAAAGGTTTTTTCGATATTTTCGATAAAACGTAATTTTTTTTTTCCTTTTCCAAATATCTCAATAAATATTAGTTTTATTGAAAAATGGGTAGAGACCAAAAATAAAGCTCATAAATAAATTTCGCTTATTTATTTATTTACATAGATTTAATAGTTTCGGAGATATGAACGTTTACAAATGGCGTCCGAACGTTTATAAGACGAAAAATGCAGGTTAAATGTTAAATATCTCAGAAATTGTGACACCTACGTCACGCATGTTGAGAAATGAAATTAAAGACAATTAATTGCGCTTTCAAATTATTTTTACTCGTTCCTGTAGCATAAGAAATAAAGAAGTTATGACGGAAAAATGTGCGTATTTATATTTTTTTATATAAAAAGGTCGCTATTTTGTTCCTCTAATTAACCAGTAATTTAAAAAAATTATCTCATATACAGTTTTTCATTAAGATGCAGTATTACCTAGATGCTCAAATTTTGCTCATTTAAAGCACTTGCTTTAGAAAAAAGTGCATTTTAAACTTTAAAAGTAATTTCGAAACACTTGGATACCAAATATAAACTTAAATATCTCCGAAATTATTAATCTTACATCAACAAACAAAAAATATAATTAATTCCCAGTTTATACTTTCTGTAATTCGTCTGTAACATTTTTTCGATAAACTAATACTTTTCGAGATGCTTGACGAAAGCCGTTTGGAAATACCATTTTTTTTTAAGCTAAAATCGCAATTTTAAGTCGTTATAACTTAGAAACTATCAATTTATGTGAAAAATTGCATAGAACCTGTTCTTCTTAAAATTTGATTCTATTTCAGCTCCAATAAATATATATATTTTTTAAGTGCCACCCTCCGAGAGGGGGTGGCAACCACCCCCCCCCCCTTATAAATTAGCAAGCTCCCGCACAATATAGAAACTTTTCTGTGAAGCATTTACTATTGTACTGCCAAAAATGAACGAAATCCGTTCAATATGACATTATTCCGAAGTTACTGTACTATTAGTGCCGCATAAAGTACAAACAAGTTAATATATTATATCTATTTAGCATCTTTCTTTTATTCATTATCTTTTCTGTAGGATGACTAGCCCATATATATTTTTTTTTATTAAAAGTATTGTTTTCTTCTGGAGTTTCTTAATTAGTTATTTTTTAGAGTGATCACGCTATGTACTTTTTAATAAAAGTATGTCAGGTTTTATCTTCGGTAACTGTGTCAACTACGGTGCAAGTATTATTTCCAACATAATTATCTCTTAGTAACTGATATATTTTACTGTATATTCTTCATGTTTTTCTTCCCTGACAGTTGTGTTAAGTGCATGTAAAATATTATGGTCCTGTGTAACATTTTTTCCATTTTTCTATGATGATCACCTTGCATATTTTTCTTTCTTGACAGTTGTGTGAACTGCATGCGAAATTTTGTCGTTCTTCGTCGCATTTTTTTATCTTTTTGACAGTTGTGTTAATTGAGTATTATTGCACTACGTCACATTTTTCATTATTTCTTATAATAACCACCCTAGGTATTTTCATATTTTTCTTTCTTATCAGTTGTGTTAATTACATGTCACATATTACTGTCGTCCGCCACATTTTTTCTTAAATAGTATTTTTTATGGTCCACCCGGTATATTTTTTAACGGAAGTACATCTCTGTTCTTCGTTGTCAGTAGCGTCAAATAACTACCAAATATTACTTTTCTCCCATACGTGGGTTTGTAGACAGAGACAGAGACCAGACCGACAGCCAGACAGCCACACAGTCAGACGGAATTAAACGGCCTTAATTTTCGTAATCTACATACTCTGAAATGTGAAAATCCGGAGAAATTTCATGGGGTAATTTTTCACGATTACAACACTTGCCTTCGGTAAGCGAGAGAAGTAAAAATAAAATGACTTATTTGATTTCTTTACTCAAAATAAGTTTATAAAATCAATCAATTTGATTTTCAACAAGGCAAATAAGTTTTAAACAACTTGGAAGAAACGACAGTTGAGAGGTTCGAATTACATAAATTTGTTGGAGCAACATTTTGTGACTCGAGTAAAGCCTTCGACTGTATCTCGTACAAGATATTAATTGATAATCTGAGATATTATGACTTTCCACACGATGCTATCTTCCTGATAAATAGTTACCTTACTGTAGGGTTTTAAAAAACTACTTATAAAAACAAGTATTCTAAACTTGATAAGATCATTCACGGTGTACCATATGGTTTACTACT
This sequence comes from Rutpela maculata, assembly GCA_936432065.2. Lineage (NCBI taxonomy): Eukaryota > Metazoa > Arthropoda > Insecta > Coleoptera > Cerambycidae > Rutpela > Rutpela maculata. The sequence goes on from OW386293.2 coordinate 87,116,771, forward strand.
TGATTCAGTCTTTTTCATAATTTATATCACCGATTTACCAATAGTTCGTCTGGGTAATAACTTGTGTGTTATTTGCTGATGACAACTATAACAAATGCCTAGAGAAATTTCGAAACTCTTACATAGGCTTTGTATACCTCTCAAAATCTGGGGTGTAGTAAATTTCTTAAAATTAAATGAAGATGAAATAAATTAATAACCCAAAGAAAGTAACATTTCTAGGAATTATCTTGGATCCAACTTTCAAATGAATACACACATTGCACATGTAATAAATTAGCTGAAAACTTTATCTCCCAAAATACTTAAAACAAACAGTTTAAAAAGAAATACGTATAATAATAGCTTATAATGAGGCCTCGTGGAAGCAGACCATTACCAACCCACCCATCATCATGAAATATTCAAGGGCCCACCGAGTACCCTCGACCTCCGCTCCCAGGGAATTATCCCCGCCGTCTCGTCAACCCTGTTCATTACCAAGCTTTAGTTTCAGAAAATCAAGTGAAATTTTTTATATAGTTGTCGATGAAACAAATAAAATTTATTTAAATGTAAATGTTAATATTAATTTTGATAATAAATAGTGTTAAATTTATTATTATTTCCATATTTCCAATGTTCCGAATCAAATGTATTTTCTTCTTTATTATTATTTTTCTAATTAAATGTATTTTCCACTTTTTGAGTGTCAATCCTATATTCTTAGCATAAATGATTAGTGCTACTCTTATAATGAAAATTTTGCTTATTATAATGCATTTTTTACTAGAGAATGTTATTTAGGTATTAAGCAAATCACAACTTACACACTTCTTTATTTATTATGAAATTACCTACTTTCTGTATATTGTTGCCCTAATCTGGGCACGCTATATACTAGTTAGGTAAATACTTTAAAACATTCATTATTGCAGAACTAACCAAAACAACTATTCTTCTAACACTGATGAAGTATTGAATTACATGATAGGATTCTTAGCATTTTAAAGCAAAAAACTATATTAAAAATACTTAAATCATTTATTTAAATTCAGTCATTCACACTTTTCTATTTAATATGAAATTATCTACTCTCTGTATATTGGTACCTGATATCCTACTTAGGATATCACTTTAAAACACTCATCATTGGAGAACGAATCAAAACAGCTACTCTTCTAGCTAATACTGATGAAGTATTGAATTACATGATATGATCCCTAGCATTTTAAGGCAAAAAATATATTTTGAAAATACTTAAATCATTTATATAAATTCAGTCATATTTCAACTCTGTAAAAGTTGTACGTTTTTTCGAACTCGTGACTTTGAATGGAGTGTGTAATGTATCATATTCTACATGTAAAATCACCACAGTAATAGCCATATTCTATGCGTATGTTGGATAAAATGTTTATTTCAATAAAAAACATTTTAAAATACTGTCATCAAATGGAGGTATCCAAAATCATGAAGAAGCTACATACAAAAAGGAACCAGGAAAACCTTTTATTATTTTATAAACAGAATCAACATTTGAAGGATGCGACTTCCTTTTGTTTACGAAGTACAATGAGATGGACTGTCACAGAATAATACTAGATGATAAATCAGCCAATAATAGCCCTCTTAATTTGTACCTTGGCACGCCACTGAATACCGCGTTTGTGGTTAGAGCAGAAGTTGGGGTGAATCGTGTGAATTCCTAGCGTCTCAGGTGTGGATTCTTCAAGACACTCAAGAAAATGCAGAGGCCTATCCGTACCCTTCTGTTACTGTCTATTTCTTGAAAAACTGCGGGCACAAGTGTCAGTGTGATGGAAGATTTATGACCGGAATGCTTAATTCCACATTTGTTTCTTGGAGTTTACGAATATTTTGGTGTTTCGCAGATACTTGACGATATCAACTATAAGGAAACAGAATGTAAAGAAATAATATTTTTATGTTCATCAGTCATTCGACTTCTGCATAAGTATAAGATTTTCTTCTACTTATAAGTTGAAAATTAAAGAGAAATTATTCATATTTAAAATAGGTTGGCGTCTACGATTGAGCGTCTTCACTTAGTTTTACTAAATTGTAAGTAAAATTGTGCCATTTCTTTAAGTTTTAAAGAATATTATTTTAAAATTTTTTGTTGTGTCCTATTTTTGCATGGCAATATAATTGCATTGTGCTACAAATCTAAAATAAATAAAAGTATTTAAATTTGAATGTTTATTATCTTCATGAGATAGAGACCAATTAATTATGTTTTACTAAAATTTATTTTATCCTTTTTTGGAATATCTGATAGTGGAACGTATTCGAAGTATATGAATTGCATTCTACCAGTTTTAATAACCTCCACAAGATGCCAACTTTGTTGATGAAATACGCGTCGTATGCTCAGAACTCGAAATAACCGAAACCAAACTGATTTCCACCGCGTACAAGATTGACCAAATTAGATGGGATTTGGGGTTTTCTCTAAAACTATGGCGGATAGACAAAAATCAGTATAGGTGTCCTGAGCTCGATTTTCGAAAAACTAACAATGGCGCAAACAGCGATCGTCTATCTTTTTCTACTACCGAGCTACAGAGCGTTTTTGGAAAATTGTTTTTGGATGACCTCAATATCTCAATTACCAAGTGTCGAATCAAAAATCAAGTAACACATTCTCAAGACACTTTTTTGAGTAGAATCCTCTGCCGTTACGAGCTGTAGAAAATATTGTTTTAGAAACTGTAAGAGAAAATCCTAATATATCGTCTCACGAAATACAGGAAAATCCCAAAAACAACTTCGTTGCATTGCTTAAAAAGAAATAAATCCAAATACTACAAAATTAGGATTAGTCACCATATATACCCAAACGACTTTCAAAGTCGTCTCGATTTTTGCCAGCGGTTTTTGCGTGAATGCAATGAAGTGCCAGGATTTGAAGAAACAATTATATGGGCAGACGAGGACCATATAAGCAGTACCGGAATTTTTAATCGGCATAACAACCACCATTGGGCTCATGAAAATCCGCACGTAACCCCTACAGTTAATCAAGAATGATTTGGATTTGATGTATGGTGTGGTTTTATTGGATACCAAATGTTAGGTCCTCATTTTTTTCAAGGTAATTTGAATACCGAAAATTTTATTAACATGCCTGTAAGACAATTTCAAAGATTAATTTATCAACACGATGGCGCTCCAGGTCATACGTCAAATGAAAAACTAAATTATTTAAACGGTCAATTTGGGGAGGATTGGATAGGTATCTATATATCACTCAGAACTAGTTTATCAATGCCTAGTTAGCTAAGTTAACAAAATTGATAAACAACAATTAATTTAGCTAACTGAACATTAATAAACAACAAAGTAGTTTAGACACTGTTTAATTTTTAGGAAATAATAGTACTATTTTGTGGCCAGCTAGATATCCCGATATAATCCCTGCCGTCTTTTGGCTTTGAATTATTTAAAAAATATTATATATAGAGAGCGTTCTAATAACATAGAAGAATTGGAAAATAAAACATTAGCTGCGTAAGAGAAATTTAAATTCTGTAAAAGCCAATCATTAGATATTCTTGGTGACTTTATTTTGTCTTTCAAATGTTGCCGATGACAGTAGCGTCAGTGGCGCCGCGACTCCGTAAAGACATTTTTCGATGACAGGAACTTTGGGAATATAATATTATTACAGTATGTTTAATTCTAAGCACTTTTTGTAGTACACACTTTACCATTAAAATCAGTGGTTATCGAGATAAAGCAAAAATAAATCTTCTGTTGAATATTTGGTAACTAGTAAGGAAATTAAAATTCGCTAAAAGGTAAATAGGTAGCTAGATACAATAGGTAGCTTTAACGTTAAGTAATTCTTCATTTTTCAAATGGCTGAAGTGCAAAATTTTCTTTTTTTCTTCCGACCAGAAAGTACACCCTTTCTGGAGAAATTATTCGCCAGAAATTAACGTTATTCTCGTTGCCATGGAAACGAATTTGTGTTAGTTGTTGAGATAAGTATCAAATAAATAAATACACTTAACTTTTACGAGTTTTCAAAAGTCAATTCACAAGTTATAGAAAATATGGGTTCAGATTTTGAAGCGTTACAAGCAGAAATTGAAGTTGTATTATAGTGTCTCTCGTAATAGTAATTTACGTTATAAGTCCGGTAGGTGACTTCTTACAGTACGAGTTGTTTTACGGACAAGGTGACGCAGGAGTCGAGTCCGGAATATAAACGAGTACTGTAATAAGACCTACCGGACGTGTATCATATAATACTTTATTTCATACTGTCTTTATATTCCCTTTTAAAATGAATAAAAAGTTATAATTAGTGAAATTTAAAAAATATTAGTTCGTAATCTAACAATCGCATCACCTTAACGACGTTATAGCCATTGTTATCTATAGCTAATTATGATTGTTTTTAGCTTGTCACTGTCAAATAAATAAAACCATAATTTTTCCATTGTTTTGTATCATGGAGATTTCGGAGATTTTAAATAAATCTGTGGAAGCAACTAGAAAATTAATCCCGAAAAAATCATCATTAAAAAGAATATGGATTGTTTTGTCAATGGAAATAAATAATATGATAGTTAGGGTGGAGTGAAATTTTAATTTTTTTTAAATTTTCTTATACATAGGGGGGATGGCGGCCTTTTGCATTCAGAATTATGGAAAAAATTTTCAGCTAGAAAAAAATATATTTAGAGGGTTCACAACGATCTTGAAAATATGATTTTTTTTTATTATTATTATTTTCTTGTACATAAGGGAAACGGAAGACACTTGTATTCATAATGATGAAAAAAAAATTCAGCTTTATCAAAAAATATTACGAGGGTTCACAACGACCTCGAACATTTATAATGTGTTATTTTAGAATGCATCCTCATTCGTCAATTGACTCATATACCAAGTATCCCTTCCAATACCCACGCCACCAATTCTGAATTTTTCGTGGTATATAGAAGCTACAATGAAAAAGACAACTGAATGAAACAAATGTTTCGCGAGTTTTATGATGAACCTATCTGATAGATGATCGCCTGATACAACTGACAATGATAGTGATTTTGTTACTAACTCACCAGTGAAAAAAAAATGCCGAATCGTGTGACTACAAAACAAATTCGGTTAAAATTACCTAGCCTAGGCCTTCAAGGATCAATCGAAGGTAGTTGACAGATCTAAAGTAAGGCGACTAAGAACTGGTGTCAGGCAAAAATTACAGAAAAATTGTTCTTTAGAAGGGACCCACCTTGAAAGACTTTATTTTGGTGGTAGAAGGAATCGGACTAAAATATTAATCAAACGCGGATGAAAAACATACCACAAAATTATTGTGAAAGAAGATATTTTCCTTATTCAAGAACCGGGGTCACATTATATAGGACATGTTTCTCCTTGCGATGGAAAATTAAGAAGCATTAAAGACTCAATAATGAATTATCTGCGTAAAAGTAAAATTCCTTTGTCTCAGTTAGTGCCCGTTGGCAATACTGGTATAAAAGGTGGTACTGTAAGGCTGATATAAGAAGCTGGGCAGACCTTTGCAATGGTGTATTTGCTTGTGACATTGTAACGAGTTGCCTTTGAGACACCTTTTACAACATTTAGATGGCTCCACAGCAGGACCATTCGGTTTCTCTGGACCGGTTGGAAAAAAGATGGAAGCTGTGAGAACACAGTACTAGCGATATTAGAACCAATTCCGGAAATGCTCACAGTTTTTCCAGATATATAAAAAATTAAGGACCTTAGTTGCGATCAAAAATATACGATAATATGTCAGGCAGAAGCCACTGGGAATTGTGCAGAATCATTATTATAGAGAAGCCCAGGAAAATTGTCACATGCTTGTTGGTTGACTGCAGCAAACAGAATTATGAGACTATATATTGGAATGCAAAATTCATCTCATAATTTTGTTACTCCAGCGAATTTTGACGGTCGTGTTTATACCCTGATGTGGTTTTCAATTAAATATCACCCCTCCAGCACCGATGGGGCACGCCACTTGTGGAAAATGATATCCAGATATCTTGACTCGGATATAAAAAAAGTGATCCTGTCATTGAAAGAAATTCGTTTTACGCCCACCCAGAAAATGTGCTTCTGGCTATGATGACCGATTCAAGAAAATCCATACGCGAATTAGTGTTCCGACGAGTGATTAAAGTGTGATCAGGAGGGACTATTCGAAAGTTTGTGGTACCAACATTGAATTTTGAAGCAAATGATTTACTGATTTAATTGATTGGCAAGTTATTCATGTAACTAAATTCGTAGCAGATGAGATAATTAGGAGGTAATTACAGGTGGTGATTGCAGCAACATCAATTTTGCTCGGTTCCCATGTTATACACAAAGCGTGGAACGTTGTGTCAAGTTGGTAACCGAGACATCAAGTGAAGTTTTTGGGATGCAACGCAGAGATGGACTTATCAGATCGAGACTTGCAAGTAGAAAAATAATGCTCAAATTTAACACAAAGAAACAATTTCGCATAAAATAATAATCGTTTTGAACACTCGAGAATTTTTTTTTTCGACCTAAAACATATTTTTCATTAATTTGGATCCAAATATAATCCATAACCAACATGTATTAGAGAAAATATATACATATTTTTTTATTTTTGTTGTTTCACTTGTGAACCCTCAAGACATTTTTTTATCGAGCTGAATTTTTTTTCCCATTAATTTAAACCCAAATGGCCACCATCGATAGTATGTATTAAAGAAAACAATATATTTTTTTTAATTTTTAATATTTCACTCCACCCTAATGATAGTGTTGCTAGGTAACACATTACAGTATCAGATACTGTAATGTTCGATTTACCGGCCGCAAATGGGTCCGGGAAATAGTCATTTACCGGACAGTATGAAGAAAAAATATTTTATTTAATTAGTTATTATTGTTTGTCGTTGTATTTGCTAGAAAATTTTTTAAAAAATAATACAAAATTGATTTTGTATGACAGTGTCGGCTGAAAAAAAAAAAATTTACGTTACACGACCGAAAAACAGTGTTTTGCAGGTCGCCCCAAGCTTCCAGGACTCACCTGCGGTCCGCCCTGGAATCTGCTTGGGTCGACCTGCAAAACACCTCTTTCCGCTTTTGTAACATAAATTACTATTTTGATAGCTGCAACATTAAAACATAGCGATATATAATTTTGTGGGAATACATTTCTTTAGTATAAAACTATTAGTTTTTAAATTATTTGATATTTTCTATTTTTAAAATTTTCAAAGTATTTAAACTGGCGGTACATGACCAGTCAGTTGCAACGTTTTTAAAATGCATGCCAATCATATATATGAATGAAATCACCATGAATATGCCAGAAACGCAAATTTTAGGCAGTCGTCGCGTGCAAATCGATTTTTTTTTTGTTTTTTTTTGCGTTTTTTTTTAATGGATGCCAATAGTGCCAAACGAAAAGCCGTGAAAAAGAATCCAGCGGAAATTCATTTGCATGCAGTTTCCGCGCGCAAAACAACTGTTAATGTGCACATTAAATCGTAAAATTTTTGGGTGTTCTTGATTTTGGATGATTTTGATTTTCGATTTTTTTTCAAGGCTTTTCGTTTGGCACTATTGGCATCCATTTTAAAATTAAAAAAAACGCTAAAAAAAAAACAAAAAAAATTGATTTGCACACCCTTCTGCATGCGACGACTGCCTAAAATTTGCGTTTCAGGCATATTCATGGTAATTTCATTCATATATATGATTGGCATGCATTTTAAAAACGTTGCACCTGACTGGTCATGTACCGCCAGTCTATAAACCCCTGTATCTTGTTGTCTAATTTAACAATGTAAAGTCGAGTAGGTTGTGTAATAATTTATTTTGACGCTTAAATAAGACATGTACACATTCATTTTTAAAGCAAATGTTCAACATTTTCGCCTTCATGGATACACATGTTAAACTGTTTAATGAATGCTTCCCCGGTTATTTTCAATAAGGTATTTTGTCTACTGTGGCCACACTTGCATATATTTTATTGTATAGGTCTGCCATGATTGACTCACTGCAAACTAAATATTTTACATGTCCCCATAAGAAGAAATCTAATGTCAGGAGGTCGTGCTGGTCACCTGATTACTCCATTAGTTCCTATCCATCTTCCAGAATATGTTCGTTGCAAGTGTCTAACTCCTATTCTTGAATTATGTGCCGGTGCTCCGTCTTGATGAAACCATATTGCGGAATGTTTGTTAACAAAAGGCATAGCAGGATAAGTATCTGTTAGCTACCCCCTCACCAATCGGGTTGAAATTTTGAGCACAAGTTGATAGTAGTGTTAGATGAAATTTCCCAAAATATTATTTTTGAAAAACCATTTTTGCGGGAGTTAAATAGAAATTTTTTTTTTCTCAAGACCGGATAAACCGATTTTCATGAAAAAAAAAAATGTTATGGCTTTTGATGGCAGAAACGTAGGAAAAAATATTGACAACATTTGTAGGAGAGAAATGTTGAAAAAAATTTTTCAAAATAAAAAAAATATATTTAGGGGATCTTCATCATTTCCTTTCAAATAAATATTTATATGCCCCTTTATACTCCGGTCAAAATAGACATTCACCCTTGCTTAAATTTCCAAGAAGCTGAAAATTTACATGAACGTTAGGGATACCATTATAATGAAGTTGTGAAAAGTCCCCATTGATCCCGTGTGTGCAAAAAATTTTATGCGAGGTCAAAGTTCGCAAAAATGAGTTTTTTTGGATTTTTTAGCGAAACGATTAGTTTTATGATAAAAATAGCTTAGACAAAAATTGTAGATGTTTCAATTCTCTACAAAAATGGTCCTTACACTTTTTTTCCTAAAATTCACCTTTTTTGAGAAAAAGCCATTCTAAAGTTAAGTATATTCTCCATAATATGCATGACTACGCTGCTTATGTAATGTACATTATGGACGTATAATATAAGTAAAACTATTAGTCTGCGTGACTAATACATTAATATTGAATGATAATTCTAAGAATATGAGATGAAAAGAAACCCAGTCCCTAATTTTATGTGACCACGTGGCCTTGAGCAACATCTGTCTAGTGTTCAATTATGAACGTGGCAGTGTCCGTCTACCTGTTCTTTTTTCTAAGGTCTCAACGAAATACCGTTAGTCTTAAACGTTCCCTCGTAGTGAAAACACGTGGTTATTGCAAATATTCTTAACTAAAGTTTGTGCTGTATTCAGTTGTTAATAAATGTCGCAAATTTGATGTACTCATTATAGAAACTGCAATAAATTAATTAAATCCAATAGCTGATGTCAATGTTGTTGTTGGTGAAGATGTTGATCTGTGGGTATTACTTACCGCTCGAACTCCAATTGAAAATACCATTTATTTTTTAAAATCAGGCAAGGCTGAACAACCATCGGAAATATTTGCAGATATGAGTTTATCGGCTTATCCTAAATGTAAAAATCATATTCTATTTTTACATGCTATGACTGGCTGTGATACAACACCAGCAATGTTCCGGAGGGGTAAAACAACAGTTTTAAAATTGTTTGAAAACAAGATTTAATTACATGTGCAAAAGCTTTTGAAGATATGAACTCTGCTCCAGAAACTCTAATCACCAACGGAATTCGCTTTCTTCTTTCTGTATATGGAGCTCCAAAAAAAATTACTTCCATAGATAAGTCACGTTACGTATCTTTTGCAAAACATACACGTATTAAAAAAAGGGTTCAATTAGCTTGTCTTCCTCCAATCTTGGCTTCTGCTCATCAACATTTTTATCGAGTATATTATCAGGTTCAAGTGTGGCTTGGTAATCAACTGGACCCAGAAGAATGGGGTTGGAAGCTAATTAATAATGTATTGGAACCAATCCACACTCTACTTCCACCGGCACCAGAAAAGCTCCTTAATACTATTTTTTGCAACTGCAAAAGTAATTCGAAATGCGGCTGCAAAAAAGTAGGCTTACTTTGTTCACCAGCATGCACCAGCTGTCAGGGCCAGTCGCGTTCAAATACTGAATCTCCAACAGAAGATGATCCTTACATCAACGACGAAACAACTGATGTATCGCTGTTTGAACAATTTACGTCAACTCAGGAAGATGAAGATAAAGAAGAAGAAGTTGAACAAGAGGACCTAATATTATATTAAACTTCAATAAAAAGACCGTGGAGTAGGCCTACCGGGGAAACCACATTAAAAAAGACGCGCCAAGTACACTACCTCATAGGTGGCGTGGAAACGTGTGCATATTTTGGAGAATATAACTTTAGAATGGCTTTTTCTCAAAAAAGGTAAATTTTAGGAAAAAAAGTTTAAGGACCATCCAAAAAACCCATTTTTGCGAACTTTGACCTCGCATAAAATTTTTTGCACACACGGGATCAATGGGGACTTTTCACAACTTCATTATAATGGTATCCCTAACGTTCATGTAAATTTTCAGCTTCTTGGGAATTTATGCAAGGGTACCCCCGTTTTTTTGGGGCTAACTTGACCGGGTTATTAAAACATATCCTATTTTCAAAGCAATCGGAAGAGTAGAACGTATTCAAAATTGATATTCTCGGGGGTATTGCAGGCGGCGCGGTTCATTACTACTAGTCAACTATCCCAAGTTGGCAAGTAACCGCGCAGAGAGAGAAGAAATATCGTCACTGTTGGACAGAAACAAACAAGATTTTAGGCTTCTTAAGCTAGCTAGCTAGCTTGAGAAGCTTATTTGTCTGTGACCAACAGTGACGATATTTCTTCTCTTTCTGCGCGGCTACTTGCCAACTTAGGATGGTTGACTAGTTCATCTTACCATGGTCCCTGGCGTCCTACCGTTGAAATTAGTATCAAACTTCCGGAAGTGTGGTGCAGATATTTTCATATTCTCTGACGTCAACTGTTTGAAAATCTGAACATTTTGCAATGATGACGTCTGTAGTCAGCTTATAAAAGAACTGTAGTTTTCAAAGTCCACTACGAGGAGGTTACAGTACCTCTCGTCATGGTGCCTGTTTATTGTGAGTCCCCTTGTCCCTCACGAGTCGAGGTGTTTATCGTGAATCCCCTTGCCTCTCACTAGTCGGGGTGCTTGTTTATTGTGAGTCCCATTACCTCTCACAATTTGGGGTGACTTTTTGCGTGAGGGTTACTCTATATTGATGAGATTTCTCTTAGTCTTCATTGCTATCATACTTAGTTACGGGAATAAAATTATTCTGAGTAAAAATATCACTGAAAATTTCAGCTGGCTTCAGAGCTTTCGACAAATATCTTGCGTGGGACAGATAGTATACAATTGCAGGCAGCAACGTGCGAGCAGCAGCCAACAGCTCTGTTTCCGTTGGCACAATTGTATACTGTCTGTCCCATGCAAGGTATTTATTGAGAGTTCTGAAACCAATATATATCTGATAGCAATACAGACTGAAAAATTTCTCACCAATATAGAGTAACCTGATCCGTGAGAGGCCAGAGGACTCACGCAAAGAAGTCACCCCGAATTCTGAAAGGTAAGGAAACTCACAATAAACGAGCTCCCCGACTAGTGAGAGACAAGGGGACTCACGATAAACAAGCATCCCGACTCGTGAGAGGCAGGGAAACTCACGATAAACAAACACCCCATAATAAGTGGTCCAAAATCGTGTAGCATGCATATTGCTGCGTCATAAATTAAAACATAAATTAACTCAAGCATGAAAGACCGCGGAGATTCAAATATTGTTTCTTAAAATTTCTTCGTGAAACAAACACAACGGTATGGCACCAGAGTCACGTCTAACTGTGCTCAAGGTAGCTGATGTTCTAACTTAGCTTTCAGAATGGAGAGAGGGTATACATGCGAAACGATTCGCATGCTGCGAAAGGACGAACAGAATGAATTATTCTCCGTTACGAGAAGCTTTGCACTTCGTAATTGTCTGCTGATTTCTTGAGTAGTGATGTGTCTTCATTAATCAAATTCGTCTTTTATCAACGACTTCAACATCTTAATGGTTGATAGTCCCTCTTCATGAACATGAAGCAGGCCTAAGATTTTGTTCTTCACCGGTTTAATCGTAAGTAATTTATAAAGAAATAATTTTTTTTGTAACTTAGACTTGGCAACGGCCATTTTGCAGCAAGCCATGCTATATGCTTCATTTCTTTCCAGGGTTCTAGATGCAGATCGTAGATACGCATTCTAGATACTTTTTTTTAATGTCACATTTAAGTTTGGGTTGGAGACTTTTATTTTAATCATCTAATGGGGTTGTTTTTCTTCTCCTCTACGTATTTTGGAGATGGAATGTATATATTAGATTAGGACTACTTTTTGCCGAAATCAAGACAGTAATATGGGAGTTTAGATGTAAATTGATTTCTGAAAGTGTCGAATATGGTACTGGGAACTCCCTGACTTAATATTGGGCTCATCTAGAAATCAGCGATTGCATCACAGTGGGTTGGATTTCACCATCATCATCTCTCACTTGGATTCACTACTTTAATCCACTGAGAATTCCAGATAAGTGTCGCAAATAAAATTTTTATCTAATGTTTTTTTGTATCTCATATTTTTATGTATTAACACTTTTAGTGTTCTTTAAAGAATCAAATTGCAAATGTTTTTTTTTTGAAATTATCTCAATTTTCAACTTTATCTTTAATATGTTTCAACGAACAATTAGTACATTTCAATTATTATTTAAGTGTAGATTATCTGCGTAACGTCTAATTGGAAACACATATTTGAAACGATCTGTAAAGACTTTGTGATCACAATTTCTGCGAAACGTTTACATTTAAATAATTAATTATGACTTTTAAAACACTATATTGTCAGTTCACGTTTAAGACAGTATTTTAAATACTATCTACGTAATATATTATCGTCCATTAGTTTCCCCTATTGTACATAATTTTGTTTAATTTTAAGACCTCAGTTTAGTCGTTTTCTAACAAAAACACATCCAGTTTTATTGGTTTATAATAAAATCAATTTTATAATTACTTGGTCCAATTATTTCAGGTATTTTGATACAAACTATACAAACCACTTAGATAATACCTGCTGAATTAATTAATTAACCTTTTTGTAAAAAAAAGTTGAATACCTTTTAGGAATATTTACAAGTATTAATCTAATCTTGACTTTCGCTAAATTTGGATTATTAATTTACACTTTTTTATAGTCAAGAATTTATACTTTCGTTATAATTTGATTAGTTTATCTTTCTTATAATCAAACTCCACTCTTAGTGTAAATTTCGAATATAGAAAGATTGGCGCCCCGCCTTTCTAGGAAAATTATTATTATATAAGTCAAATTAACATTTCTTTAAGATAAATTATAAAAACGTCTGTCATTTGTCAACTAAAATCTACCAAACACGTAAGCCCATTTGGAAAGTGTTTTCTGACCCACAACTCGTCTGCCGAGTCTCTGAGCTGCTGGTGTAGTAACTTGTTTCCTCTAAATAATATAAAGTTCAGTTTGAATCTCGAATACATAACAAATATTAATAATTTATTGCACAGCGTAGGATGCATGTTACAATCGTACTGTAACCTTCAGGTGGTGAACCTTGGAAACTACGGTTCTTTGGTAGGCTGACTACAAACGTCATCAATTTAAATTACAAATATCTTGTTCGTGCATAACTTGGTGTATAATAAGGTAACCTTGAAATAAAATGTAATAGGATAATGCAGATTTCACATACTATATAGCATCCATTCTTATTGTAAAATTTATTCAACCTTATCTATCTCCCCACTGACAGGACTATAAATTCACTAATCTACCTGAAAATGCTTATATGCATTGAATCCACTTCAGGAAATTATAGACAAATCGTAGAATAATGTTAATCTAGAGCAAAATTCTAATATTAAAACAGATTTAAAATAACTTTTAAACAAGAACACTTACAATAAATGGAACGGTTACAACATATAATCACCCTATTATAGCCTGCGGAAACTGAATTACAATTAGATGTTCTCCGTAGTCTTCGTGTTCATGAGTGTTAAAAGTAAATTCGAATTTGTATAAATTCTTAGTCAGCAGATCTTAAGTAAGTTATATTGACAACAAGATACTACCAGATGGACTTCTCTTGCGAATCGATAAATTACTACTAAATCCCTAATTAACTATATTATAATCTATTTCACTGAAGAGCAATCGAGTCAAATTACAAGTAGAAAAAATATCAGGACCACAGCTTCAAGTGAACACACAAACGCGGCAGCACCTGGCAAAGACAGACCTATAAGCTTGCAGATCACCCCCGTTTTAACTAACTAACCGGTTACGTTGAGGTAACCACTTCTAACCTGGTTTTTCTTCAAGTTGACATCGAAGAGTACTTACAGTAAAAAATTAGCCAAAGTTAGTTGATCGGAACATACAATAAACAATTGCAAAAAAATGCAATTTTTTTATATCACGAATTTTCTAGAATTTCATTTTCAACTCGCGATATCTCGGCAAATAATGAATATTTTTAGATGAAATCTCAGCACGACATTGTTCAAGTTATTCTTTAAGATATAGAATTGGTCCGAACTCTTATCTATTTCACAGATGAAAATAGTGATTTTCAAAAAATTTCTTTTGTCATGCCTAATTTTTTTTTCAAACACAAAAGTTGTTTGACGTACTTTTAATAGGATAATTCTTGGCAAACTTATATTAAAGTACAATATTTAAAGAAGTTTTCTGTAAAGTTTCACGTATTCATATTGTATATATCAAAAGTTATCGCACTTTGTAGCGTCTCCGCGCGTAGCAGACATGTTGTTTACGCGCGGCATGTTTCATTGTGGTGGTTGCCGTATAGTAGTTCAGGCGTTCGCCGGTATGTTCACTCAAGTCATTTTTTTCGCGATTAAACTTGTTTGCTCAGGTCATATTATGTCTTGCGCTGAAGTCCAGACGTTCGTATATGTGCACGGTTTACTTGGAAACATTTAATATGAGTATGAAAATATAATTTGCGTTTCTTGTAATTGTGCTGTATCATTGAACGAATTGACAAACATCAGTCAAAATGGTATAAATTCTCTTCTCTAGGCGACAACTGATCGTAATGATGAAGTGGCGCTAAAACTGTTCAAAGAGAATAACACATAGGAAAAAGTAAAATTTCATAAAAACTGCAGAATTTCATTTATAGACAAAAAAGAGACGTGAAGCGTTAAAACGGCCAAGTTATGAGTCTCAAGCATCAGATCAAGCTAATGAAAAAATTGCAGAGTGATGAATCAGATTTTAACTGGCAAAAGCAATGCTTCATTTGTTGCAAAGGTGATCAAAAAAAGAAAGACGATTTTACTTGAGTAACGTCTAAAGGTGAAGAAATGCGTCAAAATATACTTTGTAGCTCTGGAGTATCAAAATCATGTCTTAATCGACTTTTGGCACAGAACGATTTATTAGATAAAAAGTGTTACGCACCACTCTTAAAGTCTCCGAAGAAAATTTCTTCTTGCAGTTTAAATAAACACGAATTTATAAAAGTGTATCAGTAAATGTTTGGAATGATGTAAGAAGTGCTCTGCTTGATGGGAAAATCTTTTATTTATCAGAACTGCGTACGATGTTTATTGAGCGTTTAATCGAACAAAAAATCATAGAAGAAGAAACTCGAAGTTCACCAGATTAATTTATTCCTTCGCCAAATTGCAAACGATGAATTTTTATTTTATAGTAAAAATGCTACTTTGGATATCATGTGTTTGAAACATATAAGCATGTATGATTTATCAAATCAAGAAAAAAAAACAAACTGATGAATCAAATCAAGTCACAACTATTTCAATAAATCCATTGATTGAAATAATTAAAAAAGAAGTCGACAAAATTCCATCTACAACTGAGTATCCTCTTTCATCTGAACTTGATTTGTACCTGAATATTTGCAGTTATTTTTACTTTGGATGTTCGATAAACAATCATTTTTAAAAAGTTATAATAGTTTTAATTCTATTGAAATTAAAGGATGGGTATTTAATTTGGCCGAATGCATTATTTATTGGTGTAGAAGAGGAAAAAATCAAGTAATTTCTCCGTTTATTCTGAGTTTGACGTTGCAACTTGAACATGAATATGGCAGCTTGAGACTTACGGAAACTTTTTTGGATTCTGTGTTCTCTATGATAAACTACCAACATTTTTGACGTCTGCAGTAATAAACATTCAAGATATTATATCTAATGATACAACACCTAGTGGAATTCTACATAGAAACAATAATGGGCTGTTGATTCAAGAAGGTGACGATAAAAACACATACCATAGTACGAAGAAGTTTTGCCAATATATTTTGAAGGACCAACATGTTTGGAGCTGCTTCAAAAGTATATTTGTAATAATTGCAGATCAAAAAAAACATCTTGTGATAATGAATTTTGTAACTGTACATCAAATGGCTCGTTACAGCCCATAAATGTTGATTCAGATTAAAAATATTAAAAGCAACCCAATGTATTATGTATTTTTTAATTTATCAACAATTAATTTAGTATTATTTATTTCCACTTTACAGTAACTTAAGGGAATATGTAACAAAACATTGCATTTATATGATAGAAACGCCTAAACTCGGTCAACCACCACAATGAAACATGCCGCGCGTAAACAACATGTCTGTTGCGCGCGGAGACGCTACGTCAAAGTACTTTTTATATATACAATATGAATACGTGAAACTTTACAAGAAACTTCTTTAAATATTGTACTTTAATATAAGTATCAATACGTGATATAAAAAAATTATAGTTTTTTGCAATTATTTACATGTTCCGATCAACTAACTTTGGCTAATTTTTTACTGTAAGTACTCTTCGATGTTAACTTTAAGAAAAACCAAGTTAGAAGTAGTTACCTCGACCAAATCGGTTACTCAGTTTCTAGAGTACTTATTGGGGGTGATCTGCACGCCTACTATTTACTAGCATCAGCTGGATAGAGCTCTTGAATGAAAAGGGCAATATGGTTGATTTTATTATTTATTTGAAAATGGGAGTACCGTTTTTTATGCAAAATGTACGTGAAGATATTTGAAAGTAATAAATTAGTTTTTGTTATTACTTTAGTAGTTACTCTAAAAGTAGACCTTAATTATTTGCAGAATCAACTATACTTGATGATTACTTAGGTTTTTAAATATATTAAAGATATTTTTCGGTGGGGTATACAAGTAAAAACTAAAAAGTCCTTATTATTTCTTATTTCTCACATTTAAATGTAATATGTACTATAGGGTGGGCCGAAAACGCATTAAAAAATTCAAATACATTATTTTCTATTCTGATACTCCAAAAAAGGTACCTTATGAGTCTCTCATGAACTCCCTAAAAGATTTTTTAAAACAAAATATTCCTTGAGGGGGCGCAATCACTTTGAAATTTATTATCATAATACGTAGTAATTCTTTTTATTTTTTTGAGCACTTTGCTTGTTACAATTCAAATCAATAGTAATAACCCAAAACTCACCACGGGGAGGTGGCTGTATATCGAGTTCCACCCGTCCCAACACCTAACCATCCAACCATGTTGGGATTTTACGGCCTATAATCAATTTTCGAATCAAATTTAGGCATATTATTGCGGGATGCTATCCAAAATCTAATAAAACCGTCTCTAGCTGCAAACCCACAAACAGCAGCTGAAGCGTTTGTAACTAATTTTACTCCCTGTTCTACACTTTGCGTGTAGCATGGAAAACATGGAAACTGCAAGGCCTCAATTTTTCCTGTGGGAACCATATCATGTAGTTCTTCATCAGCCAAGGTTGTAATGATTGGTGGTTCTGTTATTACTATATCATGCCATTCAATCATATCTACGTAATCCTCACAACTAAAACTTAGCCGTGGTATTTTTCCTGGTCTTAATAATTCTGCGCAGTCCCAATTCACGAATACGTTTTCGCTTATCAGTAATCATCGCCAATATAATATTTTCGGAATGTGCGAAGTATGCATTTCTGTGTATGACAGGGTCTATAATTTCGCGTAGGTCTTCTGTAAGATAGCCGGAATTTTTAATTAATGTAGAGAGATGTCTTGTGCCGTCTTTACAGGATGGTTTGGCCTTAATCTCAAACCATGTCGGAGCATAAACCTTGACAATGTAGTCTGCTAATATTTGTAAGTTTTCGCTTGGATCCTCAGTAGCAACATATAAGAGTAGGATGCGGTTAGCAGCTGTTAACCAACGTGAATGTCTTAATTTTTCAGAATTTTTTAAGGCAAGACTTTCTGAATAATGACCACTTATCACTGCTTTACAAATTTCCAGTAAATAGCATTGGTCTGTACTGAGATCGGATATTGCTTCTATATCACTGTGGTTTTGGGCGTCTATTTTCTGATATTCCACAACTGGTCGTTTTTCACATTCTGACAACATTTTGCCAATAG
The DNA here is from genome assembly GCA_936432065.2 of Rutpela maculata. Taxonomy (NCBI): domain Eukaryota; kingdom Metazoa; phylum Arthropoda; class Insecta; order Coleoptera; family Cerambycidae; genus Rutpela; species Rutpela maculata. Next base: position 87,135,165 of record OW386293.2, read on the forward strand.
GTCCAGAGAAAAATTGCGGTCCACTTGTATGGCCGTCTAAATTCTGTAACAAATGGCGCAATGGCAACTCATTTGCATGCAACTGACACACTAACCATTGCAATGGCCTACTCAGGGAAGTTTTAATAATTCTAATTACACCACCTTTTAAACCAGTGTTAACTGCTGTTCCATCACATCCAATTCCCAAAATACTATCCGATCTTATATTATTGTCTTGCAGAAATTTTAAAATTACCTGAGAAATATTAAGTGCTGAACCAGTTTCTGGAAACACATGGCTAAAATAAATAGACCCTGGCTCTCAAATAAATGTAACGTGCTCCTCTGTTATAGTTTTTCTACAATATTTTTTTTCTTTAGTATTTACCAACGTTTGAACTTTACGGCCATCAAAATAAGGACTTGATAATAACCTCGATAATAACTCAATTCGTTAGCATTAGCTAGTGCGGAGGCATTGCCTTGGCGCACAGCGCGAATTACTATCAATGTCCTTGATGTCTTCGTAGTGTACGAAAGACGCTGGATACAAGTAAATACTAAATTAGAATAAAAATTATTTTAGCTAATGGCGTTTAGTATTAAAGAATTTTAGAAAATTTCAAAACCTCTGCGACCCCTTAAAGACTTTTTGGAAATGAACCAAATTTTTTTTGGTTAATAAGACTAACTAGAGAAACACTTTTTTGGCTATCAGAAGTTGAAAAAACATAATCGATTTTTTCGGTCCACTCAAGCAAAAACGTTTACTTATTCTATATTCAATTATAATTACTTATTTAATAGATCTTACGGTAAATATTAGCAAGTAGAAATTAACTGAAATTAATCCCAAAGGGTCCAGCTAAGTAAAAGCTTCGTTAAACTAATACTTACCCATCGGGCTTCCTAAACGTTTAATACTAATAACATCAAACATTAGAGCTATTTAGGCATCAGTTTTGAGCAATGTTAGGGGGAATGCTGATCGTATTTAACGTACACACAACTTGAAAAGTTGCCTTTTAATCGCATTAAGTGCTTAAATGTTTTGGGTCCACACCAAGTCATGCGATATGAAGGGCTGATGGATATCGAGGATCGGTTTTCCGCCAGCCGTCGAATGGAGGTTCGGATGCATAGGATATTGTGTTATTGAAAACTAAACTAATAATGTCGCAGGTATTAAAATAATTTGCCGTAGGCTATGCTACGATCAACAGCTTTGCGAAATAGGAAAATATACTCTCTACTCCTTCCGCACATAATATTTTATTTTACGACGGTGTCTACATTATTAAGTCCAGAATGTTATTGCAATATTCTCAAAACCATAAATTATCTGCCTTACCTACAATACTATCATTTAGTGATCATGAATTGTTTGTAAATATTATTATGTATCAAGTAGCCATTATTATCCGCAATAAGAATACCTTTTTTATTTGTAACGATTGTGATGATTTGAACATAATTTTTTTATAAGAATTTTTAGAAATACGTGAAAAATAAAAAGGTTTGGGTAAAATACTGACGGCTCTAAAACTACCATTTAAGCAGAAGAGAAATAGAAATAGTTTATTGATGTTACAAACTTAACACATGTTTTTCACAAGTCAATTAAGTTCAATTCTAATAATACAAAAATATTGATAATAATCGAAGATATTCCATTAATAAACACAAATAAATCACGCAAATAGTTTTGACAAACAGGAATTACAATAATTATTAAGTTTTATACTTTAAAATATTTTTTAAAAATAGTAATAAAAATTTCATCATTTAATTTGAAAAACCAGTCGAAAAAAATTCTTAAAAATTATAGAAAGTTCCGTTTATTAGTAAACTTTTAACCTGAGCCCAAAACTGTTTGTATGGTAAAGAAGTACTACGAAATGGGAGTTTGTTAAAAAACGAGGGACCAAAGTAATTAACCCCATTTTTTCTAATCGTAGTTATCTCAAGGATATCTTATTATTGAACATTGTATGTATCATGGCCATGTATATCCCTCTGAACGACGTAATCGCTTATGTTTTCGTTAATATATATAAAGCACCTACAGATATAAGAGGCAGGAACTGTTAATATTCCATGTTCAATGAAATTATATTTTACGTAATCTCTATATCCAAGACTAGAAATCGATCTTACAACACGTCTCTGTAAACTAAATATTCTATCTAAACGAGCTGTGTATTCCCAAATTAGAATTGCATAAGAAAAGGTGACTTGTAATAATGAAAAATAGGCTGTCCTAATGACATTTAAGGATACTTCCCCCATGAGATTGTTTATTATATAAACACACCTTGCCAGTTTTTTTGAAACATAGTCCACATGTTGGTCCCAACACAGTTTGGGATCAAGAACTACTCCTATAAATTTCACATCATCTGGGTTTTCATACTTCTCAACATAACGAGTAGAAAATAGCATATTTGCTGTTTTGGTATCATTTAAGCAAGAGACATTGGCTTAGAACCACTCGGGGGTAGTCGACTGTGTTTGCAGAATAATATTTTCCAACTCAGTCTGGTTCTTATTACATTTTACTTTAGTAGCATCATCTGCATACAACACAAATTTAGCATTTAAAACATATTGTGGTAAGTCATTAACATAGATCAAGAATAACGGGGGTCCAAGAACGGATACCTGAGGTACTCCATGATTCATGCCCGCTATTGTTAATGTCACATCGTTATAAGTAGTAATTTGGTTTCAATTTTCGAAATAACTTTTAAGTATCATCTTGATTTTACACCATACTTGTTCAATTTTCCTAACAATATATCATGCCGAACACAGTCGAATGCTTTCGAAAGGTCACAAAATTACAGCCTGCGAAATTTTTATTTTCATATGCATCTGTAGACTTATAGCATCTGTCGTTGATTCCTTTGATCTGAAACAAAACTGCTCACTGAAAATAATAGATTCATCTTGTGTGTAGCAATTTTTCAAATATTTTTCCAAAAATGGGTATACTGCCCTCCTAAGCCAAAAAGACGTATCTCAAGGTTTCACTGTTTTGAGATATAAGGCATGTTTTGAATTTATCGAAATCGCGTCAATATTTTCAAATATTTACTAATATTTTTTTTTTGTAGTTGTACTAATGTAGAGGTTAATAGTGGTGTAGTTATGAATTTATATTAATTAGGTTACTAGTTTTTTTTACAATGAGATACGTCTAATTGGCTAAATCGCTTAGGTTTTCTCATATTTTTTTAGATACGTCAAACTTTGTTAGCACTTTAAAAATACTTAACGATTGAAATACGTTTATTTCGCTATGGAAATATATAGAAAATAGCTCCAGCTCTCCTAAGGTATAAAAATATGCATTTCGGCCAAAACTTGAGATACGTCTTTTTGGCTTAGGACGGCAGTATAATGATATGGGGCGGTAATTAGACATATCATTTAACTCACCTTTCTTAAATATTGGGATAACTTTGGAAATTTTTCTCACGTTCGCTATTTATTACGTTCCATTTACCTTTTGCTATATTATTTGATCTTAAAATATATTTGTCATTGTCGACCTTTTTAGTTTCTTTTATTTTCCTCTGTATAATAGTGAGAGAGTTTAGCTGATACTACGCAAATGCAAATTGATGTCGAAGTAGATGCAAAATTAAATTATAAATTTTATATTTTAAGACAGTCCTTAATATATTGCTGAAATCTGATATTTATTATTCCCTTCTAAAGGAGTAAAACTCCCTTATTATTTATTTTCGGAAATAATTTTATACAAAAGAGTACCTTTATTATTGGATGCACTATCAACCACAGAAATATCTGAAGACAATTTTGGACCACCATGTATAATCGGGAAACATTTCATTGTTTATTGTGGAACACTTATTTATTTTTTGATACCATTGGCTGCACAGATCAACACCTCAACAGTGCTGGACAGGTTTCACTCCCTGTCATGTCTCTACGGTTCCTGTAAAATAAGCAAATCAGATTGTACGCAGATTACACGGAAAGTTTTTTAATTCAAGTTTGTTTGAAAGGATTTTTAGATCGCTAACTGCAAATTTTCGGTTCTTTGAACAGAAGAGACTGATTTTCTTTTAATTCTCATAGATTTTTAAAGCTTTTTAAAAAATTAATTATTCTCGAGGTATCTTTTATTCTTTACATTTAGTCACAGGAGGCTTAATTTTAATGACATTTTTTCCATATTGATTGAATTATCGCTTTGTTCAACGTAAAATGTATATAAGGCTTAATGCCTAATGACTATATCGAGTGTAAGAACCTCACTAATGAATAAAGTTTTAATAGGTATCTTTACTAGAACTAAAAATAGAATATTGACTGACAGTGTTTGGAAAGGCTCATTTACGATTCTTTTCAGTATTAATTAAAATATATTTTTGGTGAATATTAAAAATGTTTTTAAACTCACAGTGATAGTGTAAATATGTATATCCGCTGAACAATTTCTGGTGGTTTCGGTTACGGTTACCTAAGTAAGGCACACTATTATCGGTATAGTAATTCGGTTTTCGGTTACGCTTTCGGTTTTCAAAATGGAAATGAGAAAATTTGGTCATTTATATGTGTACATGTCTATAATAGTGGAATAAAAATAAATTTCTTAAAAAAGTGTTTGAGGAGGGGCATTTTTTTTGTTGAAATCTACGGTACACATATAAAGAGGTCTGACTGCAAATTCAAAAAGATAGAAGACCTAAAGCTAAAATTGTGATGGCACACCATAAAAACCTGTTGAGACGGGAATGCCTAATGATGTGAAGTTTGGTATTACCTCAAGTCGGCAGGTTTAAAGTCGGAGGCTCAGGGATTTGTATTTCCGTGTTGGAATCAAACTAATATACTATAGTATTATTTTAACGAAAAGTGTCCAAACTACAAGCAGGGCCTGTAATTCACATCTTCAAACTCTAACACAGATTCTTGTTACGTCACGTTCATGTAGTGTCATCACATGTCACCAGGCACAACACAGCTCTTAGGTTACGCTACTCCCACAATAAGCATATGGCTGATGGAGCCCATCCAAGGCCAAAAATTAGGAGAAAAAAACACAATAAGCATACTTATGGCATTGACCAAAATCCCGCCGTGCCATACATTCCCCAAAAAATAGAGATCATAAAGTCGTAGAGAACGGCAAGTGCAGGATATATTGATATTACTCCTTTCAATAATCCTGGATGCCACCAAATCAGACATAGTGCTTCCGGATTTAATTGTAAAGAAGATGTATTTGATTGTGTTCTCTTGGTCAGTAGAGAGAAATGTTACAACGAGAGAAATCCAGAAACGGAAAATATATAAAGACTTGCGGCTCGAATTTAGTCAAATGTACCCTGGTTTTGTAATTAAATTGGCGGTCTTGATAATTGGCAGTCTTAGAGGTAGGTTTTTAAGGAACTCAAAGCTATTCCTCTCTGCAGATCTAAAATCTACGTTACGCTGATGAGGAACAATAATTTCGAATCAACAAAAACCATAACTTCCCCGGATGTCTTTTTTATTTACGCCATGATTTTTATTACTATCTGTTTATGTGAGACAAAGATGTTTCTGTCACATACGCACTAACTGCATTCTCTTTGTTATTCAGTTTATTCATCAAGACAGGCTGACTACAAACAGACACGAAAAATGAAGTTAATTAAAGTTACTCTATTTTCTTTCTTTTATTTTTGTTTTGTTTCGAATCTAGCTCTCAAAATCTGATTCCTGCGCTGACGAAGAACAAAAATTCCGAAATGGTTGAAAAGGACTTTAAACTGAATTATGGACAAGCGCAGCTGAGCACGTAAGCAGTAGGATATTGACGTCCTTAAATTCTATAAAATTATTCATGGGAATTTGCACTGCAGTAATCACTTAAACAAGTATGTGTTAATGGTTGATTTAACACCTTATACTGTATTGCAAATTTGCGTGAATAATTTCGTACAGTTTGAAATAAACTACAAAAATAAATTGCATGTGAATAAAATAAACAAAACTGACAGTTTTAAACGAGGCACAGGACTCTAATAAACGTAAAAACAATTATTATATAAATACTGCGGCAATCGAAAATTAATAATGCACCACTCCCAAATGAAAGCAAAGGTTTAAATATTTCATATGACTACAGTTATATTAAAACAAAATTATTCTATCTATGTTATTTATTTCAGCAAAAATAATTGTAGAATAATAAACAATATGCCTGAAAACTACCAGATTAAAATGAAATAAAATAATAAATAATGCATAATAAAACTAGTATAAAGTACATCAAATAATTTAAACTGGCAAAATAGATGTGCGTTATTAATAGTTAATAGAAATCATAATAATAATATCCTTATTATCCGTAAAAACTTGCTGCACCTAAATAGTACAAAATGGCATTGGATTCGTCATTACAAGGATGAGTACAATCATCCGAAACACAATAAAGTAGTATGCAATGAAATAAAATTAAAATAATAGTCACAATAATAACATATATCATAAATACAATACAAATAACAATTGGTGAACTATGTCACATTAAAATCACAGAGATAAGTTGGTTAAAATTAAAAATTATTAAAATTAAGAATAAAACATTTAAAAAATATTGTATATATCTTTAGCGAGTATAATATGTAGGAACACATATTTAACAAACTTGATCACATTTTAATTAATCATTCATATATTCGTCAATTGTATTGAAAACTTTTCCCATAAGATACTCACTTGATACTTCATGTTTAGTGGAGCGAAAAAGAGGTAAAATTGAGTCGTTTTTTTTTGTCAGCTTAGAACAAGATCAGACACAGTGGGTATTACCGACAACATCATTTTACACATAAAAACACGAAATACGACATTTTTTAGTGGTCACAGATATTCTTATTTAAAAAAAGTGTAAAATTTAATTTTTTTTTAAATCATGTTTTTTTGTACATCTATTGCCATATCTCAAAAATGAATTGAGCTATCGATGTGAACTTTTTTTTGTTATAAAACACACACTTAAGCGCTTTTTTCTATACATAGGATTGCTAATAAAAAAGAAATGTGAACATGCCAAAAACGTAGATGACCCTGAAAGTTTAGAGAATACGCCATCAAATTTTAACTAAGCGAGGAACTTTTTTGTTTTTGAAAATTTTGTGTAACATGCTATGAAGAAAATGAAGTCAATAGACTAAAAAAGTTTTTAGAAAAAAAATATTTTCATTATTAGCAACAGTTTGCTTGTTACGAATTTTTTAGTATGGAGGAATTGTCGAAGCGTACGCGCGCGGCACTTAATAATAATAATGATTATGTATTGTGTGTAACGGAACTTTCCATTGTTATTTTTTTATATTTAGGACTGTTTTATCACGTTTTAGGATCTGAAAGGTTAACTTATTTTTTCTAGTGGCGCATTAAGGACTAAGGTTGAAGGCAAAAAGGAATTAAAAATCTCAAATAAAGTATCTGGGATAAAAATGCATTACATTGGGATCTCGAAAACGGTAAAAAATAATATTATAGTAAATGGAAAGAAAGTTGTGCAACTAGGGGGCTAATAAAATTTCATAAACAGAAGTTTAGGAAAAGTAATAATTTTGGAGTGTTTTGATAAAAAGTAAACTATCGATTTTTCCTTTTTTTGCGTTATTATTGGAGCTAAATAGAAAAGACAGTTTCTTAAAGCACTTTTTTTTGAACGTGGCAATCTTAATATTTGTATCCGACATTTCCTGTGTCAGAGTCCCTATCCGAAATTCCCATGCATTGCATTTTTACCCTAGATCCACACAATAATTGAGTAAACGTGTTATTTTCGCCTAAATTAGGTAACAAAAAAGAAAAAAATATCCTAAATTAAGTCTCTTTTAATTTCCGCAGCCCTAATTATAGAAACTCTGTTTCCATGGCTTGTGCACAAGTTTATCGTTCTCCTTTATTACTACGCCACATAAAATCCACTCCATTTTACAATGAAACTTAGATTGCTTTTTTATCTTAAATATTTCTTTAGCAGATAATCCACGCACAATTCGCACAATAGCCATACGTTCTACAATATAATACAAGTGGTAATAAGGGAAAGAATATCGTTACACATTTTACTTCCACATCCAGTGTAAGTATAGTATCGACAAAAATATTTTTGATAATTTTTATTGTTTTTAGAATGTCACGAAACGTTGAGATTTTAAGTTTGAGCAAAAAGAAAAAATCTGCCTGTCGGTCTCTGCGCACAATTACTCCGTAACCGTTTAAGATATTGACTTGAAATTTGGTACACGTACCTATGTATTTTAACGAGATCTGGAACTAGATTATTCCGTTAGAGGGTTGGGGGGTAAATGGGGGTAAATAGGCAAATCAAGCAAGTAAGAGTCCATACAATTGGTATTTAGTATATATAAGAGAAGCTAAGGTCTCAAAATTTTTTTGGTATTAACCACCCCCATTACCAACTCCCACCCCATTATTCAAAGGGGCGAAAAAAATAAAATTGTCATTTAGTGTGTGTACAAAAACCAAAGTCCTCAATTTTTTTTTCTTACTTTATCCACCACTACTACCACCTACCTTCCACCACCCTCAGCCCCACTACCGATGTGATATATCGTTTTATAGGTTTTTGGGGTAGACGATTTCAAATATTTTATTATTAAAGTTCCATAAACAATTATTTCCACATTCAAATTTTTTTCGTTGTTAGAGACTTGGATAGAAGATCAGGATATGGAAGTAGTGATTCCTTGGGCAACGGTTTTATAATTTGACCTTCGACGAAAACGAATAACGTTGATCGTACACCGCCCTGAGATTAGTTAGTTTTAGTGGACGCGGGCGTATTAATACTCAATTTCTGCAATTCGCGCGCTCCAAAAAAATCACTGTACCTAAACTATTAAAGATACAATAAGAATTATTCTATCAAAAACTTTTTTGGTCTTTTGGCTTTATTTTCTTCGCAGCATGTTATACAAAGTTTCCAAAAACAAAAAAGTTTGTAGCTTAGTGAAAATTTGACTGCGTATTTTCTGAACTTTCAAGGTTATCTAAGTTTTTAACATGCTTAAAAAGGTTTTAATTAACAATACTATACACAGATAGAAGCGCTTAAGTGTGTGTTATATAACAAAAAAAAGTTCATGTGGATATCTCCATTCGTTTTTGAGATATGGCATTATATGTTCAAAAAAACATGATTAAAAAAAAAACAAAATTTCACACCTTTTTAAAAATAACAATGTCCGTGACCACTAAAAAATGTCGTATTTCATGATTTCTAATGAACATCGACCTACTTAACGAAATGGTATATGTCTCAGTTTGTTCTAAGATTAAAAAAAGAAACTCGAGAAGGAAGCGACTTTTCCCTTGTTTTTACTCCACTATTATACTAGTTTAAATGTTTTAAAATTTTCAATATCTTTAAATATTCGAGGCAGTTTATTATATAATTTTATTCCCATATATTTGGCTATTTTTTCATAAAGCGATAAGGAATGTAAGGAAATAGATAAATCCGTATTTGCCCGAGCAGGACATCAACATATGGCAAAAATTAATTTGGCGAAAATATTGAAAATTTCTCGTGATGTATAACAAAACTTCAGAATTTACAATGAAGTTAGTGTAAGTATTCCGAGATTTGAAAATATTTTTCGACAAAAAGTACCTCGTCGCATTCCTAGTATATTTCTGATTGCCGTTTTTTGTAATCTAAAAATTCTTAAATTCTTAAATGAAGAACCCCAAAATAAGATACCGTATGTCATCCTGGAGACAAACTGTGCATGGTAATAAGCTAAAACAACTTTTCGGCTCGCTAAATCCCTGAGCATATATAATGTATAACAGATCGGTGATAATTTGCTACACAGAGAATTTATATGCACTTCTTAATTTAGGCTGTTATCTAAATGAAGTCCTAAAAATGTAACTGTAGTTACTTGTTCTAGATAGATCTTTATTAACCATTCAGAGATACATTGAATGTACATTATGGCATTGAGCGTATTATTCTTTTTTGACAGACAAACACTCTACCTAGATCACTTGGAACTCCCCAACACACTATATTATTTGCAATATGGCTAAATGCCAATGCATAATAAACTTTTAATAGACCGCCCTGATCCAAACATGCGCTATTTAATTTAGAGCAAATATAACCAATATGTTTATTCCAAGACAATCTTGCATCAAGCCAAAGACCCAAGAATATAGACTTCTGAGAAAACTGAATATTATCAATGTTGCCAACTATCCTACGTTTGTGAAGTGTAAGTAGTCTGTTTTGGTGTTATTCAGGATCAGACGGTTTCGCTGGCACCAGATATTAAATTCCTCAGAAACAACTTTGATATTTCCTAGGAGTATCTCAGAACTACTACCAGAGACCGTAATAGTAGTATCATCAGCAAACATAGTAATACTACTTCTACTGATGAAGTTCGGCAAATCGTTAACATAAAACATAAATAAGAGTGGACCCAACACTGACCCCCGAGGAACACCGAGTGTTGTGTCTTTTGACTGTGTAAGGTGACTTTCCAGTTTCACCCTGGTCTTTCTGTGAATCATGTATGATTCAATCCAATTCAACAAATTACCACATATACCAATATTGTACAATTTTTGTATCAGTAATTTTTCATTTATATAATAGTGTCAAATGCTCTGAATAAATCGAACATTAGTGATACTACATATCTTCCCTGATCAAGCTCAGAGTACACAAAGTTTAATAAAGGATAAGAAGCCGATTCTATTGATTTATTTGTTCTAAATCCATGTTGAGCTGATGACAAAACTTTGTCAGTGTCTAAGAAAGATGAAACTAAGTTGTGGACAATTCTCTCAAATAGTTTAGAAAAGGTACTCGGTAATGATATTTGACTGTAATTGTCTATGTTAGTGGGATCATTTTTTTTATGTAGAAGTAAAACCTTAGCAGCTTTTAGTACATCAGGAAAAATACCTTGTTCAATGGATTTATTAATTAAATGAGTCAAGGGGGTTCATAATTGATTTATCAGTTTCAGAGTGAAACCATCTAGTCCAGATGAATTTGTAGTTTTTATACAATTTAAAGATTTCATAATATTGTCTTCTTCAATATAATTGATAACTATACTGCTTTGAATGTTTCTAGAGAGTGTACATGATAAAAATAGGTTTTCTCCAAAATGTTCAGCTAATTTAATATCAGATGTCGTACTAAAATATGTGGCAAATTTTTCTGTTATGATCTCAACATTTGACTCAATCATACCATTTTCACTAAGCTCTATTTTGTTATTTGTTTTAGTTTTTCTCCCAAGCTTTTTATTTACTATATTCCAGGTTATTTTAGATTTGTTAGAGGAAGAATTTATTTGATCTTTGTAATATTTAGCCTGCCTTAATTTAATTTTATGTTTGTAATCTTTTTTTTAGGTATGTATAATTGATTAATTTCGTCACTATTTGTGTTTACTAACAGCCAATGTAAATTTTTTAGTCTATCTCTCTCATTGCGCAATTTTTCGGTATACCAAGCGTTAGATTTTGTGTGGTGTAGTGTTTTCACATTTTTTTTTCAATAAGTGGACAGCCTATATTTAAGTTATCACTTAGCAATGACAAAAATCTAGAAAATGCCACATCGATGTTTTCCATGTGGTATATAAAGGACCAATCAATTTTACCTACATTATGTAAAGTTATTTACACTTAATTCATCAAGACTTCTAACAATTTTTTTACTACTTGAATTATCGTTTAAATTATTGACCAATTTAGTGTGTGAAAATATATTAATGATATGAGCATAATGGTCTGCTAAACATGGATTAACAATAATACAATTATAGGAGTCTTTGGACATATTTGTCACAACATAATCAATTGTTGAAAAGCGTATATTAGTGTGGTGGTTTAGAGCAAATACAAGGCAGAATCGTGACCTGATGGATTAAAGCGCCAAACTCTGCAGAGTTCTCATATACCCTCAGTACTATCAATCAAGGGGGGGGGGGGGGTAGTGCTCGATTTCAGTGTCCGTCATCTTGAAATACGACGCTATCTTTGTTTTCTTTGGACTGTAACTGTAAATTTTCGACTTTTATTTGGTTTTTACTAAATATCTCCCCAACTTCTGGGGTTTGTAGCAAAAAGGATTTAATTTAAACTGAATTTGCTACAATTTTAGACCAGGGCCGCTTTTGTAACTTCAATATTTTGCGAGAGACAAACTTCCAAAGTTTTAGACTTTTTTCAGGTTATTACGAAAATCGGTTGGGTTTACAACAGTATTCGAATCAATTTTAATCTAGACTAATGATGTTACAACTTTAGACTAGATCTGCTTTTGTAACTTTAATATTTTGCGAGATACAAGCATCCAGACTTTCTAAATGCTTGGCCTTCGTCTTTCAGTAATCACGGAGATTTACGACTGACTGGCGATAAATCAGATTTACTGTCCTGCCTATCTTCAATTAAAGACCACGATGTACCAAACTTTGATACCAAAATATTTGATGGACCTGCCATTGTACATGCACTTCCTAAATATGATGTACATTTGGAGAATATAGTGATATGGTCTTCTTACCATGGATCAAGAGACAACTTCAGGATTGCCTAAGAATCGATGTTGTATGGGACATATACAAGCCAGACAGTCTGAAGGAAACTACACGTGTGAAGAGAGGGAAGGGAGAAAGGAGAAAAGTCGCAAGGAAAACCAAACTCCCCAAAAATTTTGTTACATTCCTGAAGAACTCAGAAAACGAAGAGACATGGCAACCAATTGGGAAGCAACCGGAAGCAAGCAAAAGCTGTAGGGTATATTAATCAAGTACAGATGTAAGGCTGAACCATCATAGTGCTCCTGAATTGTGTTTGCAACAAGGCTGCACTTGCCTGCACAGTGCTTTGTCATTGCAAAGGCCATTGTGAACAGTGAACAATAACAAATATAATAATAACAACACAATAAATAAATTTTATGATTATTTTCTTAATAGTTATTCTGTAATTTTTTTTATTGAAACGTTTGTAACATGGTCAAACACGTCATCTCAACAAATTGTGATTGTATCGACGTCTTTCTTTACTCACATTGTAGTCTATTTATTCTTCTTAGACATTAATAAAACAATGTTTGCTGTAAAACTGACTGCATTGGAGATATTTAGAGAAACCGACAAAAATATAGATTTTCGTAATAATCTGAAAAAGTCCAAAACTTTGGAAGCTTGTATCTCGCAAAATATTAAAGTTACAAAAGCAGCTCTGGTCTCAAATTGTAGCAAATTTAGTTTAAATTAAATCCTTTTTGCTACGAACCCAGAAGTTGGGGAGATATTTAGTAAAAACCAAATAAAAGTCAAAAATGTAGAGGTACGGTCCAAAGAAAACAAATATGGCGTCTTACTTCAAGATGGCGGACACTGAAATCGGGCACCCCCCACTGAATTAATAGTACTGAGGGTATATAAGACGTATGCAAAATTTGGAGCTTTAATCCAGCGGGTCACAATCTTTTTGCTAAGCCACCACACTATATTACCATTGACATTTCTAAAAACATCTGTTGGTATATTCGTCATGACTATCAACTGAAAGGAATTAAAATTGACACAACGCTTTTTTATTTTAGGTCACCATAGACTAATACGTGGGTCCATTTTTTTCAAAGAAAAATTTAATGTTTCTGTTAAACTATTTGTAAATATATTCATATCTCCATTTGGAGGGCGATATATACAGTATTGTCATTGTCAAAATATTATCAAAATTTATACTACACAATTCAATATGACATTCAACTGAGAAGTTATTCATTTTATTAACTGCCTTGTGTTTTGTAAGCTCACTTTTAGTTAATATTAGAGATACACCATGAGTATGATTTTGTCTAGAAAAATGTGATGCTACTTTAAGGTTTGACAGATTAACTATGTCAATATTTATATTATTTAGCCAATGCTCTGTTAAACATAAAATGTCAATACTTTCCAGTCGAGTTCAATTTCATCAAGTTTATTTAACATGCTTTGAACATTAACATGTGATATTTTTAGATCGCACTTAGTCACACAATTTACATTTCGAGTATTTCCTGGGAAAGTCTAGGATAGAAAAAAACACTGATTTTCGTTTATCGTTGACTTTTTCTGGTTGTCCACATTTATGTCTATTTTTTGTACACATCTTTATTTGCAGAAATAGGAGCATCAGTCGCAGTTGGAGTTATTAAATTTTCTACTATATCACAGATATCTTGATAAATCTCTCGGTGGAGTGATGATAAGTCTATATTTATACCTTGGTAAAATTCACAGTCACTATTTGAAGAAATAGGAGAATCAATCATTGATAATACATTAATAGTTGTTTCACTTTTTTGAGGATGCTCTTTGGATGTTTTAGATTTTTTATTTGCTTTGATCTATTTATTGAAGTTACGATACATTCAATTATGTTTTTATTTAAGTTGCTTGCCCTTCGACACATTTATTAAACTTACACAAGAAGTCGGAAGACGTAAATTATACTTATAAATATGATTATTTTGGACGTTACTTTTGCAGAAAAGGAGAATATCGCATTAGTATTTGTGCACAGTTTTAGTTTTTTAGAAATGAAACTGAAAGAGGGTGTAGTTTTAGTCTCAAGTCATTTAATCCAGCAATAATTGTCACATAGTCATTTAAAGTGAGGTTTTTTGTTAAATCCTCTATATTTTCTATCACTTGATGGAGCCGTGCCCCAGGCTTTACTAAAGCACTTATATTGTATGTGTTTTTTGATAGTTGTTTTCTCAGTATCTTAGCTACATTCTTGTATAAATCGTCACCTAGTATCAGTATGTGATTATTTGTTTGTTTGTATCTATTGTTATAGAATCATTTTGTAATGCATTGTCCATAGTTTGTATTCATTTATAAGAGTACACAACATTTATGTTGATGTTGTTGTTGGTTCAGATATATTCGTTATTAAATTTATTTCAGTATTTGTTGATGAACACTTTTTGTATATTTTTTCTGTTTGTACTTCTGTATTTGTAGTAATTTTATCAGCTGTGGTTTTTATGGATTTTTTCAATTCGTCTATGTATAAATTAAGTTCTTTTATTTTCAATTCATGTGATAATTGTGTCAATCATTTCTTCCTCGTCCGTTGAGACATCGGTTAAGAATAATTTATTTTGGTTTTGTAACTTCTGAATATACTTGTTTTTAGATTCATTTTCCTCAGTAAGTTCTTGCAGAGTTTTTTCTAGCACTTGTATCTCCTCGATGTCGGAATCACTGTAAATACTGTCATTCTTATCTTTACAACAAATAATCTGATTTTCTTTAACCATCTTAATTTTGTTTCTAAAACGAGGTATACAGTGTTTGTGACAAACACTATAACAGTTTTTACACACATAATGAATAAAAGATCTACTTGTACAACATTTGAAATTAACCACTATAAGAGACATTGCAATATACACGTCAATACTTACTCACTGTAAATTTACTTTCCACTTTTACTAAGTTACTTTTATTAAGAAGGCTGCTGTTAGGAGTAAAACGGATAAAAACTGTCTTTTCCCTATTCAAATATAATTTGTTATTATTAAATCAATGAACAAATGCATTTAACATATGCTGAGACTGTAAAATTATATTAGATATATTTGAGTTTGAATAGAGTTAGCTGTTATTATCAGCAAACATTATGAGATTTCGTTCTTGTTCTATATTGGGAAGGTCATTTAAAAACAAAATAAACAGCAAGGGCCCAAGAGCTGACCCTAGTGGAACCCCATACTTAATTTTTAACATTTTTATTTGTAACCATTTATGTCGACAAGTTGAGATCTACCGAGTAAATCAGATTTTAACCAGTTATGCGTTATGCCTCTAACCGGAATTATGTAGCTTATGTAAGTGTAAGTCATGATCTACCATGTCAAACCCCTTACTTAGCAACCCTGTATATTACAGTGGAATTTATATCTATATGAGTATAATTGTTTTTAAAAACTGTATACTTTAACTTATATCTTAATACCCTATAATTTGGAAACTAAACACTTCCAAACACATTTCAGCTTCAGTCGAAGTTTTTTACGACTTTAGTTAACATCCTGTATATATATTCTTTCTCTTTAAATAGTAAACATGATAGATATGTTGTAATAATTACCATAGAAGATCTTTCCTATTATTTATCAATGATGATAATATCGATTTCAACACGAGTGCATCAAAAATGTCAAGGTACTATTCATTTAATAAACGTGACATCATTACAGGCGTCTACTCTAATTTGTAGTAACCCAGACCTGCAATGGGTCTGCTATATCCTCACTGAAACAAATGAATTTGAAAGTGATTCCATTTTCTGTGCCATTAGTTTTCAGCTCCTGACGCCAAAAACTCCACAGTTAAGCTCAAAATAAAACTTAAAGAATTTTCAAATCAAGCTTTCTTTTAAACTTTTTGTTCAGCCACCGTCTTGCTAATAGGAAACGTGCCAGGAAGTCGGTTAATATTATTTTGATTATGCTCTTAAAGGGAAATTGAAAAGGTGTTAAAACAACAATGAAATAGATTTGCTACATTGTATTCTTAACTGTCGGCACCAAATGACGGAGAAAGTCACATATACAACAAAAGAAACGAATTTCATTTACAGAGTTTTATTTTTTACAGGTTGAATTTTGATAATTAATTTTAAATGCTTATAATATTGATATAATTGCATAATGTGCGTTGTTAACAATTCAGTTCTTAAAAGGTCAGTATTTATAGTAATTGTCTAGTAAATAAGAAAACTAAAATGAAAAAATATTTACAGGGTGACATATCCATGAAGTTACAATGTTAGAAGTTCTCGATATTATAAAAAATGTTCAATAATTAATTTTTTTCTCAGCTTTTTTGGATAATAAAAGTAAATACTTTAGTCTCGAGTCCTGCTAAATTTTTCTCCACTATCAGTTATTTTCACATACTTGATGCGTTTTTTTCATAAGGAAAGTCGACTGAACATCAAAATAGAATGCGAAATAACCGAGGAAGTAACAGTAAAAAAATGTGCATTGTTTGAAGTTAACAATTCAGTTATTAAAAAGTTAGTATTTATAGTAATTGACTAGTAAAAAAGAAAAATAAAATGAAAGAAATATTTACAGGGTCACATATCCATGAAGTTACAATGTTAGTGGTTCTCAATATTAAAAAAAAATTCAATAACTAATTTTTGTCACAGCTCTTTTATATAATAAAAGTAAATACTTTAATCTCGAGCCCTGCTAAATTTCTCTCCACTGTCAGTTCTTTTCACGTACTTGATGCTTTTTTTTTATAAGGAAAGGTCGACTGAACATCAAAATATAATGTGAAATAACCGAGGAAGTAACAGTAAAAAAAACCCCAAGGCATCACTACTTCCACATCCAGATTTTCCAGCTAAGTCTCTCACAACGAAAAAAATTTTGCATGTGTAAATAATTGTTTATGGAACTTTAATAATATAATATTTGAAATCTCAAAAACCCATAATACTTTATGGCACATCGGTAATAAGGGTGGGGGTGCATGAAGTAAAAAAAATTGAGGCTTTTGGTTCTTGTACACACTAACTCATAATTTTAATTTTTTTATCCCCTTTAATAGTGGGGTGGGGGTGGTAATGAGGGTGGCTAATGCCAAAAAAATTTGTTGATCTTAAGTTCTCTTATATATACTAAATGCCAATTTTGTGGACTCTTACTTGCTTGATTTACTTATTTACCTCCCATTTACCCCAATTTATCCCCCCAATCCTTGAACGGAATAAGATCAAAATATAATCTAGTTCCAGATCTCGTTAAAATACATGCGTGTACAAAATTTTAAGTCAATATCTTAAACGGTTCCAGAGTAATCGTGCGCAGAAAGAAAAGTTACAGACAGAGAGACCGACAGAATGACATACAGAAAAATTTTTTTGCTCAAATTTAAAATCTCGACGTGTCGTGACATTCTACGCCCATTTGAATAATAAGAATTTAAAAAAAAAATTGCGATACTATACTTCCACTGAAATGTGGAAGTAATTGACAATTGTTATTGATCCCCTATACTTAGCGAATATAAGTGTAATGTTTCCCATAAAATACAAGAACTTTGAGTATGCCAGTCAATAATTGGTGGTATTGAAGGCATCTGGAACTGGAAATACAGTTGCAAATGTTAAAGAACCTACCAATGTTGATAAAAAATGATAAATAAACATTTTTCCAAAGTACTATAAAATAAGGATCGTAAAATGAAACGGAAATATCTGACAGCATCGCGAATCTGTGCGCCTGCATGATACGCATACGGTCTGTAACCCACCTTACCTGTAAATATTGAATTCCTAAGGTAACGACTGACAGAAATTAGGGAGGTCTGGTTGAAGGTTTTTTTTTCATCTTGGTCATTGCTTAAATTGTAATTGATGGTACATGATAAATTAGTATTATGTATATTAATTTAAAAAGTAACATACCTTTATAAAGAGAATTTAACAAAAGGCTGCAAAAATATATTAAAAAAAAAGATGTTGATTTTCCAGCTATATCGCTGCTGGTATATAGTGTATGCCTGCAATGTATGGAGTAATGAAAAGTAACTGATTAAAATCTTACAGGTATGCTAAATTTAATTTCTTTTTTTATTATTTATATATTTTTTACATAAAAACATTTAGAATTTAATGTTTGACTCTTTTATTAAAGCATCTACTAAAAAAAGTGTTAATTTATCATCATTGTGCCCCACGATGGATGCAGCAGAAGAACGTGTAAAGCGCGTGTATTTACAAACACAGTTGTGGCTGGGAAACCAAGATATTTCAGCGGAAGATTGGGGTTGAAAGTATGATACAGGAAAATATTATCCGACCCCAATGACACAAGAACCAGCTCCAAAAAACATCCTAAAAATTATCTTTAGCAACTACAAAACTGGTTGCGGTCCAAAGAAAAGTGGCGTTTACTGCTCGGCGACTTGCGGTAAATGTGGCGGAAATAGATGAAGAAGTAAAGGAAGAAGAAATTAAAAACTAAATAATTTTCTTCTCGTTTTTAAATGTATCTTGGGTTAATTTTAATAAACCGATTAAAATATAATATCTTTAATACTCATTTAACTCTTCTATCAATTTGTTCCCACCATTTTTCAACACAACCTTCGAGAGTATAACTATAGCCCTCCAAACGTATGGTGTTCCCAACACACTTAGTGAATGGTGAACACACATGCTCAAATGGAGAGCCGTCCAAACAAATGTGGGTAACATAGAGACTAGAGGCATGGTCAATAGAGGCTGTCCACAGGGTGGCGTCCTATCACACCTATTGTGGGTTATGGACGATGACAGTTTCCTACACCGCGCACCGTATCAATGATTCTGGATTCTTCGCATAGGGTACGCAGATGACATTACCATCTTGCTAAATTTAAACTTTGAGGGCCTGTTATGCGAACTTATGCAAACATCTTCAAGTTGGTCGATAATTGGTGCACAGAACACTCCTTCTCGGTTAACCCCTAGAAAACCGAGCTAGTAATATTCACTAAGAAAGGAAACTACAAGATATGAGAATGCCCAAATTATCGGGCACTCAACTCCACTTAGCGAGTGAGGTCAAGTACCTAGCGGTTATACTTGACCGCACTCTGAACTGGAAGCGACATATGGAAGTTAAGATAAACAAGGCATGTGCAACCTTCTGACAGTGTCGCAGGGCGGTCGGTAGGTCCTGAGGTTTCTTACCCAGAATCTCCCTCTGGCTGAACCCTGCTGTGATAAGATCCATGCTTTGTTACGCAGCCATAGTCTGGTGGCCCAGAGTAAGGCAAAAAACAGCAGAATCTCAACTGGAGCATGTTCAAAGACTGGCATGTATCTGCGTCACTGGTGCGATGAAAACGACGCCTTCGGCTGCAATGGAGGCTATACTCCCCTCTGTACATAGAGGAGGTGGCGTTGAGGGCCTCTCTGAGATTGCAATCTGTAGGCCAATGGTATATTAAGGGCATGGCTACGAAATATGCCCGTATCCTAGAAGAGGCTACAAAACAAAATCCTCTTCTTAGAATGGGGACCGACCACATCTCCCCCTATATATAACTTTAACAAGAACTTTGAGGTGAGTTTGAATGTGTCCGGTAATGACGAGCCGGACATGTTAATCTACACCGATGGTTCAAAAATGAACTGTGGATCAGGAGCTGTGGTCTATTTAGAAAACCTAGATCTACACTCTATAATACTGCTAGGCACACATGCTACTATTTTTCAGGCGGAACTAGTAGGGATCCTGCAAGCGGTGATAGAAACCACGAAGGCAAACGTCAGTTTTAAAACGGTGCACATATCAACAGACAGCAGAGCAACCCTGCTTGCTCTAAACAACTGTAGGACAGTCTCGAGGCTGGTTCTGGTCCTAGATGTGCTCGCACAAAACAATAGTGTCCAGCTCCGTTGGGTGAAAGAACACGATGGAATTCAGGGTAACAAAGAAGCGGACGGTTTAGACCACAAGGGATCTGAGACCACCCTGCATGATCCGGAACCTGCAATAGCACTCTCAGATTCAGTCCACAGTTCCCTGCCAAAGAACTATACTCGCAAACTCCACGCGGACTGTTGGAGTGGTCTGAGCAGCTGCAGACATAGCAGAATGGTTTTGGCCATACCCCGTCGTAAGCTAGGCAAACACTGTCTCCAGATGTCCAGGTGTAATCTACGCATTTATGTAGGACTAACAGGACACTGCAGACTAAACAAACACCTCCATGCACTGGGAGAGTACAGAGGGTGTAATTTGAATGATGAGACTGCCGATCATGTGCTCCGTCACTGCCTTGCTCTCTCAACGGAGAGAGAATCTATACTGGGGGACTTCTGGACCAGTATGGCCAGCATAGGTGGCGTCTCATCTGGCCATTTCCTCAAATACATCACAAGTGTTGGTTGGCTTGAGGAATGAGAGGCTCGGTGGACATGCCACCATTTACGGGGGCAGCACAATGGGCCCATCTATGAGGCCTGAGTGCACGTGAGCGCAAGCTCACCCCCCGCCTAACATTCCAGATCCAGATCCAGACACCGTTTTACATCTTTGAGAAATTTTAACATAAAATTTAAGATCAACGACCCAAAAAAATCCCTATATAAGAAATAAAATCCAATTAAAAAAAAATTGACCCTTTTCCACCATTTTGGATCAGCCATTTTTTTGTTTTGGTTGAGTTTTAATGTCAAATTCGTAATCAGTGACCCCAACAGCCCCAAGGGGCCTAATAAAAATGATAAAAAAAAGAAAATAAGAGATTAGACTTTCGGCGCCATTTTGTTTTTAGAGGCCAGATTTGTAATCTGCAACCCCAAAAACCATATGTTGTAAAATTTCAGGCGATTGTTTAAATAAATAAAAGAGTTATATTTTTCTTAATTAAGAGTGTATTAAAAAAAAACACTTATTTGTTAATAACAATTGAAAAATGAAAACCACACTTTATCAACTATGGGGAACTTTTCTATAAACTTTTCCGAAATAAGAAAAAATGA
Organism: Rutpela maculata; assembly: GCA_936432065.2. Classification (NCBI taxonomy): domain Eukaryota; kingdom Metazoa; phylum Arthropoda; class Insecta; order Coleoptera; family Cerambycidae; genus Rutpela; species Rutpela maculata. Next base: position 87,156,744 of record OW386293.2, read on the forward strand.
TCAAAATCAGTTTTGAGTCAACGAAGTTATAACTTTTTTTCTTTAGTAAATTGAGTGTTATCTAAATCAACAAAACAAGAATCCGTTCGGTTGCAAATAATTTTCTTCTGTAAGATTCTGTCACCCCAACCCGCCCTAACTCCGACGCCACTGGTTAGTTTTTGATAAAACTTTTCATGTACATAGCTATTATGAAAACACTTTTCCCTAATAAGTATGAAGTTGGTACTTTCAACCGTCCCTCAGTAATTATTTAAAAAGTCTGTTATAAGTTATATTTTCATAGCATCGTAGAGTGCTTAGGAAGCATTTTAGGAAAAAAAAATTGTCTATCATGTATCCTTAGCGAATTTAATCACCTTCTGCTGTACAATTTCAATGCTGTATACTATGCTCGTAGACACCACTTTGTTAAAAGTATGTGACACCGCTCGCCGATCGGTCTCAACCCCCTAATTTCATCGCTTATTATTCAAAAACTATCGCGCTTAAGGGAAATATGCAAAAAACCTTATTTGTAGTATTTTTTTTGCATAATTATCAATAAGTATAACATTTTCTGGTGGACCAACTATTTCAAGGGAAAATGCGAAAAATTGAGACGGGCACATAGGGGTGATTTTTAGGAGTAAAGCTCGCACTTGCGGGTTGGGAACTCTTTTGTTTCTTAAAGTAGCCCTCTGGCGCGTACAATTCCCAAAGGGGATAATTCATTTCTTCTATTTTAGGTGTAATATCAATTTACTATTATACAAAAGAACCATTTTTATTTTTTATTTTTTTGCGATGTGGTTACTAAGACTACAGATAATAAGAAAATAGCACACAATTAGTTTTACAACATATGTTGCTAAATTTTATAATGAAACAATATCTCTCTTAGCAATTTTGAAAATAATAGTATAATCCTACTCTGTGTTAATACATTGTCGAATTGAAAGTTCTTCGATCGGAAACGATTCTCACAACTTTTCCTCTTACGAACATTAGGAAACGGTAACTTATTTCCAAATGTGTTACATTTGAGGAAATCTCCTGTTGGAATATATATTATATAAGAAATCCGAGTTCTCCGAGAAACACCAGCATGCAAATATTGACGATCGTTGAATGACTGGCAAGATTCGCGAGGGCAAAAACCTGCTTTATATACTTCCAAGTATAATACAATAGTAAAATTCTGCTGCGCCAGAAATTCCTTGATCTTGGCAGCAGTCAAAAAAAGAACTTGCATAGCGCGTGATATGTCGCGGAGTGAGCAAATTCCCCTATAAGGTTTTGATGTTTCCAAATAGAGAAATAAGATTTGACATATTCCGATGGAGTTTCATTTCTATTGATAAAACGTATGGAGCGAATTTTATTAAACAACTAAATTAGTACTCCGGTATCTACAGGGTGTTTGATTTTTCAATCTATAGTTCATAATAAATACAGCAAAATGACTCTGTTTGTAATGTGAAGGAAAAATTTTACATAGATGCTTATTCCTACTTATTTTTTGAGTAACTGGTTAGTCTACGTCAGGGACGTGGAATAGAGGAAATGCGTTTTTTGCTAATATCTCGAAAAATAACCGTTTTAGCAAAAAAGACCAATCGGCTTTTTTTAAATATTATATGATTATTAAATATTAGACTTGTACCGCCCAGGTTTGATAAAAATTTACTGAAATACAGCCGTTTGAAGTTGAGGTCTTTCTCATTTCTATGAACAATTCAAATTTTTACGTTGTACTTTCTCAATTTACTCAAAATAATATATCCCATACCGCGCTACTCTTGCTTAATGAATAACTACATATTTACAAGAAATATAAATTGAAATCAGCATAACAGACTTAAATAAATAGTATAAAATTTTGTGTTTGTACACAGTCTACATGTTATATAGTTTCTTTAAAGGCATATTAATCTGATTTTGAAACAACGAAGCCGTAGCACTTGCGAAAACAATTTTGCCTGTTTGTTTATACGGAAAATAGGGAGACAAAAGTTAAAACTGTCTACAGTTTAGGGTGATGTAAATGTAAACGAAACGCACTGCACTAGCGATCAAAATGTTGAAAAGCCGGCAAACGGGAAATAAGGGCACAATCTTCCCTAGATTTTATGAATTATTGACGACCAGATGGAAGATAATAATTGTTTATGTACTTACAAGATTTGCTGAGCATTGAAATATACAGTATAATAATTACTGCAGCACAAAGTCATAGATTGGTAGCTGTTGTGTGCATAATTATATAACATTTTAGGTATAATGAACACTGGCACTATATTGTCATTTTATAATTAAACCACTCGTAAGGCAAATATAACGAATTTATCAGCTTCTTATTGGTAATGTTTATAATGAATAGGGTGGCCCATCTTTTTCGAAATCGAAATTTTTTATTTCTCACCCCTGCAAATGGTTCCATTTGAAGAAAAAACAGTCCCCTCAAAATATTATTGAGGCAAATTGAAGGCAAGGGGTGCCGCAGAATGCATTATTATGCAATAATAAAAGTAAATGGAATTATTTACATTCTTTGGTTGATGCATTGTTTTTTTTTTTTTAATCAGCAACATTTATCTTTAGAATGACTAATCAAGTCATACAAATATCAAAGACATTATCTGTTGTGACTATGACATGTGTCATACTACTGTAAATTCGTAGTCTAAGAAAACTAGACTAGAAGTTTTTGAAATAAAACTCTCGTTTTATCTTTCGTTTTATCTTTCGTTTTATCTTTGTGTATTTTATTATGAAACGTTTTTTTCATACATAGTACCAAATATTATCCTAAATCTACAAGACATATAGTAATAAAAACAATATTTTTTGCACTAGTCCAAAGCATGCGACAGGGTTTCTTTTTTTACATTTGGAAACTGTGATTTATAATCATTTACAACTCGGAGTAAAAACTGTTTTGGTCTTCATTTTTTGTTAAAATGTCATTATAGTCAGTAATAAGTTTGATTCCTCTCTCAGCGGCATCATTTACAACTTTAATTTTGTTTACAATATTGAAACATCGGGTATAACTTTCATTTTCCCTCCATGTTGTTGGATCATTTTCCAAAAATTCCATAGACAAACCTAATTTTTGAAAAAACTGTTTAGTGTTCTCGCATATGAAGTCCTGAATTTCCTTGTTTTCAACGTCAGTAATGTTACTAATCATAAGTCGTTTAATACCCTCTTGATTTGGTGCTTTCCTATTCAAAGCTTTAACCATTTCTCTTTTAGTGGTAACTGAAATATCGTCATCAAAGAAAGATAAGCCAACATTTACTGAATTAAGGTACCACAAATGGTTCACAATTTTCCTACTTGCGACTTGAGATATTTCTTTGTCAATATTTTGATAATTAATGAGTTCTTTACAAAAGTCTAAGTCATGAAGCGGTGCTTTACTAGCAAATGACGCTGTAAACCAGGCCTTTACATAAACCTTTACAATAAAGAGACATATATCTTCAATACCTATTTTTTCTTTTTTAGTTATTTGGAACTGATCTTGAAAAAAATATATTTTTAGACAGTAAATGGGTTTGGCCATCCAACGTGCATGATGAAATGCCCCTGGTTGATAGAATGTCGTGTGAGTGGGCTCTTCTTCAACAAAAAGTTTAGAAAGCATTAAAAATTCTTTATAATCATCACGAGGCTGTTGCAAAGTTAAAGCTGCATTTAGAAACTTTACAATTTCGGCTTTAACTGGTTGTAAAATGTGTTTAATTTTTGATACCTGAAATCCAGTTTTTAGTTTATTTTGATCTATTTTAGGCCAAAATTCCCTAAAACGTTTAAATAGTGGCACATTTGGACCAGATGAGGAAGGCATTTTTGTGTCAAACACACTTCTCAAAACCACTTCAAAAATATGATGTCGACAAGGAAAATATAGAATATCTCTTTCTAATTTTTGTTGCAATAGTGTGGCTGCCCCATTTATATAACCCATATTTGATGCTGTTGTATCACAACACAAAGCTATTACCTTTTCGTCCAAATTCCACTCACAAAGCACATCATAAACTGCTTCAGTCTGTTCTCTTCCAGTTGAATTGGGCAAAGCTGGTACTCCAAGTAGTTGTTCAATATCTCCACTAGTAACTAAGATAGCAAGTCTATCGATATTTCCCATTCCAGTGAGATAAGGTAAAAGTTTTCCATCCCAATGGATGACTGGGGTCGGCAATTCAGAATTACCGAAGGCAGTTTTTAATATTTCAGCTCTTTCTTCGCGGATGCGTTGTCTAGAGCGCTGAATTGTGGTTCTGCTGATGGACAAAGATGATGTGGTGTCATGTCCTAGTGCTTCTGCTACTGCCGTCAAAATATGGACTCTATACCTGTCGCTTATTTTGCAAGCATCAAATGCAGCGGCTATTTTTGGTGTGATGATGTTACATGTTCCATACAATCTCCTCTTTTTTGGCTGTGACGGGCCAGGCTGGACTTGTAACAACTCTTCTTGGGCTTCGATTATTTCATCTTCATTTTCGTTGGAGTCGGCTGAATTACTACTTGATGATGGACAGGTGACTGTTTCCTCTAATCTAGCTTTTTCTTGTTGACTTCGTTGCATTCGTTCGGATAATTTCTGTAATTTCTCCTCAGCTCATTTTTCTTGAGAAGCAAGTTGGTAATCAATACCATGCATAAATCCAGGACGTCCCTTTTTTCTTTGGTTAATTAAAAACTGCTTATCTTCATCTATTTTCATCAACTCCAAAATGCATTTGCATGAGAAATGTCAAAAAGATCGTCCAATTTTTCAACGAAATTTTTTTCTTTACTCCCGCACTGGCCCTTTTAGCCGATTTTTGTAAGCTCCTCCACTCTGCATAAAGTTTATCTAGTTGTTTAACACAATGAAAATCCTGACGTTTCGGAATGCGAGCTTTATCCCAAAAAACTGACACTTCTTTTATTGTTAATTTAGCACTTTCATGTACACTTAGCTTCACTTCACGAATGTTATAAAAGAGCACTTGTAATACTTGTCTATTAGACGGCAATTTATTGCCAATGATTTGTGACGAATAGTGTCCAACTAAGTAAATGAAAGTATCCTTTCGTAAGGATCTAACATCAGCCATCGTTAAATGTTTTTTCAAAAAGGAACGTATGCTAGAACTTATGTCACCTCTGTAAAACACAATTGCAAACTGACATAAAAACCTACCGTAGGTGCATTATATTTCCAAACTTCCAAAACAAATAATTTCTAGGAAATAATTACACCAATAAAACATTATGAGAAAAGAGGTAGATATTTGTATTTTAAGTAAAATTTAAATGTATTACCGTAATAAAATTTATCTACAAATTTCTACCTGAATGCGGCACGGGTTACCGTTCACCGAATTATCTGAAACTTTGACATAAATTATTCCTAGTATAATAGTATATTTTCGTGGGGTGAGACTTAAAAAATACGCAAAAAAATTCACCCCCTATAGAGATGGGCCACCCTAATAATGAAGATATAAAATATTATAATTTAGCGGATTTTAATACAGTTTTACGACTACTTAAAAAGTTCACCGTTACAATCTTGAGTCTGAAATACAATAAATAGAGTTGAACACTGATTCAACACCTTAATTTGTTACTTATTGCGACCCGATATGATGGAAATTAGCCGAGATATCGGCAAAAGTTCTCATAAAGTGCATGTTCATGAAAATTCAATGTTGTTAAGTAACTCATTTTTAATGCATCCTGATGCATCGAATCCAAAAAATGAAAAATATGCTTTTGGTTGCTTCTTCGAGCTGAAGTTTTGTGATCTACAGTTTTCTAAAAAATGATTTTTGGCGAAAGGAAAAGATATTCATACAAATAAATCTCTTTTTCTTATTCACAATGTCAAATATTGTTATAAATATATTATTCTAGACACCTTCACCTGATGTATGGCACGCCTGACGGCAACGCGACATCTCATCAACTTCTTAGTGACATCGGATCAACGTTTTGCAGGGCGTAATCTCCATCTCTTGCCATCTGATTTTCCCTGAACTGTTAACCGTTTTATAGTTTCCTCTCTACAGTTGATGTGGGTGATAAATTATTTGAGAGAGTACGACGCCGGAAAGCTACTTTTGGGGACGTAATTTTTGGAGAATCGGTGCGATGGTCTGCTCAGGGAATTCGTATCAAACCTCTTCAGATCCAAATCTCGAAAGTACCAATACGCCTTCTGTCTCATATCCAGCTGCCAATATTATGCTTTAAGGCATATCATTTTATTTACTGTCTCACAGTCACTAAACTTTATCGTGCCTGGGTGGTTACCATTTGTATAATCTACAATCATAATTTTCGTTTTGTAGTAACGTAGAGCTTATTGTCCAGTAGGTTCAGCAGGTGCATGAGCTCATCCTTACTTGCTGCAACAAACGTGGCATCGTATGTGGAAAGTAAATCCCAAGAGGATGGTACTGGAAAATAATAACAAATATATATGCCACAAAGTTATTTAACGCATAGTTAATCTTTGGCAGTTCGATAAATATACTTATTTTTCTAACATATAACGTCTGTTTAATTCATACGTAAGAACCAAGGGTTTCAAGCTGGAGAAATCATAACATTTGGTGCCGACACCAGGGACTTTTATAAGGTCAACGTCGTACATGATTAGTCAGAAAATAGTCAAAAATGAACTAAGGTTAGATGATAATTATGCACAAGCTATCGCAAGAGTGAGAAATTTAACAAGAAAATTAATTAGAGTATCTAAATTGATAGAATATGATAACGCAGTAAGGGAATATGCAGGATGCGCTGAAAAATCACCAAAGCTGCAAAGTGAAAGTAAGACCTACTTCATACCACACAAACCTGTATATAGAGAAGATATAGACACCACGAAACTTCGAGTAGTATTCGATGCATCGGCGCATGCACCTGGTTTTACATCGCTGAGCGAATGTATTGAAAATAATTTTAAGGATATATGGTATTCTCGGGCCATATGTTATAATACCTAAGATTTTGTTGTAAAGAATTTGGAAATTGAATTTAGATTGGGATTGTACATTACCAAAGGAACTGCAGATTGAATGGAATATTTGGATTTCAGACCTAAAACATTTAACAGAATTCTCCACTCCTAGATGTATAGTCGAAAATTCTCAAGAACAGATACAACTACAGATGTTTTCTGATGCGAGCCCGCAAGCATAAGTAACAGCGTATGTAAGAAGAAGTTATCAGAACTCTTTTCAAGCTAATCTTTTGATGTCAAAGAATAGAGTAGCACCATTAAGAAACGATGGAAAGAACAAACTGACACTACCAAGACTCGAGTTAACTGCTGCTACCTGTGCCGCAAGGTTACAAAAATGTATTATTTCTCATACGAAGCTATGCATAGAAAGCATTTATTTATGGATAGATTCAAACAAACATTGCCCATTATTAGATTAAAAGTAAAGCAGAACGATGGAAACCATATGTATTTAACCGAGTTAAGGAAATCCAGTCTTTTTCTAAAAAATGTACTTGTGGTCATTGCCCAGGCCAAGAAAATCCAGCAGATTTGATTACCAGGTCTGCATGTTTTTGTTTCCAATAGTATTGTTTAGCGGTTTATCTTGATTCAAGATCATCTTATGAAAATTACACACTTGTTATCAAACTCTTGCTTTGCCATCAGAAATACAATCATCAGATGACATTAATGTGTAATACTTTACCCATGTTCAATAGATTGTTAACTTAATTTGCCGAGGTTCATCTTCATTTATTGATTGTTTTTATTATATGAAAAAAATTAATAAATTAAAGACACTTCTAGAAATATACATATACCTGTTGGTTTTATCTGTTAAAAGAAATCAAGATAAATTCATGGAGAACAGATTTACGCAATATACAATATGCAAAATAATATTGTTATATGAGAGTTTGTAATGTACTACGAATACTTCAACATTACAAAAATATTCCGGAGAAAAGTGCTACCTATCGTACTGTGTTGACATTTAATGTCATATTAAATTAAATTAAAAGTATTCGTACGAGTTTGATAACATTGAAATGAGAAATAAAAATGTATTTTTAAATTTCCGTGACAGTCGATACCGCGCACGAGGAGACTGTTCGGCATCAAGGAACCGAATGAAAAAAATTGTATATAGCCTATTTTGACATGATTAATGAATATTTTATAGGAAATTATGATTAACACGTTAAAAAAATAAACATTGAGATAGAGGCCTATCTTCTTGCGTGTATGATTTTATATACACGCACACAGCTAGCTTCGTTGCTGCATGTATACATATGGGCCCTTACCATGCATTTTATATGTGATATTATGTGGCACCTAGCTAAAGTTGCGCACAAATTGAAAATTTTTGCTGATTTACGGCATATTTATTTAGAACAAAGTGAAGTGGGATAATCAACGTGTTAATACGTAAGTTCTAATATACATATAATCACAATAATCACATTTAAATCAGTAAACAATCTTCAATGATTTTATTCAAATAAATTAATATGAAATTTACAGCATATAAGCATTAATTAATAAATATCAATATCTGCACGATATGTTTTCTATAGAAACTTGATAAAATTAAATTTAAAATTCTCTCGATTAAAAACATTAATATTTATGATCTTAAGCAATATGGACATACATACCAGACATTTTTTATCAAATGAAATATAGATAATAAAGTATAAATCTAAAAAAGTTAATGTAAAGATTTAAGTATTTGTGTATAACTGTGATTATTGATTTTCAATTGGAAAATGTAATGTATAAAGTAGAATATCCAAATAATTCGATTTGAATTTTATTTGAAGTGCATTAATACGAACAGAGTATAGAGAGGACCAAAGATGCGTGGTTGATATGCGAAAAGACTAATGATGTATAAACATTCTTAGTAAATGTAATGGGATATTTTTCACAATTGTGTGGGAGTAAATCTTAGATTTTTAATGAATTGATATAAAACCAAAAAGTTATACGTACATAAACAAATCCTCTATTCAAGAACCGCTGAGAAACGGGTTATACTTGAAAGAAATGTGCACCAACCTATTCCTTACAGATATGAGGTTCGAATCCATCATACGGCGCGACGCAATAAAAATGTTAAAAATAAAAAATCGACCATTTTCTCATTTTTGAGGTCGATGTGAATCCTCAAATTATTTTTTAATCTAGCTGACATTTTTTCAAATAATTTTTAGCTCAAATGTCATTCATCCCCCTATGCATAAGAAAAAAGTTAAAATTTGTATTTTATACTAGCGGGTTCGGCTGTAGTTCTTCCTTTTTTACTTCATTTAACTTGACGGCGATGAGATTTTCATAGAATTAAAAATATCTAAAATATCATTATGTACAAAAAACGAAAAAAAGTATCCTATAGACTATGCAACAATTATAAATAAATAAATAAATAAATAAACCCGCGCGAAGAATATAAGGTTTACTCTGTATTACTTCCACATCCAGTGAAAGTATAGTAACGACAAAAAAAATGTTTAAAAATTTTTATTGTTCAAATAGGCTTAAAATGTCATGAAATGTCGAGATTTTAAGTTTGAGCGAAAAAACATTTCTGTCTGTCTGTCGGTCTGTCGATCTGTCGATCTGTCGGTCTGTCTTTTTTGCGCACGTTTACTCTGGAACTGTTTAAGATATTGACTTGAAATTTGGTACACATATGTACTTTAACGAGATCTGGAACTAGATTATATTTTCATCTTGTTCCGTCAAAGGGTTAGGGGGTGAATTGGGGTAAATTTGGTGTAAATGGGTAAATCAAGCAGGTAAAGTCCATAAAATTGGTATTTAGTATATACAAGAGAAGCTAAGGTCTCAAAAAAATTTTTGGCATTAGCCACCCCAACCTCATTATTAAAGGGGATGAAAAAAAAATGTGATTTAGTGTATGTACAAGAACCAGAAACCTCAAAATATTTTTTTACTTCATCCACCCCCACTACCACGATCATCACCCCCACCCCCTCACCCCACTACCGATGTGGGGTATCGTTTTATGGGTTTTTGGGGTAGAGGATTTCAAATATTATAGTATTAAAGTTCCATGAACAATTATTTCCACATACAAAGTTTTTTCGTTGTGAGTGACTTGGATAGAGAATCTGGATGTGGAAGTAGTGATTCCTTGTGCAACGGTTTTTTTATTGTTCAAATAAGTCTTCGCATTCAGTAATGTCTTCACTCTTTTCGTAATACTCTTATTACAAATATTTTGATAAAATTTTAAAACAAAATCTAATCTAAAGTTCGCTCGAACCTGAGAGACACATTTTATATTGTAGTTTCAATATCTTGTACATCTCTGTATTTTTGTGTGCTTAGTCAGAAGCCGTAGTCATATTTAGCTCTAAAATCATAATAAAATATTAGTTTACATAAGACATTATAGCATACACATCTCTGGCAATCACCTTGTATGACGGTTATTATTATTACATTATAAAATATCATTATTACCATGTTGCCGTATCCCAAACACTGGATGTGTACTTATATTATTAAAATACTTTCAAGTGCTTTCTCCCTCAGAATATACCTTCTATTCTGATACTTTAAACTGGATTAGGAGCGTAACTATTTAACTAATCAAGTTGTGAGTAAGCATAGTTTCCTTCAAAACCAAGGAAACCAGAAGAATTAGCAATTTTCAGGCGACGTGTAGGTAAATCCCAACTTGCCATTTGAAAGTGTAACAACGTCTCACAACACTTTCTATTCACCATGCGTGTTGAGTTGAGCCCTTGTTTCAGCGTAGTGTCTAGTTTTTGTTCGCTTCGCCGCCCGTTATCGCCCGGGTTACATACTGATCCGAAGAGATGAACGTTAAGTATGGGGCGGGCATTTTATTTCCTACTTGAAATATGTCAATAAGTTATTTATTAGGTAACAGATGGGGATTGTGGTATTAGTAAAGTTTTAACCACAGTAGCGGTATACACATATTGAAGGAAAAGCGGAAAAACATTATTTGCTGACCTCATTTTTCTAACAACTAAAAGTTGTAGAATGATATTAATATGATATTAGGCACGTCACGTTACTTGTGGTGAACGCTATGCCTTCATCTTTCATGTATTTATTTTTTTGCTTTAAATGTCCTCGAAATGTATGTAATTTATTTATTTGTTGGTATATTGTATCTGATGTATAGGGTGGTCTGAATTTAAATCTAGAAACTTCTTCGATGAATACTATGTCTAAGTTTTTGAAATTTTTCATAATACTTATGCTAGACATCTCACGACAGGTATAAAACGAAATTGATCTCACTTCTCTATTTAGAAATCCATTCAATAGCTACTAACAATAACAACTCTGTAAAGATGCTACAAAGTCGTAAAATTTGGACGGATGTCATAAGAAATGCTGAATAAAAATGTATATTCAATATATAGGGTGCCCCCCTTAAAATCCCCGGTGCCATTTTCTCGATAACTAAAAGAGATATTTGAATTTTGTAAAAGGTGTTTAATAGAATATATAAATGATATCAGTTTTGAGTAAAAATGGTTATTTTACAAATTGAGGTATAGATGGCGTTGCGACGTAAAAAAATTATTTGATCCTAGGAATGTTGAAATGAAGTGCAAGAAAAATCACTGATTTTCGAGATATTTTAAATTAAATATAATTTTTTTTAAATATAAAAATCGTCATAACCTTTTAAAATTAATTTTAGACGATAAGTCCTTTGAGACATTTTTCATAGTGAATCAGGCTGATTTAGATAGTAATGAAACATATTTCAAAACATAAAATACTTTCTTTTTTCAGGTAAAATTTAGGTGGGGATGCAACTGCTTGCTACATTCTCCTCATAAAAATCGATATTATGATTTCTCTGGGGCAAAATACAACACAAGATCTGCGAACGGCTAGCTGTAGTAGTACGGAAGCTTTTAGGTCGTGGGTAAAGAAAGTAATTGTTATGATGGTCAAATAAAACTGATTTAGACAACTTATCTCGCAAAGCTGTAGAAGGTTATTTAATAATAAAAATGGATATTGAAATTAAAGGGGCGCCATCTATAGAATGAATAATTAGTTTCACCTCCTATAGCTGTGCGAGACAGGTTTCTATAGATAGACCTGAAATAGCTAGAATAATCAATAAAACATTATGTAAATAAAAACAGGTATATTAAAATTAATTTACAATTTGTAGAATGCAAACAAAATTATATTGTAAAAATATATCACCAATTAGATGTAGGTATCGATGCTGTCAGAGATGTGCTTGCTGATGGTCTCCAGTGAAGATCTCGCAGCTCCAGTCCTTCGATGATACCTAGCGTATGGGTTCAGTTCTCAATGTTATTGATGTCAAACGCAAAAGAGCAAAATGCTGGATTTATATAAACTAAATCCAAATGTATATGGTAGAAGTACAGCTTAAAGTGGTTTAAATTCCACTTAAAAAATTGTCTTGAAAAGACTTTAAGAAAATTAATATATAAATTTTATAAAAATTTATAACATATAAATCTCATAAAAATATAAATCATCAATCATGATTTCTTAGTTTTCAATTTTTAATTTCTTAAGTCAAAAATCTTAAGTTTCTGAAATTTTCATATTCTTCAATTTTAGAAATTTTCATTCTTCAATTTTAGAAATTCACATTCGTCAATTTTTAAAATTTTCACATTCGTCAATTTTGAAATTTTCACATTCGTCAATTTTTGAAATTTTCACATTCGTCAATTTTTGAAATTTTCACATTCGTCAATTTTTAAAATTTTCACATTCGTCAATTTTTGAAATTTTCACATTCGTCAATTTTTCTTGGTTCGAACTGAATCCATAAAAAAGAAAGAGAAAAAAAAAATTATTAACACCAAAAGGCATGGATGTAAAACTATACAAGTTTAAAAGTTAGATTTGAATTAAATAGATCTGAATGAAAAATTAAATTAAATATAAATTATAATATCTTTTCAATGATGGAACACACACGAATATACAGATTTCAAAGTTGTAGTTTACTCTGTAACTAAGTTCAAAAACAGACGACCAAGTCAGAAGTTAAATGGAAAATGATTTCTCTACCAGCACTTGGTATAAAGAAAACTTTTGAGCTCACAAATTGCCTGCTGAGAACTTCACAAAAAAATAAATTACTAAGTTACAATACTTAATAAAAAATAAACTACTGCAACTATGAACTTTAAAAAAATTATTTAAACATCATTTTGAAATGTTTATCATAACCTGTATATAACAAAAAAATGAATTTATTATTAATACGTAACTAATTATTTTTAATACTAATACCACCATCTGATTGATGGGTATGAAAGGCCAGAAAAATCAGCAAGTTGACACACCAGTTGTAAAGAATTGCTAAACAGAAACAGATATGTAAGTTGCATTTATATGCTTATCCAGCAGGTGTCGCTGTAACTTTCTCAATTAAAAGACTAATAATGTCAAATTGGAATATCTATATTAAAGATTAATAACAAATCATAATAATCATCTGCATTTAATAAATAAGTGATTGAAAGCGAAGAAAAACTGTAAGTATATAAATATAGTTTCACATCCAAGTATATCTCAAGTGTTGATAATATAATATAGGTATTTCTAAATAAGATTGTGTTTTTAGGGTTAACACCGAAAACTGGACTGGAGAGTGCACAATAAAATAATCTATATATAAACTAATAAAACCAGATTAAATACATGTTAAACAATATGACGGTAATACAAAAATAAAGAAGATTCAAGGCATTTGTTATACAAGGAAAAATAATATCTAACAATGACCTGTCGTTATAAATAAACCTCACTTACCAAGATGAACTTATCAACTATACAGTGCGTGTTAAATATAAAAAAGAAACAACAGTCTTATTACATGTAAATTTGCCAATGGAAATGTTACATGCTATTTGGAAATTAAAGATTTTGACATTTCTGTTAATTATGTATTGTCTAATTTTTGCGTCATGTTTATGTTGTATGTTCGACTGAATTTTATACTATAAATTGTAGATATATGAAAAAAAATGCGATTTTTGTTACTTGAAAAATTACATTGAAGTCAAATATCTCGAAAACCAGTGAAACTGTTCATGCAACGCCATCTACACCTCAACGTGTAAAATAACCATTTTTACTCAGAATTGAAGTCATTTATATATTCTTGTGGATACCTTCTACATAATTCAAATGTCGCTTTTGGTTATCGAGAAAATCACGCAGGGAGTAAGTGGGACACCCTGTATACTGAAGATCAGTAAGATAAGTTTTTTTTTTAATTGTGTATGTTTGTTGTTTTTTGTAATATTAATCCATACAATTAATTTACAAAAGGTCTTATTTTTTTAATACACCCAAGGACCAAATGTAAAGTGGATGCAGAAACTTCAAAATTTTCACCAGATGTTACAACCAACATACATTTGCCGAAGAGATACAAGTATAATTAAAGCAAGCACTTTAAAATAAATTTTGTGGAACATATATCGGCTGATTAGTTTTACTGATCAATAACCTTTGAAATCACAAGAACTTTTTATTTGTACGCCACTAGTCAATTCAATAGAAGAAAATTGAAGCTACGTTTCAATTAAAGCAAGAAAATATGTTTATGTTTTTTGAGAAATTCTTATGGTTTGTGACAACAACAATGAATACCTGCGTACAATATATATATAACACGTAAATAATATGAAATGTGAAATCAGTCAATTCAAAAATGCATTAGTTGTTTTTTCAAATCATCAACAAAATTTATATTTATATTTATTCAAATAAAAAAAGGTTAACTTTTTATAATAGCCATTAATGTTTACTAAAATCAAATTAAATATACTTTGATGAAAAATCAACAACAGTTCCTTTTAGTCGATCAATGTAAGACTAGTCTTTGATATTTTTGATTTCATACCTCGAATATAATTCATGAATTCCCTATGCCTGTTTATCGATTGTTCTAGGTGACTTACTGTAACGTGTACTTTCAAGGTTTTCGAAACGTTTTCTAGCGATCCCAATGCTTTCTTAAGATTAATAATCACCTTCAAATAACTTGCCTTGGTAATTTTTGGCAACATGTTGCCAAATATATCTATGTTCAGAAAGACGATTATAATTATAATTTTATTTTTGTACAAATAAATTGTATTTATATGCACCTAATCACCTCTTTATGTGATAAATGTAATCAAAATTACTTTCTCTCTAGTATACGAATTGTTATTTCCTCGCACACCCGAATAGTTCTATATATTTTCTGCCATATTAAAAGTACCGTTTAATTGTGCAAAAGTGTTTCTTTTTTTTTTTTTTTCAAAATGCACTCAAGAAACATAGAATATATAGAAAATCGTCCAGGAGGACCGGATACGATTTTGGAGAAATTAAATTGGCAAAAGAATTCAAATTATGCATGTGGTTTTTTTCGGCATCGAGGACCAGCTTTTTTCTCATTCAAGACAGGTGTGTCTACTTACAGTTGTAGGAAAAGTGGACTGCGTTGCACCATAGCCTGCGGTGAATGCAATGATAATATTTCGTCCACACCCTTCACCAATTTTAGAACAAAATTATGTAGAGTACAACGGGTCTTGAGAAACTAATGATAAACGTTTGAATAAACATTTTATAGTAGTAATATTGATTTTATTTCATTTTTTTAAATCATAAACGAACCAAAAAAATCCGGGGTAACAGTTTTGCACTGAAATTCTCATTAATTAAGAAAATGTTTAAATTGTTTATAGTAATTTATTTATTGCATTTTTTATTTGTATTTCAATTTATTTTGATCACATATATTCATTTATTTTTTGTGACAACATCAGAACATAAGCATTTACATTAATAATAAAAAAACAATTACTTAATTTTTATGACATTGTTAATTTCATTAACAATAATTTGCTTCAACAATGCAAAAGGATGCGAAAGCACAATTTTTTAATAGGTAAACATTTTTAAAACTGCCACTTAAAATCCATTACGAAAGGTTTTATGAAAATCAGTCTTGGTTGACTACTTGAATACATTCCTTCAGTAAGTTACGAAGTTATTAGACTGGAAAATACTATAAATAAAATTATTACATATAGTTAAAAAACTTTAAAGTAACTGTAAGAGATAACCCCCATCAGTCTAAGACGCCACTCTACTTGGTCTTCTCGAAGTTTAGTTTCCACTGCAGCCCAAGAGTGATTTAAAATAATATGGGTATTGAATTGAATTGAATTGATTTGATGAAAAATTAAAACTAGTGATGATATGATGATGTGTGTAGAAAACTTTGAATAGAAATAAAAAGATCATCAATTTCGGTTAAGTAGGAACCGCTGGCTAAATAGGAGAAAACGGCTTGTCTTAAATATATAAATTTTATTCAAACACATATTTGCAGCGTTAAATTGTCATTTTTATTCTTTCAAAAAGAATATTAGTCTCATAATATTAATGTTTTCTCGAGTAAATATCGCCATCATTCAAAAAATGCGCCTATGCCACTGTACCAAGAGTCTGCTCCTGGCGTACTGAGATGAAACGACAACAGCAAAGTCTTATCTTTGGTGTGACAGCCGGCTACAGCTTAAATCAACGGTCTCTCAATTTGATAGATGTTTATTCTTCTTTTCATGGAAAATTACCTAATAGACGTCGATGTGTCGCACTGGAAAAGATGGGAGTATATGTCTTGAAAATGCAGCCTTATCGATCTTAAAATCCAGATTTTTAACGAGATTCTAACTGAGATGGATGCATGCATAAGTAGACTGGAAATTTCTATTCTAATAATGTAGCCTGCAAATCAAGCATTACCTGATTCAATTTGTGCAACCATAGATATCTGTGTAGCATGCAAGACAACTTATTATTAATTATAGTAATAGATTTCTAAATAACTTGGAAGAAAATGCATCTGTAATAAATCCCAATGTAGACCATCTCTAATTACTAATTACTAATTTTAAGCTGCAAATGTAAATAATAATTATAGACCTTCCTATAACCTGTCATCACACAAGACTAATAGATCAATCCAAACTTTCTATGTAGTACACAGCCTACTAAATAACATAACCTAACTTAATCTAGCTGTCATTCTTATACTTATTCTTTCATTTAATTTAGGAGTGAAATTTTCTTACTGTATCCCCACGTGCTTTAATTAATTGGCGGACAATTTTCAAGCACTAGGGAGATTACTAGTGAAAATTTTCATAAAATGAGCAAGGGTGTTAAAATGAAAACTTAACATGCAATTTAACGGTAATAGTTACAATAAATTATAGCTTTTATCAAAATGTTTGTGATTCTGTTATTTTTCTTCACTTATAAGTTATAACAAAAATACAAAATAACCCTTTAAAAGGAAATGTTATATTGGTTTATTTATGATACGGCCCTGTTGGTACAGGAAGCGAAGCAGGCCCGAAAACGATGAAAGGAATTTCCTTAATGTTTTTTGCAATATGCTTTATAAAATACGTACATCAAAATCTATATTGTCGCATTACCCGCTTTTTATTTTTAAGGGTGGAAACCACCCCTTAAAAACTGAAAAATTAGTAACTCTTCTAATTTTACGAATAAATTAACGAAAATCCATACACTTATGTTTTTGAGGTCGCTGAATTTGAATATGAGGTCAAAACTTATGAGTCGAAAATATTAAGGGTTGAAATCACCATTAAATACTGAAAAATTAATGTGTTCTAATTTTAGGAATAAAATCACAAAAATCAATATGCTTATATCTTTGAGGTCGCTGAATATGATTATGAGGTCAAAACATAGGAAAGACGAAAATAGTAAGGGTTGAAACCACCCTTGAATACTGAAAAATTAATAATTCTTCTAATGTTACAAATAACTTCACGAAAATCGATATACTTATGTTTCTTAGGTCGCTGAATATGATTATGATGTCTAATTTATAAAAAATAAATGCTGGATTAAAAATGGTTACAAAAGGGTACAGAAATATGTCTAATTTAATTAAAAATGCAGATTGTTATAAATAAATCAAATTAATACAATTAAGTAAACTAATTAAAAAATTTTTAATATTTTTATTCTGTCCTCTAAACATGCTAAAGTGCAAAGCAACTCGCTTTTTTCTTCGTATTCTTCGAACAAATAGACGGGTATTGCTCTCTTGTCTGCCCACTACAGACATTTAAAATGTGCGTACAAACTGATAATTTTCAAACTGTCTCTGGAACTCTGGAACGGTTCATCGTAGAAAAAAAATAAGAACCCAAACTCTTCGTTTTCTTATAAGCTTCAGTTCATTCTTATATCATGTTTTTATGAATCTTATAGTTTTTGAGATTTTTCAATTTTAAATACATAATTTTCTTGCATATGCGATCAAGCGCCATCTTTAAACCTTGATATCTCTGGAACAGTTTGTCGTAGGAAAATTAAAAAAAAAACTAAACTATTCGTTTTTTTATGAGCTTCATTTTTGTACTCTTACCGTTTTTTATAAAAAAATATTTTCCGAGCAATTTCCAAAAATCCGATTTTTTAAAAAAATTATGAAAACTTTCATTATTGAAAATGGGTACAGAATGAAAAATAATTATTTTAAAAATTCTAAAAAATTTGAGCATGTTAGTAATAATATGTATTAACAATATCTAGAAGGATTTTTAAAAAAATTGAATAAATAAGAAATTAGAGCAATAAGACTTAAAAAAAATGGGGTCTAAATTTTTAAATGCGCTACTTTTTTGTTCGTAACTTTTTTAGTTTCCATTATAAAAGGTCGTAATACGTTTCAGTAGAAAGAAAATTTTAATACCTTTAATTTTTATAAGAATAAAAATTTTTCTCATAGTTGTAGTTTTTGATTAATTTTATATTTTAAGTCGTATATATTTTTTTTAAGGTTTCGGCGCCATTTTGAAAATGCCATATTTCCAAAAACTGAACATCGGAGAAAAAAAGGGAAAAAAACCATTCGATTTGTTTTCGTAAAATAATTTTGCACCCTTGCATTTTTTTATTAAAGTCCACATTTTTCGAGTAATTTAAAAAAGAACGTCTAGGAATACTGATTTTAGGGGGTGAAAATTATAATTTGATTCTCTATCAGATTGTTTTTTTCTGCAACAACCCCCAAGAAGAGTGGGAACCTAACCTAACCAAAAAGCGGGAGAAATGACAATATAGATTCTTATCTACAGACTTTATGAGGCACGTTGAAGAAAAAAATTCATTACATCGTTTTCGGGCTGAGATTTAAAAGCTTCACTTACTGTACTATGTCACAAGTTCGTCACCGCTAAGAGACATTATTTTATAGATGTTTTGTAGGAATCGCCTATAGTTTAATTATCTCAAAAAGGCTTGTTATTAACACAAAAGTATTTTATAGAGGGAAGCCATTTCATGAGTCCACCGTTCGTAAATATGACAAGACATAAGAAGTTTAAATACCACGTTTTTATTAAAATTTATAGCAGTTAATATATGCTAATAAAGTTATGATGATTAAAGCAAATTGGCGTTAAATTTCATTACAAAAAAAAATTAAAATATGAAATCAATTTTTATAAAATTCCAGAAATTATTAAAAACCTTCAGTAAATATGAGGGGCACTTAAAATTCATCAAAAGCACATGGCATAATTCACGTAAAATTTTATCCGCATCAAAAATTGCAGGCTGTATAGGTCTCTAAAATATAAGTTTAATTAATTTAATTAATTTAAGTTTAATTAAGTAAGTTCTTATCCACCATCCAGTAAACAGCTAGGTGGTCATGTACACGTCATTACTTCGTCCGTCATTACTTCGTCCGAAGACATCGCCTCGAAAATATATGTGTAAACAGCAGACGACGTGAGTGATTATTATGAATTCGCTTTTTATAACATAGTTGAAAAACAGGAACGCATTTTTGAAACTGCAAAAAATTGTTTAGTAATTTTTTTCTCATCTAAAATCTAATCATTGGAATAACCTAAATGATATAACTGATTTGAGTGATAAATTAAATGTTTTAAATATGAATATATATTTGGCTAGATATCTATGCCCTCTATAGGACATTTAGAGTTACCAAAATATTCACCATTATTTATATACTATACCGGCTATAATATCGCTAAGTACACAGAACAAAAAATAACACAGATCGAGAAAATTATAAAAAACTTCGAAATATGGTAATGTTAGCAGCTCGCTGAAAACTGAAAGCCATACATTTAAATTTATTAGTAAACGTCAATAAAACATATGGTCCTACTTAAAAACTCTTAATTTGCAGCCCAATAAAAAGAAGTAAACTGACAGGTAATTTATTCATTGTAAATGATATCAAGACCCATCTTATCAGTTCTGTTCAACTCTCTCATTCTGTTGGGTTAAGATGGTATCAATATTTTAACAATAATGGTTCGTATTTATTTTTTACTTCCTTATATTAACATATATCATAAGTTACTGCAAAAAGTACTCTGTATTTCTCTCAGAATAGAAAAGGGCTTTAATAATACACACACTCAAAGTTCAAATCCAACTGTGTTGAATAATATTAGACTCATTAGCAAAATATTAGAGAAAGCCATTGAACTATATAAAACTACAAAGATATTTAATGAATAATAATGTTACTCATATATATCAATCTGAATTCAAATTGGGACACACCTGTAGTACTGTCTTGCTTAATGTAATTGTCGGTTAATTTGAGGCTTTACTGATGAGGGTAAATTTACAATGCTAGTACTACTAGATTATTCGAAAGCTTCTGACACCATCAATCACAGTTTGTTTTAGTGTATTTTGCATTATGTGATGATGCATTGAAATTTTTAGACACTGAACAAGCAGTAGTGTATTAAGCAGTAGTGTAAGAGTAATTTAATTTTATTAAATAGTATCCCCAGGGATCGGTACTGGTACCTTTAATTTATTATATATATTTTTCCTAGTTTCCCAACTATATTTAACTCATGCAAACAGCATTACTCAATGATACAGAAATCTATTTATCGTTTAATCCCAATGAATTGATTAAGCCATAGCAGTGACTAATTATTATTTAAATCATTTGTATGAATTTTCTGAAAAACATTGTTTACAACTAAATTGGATAAATCTGGAGTTTAGATGAGAAATAAGTATGAAACATTTCTTCGAACACCACGAAGGCTGCTTAAAAATTCAAAATTAAACAATTTCAATTACAAACTGTCAAGACACTGTAATTTTTTATATTTGGATCACATATTAAAGATTTGATTGATTTACCAGCGTGCGGTAGGCATTGCTGCCACTCCAAGAGTTATACTGCTGGGCCTGCTACGTCCACGCTGGGTTGGACTAAGGTCATGCTTGTTGGCAGCAGCGAGAACCACATGGCGCATGGTAAAGGAATGTGGAACGGGAGGTGCAGGTATTTGTGAGATGCGTTACCGCATTATGTCGTGAGGAAGCGTTTAAGCTCCCTTTTTTTGGGTTTTTGGGTCTGGAATTTTGCCTCTTCTGAGTCTTCTTGTGAAATATTGCCGCGTTGTGCCGTAATATGGAGTATTTATGCTCCTCTTTTTGTGTTTCTGCTTCTTTGAATCTTCTTTTTCTGAGTATTCTGATTCCTCGGTTTCCGATTGTGGTAGAGTTATCGTTGCGATTTCTTTATGGTGTTCATTTTTTTATCCTGTCCTCTCAGTTGTTGTTCTCCGCTGTAGCATGGTCTTCCAATTTTTAGTCTGTTGATGTTCGGCACTAGCGCTTTCTTCAGTACATGTTTTGGGTCCCTTCCTTGGGTATGTCCCCAGTACTTCATTGCGTACATTTCTATCCTTTTTTTAATTGTCTTTCCTCCTAATAATGTTGATATTTTATGGCGTTGTTTTCGTCTTGTTGTTTTTGCGAGTAGTTGGACGATGTCCCTTTCTGCTCTTTTCAAAAACTTCTTAGGTTGGCTTTTGTTGTTGCCGCGTTCTTTGACTCCATATATCGTTGGCCATTTGACGGCTATGTACATATATTTGGTAAGGTCTCATGATAGTTTATTTTTCTCAGTGAATGGTATGATTGCCCTTGTAACTCTGTATGCTGTTTTGATTCACACCTTTATCGTTTCTCTCCGTTCCAGTTGGTTCGTCAGGTCTGTTCCTAGGTACTTCAATTTGTTCGTTGTTCTTCCGGAGTATTCATCTATTTTGTGGTCCTCTCCGCTGGTCCAACTCTCTTTTGTTAACGGGTATCGCTCCATTACTAGGCTTTTCTTGAAGTTTGTTTTCAGTCCAGTTGTGTCCTGCGGCGATTCGGAGATCATTGGCGTATGTGTGTGTTTTCTTAGAAAACACTATTTTTCCTAAAGAAGCCTGCACCACGCATACCTTCTCTGAAGTGCTGCGAGAACTCAGTTTCGACGCAGTATATCAACAATGCCTTGATCATTTCAGGTTTATTTTAAATTAAATTCGTTTGAATACCCCCAATAACTATGAGAACCCCACTTGACAATTTTTAAGAAAGTGTTACGACCATATTTTAAGAGTAATGCATTTGATTATTGCAGGTCTAACCTATATTCATTTTTAATAATTTTCAAAAAATAATTACTGAGGGTTAACATTAAGAAATGTATGTGACCATACTTTACGAACAATACGTTATTGATTATGTCATTAAGAATTATTTATCTGAGACCAAATACCTTACAAAGAATTTACCCTTTCAAATAGAAATATTTGCATATTATTATTTTTTATCTGAAATGAATATGACACTTTATTTTTTATTTTGTGTTCCATATAGTGCTATCAGTTATTTTGCTCAAGTGAATGAGAGATCGGTGTTAACGGATTTATTAAGTTTGGCCATAATTTATGCCCTTGTCCGCTGAGGATCATCGACCCTATATAATAAGAAATTTGGTATTTCTTACTCTCAACATTGCAACACAAAAAGTGATAACATACTACGCTAGTGGGCTTGTCAATCAAAATTAATGTATTTGCTATTACTAGTTAATAGAATAGTTAAAGACACTTATCGTTTGTTGTTTTGGGATTCTCTCTTCAGGTATTACTGGACGATGTCACTGCACAATAGTATAATTTACTGCGTAGACCAGAAGCACTGTGGAATGATTTGGTTTGCGTACCTAAATAATCATTAATATTTATTACGAAATTACTGAAAATGTCCCCAGATATACATTAACTTTCAAACAGATGCCATCCACTTATGCAAACTTAAATATATCTTCTACACTTTGTATTTTAATTTTAGGTAGTTTTATAGACAGAGCACGGTGAGATACATCTGCTAGCATCGACAGCCAGACGGCAAAGATCATTTCTCACTCACTGAGATATTGAACTAAAATATTAACAAAACATTATTTCAATCTTTTTTTTAGCAATAATAGCTAACGAAAAGTTTTTCTCGTGCGACTTTGCATTTAACTTTTAGATATTTTTATAGACAGAGCACTCAGATCACATCACAGAGCACATCACAGATTAAAGTTTTCTACTCAAGGGGAGAAATTTTATATTGATTTAAAATTATTTTTTCAAAATCGCCATGTCCTCTTAGAGATTTAAATTTACTACTATGCAATTATTTAGTTATTTTTAAATTAAATTATTATAATGTGTATGACCTTTTATAATTCAGATATTGAGCGTAAACAAAAACTCCAAAATTCATGTTTAGAACTAATGCATGCAATGAGCAAAATTGATTTTATTAGTCATATCTTGAAGTTAAGTAAATGGTTAAATATGCAGAACAGACGTTTCTTGAACTCAGTAATGATATTTTGCAACGTCATAACGTAAAAAACTTACCCCCCAAATTTGTGCAATAAATTCCAATTTCGTACAATAGGTCATTTTCATATATGGGCCCTTATTTTTAACTGTAAATATATACATAAAGATAAGTAACGTAACAAGAGCTACATTCAAAAATTATTTATTTGAAATAACACTTGATCAATAGTGAATAGTGATATATTATTATAATGTATGACTCAAACTCATTTTAATATAAAATTTCAGACCCTTTTGTTGTCTTTACCGCTCTAAAACGGTAAGTATCTATATGTTTCTAGGATGGTAAGTGATAGTATATATTTGAAACACAAGCGGCGCTGCGCGACGTGGTTGTCTGGCTAGCTCCGGACCAGGCTTCGGGGAGGCGTATAATTGTAATATAATGTCAATAAATTCTTGTTCAGTTAAGTTCAATAGAACAATTATAGAGATAACGCAGGCGTTACTAGTAAAAAGGTTGGTAAGAATTAATTCAATAATTTAAAAAACATTATAATCTGCAGGCAACCCTTGTGAGAGTAAATTGGAGTATTGAAAACAATATTAGATATGTTAATGTAAATAAAATGCAGACGGATGCTAACATACATTCTTTATTTTCCTTCCATCGAAAAAACAAAAATATTTTTATAAAATATATAATTAGTATAGTTGTCTTCAGATCTACTAAGCAGTCAAAAAATGTCAACATCTTTGATCTTTACCGCACCGCCAAAGACACCGACATTTTTTACACGCAGAAGAAGTGTGTTGTCACTATTATTATGATTTTCACATGCAAAGTGCAAATAAAATGTATGTACCAGTTATATATTTAATATACTCTACAATGTGTTACCATTCTTATGCATACTTTATAATTTTTAAAATACCAAAGTACCAAAGAATTGGAAACATTTGCAACTGAATCGCATGTAAAAAGTAGGTTGTTCTTTGGAGAAAGTATGTGAATTCGCATATATTTTGCATGAGTACGTACTTTTAGATTTGTACTATAAAAAAAATGTGTTTTAAAATGTTTTTTAACCGCCTTTCATGTCACCTCAATGACCCTCTTGAGTCTACTTTGTATATAATTGTGTTATTTGGGGATATACTGACAGTCAGACAGACCTACATAATTTAAAACATAATAGACAGGCTCAGCCCCACTTTCTTTTATAATATGCAGTCACGATTGATACAATAATTTTCTATCGGTCATAATAAAATTGAGATTTACTTCATAATAATCTTATTAAAAATACCATGTTCCATATTTTAGGAAAACATTGATATATCATCTAATTTAAATAAAGTTGGTTTGTCTAACTTACCCCCGATATATTGCGATTTATAAATATTATACATCCTCTTATTTTTGTAGGCTTAACCTTAGTAATATTTTCTGAAATTGAAATAAAACTCATTTTACGTATGAGAGTTTGTAGGCCTCTGGTTATCACCATGTATTACAGATATGGCCCAATTTCAATAGGGATTATTGTAATATGCTGTTATACATATGTTCCAAATGTAATGAAATATTTAAAGTCTAACAGAAGTTATCGTGTTTACAAGAAACGGTATACGCGCACACATACATATAAACGCACACACACACACTTACAGACGCATAGACATCGTTTTTTCGATATTTGAGTTCATTATTGTAGAAAATTTAGTCAGCTTTAATTTTGCATATAACCACTTTTTGATTAGGGCTAACCGTTTTCGAGATATGACCGAGAAACCAGAAACCGGGACCTTCTTTGTGCTCCCCTCCCCCCCCCCCCACCTCCTAGGTTCGGGGATGTTTACCTCCTGAATAGTCCAAACACAATTCTAAAGTAAAAAATTGTGATCTCGGCATTTCCCTCTAGACTCCCTTATTGAACCTTCATTGACTGGGCTATAAATATAATTTGTTTACAAAGCAAAATACACGGCTGAAGAATACTTCAGACATACACGGTATAGCGACCTATCTTGTTCCAAGTTGAATTCACTGAATTCACTGGAACTCCAAACAGCTTTATAAATTATATACAAATTGATATATAATACGAAACTTGCGGTGTATGACGAGGGGTGTTGCCAACACCCTTAGCGCTAATCGAGTCTTGTAGACAGCTTACAAATCTCCAGCTGTCACTTACAATAATAATTAACTTGCTAATTTCTGAGGAGTTGTCAGTGGGATGATGTATACTACTGCAGTACTCGGCACCCGGGAACAAAGAACATTAAATGAACATCGTCTATATCCGTATATTCACATCTCTTGTGTTAAAAACCCGGACGCTTTGTCTTCATTACTTGGAAAAGTTGGATTTTTTTTAATGCAGTTTACATTTCTCTCTAAATGGGTGTGTATACCATGCTAATGAAGTTGTGTTTATTATTGTCACCTGGTTTGAATAATGAGTTTTTGAGTTAAATTTGTCCATCCAAGTGGTATGAAAATGAAATATGAAAGAAAGGGAAAGAATGATAAAATATTAATGTATTAACTTTTGATGAATTAAAGCGACTTCTGAATGCGATTACGGTAATGGTAACTTAAACTTTTTTAATTAAGCCGAGAAATATCATCAGAGTGCTAGACAAAAGTATGGCAGCTATTCTTGTGTCGCTAAACTACTCCAAGGCATTTGACACCATTAATCACACTCTTCTTTATGCAAAGTTAAATTATTACAGCTTTGACAAGATATCTGTGCAGTTTTTTTAATTCTTATTTGAGCTAACGTCGTCAATGCGTATCAATCTCAGGAAAAATATTTGATCTTAAAACAATGATATCAAATGTTCTGCAAGGGTCCATCCTTCGTCGTCCTCTTTTGTTTATTATATATACAGCAGATATAACTATTTAATGCAGTAACTAGTTTGGATTTACAAGTATACGCCAACTATACCCAACTTCACTGTTTTTAGACATCCACTGAAGATATTGTCACTAATTTGATCAACCAAGATTTAGGCTACATCTATCAATATTCATATCAACATAACCTTAAAATTAATCCAACCAGTTGTTATTCTATTCTGCTCTGATAACCGGCATTATTTAAAGGCATCTGTTCAGTTGAATATTAATCAAGAGAATCTACCGTTTTCAACTAATGCCAAGAACCTTGGGGTATTAATAGACGGAAAATTATGTTTCGTGCAGTACATAAAAATGCTTTTACAAAAATTGTATTCTGGTCTAAAAGTACTGTATGCTAATAAGCCATATTTTCAATTTTAAATAACGCAAAAAATGTTGTGAAACTCTAGTTACATCTGTATTCAATTATTACAATTTTTTTCCTGGATCAAGCTACTAAAAGTCGGTTACAAACTTTGCAAAACTGTTGTTGCCGTTTTGTTTACAATTTGAGGAAGTTTGGTCATGTTCCAAACAATGAGTTGCATTGGTTACAGATCTAACAACTTGTTAAATTTCACTTCTCAATATGTTTATTTTGTTTAATAAAGGTTTCTGTTCCAAGTTATCTGAGAGGCATGCCAGTTTTCATATGAGCAGTACATAATGTAAACATGAGACAACAACATATTCTAATATTGCCGCAACATCGCACAGCTCTCCAATGTAGTTTCTCTCATACATAGTAGCCTTATATAACTTTTTTCTACTCCCTTACGTAAATTTGCTGTGTACAGTCTGTAGAATGGATAAGTGGTCAATTCCAGTTAACTGAACGGATATATTTCATATACTATCTAGGATGAATATGATATGAAATCGACCAATCACGGTTCGTGTAATTGTAATAGTTCCAGACTGCAAAAGTACATCAGTGTCTACTCCCAATAAAATATTTAATTCATTACCAAGTGATGAAAGTATTAGGACTATTTGTAGCAGCAAGTTATGCACAGGGAGAAATTTGTAGGTAATAAAGGGACTAAGTATTGTTATAAGGATCATTTTAATGTAATTCTAGTGAAATAGGTTATTATTAAAAATTGTACAATAACAAGCTTGAAGAGGATATGGAAAATTATAAGTACTATAAAATACCTTTTATTTGCACATAACCAACAACGTTATAGCCGTAATCTTGTCTGGCTGACCCAAAAATCAGATAAATTTGGTAGACTTTATTAAAGTAGATATGTATTTAGTTAACCTACCTCCGAAATTTGACACCTCCTTATTTCAGCACTTATGTAATTTTTACTATTATTAAAATATTCCATAACCATAAAAATATCTACACACGGCAAAATGTTGGAATCAGCCTTAACGTATCTATTTTCTGAAGAAAACATATTTTTATGTATGAAAAATAACAGAATGGGGAACTTGCCCATTTTTTTTATTTCATTAAAGTGTGTGTTTATGTATAAAAACACGCCACACCGAATATCAGCTCTTAAATCGCAGTACTTACTTTGCAATAAATAATTAAAATTGTGATCCTCGCCACTCCTCACGAAAAGCACTGTGACGTCAGACACTTGGTGTCACCCTAATTAATAGACTGGGCGGAGGTTGGCTTTGAGACGTCCGCATATTCGGTCATAAGTCTTTTGTTTTTTATATTAGAGAAAAAATAAAAAAGCGTCGGAAAGCGCAATCAATTCTCTTTACATAAGCTATCTACAAATTTTTCGAAAATAACGATAATTATCGAGATATTCGAGAAAATGTAGAAAATTACACGTTTTACTATAGAGTGTATGTAAATCTTAAAAAAATTATTTTTCTCAGAAACCTTTGTTTCGAAGGCCCGAGATTAACGGAGCGTCCAAGTAGTACATGATATTAAGTGTACATCGTATATGAGATCGATTTCAGTTAATTACCGATTAATTACGAATCCGCTTTGTTTTTTTTTAGAATTAAAATGGACTGGACTGTTCAGAGTATTTTTAAACAACTTCATCGATTTCCGTCGGCTGATTCAAGTTATGAGATAGTCTCTAGAATGATACTTCCACGGTATAATAAAATTCTGCGCATCTTACAAAGAATCAAACACATTCCTTATCCATGCATAATGGAACAAAAATAAAAAGCGACAAATTCGCTACTTTGCGTTCCTTAACTAAAAATTAGCATTCGTATAACTTCCTCCCGAACGCTTGTAAGAGTTGAAAATGGCTTGCGATTCCCTAAATAATTCCCATAAAGCATCACACACAAAAAGCTTTGTCCAAGTAAGATTAAAAGCGGTGCAATTTTTTGGGTCAGGAGGTTTGTTTTCATTAGATATTCAGGGAGGAAAACATCCATTGTAAACTAAAGTGAGAATATAAATCATACTTTCAAAAGGATAAACTCGCCGCAGTGCTCTGAAGATATTTTTAACCATAAAAAACAACTGTAATATTGTTTCTATCGTACAACCGACAAGTAAGACAAGTTATTAATTAAAAAAATATCACAAAGGTAAACATACCATTTGTAAACTATACAGTACACGTGCCCTTAAAATAGCAAAGATAGATATAAGGTGGACCAAATTAGATGAGATTTTGTAAAACTATGCTGCCCTGCTATGACAAGAAGTCGTACCTGAGAAAATGTAATTTTAGAGAAATCAACTATTTTCTGAATTATGTTATGCCATCTACATTTCATAATTCATGATTTTCATTTTTGGCAAATAAATATGTGTCCCTTTTATCAGTGTAACCATATAACAAAACATTTTGTATATGTTAAATTACGACAAATAAATCTGGTAATTATCCGATATGATTTTTGAGCTTAGTGAATTGTAGATACGACACATATTCGTTATGTATATTCACTAGTTTTGCTTTAGATACGACTTCTACATTTTGTATAGTGGTGAGGATCACTAATACGGTGCAAATGCAATTAAAATCTCAAAAATTTATTTTGTGCAGTTACGACATTTTGTCTTACCAAATGTTGAATCGAAAATCGAGTAACACATTCTTAGGCATTTTTTTGAGTAAAATCCGTTGCTGATAAGAAGACAATTATGCATGCCTCAGTTATCGAGATATAGACATAAATTGTGTTTTTTAAACAGAACACGCTGTAAATTATTTCGATCACAACTTAAATTAGCTAGCCAACGATATATCATGTGTCATATTTATCTCCACAAAATGGTTGACTGACCATTTTATTTATGATTGATATATCATTTAATACTTTACAAAGATTTTGAAGTTTAGTAAATGAATTGCATGTTATTTATTTTTTATACATACATTGGGGCTGACTGACCAGCTCCGTCCCCACATTCAACTGACTGACTGACGTAACTGTTATTTATATTCAATATCTAATTTGCATAACGATTTTCAGCCTTAGTAAATTCATTTTATTATCTCCGTTATTATGACACCTTTGATGGCGTACCTGAGACACCTGTTCTCGATTTCGCTTGACTGACCGCAGTATGTTAGTGTACACAACTACTGTAATCAACTGACAAAAAACCAGGCTTAGTAAATTCAGAGAATTGTTTTGGGTCTCGCTCTTAGACTATTACAGCATTTGTTGCATTTGCAATCATGACAGGAGTTATTATCCGAAACGCAGCTAATGTTTTGTTTTCCAATTCTTCCATGTTATTAAAATGTTCAGTATTTATAATATTTTTTAAATAATCCCAAGCCAAAAGTCAGCAGCGGTTATATCGGGAGATCTAGCTGGCCACAAAATAGGACCATTATTTCTTAAAAATTAAACAACATCTAAACTACTTCGTTGTTTATTATTATCCAGTTAGCTAAATTAATTGTTAGTTGTCAGTTTAGTTAACTTAGTTAACTAGACATTGATAAACTAGTCCTGAGTGATATATATCCAATCCAAATTGAGCATTTAAATAATTTCGTGTTTCATTTGACATATCATCTGGGGCGCCATCGTGTTGGTATATTAATCTTTGGAATTGTCTTTCACGCATATTGTCTACAAAGAGCTCTATTTCTTGTCGTAGAATGCTAATAAAATTTTCGGTATTAAAATTACCGCGAAAAAAATGAGGACCTATTATTTGGTATCCAATTAAACCACAAATCCAAATCGTCTTTCACGATTAACTGTAGCAGTTACGTGTGGATTTCATGTGCCCAATGGTGATTATTATGCCGATTAAAGATTCCGGCACTGCTTATATGGGCCTCATCTGTCCATATAATTATTCCCTCAAATTCTGGCACTTCATTGCATTGACGCAAAAACCATTGGCAAAAATCGAGACGCTTTTGAAAGTCGTTTGGGTATATATAGATGAGGACTAATCCTAATTTCGTAGGGTTTGAATTTATTTTTTTTTGAGCAACGCAATGAAGTTGTTTTTGGTATTCCTAAATTTTCCTTTATTTCGAGAGACGATATATTAGGATTTTCTCTTAAAATTTCTAAAACAATATTTTCTACAGCTTCTCTGCCTGCTTTATTATGTATTTTTGCTCGAGGATTTACAAATGATCCGAATCATTTTAAATTTTGTTGTAGCCTTTTGAATATTTTTATGTAGGGCTGTTTCTTTTCTGTA
This sequence comes from Rutpela maculata, assembly GCA_936432065.2. Taxonomy (NCBI): domain Eukaryota; kingdom Metazoa; phylum Arthropoda; class Insecta; order Coleoptera; family Cerambycidae; genus Rutpela; species Rutpela maculata. The sequence continues at coordinate 87,188,048 of OW386293.2, forward strand.
TATCTAAGAACATTGTTTTGACGGCACTTTTGGCACAAAGTTTTGCTGTCTATATTTAACCTATTATTATTAAAATAAAGCCCTGAAGTTAAATTTGAATCTTCTCCGCATTTTAACACTTAATCATATCATATTTTTCACCATTACTAAATTGAACCATTTTCAACAATGCTCACTCACAATTAACTCACAAATTAGCTTTTGATATTTACGATTATTTCGATTTTATTTTTTTATCATGCCCTTTCCAATAAATATTAGAAATTCGATAAATATGCATAGATGTCAATGGAAGACAATTCAAACAATTATTGCAGTTTACTTTTTCCTATTTTTGGCAAAATTATTTTATATTATAAGTGTTGGTTTTGTTAATAGTTTCTCATGGGCTCCTCAAAAATATATTGAATTTTTCGAAAATGAACCACTTTTTCTAGAGATAAATATAACATAGTACTGTTGTAGTAAGTAACTATCGTTGGATAACTAATTTAAGTTGTAATCGAATAATGAAATAATTTACATTAAAAAAAGTACAAGTTACGTCTATATCTCGGAAACTGAGGCATGCCTAATTTTCTTCTTATAAGCAACGGATTCTACTCAAAAAAGTGCCTCAAAATGTGTTACTCGATTTTTGATTCGACACTTGGTAATTGAGATATAGAGGTCATCCCAAAATGCCATCCCAAAATCGAGCTCAGGTCACCTATATTGGTTTTTGTCTACCTGCCATAGTTTTAGGGAAACCCCAAATCCCATCTGATTTGTTCCTGTACATATATAGATAAGTAGATAGTTTTGTCCAAAAAATAATATTATTCACAAGGTTATAAAATGAAAGTACGATTTCTTATTATTACTAAATTGTAAGTGCTGCTCTAAAAAAATGTTCGTACCCATTTGGCTAGTCATCTAATCTAAACACAAATTTCAAAATATCCGTTTATCTGTCTATATCCATCATCAGTTTGTCAATTCGTCCATCACGGTTTTTGTAAGTACGCGGAAAAGACCAGTCGTTTTGAAATTTGAATTAAGTTAGTGTTAGTCAAAGAAAGAACTCTACTGTTTTTGAAAAAAATTATTAGTAAACTAGCTGACCTGGCAAACGTTGTTTTGCCATTGTGTGAAAGAGACAGGAGACCGGCTTCTTTCTCATTCCTACTCCATGCTGTTTGCTGGGTGAGAGGTGGCACCTGTAGACGCCTGGCGGGCGACCACTGAGAGAGGAAGATTTCTACTTTAAAGTTGCAATATCGACTGGACGGCAATCGATTATTACAATCGATTATAACAATCGCACTTTCTGTTTTCACTAGGTTAAATACCATCTTGCAACCCTATTGCGCATCTGTGGATGAAAGTAAAAATACTAAAATCAAGATTAAAAAATTGGGGTTGGTGGTAGAAGGGTGAAAATTTAGAGTTATAAGTATTTCTTGATGCAAATTATAAAAAAATAAAAAATAAAAAGAAAATTTCTGGATAGGGCCACCCTTATCACCTAGGGGTATAAAAAATAGCCGACGACCTATTCTCAGACCTACCAAATACGCATCAAAAATTTCATAAAAATTGGTCAAGCCGTTTCGGAGGAGTTCGATAACAAACACCGTGACACGAGATTTTTATATATTAGATATTATATTAGATATTAAAGTGCCATGTGGCACAGAAAATGCAAGAATTGTATCAGACATCTGAAGATTCTCTAACAAAGACATTCGGCACATATCCCACCGGTCAACAAAAAGGCTGGATCACTATTTACATAGAAATAAGAACAGTAAAGCTGGTACGATCCTTTGAAATAATGTCTTGTATGTATGTCTTAGTTCATCATTGGAGTCTTAACGAGTCGATAGAGACCTCTCACCTATTTGTGAAACATTCTTGCCTCGCTGTTTATCAAATTTTTATGTGTTCCTTTTTTCGTTTATTAAAATGTGACAAAAAGAAAAAAACTTCTTCTTTTTAAAGGGAAGCAAGCATCATCGTCGATAGTTTATAGCCTCGGTAGATGAGTCGAAGTAAGGGGTTAATTACTAATACGATGAGATTGCAAACACGAAAAATATTTGTTGTTATTTATTTACTAAAAGAGTGAATAGGGGCGCCAATCTTTCTATTGTAAATTTACACTTTAAATCAAAGATTGTCCATTAGAAAAATGAACTGACCAATGTTTGTAGCGAGTTTAAAAAGTTGTTAAAAGGAGGGTGTAAACTTAATTTAGAAAATTTGCTAAAAATAGGAACGAAATAAGTCAACCAACATTGTTTATAAAATTGATTTTATTATAAACCAATTAAACTGAAAATTTTTTGATAGTTCTAACAACCAATTAAATTTCGTTATTTCTTGCCATGTGACACAAATCATCCAATCATTTTAACATTACACTGATAACACCATTCAAGGAAATTTTCAATCACTATGATAATAAAATTATTTAACTTTGACAACTTCATAATAAATGCCAAATAAATTTCAAAATGTCACGTTCTGGCAATGCCAATTCTCAATCGCCAATTCTCAACATAAACGCGCTAATCAAAGAAAAATGTTTTTTCTACTCCCTACATAGAAAATACTATTTTGCTCCCTCATTTCAGGGAGCAAATTAGTACTTTTCCTCCCTCGGGAGGAAAATACTTTGCCTCCCTAGGGAGGAAAATACTTTGGCTCCCTCTGGAAGCAAACAAGTAAAAACTTCAAATAGCTGTAATAGTAGTGTATAGACTTCTTTTATAGATACACAAACTTCCTGAAAATGTATAATTATGCTTTTCTTTGAAACAGATTTTTTATTACTTATTTTTATTTATAAAAATTGAAAACAGTTTAAATCAAGGTTTAAATTAACATTAGTAACTAAATATTGTTAAAATTTATGGTACAATTAGTTAAATTACTAATGGAGATTCCCCCTGAAGAAATATTGGCTCTGCTGGTGGAGATCAGTTCCAGTCTTGGTCGCTGATGAAGTACTTGTAGAAACAAAATTTTCAAAAACAAGGCAACGTTTTTTTGGCACTTGAAGTAGTACTTTCTCCCGTAATTATTTGGCTGGCTACCTCACATTTTTCAGAAATACAATCATCTAAGTACCCTTCTGCTACTACGTTTGTTCGCCATCCCCCATGTCTTTTTACAGTGAGAATGTCACTTCCAGCATAGACTAATAACGTAGCTGAAGTATGGCGGAAACTGTGTCCAGTATAGCCTTTCGAATCATCCAAATTTAAAAATATTGCTATTCTGTATGGAATTTTAGCAATTGTGTTTTTGCCAATTACCTGGTTTGTACATTTCCCTTTAGCATAAGTTACAAAAAATCTAGAATGACATGTTTTAGGGGACCTACAGTCCAGATATTTTCTATACATATCCAAGACAGATACTCCGTATAAAATCTCATTTATTATTATAAATGTCCTTTTGATATTAGTTTTTGAGTCAGGTATTTTCACCACCAAAATATCGCCTTTATCACTGATATCCTCAAGTACCATATTAACTAATTCATCGCTACGGCATGCCTCAGCAATTTCAAATATAAGCACGACCTGAAAAAGGAAAATGCACTTATGACAACTGCCTAAAATGTCACTTAATTATCATTTTATATATACTTTCTAATAACAAATATTGCGTTACGTTTTTATTTATTATTCAACAATAACGATCAATCTTACTTTTATATGTAAGTAAGTTTCATCTGGAGCTTCTGCAAAAAACTTGTTGATATCCTCCCTTGAAAAAGTATTGGCTTTCTTGGCTTTATATCCAGCAGATTTCCTTTTTAAAAAAGCTACTAATTTAGGAAACTTAATGTCGATATTGTCTTTAATTTGGGGTGTAGATCGCAACATGCTGTATTTGCTCCATAATGTTGAAGGCTTCAAACTGGCGCATTTTTTGGAAAAGTAAAATAGGACCACTTCTTCACATACTTTTCTTATTTGCCTAGTCTCCATCCAACCTTTAAATAGCTGGTACTCTTTTTCATATTTTTCACGAGACTTTAACGGTATAGTACACTGCATTTAGGATTTTTCTTCAGACCAATTCATACAAAAGCAAATGTTGCTTTTCCAGGTAGGTTCGAGTGTCCTTAATGAGGTCTCAAAAGTCCCCGAAGTGGGAGTGTAAGGATAAAATTTGGCAACGCTGTAAAGGGTTAAAATAGTGCTCGGAAACGAATTTTTGAGATATCTCGGTTTTCATTGCCTCCACTACAAAAATACATCAGGTCAGAAAGAAAGCTATGGAAATTCTCTATAAAAAAGATAGAGGGTCTTTTTTTCGTATACGCAATAGTATTATTGAAAATCTTGCATTGAATTTGAACTTATGGGATATTATGGATAATTTAAGTACTCTATTCCACACCACCCTCGAGGTTGAGTACTAGGCGCGTTTTTTTTATGTGGTTTCCCCGGTAGGCCTAATCCACGACTGTCGTACTTATTGAAATGTTGTCAAATTAATAATTTTCTTCTTGTCCGTTTTCTCCTTCTATAAATTCATTGATTCGTTCGACTAAATCCGAGTCAATCTGAGAACTTTCAGTCTCTGCTTCAGTGTCGGCATCTATTTCTGACAAGTTTTCAATCGGTTCAGCATTCAAGCAAGATTTTCCATGGCAGTTGCCGCAAACTGGTGAGCAATTAAGTCCCAACCTCCGACAGCCACACAATCGTCCACAACCTTTCGTACAGTTGCAGAAAATCATCTTCAGAAGGCAAGCAGGCGCAGGAAGTTGGGATGTTGTTTTTGGTCACAATATGGTATCTTTCAACATCCATCCCCACTCTTTAGGATCAAATATATTACCCAACCATTTCTGTACTTGAAACTAAACACGAAATAGATGCTGTTGAGCTGCGTCATGAGTGGGTGGTAATGAATTCAATTTCACTGGTTTGCTTTTGCTCACAGCTTTAATAAAGCAAGAATACCGATAGTTATCGATGGAAACTTCTTTAACTGGAGCGTTATAGATTGCGAGGAATATTTTTATCCCATTCGAAGTAACTATGTCAGGAGAAGTACCAGTCTTGCTGAAAATTTCAGCTACAAGTTTCAAGTCCTGCCGTTTTTTCATCACTTTCAAAGCTGCAGTTTTGCCTTTATTAAACAGAGCAGATGTAGTGTCACACCCAGAGAATGCGCGCAGAAACAATATGTGATCTCGAATATCTTTATGGTGATCAAAGCTTCGTGAAGAATACATTTTTCGTTGGACCTTCCCTCTGCCTGGTTTGAGGAGAAAAATTTCTTTATTAATAGGTGTACGAGCAGTTAAAATTATAAGAAGACCCACATCTTCCCCAACCACAACCGTAGTATTTTTACATGATTCCTCAAGCGCTGTTTCGACTATCAAAATATCAGCATCATCTTCAACATGTCTAACAATATAATTATTTGCCTCAAACTTTTCTGTCAACATTGAAATCAATCTGGTTTTATTTTTATTATTGGCAAGGAGCTCCTCTTGGCTTACAGTTGCAACCATCTGCCCATCAAAGTAAATGTCAACAGATGAAGCTTTTGAGGACCGGCGAAGCTGCTCCATAGCCTTCACACTGTTGCTAATATTTTCATAACCATCAAAAACAATAATAGAGTTCGAGCCAAAATGATTTTGCACATAATTAACATATGCTTTGCAAATAACACCGTAGGTTTCATGTTGATGCCACATAACTCGGTGCAAGAGAAATCCCCCATCAACGATATAAGTGGCATTTTGGAAATCTGGTTCAGATTCAGATGGCTGAAAATTGTCATAGAAAGCTGACTTGTTGTCTTGCGCATACCAACTTCGTCAAAGAGTGACACCGGATACGGAGCTAATTCATACTCGAAGTAGGTGCGAAGCTCTTCATTTGTTCTCTTCATGACAGTAATCCTTTGAAACAACAATAATGGATCAATGGGCATTGTGGTATCATGGACTTTAACATTGCTATTGACAGTTAATAGTGGAAGCACTCTATCTGCACGTGAGAATTTAATATCACTTCTGTGATATTGGCAACAATTTCTATTGTTGCTAATTGTTGCGTATACGAAAAAGACCCTGTATCTTTTTTATAGAGAATTTCCATAGCTTTCTTTTTGATCTGATGTATTTTTGTCGTAGAGGCAATGAAAACCGAGATATCTGGATAAATTCGTTTCCGAGTACGATTTTAGCCCTTTACAGCGTTGCCAAATTTTATCCTTACACTCCCAATTCGGGGACTTTTGAGATTTTAATAAGGACACCCGTACCTACCTGGAAACCCAACATTTGCTTTTGTATGGATTGGTCTGAAGGTGCGGCCTATTTTTCACTAAATGCAGTGGACTAGTAATAGATTTAACAAAACCACGTTTGCTTCTTCCAGAATATCTTGAGGAACTTCGTCTTCACATTCGGAATATTATAAACTTTTTGGAAGTTTGTTTATTTTGAAAACAGAAGCAACCTTAGCAACGTTCCATGTACTTTGATTTTTAAAAATATTTACTTATCTGAATACCTATTATGACATTTTGACATATTTGGTTTTTTGATTGTCATGCATAAGAAAATATAATAAAACACATGTAAAATCAATGTAAAAAACACTGTAAATGGTCGTAGAAAAAATCATATGTATTATACAGGAGCAAAGTGCCATTTCCTCCCTTGGATATTGATGCCCTCCGCTTCGCGTAGGGCATCAAACTATCCGCGGGAGGAAATTATGCACTTTTCTTCCTTGTTATACAAATAGCTATTGTTGTGTTGCGACTTTTTGATTTTATTTTTTCAAAAAATTTTCTGACCGAATATTGACAAATGCCTCATAATTTTTTGACAACCTCAAGCACGTTGCTTGGTAATAGCCCTCCGCCTTCGGCGTCGGGCTATTACCAAGCAACGTGCTTTCGATTGTATAAAATTATCTCGTACATTATCAATGTCCTAGGGATATTATAGCCGATAATTTTAAAACTACGTTGCAGCATTGACGATAATATAGAACACCATGCAAAAACAATATTAACACACAGCCACAAGACCTCATTAGACCTCATAATATTTAAATAATCTTTAAGTATTTAATGAATAAATAGAGTACTCAAATAATTGTGGTCACACATTCCGCACAATATAAATTTGTCTTTTAACAATAGAACGTAATTTCCCTTTGTAAATGATATTAAATTCAATCATATCTACCTTTGTATTCAGATTGAGATAGATAGACAGACAGCCAGGGGTGGAACACCTAATGCTATTTACTCCTAAATTTTGACATAAATTAATTTTTAAAAATTAATGTCACATTTTAAACTCCTTAAACAATTTTCTAAAAAAAGATATTCTTGTTTGACATCGATAAAGCGATGTGTTTTTGAGAAAAAAATCATTTTACTGATAAGGGACTAAGGAATACTAGTAATATAAACTACCGCATGATACCTGTGAGAAAAGAATTTAATAAATTTAAACGTCAAATTTGAGTAGCAAGTAATAAGTAAGTTGTAATAGTAATTCCAAGCAGGAAAACTTTTGAACGGGTAAACCGTCGAGTACGAGGAACAGTGGATATCCATCTTAGTAATAAAAAACAAAATAATAAAAATTAAATAATAAATAACTATTTAAAAAAATAATCCTATTAATTTTTAGGGAGCGTGGAACCGAAACGAGGAGGTGAAGGTGGTCTTAGAACTATTCGTACAGTTGTACTAGAAGAAGCTGTATTAGATGCTGTAGCTGAAGACTCATCAATAAGCGTTAGGAAGCTCTCAGCGCAATTTAACACTTCGAAGACGATGGTTCCCAGAATTTTGACAGAACAGCTTCTCCATCCTTTCCACATCCAGTTCATGCAATGTTCCCGGACGACTACCCTGCTCGAGTTCAATATGCTAATTGGTTCCTGAAAAAGTAACAGGAAGACCGCAAGTTTATTGGTAGTGTTTTGTTCACGGATGAAGCAGGATTTCGCAGGTATGATGTAATAAATTCTCACAATCTACATAGTTGGAACGATGCAATTCCAATGCAATTCCAATGCAATTATTCAAACTCATCACCAACGACAATTCCAAATACGTCTGGGCAGGGATAATGGGAAATTATTTAATAGAGTCATTTGTTTTGGAAAATCGGTTAAATGGTGAAAATTACTTAACGTTTCTACAAGAAAATCTAGATGGTTTATTTGAAGATGTGCCATTAGCAACTATAAGAAACATGACGTACATGCATGATGGAGCCCCTCCTCATTTCAGCATCACAGTCAGGGAATATTTAGATCAAAAATTTCCCCACCGATGGATTGGCCTAGGAGGTCCAGTATCATGGCCTCCTCATTCTCCTGATCTAAACCCATAAGATTTTTTCTTTTGGGGTCATCTCAAAAATTTAGTGTATAAAACACTGGTACAAGCAAGGGAAGAGATGTTACAAAGAATCACTGCCCAATGTGAAGCCATTGGAACAACCCTGGAATGCTATTTCAGGTTCAGCGATCCAACTTATCTCGCTTGCGAGAATGTATTCTTGTACAAGGTGCTCACATCGAACATTTATTTTAGTTATGTAGTTATTGTAATTATGTGTGTATTGTAGTTGTAGTATGTAGTTATGTGTTGAAGAAATGTCAGTCTTTGTCCCTTATCAGTAAAATCATTTTTTCTCAAAATCGATGTCAAACAAGAATATCTTTTTTTAGAAAATTGTTTAAGGAATTTAAAAATGTGACCTCAAAAATTAATTTATGTCAAAATTTAGGGGTAAAAAGCATATTGGGGTGTTCCTGGCTTCCTAGACAAGATACAAAGGGTGCCATATTTCTGGAATAAAGATACTCATTTAATACATATGTACACAGTCCAAATTTTATTAAAATCGATAGAACGGTTTGAAAAGAATACTGGGACAAAATAACCGGACAACAACATGGTAAAACCTTTATTAAGGAACCATCCAGAAAGAAAACTGAAGAACTGCTGTCACTAAGCAGGAATCAGCTCCGCATAATCACTGGCTTCCTAACAGGGCACTGCGCCCTGAAAGGACACCTTCACAAAATGGGATTATTCAACGGGGACCTAAAATGCAGACAATGCAATAGGGCAACGGAGACATCCCACCACATCCTGTGCGACTGTGAGGCTCTGGATCACAGAAGACAGGCAATATATGGACAACCAAGACTGAGTCCAGAAGAATATGAAACCAAACCTGCGATGGGGTTGTACAAACTAGTGCAAGGGACCAGAGTGCTGGATTGGTTATCATAATACTAATGGGAGAATATCACAATAAGCCCAAGAGGCTGCAGTGACTCCGGAAACGTAAGTTAGACGGCTTCCGGGAAAAAAAAAAAAAAAACATAACATGTTTTTTTATTATGTATTCTTATTAATAAACACATAATATTTTTATGTATTACCGTTTCAATGGAGTTTTGTAGAAAATATATGTATGTATGTATGTATGTACTGTGAAAAATACATCTCGTTATTTCAAAAAAATATGTAGGCTGCTCCTAAAATGTTCAATATGTGTAATCCAAGCAGTTGTTTTTCATTTATTTATTTATTAATATATCGCGTTTCTAACCAATTTATACTCTTTTTCTCTATTTGTTGTAATTAGTACGTAAGTAAATTTTTTTTCAATTTTATTCAATTTTATTCACAATTTTTTCACATACATACTATGGCTTTTTATAATTGTATAACAGAATGTTTTGTTAATGTGGTTTTGTTGGTACCTAGGTAGTTATTAGACAATAGTCACCTGTACGTACCCGATCTTACAAAAGGGAAAAAAATCAATATAATAGCTATTAACATTTTAACCATAAAGATTGAAATTAAAATAGAATAATTGAATGAGCAGATATAGTGAGATGGCAAATTCAATCATGTCTGTTAATTTGACATAATTTTGGCAAATACGATAAAATTCTGTAAAACATACAATTTACATACTTTGCTAAATTTTTTGGGATAATTTATATTCTTTATAGCTAAGGGTAACAAATTATAGAATTTTGGGCCTAAATAATTCATAATTTTTTTATTTATATTTGTTCTATTTTTGGGTATTAGTAAGTGCTGGTTTACTCTAATTCTAGTGTGTGGTATAATGTTTTACTTTTGCATGCTTGTGCATAAAACAGCAAGTTGACAGAACGAATAGGCTGCGAACGTTACATATCTTATCAGAGTATAGCAGTTTTGTTGTGTATAATCGGTTTTTTATAGATTATTTTAAGAATTGTGTTTTGTGCCACAGCAAGCTTTTTTAAAGAGTTGTTGTATAGACCACCCCATACTACTATGCCGTATCGAATGAGCGATTCTATTAGGGATTGATACAGGGTTAGTAAAAGATTTTGGTTTAAGAATTGTCGTAACAGGTAAAATTTGTATATGAGGCATCTAATTTTTTTTGTAAGATATGTTGTGTGCTTGTCCCATTTCAGGTTTTTATCAATTATAATACCTAAATATTTGATATCTTCAATTGGTTCTGTTATGTTATCTATTTTTATGCTCGTATATCTGGGATGGTTTACCAAGATAATAGAAAATGCGATATATTTTGTTTTCTCTGAGTTGAGCGATAACTTGTACATATCGAGCCAAAGTTTTACTTTATGTAGACCTAACTTTACTTTTTCTTTACATTCCTCCCATGTGGTTCCATTGAATATTAGCACAGTATCGTCAGCGTAAGAGATAATTCTACCATTGATATCCATTTTTGTCAGGGAGTTTATGTATATATTAAATAGAATTGGACTTAGTACGGTACCTTGTGGTACACCAATTTGTATTACCTCCTTATCGCTTAACGTTTCTCTAATTTTAACATATTGAAATCTATTGGTCAAATAGTTTCGAAAGACTGTCTGCACAATGCCTCTTACACCACAGTTCTCAAGAGCACTAAGGAGTTTTTCGTGAGACACTGTGTCGAATGCCTTTGCCAAGTCTAAAAAGACTGTTATGCATTTTTTCTTATTGTCTAGTTGATCTGTTATTTCTTTTGTTAACTCGTACATAGCGTCTTCGGTACTTAAGCCCTCTCTGAATCCAAATTGATTAGGTGAAAGCAGATTACACTGGCCGACAAAAGTAATAGGCAAAAAACCTTCTTGAATATGTAACCTTAAAGGGTAATATCGCCGTAGGGGGGCGCTCTAAGAAAAAAAATTATACGTACTTTTAGTATTATTTTGACCCAAACTATACGTTCCCGAAGTATTGCCCCATAGTGACTGTGTAATAACGATCGGATGCCATCTATAAAATTAAATATCTCCGAAACTATCAACCCTACACAAATATATAAAAAGAACAAATTCATTCTTAGCTTATAGGCTTCATTTTTAAAGTCCACTATATTCTCTCTAAAACTAATATGTATTAAGATTTTTGCAGAGAAACAAGAATACTACGTTTTTTCCAAAATTTCTTTAGAGCTTAAAATGCAATTGTTTTTTAAAGCAAGCGCTGCAAGAGGACGAAAAAATTTAAGCGTGTAAGTCATACTATATATTAAATAAAAACAGTATATGGGAATATGTTTTTTTAATTACTGACTACTTATATTACCCAACGTCTTCATTAATTCTTATGCTGTAGAAATAGACAAAAAATCATTTGAAAGCCAAATGAATAGTTTTTCATTTAGGTTGTGCCATAGTTTCTGATATATTTAACATTTGAACTAAATACTTTTAATAGGGGAAGCCCACGATGCTAAATGGGGATTTACTCGAGCGTCGTGGGGACTTACTGGATTTTGAAGATTAGATGGTAGAAAGAAAAAAAAGTTTATGATGTATACCCTTTCACCGGTGGTGGGACGTTTACAGGCTTTCAAAAATGTAAAAAAAAACAGTCACATGGAAATACTCGAGCGTATCAGATATTGATAGTGTATATGCCCCACGCGTCTCCGATGACGGAAGTATGTTAATCTGCCGGTTTGCATGATGGGGGCGGTCGTACGGAAGGGTTAAAAATGGTGAAAAAAAAATTTACTCGAGCGCGTCAGATATTCAGAGGGGATGTTAAGTGAACCCGAACGAAGCTCCCATTCAAAAGACTGACGATTCGGATGTGACGCAAGCTCGTGGCGGCTTTTTGAAAATGCAAAAAAAATCGCCATTTTGAAATACTCGATATTTTCATACAGACGGTTAAGCTTGATGTCCTGGTCGTGCTGATCAATAATCTGACGATTATTTGGAGGGATTTTCTTAATCTGACGGTTTGAAAAAAATTTTTGTTTTTGTTGAAATTTGTAAAAAAGTTTTTTATTTTATTTTCTGCACACGTAAATCTATTTATTTTAATTATAATACATATAAACACATATATTATATATACTTTCGGTAATCTCTTTCTCTGATAAAATTACAAATGATAAATACTTAAATAGAGGTAAAAAAAATGTATGGGCGAGGTTAATAAAAAACGATATTTTTTAACTTTTTGTTAGTTTTATTGATGAGTAATAACTTTAGAGAATTCACAAAAAATTAGTAAAATAAAATAAAAATGTTAAAAATAAATTTTTTTTAATTTTCATCTTCATCCGTAGAATTATCATCATACAGCAAGTCTGGTTCGATTTGGTCATCAATTTCATCCACAGCTTGCATATCTGTGATTTCCTGAGGATCGGTTTGCTCCGACGATATTCCCAAACCGTCTTGCATTTTTTTTATTGTTTCCGACGTAAATTTAACAATCTTTTGAGACGTATTTTGACCACAAAACACACACTTCATATCTGATGCGCTCGAGTATTTCCAACTATCGATTTTTTTTTTACTATTCTGATCGGCTGCCCTATACGCGCGGCCCTATATAGAGGGCTTAGATATGGTGGAGGTACTCAACAGGGTGCAAGGTATCTCCCATATGTTAATCTGCCGCGCTTGAGTAAATCCCAAAATCCCCTATTGGGCTCCTCTATTATTGGCTTATAAACGTTCGGATGCCACCTTTATACTTCCAGATCTCGAAAACCAATAACTCTACAGAAATTAGAAAAAAATGTAATTCAGCCTCAATCTAGTAACTTTTTTGTTTGACTTTAGCATATTTTCGCTCAATGTAATACCTTTCGAGTCGAAAACCTATTTGAAATACCTCTGTTTCAAGCTAAAATCCCAATTTTCTAGTCGTTATAACTTAACTTATAAATAAGCAAGCCTCATAATACAGAAACTTTTGGTTGATGCATGTACTATTAAGTTACGAAAAATGGACGAAATCCGTTTCATATGGCATTATTCCGAAGTTAAGATCTCTAGTTACTGTACTAACTTCACACTTGCACAGTTTAAAGTGAGATAAAATGATGAAAAACGTGATTTCTAATTAGAAAGGAATTTCTTTTCCATCTACCACAAAAATTAAACCAAATAAGCGTTATTTCCAACTCTGTTTAATTTTAATGCCTCAGTTAGCGGGTGGCTAATATGAATTTTGACAATAAACACTGTCGAGTAATCCCTACAGCAGCAATATTGCCGTAATTTTTTGTGATGGTGTTCCTTTTATTATTACTAATGGTATCATTTTTTGCGGTACGCACGATGCCCCTTTTACGTCATCAGCGAAATTCCGATCCTGAGCAGTCGCGTCTGTGTACGTTGCCAAATTTGTGTGTAGATAACGACTTTACTGTCGATGGTCCAGGCCTGGATATGCGGTAAGCTCAGTGATTACAGTGTGTTAAGGATTAGGGGATTCCTGACAATTTGTTTCGTTATTTAATTCAATAAAGGGTCCGGAAGAATTTCTCAAATTAAATTATAAATTATGTCTATAGTGCAAACTTCCTAATAGAACTGATGAAACATTAGGATAAACTGGAATTATAAAATTCAATAAGCCATATTAATATGGGTGCCTACAGCGAAAAAGATGCAAAACTTAGAAATAATGTTGTGTGTACTGACATTTTTTCATAGGTGATTCTTGTAGTAAAAGTTATCTCATTTTCTTTTTCTTTATTCAAATAGGCTCAGAATGTGATAAAACTTCAAGATTTTAAGTTTGAGCAAAAAAAAATCTGTCTCTCTCTGTCTGTCGGTCTGTCGGTCTGTATGTCGGTCCGTCTATCTGTCTATGCCTGTAACATTTTTTTGTGCTCGTAATTACTCTGGAACCGTAACTTCAAATTTAGTACACATAGGTATGTATTATAGTGGAATCTGGAACTAGATTGTATTTTTATATTATTCCGTTGAAAGGTTGGAGGTAAATGGGGGTAAACAGGCAAAGCAAGTAATAGTCTATAAAATAAGAATTTAGTACATGCACAAGAAGCCAAGGTCCCAAATATTTTTTTGGTATCAGCTACCCCCACTATCACCCTCACTACCACTTCCACGATTTCATTAAAAGGGAAAAAAAATAAAATTTTGATTCAGTGTGTGTACGAAAACCAAAAGTTTCACCCCCACTATCACACTTCAACTACCACCACCATTGTGGCATATCGTGTTATGGGTTTTTGGGGCAGATGATTTCAAATACTATATTGTTAAAGTGAGGTAGCTCAACGTCGAATTTCGCGTTAATGTGGACACACCGGACAAAACCACCAAATTTTTTCTAGGTACTGGTTAGGTACATAGCTTTCAATTTTTGATAGGAACCAACTTCTCCGTCATCCATATGGATTTTATAGCTGCCATTTTCAAATATAGGAATATTATCAATATCTCGGCTTCTAAATCACTTAGGACCGCAAACGCCTAAGAATACATCTGCCCTCATACGCAAAAAGGCCGCTAAGTGCAAATAAACTGTTTACAGTTAACGGCGTTTTTGGGTATCAGGGCAGACATATTTGGGGTCAGGGAATACAACTACACAATATATTTATTCACTAATATATGTACCAATTGCAAACTATTCACCCATGAACTGTTTTGTCTGGTATGTCCACATTGTCTAATATGTTTTTTATTTTGTTTCAGACTGAACTGTAATACAATATGGATTGGAACAATAGGGTGGGCCGAATTTTAACAATTTCGGAATTTCGATTTGGAATAGTGAGGGAAAGTTGCGTTTTGGCAATACAAAGAAAATGTTTATTTTCGATTTTTTTGTCAATTTAGTTTTTTCACCCTCTACCGAGGGTTAAAAAATTCGAATATTTTGAAAAACTGAAATTTGCAAATTTGACTTGGAATAAGGTGGAAAAGCTTCCTTTTGACAAAAGAAAGAAAATATCTATCTTTAATTTTTTCATCAATTTGCGTTTTCCACCCTCTACAGGGGGTTAAAAAATTAAAAACAACGATACAATTCAGGTTTCCGAGTTCACCAAAGAATAGCGTGAATTATATTCCGTATTTTTATACATTTGGCTTTATTATCCGTTACCAACCCTCAAAAATGATGCTTGTAGAGCAGCTCTTCGCTTTTTTAACATGTATTAAGCCAATAATAAATATTAAAAACTGAACTGAACTCACCGCGGGGAGGTGGCTGCTTAGCGAGTTCCATCCCACCCCCCCCCCCCCTCTTCCTAAACTCAAGTTATTTATTGGTTAAAGTCTTGTTTAGTTTGAAACTGTGGCATTGATCTTCGTGAATCTACATTTGCTTTAATAGAACCATCCCTTTTATCTATGCCAACAACTGAACATGAAGCTTCCGTCATTAATTTTATATATCTTTATACCGCTTGAGTGTGACATGGATATGACTCAAATTCTAAAATTTTCTCAGGATCATTTATGAAATGCTTGATACCTTCAGCGCTCATGCTTTGTAATATCGGAGGACAGGTAATCTCATTTTCCTGCCAGTTAATCAAATCGATGTAATCATCAGCGTCAAAATTATGTTTTGGTATTGTAAAAATCCGAATATTATGTTGATTATCTTCAAGAGCAAGTTCTCTAACAAACTGACGAGAATCGCATAACATACACAACAAAATGTTCTCTGTATGTGCTAAATCACAGGGTCAATAATACTTTTTAATTTTTGGCTTAAATATCGGCTCACCTTAATAGTTTGCAAAATATGCTTTGCTCCATGTTTAAATGATGGAATAAATTTTATTAGAAACCACATGGGAGCATATACTTTTAAAATAAAAACGTACTCTAAAAACATCCAGAGAACATTTTGTTGTGTATGTTATGCGATTTTCGTCAGTTTGTTAGAGAAGTTGCTCTTAGACTGATTATCAATGCGAAAGAAAAAAAAAACTAATGAAGATAATCAACATAATATTCGGATTTTTACAATACCAAAACTTAGTTTTGACGCTGATGATTACATCGATTTGATTAACTGGCAGGAAAATGAGATTACCTATCCTCCGATATTACAAAGCATGAGCGCTGAAGATATCGAGCATTTCATAAATGATCCTGAGAAAATTTTAGAATTTGAGTCATATCCATGTCACACTCAAGCGGTGGAACGATATGTAAAATTAGTGACGGAAGCTTCATGTTCAGTTGTTGGCACAGATCAAAGGGATGGTTTTATTAAAGCAAATATAGATTCACGAAGATCAATGCCACAGTTTCAAACTAAACAAGACTTTAACCAATAAATAACTTGAGTTTAGGAAGAGGGAGGGTGGGATGGAACTCGCTAAGCAGCCACCTCCCCGCGGTGAGTTCAGGGTTTTTTAATATTTATTATTGGCCTAATACATGTTAAAAAAGCGAAGAGCTGCTCTACAAGCATCATTTTTAATGGTTGGTAACGGATAATAAAGCCAAATGTATAAAAATACGGAATATAATTCACGCTATTCTTTGGTAAACTCGGAAATTTGAATTGTATCGTTGTTTTTAATTTTTTTAACCCCCTGTAGAGGGTGGAAAACGCAAATTGATGAAAAAATTAAAGATAGATATTTTCTTTCTTTTGTCAAAAGGAAGCTTTTCCACCCTATTCCAAGTCAAATTTGCAAATTTCAGTTTTCAAAATGTTCAAATTTTTTAACCCTCGGTAGAGGGTGAAAAAACTAAATTGACAAAAAAATCGAAAATAAACATTTTCTTTGTATTGCCAAAACGCAACTTTCCCTCACTGTTTCAAATCTAAATTCCGGAATTATTAAAATTCGGCCCACCCTATGGAACAAGTGCAGGATCTGTCAGAAAACAACTTCAGAAAATCTAAAATGTCCACTCAATGAACATGGAATCGAAGACAAGACAACACCATACCAGTCTTTCTTGAACAATATCAATGAGTTTAGAAGCTTTTAGCCAGTCAATGAACTGGTCCAAAACCATGGTGCATGGCACAAATCTTGTTACGTCAAGTTCAGCAATTTGAAGTTGGATAGAGCTAAAAAGCGGAGGCAGCTATAACTGTGGAGAAATGATCTCGGCGTGAAGCGAGTGACAAAATGTTATGTTTGGAATGTTATGTCATGGAAACGAAGGACTCCTTCATGAATTTCGAACATTAACAGCTGATACGAGCATAAGGAAAATGGCAACAGAACTGCAAGAATGTAATTTACAATTACCATAGAAGTGGAAACCTGTGTAACTTGCAATTTCTTTACGCCCTAACTTCGCAGTCTTAGCTAACAAAAGGACATCATGTTCGTAATCCCTTGACATGGCCTTCTGCAGCATTTCCCGCATGCCTTCTTCAAACACCAAAACTTCATACTTTCCATCACTTTGTTCTTGCGCTTGTGGAAAGTAAGCTAGCACTTTCTCCTTCAGTCTAGTTCTGTTAATTTCCTTCTCAACGCCAAGGATTTTTAATCGGTTCTCATACAGTTCATGCAACTTTGAAAATTTAAAGTGGAAGGACCCATCTGCCTCACAGTTCTCTATATGAGTTTAAAGCTTCACAAGTGCTATAGCCTTTATCTGACTTTCCTCTGCAAATACTCCCACCAAGTCCTGCTCCAGTTTCCTTAGGTGGGAGCGGTAGCGATTTTTCTCAGTGCTGTATAACATTACAGATGATATTTGGCGTCAAAGGCAATGAGATCACTACCTTCTAATGTTGCCAACAACTTGGTATCTTGCAGTTCTGTTGCCATTTTTCGTATGCTTGTATCAGCTGTTATTATTGGAAATTCATGAAGGAGTCCATCGCTTCCATGACATAACAAACACGCCATTTTGTCACTCATTTCACGCCGAGATCGTTTCTCCACAGTTATGCTGCCTCATGAAGTATTTCCCCGCTTTTTAGCTCTATCCAACTTCAAATTGCTGAACTTGACATAACAAGATTTGTGGCATGCACCATGTTTTGGCCCAGTTCATCCGCACTCATGTCGCTTCCAAAATTTAGTTTCACTGGCAATGACTCCAAGCTTCTAAACTCATTGATGTTGTTCAAGAAAGACCGGTATGGTGTTGTCTTGTCTTCGATTCCATGTTCATTGAGTGGACATTTTAGATTTTCTGAAGTTGTTTTCTGACAGATCATGCACTTGTTCCAATCCATATTGTATTACAGTTCAATCTGAAACAAAATGAAAAACATATTAGACAATGTGGACACACCAGACAAAACAGTTCATCGGTGAATAGTTTGCAATTGGTACATATATTAGTGAAAAAATATATAGTGTGATACTTTTAAAAACTGTGTAGTTGTATTCCCTGACCTCAAATATGTATACTTAGGCACCAAGTTTGCGGTCCTAAGTAATTTAGAAGCCGAGATATTGATAATATTCCTATATTTCAAAATGGCCACTATAAAATCCATATGGCCGACAAAGAAGTTGGTCCGTATTAAAAATTGAAAGCTACGTACCTAACTAGTACCTGGGAAACATTTGGTGGTTTTGTCCGGTATGTCCACATTTTCATGATAAGCTGCCCTACTAGCACAAAAATAGGGAATAATAAATGATTTTAATGAAAATAAAAAATGTTTGGTAACATGTTTGGATTTAACTAAAACATTTGATACTATCTACAGTATCTACTATGAATTATTGTTATTGAAACAGTTAGAGTTTTTAGATATTAAAGATTTTCGAGGAACACCTTACAGGGAGATATCAGCGAGTAAAAATTAACGACATATATATACTGTGGCTCCCCGTTACAATGGATATTCCCTAGGGTAATGTACTGAGGCTCATATAATTTTTAGTGTATAAATAAAGGGTGTATAAATAAAGGCTGATGATAGTGTGTGATTTTTGTAAATGTGTGAAAGTATGTACAAAACATCAGCACGAAGAAAGTGAAAACTGAAAGTCTGGTTAAGCCTAAAGTTTGATAAAACTAAATTTGTAATTTCATAAAACATCACTTGAAAAAATGCAATATTCAAACAAACGCTAAATGCATTGCTTTTGAGGAAACAAATTACATCAAATACCTAGTAGTAGTTACTAGTTGTCTAATTGATCGGTATCTAAAATGAAGAGATCATGCAGAGTATATAAGAGGGCGGCATAAAAGGCTATTACATACATTTTTATCAAATATGGGATATTTTAAATATAAAACTATTGATGATAATTTATAGTGTCTTAGGTTACTCCATAATGAGATTATATATTCTGTATATTGCCTGAAAGTAATACAATACACCATTTAAAAAATAATGTCTAAAAAGAATTATAACTATATCACCAGTGTTGTAAAATGAGTTTGGCATATTCGCAGTAACAGAACTATACTTACCAAGTTTCACTATGAGCATTAAGTAATACTTCAAAGCTATCAAAGCCATCCCATGAACACGTTGCATGAACGAAAGAAGTTAATTCGATCACATTGCCATTGTATATAAAGGTCATACAAAACGATTTTAATTTTACTACTGTCCAAAGTTATATAATGTGCTTTCTAAAAATTAAAAAAAAATTAGAAATAAAACTAAATTGTAGAAATATAGGAAATATTTGTTAATGAATATTTTGAGACTAGTAAAATATATTTATTACCATTGTCTAAATGTTGGTTGAGGCATTTTCTTCATTTTTCTGGGTGTTTCTTGTTGGGATCCTCTTCCACGCGTATATTCTTCTAAAACAATATCCCTGAAATCTAGAAAATAATACAGTTATCCAGTATCTTACTGGAAAATAACCTCTACGCCTGTGAATTTTACGTCAAAGGAGCAGGCGTTTTTTGACAAATGGTGAATAAGAACAGACAAATAAAAATAATGTATTTTGCTGACGTTTCGGAAACAGAATCTGTTTTCTTTCTCAAAGTTTTATTAAGAAAATATTTATGTGCTATTACGTGTATATTAAATACACAGCTTTAAGAATATATTTATCATAATCAATATCCTTAAATACTTATTATTTACACAGAACTGTTCATATAGCTGAAAGTTTCATTTTAAACAATGTTAAAGATTAAGAGGATAATCTGCGTTAAGACAAAACATATTTTCATTGATATATATGAAAAAGGTATATACGGGTGGGCGTGCACCTTTGATCAATGAAATATGCCGACCAAGTAAAAAGGCGGAGAATAACATATTGTGTAATATATAAGAGAACTAGTTCAAACATATTTCTGTCGTACAGAGTCGAATTTCGCGTTGGGTGCACAAGAATTTTTATTTAAAGTAATTTGAGTAGGAAAACTGAATGCGGTTGTAGTGATTCCTTAGGCAGTGGTTTTTAATTAAAAGAAAAAACTATCTGTAAGTACATAATGTATATTTACAGTGTACAGGGTGTCCTAGTTAACGTGTTATGTCCGATTTTCTCGGTAGTTTTTGAGATAAGTATTTTTTTTTTTTTTTCGGGGAATCTATGCCGCTAAGAAACATATAATTGAACATCAAAGAAGAATTGATCGGATTATTTATGTTCTTAATTGACTATTAAAGCATTAAAGGAAAGTAAAAAAAGGCATGTAAATTTTAAATATCACTTCCGGTTTACATGGCAATGGCGTTCTTTTTCTTGAAAATAGAATATTGATTACTTCCAC
Organism: Rutpela maculata; assembly: GCA_936432065.2. Lineage (NCBI taxonomy): Eukaryota > Metazoa > Arthropoda > Insecta > Coleoptera > Cerambycidae > Rutpela > Rutpela maculata. The sequence goes on from OW386293.2 coordinate 87,209,017, forward strand.
ATCCAGTGGTAGTATAGTAACAAAAAAATTTTTGAAAATTTTTATTGTTCAAATAGGCTTAGACTGTCATGAAAGGTCGACATTTTAAGTTTGAGCGAAAAAAAAATTCTGCCTGTCTGTCTAACTTTTTTGTGCGCACACTTATGTACTTTAACGGGATCTGGAACTAGATTATATTTTCATCTTATTCCATCGAAGGGTTGGGTTGTAAATTGGGGTAAATGGGGAGGTAAACAGGTAAATCAAGCAGGTAAGAGTCCGTAAAATTGGTATTTAGTATATATAAGAGAAGCTAGGGTCTCGAAAAAATTTTTGACATTAGCTACCATTACCACCCCTACCCCACTTTTTAAGGGGACGAAAAAAAGTGTGATTTAGTGTATGTACAAGAACCAAAAACCTCAAAATATTTTTTTACTTCATAGGCCAAGAATTTTTATTGAAAAATTACCAAAAATCCTCGTTATGTTGGGGTGATGCCTATTACGAATAACTGGCAAAATAAGGATACATATATTACTTCAACATCCAGTGGAAGTATAGTAACGACAAAAAAATTTTTTTAAAATTTTTATTGTTCAAATAGGCTTAGAATGTCATGAAACGTCGAGATTTTAAGTTTGAGCAAAAAAAATTCTGTCTGTCTGTCGGTCTAACTTTTTTTTTGTGCGCACGTTTACTCTGGAACCGTTTGAGATACTGACTTGAAATTTAGTACACTTATGTACTTTAACGAGATCTAGAACTAGATTATATTTTCATCTTGTTCCGTCGAAGAGTTGGGGGTAAATTGGGGTAAATTTGGGGTAAATAGGTAAATCAAGCAGGTAAGAGTTCATAAAATTGGTATTTACTATATACAAGAGAAGCTAAGGTCTCAAAAAAAATTTTGGCATTAGCCCCCACCCCATTATTAAAGGGGATGAAAAAAAATTTAATTTAGTGTGTGTACAAGAACTAGAAACCTCAAAATATTTTTTTACCTTATCCACCCCCACTACCACCCTCTATCACCAATCTCACCCTATTACCGATGCGGGGTATCGTTTTATGGGTTTTTGAGGTAGAGAATTTCAAATATTATATTATTAAACAATTATTTCCACATACAACATTTTTTCGTTGTGAGTGACTTGGATAGAAAATCTGGATGTGGAAGTTGGGCAGAGGTTTTTTTTATTGTTAAATTAGTGTACAATATCGATAATTCTACCATTCCCAATTGAAATTAAAATTTTGTGGACATGCCTATTGAAAGTCGCATTTCGGAGATATGAACTTTACTTTGCTTATTTTTAAAGGAACACTCCATATATGTACCATTTGAAACGCCATAAAAAAAGCTTTGTATTTATAATATAATACATGGTACTTATCTTAAACAAATTTTGTCTAATTTACTATAAATTTACAATTTATCAAATTAGCCATGGAAAACAAAAGTATGTAAATTAAAATAAACAATATGTTAGTTCTGTCTAATTTCACTTTATTTTAAATAAAATGGAGAATTTCAATAATTGATACAGTGTGTTTCACTTGAAATGGTAACACCCCAATAACTTTATTTTTTTTCCGATTTGAATCGCATTTTACTTAAGTATAGAACAAACTAGTATCTACTTATGATCAGAAAAACATTCGCCTCCTACGGTACCAAAGCCACCTGCGGTACCAAAATATGTGGAGAAAATCGGAAAATCATATTAGGCATTTTTTTATCGGAAAATTTTGTTAATAAAACTTGTTCAGAATTGTCCAAAATGGCCAAAATTTAATCAAAATTAAAAAATGAAAAACTTGAAATTTAAAAAATTTTGAAAATAATTAGGTATTTAAAAAAAAACTGTTTTACAACTACCTGGCAGCTTGGGTTTAATTTCAAACAAAATTGTCATAGTACAGTTTTCTAAACGAAAAAACCCATTCAAATGATATTTTCGGACTTTATTTTAATAAAAATTTATATATTTTTTTTGATTAAATTTTGGACTTAAGGTTTCTGAACAATTCTTTCATTAACAAAATTTTCCAATAAAAATATGCCTAATATGATTTTTTGATTTTATCCGCATATTTTGGTACCGCAGGTGGCTTTGCATTTGTAGGACGTGAATTTTTTTCTGGTAATAAGTAGATCCTAATTTGTTCCATAAGTAAAATTAGATTCAAATCGGAAAAAAAATTTAAAAAGTGAAACAGACTGTATATATTTTTCGGACTACCATGACTTAATGTAAGAAAATATAAAACTTAATATCTACTATAGTTTTTAAGAAAAATACTGGGTCATATATCATTGAAAAGATTTTTCTATGGCCTTTCAAATGGTGTAAAAATATATGGGGGTGTTCTATTTAAAAAAACCGCTGCCCAAGGAATCACTACTTCCGCATCCAGATTTTCGATCCAACTCATTCACAACGAAAAAATTTAGTAATGGGGTGGGGGTGGCTAATGCCAAACATTTTTTGAGACCTTAGCTTCTCTTGTATATACTAAATACCAATTTTCTGGACTCTTAGCTGCTTGATTTAGCTGGTTACCTCAAATTTACCTCAATTTACCCCCCAACCCTCTGACGGAACAAAATGAAAATATAATCTAGTTCCAGATCTCGTTAAAGTACATTTGTGTACCAAATTTCAAGTCAATATCTTAAACGGTTACAGAGTAAACGTGCGCACAAAAAAGTTACAGACCGACAGACAGAAATTTTTTTTTCGCTCAAACTTAAAATCTCGACGTTTCATGACATTCTGAGCCTATTTGAACAATAAAAATTTAAAAAAATTTTTTTTGGCGTTACTATACTTCCACTGGATGTGGAAGTAAAACCAAGGTAAAGCTCATATCTCCGAAATTCGACTTGTTTGAATTGTTTTGCTGAAATGATGTTTGGAAAATACATGTGATATCTCATAACTTTTATTTTTGAACGTATTTACGTAACTCCAAAAATAAAGAAGTTAAATGAGGTTCTAACGTTTGCACACCCACCCTGTATTGTTGACTATAATAAGGAACTTTAGTCTAGTTATTATAAAAAACACGTTCTCAAATAAATTAAACATGTTCTGATAGAACATATTAATAATAATAATTTTTTGTTTTTATGTCTTTGGTGTTTTTCAAAAAAATTGCCGCGCTTGGATTTTACCCTATAGCCCCCCCCCCTAAATCCGCCACTGACTGCGCTCCGTCAGAAACCCTAAAATACCTATATGCATGTTTGGAGCATATTTAATGTCCGATATATCAAAAAATATTACAGCTAGATCCTTATATGTTTGAAATCGGGGATAAAGGATCTAAAAGAATATGTAAAAATATACAGGGTTTTTCATTTAAAAAGCAACCTTCATTGTTATATCACGTGACATATCCAAGCAATTGTTTTTTAATTGCATTTAAAAAAATATGTATACAACCTTACAACTCTTATACGAAACTTTTTTTTGTTTCCAATAATAACATAAATAAAGGGGGGTCAAAATATAGTTATAATTCGTCCGCTGTCTTGGATTCCTAAATTTTTACCAAAAATTCGTAACCCGCATCCCGAAAATCCCCAGATATCGATTTTCATTCGAATAGGATCACAGATGACAAAATTCATCCGCCATCTTGGTTTCCTAAATTTTGACCAAAAATTCGTAACCCGCATCCCCGAAAACCCCCAGACATCGATTTTCAGCCAAATAGGACCATAGATGACGAAATTCGTCCGCCATCTTGGAGTCCTAAATTTTTATCAAAAATTCGTAACCCGCATCCCCGAAAACCCCCAGATATCGATTTTCAGTCGAATAGGACTATAGATCGCGAAATTCGTCCGCCATCTTAGATTCCTAAATTTTGACCAAAAATTCGTAACCCGCATCCCCGAAAACCCTCCGATATCGATTTTTAGTCAAATAGGACCATAGATGACGAAATTCGTCCGCCATCTTGGAGTCCTAAATTTTGATCAAAAATTCATAACCCGCATCCCCGAAAACCCCCAGATATCGATTTTCAGTCGAATAGGTCCATAGATGACGAAATTCGTCCGCCATCTTGGATTCCTAAATTTTGACCAAAAATTCGTAAACCGCATCCCCGAAAACCCCCAGATATCGATTTTCAGTCGAATAGGATCGTAGATGACGAAATTCGTCCGTCATTTTGGATTCCTAAATATCTTAGCAGTATGAGATTCCTCGGAAAACCTACGTCAGATTGGATTTTGAACCATAAACTTATCTCAGAAACTACCGAGAAAACCCAGCATAGCGCGTTGACTGGGACACCCTGTACATTTTGCTTGGTAATAATTTCGAATAAATTGATTTCTGACCTAACTAAAAACCGCATTCAAATTTTCATAATAAAATTTGTAGGAGTGTTTATACAAAACGGTCCTCTCTATTTGGCACCTTTTATTTATGTATTAACATTTTCAAGAATTTCATCTATTAAGTCATTCCTGTAAGATAAAATAATTTATAAATAAATTTAAGATATTACCAGAACTCCTAAATGCTTCCCTGGCAAGCATTCATTCGCGTCAGGTCTCCATGACAACAAGTTCCTCCCTAAAGTCTGAGAGCGTGTAAAGCTATGCGAATGCCGAGGCGAGTGCCATCTATTGACGGCAAAATTGGAAACTATTTATTGAATCTATGTTTGAAAAACAAGAGGTTATATTTTATCCACGTAATTAATTATGGACTATCTAGGTCGTCACGATTTCGTTTTTTGTAAATTCCAATTTTTCGACGTCCATTTTTTCGTTGATCACGTGTTTTTGACTAAAACAAAAAAATAAAAACGTGACGAACTAGAATATATATTTTAATACATACGTACAAAATTTGAAGTTTCTATCTTAAAAAATAAGCCGAATAATTCGTTTCTTCATTTCACTGACCGCAGATTATACTCTTAACAGAATAACAACTTGACCTATTTTTAGGAGAATTACATGTCTTTTAGCCACTTATTGGTTATTATTAGATAATTTTCTCCCTTGAAAACTTAATTAAATCTCAATTATAACATTTTTGTATATTTGAAATGGTCGTCAATATCATCAAGGAACTATAAATATTTTTTTTAGTTTAAGCAGATCATAAAGACGAATATTATTCACGTAAACATACCGTCAAATTTTAAAATTTGTTTATTTCAATAAGCTGAATTGAATTCAGTTGATTCGAAGTTGTGTGTATCGGAAATCAGAAAAATCTGGAAATTTTGTATATTGTAAATTTTCGTATAAATTTATATAAGTAAACTCTTGCTAAAGTTAGTTGGAAATCTTAAAAAAAGGCCGACGAAGCGCAGACCTTTGATCTGTGTTACTGTGAAAGTACCGCCGCGGTAAAGATCAACGTCGCTTTTTCAATTGACAATAGCAGAGGTATATTGGATATATTTTATGCAGAGGGAATATAAAAAAACGACACGTTTAAGCCCTACTGTCACCAAAGCTCTGAAGCACATTTCAGGGATTTTTATAGAATAATTCTGGATAACTACATAATAAACAATTACATTTTTATCGAGTAGATAATCCTGCCATTTGAGGAATAATTTCATTTGAAATAGCTGTGGGTTTTTGTTATTCTCTCTATGCGTTAAACCGTTTTTCCATATTTATTTAAATTAACAACGTTTTTATAACAAAAAGCACTCACACAATGTGAGAAAATAGCTCTAAATATTTATGGAAATGGATTTTACATACTTTAATTAAAATAAAAAGCATACGCGTGTATATATTTTCCTCACTCGCAAATGAAGTATAAAATATTTTAATGTTCATAAATGTTTCAAATTATTACTGGTCTTCCATTATACAGGAACTTTCAGATTTTTATAGTAGGACGAAACAAAATAAATTAGCTTTAAGACGAAAACGTCTAGTAAATTTATTTTCCTGTTTTCTAAGCAAATTAAATTCTGAAAAAAAATATATTCTTCTTTAAGAAGAACAAAATATTTTTTTATCAGCAGCGAATCCAATGTGGTGGAATAGGACAGGAGTCTCTTACAATTTTTTAACTATGTCACACCTTTTCTCAAAAAAATATATTTTTTTGATAGTCTTCTTATTGATGATCAATCTTGTATTCGATGATATCCAATTGTCGAAAATATCGTATAAAATATCTGAATGTCTGAACTTTAAATATATTATTATGAAGTGATATTATATGTCTGCTCAATAGAGAGCCAGTCACCACTGCATAAAAAGTGAGCGACAGATGTCTGTGATAACTATGTTAACATCGCACATGTCAAATTTCATTAGCCAAATTTCAAATTGCACTTTTTATTACAATTGTGCGAAGTACTCATCAAATAATTATTACACTGAAAATTTGAGGTCGATCCGATATGTAGTTCCAGAAATACACTGCTATAAAATCTAAATCTTCATAAGCTGTGGCGGTCGAATCGCTGACGTAAATCTCTCCCCAGTCCTACCTCTCTTACCTAATAACCTTGCGCACCGCAATCGAATGTCAGTGTTAGTATTATCAGTAAGGAGACCCAGTATCTTCTAGTAGTCAGACATCTAGGCAAGCGGCTCAGCTACGTCTACGTCTCTCGATGCGATAGAGAGAATGCCGTCACATAGCTATAACCCGAACATATCGTATTGCATTGATATGTTCTTGATTAATTTCGAAGCCTTTAGAGACCCCAGAAAATTCTTTTGCATTTCGCTCTAGAATTAATAGATCTTTCAGAATATCTAATAAAAAAATGCTAAATGAGCCCATTATGCTGTATAGTATATATTCTTCGAGCTTCAGTATTATGTGCCTTGGTAAATATTTCCTGAGTAAGCAGACAAAAAAATTAGAAGGAATTAAACGAGAAGGCAAGATTATATGACGTGCTTATGTATCTTTGGTTTGTTGACTACTATAAGCACAGTAGGCTAGAACTACCTTTAAATGAAATATTCATGCACTCTCTCAATTCCTACGGGAAATGGTAGCTTTATCTGTCCCGAAACAATTCCCGTAAAATTTGAAATCATTCCCTTGGCCGTTTTCTAGAAAACTCACTTTTCATTTTTTTTTTTGAAAACTGATTTTTTGCATTGATAAAAACAAGAATCTACTACATTTTTGAAGTCTCTGAATACCCGGACATATTTCAAATAACCTATCAGTTAAGTATCAGTTATCTTCTTCAATCCGTGATTCTTACGTTTATACAATAGACAAAGACAATATATATTTTCATCGTGCGTTTTTTACATGATTGCTTTGATTTTAATCATGGTCACAAAAAATTTTGACTCTTGGAGTCTTGGATTGTTTGCCTAGTGAATTCTAAAGAGTAACTGACCGAGCGACGCCAATATTCTTTGGCAATGATGACGGTCTCAGATATCTAAGGTCGAGCAGGACTACTGCTCTTTACCCTAGTACATCGTTGTAGACCTGGACCGGCCTCGTGCGGAGTGGACGAGCTTACTTTACATTAACCCCACTCACAAATGTGAGCGGTGTGGATGATTTCGACCCACCTCCCCGGGTCCTGGCTTGTTGGAGCTTGCTGGCTAAGGCCTTCATCTTCTGGCGCTCTTCTGTTTTGATGATCTTTCTTCTCCAGCTTGTCACCCCCCGGGTCATGTGTCTGTTCGGAAACTTTGAGGTATTTTTGGCTGGGATTGACTGCCGGTACGCAGAATGTCAATTGACATCCTGCCATCCGGATCATCGGTTAGATAGGGATGAGCTATGTAGCTCGAGGAAGTGCAGACCTAAGTGCTTTGGTAGCACTTTCGGTCTGCACGGAGCTAGGTGTCTACGGGTACTGGACTGCGTCTCATCCGGTATCTGCACGGTAGTGGGTGGGTGGTTGGGTTATCGTCATGTCTCTTCTGTGGGTTGTCTTCATCGGCGGTGGTATGGTTCTCATATTTCCCTAGCAAATCCAGTTACGCAAATAGTAATGTTATTCATTGGTTACGGATATATTGGTAGACAAAAATTGCTGTCATTCAAAATAACATTAGAATAGACCTAATGATTTTGTCTAAATTGACTACTTGGAAAGTTTATATAACCCGATTATTATCAAAACGTCTGGAGTTGTCGAGCATGAAGGTTTCTTGTATGTTATTTCCCCAAACTTGCCTTAAGTTTAAATTTGTATTGGAATGTTTAATTTACTTCCTTGGTTGACATATTAACAAGCTTATCAATGCAAAAAATCAGTCACATCTGGTCTTAATTATTCGCTGACTTTATGAAGAAAACTAAACTCTGGTGAAAGTAAGCAACACCCACACAAATGTAAAGTTGGCAAAGGCACCGGACAGGACTTTGTTCTCTAACAAATCCTCATTAACATCTAATGAACAAGTGACGAGATGTGTGCTGGAGGACTACCAAGATGAATGAAGTTGGTCTAGATGGAATTAAGATTTCTAACTTAAGATTTTCAGATGAACACTTGAGTTACAGCAAACGACGATGGCACATATATCTTCTGGACAGGCTTCAAACAATAAGCTCTGACTGTGGTTTAAACGTAACGAAAATTACGATTGTAGACTGAGTGAATGATACCCACCCACACACGTTAAAGATAGGCAATAGGGTAGAGCAATACTATAGTGTGTAAACAATTAGTTCGGCTTTCATTTTCTGCAGTCTCGGTCTGCTTGACCTAAAATGGATTTTTACCAAATTACAGTTCAAATGGGATATAACTCGCGGAGTTAATCTAAGAAAAAATAAATCATTGTAGCTAAACTGGTGATTCTGTTAATTATACGGAAAAATTATGTTTGGATAAAATATTTTGCATTGAAAGTTAGAGCCATATGCCAACTTTCATTGCATTTGAATAAAAATAAATAATATTACAAATTAAAGTAAATAGTTTTTAATTTTTTAACACAATTAACAATTTCAACGAATTTAACTAAAAACCTATTCAAATAGTACCCCACCTAAATTACTACATAATTCCATCCTTCTTCTAAATTCTTTGTAACTTCTTCTAATTTCTTCAAGAGGTGTGACTCTGATCACATCAGTAATTTTGTTTTTTAATCTTTTTAAATCATTGTCAAAGTTGTCGGTATAAACTTGTTGTTTTAGTTTGCCCCAAAAGTAAAAATCCATAATTGTTAAATCTGGACTTCTTGATGGGTATGGCTGTGGCCCAAATCTACCAATCCATTTTTCCCCAAATAATTTCTCAAATATTTTTTTATTAAAAGTTGAGTGTGGGCTGCAACCGTCTTGCCGATAATAAATAATTTTTCATCTCTTAGCCAAATACATTTCATCAAGGTAATATTGATTTAAATTTCCATTAAAAAAATAAGGTTCAATTATTCCATCATATGAAACGGCACACAAACGTTAACTTTTTTTGAATACTGCCTTCTGCAATTTATTCTAAAATTTGGATTTTCATCTGACCAGTACCTAAAATTTTGTGAAGAAATAACTCCGTTAGTGGTAAATGTCGTTTCGTCCGAAAAAGTAATGTTTTCAAAATTTATTTCCGTGACACTTCTCTCTAATCCACAAACAAAAGGCCAATCGTTTTCTTTCGTCGTTTGGTTCCAAATTATGACGAAATTTAGGTTTGTGCAGAATTATCTTATTTATCTTAAATATTCATTGTAAATGTGATTTGCTCACACCAAGTTCTGCTGCCTTACGTCCTAATGAAATTTTGCGGTTTACTAAACTGTTACCACATAATCTTCGTCCAATCATCTCTTCTCTTTCTTTCGAGTTTCAATGGTCCCAGTTCATGAAAATTTTGTCGCAATACTTTTAACAGTAACGTCGCTTATTGAAATCCCAGGAAACTGTTGTTCAAACTGTCTGACCACCCCTTTGTAGATAATTTGCCATAATATTGCACAACAAATATCTTTTGCTCGAGGGTAGCATTTAGATTGCTTTGCCGATTTATACCAACTAATAATGAAATATGAAATTCATTCAATTATAGATTAGTAATACTTTTTTAACTCTCTTATTAACCTTGCCCTTATTTAACTTTCCCATAGAAAAACAATATATACATGTATATATGTGTATGTGTATATGTGTGTCGGTTACGTGCACATAATCGTATTGTGTTGATAGTTGATGTTTATTGTTATTTTAATTTTAATTTTTATAAATATTGTATGTATATAAGTGTCTTCAGCTCATGGGCAGGTCCTTAAATGGACCTATTTGGGCTTTTTTCGGAGATTTTACATCTCCGGATTTTTATTTATTTAGTTTATTTTTTATTATTATTATTATTATTAATAATGTCAAATCTTTAACACAGCAAAACACACTTGTGTTAAAAAATAAAAAGCTATTTACTTTAATTTGTAGTATTTTTTTTTTTTTGTTCAAATGCAATGAAAGTTGGCATATGGCTCTAACTTTCGATGAAAAATATTTTATCCAAATAGAATTTTTCCGTAAAATTAACAGTTTCCCTACAATGAGATTAACTCCGCGAGTTATTAGATCCCATTTGAACTGTAATTTGGTAAAAATCCATTTTATGTCAAGCAGACTGTAGAAAATGAAAGCCGTACTAATTTGTTTTTAGTATATTATACCTATAGCAAATTCAATCAGGGGATGCACTGTATATGGAACTTTTTTTTCGTTTTCTTCTTGTCCTGGATTTGGAAAATGGGCGTCTTGGGTATTCATTTAGCCGTGCAAAAATTGGATTTGATAGAATAATATCTTGAGTTTCTTCTTGCGAGTCTAAATGGAAGATTTTTTTTTTAATTCATCCTAAGGATGGAAAGTATTCCTTTGTCTATTCATTTAGCTTTGTAAAATTTGAGTTCAACAGAATAATGTATAGAAGTTCCGCTGCTTTTGAATTCATGTTATGAATTTATGAGTACAGTGGTTAATCAATAAATAATTGCTAGTAATGGTAAATATTTTATTTAAAATAATTTGTATATTTTTGCACAGAGCTAGTGGTTACTTTAATACATTAATAAACTGTTTTTTCTTTGTTTTAAAATTTGGTAAACCACTGGGAGATGCAAGTATAATACGAATGGTTTCATCTCAGGCTCAGTTGCCACAAACCAAAAGAGATGCTTGCGTAACCAGCTACACACCTTTCAATCGCCTCAATGTGGCAAGGTAACCTCAAAATATCGATCTCGTCAGGAACATCCAAAATCATATTTTCCAAATGAAAGTTCAACATTAGCAACGAAACTCAGTTTGGGTACTTTGAACATTCTAATAGTATCCTGGTTACTATTTGATGATCTGCATTTGAGAATCCGCCGTAAACCCAATTCGCCAATGTGCTTTCGTTCATCAGAATAGAACCCAAAATATTTTCGAGATGGCTGAAATATACAATTCTTTGTAATACTGGGTCTACTAAATTATTAAGTTTATTAGACAAATAACGAGACTTCTTAATGATTCCAAAGAATTGTTTACGTCCGTTTACAGCTAGATTTCACTTTTATCTCGAACCAGCTACAAGAGTTTACCTTGATTACGTATTTATCCAACGTTCTGCTGGCGGTTGTATACCAACTTGAGTATGATATCTTCCCAGAATTCCGGAGAGATAAAGACGATGACATATTACCCATCGATATCCCACATGTGTGTAACAGATATTTCTGGTGAGTACTCAACTCACTTGAATCAGTAATCAGCAATTCCACTTCAATTGGCTCAAATGCAACGATAGGAAACTTCTCGCAATTTTCTAACAGCTTCCTAATCGCACCAGAGAATCCTTGTGGATCGTTTATTTGTTCATCTAGGTGGTGTATTAAGTGGCGGAGAGGTAACTAATTTGTATGCAATAAACATATATGTTATAGTAGTGGGCAGCCTACCAACATTTATACTAGACTGACATACACCATTTTCACCAATGTATTTATGACCATGCCATAGAGTCCAAATGCCTTCAGATTCACTCACATTGTAATTTGTATTAGAATCTTCTAAGAATGTTCTGATACTTAATGTGGTATTCGTAGCACTTCCAGACGTTTGTGTTACATATCTCATATATTTTGAACTGGAAACTAAGACATAATGTTCTTCTATAACAGTTTTGTAATTTTTCGTCATTCCTTGCCTTTCTTTCTCATGCTGAATTGTTTCGTCCTTCCTACAATCGACATAAAATCCTTGAACTACTAATGAAACTTTTCCTGTATGTTCCCTAAGTTATGTTCGTCTATTCTTTCGTTCTCTTCTAATTTTGCTTATATCCACTATATTTGAAGGATTTTCTTTTGTTATAATTTGCAGATTTTGGAGGACTGCGCTTACTAGTATTGAGGCTGGACGTATCTTTACATGTTTTTGGCACTTTTTTAAAAACGTTCTAACTATAAACAACTATGAATGTGTATTAACCAGAAAGAATAGGTGATGTGATTAATATGCTGATCTTAAACTATTTGTATTCTCGATAATACTTTCGTCAAAGAGAGTGAAGACGAACATCAATATCTTATTGAAAGCCTCTATTTACTCCAAACCAAGTCGTTTGCCACTGCAGATGTTTTTGATTTTAAGAAATTTCTGAGACGCTATATCTCAGAAAAAATCTTCTTCACATTTGGAGATAAATAACGCTTTCTTCTTCTCATCCTTCCTGTTCTATTCTGTTCTATTCCAGTTAGCCTTCGTATGCTGTTCGGCACGCCATCTGCCGATTATATTACTTGTATATTTAGTTGTCAGTAATTAATTTAATAATCTAATATTGAATCATTTCCTTCTAATCTCTTGAGTAAGTAGGTAATTTTTTCGGTAGCTCGAAGTTCAAAAGAAAAAAAATGTTCAGCATAAAACAACTGTTTATTATGCAAACGATTTTTTATTTACGCAAAATTTGACAATAAAATTAATTTAGCATAGACACATTACCAGAGAGATATTAGGAGAAAAAAATAGAATAAAATGCATACACAAATCTGTTCCAGAAAATAACATACCAAGGGCCAATTTGAAATCTTTCTTGAAGGCTAATAAATTTACCATTTGCAAGATAATGTTTGGTTTCAACCTACTCCTTGAATATATAAATGAGGCGCTCGCGCTCAAACCCCGATAAATCCATAAAAAGTCAATTTTGAGTTTGTAATAGTTTCATGTATGTTAGACTAAACTCTACAAGCCTATATAATCTTTGGTAACCAAAACGCCATAAATACCATATAAATCTAATGTTAAAGTTGACCGTTTCGAACAAAACTAGATAAATCCAATATTATCGGGATCAAAAGCAGATAAATCCATTTTTATACAATACACTGTCATCCATTGTGAGGTAGAAAAGTTAATATTGATTGACGTTTGAAAAAGTTCTCTGTAATATGACTATTTACTGTAAAAACCTACTTCTCTTCTAGAAATAAAGAAGACAACTGCAAGACATTTTATTACCAATATATTATAACGGTTTTATCTGAAATTTTAACAGATATTGAGAATTAATTTTTGTTATCAATGAATGTTTTTATTTATTTTTAATAAATTATTAATGTTGTCAAAATTTATCTTTCTGCATCTTTAATGTTTTATTTTAAAGCAAAAATCGATAAATTCGTATTTACATAGCAAAATCCGATAAATCCAGCAAGAAAAGTTAAAAAAAAATAAATAAATAAAGTAGCATTGTTCTTATTTTTTGATTTTATATTCTACAGCTTAGAAGATATTTTTTGACTTAAAAAGAACAAAAAAAGACTTATTGGTTTTTGCTTGAGAAGTTTTTTGTAATTTCCCACAACTTTGTGTGTGTGGATTTATCGGGGTTTGCGCGCGAGCGCCTCAAATAAGTAAATAAAACATTCATTATCACCTATTTACATTATACTTATATGTATATAAAAACATAAGATAGGAGCAAGATTCAAATTATTCTTAATTTAGGTGCTCCTTTCCTGTGTTTGCCATTATTCTGCAAAAAGAAACTTAAACAACTATTATTTTTATTCTCCGTGTCACTTATATCAGTTTAGGTAATTTTTTATGCATTCACTTTTCCGTAATTAAGTATTATCTTATTGTTTTTTCTTCATTACGGTTTGAGTGGATACAAGGGACAAAATGCTGAAAATAGTTGCATCAAATTATAAAATTAAAAACGCCTAATCACAAACATTTAAAATCGGATGCAAGGTCACGTCTGTCACGAGATCTATAGAAACTATTTTGAAGTATGTTATGATAATTCAATAGGTAGGCCGTTGAAATTAGTAAAAATAAGGTGATTTTCAAGAAGTTTTATCTCCAAAAGATTTTATTGCATAGAATGCATCTTTTAGGTATAAAAACTTAAAAAATCATAGTCCGTACGCACAGAATGATGGGGAAAGTACCTAAAAATGCATAATTATGCAAAAAATGTGCATTTCTTGTTGTTTTTGTGCATTTTTCAAGGGTTTTTCAAAGATATTCATTTAAGATTCATAAAAATTTGAGAAAAATAGTTTGTTTTAGTGTTATACGAGCCTTAAGTAACATATTAGGTCATTTAAGACCATTTATGGGCCGATTGTAGCCATTGAACGCATCCTAAAATGCATAATTTGCATCCGTTTAAAAAAAATTTAATAATTGCTCTAAAATTAATAAAATATCGTCCAAATTTTATACTCGGGGGTTTTCGAAGTCACTAATTACGAATTTGAAGAGGAAATCGAAAAATTCAAAATGGCTGACTGATAATGGCGCGAAATTCAATTTTAAAAGTAAATTTTTTCCTTTTTTCTTCACATAAAATATATACAAAGCAAATAAAAAATGAATTTACGTCTTTTTTTAACTAAATTTTCAATTTTTATTTTTTTTTGCATTTTCTCCTCCCCCCTCTTATATCTTATTTTTTAACGCGCTGGCATTGAATATGAAAATTGATAAAAAGAAAAGTGCATAAAAAAATTTTTATGCACTTTTCTTTTTATCAATTTTTATATTCATAAAAAAAATTTTATGCACTTTTCTTTTTATCAATTTTCATATTCAATGCCAACGCGTTAAAAAATAAGATAAGATAAGAAAATGCAAAAAAAATAAAAATTGGAAATTTAGTTAAAAAAAGACGTAAATTCATTTTTTTATTTGCTTTGTATAGGTACATTATATACATACATAAAAAATCTTTTATGCACTTTTCTTTTTATCAATTTTCATATTCAATGCCAACGCGTTAAAAAATAAGATAAGATAAGAAAATGCAAAAAAAAATAAAAATTGAAAATTTAGTTAAAAAAAGACGTAAATTCATTTTTTTTTATTTGCTTTGTATACATTATATACATATATAAAAAATGTTTTATGCACTTTTCTTTTTATCAATTTTCATATTCAATGCCAACGCGTTAAAAAATACGATACAGGAGGGGGGGGGGGGAAATACAAAAAAAAAAATAAAAATTGAAAATTTACTTGCTTTGTATACATTTTATGTGAAAAAAAAGGAAAAAATGTACTTTTAAAATTGAATTTCGCGCCATTATCAGTCAGCCATTTTCAATTTTCCAATTTTCTCTTCAACCTCGTAATTATTGACCTCGAATACCCCCGAGTATAAAATTTGGACGATATTTTATTAATTTTAGAGCAATTATTAAAAAAATTTTTAAACGGGTGCAAATGCACTTTAGGATGCGTTTAGTGGCTTCAATCGGCCCATAAAGGGTCTTAAATGACCCAATATGTTACTTGAGGCTTATATAATACTAAAACAAACTAATTTTCTCAAATTTTTATGAAACTTAAATGAATATCTTTGAAAAACCCTTGAAAAATGCACATAAACAGCAAAAAGTGCACTTTTTTTGCATAATTATGCATTTTTAGGTACTTTCCCCGTTATTCTGTGCGTACGGACTATAATTTTTCAAGTTTTTATGCATAAAAGATGCATTCTATGCAATAAAATCTTTTGGAGATAAAACTTCTTGAAAATCACCTTTTTTTTATTAATTCCAACGGCCTAAGGCAAACATTTAAAGAGTTCGGCTACCCATGCAAACCCAAGTATTATGACAGCACGTATTACCTCTATTACTAATTCGCAGATCGTCTTGGTTGGAGAAATGCCTTGGTCTATCGCGATGTTCTTAAGAGACTTTGTCAAGATGAAAATAAATATGAACAAACACGGAGGAAGTCTCATTCATGCACTAGTTGTGTAATGAAGCATATTTTAAACCCCAATAAACCATTTATATTTTCCATAAATAAATATGTTTCTGTTAGATTATTTAATAAAAGTTACCAGGCCGTGAAAAATAATTATATCACCGCATAAACTAGTAGGCCCCACCAGGCCCAACCGAAACTGAAAATGCATACTAAACCGTGATCTCCGCAGAAAGCATTCAGTTGCTACCAGTGAACAACAGCGAGCAGAAGTGTCTTCTCCAGGGAAACCGCCAGCAGACGTAAGTTAATATTTGAATTATATTTCCGCGACACTGTACTAAGTTGCGCCTACGTCAATCAATATCCACGTGCACTGTTCCCCCGTCATTACCGCGAATAGAGGGGATAGTGGACTAGATACCCGATGCGCTGAGAGCAGACAGTCAGTTCCTCACGAGCTCCAACAGCGACCAGACGTGCCCACTGCAGCCAGCTTCGGAAATAAGTAAGTAAAGTGAGTAAAGTAAGTAAGTGAAATTTTTCTAAGACCAGGAGACAGAAAATAATGGTAAAGTCCGCGATTTCTGACTTGTAAAATATTTTTCATTTAACCGTTTCACCTGAAAATAATACAAGTATTCATTTACCGCTATGCACCGTGTCTGCACATTTTCCCCCTCTACCGGCTTGTGGAAAGAGGAAAGTCTTTATTAAAACTCGTGATATCAAACAGTCGTGGTCGGCCGCTCCACGACTCTAGACGCGTCCAGCAGTAAGCAGGAGCCCCGCCAACTGTGCAAGTACCGATCCTTAAAGATTGCTCCTACCGCGACTACGTCATTACTGCACGCAGCAAATATAGAGTTCCCCACTCTAACCGTGAATCTTCTGTTATAGTCACCGCTGAGAAGACCGGAACGAGGAGTGCGACTCGAGACCGTTACCAGCTCGGCAATTCACTCCTTTAACCTGTCATTGTCTGTCAAACTGTACGTCACCGCCATTTTTACCGTCATATCGCTGCTTCACTCCTGCTTACCTTAGTAACGTCACCGTATCGCATGGTAGCACTTACCGTAATCATCAGCACGTCACAGCCTGGGTTTGCTCTTTTGTGCGTTATGAATGTACTGTATATATTAAACAAGTTAAGCTGTAAATAGTTTCATTATCACTGTAACTTATAGGAAATAAATAGATATTCTGTTTTACCGAATTCTGTGTTTTACTGCTGTTTGTGTAACAGTCCAATTTTCCCAAATTGACCCACTGGAAGTTACTGTTTTCTCCACTGTAGCTATCCCAGCCCTACTGTAACAGGCTGTGTTAAGAGGCTAGTGTGGGACCTTTGCCCCAAGTAAAAAATTGTAAAGGTGGCGCCCGAGTAACCGAACCGTTGCTAAGGTGCCAAAAGTGACCACTTTCCGGCCTCACCGGAAAGTATACGTCACAGTTGTCCTAACAGAAGCTCATTGTTATTCCGGGATTGATGCTGAGGCATTTTACAATAGCCGTTGGTAGCATTAAATCTAGTAATAGTGTAATAATTTTTTGATTTATCTCTATGTTTATGCATCTTTGCACAGTCCTTTTTATCTACACGGATTATCTGACACTATAAATGATTGTTAACTTTTCGCTTTATGCACAGAACAATTTTTGCGGTTTACTAAAAATGATATACTTATAGTAAATATCAGTAAACAGTGATGTGTTTACAATTGAAAGAAATCAATAATATGTATATGAGTATGCTACATGCAACTCCGTATTTGCAAACAATCAAATATTGATTTATTAATGCCCATAATATATTCAATAGTTGGCGTCGCAAAATATCGGTTAGGTGCAAAATCTGATATTAGTACGTTGGATACATGGCTAGAAAAGCCAAAAAGCTGCACTTATTGATTGGAATGTGCACTTTTTGATTGGAATGTGCACTTTTCTGTGATCACAGTTGATGCCAAAAGGTAACTTTTCGGATAGGGAGCCACCTGAACATCCATGCAGAACACCAAAATGGAGACCATTAACCTTTTCGCTGCGGGTGACGTAAAATCCCGCAAATTATTTGTGGTTTTGTGGTGCGGGTGACGTATTTTTTCACTGGCTGGTTTCAGGTCCTGGACTGCGGCAATCGGACGATTACGCTGTTGAATATGCTTTGTACATGCGTTCTTTCGTGTAATCGCCGGCGGTCCCCACTCCTTTGCATTCGATCTCCAACCACGTGGACTGCGTGCTCTTTTTACGCAGTTGTTTACGTTTATTTTACACATTCAGTTCATTGTGTTAGTTTATAATGAATAAAAAAAGATTATTTTTTTTAAATGTGTTTCTTTTTTAGTGTCAAAAGCAATCCTAGGCGCAAACTAGTGGTGCGTTAGCCATCCAGTAATTTTTGATTCACATGTTGCAACTGCGGGAAGCGTACATATCCGCGAAACGTATTTATGGTTCAATTGCGGAAAGCGGACAAACACGCATAGGCTGCGCAATGCCGCACACAGGGCACGGAATGCAAAATTCACTCTCGCAGTGAAAGGGTTAAAAATGGCCGCCAATAGCCAATTCAATACTTATTGCATACACTAATAAAAATTTAACATTTGATTACAGGACACTGAAAGTATTTCGAATGGAATATGCACGGGCTCTTTTTGTAGTAACAGTTCAAGTGAATATTGCGAACATATTTTTTATACACAAAACAAATAAAAAAACCGCTGCCCAAGGAATCACTACTTCCACATCCAGATTCTCTATCCAAGTCACTCACAACGAAAACACTTTGTATGTGAAAATAATTGTTTATGGAACTTTAATAATATAATATTTGAAATCTTCTACCCCAAAAACCCATAAAACGATACCCCACATCGGTAGTGGGGTGGGGGTGGTGATAGGGGGTGGTAGTGGGGGGTGAATGAAGTAAAAAAAATATTTTGAGGTTTCTGGTTCCTGTACATACACTAAATCACAATTTTTTTTCATCCCCTTTAATAAGGGGGTGGGGGTGGTAATCGGGGTGGCTAATGCCAAATTTTTTTTTGATTCCTTAGCTTCTCTTGTATATACTAAATACCAATTTCGTGGACTACTACCTGCTTGATTTACCCATTTACCCCAAATTTACCGTAATTTACACCCCAACCCTTCGACATAACAAGATGAAAATATAATCTAGTTCTATATCTCGTTAAAGTACATATGTGTACCAAATTTCAAGTCAATATCTTAACCGGATCCAGAGTAAACGTGTGCACAAAAAAAAGTTACAGACAGACCGACAGACAGACAGAAATTTTTTTTTCGCTCAAACTTAAAATCTCGACGTTTCATGACATTTTAAGCCTATTTGGACAATACAAATTTTTAAAAAATTTTTGTCGTTACTATACTTCCACTGGACGTGGAAGTAACTATCTGAGTGGGGAAGTATTTTTTTTATATTCATTAAAATTCCTAGATATAGTATAAATGATTTAACTAACATCTGTACTTTTTTCATAAGATCATTACTTTTTTTGTTTCGATACCAGTACGTTAATTTTTTTATCCACTGGTAACGCTGTTTATGAGTTATTCGGTCTGTTGTGCTTGCCGTAAACTATGTGGGTGCAGGCTAGCGGTCGACCGCTGGCTGGAGTGCGGGTGGCTTGACGTCACACTGCGTTTTCGCGCGCTCTATTTTCATTATTTATTTTTAGGGAGAAGAAGTTGAAAAAACAATCTAATATTTTGCACATTTACTAACTACAAGGTGTACTTAATATGAATTTAAAAAAAAATGCTAAATGAGCTCATTGTTAGATTTATTTTGCATATGTAAATTTGTAATTTATAAACCAGAGAATAAAGCTGTATTGTATTGTATTGTATTGTATTGTATTGTACTGTACTGTACTGAATTGTATTGCATTGCATTGCATTGTATTGTATTGTATTGTATTGTATTGTATTGTATTGTATTGTATTGTATTGTATTGTATTGTATTGTATTGTATTGTATTGTATTGTATTGTATTGTATTGTATTGTATTGTATTGTATTGTATTGTATTGTATTGTATTGTATTGTATTGTATTGTATTGTATTGTATTGTATTGTATTGTATTGTATTGTATTGCATTGCATTGTATTGTATTGTATTGTATTGTATTGTATTGTATTGTATTGTACTGTACTGTACTGTACTGTACTGTACTGTACTGTACTGTACTGTACTGTACTGTACTGTACTGTACTGTACTGTATTGTATTGTATTGTATTGTATTGTATTGTATTGTATTGTATTGTATTGTATTGTATTGTATTGTATTGTATTGTATTGTATTGTACTGTACTGTACTGTACTGTACTGTACTGTACTGTACTGTACTGTATTGTATTGTATTGTATTGTACGGTATATACTATTTAATACATATCAGAATTGAAAATAATTACGAGTAATTTCAGGGAAATTAAAAAATAACATTATAAAAAAATTCAACATCCTTGTAGCAAAAAAATTTAGGCCATTGCGGACATATGTTCATATGAACTTTTCTTCATAAAATGACCCAAAGAATCACACCCTGAAATATTACCACGTAATTAAGGAATACTCTGTAGTTCCATATTTGAAATCTATTACTTCCAGTTACGTTATTAACTCATAATCGCTTTAAGTTTCTACCTTTCAATTTATTCGGATTCTTTTCCGATTATTAGAGAGACAACAAATTTATTGAAAAAAACAAGTTCAGAAGTTTGCGAAACCAATTTGGAGAGAAAATATGAAAAATAATTTTCTCGGTCATAACTTTTCCTAATTCAAAAAACTTGTAAGGACTAACTTGAGGAAATTTAAACTTTACAAGTTAAAAAGGATCTGAATTTTGACTAATTACGCAGCTAATTTGTTCCACAAGTCTGAAAAATGTGGCGCAGTTTAGTTAGTCTTAAACTTCGACAAGTTGGGAAAATATTGCATGACCATCAACACCGCTACTGGAATTGCAGCGGATTTGAATTTAAAACAGTTCATTTTATACATTTTGTTGCAAACTCAATTAATATAATTGGATTGGGGGAGTAAAATCAATAAAAATATCGGATAAGATATTTCTAATATATAATGGAACTAGATGTAAACACTATACTTTTAGTCAGATTATTGAATAATCTATATAACTGTTGAAGACACTCTTCGCAGTTCTTTAAATAAATTAATTTTTTAGACTAAATGACTGAATTTGTAATTTTAATTATCCCGATGATATCATCTTGATTGGCAAAGTATTCATCAGTATATACAGAACTTTTGTGTTTGTAGAATTTTACCAAGGGATCCAATTCTCTCGTGTATTTTTTTCTTAAAATGTTTCAAAATTAATAGAGATCTGTTGTCTAAATGTCTATCTATCTATCATTTTTTTTCATTAGGACATAGTCCATGCAGCCAAATACCTCTCTTACAGAATCTATTTATCTGTACTAGTAATATTTAGCTGTGACTCCATGGCCACTCGCACAACACCGATATTTCAGAATAAGGAGCATGTACTGGGTGACAACGATATTATTAGCACCCCCCATTTGCCCCTTGTTTTCAAGATATCAAAGTAAATCTCGGCATAGTTAATATAGACGTAAAATGCCACATTTTGACCTATTTTTTGAATATTTTTTCGGACTTCTAGTTTAGCCGGAAGTGACACCAATCCTTGATTCTTAAATAGAACACCCTGTACATGATTGCATTTTCAGAATCCTAGGAAAATTCTGACTACATTTCAACTATTTTGGTGAGTTTTTATGCAGACTTAATTTCTTTGGAACCAAGTTTTGTTTTGAATCTAGAGGGCTGCGATTTACTTTAAATCATCATAAGCGAGCAACAATGGGGCGAGCGTAGTGGCGTCTTGACTGTGATTGTATTTCGATTCTCCAGTGAAGTATTTGGGAAACACAGCGATCTCATTCCACATTCTAGCTGCTTGTATACGCGAAAGCTATGTAATTTCAAGACGAGGATTACCTAGTAGATATACCATCTTTCGGAGGGGAGGCAAAGCAGGCGGTCCCTTGTCTATTAAATGTTAGGCAAGTAAAAGATCCCTACTCTTCTTACGAGAAGAGGTTTGGCAAAATTTTCAGGTTGGGGGTAGCTCGTCTCCTGCCGTCGGTGATAGGCCCTCATAACGGAAATAGGTCGACGTTAAATAAAAACATTTTAAAAAAATTAAAAAAAGACATCAACAATAATGGAAAAATACAAATTTGCCCTTTAACTAACTTTAATAACTAGGTGCATTTTAATCTTTCGAAATTAGTTTCTTGCAAAAAAGTCTTTTTTTTTTTTTAAGTGACACCACCCTGCAACACCTCAGTTAAGTACAACAGATCGCCCTATGGAAGTCTAGAGATATTTTTTAACAAATTAGAGGTGCTTTTAAATGAACTATTGTGAGATAAATTTGTGATTATTCTATATGGTGACTTAAATATTGATTTTCATTCAGATTCAAGAGTTTTATAAAATAATTATTACAGTTTTAATTTTTCAATTTTTTTGATTAAATTTTGGACACAAGATTTTTGGACAGTAATTCTGAACAAGTTTAATTAACAAAGTTTTCCGATAAAAAAACACCTAATATGATTTCTTGACTTTTTTCCGCATATTTTGGTACCGCAGGTGGCTTTTTATTTGTAGGAAGCATATATTTCTCTGCTTATAAGTAGAGTGTTCTATACAGGGTTACTGGTAATTCGATACATTCCTTTGGAGATGTGATAGGACATGACCTAAGGAGTAAATTTAACTCTAATATGCATTATCCAAAACTCAATAATTTTTGAGATATTTCAATTTTTCCTTTTTTCTCAAAAAAGCATATCTTTATGTCTTAAAATTTATTCTTCACAAAATCTACTCGACATTTTTTTGATTTTTTAACTGGATTACTTGTCCAGCATTATGGTCATCTACTTAGAATGAAAAAATATCCGGAAATATTTCCATTACGTGAAAATTTCAAATAAAAACTTTTTTTTCTTTAAATAGGCTATGAATTTTACCTTTAAGGTTTTTCGCAAAATTATCTACGTAACATGCGTACAAATTGTTTTAAAAACTTCCTTATTTCAACAGCTATCTAACAAGATAAAAATGTTCAGCGTACCCTTGATAGTCCTAATAAATAATTAGTAGAAATGATGCAGGTGACATAATTTATTTAATTGCTGCCGACCCTCCTTTTGTTAATGAAAATCGTGCTTCATTTCAATGAATTAGTCCTTGATTTGTTTGCTTCTGCATAAGTGTCATTAATTGACATTACCGTATTCCTTAAGTTCGTTGCTCTTTTTAACTTAGTTGTTGAAAATTTTGGTTTTGGTCTTTGCTGTTATTTTGTTTTAAGTATTATGGCCGCGTATACCAACGCAGAATATGCTGATATCTTGTTTACATATGGATATTGTAATGGAAACGCTGCTCAAGCTCGTCGAGAATATGAACTTTGGTTTCCTAACCGTCGTTTACTAAATGCACGTGTATTCAGTACTACATATCGAAATGTTGCTCGAATTGGCTCCGTGAAAAGTAGACGAGGTGACGCCGGTGCTCCATTTACCGACTAGTTGATAAGGAAGAAATATTGAGTCTTTCTGAGGAAGGCCCAACTGTTTCAACTAATAAAGTTGCAAGACTAACAGGAGCGTCGCAATGGAAAGTTTGGTTTACGATAGGCAGAGCTGGATGCCATCCTTACCACTATACCCCTGCCAAGGCTTCGAGGAAGGGGATTTTGGAAGGAGAGTAGAATTCTGCCGCTTTATGATAAATTCTGATGAAGGAAATGCAAATTTCCTAACAAGCATTTTGTGGACGGACCAGTTAAATTTCCACAACCTGCATTATTGGGCCGAAGAAAATCCCAATTTAATAAAGGAAACTAGCTTCCAAAGGAAGTTTTCCGTTGATGTGTGGATGGGGGTAATTGGTCGCTATTTAACAGGGCCACACTTTTTCCCCCAAAATTTAAACGGAGAAATCTATGGAAATTTTTTAAGGGATGATCTGCCGGTTATCCTGGAAGATGTTCCTCTCGCTGTAAGAATGCGAATGATGTTCCAGAACGACGGCTGTCCAGCACATTATCGGCTAACTGTCAGACAGTTACTCAATCAAAATTTCTCTAACCGTTGGATTGGAAGGTCAGACCCGATACCTTGGCCAGTGCGAAGCCCTGACTTAACACATCTAGATTATTACCTGTGAGGTCATATGAAAGAGATAGTCTAAGCAAAACCAGTCAATACAATAGAAGACCTTAGACAAAGGATAGTCGATGCTGTCCAACACATACGGCATAGACTAACTGTAGCATTCACTTAAGCCTGAACGCTACATGGCTATAATCTCTTCAATTTTATGTAATTTCGGGGGTCTAAACCCGCCACTATTATTGATCGTTGGAGTTGCCTAGTTGCATACACAGCAAAGTGGGTAATGCCACCTTTCATTTTTGTTATGAATTTATTGCAGATTTCTTCCTGGAGCCACTGCTATCCTGTCTCGCTCGATCTACAGTGATGAGTTCTTTACACGCTTAACATCGTATTTACATTCATGAATCATGTAAATAGCGCCACCTGTTGTTTCACTTGTTAAGTACTTAAATAATGTCTTCAATTATATGCAAGTCGATTTAATTCAATAACATTGATTATCATGAACTTATTAATTTTTTGGTATGGGATCATGTGAGAGTACTTTGATCATCACGTAGCGTACGTAAATTTATGTCTTAGCGGGTGGTTAACTTTTTCGGTGATACCGTTGGTAACAATGTTTTTTGAGGGTCACTAAGCGGAAGGTAGCCGCCGTGGATTTTGTCGTTTGTCGATTGTCGGAGAAAGAGAACGGCCATCTGCTTTCCAGTTAGCCTTGCCGTAAAAAAGAGTACTTCAACCCAAAGATCTTTAACTACTAGATGGTTTAACCCATAAGGAATTCGTATATGATAAAGCTGCAAACATCTCAACGGAGAGAGCAATATTAACACGCCTTAAAAAGCGAGACAGCAATGCTGGAATTGCCGAACTTTACCGTTGCTAGTGTCGGGTCAGTTCGAGTTTGTCAACAAGATTTTATGCTCTTAAAGCGCAAACGCAATCAAATTTCAACCGGCACTAACAACTGACCGGAGCAACCAGTGGTGTTGCCAGACTGTCACCATTTTCTCTATATTTTCTGATCGCTCAACGTTATTGCGTTTGACCACTTTAAGCGGCTTTTGTCTCTGATCTTTGACAACGTCGCGAAGGTTTGCGACAGGATACCAACTAGAAGCGTATTTGTAGTTGGGTCCGGAGTGGAAGCAAAGTGGGAGAGATAATGGGCGGTTCTTTGCTTGAAATGTTTTACACAGATTTGAGATAGAGTTGAGCGATCTAGGAGTTAAAACATCTTTGCTTCAACCTTGGGCTAGGTAAATAAATATTTTAATAATATCTCTTAAATTTCCATCTGTGATGATAATTGTTTATTGTATAAATGCTTAATTGTCGAAACTGTCAGTGATGCTCAGGATATACTTAGATTTTGGCTATGGTAAGATTTTGGGTGGACAATGGCGTCCGTGCCGGTTTATTCATTTAAATTCAATTAAAATATGTCGCTAGTAAAACTACGTCGGTTTGATCAGTGGGGGCGATAGGGTATTATATTGAAATTGATTATCGTGGAATTTAAGTGGGTACCTTTTTGTAAAAGTCAGTCAAAGAACAAAAACGCACCTCGAGTGCCCTTTCACACAAGGCATGGCTAGGTAATGAAGTACTAAAGACGAATTTAATTTAACCCTTAAACCCGAGACATTATCTATGGATGTAGATGTGGGAAGGTGCATGGAGTTTTCATGGAACCCCAGAATAAGATTGATAAAGTAATCTAGCCCTATGGATATGCTTATAAGCCGCTCTTAGCCTAAGAACACTCGATATGGTGTGTAGGTGCACATTCAATGATTTGTAGCAGCTGTAGTACGAGTTGAGAGGCGTTTTGCTGATGTAACTATCTTCATCATCTGGACTGGGAGCGAGTGAGACACTAACACAGTAGTGTGGCTTCCAGGAACGGTGGTGAGAGTATCAACTCTGTGTTTGGTTTTGAATATCGACACTCAAGTTTCATTTATTTTTAACTTATCGTTAGGCCTTCAGCCACAATATTTCATTTGATAAGACTTCAGCTTTTAAACTTTACATTTTGCTCACAGTTAACAAATTGTTATCGCCTTCAGCGCTTATTAATTTTCTCACATGTGAAAACCATTGTGAAGAAAATAGCTATTTTCTATGAACCTATTTGTCCAATTATTACTACGTTGTACTTATGTCATGTTTAAGTAGCATTGTGTTAAACCGTTTTTACATCGTTTGTCCATATATTAATATATTATTAACGGTTGCCTATTGACACCGTATTTACAATCTTTCATATATGCATTATATTTATACCTAGTAATATACACATTTTTAGACTTATCAAATAATTTGTTTGATTGTGATATTTTTTGGTATACCTATGAAGATTCAAGGTCTCTGAATAGCCACGGTCAGTACTCACTAGTAAGAAACAAGTACGTCATAGGTATCAGATATTTTGGCTATTGGCGCCCTGAGAATTTCTCTATTTTGCTTGATAATAAACTCGAACCACGGCCCAGTCTCCATTAACTTCCTGAGAATCGGGTAAGGCCACTTAAACCTCACTGGAGGGATAAGCTGCCGGAGCAAGACTAACGACCAAAGTAACAAAGACGGAAATAAGAAGACGCTGGTGCATGTATACGGAATAAAGGCTCCCATTTTGAGCAAGACATGTATAGAAATTAAGTACAACTTTGAAATTAATAAAGAATTAAACGTTAACTTTACATTACGTTTTTTTAATGTTTATCCAAAAATAAGTGTCGTACTACTTCCACCATTTTTACTAATTATTTATTAGAACTATCAAGGGTACGTTGAATATTTGTATCTTGTTAGATAGCTGTTGAAATAAGATAGTTTTTAAAATAATTTGTATGCATGTTACGTAGATAATTTTGTGAAAAACCTTAAAGGTAAAATTCATAGCTTATTTAAAGAAAAAAAATAAAAGTTTTTATTTGAAATTTTCACGTAATGGAAATATTTCCGGATATTTTTTCATTCTAAGTGGATGACCATAGTGCAGGAGAAGTAATCCAGTTAAAAAAATAAAAAAGATGTCGAGTAGATTTTTTGAAAAATAAATTTTAAGACATAAAGAAATACTTTTTTGAGAAAAAAAAATTGAAATATCTCAAAAACTATTGAGTTTTGGATAATGCATATTAGGGTTAAATTTACTACTTAGGTCATATCCTATCACGTCTCCAAAGGAATGTATAGAATTACCAGTAACGTTGTATAGTGGAGTCAACCGAGATTTTCACTTCGGAAAAATTCCGGGAAGCGGTAACTTTTGAGAATACATCTTTGAATATGTCAGAAACTGCATTCCAAAAATTGTCAACAATAGTCCTTGAGCGTAATTTGCTATTAAACAAATTAGTTGCAAAATACCAGTCTTTGTCAAATATATCTTAAAATACTTTTTCTTTCAAAAAGTAATTGCACCATTCGAAAGTACGGAAAATTTCACATAAAAAATGTATATGAAGTTTAAAATAAGTAATTACGGCGCGCTACTCTAAATTTGTTGTAACTTTTAATTAATGAAATTGACCTCATAAGAACTTGAATGAAACAAGAAACATGTAGCTATTGGATTATTATATTTTCAAATATAAAGATGAATGTATGTAGGAATAGTACATACATACAGGGTCATTCACGGAAAGCGGGTATTAGACGTTTCTTGGGATCTGTCGAGTTTAGAAATTTGAAAATTGGTATGAGGGAGTTTTTAAATATGGTGGATCCAACTAAAATATTTTCATGCTTGTGCTACTTCCGCTTATACCGGATGTAGCACCTATCTTTGTTATTTTAAATGGAACACCCTGTATTTTATTGCATATTTCGATTCTTCATAAAATTTTAGCTTAAGTTTATGTACCATAATATACTCTTAAACATTCTGGTTTTCGAGATAATTAATATTTTTGGAGGTTTTTGACAGTTCCCACCCTTCGGAAAAAAAATCAATATCTTCTATCATGTAGCCGATTAGGAAATTTCCTTTTCAAACTCTTACAAGTATCCTATGACCTAACTAAAGTTCTCTTATGTTTTCACAATATCATACAGAGTATTTTATTTTCACAGTCGAACATTGTTTTAGTTTAAACGTCAAAAAGTAATTTTTTTGAAATGGAACCCCCTGTATATTTTCACAGAATCTAATAGAGGATTGAATTCTTCATCGATTGATGTTACCATTTTCTATACCTATCTCTCTTTGTTTTCTTATTATGGACGAATATTTGTAAAACGCACAAACAAAATCAGCACTAATTGTTAGTAGGCAGTACAAGTCATAACTCGGTTCCTTTTTTATCATAAACGAGAATAATCATGTAGATAATTGATAATCATTTGTTTTTGACAGCTTCAAAAACGAGAGATTAGATTTATAACAAATACTTTGGCCCAAAAATTTACAAAATTAATGAACACTGAATATAAATATTTAATGCAGCAACTGTTCAAAATGCTCTCCATTCTGCTCCAAACAAGCCAATATCCTGGAATTTACGGCACTTAAATGGCTCGGCGAATTTCGTGGGTATTTATTTACTGAAATGCAGTCCGTATTCTCTTCTTTGGATCTTCTTTGGTAGTAGCCGTGGCGGCATAAACAATATTTTTGATAGTATCATATCTACGAGGAGAATTTAAATAGCAATAAACATGCGAAGATTTTGCGAACAGTAACATTTAATGATAATTTGCCCCTAAATATTTATAATTCTATGTATTTTCAAATGAATGGTTGCGGTCCACGGGAAGTTTATGACGAATTAGTAGCGACGTTCGAAGATAGGTTGTTTGGCTACCGAGGACCTTGGAGATGGCCAGCAAGGTCCCCTGATTTGACTCCCTTAGACTTTGGACCTTTGGGGTATTAAAAATATTGTTTATGCCACCCCTGCTACTACCAAAGAAGATCCAAAGAACAGAGAACGGGCTACATTTTAACAAATCCCCATGAATTAGCCAAGCCACTGTAAGTGCAAGTGGAGAGCATTTTGAACAGTTGCTGCATTAAATATTTATATTCAAAGTGTTCATTAATTTTGTAAATTTTTGTCCCAAAGCATTTGTTATAAATCTAATCTCTCGTTTTTGAAGCTCTCATCTCGATAATAAACAAATGATTATCAACTATCTATATGATTATTCTCGTTTATGATAAAAGAGGAATCAAGTTATGACTTTTATTGCCTACTAACAAACAGTGCTGATTTTGTTTGTACGTTTAACAAATATTCGTCCTTAATAAGAAAACAAAGAGAGATAGGTATAGGGAATGGTAACATCAATCGATGCAGAATTCAATCCTCTATTAGATTCTGTGAAAATATACAGGGGGTTCCATTTGAAAAAAATGACTTTTTGACGTTTAAACTAAAACAATGTTCGACTGTGAAAATAAAATACTCTGTATGATATTGTGAAAGGATACTTGTGAGAATTTGAAAAGAAAATTTCCTAATCGGCTACATGATAGAAGATATTGATTTTTTTTTCCGAAGGGTGGGAACCGTCAAAAATCTCCAAAAATATTAATTATCTCGAAAACCGGTATGTTTAAGAGTATGTTATGGTACATAAACCTAAGCTAAAATTTTATGAGGAATCGAAATATGCAATAAAATACAGGGTGTTCCATTTAAAATAACAAAGTTAGGTGCTACATCCGATATAAGCGGAAGTAGCACAAGCATGAAAATATTTTCGTTGGGCTACCATATCCAAAACCCCCCACATACCAATTTTCAAATTTCTAAACTCGACAGATCCCAAGAAACGTCTAATACCCGCTTTCCGTGAATGACCCTGTATATGAAGTCGGAACATAAAGAGATTTGCGATGAAACAGGTAAAATTTTGTAAAAATTTAAAGGTAAAAACTGGGGTCTTTCACATTTCGCTCTTGAAGTAATATATAAAAAGATCCGATGGGTGAAAAAAATCTCAAAAATCTATTTTTGAAGTTGTACACTTCCAAAATTTCAAAATTTTGAGAAAATGATTTGATATATATAACTAACTTTAACCACCTATTTCTCTGGTTTAAATCGCGTTATTAGATCTCTGTAGGTGCGATTTTTAAAGCTTGAAATGTGTACTTTAAGATGTTTCAAAGGGATTTAAATATTAAATTAACCCCCTTTTTTGTACGAAAATAAAATTTTTTTTGCTCTAATATTCGTGAAATTATGGGTAAAATAAACGTTAATAACTTTTATAAAAAAAATTATTTAGCCTACCTATGCAGCATACGTTTATAGTAGGCTCTCAAAATAAGTAAATCTGATGATGAAAAATTTTTGAAATATATATAAAACTATACGTTTCACGAAATATTGAATAAAGCATGTTTTTTCGGCAAATCGACTGAATGTTTATTGTTTCTACAATTTTTATCTTATTTAAAATATCGAAAACATATTAAAAATATTCACGTGGTACAGGGCCATGAGTCAAATTATAATGCTTGACTAATAGAAAGAGATTGAAAGTAAAACAACATCTTCACGGCAAGCAGTACGCATCACCTGCCTCACACGCTGCGCTGTGTGTGTGTCCGCAGAGCATTGTAAAAGTAGTTTGTGCACTTTTTCAAAGATCATCTTGTAATGCTATGTACAATATCACGTTTTCTCAGCGTCTTTTTAAGTTTTTACGTGAATATTTAAATTCTGTTTTTAATTGAATAGTGTTTTGAATTATTTTATTGCTTGATGGAAGTCGGCCATATTGGATCAGACATTATGAATTACCTTTTTTTTGACATCATAATCTGCTTCAGAGACTCAAAAGCCCCCTTATATGTCAATTTGAATTAAATTGCTTTAAAATTTTTCGACTTATAATTATTTTGTTAAAAAAAGTTCTTTTTGTTTAAATAATTAATAAACAATTTCCTCACGATTATATGTTTATAACTTTTTATTTTAAGCTATGTAAAAGTGAAGGTTTTACGAAAATCAAAGCTTCCCTTAATTATTCCGAAATAATGCATATTTTCAGCTTCTGAACTTGAATGAAATATTCAAATCGGAAAAAAACTAAAAAAGTTATAAGGGGGTCTTCTTCTTAAGTGAGTCACACTGTATAATCGTTATAACAGTTCGTACGGTGTGGGGATACGCAAACAATTTTTATTCGTTATGAAACGCATTTCTGTATAAAATAATTTTTTCTCATTATAATATGCTTCTCATTATAATAGTATATAGTAACAGATTAATTAATTCAATTTAAATTTTATAGCGGATACATCACATTAAATAAAACAAATTTATTACACCAATTTGTTTTCAGCTGAATTTAAAAATTTTTCATACAAGTTATACCCTAACATATATCTCTTCGGCGACACTATCAGCGGCACCGTTCCACTAAATTGCCGCCCACGAACGATCCTGTTGACCGGTCGAAAAGTCAAGTGGGAAAGTCAAGTAGCCAAGACAGACGACGCGACGTAATAGCTCGCCGTCTTTTGTTTTCCGCATCATTTATTACGGCCACTTGATCTAAAAATCACGCCGTGTGATTTCTTCTATTTTTATTGGAGGAATCACTGGTGATTTAAGTTATATATGAACTGTCGATTACAGGTCGGGAGCGCATCCCGGTTTAAAGTTTACTTGGATATATTGGAAGTTACACACTGATTTCCTATTAATTACAGCATTTTCACGGCAGTCAATCTCAGTAGACCAATTTCCTTTGATGAGATGAATGTATCCTTGGTATTTGAATCAATGATGTACAGAGAAACGAAGTGGCATATTGTCTGCTTGATATTTTAAGACATAATTTTTATTTGGAACATATATGTATGAGATTCTCACATACAAGGTGTCATAGAGAAAACAGTCCAGTTCGAGTAATTTTATTGCGATCGATTTCAGGACAATGGGAGCCACGTCAACAGTATTTTATTATAAAGTACCTGAGCCTGAATGGGGATGTTTAAAAAAGTATCCTAGAAATTATTTTTGGAGGCACATCTTCAAACTAACTACTAGCACTTACATTTTCAAGGAATTCGCGGCCCTGTTTCAACGTAATGATCTCACTTTTTCCTATAGTAGTTCATAGAAACAAAAGAGTCTACTCTATTATCCTCTGTCAAATGTTGACGTGTTTAGTCCAATTAATTATTCCATTCCTTTAGTGACCACTCCGTACATCTTTTTCACTAAAACTAAAATAGGTTTCTTCCTTAGCAATTGTGTTAAATACATGTCAAATATTATTGTTTTCCATAGCATTTTTTTCTTAATTATTTTTTAGGGTGTTCAGCCTCTATATTTTTCGATAAAAATATATCATTGACTATTTCCATGGAAATAAGTCTTATTTACCTGCCGAATATTATTTTTCTCAGTAAAATTTTTTTTAGATATAGAGCCAAGACACCGACCGACAGACAGACTGAATGAGTGAATTGAAATACTTAAATTTTCATAATCTAAATCTGAAATGTGGAAGTCCTAGCTAATCTGGAATAGTGATTTTTTCACGATTACAAATACTTCCCTTCGGTAAGCGAGGAATATAAAAAAATTATAAAATTATTTGCAAAAATCTCCCCTCTCTATTTTGCGCTTTCTATTCATTAATTATCTTCTTCCGTTCAGTGATATTAGTTTCCTGTCGTTTTATATTTAACCTCCCCACAATAAAATTATGGGAGGTTACTGAAAGTGGTCCAAAATCTAAAATTGAGATAACACCAAATTTTTACGTTTTGAGGTCTCAGGAACCCAAAAAAGTGGTTTTAACAAAATGTCTGTGTGTATGTGTGTGTGTGTGTGTGTGTGAGCACGATAGCGGCGAAACTGCTAAACGAATTTGGATGAAGGGTTTCTTTAGTGCTCCAGAAGATCTGAAAAGATTTTGGTTGAGATCGGATTAC
Source organism: Rutpela maculata (assembly GCA_936432065.2). NCBI lineage: Eukaryota > Metazoa > Arthropoda > Insecta > Coleoptera > Cerambycidae > Rutpela > Rutpela maculata. The sequence goes on from OW386293.2 coordinate 87,242,308, forward strand.
GTTTAGTGCCGTTTTGGCACAACAAGTTGCTTATTTTATGATTACTTGCAATTTATAATCGAACCATTGAAAAGCAGTAAAAATTCCAATTTCAACGATATATACACTTGCACCCTTTCGATTTGGTTTCCGTGAAATTAAAATGAATTCGTTATATGTGCACACATGACAGCATCCAAAAAATATTATTGGTATTATTGTTAGGAGAAAATGTATTTTGCTATCTGTCAAAAATATTTGGATTGGTAAGATTTGTGAATGTTGATTTATAGGTTATGGGCATCTGAGGCCACAGCTAACCTCAAAAACATATATTTCTTAAGATTTAAGAATATTACGTAGCTATTATTAAAATTTCCGCCTGGTTCCCGCACTTTCAACTAAAATCTAGTACAGTGTAATGTTTATGAAGTTCTAAATACTTTGTCCTAATAAAATAGGATTCCTTTTGTAGGCTGGAAATCTAACCTGTAGTTAACAGTCTATTTTTATTAATCAACAATTAAATATAGAAAAATTATTTGCGTGAATTTTTAAATATAAACACAAATGAGAATAAAGTTGAAAAACTTATGCCCGTAAATATATTTCATAACCTAAAAATCAACATTCATAAAGGTTACCAACCCAAATATACATATACATGCATCTTTGCATCTAACTGCAAGTAAAACAAAGTATACTCAACTAAATATCAAATTATTTATTATCCAAGGTTCCATTAGTACTTATATGGAGAATAAACAAGAAACTTACAGGAGATACAAAGAAAGATCTATATTGCAATAAAAAATAAATGATTATATTATACACATCATTACATAATTCAAGGAACATTTATAGCTACAATTTGACACTTTCATAACATTCGGACTTTATTTATGTGTTCACTGACTTTAGATCACTTTTAGTCTTAGTTTCATAGTTTTTTAATGTTCAACAATCTAAAACTGGGTTTTTAAACACCACAGAGTATACACTAAAAGGACGTTTAGTTGCCAAATCAGTCAATGAGAGCAATACTTTATGCACTTCATCAGATATCTTAATGTAGCCTGTGTATTTTCCTCGAGATTAAAACAATTTCTGCTATTACGCTTCTTTCTCCCTCAGCATCAGCTCTACCCTCGCTCAACTAAAATTTAAACAAGAAATGATTATTAAAAATGCTGACAAATCAATATAAAGTGTTATTTTTTTACCATGAATTGCTTATTGTTTGCTTTAGCAGTAGTTTTTATTATCACAAACACTCTTAATTTCACATTTGGGTTTTAAGTTGTATCCCATATAAACAGAGAACACCTAACTGGATGGATCAACGTGGTCTTGAATTACGGCCGCCCTTCCTATAATACAAATCCACACCAAAAGTCAAATTCTTAAATTAACAAACAACAACTTACTATTATTAAAATGCTTAGAATACCCCAGTAAAATAATTCTTTTTAATTGCTTGGAATCTTTTAATCCTAACCTCTTCTGGCTGTAAATCGACGTTATTTTATAAAAACTGATGTTGTCTCGGATTGCCACACTTCCACAACTAATAATACAACAAATAGTTGCCATTTTGTATGATATAATGTCCATAAAAACTCTAATATTATGAAAAATGCAATTCTTAAGTTCAGTCAGTCGCCATTTAATTAATTTGAAAGCAATGACAGCGGTTTGTTTTCCGTCACTTACCGGAAAAATATTTATTGACATAACCTATACAATTGATAAAATATCGGCGTAAATTATCCTATATAACCTATAAATTAATATCCGTAAAAGTTACCAAAGATGAGGGTAAAAAGGCAATCTAACAACGTGCGAAGAAACGTTAGAAAGAAACTTATATTGAGAAAAAGTCGGGATTATGGCAATCAGGAAAAAAATAAGAATGCTGCGAGAATGAAGAAAATTAAGGAAGATAAGAGATAAGGAATTTGCAGCCTCTTTTGGCTGAGAAAAACTTGTCGCGCATGAAAGTCATAAGAGAAAATAAAAATTATGCCGCAATAGAAGCTGAAAAAAACTTGGCGCGTATTCGTAAGCTACGAAAAGAAGAAACTAGCAGGAAGATTTTAATTTGACGCATGCGTAGTTTGCTCGAGTTGTCCATAATGTTATTGACTTGTTGAGATTAGAGTGTCACTTTGGCTAAATTCTGTGTTGTTATTTTTTTTCGCTATCCACTGTTCTACAAAATCAACGTTATCTGTTAATACCCTTATAATACCCGTCAGTTAATTAACACGCAACAAAAACAAACATGAGAGGTTATGTTTTAAAAGATTGCTTGTAGTCCACTTCAGTTCGTTCGATATTTATTCATGAAATAAATGGCTCTAAAGTTACGTGTAATTTATCTGTTTGCTCAGTGCTCTGATTTCCGATTTAATATCCAAGCACAGCTTATAAAGATCCACTGTGTGGGGAGGTTCCAGCCGCTTCCATAGCTGCCGATTTTTTAAAATTATCCTACCTGTATTTTTTATTGGGGGCCTCAGGTCTCTGTCTTAGCAATAGCGTGAACTATCTATCAAATATAATTTATATCCATACGAAGACATTTCGGAACGTGTTTCTTTTACGATTATAATTAGTCAAAATTACCCTAAATAAATAATTATAAAATAATTGATTAATGCAATGCAATGCAATTCAACATGACCAACGTATGCACCATATAACGATAACAAATTTTCATATTCAGTTATTATGGGCCTGTGATAAGATGGGTTACAAACAACAAAACACCTTCAGAACTGATTGACATAATCCTGATTGATTTACTCGGATCCCTTCGGTCAACTGCAACCTCTGCATGCGAAGTTTGATGTAGTAGTGGCCATCAGAACGTTACAGTTACAGTTAGAGAGCTGAGGTTCATTTATTTATGTCAACTTCTACTTCGTGTTTATGTATGAAAATAACAATTTAAGAAAATAAAAATTAGTGACGACACATCTGTGGATAAAGAGTAAAATCTGTTCAGTGGGAGCAGCTGGCGAAGCCGAAAAAGAAAACGGCTTGTGTGTTTTATAGTTGTTTATGTAACAAAGGTCGTAAGTGCACTTCTTTTGGTCGAGAATACAGTTTGCAATCCGAGGCCCGTAGGGGCTCATAGGGCCGAGGTTTGCTAGTATTCTAGACAAAAAATCGCACAGGACGACCCGCGATGCATATTATATTTTTCATGAATCATTAAACTCGAAAAAAACCTGAGAAAAATTAATGGAAAACTATAATTATTTGAGTAAGATTTCATATTTGCTAAGCAAATGACTGAACCTAAGAATTGCATTTTTCATAATATTAGAGTGGCAATCTGAGACAACATCAGTTTTTATAAAATAACGTCGATTTACAGCCAGAAGAGGTTAGGATTAAAAGATTCCAAGCAATTAAAAGGAATTATTTTACTGGGGTATTCTAAGCATTTTAATAATGGTAAGTTGTTGTTTGTTAATTTAAGAGTTTGACTTTTAGTGTGGATTTATATTATAGGAAGGACGGCCGTAATTCAAGACCACGTTGATCCATCCAGTTAGGTGTTCTCTGTTAATATGGGATACAACTAAAAACCCAAATGTGAAATTAAGAGTTTGTGATAATAAAAACTACTGCTAAAGCAAACAATAAGCAATTCATGGTAAAAAAATAACACTTTATATTGATTTGTCAGCATTTTTAATAATCATTTCTTGTTTACATTTTAGTTGAGTGAGGGTAGAGCTGATGCTGAGGAAGAAAGAAGCGTAATAGCAGAAATTGTTTTAATCAGGTACACCTCGAGGAAAATACACAGGCTACATTAAGATATCTAATGAAGTGCATAAAGTATTGCTGTCATTGACTGATTTGGCAACTAAACGTCCTTTTAATGTATACTCTGTGATGTTTAAAAGCCCAGTTTTGGATTGTTTAACATTAAAAAACTATGAAACTAAGACTGAAAGTGATCTAAAGTCAGTGAACACATAAATAAAGTCCGAATATTATGAAAGTGTCAAATTGTAGCTATAAATGTTCTTTGAATTATGTAATGATGCGTATAATATAATCATTTATTTTTTAACGAAAAAAACCTGAGAAAAATTAATGGAAAACTATAATTATTTGAGTAAGATTTCATATTTGCTAAGCAAATATTAAAAGTAGCGATGCTTGGAATATCCATGGAACGGTCAATAAAACAAATTTAGGACGCGGCTTCTATTCAAATGATAACTACTGAGATAAATTAAATCGTATTATTATAATGGCTCGGAACATTTTTGAAAATAATGTCGGATATAGAAGATGTAGCAAGTAAGGTTTATCAGGATTCACTTCCAAAAAAAAAATCGGCAGCTACTGGAAGCGGCTGGAACCTCCCCACCCGGTGAATCTTTGAAGCCGAAAAGAGCACTAAACAATATGAACGATCTCATTTAATTATATTTATTAAGTTGAAATATTTTTTCGTATTAAATCAGAAAAAAAGTCTTGCGTTCGGTGGGATTTGGACCTAAGAACTTGAGTGTTACATTTATAGACTGCACAACATTAATATTTTATTCAACGTTTTTAATACAAATATATGCTTCATCGGATCCTAGCCCGGGGCCAACCAGACAACCACGGTGAACACCGCCGTGGCGAGTGTGAGGCTGGACGGGGTAGGTCCGGTTTGGCTTGGAGAAAAATAGAAAAGTAGCTCCTGTCTTCTGTAGGCAGGCTTAAAGACTAGGTTAAAATTATAATGTGTCCACATGGACCTAAAATTAATATAAAAATAAACACAATTTTATAAAAACGTTCGAAGGCAAGAGCACTTAATAATTTTGATTATTGATACGGGAAACAACTAAACGAAAAAACCTGTTCGTTGGTAATGGGATGGATGGCAGGGATAGCCATATTTGGAAAAAACCATATAACTCTTGGTGGACAGCTTCCTTGCCAGATGTAGCCAGGGTAGTGTTCATGGTGGATCGTTTAAGTTTGAGTTGGTATATTTTGTTTTATCTTTTGGCTTCGACCAATTTTTCACTAAATCGGTCGGAAAATTTTTGGTTCCAATATTTCTCTGAGGAATTTGGTTTTTGAAAAATGTTTAGGTTGGTACCAATGTCTTAAATTGTTTTTAGGTTATGTAGTACTATTTTTAGGTTATGTTTCCGGAAGTAGCGGAAATAGTTTTTAAAATATAATGTCACTGTCACTTTTAAAGTTTTATTGGAAAAAACTCACAGAAAGCGTTCCGGTGGGGTTGCTTACACTTGTAGGGCTTGTAAGCGGTTCAGGATGGCCTCTCACACCATCCGTGGGCTTTATAAACGTCGAAAAAACTTGTAATCTCTCGATGCACTTGACACGTCAAAAATACTCAGCATACAGTCTGCACGTTTTAACACACTAGCAGAGAACTTATAGCACAAATGGACCCGTAGTATTTTTTGGGAATTTTCCTTTGAGTCCATTTAATAAAATTTGATATTTTTCTGAAAATTTGACGTTTTTCTGAAAGTGATATTTTTCCGAAAATTTGACATTTTTCTGAAGTGACATTTCTCCGAAACTTTGACATTTTTTCGAAAATTTGACATTTTTCTGAAGTGACATTACTCCGAAAATTTTACAATTTTCAAACATTTGACATTATTCTAAAAGGCGACATTTTTCTGAAAGGTGACATTTTTCGAAAATTTGACGTTTTTTCGAAAATTTGACATTTTTCTGAAAAGTGACATTTTTCCGAAAATTTGACATTTTCCTGAATTTTTGACATTTTTCTGAAAAGTGACATTTCTCTGAAAATTTGACATTTTTCTGAAGTGACATTACTCCGAAAATTTGACAATTTTCAAACATTTGACATTTTTCTGAAAGGTGACATTTCTTCGAAAATTTGACGTTTTTTCGAAAATTTGACATTTTTCTGAAAAGTGACATTTTTCTGAAAAGTGACATTTTTCTGAAAATTTGACATATTTCTGAAAAGTGACATTTCCCTGAAAATTTAACATTTTTTCGAAAATTTGACATTTTTCTGAAAAGTAACATTTCTCCGAAAATTTGACGTTTTCCTGAAAATTTGCCATTTTCCTGAAAATTTGACATTTTCCTGAAAATTTGACATTTTTTAAAAATCTGACATTTTTCTGAAAAGTGACATTTCTCCGAAAATTTGATATTTCTTGGAAATTAAAAAAAAAAATTTCGTGACTCGTCTTGTAGAAATATTTTTTTGATATCATCATCAGTTCGCCTGTTATAAAAATTTTATGCTTTTACGACGTCATCAGAACGTAGGTGTATTTTTAATTCACTCGTATTCCATCCATCTACAATATTTCCACCTACGTTTCAAACTTTAATTGGATTTTTCCAATAGTGCACCTGTTTCTAAGAATTTTTCTTATTTGTGACGTCATGAGGCGTCATGTGACGTAGGTGCATTATTAATTCACTCGTAATCCGTCCGTCTACAATATTATTTATACCTACGTTTCAAATTTCAGTTCGATATCTTCAACCGTTCCCGAGTTATCAGCCGAAATCACTGAACACCTCGGTCATTATTAGAATATCACCCTGTACATTGCACTGCTTTGAGGACAAAACAAGTGAAATTTTTGTTTTTTAATTTTTTTCACGGAAACCAAATCGAAAAAGTGCAAGTGTGATATATCGTTGAAATCGGAATTTTTACTGCTTTTCAATGGTTCAATTACAAATTGTAAGTAATCATAAAATAAACAACTTGTTGTGCCAAAACGGCACTAAACGTAATCCGATCTCAACCAAAACCTTTTCAGATCTTCTGGAGGATTTGTAACGTTAAATTGGGTTCCGATCTTATAGTTGTATATGCGGTTGTAAATTTAAAAATGAGTGAGGCTACGTTTGTTTTTTTAAATGTTTTAGTTGATACCTGAGGAAAAGGGTATTTATATTTGCTTCTTTTCTTTTGTTGATAGCAAAGTGGATAGAGAAGGTAACTTGTTTGTGTATCGTTGGTTAAATAAAAATACTCTGGAAACCTTCTTGTTACCTATGGGTTTTATTTCATAGAATCATTATAATTTAGGTTCATGGATTTGTCATGTCTGGAGGGTTATAATAGTTTTTATTTTATGTATTTTTCCTTTGGTTGCTGGCAGGAGGTATTTTGGCTGCCTAACCTAAAACGATAAACAAAACACAAGTTAGTAATAGCTACCAGGGAGAGTTTATATTGTATGACTTACTGTTGAATTGAGCTAATCCTATTATTTTTCCTTGCTATTTTCTCAGGAATTCGGTTCCAACAAAGTGTGTAAACATCTTTGGGAATGTCTGTAAGTGTAGGCAAATGTACACATTTCAGGGCGTATAGTCTGGAAAAAGGATTTAGTTACACTTCTATTAGTTACAACAAAACCACACTCTCTTACCTGTAGTTAACAAGTTCTTATTTATTTATTTAAAAGAATAAGCCTGGTAGACCTTTTTATTATTCCTTTTTGTCAGCTGTCATATTTCAGTTTGAGGAAAAGTGTTACCAACATTGGTTATGGAGGAAAAATTATGGCATTTAAATTATTAATCCTAGTTTTATTTATTTTTATTGTAAATATGGTTCGATCATGGGCTTTATGCTTATTAGTCTCTATTTTAAGAATTGCTTTAATCATTCTATGGTTAGGACTATTTTCTGTGTATTTATAAATTAATACGCGAAAAGGAATTATGGGTAGGTTCCTAATGAAATGGCAAGCTGTGATTGGTGCTCGAGAACATGTGGTTGACCGGAAAAAAAAACGTGGGTTTCTGTTCACTGGTTAGCGCGTCGTTCCGCCATTCAGTCGAGATTTTTCCTGACTTGTTTTTTTTAAAAAAAAAACATCCCGATATTCACTTTTGGGGATCATGCTGGAAAGTCTTAAAGTTTAGTTTAGTTTGTTTGTTAAGCTGTTTGAAGCCGATTATGGTTATTGTGGAACTTCTAAATAGGTAGGAAACGAAGCTAATGGATCCATTCCGGTTTTGTTGGGTAAGAGCATTTTTGCGATTTTCTTAGAATATCAAATTCTAAACATTTTATCCTTTTAAATAGGCAAGACATTGTATATGGTTAATTAATCTATTGGAGAGTTAAGTCTTTACTTTCAAGTTTGGGAGATAGATTTTTCTTGTTATGGAAGTTTTGTTGGAGGCCACGTGCCGAATTTTGGATTTGAATTTGCTGTTATGGTTACGAATTTACGAGTTTGTGGTTGTGAGGACGCTACTAGGACAGACTTTAAGTACGTAGACTGCAGTCACGCATCAGGTTACAGTTACATGACGAGAATTCACCTGGAGAGCCTGGAGTTTCTGGTATCATTATTCATCACCTTTAAGGACTTTTGAGGTCGGTGACTTATTTTTAATTTGCATTACAGTGATGTCCAGAATAAAGGACCCACTGTTACGTTTCAATTTTTTTGTTCATGTAATTTTTTGTTCATGTAATTTTTTATACCGATGGCCAGTTTGAGTGCCTAAATATTTGATATGTTACTCATGTAGTATACTTATTGTTTTTTTACAATTAATGTGAGTAACTGCGCAGTTATATACGTATATTGAATTGTCTTGTACATGCACATATCTTAGGATACTAGAAAGATGTTGGATGATAGTAACATCCGTACAGTATACTGAATTTATTTAAATTAGAAGCGATTTAACATCAGGTAAGAATTTTTTGTACGAATTTTTTAGAGTAAATCAGAGATAGTCACCTCATGACTGAACCTTTCACCATTTTGTAATAAGTTTTTTTCTATTTGGATATACTTGTCCTATTTTCTGTAATAAAATTTTATCTTAAAATTGACTCTACTGTTTATTGATTATGTTGTCAAAGGAGACTTCAAGTATTAGAATAAACACGGAGTTTGGTAATTTTAAATCGGTGTGTCGAACAGGTGCTTAAGGCTGGTGAAATTTTATTGGAAATTACCTGGCGCTCAAACTTTTTTGGCAAAATATAAAATCGTTAAAAATAAACGAATCTCACCACTGAAGTCTCTTGCTGGAGCTAGCTAACCTTGAGTTAAATGAGCATTTTAGTACTTTTAGTTTTTTTGAAGGCTTAATTTCATTTGAACACGTAACACACTAAAGAAACCCTCATGCAAACTTTCATCCAAATCCGTTTAGTAGCTTCGCCGCTATCGTGCTAACATACATATACACACACACACACACACAGACATTTTTCAAAAACAACTTTTTTGGGTTCCTGGGACCTTTTCCTCTTCGATGTAAAAAGCTCAAAATATATCTTAAAGCATTCCAGAGTAAGCGTGCGCACAAAGGAGACCGATCGGCAGAAATTTCTTTTTGCTCAACCTCGATTTTCATGACATTCTAAGTCTATTTGAACACAAATAAATTCTTTTTTTTTTCCGTTCCTACATTTCTACTCCACTACGTAAATGTGGAAGCAATAATACAATTGGCGCTTATAAGCCCCCTTCTGAACAATACAATACAAATTTTGCAAACCATATTTCAGAAATTGACTATATTTTTTTGTCAATAAATAAACTGAAGATTTTGCATTATTTAACAAAATCTAGAAAATTAAATATATTAGAACCAATTGAAATCTACAGAGGGAAAACCCAAATACTACCTTTCTTAACGACTAATGAGAAATGTGAAGCCCCATTTTACTTACTAATAAAATATTGATAATTTGAAAGAAGTTGGTGGTGAAAATTTGGATTGAACTTATTTAATGTGAAGATGAACTAGCACAAACCCATCTGGAAGAGGTTGTACATCGCCCCACCAGAGAAGGAAAAAGGCTAGGGAATAAAATCTTCACCTCCAACAGAATTAAATGGGCGGTGTCGAGCTTTAAGCCCTTCAAATTACCCGGCATCTTCCCTGCCCTGCTTCAACACGGCATTGAGGAACTCTTCCCCTGCCTGAGAAGCATTTTTAAAGCAAGCTATGCTCTTGCTTATATCCCGCAAGCATGGAGGGAAGTTAAGGTGGCGTTTATTCCAAGGATAGGCAGACGTCCATCGGAGGAACCAAAATCTTATCGCCTCATTAGCTTAACCTCTTTTCTCCTGAAAACAATGGAGAAAATCCTAGACGAACATGTCAGAAGCGAAATCCTCACCCGGGCCCCGCTTCATCCAAAACAATTTGCCTACCAATCTGGCAAATCGACAATAAATGCTCTACATGGCCTGGTCAAAGGCATTGAAAAGACATTCGCCGCAAAGGAAGTGGCTATGTGTGCATTCATAGATATAGAGGGTGCATTTGATAACACCTCATATGAGTCCATACAAAGAGCCGCAGAGAAAAGGGGGATACAATCCCCAACTATTAAATGGATACAATCCATGTTAAGAAGTCGAATAATTACTACGGATATGGGGGGGGGGTCCGCCACGGTGATTGCGGCTAAGGGTTGTAAACAAGGTAGAGTTCTATCGCTCTTGCTGTGGTCAATGGTGGTGGATGACCTCCTCCATAAGCTGAGTAATTCTGGATTCAACGTTCAAGGCTACGCCGATGACCTTGTTATTACTGTAAGAGGTAGACATGAGGTGATGATTTCAAATCTCATACAAATTGCCTTAAACATAATATCCAAATGGTGCTCGCTAAAGGGCCTCAGTGTCAATCCGAGCAAGACAGTTATTGTTCCGTTTACCAAAAGGAGAAAACTAAGTTTAAGAGCTCCTATGCTAAATGGAACAGTGCTGAATTTTTCCAGTGAAGTTAAACATCTAGGAACAATCCTGGATCAAAGACTTACCTGGAACTTACACCTAGAAAGAACACTTACCAAAGCCATTGCGGCTATGTGGACGTGCCGCAGGCTGTTTGGTAAGACTAGGGGTCTAAAACCGAAGATGATCTACTGGTCCTACTTATCGGTTGTGAGACCCATGGTCACCTACGCATCATGTGTGTGGTGGCCAAAAACTGAAGAAAAATTAGTACAAGGAAAGTTGCAGAAGTTGCAACGCCTTGCCTGCTTAGTGATTACAGGAGCAATGAGCTCCTGTCTCACAGCAGCTATGGAGGCAATGCTAGACCTGCTTCCTCTACATTTGTATGTAAGGAAGGAGGCAGCACTTAGTGCCTTAAGGCTGCAGCAGGTACTTTCTTTCAAACCAGGAGACCTGGTTGGTCACCTAAGGATTCTAGAAATAATTAAACTGGAATCCGTGACCAAATCTACTGACTCTATGCCAATTAAGCGGGACTTTGACTGCCCATTTGATGTGCTAATCGAGAGCCGTCAGACGAGCAAAGTCGAAGTCCTGCAGTTGGAGAAGGTGTCACTCATCTGGTACACAGATGGATCGAAGATGGCTGAAGGGGTTGGCGCGGGCGTAGCGGGGCCTAACTGTGCCCAGGAATGCATAAATAAAGGCATTCGAAGGGCAAAGATCTATATACTTTCAGACAGCCAGGCAGCGCTAAAAGCTCTCAGGTCCTACACCTTTGAGTCTAAAATTGCCTGGGAGTGCAGACAATCCCTGAAGCAACTGGCAAAAAACAACAAGGTTACCTTGATGTCGGTGCCAGAGCATGAGAGAATAGAAGGAAATAAATTAGATGACCACCTTGCAAAAAAAAAAAAAAAAAGTGCTGAAGGTCCATTTTTTGGGCCCGAACCGTTCTGTGGCTTATCTAAAGGATACATAACGGAGGAGGTTCCAAAAATGGGAAAAGGAGCAGAAAGAGTCCTACTGGAGGAATACTCCGGGACAAAGACAAGCGAAAAAGTTCATCACTTATTCGTCTAAGAATGCCACAAGGCTTCTCGAAGTCGAAAAGTCCGACTTAAGGCTGCTGACAGGTCTTTTAACAGGCCATTGCCCCTTAAGATACCATCTTAAGAACATGGGCAAGGCAGACAACGATATGTGCAGATACTGCGGTTCTGCATTAGAAACTGCGGAATATATTCTTTGCGAATGCAAGATGTTAGTCCGCACTAGGCTAAAGTACCTAGAAAAGGTGGAACTAACGCCTGAAGACATAGGGAAATTAGCCCCTAGGAAAATCACAAGCTTTATAAAAAGATTGGGAGTCCTGGACAACAACTAATTCTAGGGTAAGTCACAAAAGATCTTTTCAGGTCGATGTGAGGTAGGGCTGAAGGAGCCGAGCCGAGCTTGAACAATCTATAATCTACAATCTATTTAATGTATGATAATTCTATTTTCTATTAAAATTATTAAAATTAAAAATGCCTTTTTTCATTTAGGGTAGCTCAATGAAATTGGCACATTAGAAAATATACCTTTTACTAAAACAATCTATCCTAAGTACAGAAAATATCAAATATCTTTCCTAAACTATAATGTGATTGAAATAAACATCGCGTTATTTAATTTCTGCTCTTTAATAAAAAATTCTGTTTTAGTTTCAGCAATTTATTCTAACTGCTAAAAATTCGTGAGATTGACTTTATAAAAATCTTAATATCTCCAAACATTAATTCTGCAGACTGGAGCTCTTGTCTTAGGAGGGCAGTATAGATGTTAAAGAAGATTGGTGACAGAACACAGCCCTGTTTGTCGCCTTTGCCGACTTTACATTTATCGGAGTTAGTGTTGCCTACTTTCATCAAGACAGAGTTTTCTTCATACAGGTGGCGGATAATAAATACTAGATATTTGGGTGTCCCATTCGCAATAATACAGTCCACAGTTTGTCCCATTTTACATTTTCAAAAGCCTTAAGGTAGTCTGCGAAACAAACTCATTGAGATGTAACGTGTTTTCGATTACACGATTATAATCTAGACAATAGAAATTCCTGGTTAAATAAAAGATTTCGGAGTTATAATTTGACCTTAACCTGTCTTTCTTACTACATGTGGAAGTATTTATTACATCCGCCTTTAAAATACCCCCTTTTTTCTTGTGAAATTCTAAACCCGTTGCTGACGTTCACAGTAACTAGAGGTAAAAAAGAAAATATTAAGGATAATAATATATAATTTTTTTTATTACCGGTTAATTACAGTACCAAAAAAACTGTGAAGGCGCACATTGTTTCGATCATAATTTCTTTGTTTTTTATGCGTCAGAAAAAAGAACATTTGAAAGCTTAATTAACATTTTTTTTTATTTTGATCATTGGTATTTTTGATGTAAGTGGAATAGTTTCTGAGATATTTTAGAGGACGTGTTTAAACATAAAGGCCGGGAGCCCGTGTATAAAATGAGTGACTATGTGGCGAACTTTGAAAATATGAAAAATGGATTGTTCTTATATAAGTTAGCAATGAATGAACCATCAGCTGGTTGGGTAGCGGTGGGGGTGGCTGTCAAAGGGTTGAAAACACGTAAAAAAAATTGAGAAAAAAAACTATCCGGCGAACGCTGAAACTTATACGAGGGGAAGATTATGTTATATAATGAAACTAGAACATAGTCAGCTGGAAGGGAGGTGCTGGATTTACCGTCAGCTGATGGATCAAACAGGTCCAAAAACATGAAAAATTTAAATTATTCGACGAACTTTAAAATTTGGGTATAAGATAATATTTACACTGAGATTCACGAAAAACATAGTCAGCTGCAAGTATGTGGGTGAAAAAGTCGTCAGCTGGTACAGAACAGTGCTAAGTGTTGATCACCTGCGAGGTAGCGCGCATCACCTTTCTTTCATCAGCTGACGACTTTTCCACCCACATACTTGCAGGTGACTGTGTTTATCGTTAATCTTAGTATGAATATTATCATATACCCGAATTTCAAAGTTCGCCATAAAGATTTAATTGGTAATATCGATATTGAATACTTAATGTTAGAAATCGTGCGTGCGGCACTCCCAAGTTTCTTTTTTTAATTTGATTAAATATTCAATTTATTATTAATATACATTATTTTATGAGAATACAAATTAATACATTCGTACTTTTCAAAATTATACAGGATGATCTGCTCAGAAAATTTATTTAATTTAGTGAAAATAAAAATAAATTTATTCGGCTTCCGATAACAGATTTTCCTCATTCTCATTTTCATCTAACTCATCACTCTCTTGATGCACAGTGGGTGAAAGATCATTTTTCTCTTTGTCACTCGCATCTAAAAAAAATAATTATTTATAAAAAATTGATTAAGATTATAATAGAATGAAAAGTGAAAAGCACAAATGAATACCTTCAGTATTTTCGGCATCTCGGATAATCATTTCCACTTATGAAGGTAATTGAACTCCATTAAACCACTTGTAAGTTAAATTTGTTTTCCTCAAGCTGTCATCCATAACCAAGGGATTTAATGTAGATGGCTCTTGTTTGCGTGCGTAGTTCCAAATCATTTACATACATACACAGTTCTTAAAACATGCTCTACAAGTTCCGATTTCGACGGAGGCGAGAGAGATGCATCAAAATTTTTGTGGGGTAACCGAAATTCGTTATCATTTTCGCTAAATTTATACACCTTAGTGAAGGTAACTACACGAGCATCATTAACGTTTTTTATAGCTTTAAACCCATATATCGTGCAAAACTTCTCTATTATGTTAACGACATTAGTTAGGTTCTCCTCTGGTAAATTATTCAAACTTTTAAATGCTTCAATAAACTCTTGATCTTTTCTTAATATAGTAAAAGGCTTATTTTTCCTTTCTTGAAAAATACGGGACTATAATCTCATCTCGCGAAACCTTGGAAAGCGGGCAATGCGTTACACAAGTCGTCGCCAAGTGCTGAATACAAATCGTTTAGATATAAAAATCGTTCTTTATTTTCTACGTTTCCTTATTTCCATTTTTCTCCAAATTTTCACATTATTATGTACATTTTTCATGTATAACAGCATGATGATAGGAATGTCAGTATCTGAACTTATGACCACACTGGTGTTCTCATTTAAACGTGAAAAATCATTTTAGTGTCCGCCTCCTAGTGACTAGAACACGATAAGCTTTCCACGGTTTCTTAGGTGACACTAGATTGGATATCGTCGTTTCGAACTCAATAACTATAGCAGTTTTCAGCATCTAGGTAGAGGGGTTTTATTACCTAAGAACGGAGCCGTTTCATCACTTGCCCAATACATTGAGAGAAACTTGATTAGAGCTTCTAAAAGAAGTTATTGAAGCAATTAAAAGTTTGAATAATTTACCAGAGGCCTAAATAATGTTGTTAACATAATACAGAAGTTTGTTTGCACGATGTAAGGGTTCAAAGCTATAAAAAACGTCTATGATGCTCGTGTAGCTACCTTCCCTAAGGTGTATAAATTTAGCGAAAATAATAATAATAATAATAATGTTTATTGATAATAATAAAATATAACGATAATAAAGGTATACAAAGAAGTGTAAGCCCATTTAGGTCCACATAAGGGCCTGTCTATGGGCTAATCATTCCATCACAACACTGTGGCTGGATGGAATGATGACTTAGTATAAACAATATTAAAGTATAAACAATATAATCAATATAAACAATGTAGACAGCAATATAAAAAAACAGTTTAAACAATTGGGTGATAATACACCAAATAAATACTTTACTTAACCAAATAACCAAAATAAATTACACACACGTACAAACAGAAATATGCACAACATAAGCGTACAAACGAACATAAACTGTGATTTCATTTTTTAAAGGGCCAATACACATTCTTCTTTTTTTTTCTTCTCTTTTAAGGATCTATAATATTATGCACCGTATTTCGGTCGGATAGAGTAAGCCAACGTTTCAAGTGTTTCTTATAGAGATGTCTTATATTCATAAGTTTAAGGAATTCGGGTAAAATATTATGCAATCTAGGTCCGATATAAGAAAAACATCTTTGTCCGATTGTTTTCTGTGCTCTGGGTAAAAATAAGTGAGCTCCCGTGTTAAGTCTAGTATTGTATAAATGGTTTATTGAGGTGATGTATTGATTGTTATTAAATAAAAATAAACATGTGGTTTTTGCAAACAACTGCCTAACATCCAATATACCTAATTCTTTATATAACTGGTCGGAAGGATATCTCAAGGGTTTGTTATACATGACTTTTAATATTCTTTTTTGAATTATGCCTAAAGGTAATAAGTTAGTTCTTCTTATACCTCCCCACCCAATTATTCCGTATTGTACAATTGATTCTACCAAACCATAATACAATATCTTGAGTTGGTTCAATGAAAGAATGCAGCGAAGTTGATACATTTTAGGAATTATACCTCGCAGCTTTCTAATGACACTTTGTATATGAACATCCCATTTTAAAAAGGAATCAATATATATGCCAAGGTATTTGACAGAGGATACGGTTGAAATACTTTGGTCACCAAAAGGTACAGTGCTGTAATCCGGTAAGTATTTTTCCAACGACGCAAACGGTATAACTTTTGTTTTGTTGACATTTACTGTTAACAAATTAGCATTGAACCAGGTCTTTATTTTTTCTAGGTCATTTTCGGCTTTTGTTCTTACATCGGTCCAAGAGAACCCCGTATAGAGAATAACCGTGTCATCAGCATACGAGATAATGGTTCCGGATGATTCCAAGGTAAGTAACTGGTTTAAATATATACTAAATAGAATGGGTCCTAGGACCGTTCCTTGTGGTACTCCACAAGTCACGGTTTCCTCGTCACTGAGCACTTGATTTATTTCTACCATTTGTTTACGATTTTCTAAGTAACTATTAAATAATTTTAGTACATTACCCCTAATACCAAGGTGCTCAAGTCTATCTAGCAAAAGCCTGTGACTCACAGTGTCAAAGGCCTTTGCCAGATCGACAAACACACCCAAACATGGTTTCTTACCATCAATCGCGCTATAGACTAAAGATGTTAATTTAGCTATCGCATCCTGTGTTGAGAGATTTTTTCGAAAACCGAATTGCATTTCAGAAATAATATTATTTTTTTCTAGGTAATTACACAGCCGCTTTTTAATGATTTTTTCGAATACTTTTGCTATTGATGATGTTAGGGAAATGGGACGATAGTTTGAAATATTACATTTATCTCCCTCTTTAAACAGTGGCCTCACTATTGCTTTTTTAAAATGTGTAGGAATTTTTCCACACTCTATACATTTATTAAAAATAAAGCATAACGGGTCTGCAATATAGTCAATTGTTAACTTTAAGTTTTCATTGGTTATGCCATCTGGCCCAGGAGCCTTATTTAATTTAAGTTCTAAAACAATGTTTTTTATTTCAGTTTTATCCGTCCATTCTAAAAACATGCTATTAGTTATGTTCTCGTTGTTGGTCACAGAAACTCCTTGCTGGATTTTTGAGGCGAGCTTTTCTCCTATTTGGCAAAAGTAAGTATTATAATTATTAGCAATATCTTTAAGGTCAGTTATTTCATTTCCTCCTTCTGTAATAATTTTAGTAATTTTTTTATCATCTTTTTTATAGTTGTTTGTAAATTCTTTAACTGTACCCCAAAGATTTTTTGAACAATTTTGATTTTTTGCAATTTTAGTTTTAAAATAATTATGTTTTGTTTTTTTTATAAGGGCATTTAATTTATTTCTGTAACTAATATACATATTTTTTCGGTTTTCATCAAGGGGGTATCTAATATGAGCTTGAAATAATTTATCCCTTTGTTTGATAGAAATTACTAGTCCTTTGGATATCCACGGCTTCTTTTTTTTTAAGCCTTTGTACTGAATAATATCTGTTGTAAGTTGTAATAATTTATCTGCATTAACTTTTTTGAATGATTCATTAATTTTTTGAATATGCTCAAAATTTATATTTTTGTTAATAATTTGTGCTGTAATTGTATAATGATCAGTAATATTTGTTTTAATGATTGCTGGAATTAAATCTACAGTTACTCCTGGTTTGTTTTTTATAAATATATGATCAATGCATGTAGAAGATTGATTAGTTACTCTTGTGTTTTCATTTATTATAGATACAAAACCAGTTTCAGATAATAGATTTAGATATTCCTCCGTATAGTCAACATTTTTACAATTGATATCAATATTAATATCTCCCACAATAATCGTATTATCATAAATATTAAAATTATAATTATGTAAGATATCAGCTAAATTGTTTACAAAATCGTACACACATGTAGAAGGTGGCCTATAGACTGCAAATATTTTTATTTTATAGTTTTTAAATAATATATCTATGTCAATTGCATTAACTAACCCGATTTTTATAAACTTATGATCAGATATCAGCTCACTTTTTATGTATATTAATATACCATCATTCTGATTGAATCTATTAGTGTTGTGTATGATTTCGTATCCTTCAATTTTATATAAGTTTGTTTCTGTTATATTCCAGGTCTCCGTTAGGATTATACAGCTAAAAAAATTATGGAACTGTGATATATACACTAGAAACTCATCAAAGTTTTTTTGGATGCTTCTAATATTGTTATGGTATATAGAAAAGGAGCTTTGTGCGTTAGATATATGAAAAATGTTATTGAATTGTTCCATATCACTGATCTCATTTGTCTTAATAGATTCATTCTCATAATCTCTAATAAATTGATCCATTTTGAGATAAGTGTATTTTTTATAATTATATACCAAGTTAAATGTATGTGTGTGTATATTAACATAAAAGAGGTTACTATATAAGAAATTACATCTAGTTATACAAATAAAATAAGTTAATGCTATGATTAAAAGTATTAAAATATTATCTAAAGTAGCAACATATAAAAGGTTTAACAATATAGAACAGATTTATTTTTAGACACAGACACGTCATCAATTCATGTTCACTTTAGGTTTCTTTTTGATCGAAGACCATGCTCTTTTTCCTCTGACAAGTTGTTTCTCTTCGACTTGGAACTTGCTTCACATTGACCTGGAGTAGAGGATTTATTTTCTACAATATTTTTTTCTGTATTGTTTTTCTTCAGTACTTCCTTGTTTCCCTGCTTTTCAATATCCAATTGCTTATTTTGGTATTGAGGATTTTTTCCAAATGGACTCTTATTACTTGTTACGGGAGTGGCCGGAGCAGAATTATTTTTAAAAGTTTCTGAACCTTCGTCTAGTGGACTTGTGGTACTGTTTTTAAGATCTTGGTAAGAATATGATTCGCCGTTAACTACTAGCTTATTTCTAACAATTTTTGCATTAAGCTGTTTTTGCTTAGCAATTTTGAGTTGCTGGTACAAGAACGTTTGTTCCTCCTTATCCTCGGGTATTTGATCGTTTGAGAAAGTAATCCCAGTACCTTTCAGTTTATTTACTACATGAAAAATCTTCTGTTTTTTTAGGTTAGATATTAATTCTAATATAATTGGTCTTGGTTTTTCTATAGACTTTTGACCTACACGGTATATATTATTTATGTCTCCCACACTAAATGGAATTTGTAGTGTTACCTGTATTAATTCAGTTATAAATGGCAGAATGTCTGTAATTTCCTCATTTACTCCAAATATGATAAAATTATTTCTTTTTGTTTTTCTTTCTGATGCTAGTAATCTTTTTTTAAGGTCTCGATTTTCTTTTTCTATAGCGTCAACTTTACTATTTATTATTTCAATTTTACTATGTTGTGTTGACAAATCAACTTTTATTTGTGAAATATCTGCTTTTATTTCTTCGTTTTGTGTAATGATCACTTGTAGCAGATTTCTAATATCATTTTGTTCATCCATGCCAGTGCTAAGTTTTATCTGAAGAATGCTGTATAGTTTGTGGGGACTTTTTTTAGAGTGATAACTGTATATAGTTTTTGTATCTAAGTTTAAATGTTCGGCTACTAAATTATAGATGTCTTGATGATTTATAACTTCAGCACCATTTTAGTGTTTGTTTATTTCATGTTTACTAATTATTTAAAACAATATTTAGCATACCTTTTATTGTTAAGAGTACAATAAATTATTTAACTTTACACTGATCAGTTTTTGGATTTATTTTCTTTGTTTTTTCACGATATTTTTCACTATTTATTAGCATAACCCAAACAACAAACGACCAGAAATACCAACTCATGGAACTATAAAATGATAACAAATTTCGCTTATCAGACAAAAATTTTGGTGCATCTCTCTCGCCTCTGTCGATATCGGAACTTGTACAGCACGTTTTAAGTGTATGTATGTAAATGATTTGGAACAATGCACGCAAACAAGTGCCATCTACATTAGATCCCTTGGTTATGGGTGACAGCTTGAGGAAAACAAATTTAACTTACAAGTGGTTTAATGGAGATCAATTACCTCCATAAGTGGAAATGATTATCCGAGATGCCGAAAATACTGAAAGTATTCATTTGTGCTTTTCAATTTTCATCCTATTATAATATTAATCAATTTTTTTATAAATAATTATTTTTTTTAGATGCGAGTGACAAAGAAAAAAATGATCTTTCACCCACTCTCTTGATAGTGATGAGTTGGATGAAAATGAGAATGAGGAAGATCTGCTATCGGAAGCCGAATAAATTTATTTTTATTTTCACTAAACTAAATAAATTTTCTGAGCCGATCATCCTGTATAATTTTGAAATGTACGAATGTATTAATTTGTATTCTCATAAAATAATGTATAGTAATAATAAATTGAATATTTAATCAAATTAAAAAAAGAAACTCGGGAATGCTGCACGCACGTTTTCTAACATTAAGTTATCAATATCGATATTACTAATTAAATCTTTATGGCGAACTGTGAAATTCAGGTATATGATAATATTCATACTAAGATTAACTATAAACACAGTCAGCTGCAGGTATATGGGTGGAAAAGTCGTCAGCTGATGCAAGAAAGGTGATGCGCGCTGCCTCGCAGGCGATCAACACTCAGCACTGTTCTATACCAGCTGACGACTTTTCCACCCACATACTTGCAGCTGACTATGTTTTTCCTGAATCTCAGTGTAAACATCGTCTTATACCCAAATTTTAAAGTTCGCCGAATAATTTAAATTTTTCATGTTTTTGGACCTGTTTGATCGATCAGCTGACGGTAAATCCACTGCCCCCCGTCCAGCTGACTATGTTCTACTTTCATTATATAACATAATCTTCCCCTCACATAAGTTTTAGTATTCGCCGGATAGTTTTTTTTTCAATTTTTTTACGTGCTTTCAACCCTTTGACAGCCACGCCCACCGCTACCCAACCAGCTGACGGTCCATTCATTGCTAACTTATATAAGAACAATCTATTTTTCATATTTTCAAAGTTCGCCAGATAGTCAGTCATTTTATACACGGGCTCCCGGCCTAATATCTCCGAAACTATGTATCCTCTGTAAATAAAAAAAAAAAATTCATCCTTCGTTTATGGCATTTTTTTCTCTAAATGTGATACTTTTCGAGTTATTCGACGAAAGCCTTTTTGAGGCAGCTATTTTCTCAAGCTAAAATCTCAATTTTCTAGTCTGGTCTTAATTTAAAGACTCAATTTATTATTTATTATTTATTTAAATTGCACATAACCTTTTTGCTCAAAGTTTGATTCTCTTTCAGTTCCAATTATTATTTTTTTCATGCCACCCCTTAAAAAGTGGTGGTATCCACCCTCTATAAATTAGTAATATTTCACATAATATAGCAACATTTCATTGGTGTATTTATCATTTAATTGTTAAATAAGGCCATTTAATTCATATGAAAATCTTTCTAATTTAAAAATCTCTAGTTACTGTTTATAAGTCAAGGTAAAGTAATTTTTGCACATCGGTTAACATTTAAGTAGATCCACCAGAATTTGGACAATTTCAGTAATCTTTTAATTTTATCTGCTAAATCTGCATTGTATTCAAAATTCCTTTTTTTTTTGCACCATCAACAGTTTCACGGAATACAATTGAATCGTTTTCTACTCATATATATAAAAATTAAAATTTTCCTACTGTCTGTTCTATATAAAAGTGACATTTTTTTTACTCCAGAGATGAAAATATATCTCTAAAAGTGAAAATGAAAATGTCAAATTTATTATGCCAAATTTGACATTTTCGTTTTCACTTTTAGAGATGAAAATATTTTCATCTCTTGAGTAGAAAAATGTCACTTTCATATATACAGTGAAAAAATTGATATTTATATATGTATAGTATGAGTAGAAAAAACAACATTTCCTACTCGAGATGAAATACATTTCTTTTCGTTCGTAAGATTGCCCAACTCGCTTCACGAAAAAAACAGTATTTTCATATCTTCTTGTAAAATATACTATTTTCTTCTATCGATAATAGTTACCACTATATTATTACAATTATTCCATTTTCTATTTATTCAGAGAATTTGGCATCAAAAGCTATTATTTAATATCGCCTACCAATATTAGAATTACGATTCTGTTCGATACTTTGAATACGTTTCAAAACAAATCATTCTATAAATAAAAGCCCATTCATAATAATAACATAACATAACAAACATTCGTTTTCGTCATTGACATTGTATAGTTTGGCAAATAAGTGCTTTTTAATGTTTTACAAAGTTGCTTTTCCATTCAAATTTCATATCCGTTGTGATTTCATGGTAACGTTGAATTGCCAACTAGTTTGCTTTTTAATTTTAAGCAACATTTAGTCTGGAAATAAAAATAAGCATGAAGAATACGCATTTGAATACATTTGAAGCGTTTATTAATAACTTTACTTTATTAGTAAAGTTAGTCTAATTCTTTTGCTGCAATTTGTAACAACGATTCTTCGTTTATGTATATATTTTATTGTTTAGAGCAAGTTAATATATTTATGTTGTTTAATATTCAGTATAGTTTTGAAATAACAGCTATTTGATTAGCACTAGTAGTAGTAGTAGTAGTAGTAGTAGTAGTTTTTATTTGTTTGTTTCCGGTAGGAGAAAATCTTTTAAAGACGCCGCTCATTACGACGAGAGGGATTTCCACCCACTAAAAACTCCTACCTCCCACGAGTCCATTATGAAACCGCTTTAAAAAAGCATACCGTCAAAATGGCTGTTTGTCTTCCTCTGATTTCCTTTAATTTGACCGTCTCTCTTCTTGCTCTTTAATGCTTAGGATTTTCTTTATCATCCTATTATGGATAATTTCCCATTTTCTTTTTCTCTCCATCATCTTCCTGATTATAGTCTCAGCGC
Source organism: Rutpela maculata (assembly GCA_936432065.2). Taxonomy (NCBI): domain Eukaryota; kingdom Metazoa; phylum Arthropoda; class Insecta; order Coleoptera; family Cerambycidae; genus Rutpela; species Rutpela maculata. The sequence continues at coordinate 87,265,360 of OW386293.2, forward strand.
TAATCTCTAGCTCAGTTTTCCGTAGGCCTCCTGCCTATATCTCTCTATAGCATCTTAAGGTATTAAATAAATATAAATTTCGGTTTCAAAAGATTTTAATGTTTAGATTCGAAATATAATTTTTTGTTAATCATAAATTGTTATTTTTTGTTATTATCACCATAGTGATAATATATATATAAATATATATATATATATATATATATATATATATATATATATATATATATATATATATATATATATTTGTGTAAGTGAGTACGCTACATATACTTCCCCCTGCAAAAGAGAAACAAACCTACCAAAGTATCAATATTAAAAATTAAAAAATTAGATTTAAAAATAAAAGTCAGATTTGACTTATAAATGACATTAGTAAAATGAAGAAATTAATCAATAACAATAATCTATATATTCAATCATAGATAATTAATCCATTTAATTTTTACCAATTTATGGAATTAATCCATTAAAATTCAATTAAAGAATATTTTTGGAAATTAAAATGAAAATGAAAGTTCACAATCTGGCGTAAATAGCATCAAGATGAGCATCTTTCATTAATTAAAAATATAATGTTAAAATAGCAAATAAATAATAAATTGATACGTTGATAAGATGGTTTAATAATGCAAGGAGTAGCATAAAATAGAGCACTCACCCACACATGCACAAAAGAAATATAATTGCATAATCTTCTGGATAAAACTTGAGGTTGTCTTGTAAAATAATCTGAAACTTGTAAGTGATGCCATGATGTATCATCTGCCGGTGGAGTGGATGATGTTGGGGGCGTCTGGACCTATTGATAAATATACAATTCCATATAGCCCAGTAAATGAAGACATTTCAACTGGAAAAAAGTAAGAGAAAGCTGGTTTTTTATGGAGACCTTCATTGAGGTGCCCTTAGTACATCCTGAGAAGTTCGAGCAATTTGAGCGATGGGTTTTTTTTGGAGGGGAGTTAAAGGGGAAATTTTCAGATTTTTGCCATTATCTCGAAAAGTATAACTTTTTCGACAAAAATAGTAGTTATACGTTATCACTTGTTTACTCTTTATTTTTATTTTGATAACGATACTAGTAAATGTCATAATAAATATAGTTATAAATAATATTGATAGTTTTACGCTATCACTTGTTTACCCATTATTTTATCTTGATTATTAAACGTCTAATAAATATAGTTATAAATATTATCAAATGGCCACAAGTTTGATAAACCGAACATATAAATATCCGTACCAAACTCGCAGCCGTCAGAAAGCTGTTCTAATAAAGAAGTTAGTCCAATATTGCAGTTTTCTTCTACCGAGAAATCCTCGTAAACTTATTTTAGTAATGATGAAAAACATTTATTATAAAATTCTACACAAAAAAGGTCATAATATTTTTTTTCCTAGGATCAATCGTTTTTGAGTAAAAATTACGGAAAAATACAATATCTGTATTTTTTTAACAGTAACAAACAGTAGGCCTAATCCACATCTGAGACTCAAAACAACCTTTGCATAAATCATTCGTTCTCTTCTAGCAGATCTAATTCCGTGTCAACTTCATCGTCCTCGTCAATTGGCTGATCAGTTGATGGTATCGTATCTTCAACTATATCTTCATCTATAGCTTCGCTGTTACTACCTAATTCTTCCGTCGCGGCGTTTAAACAAGATCGCCCACGGCAATGCCCGCATACTGCAGTACAGCGGAGACCTAGTTTTCTGCAGCTACAACTAGCTTTACAGCCTTTGGTACAGTTGCAGAATATAGTGTTGATCAACTGATCGGGAGCCGGTGACAAGAAGTTTTGAATAGGTTATTGGGTGATCTTCCATCTGCAGTCTTCAGGATTTAACTCATTCTACTGGGACTAGAACCGACGCACCTCTGGTGGTTGTAAGAAAAAGCAAACGGCGCGCGGCGGTTGGCGAGAATGTTGAATAATTTTGATTGTGAAATTTAAAATATATAATATTAGAGTAGACGAAGGAAGAGTTGGAGTAGAGGTTGGAAAATTTTATCATTTTGGTTTGGGATAAATATGTTTTTAAATGTAAAAAATGTGCCGATCACGATGGTTTTTTAAAAATGGGCCCTTGTGATATATTTTCGGAAAGCTGTAAAATTGCATATTAGGTATAATGTTAATTATTTATTTTCCTTGCAATTTTCTGAAAAAAGAACTTGGTAAGAATAAAAGTGATATCATGTTTTCCATGCGTAGAAAATATGAAAATCAAAGTTTTACACTTTTCAGAAAAAATTATATTGGAAAATCGCTCTGGATGGAGAGTATTTTAAAAGGTTAGCACACACTATAGAAAAATTTGGACATCACCACCGTGATCACTCTGCACCTTTTTACAGATAAAAACATATTTCTCCCAAGGATAAAATTTTATCAACTTCATCATCAGCTCTCCCTTCGTCTACTGTACTTTATTTTGTTAGGGTGATTTTGAAAGCAGGACTGTGTCACATTTGATAATAATAATTATATGTGTTAAAATAGGTTTAGCACAGTTTCTGAAGCTCTGGTATTATACTGTAAATGCAAATAGTTTACATAATAAAAATATTCAATTAATGCCTAATACTTACTCTATTTTAAATGATCGGATTATTTTGATACTAATGACAACTTACGTACAATACATACCTACTTTTGCATCCATCTTTCTTGGATTTGGGAATGGATGTCGTTGTGGAACTTTGTGCTCACAATTAGACACACGACATTTTATGTACGTACTGCACGTACGTACTGTATATCTTTGAAACGATTGATCCTACTAAAAGAACTGTAATGACCTTTTTTGTGTAGAATTTTATAATAAATATTTTTGCTCATAACTATTTTTGTCGAAAACGTGATACTTTTCGAGATACTGGCAAAAAAATGAAAATTTCCCATTTAACTCCCCCCCCCCCCAAAAAAAAACCCATGGCTCAAATTGCTCGAACTTCTCAGGATGTACTAAGGGCATCTCAAAAACAGCTTTCTCGTAATTTTTTCCTATTTTGGCCTCAAATTTGTCTTTGTGCCATTAAACATAAATTCCCATTGTTAAACTGTCAGATATGTTAACGTCAGACGTCAAAATATTATTAACTTCTAGTGATTTAGAATTATTAATAATATTCTTTTCAATATCTTTATTATGAAAGTACCATATACTGGTACAACGTATAGCTTTAATTTTCGTTTGTAATACACCTATAGGCTCTTCTGATTAACTCTTATTTCCAGCTTTGCGAGTAATAATTTCTTAATAAAGTCAAGTACATCGGAATCTTATCCGCTTTATTCAACTATACTCAAGCTGGGAAAGGAGGATGACTATAAATTGAACTGTTTGACATGACATTTCTGATCCATCAATATAATAATTAATAATACTGTGTGCTTCAATTGCATTTTTCTTTACGGATAAAACATCACGTCGGAGTCACCAATATAGCGTTATATGAAGCTATAATAATAATAATTTTAGAATGATATTTCAAGGATTTATTTGAATGTTAACATTTTGTGAAATATATAAATAATAATTTATTTTGTTATTTTTTAATATCTAGAGATGCTGTGCATGTATACACATATATGTGAGTGAGTACGCTACACTCTCCCATCTGTCGCACTCAAATAGTGTATGTTCGACCGTATCCTCCGCGCCACAATGTTCTCCATATCCTTGTTCTGTAGCTCCGGAAAGGACCATGCCCTGTCAGCGCTTGTGTCAAGAAATATTCTGTTTTCCTGTGTTTACACTTGACCCATTCATCAAGCACAGGTATTAATTTATCTGTCCACTGCGCAGTTACAGTGTTCTCGTCACATACAGCATGCCATTTCAACATTGTCCTTTCTGATCGATGTCCACCACCTATCTCGTACGCGTATTTGCGTTCTTCAGCCAATAGTGAAAGTGGTGGCGTGGCTGTAACCACTTCTACTGCTGCCGCAGAGACAGTGCGAAAAGCACTAGCCACTCTCAATAGGGACTTTCTTTGTACACCGTCCACAATATCTCTATATTGCCTTCTTTGTAGAGCTCGTTACCACACTGGGGCTCCGTATAGCACCATTGACTAAATTGCTCCATTCAGTACCTCCCTCTTTCGGTTATTAGGACCTCCTACATTCGGCATCAAGTGGGATAAAATTACCGCTTTCCCTTCTGCATTCTCAATGTGTTCTCCGAGTAATAGTAGTTTTTTTTTGTTTCCGGTAGGAGAAAATCTATTAAAGACGCCGCTCTTTACGACGAGAGGGATTTCCACCCACTAAAAACTCCTACCTCACACGGGTCCATTTTGGAACCGCTTTAAAAAAAGCATACCGTCAAAATGGCCGTTTGTCTTCCTCTGTTTTCCTTTCACTTCACCGTCTCTCTTCTTGCTCTTTAATGCTTAGGATTTTTTTATCATCCTATGAATTATTTCCCATTTTCCTTTACTCTCCATCATCTCCCTAATCATAGTCTCAGCGTTAATCTCTAAGCCCAGTTCCCCGTAGGCCTCCTGCTTATATCTCTCCTATCTGTCGCATTCAAATTGTGTATGTTCGACCGTATCCTCCGCCCCACAATGTAGACACCTCTCATCTTCAATTCTCCCTATCCTTGTTCTGTAGCTCCAGAAAGGACCATGCGCTGTCAGCGCTTGTCTCAAGAAATATTCCGTGTTCCTGTGTTTACACTTGACCCATTCATCAAGCACAAGTATTAATTTCTTTGTCCACTGCGCAGTTACAGTATTCTCGTCCCATACGGTCTCCCATTTCAACATTGTCCTTTCCCTCGCAGCTTCCCTTATTTCTGGTCGATGTCCATCACTTATCTCGTACACGTATTTACGTTCTTCAGCCAATAGTGAAAGTGGTGGCGTGGCTGTAACCACTTGTACTGTCGCTGCAGAGACAGTGCGATAAGCACAAGCCACTCTCAGTAGGGACTTTCTTTGTACTCCGTTCACCATATCTCTATATTGCCTTCTTTGTAGAGCTCGTTGCCACACTGGGGCTCCGTACAGCACTATTGACTGAATTACTCCATTTAGTACCTCCCTCTTTCGACTGTTAGGACATTTGGCAAGCGGGATAAAATGGCCGCTTTCCTTTCTGCCTTCTTCACCACTCTCTTAATGTGTTCTGTGAAATTACCCTCGTTGTCTAATGTAATGCCCAGATATTTCACAGATTTAATGGTCTGACTTTAATACGAATGACACCTCTTTTCTTTTCCTCCTTGATCCTCCCAGTATGACGGCTTCCATTTTACTTGGAGCTAACTCGAGTCGGAGTCTTTCCATCCACACAACTATCCTTCTCAGAGATTCGTTTGCCCTGAATTCTAGCGTATCTTTGTCTTCCGCCGTCAGCACTAGAGCTAAATCATTCACGAATCCTACAGTCTCCGTGTGTTCTGTCAGTTCCATTCTAAAGATCCCATCGTACAGGATATTCCACGACGTTGGTCCCAGTACTGAGCCTTGCGGAATCCCGGCCGTTATCAAAGTAGTTCCCTATGATATTTACCAGATGCTTAGGTATCTCTCTTCGTCGTAATTTCCCGATGATAATACTCCATGAGGCTGTATTGAAGGCATTTTGGACATCCAGCGTTATTAGTGCGCATTACCTTTCTTTCGTTTCTTCGGTTATTTCCAGGACTCTTTTCACCGCATGTGAAAACCAAACTGCACTTCAGACAATCCTTCTCCCTTTTGAAATTCGTTTTCCAGTCTTTCCCTTATCATCTGCTCGCACAATTTGCCTATTGGGTCCAATATACTAATAGGCCTGTACGACTTTGGGGATTCCAGTGATTTCCACCCTTCAGTAGCAGGATCACTGTTGCCGTTTTCCACTGTCTGGGGAGCTCTTGCCTCCTGAGTAAGCTATTCAGCAATTTCAGGAGAATATCGGGGGCCATTTTGATGAGTTTTTTTTACAATTTCTGGTGGAATCTAGGTAATTTTCCGCTCTCCATATACTCTCCTGCCTTTCCTAGTTCTTCCTTTGTGATTTTCGTTACCTCCTCAACTGGGACGTCTCTTATCTACATTTCGTCGTGTCTGGGGAAAAGCACTGCAACTATCTCCTGCTTTATTTCGTCCAATAAGCCCAAAGTTTGTTCCGTATGCATATATTTTATGACAATTCTATACCCTTCGCCGAAAACATCTGTATCCAGCTCCCTACATACATCTTGCCATAGTTTCTTTTTGGAGGCCATTACTAATTTGGTTAGCTCCTTGGTCTTGTAGTGCTCATTTGTCTCGTTTCTTCCTCAATTGTCTGTCCTGTTCTATCTCATCTAACTAGAACTCTCCTGGCAGATATACAATCATCATGTTTTCTTCCTATTTCGTCGGTCCACCAGTATGGTAATAGTGGTAGTAGTAGTAGTAGTAGTGGTCGTTGGGAGGCGGAAACCTACGCGACGTCTGGCAGTAGGCCATAGATGGATCTTTATTTATTCGCCTTCCATCTTCTCAACTATTTATATTTCTATTCCTTCTTAGAACCTCCGTGATCTTCCAACGAAGGTCAAGATGCCTCTCCATTCAATGGGGCTCATCACCTCTTTTAAAAGCGCCTCAGTTCCGGAGAACTCATAGCCCAACTACACCCTGAAAAATGGTAGAAGGTTTCTTGAATGGAGTAGTGGGAGAAAACTCCCGAAACCTAACCAATAGTCAAATTTCACATTTTCTTGGAAAGTTTAAAAGTATAGCCGTTTTCTTCCTTGTGTTAACTACATGAATAATTTTTTTTGAGTGTCCTACCTAAATATTTTTTTATTAAAAGTGTAACAGGTTTTTACTTTAGAATAGAGTGTCAACTACCTGTTAAATATTATTTTTATCCATTAACCCTTTCAGGCATGGTGGTACACCGTTTGAACCATGCAAACTGTCTCGTTTAATGCATGGTGGTACAAACTACGTACCGCATATTATATATGCATAGTGGACTCTAAACACTGTATATACTGTATACACTGTAATGTATACCATGTAGATGGTACCACGCCAAAGTATATACTTAAAACAAAAAATAAATCTCCACAAATGTAATTAAAGTATATTTTACTGTTTAACAATCCCCAATAACAAAAAAAAAACACAAATGAATTAGAACAAAGTATCCCGTGCAGCAAAGGCTATTTTTGTGCGTGATTTTCTGTGCCTGAAAGGGTTAATTACACAGGTCTACAAAAAAAAGGTATTGTCTTAAGGATCTCATTTAACTTCTTGAAGTATTTTGACGCGCTGAACCCAATTTGGACGAAAAATTTTCTCTATCCTGTCAGTTTTCATCTACCTTCCCTCATGTCCCCTAAAAAGGACAAAGAAGGGTGTTGTTTGCCCTAAGCTTCTGGTCTAATTTTCACGAAGTATTTTGACGTGCTGCCGCCAAATTTGGGCAAAAAATTTTTTTTTAGTTTTTCTCTACTATTATCCCCTAAAAAAGGTAAAAAAGGTCTTTTTCTAAGATTCTGATCTAACTTTTCTGAAGTATTTTGATGCGCTGAAGCCAATGCTGCCACCTCTAAGAGATAGAATTTTTTTGTCGAAAACTGGCTTCAGCGAGTCAAAATACTTTAGAAAAGTTCAGAACTTTGGACATTTTTCTTTGCCCTTTTTAGGAGATAAAAGGGTATTAAACAAAAACTGACAAATAGAATTTTTTGTCTAAAATTGGTTCAGCCCGTCAAAATACAGAAAAGTTAAATGGGAACCTTATAAAGTCGTGCCGATCTTGAAACCGAACAAGAACGCCAAACTCGCCGGCAGCTATCGACCGATCTCGTTGCTGTCGGCGATTTCCAAGTTGGTGGAGAAGGTCATCCTGGTCAGACTAGACACTGCCCAGGATGAACTCCACATCGACGATGAATGCCAGTTTGGTTTCAAGAAAGGCAGGGGCACTGTACGCCAGGTCGTCAGGATCGTGAATGACGTCAAAGTGCAGTGCAACCGCGGAAAAAGCACAGTGATGGTGCTGCTTGATATTGAGAAGGCTTTCGATACAGTGTGGATCCCGGGCTTACTCTACAAACTCAATTCGCCTAACTTTCCTACGCATATCACGAAACTAATTCACTCTTTCCTGACAGGCAGATCACTGCAGGTTAGGGTGAATAACAAACTATCAACTCGGCGGGACATTCGCGCGGGCGTCCCGCACGGGTCGTGCCTGTCACCAAAGTTATCAATCTGTACGTCTCCGACTTCCCGGAGTTTCCGAATACGAACCTTGCCAAGTAGGCCGACGACACGGCCATGTACGCGCATTCACACAACGCACAAGCGGCGAACATGCTGCTGAAGGCGCACATGGCCCGTGCCACGGCGTATTACGACAAGTGGAAGATTCGGATCAACGCCGAGAAGTCTGAGTCAATCGTCTTCACGCGCCGCTTCACCGAAAATCGTATTCTAACACCACTTTCGATAGGGGTCACCAAATTCCAATAAAGCAGTGCGTGAAGTATCTGGGGGTAAACTTGGACAAAAGACTGACGTTCAACACGCACGTTAACGAGACGGTACGGAAGGTCTACTCCATGTCCAGGAGTCTGTATCCGCTCCTGGCGCGGGGTAGCGGACTAAACAGGACCAATAAGAAATTATTGTATACGATGGTGATCAGGCCGGCCATCATATACGCGGCACCGGTGTGGTGCAGCATCCCGGCCACGACAATGAATAAATTTTGAGTCTTAGAGCACAAATTTAAGCGCCTCATTTCGAACTCCGATAGGTACACAACCTCCCTCAGAGATCTCTATGCACGTTGCCACGACATAACCCCACTAGCGGACTTCGTCCGGGAAACATCCCAGAAATTCTATCAATTCAAACTGGGCGACAGTCCGCTAACCCGAGACATTACACGAATCAGACAGCATAACGCCATACTTTTCAACCTTAAACACCCATTACCATACCAGGCGTTGCCTATCTTTCGGCAACCTCCCTAGCCAAATCTTTCCTATACCAAAATTTCCATTTCACCACCCTTTCCTTTTCACCACCTTTTACTCCCAAACCTTTTCTCTATTCCCTCTATTAATCTCATTTTTGTTAATTTTGTTAATTTTTGTTATTTTGTCCTTTTTTGTCTTTTTCAAAATCCCCTCTCGGCCAATAACCTCTTGCAAATCAAAACCTTTTAAATCATAACTTCCTCTCACCCTACCTTTCCGAAGGCAGGCAGACCATCGGATGAATGTCATCATTGGTTCGAATGGGTTTTTTCGTTGAGCTTTTCCCGTACCAGCAATCCAACCTTTTAAAACAGTGCGCGTGTGCGTCAGTGCGCGTGTGCTGAACAAAAACTCATTTCTCTAGCTTTAAGTAGTTTATAAGTGTTTTAAAACTATTCTCTAGTTGTGAATTAAAAAATTGTTAGGTTTAAGTCTTATTTGTTTTTAGACAGGAGTCCTAACTCCACATTCGATGTATTGTCCTAACTTGAATTGAACCCGCTCCATCCGACCGTACATTCACCACGGCGCTACGCGACGTGGTTGTGCGGTCGGTTCTGTACAGGGATACGATTCAGGTGCATGTTTGTATGCTAAACATCTAATAAATATTTTTGAATTGAATTGAATTATAAAGACCTTTTTTTTTTCTGTAGACCTTTGTTATTATTAGGTTTTTAGATATGAAACCAACAGTCAGACATGTATAAATATAGAAGTATAATGCCATATTGTTTCTTGTTTATTGTTTATTGTATTTATCATTATCATTATTAAAATTTCAATTTAACCTATAAAACACCTGAGTTTCGAACAGACTAGTTTTGTCTCTAGAGTGATTTTTGCGATTTTACTGAGTGGTTGAGAAATTACTTTGCTTTTGGTTTTTTCCTTTCTTATAATCTTTTTCTTGTAATACAGCTACATGAAATATATATTCCTTATCAATTCCCTAATCCTATAGGGAATTTTTTTAACTCCTTTTGCTCTTCTTCACTCCTAATTTCAAAATAGTTATTAGAACTCCAATTATGGTTAATCTATAAACTATAATTATTTTTAACATTTTAATTTCTTTCAAGATAAACAATTTGAACATAAATACCTTTTATTTCTGGTTGCATTTATATTAAAAGAAACATTATTTTGGGTATTTAGCAGATAACTTTCAAAGGAACCGATCGTTCTTTTCATATACTCTGATTTTGTTGATACACTAACGAGAACGGACTTGGATTATTAGCATATGAAAAGAATGAATGGTTTCTTTCAAAGTTATCTGCTAAATAACGAAAATAATGTTTTAACCTCCCCACAATAAAATTGTGGGAGGTTACTGAAATTGGTCCAACATCGAAAATTGAGATAACATCAAATCTTTACGTTTTGAGGTCCCAGGAACCCAAAAAAGTGGTTTTTAAAAAATGTCTGTGAGTGTATGTGTGTATGTATGTGAACACGATAGCGGCGAAACTGCTAAACGGATTTAGATCAAACTTTGCATGAGGGTTTCTTTAGTGCTACAGAAGATCTGAAAAGGCTTTGGTTGAGATCGTATTACGTTTAGTGCCATTTTGGCACAACAAGTTGTTTATTTTATGATTACTTACAATTTGTAATCGAACCACTGAAAAGCAGTAAAAATTCCGATTTCAACGATATATCACACTTGCACTCTTTCGATTTGGTCTCCGTGAAGAAAATTAAAAAACAAAATAACAAGTAGATTTTAATTTTAACTACTCTATATTTTTTAAAAGTTACCAACCCAAATATTTTTGATGATGTCAAAAAACATTTTTCCCTAACAATAATACCAGCAATATTTTTTGACAAATGTCAAAGTGACCTTTGTGAACATTTATCAATTAGGCAATCCAACAACCTACCAAATTATTTTGGCAATATGGCGTGGCGGGCAAACACGGGGTTTATTTTAATTAACCCGCGGAAACGTGGCCAAGGCAACCGAAAAACAAACTCTTTAACAAACGTTTAACGGATATTTGCCCGCCACGCCATGTTAAAAGTCACGTGGTTTGGATTGCTTAATTGTATAGGTATATGCTGAAAATAGCATTATTCTACGCACTTTTACGAACTCATTAGAAAAAAAGTTTACATGGTTGTGGGTAAATACCTTCGTCGACTGGGCTAATTCATTCATTGGATTATTTGAATTATTGTGAAAAAATGAAAATTTTTAAACAAATTTCAAAAATCATTTCAAAGAATCAAACTTTCTTTCAAATATAGGCATCCTAAACTGGTCAAACTTCTAGAACATATTGTTAGTACTTAATTAAAGTAAATTGTAAATGAACTACGTTCAATTTTAATTCTTGCGGTGAAGCCATTGGTTTCGTTGCTGACTTTTTCTCCGAAAAAAAAAGAGACAACCATTTTATTTTCATCATAACTCCGTTAGTTTTTATGCTAACGACTGTCAAGTTCGTATCGGTTCGTATTGCAACTACAGAAATAAAGAAAACAATCGATTTGTTATTTTATAGGCTTCATTTTTGCTTGTAATAATTTTTTTGGTAAGGTTTTCGAGTTATTCGAGAATAATCGTTCTAAAATATGCATTTTTTAGATGAAAAATCAACATTTTCAATCACGAATAACTCAGAAAGTATTGACTCATTGAAAAAACTTCATATAACATTTTTTGCTTAGAATATATTCCTCTATTGACGTCTGCGGTTATTTTGAATGTACTAATTTCCACCCCCGAGAAGGGGTGGCATCCACCCCCAGGGTATTTGCGCCACTTGGGATGTTTCTGATTTTGAATAGTATTAAAAATCACACATTTAAAAAAAAATGATCAAAATCGGAGCTGTTGCTGAGAATTAAGAAGTAAATACCTTCATTGACTCGATTCTTAATAGACACACATTTTAATTGACATACCTAGGTAGAAAGGGTATAAAATGTATGAAAGGGTATTAAATGTATACCCGGCCACAATAATGTGGGGTTTTCAATATAAATTGAAAATAGACGAAGCGCGCGTCGATTTGGGACCAACCCCCTAGTTTGTTCGCTTATTGCTCGAAAACCATCGGAAATATGTACAGAACCTTATTTGTAGCAAATTTTATGTAGAATCTTATCACTGTGCATAAAATTTTCTGTGGGACCAATACAACTATTTCGCGGGAAAATGCGAAAAACCGCGGCGGTGCGCATTCGTGGTAGTTTTTAAGGGTGAAGCTCACACTTGTGCCTTGGGAACTCTTTTGTTTCTTAAAGGTAGGCTCAGCCCTATGGACCATATATAGCATTATTTTCAACGAGTGCTCTCATAACGTTCCTTTCATCCATGTAGCAGTGCCAGAACTACACAAAGTACATTTCCTTTTTATCAGGTTTGGATAGTGCAAATATGATGCAGATGACAAAATAACGTAATCGGTCAAGATATTCAAATATTTTGAGGTTATATTAACACGTTATTTCAGATAGTATATCAAAATCTATTATTTATCGATTTTAATATGGACAAAGCCTATTTGAAAATAGAGGAAAATGAATCTGTAGTAACAGACGGGTGTACGGGTGCTACATATTCTCCTGTAAGTACATTTACCTATACCTAAATCAGAGAATATAGGAAGTTCAATCGTTATTATATGACTGGTCCATTCCATATAGAACAAACGCGACCCTTTTTAAACACAAGTATAAGTAAATTTCACTAACCCATCCATTTGATATCTGAAAATTTACAAAATGAAATATACTTATCATCTCACACAAATTACTGTAGGATACGAGTCTATAAAATTAAACTCTACTCACTATGATATATTACATTATCAATTTCATCATCCTCGCTGGAAGAACTAGAAAATAAAACGTCCATATCCATATTAAGTAGCAAAAATATTTTAAATTATGAACTGAACAAGTAAAGTTATTTTCTGGTTAGATTACACGGGAGCATTCCCGTTTGTGCCCATAATTCTGCCTTTTCATTTCGTTCGGTACTAGTACAACTAGCTTAGAATCGGCGTACACCAAATCTGCATTGCACTTTATCTGCAAGTGTAGACGAAAAGAATTCACCTAATGTCTCTAAATATATTTCATAACCTATAAATAACATTCGTAAAGGTTACCAACCCAAATATTTTTGACAGATAAATAAATAAGAATAAATAACAATCAAGTTCGTAGGTTTAAATCCCACCAATCGCAAGACTTTTTTTCTATTTTCGGCTTCAAAGATCCATCGGATGGGGAGGTTTCAGCCGCTTCCGTAGCTCTAATTTTTTTAATAAACAATTTGATTTGGGTTTTATATTTTTTTTATTTTATTAATGTAACGATTTTCAGTAAGTAGTTTGTTGTATAATTTTGGAGTTATAAAACCAACACATCTCTGACTGATATCTTTGTTTAATTTTGGTAGCATTATTTCTAGCGTATACTATGAACATATTTTTTTTTCTATAACATATTTCGAAGGGTAAAAAACTTTTTAAGAGTTTATTTAATTCCCTTGTCTATAAATTTAATGTAATTTTGCAAGTCAGATGTTGGTTAAACATCAATTTAAGGTACTTAATAGATTCTGCTATGCTAATAGCGTTAACGTTATTTTCAATTCTGAGATCCTCTAGCGTGATAGGTGTAGACCAGACCATGTAGACACAAAGGTTATATACGTAATCATAGTTTACATTAATAGGAAGTAAGTTATTCATATATATATATATATACTAGAAATAAGATAGATCCTAATATGGTTCCTTGTGGCACTCCCGTATTTAAGATTTTTCAGAACTCAGTGTATTGTTTACAATTACTATTTGTAGTCTGTTTCCTACATATATAAAGAAATTTAGAAAAATACCTCTTACGTATATTTCAGTTTTTTTTTCAGAGTTTACTAAGCAATCTTTTTTTTTATTTCAACATGCAGATCGAAGGGGTTTTGTTAATTAATTTAAGGGTAATATTCAGTCTTAGATTCTTCTTCTTAGTGGAATGATGAAACGTGGCAGCACTCAGACAATGTGGCCCATTCTGCTTCTGCCACGAAATCAAGGAATTTTACCATTCAGGCCGAATTCTAACATAAAAGACAGATAATAATCCATACCCCGACAGTATACTGCCATGTCCAGTCAAGAGACCTACCAAGATTCTAGAATAAGAAGCTTCAAGTGCTGTATTTCTGGGTGGGAGGCCCAAAAGTCGACAAACTAGGAACGAGTCCAGTCCCAATTGCCACTTTGGTCTTTGGTCTAGGATTTGAGTACTGTTGCCTTTTCAAAACCTTTAAAAAAAACAGAAACCGAGAGATCGTAAATCGCTGTTTAATTGTTTTTATTACCTGATATTTGTTCTTTGCAATAGTTAGATTAAGTGTACTCTATTTATTCACTGTTCTATTGTATATAAGAACTTGTCTTTAATATATCATGATTTGAGTTTTTAAGTTTGTCTTTTATTCGTCCCCTGTTATCGAACATTTATATTTGCGCCCTTTGTGTTTAATAACGATGATACTAGTTGATTTCTTTACTATATTTTAATTATTGCGGCATACTATAACAGTTAGTTTGAATAGTATCGATAGCTGGAATATTTTATAATAATTTGTCAATATTATTAATATTATTATTAGGAAATGCGAGCAGATGTCAAAATCCGCGGTACTTAGACATGTCGGCCCATTATACATTCGTATCGTGTAGGATCTCTTAGAAGAGACCAATGCTTTTCACAAAGGAAAGCAGTCTGTTTCAAGGGACATCCCGTAGTTTCTCTGGATGCAAGAATTGCCGCTCGAGGTGTCTATGCCTTGACGCTTCTAGTGGAGCGCAACTACGTAGGATATGATTGATAGTTTCATCCTCCACTTCACACATCCGACAAATAGGATCATCTCTCAAACTCATTGTATATAGGTGTTTGTTCAGAGGCCAGTGTCCTAATATTAGGCCCACCATCCGTCTCATTTTTTCTCTATCGAGCCCAAGCAACACTTTACGGTAGAGGCAGCCGAAGGGGGGGAGCTTGGGACCAATAGTTGTTAAATTGTACCGTAGCCCAGGCTCGCAGTTTTGAGTGAATCAGACTCCTTGGCAGACCGAAGGCTGACTCAGGGCCAGGGAAGGGAGTTTTCGCTCCTTCTCCAGCCAGACGATCTGCTTCTTCGTTGCCCTCCACATCACTGTGTTCGGGCACCCATATGAGTTTAGCCGAGTTGCGTTCACAGAGTTCGGTCAAAATATTTCAACAGTTAAGCACCAGCCTAAAGGTCCCCTTATTTGATGCAATGGACCTCAGAACCGCCTAGCTGTCGCTGCATATATAAATATGTTTGTCTACGAAACCTCTTCTGAGATTTTCGCTTGTGCACCGTGGTATGGCATATACTTCTGCTTGGAACACACTAAGGTACCAAGTGGCACCGATATACGAGCCCTTGGTTTGTATCCGCGTATGCCTGCGCCCGTTCCCTCCTGAATATTGGATCCGTCTGTATACCATTTCGGACCACCAGGACTCAGGAGATGCGTTTTGTCGTGTTCCCAGATGTCTCAACTGGGAAACACGACGGTATATGGAATTGTGAAATAGTAGACGGAGAGACACTGGTCATCACCTCATTGAGAGATAGTCTGGTCCCTTGCCGGTAGATCCAGAGCCTTTTTTTTTTCAATAGTTTGTTTGCTGTTTTCCTAGGTTCAAGCTCCACTTCAACGTGCAAGGGAGTGAGTCCAAGAATGGCCTCCATCGGAATCGTTGAAGTGGTTCTGATTACACTTGTTATACCTAGACACGCTTGTCTTTGAACTTGGCATAGGCGAGCCCTGATTGGGAGCGCCACCACACTAGTGCCGCATATGTAATGAGGGGTTTTACCATAACGGTGTAAGCCCAGAGAGTAGTCTTCGGACTTATACCCCACTTAAGACCGAAGATGAGTTTGCACATCCATAGAGATGCACACGCTTTCCTCGTTTGAGCTTCCACGTGGTCCTTCCATGACAGTTTGGAGTCTTAGATATCTCACTGTACGGGAAATACACAAACGTGTGCCCATGAGACAAGGAAGCGGGAAATCGGTTGTTTTTCTCCTTTTAGTGAACACATTAGCTCTGTTTTGCCAGGGTTGACAGAGAGCCCATGTCTGTTACACCATTCCTGAACAACTATATTGAGAGCCCCCTGCAATAGTCTTTTCAAATCGGCCTCTTGCCATAATACCCAGATCATCTACATATGCTTGTGCATAGAAACCTGCTTCGTTCAATTCGGCTAATAGCCTGTCGAACAGAAGGTTCCACAGTAGTGGGGACAATACTCCTCTTTCCTGCGGACACCCCCGCTCCACCTTGGCCATAACAGTTTTATTACGAAGCGTAATTTCAATGTCGCGGATCCTCAGTATTGACGATATCCACTTACGGGACGGTCCACGCCGGATCCGCAACTGTTTGACAGAGAGAATCGAAGATATTATTATATTTGTCAATATTGGTATTTATTTTATTTTTTTCAGCAATTCCAATATTATTCAATGATATACCAATTTCTTGTTTTTCTGTTTGCATTTTGAAAATAAATGACCAATGATCCATCCCATCAATTTTTGTAATAATTGGTAATAGGCCACTCTTATCTTGCAACAGTTTTTTATTAAAAGACGTTTCTGTAAATTGTTTATTTTAAAATTGAATACGTCTAATAAAGTTTAATTTTCTTAGAATTATGTCAAAATATTCCTAGAATCTGTGAGTGGGCCCGACAAACACCCTGTGTATCTATATAAAATTGACGCTGGTAATCCCTTATATAAAATAACTCCTTTTCAAAGCAATAACTGGCGTATTCTTTGATCTAGCCATATTAATATACGAAGCTGGTTTTCTCTAAAAGGAGTTGCCGAAAGAAAAAAAAGAGTTGTATTTAGAGGCTTAAAAATGTATAAAAGCAGGTAGTATAAAATATTCCCATTTGGTGAAACTTTCTGCGTACGAGTATATTCCGACGGAAATGACCATTATATGAGGCCTTTGTGCAATTTTTCTCTGGATCCAGCGTTTATGCCCTCAAGTATATTCATAAAAGAGACGTTGCTAGAAAAAAAATTAAATTTGTGAACAAATCCGTTATCGTCACTCCCTCATATTGCCACGGGAAAAATCAATTTTTATAAGCTGATTCTCTCTCAAATTTCCCCAGATCAGTTCTTAGGTGTTTGTTTAATGGGAGCACGGCGGCGTCTAAATTAATAATTGATAATAGCAAATATACGCCTGAGGTATAAGAGGAGTAAAACTGAATGGTGATTGAAGTACTTCGATAACGACTTTTGAATAAATCATTTACCATCAAGAGCAGTTATTTATTTAGATTGAAATTTAAGGTCAATGTTCCTAAATTATAAATTATTGAAAACACTAATTACTCGAATTCGACAAAATTATTTTTAGATATTGAAAGGAGCTTATAAGGACTTTCTAAATTTATTTCATTTCATTTTTATTTTATTTTATTTGCCTTATTTATATTAACATCCCGGCGAAGTTTAGCTGATGCTACTCAACCACTTAACCAGGACGGCAAGTTGAGGTACGGTCACCCATCCATGCATCGGAGTCAACCGGCGTGCCTTAACTCCGCTCGATGTCTCGTCACTGAAACCGGTACAGTACCTCACCTCATTTATTTATTATATAAACAAGAAAGGAATATTTTGGTTTTATAACATAGATTGTGTCCCCGGATGGAGATAAATTGACCTAAATTTTAATTTTTTGACAGTCACTCTTTGTAAAAAATTTTACTTGTTAAAAAATTCTATTATTTTTAAGAAAATTATTTGTTTTTTACAGGGCGCTCAAAAATTCCAACAATATGAGTTTTACCTAAGAGTAAACCACTTCTAGTTTTCAGTTTTACTGAAAATTCAATTTGAAAAAGTTGCTTATAATTACTTCCTTAGTCTTAATCCAAAATATAAATTATTTCTTGTTTAAATCGTTTTTGTTTTCAACGCTTCGGTATGTTAAGGAATATATGGAAGGAATAATATGATTAAAATACTTATGAGGTTTTTGAAGTGTCAGTGTCGTTGTCATAATTGAAGACACAAATGGATGAAGGGTCTATGTGACATTTTCGAAAAAAAACGAGTTTTTTATATGAATGAAGGCTATAAGTACACAAAATTCCCTCAGCCAAATCACATTTGTTTCTAATACAAAAATACCTCATTCATAAATTTATAAAGGATCTATGTACTGTTGAAGTTGGTAGGTTGTTAAAAACTTTGAGACCAATCTCAAACAAAAAAACTGTTGAAAAAAACGGTTTTTTTTATATGAATGAAGGCTATAAGTACACAAAATTCCCCCAGGTACATTACATTTTATTCGAATGCAAGTTTTTTTTTTTAACTATTTAACGTAGGCCTATTTCCGCTACCAGGACCTATCACCGACGCCAGGAGACGAGCTACCCCCAACCTGGAAATTTTGCCGAACCTCTTCCCTTAAGAAGAGTAGGGATCTTTTACTTGCCTAACATTTAATAGACAAGGGACCGCCTGCTTTACATCCCCTCCGAAGGATGGTATATCCACTACGTAATCCTCGTCTGAAATTACGTAACTTCCGAGTATACACTGATATACAAGCCGCTAGAAGGTGGGACGAGAACGCTGTATTTCCCAAGATGGGTCACCCATCCAAGTACTAACCGCGCTCGACGTTGCTTCAACGGAATATCGACTGATATTCACATTGAAGTCGCCTCTACGCTCGCCCCATGCAAAAATATCTGATTTATGAATGGATAAAGGATTTATGTACTGTTGCAGTTGGTAGGTTGTTAAAAACTTTGAGATCAATTATCTCAAAATCACTTTGTTGTTACATAGACCCTTCATCCACTTGTATCTTCAATTATTATTGTGTTTTAATTTAAATTCGAATAATGCTTACTTTATAGCAAAGAATGTATTTAGTTAAATGTTAGGAATATTATGGATAAAATTAAACACATTTTTTTCAATTGCCTCGCTTAACTATTAATATTGTTATTAAACAAAAAAAAAAAAAATTCAGGAGTGATTTTGATAGTGAAATATAAATAAATATCCAGTTGGTCCGCGATTGCGCCCAAGTTATAATTAGTCGATTCAAATAATAAATTCTAGCTTTATTTATATTTTTTATTAATCATGATCACTATCATGTTTGACAAGATTTATACTGGCTTAATTGTTCCACAGAGATATCTAGCACAAGATAAATAATATATCACGGCGGCCACATGTGAACAGCAGCCCACAGTTCTATTGTCATTAAGGACAATCACAAGTATAAAGTAATTCCAATATGTTTACATGATATAGTGCCACGCGTTGCTTCAGATAACTCAGCTTAACTTCATCGTATTGTCATTTTAGTATGTGCTTAATCCATGTTGTTTTAGTATTGCAAAAAACGGGCGGGAAACCGTTCTTCAGCCCTTTCGTAGTATTTTCGAAAAGTTTTGTCATTCAGAGAGGGGGTGGCTCCAACCCACGGGGTTGCTTTGACGTCTTTTGGTCAAAAAATAATTGATTTATCAATAGCCCCTGTAATAATAAGTTTTTTGGGAGGAAAAAGTACACCACCATCATGCCCGTAGTACGTTGGAAGTATGTGACTAGAGCCATTTTAAACGATTTATTATATTTAATAGCTATTTAACCCAGAATTTAGGGATGAAATGTCAATTTGCGAAAAATTGCGCAGTGAAACATGTATCTTTTCTCAACAGAAAATTAAGAATATATTTTTTCATTTGAGAATCCATTCCGATCAAAATTATTTTTGGTTGAAAAAATTGTTTTTTTGACGGCCCCTATCTCAAACACCTTTGAACCCACTAAGATGTAGTCGTATACAAGGGGGCTTCTGAAGGTGCTGATTAAATATATCTTAGTTTTTTTTCTAAAAAAAATCGGTAATACTTTTTTTTGAAAATCGGCCTGTTTTTTCTAGAAATTTGACCAAAACGAAATGTGGTTACTTCTGATGACTCACGTTATAGGTACATATTCACCACCAAAGTTTCAAAATATTCGGATATCAGATGAGCGAGGTGAGGGAGCTCCATGCAAAGTGGGACACACTGTATATATAACGTCTAATTGCTCAAGTGCGTGGGCGTTTTAGTCTCATCGTTGTTCTTTTTTTATAGACACTGAAGTTGGAAAATTATGTTTATCTCAAACGCAATGTAGGAGTCTGGATGTGGGTATACAATTTAATTGTATCGTATTGAACTGATATTTGCTGAGTGATTAGTAAAGATTTTGTTTTTATAATTCTAGTGGAACATTTTTTTTTATATTCTTATATTTCGGAATGTGTATCTGAACATAATAAATATATTTTACGCTTTTTTCAAAAGCCGATTGGAGACAACGAGTAGGAGGACGAATAAGACCACACATCTTTGAGATAGATTTCAAATCATTGCATTTTTTTAAATCAATTATTTTTATTTTAAGCCGGATTGGGTTCAGATGTTATAAAAATTGAATTTGCTTCTAGCTGACGGTTTTGATTAGGCCGCCCAGATGATGACAATAAGAACATCTTCAAAATCTTACTGTTACGGAATTGGTATATCAACTCGTCGAGAAAAAGCAGCTTATCTAAATTAAATTGGTAAAAATGATTCTAGTAACTTCTGGAAAAATTTAGAAAAAAATGAACATTAAAACAAAACAAAATATTGAACTACCTGGTAATCTATTGGATTTCTATGAAGTTAATGATCATTTCCTCTCCGCTTTTAACAATAATACTATAAATCAAGGTAATATAGATTATTATAATAACGCAACTTTAAATAACAATTTAAACTTCAAATTACATACCGTTGAACCTACTCTGGTTCTAAAAGTCATAAGTGATCTCAAATCTACGAAGGAGTAGAAGGGCCACTGAAATATATTTTTTTAATTCCGAGCTTAATCTCGGAATTCCGACGTTAATCTCGGTATTCAGACTTAATCTCGGAATTCGGACTCAACTCAAGGTTCCATATTGGGACAACTGATGCTTGTTGTTTCTAATTTACACGTCTGATATTTATCTTCATATTGAACACTGCAATATGCAAACTTATGTTGACGATACACAACTGGTTCATAGTTTTCATCCAGACAACTATAATTTTGCAGCTAGCGCATATTAATGCGATCTCATGTCAATTTATATTTATAGTCTAAGTCATAATCTTATTTTAAATCCAACTAAATCTGCCGTGATAGTATTCTGCTTCAAAAATTTTTATGGACAGTTAACCAACAATATGACAAAGATCAATAATAAGAATATACCTTACAAAAGATTAATGTCAAAAGCAAAGGCAAAAGTTTGTGAACTAATTGGAGACTTAAACTTACAGTCACTTGTAGAAAAACAGACGACATACACAGTTTCCTGAAGTACATAGAATTAGCACATTACTAAAATTATCGTAGCCCCGATACTCCATACCTTATCCTAGCGGCATAATTACATCACAGAGTATACTATAAAAACCCCAGCAGCAATCATGTGACATGGACAGCAAAGACATCCAATAGTACGATTCCGTCAAGTACCTTGTCGTAATCATGGTCAAAAACCTGACATGGAGACACCGAAGCCAACATGAAAAAGGTCAGAAGAACGAGAATCTACCCAATGGTGGGCAGGCAGAGAAGATTCATCCTGCGGAATAAGATTACACTTATCAGGTCACTCATCAGGCCACAGCTGACTTACGCCTCCGTAGCGTGGATCTACCAAGCGACCACCCGCCTCAAGCAGATCCATGCAATGAAGAACATCGCCATCAAGATAGCAGTAGATGCACCATGGTTCGCACACAACGAAGATATCTTCAGGGACCTGGATTGCACCCCAGTCACTGAAATCATTCGGGAGAGAGCGTAGAAAGTGTACGCCTTTGCTGAGGAGCACGAGAGTCTTTTGATCGAGGAGGCAACTGACTACGATCCAGCCGACGCGCCAAGGGACAAGGGTTCAACTCAGACAATGGGTAAGTGTACTAATCCTTTCCTTCTAGTCCTGATGAAGAAGTCATTAGAATAGACATAACGAACACACAAGAAATCTTATGAATATCATTTCTAATGTGAGTTAACACTTCATCAAATTAAGCTGGTGCCTACCAAAAACACTCTTTAAATTTGACTACATTTTGTAATAAGATTTTATACACCAGTCAGTCCTCCTTATTTTAAAAACCGTATTAGTTTCTTCGGTTGTTATATTGTCACATATCAAAATAAATAACTATTTTTCTATGCAGATTTGGCAAATTATCTTATTAGCATATTCCCTATAAATAAATACAAAAATAGAAAACCTAAATTAAAGAATTTCCAAATTTAAATCTATAATAAATAAACTAAATTCATTGCCATTTATTATTTTTCAATATATAAAACATACAGTAGTAAAGCATTCAAAACGTAACAAAGGATATAGAGTGTCGGATTACAATTACTAATTAATAACATCAGGCCATAAGCTTCGGAACTCTCTATTACGTATGAAGGGAATATGCTGATTAAACATTTCTCAAACATATAAATAGTCCAGAATGAATGGACAGTGGCAGTCCATTCTGGGGACCCATCTCCTCCTGACATGTGCTTGTGGTAAGAAAACTTTATTTGTTATTTAATTCATATTTTGTGACTTTGTTGTTTGGCTGCAACCATTATTTGATTAATAAATGTTATTGACTATTTAATTGTGTTTAATAATTTTCTAACAGAAAAACCTCTCGCAGGCCAAGTTGCCCTTATTGTGGCCGTCTTAATTTGGCGGTCGTGACAATATTGTTTCACGAGTGTGAGAGCGAGAGGGAGAAGGGGTCGCTCTCGTTCTCGCTCTCCTAAACCCTGAAAAATCTATTCTCGATATCACTCCCGAATTCGACAACAAAACTGAAAGTTGGCTAATTCTTGGTCTTGCTTTCGATTTACTCTTGCTCTCGTTAAGCAAAAAACTAGTGTATAAGTATAAATAATTTCTTTTAATAATTATTATCAGAAAAGGGAAATATGTATTCATTTATACCTGTATTTATTAAGATTAAATTAGCCTAGTCAGCTTTCGTGGAAGTGAATTCTCATCATCAGGATATGGACAAAATTAGAAATAATTTCGACGTCATTTAAATGTTTATAAAAAATTATTCAACAATAGTACTTAAAAATAAATATTTCGTATTTCTGCTCACATCATTGTTAAAATTTGTTATTTTTTTAATAATAGCACTTTTTAGTAACAAATATTTTAAAAGGTTGAAACCATAAAAAACGGCAAAAAATTAAAGCACAAATAATATTTACTAAATGCGCGCTTAGTGTACAGTTACTGGGTGGAAAATACTTGAGTTCGAGTATAAAAGTTCATGAACTAGATACAGGGTGCAATTAGTTTCATGTCATTAATAAAAACTGGTGGTGGGGAAAGACTAGACAAAAAAAATCTTACATAACAACTAAAGCCCATAGTTTTGGAGAAAAAAAGAAAATAAACAAAAATTTCGAAAATTTAAAAAATATTGTTTGCGAACTGCTGTAATATTGGGATAGGCTTTATATTGTCGAGTCTGGTCGCGCGTATACTCTGACATTTGCGCAAATAGGTACTGTCCCGTGTGTTATTGTCAAGAAATAAAGTTTATGTCGTTACTTGATACTTGCGCTAATAAGGAAGGTGAGCTGGGTTTAGACCGTCGTGAAACACCCTACTGATGGACGTGAGGAACCGCAGGTTCGGACATTTGGTTCACGCACTCGTTCGAGCGGGTGGTAGTGATAAGCTACCATCCGTGAGATTATGCCTAAACGCCTCTAACGCCGTATCCTTTCTAGTCAAAGGTGGCAACGATATCGCTTGGAGTGTCGAGAGTCGCAAGGCTCAAAACAATATGACTTTACTAGGCGGTCGCGGTTCACCGCGATCGTCGCACTAGCCCTATTCGCCATCGAGATCGACGATCGGCGGTGGGATCGATCCTTGCCATGTCCGACCTGATCTCCTTGTTGACGGCCGATCATGGGTCGCACAAACGTTTCGATGTTGGAACTCGGACTTGTCTGTATATGTATACATGATCTACCCGTTCGTTGTTTTTCTTTGTTCCTATTGTTCTTTTTGAACTTTGGGCCACTGTATTTATAGTTAAAATTTATTTTATTTACTTCAAGTCGTTAATTTTTTTTTTTTGGCGAGGAGGGGAAACCCACACGGGCTGCCCATCCCTACTTGGAATGGTCTGAGTATCAGCCTCAAACTGACTAAAACCCCTCCTCCCAGGGCTCGTCTTTAAAAAATACTCCGAGGGCACTGCAGGGAGAGCACAGTCTCCCTGTTTTTCCCTGTCTTAGTTTGCACTGTCCATTTTAATACTCCTGTATCACTGACAAGATGATACAGGTCTGAAAATGGTCGAGTTATGATTGTCTCCAGGTCTGGTTGTGTTTTCCCTCACTCACTCTACCTATTTTTCCTGAGCCGTTGACAGCAGGTCTGAGAAAATGGGCAGAGTGGTAGTTGCCAGGTCCATTGTCTTTCCCCATTGATATTATATCCTGCAGTTCAGACCCTGCAGTCGTATAATACGCTTTGTCAGCAACGGCTTCGCTACGCGGCGTTCCTCGCTGGACACCACCTCAGTCAAGTCCTCGTCGCGCGCGACGTCGCTCTACTTCGGTGCTCTGTTCGGCAACAGCCTCGCCACGCGGTGTCTCTTGATGGTCCATAACCCCGTCAAGTCCACACCGCTAGCGACGTAGCTTCACTTCGCACCCCT
The DNA here is from genome assembly GCA_936432065.2 of Rutpela maculata. Lineage (NCBI taxonomy): Eukaryota > Metazoa > Arthropoda > Insecta > Coleoptera > Cerambycidae > Rutpela > Rutpela maculata. Next base: position 87,290,224 of record OW386293.2, read on the forward strand.
GCATCACTTTGGTGAGGAACGCTGTAGCCTCCTCATTGTGATGCAGTTTTATCTGGAATGGACCTATTTTTCCATTCCTTCAATCTTTTGAAGGTTGTTTTCCTTGTCAGCAACGGCCTCGCTACTCGGTATTCCTTGATGGTCCGTCGCCCCAGTCAAGTCCTTGCCGCTTGCGACGTTGCTTTACTTCGCACCCCTCACTAGTAAGGACCGCTGTGGCCTCCTACTATGATGCAGGTTTATCTGCGCCTTCAGCTGGAATGGGCCTATTTTTTCCCCTATCCCCCCTGGTTCGGGAACCAGACGAGAGGCTCGGGTGTTTTAGAAGGTCCTTGCTGTTGACCGAAGTCACGGACATCCCCTCCCCCAGCTCCTTCACCTCCCGCACTGCGCTCGAGGGCTTTGTGATGGGGGGGGGGGTCTGCACAGAATATGCTGAGGAACCCCCTCCCTCTCCAAGTCATTAAATACTTGGTTACGTCATCCAATTGACACTTTAGGACAATTTCAGCAACGTATTTTAATGTGCATAGAAACCATAAAAAATTATCCTAATTTATGAAATGTGTTGAAGGGAGTGCGTATGTCCTTAGTTCGAGGTGCCGAAATGTTTACTGATGCCGATGGAACATTTCGAATAATTTATGTAAATCAACAATAATTTATTGGTAAGTTCTAGATTTATCGAATATGCCTCTCCACCGTACTGTCACATTGCTGTCACTTTCAAATTAAAGTCGATGCTGGGTTGGGTATTTAAACATTATTAATACGAGCAACTTTTGTGGTTTTGTGACAAATTCAAAAGAATTGTTCTGTTAATATGTGTTATCTATTGGGCAAAAAAAGCATTATTATTATTATTATTATTATTATTATTATTATTATTCGCTGTTTTCTTCTGATGTGTTTGATATTGTTTACATTGATTTCCAGAGACCAAAGATTCGAATTTTAGTTTTCAATACCTGATTGGAAAAAATTATGCGCGCAATTCGTTAAAAAAAATCGATTTTTCCTAACTTAAAATACTCCTAACTATTTTTTCTTATCATATCTCGGACATCTAACTGTTCGTTTTCCAATTTCATGAAATAATTACACAGGTTTGAAGCTTTTTCCTATTTATATTACAAATGAAATAAACCACATTTAAATTTTATAAATTATAAATAACAGTAAAAACTCCAATAATTTTGTTCCAAATTAAAAAAGAGGCATGGTAAACAAATCCTGTGTTGCGGTTGTGTAGAAAGAGATAACGAATTATTTATACTTTTATAATTGGTATAAAAAGTTCTGTTGAAGCGGTCCTGTCAAAGAGCCGCGTCTATTGCTTTGAGACCGCCCGGCGGCGAGACAGAGTTGGTAATCTTTATACTTTCATATGACTTTTTAAAAGTAATAAGATACTTCTATGATTAGGAACTATACGTCCATTGACCCAGAAAAGCAGTGGTTCTCAAATGTTTCCTATCTTAACATCCAAATTGTTGACTTAAGTCAGTTTTTTTTTTCGAAAGAAGAAAAAGTCATATGGTTTTTTGTTTGTCTAGACGGTCCCCATTACCAGTTTTCTTTAGTGACATTTAACTAATTACACCCTATATAAACATACTTTTCTCCGGTTTATTGGAATATTTTTATAATTTTTGAACATTCTATCTTTTGAAAATACTTTAATTCCTTAGTTAAGTTAAGTTAAGATATAAGTTATATTTTTACTTATTTTATTTTTTCTTTTAAATGCGCCTTCATGATGCAAACTTGGGGGTGAAGTGCTTGTCAGTCTATTATGTAGTAAATAACGATGACTATTTTGCTGTACCACTAAACCACTATGTTTTAAGTTAGAAATACATCACATTATTAATTTTCAATCTTGCAATCACCTAATTATGCCAGCTATGTTGGCAAAATACTTGATAGTTTACGGATTACTTTACATTTTTTTTTGCTTCTAAGAACTTTTTAAGTCTTAGTATCACATTTAAGACGGTAAACCCTTTTTAGGTGCTTTTTTTAAACTAAAATGTCATAACTTTTACAGTTTTCGATTGATCTTTTTTTAAACGACAGATGACACTAACTTATCATTTAAATGTCAATACCTACCATCTAGCATTCCATTATTAAGTTATCGTGCTTACAGAAATGCAACGGGCACATGGACGAGACGAATAGATGAACGTACATACGCACATTTTTATAGTTGTTCATAATTCAAGGACAAGTACAGTGATATGAATTTCTTTCTCTCCGAGCAATGTTTACGGTTTTATAAATTAGAAATGTACTGATCAAATACTACTCTTCGTTTACATATTTGCGAAGAGTATAATAGTCACCTCGAAGTCCAGTATGTTACCTAATTTAAAACAAAATAAAAGTACCGGTACGGTAGCTCTGTCGGTTGAGGCGTATTGAGTGGGGAATATGCTAACCGATTGTCTATCGCGTCCTGGGTTCGAGCTCTAACCTCGGTATTGAAAACACCGGCGGGTATGGATGTTTGTCTGCGTTTTTCCAAATGTGTAACCCCCTATCCAAGAATAGGATACCACACCGAAATATTCCAACAAATAAGAAAAAATCGACTACTAGATATGCAGTCAGATAGAATCAGCACAAGCCACAACTTCACAAAGACCTTCAGGGTATACATACCCGATAGGGAAGAGGAAGGAACAAGGCAACTGCGAAGACATCCAAATGATACCATATGGTATACTGACGGATCGAAAACGCCAAGAAGTACTGGAGCAGGTGTTACGGGGGACCAACCAGGGACAGACATCAGTCTGAACCTGGGCAGTACCGCAACGGTGTTCCAAGCAGAAGTCACAGCCATAGAAATCTGTGCACAAGAAATGATCCGGAGGTCATATACTGACAAAAGAATCCGCATCATCACTGACAGTCAAGCAGCTATCAAAGCTCTGAATGCAGTAGAGATACGTTCCAAAACGGTAAAAGACTGCCTTGAATCCCTGGCGAAACTGGCGGAACACAACAGTATACAACTGGAGTGGACGCGAGGACACCAGGGCAATGAAGGCAACGAAAAAGCAGATAAGCTGGCCAAAGAAGGTGCAAAAACAGCCTTGATGGGACCGGAGCCATCCTGCGGGATATCATACAATACCGCAAGAGGAATGGTAAAGGAACTATTGAGTCAGCAACATATCTTGTATTGGACTGGCGCGCCGGGGATGAGACAGTCACGTATGTTCCTCACCGGCGGGCCATCCAAGACAAAGACTAACGAATTGCTAAAGCTGAGCAGAAAACAGCTGAAGTGTGCAGTGGGAATTCTAACAGGACACTGCACACTGAACAGACACCTAACCAACATAGGTGTGAAGGACAATCCAGAATGCAGGATGTGTGGTGAGGATGAAGAAACTCCTCACCACATACTATGTGAATGCCCAGCCTTGGTGGCTGGGAGGTTTTCATACTTCGGGGGACTAACCGTGACCCCGGAAGAAATAGCCAGAGCTCCCATTGACCGTATACTCTCCTTTTGGAGAGGAACGGGATTAATGGGATAACGAGACTATGGGGTACAATAAGCTTAAGCTTCAGTACGGCGGGCTCCGCACCGCAACCCATAAGGAAAAAAAAAAAAAAAAAAAAAAAAAAAACCCCCTTCCGGACAGCCTTGGCTTTGGATTTGGGGGTTGTCTACTATATGTGGTGTGTTTATGTTTTATCTTTTATCCGCGACTACTATAATACGTCTATTTTCCGTGTATTAAAGGCCCTTTAATACACTAGTGGATTAGAATTCATAATACCACGCTTCGATTTTACAGAATTTTATTTAGAACTATTATTAATATTAACATTAACATTTATATCAAGAACGATCTTCTTGTCATTTTGACCATCAATCAATCAATCAACAGTATTTATTCAGTATTAAGAGTACAGCATATGTGCCTCCTCGGAGCCCAACCCGGAGCCAGCCACACGACCAGCACAGGTGACGTCGAGGTGGGTGTGGGGCTGGGCGAGGTGGGCCCGATTCAGCTTAGAGTTAGTTCGAGTGGGGCGCTAGAAGCTCCTGTCCACCGCAGGTGAACTTAAAAACTAGATTAAAATATTTTATTGTCCACATGGACCTAAAAGTAAATTAAAAATAAACACAACACTAAAAACATTGACGAACGCGCACTACACAATTTTGGTTATTGACATGGGAAAACTGAACGGAAAAACCCGTTCGAACAAATGACGGCCTTGCGGTCTGATTGCCGACAAGGAAGGTAAGATGGAAAGATAAAAGCTGTGGTTTAAAAAATTAAGATCTGGATAAGTTTCGGCCTGAAAGGGATTTAGGGACAAAAAATTACAAAAACAATAAAAAGAATAAAAGAACAAAATTGCACAAACATGAGAGAAAATGGGAAGGAGAAAGGAAATGAAGATCGGGGAAAGGTAGGTTATCGTAGGGGAGAGTGTGGCTAAGGCAGTTGCCGGAAGATAGGCAACGCCTGGTATGGTAGGGGGGTTTTATATTAAAAAGTATGGCATTATGCTGTCTGATTCGAGTGATGTTGCGGGTAAGCGGGCTACCGTCCAGTTTGAACAGAAAAAATTTTTGAGATGTTTCTTGGACGTAGTCCGCTAGTGGGGTTATGTAGTGGCAACGTGCATAGAGATCTCTGAAGGAGGTGTACCTATCAGAGGCTGAAATGAGGCGCATAAATTTGTGTTCTAGTACTTTTAATTTTCGCCGGGATACTGCACCACATCGGCGCCGCGTATGTGATAGCCGGCCTGATTACCATCGTATACAACTTTTTATTGGTCCTGTTGTGTCCGCTACCCCGCACCAGGAGCGGATACAGACTCCTGAACATGGAGTAGACCTCGCGTATCGTCTCGTTAATGTGAATGTTGATGTCGGTCGTTTGTCTAGGTTCAGCCCCAGATATTTCACGCACCGCTTACTTGGAATTTTTCTACCCTCGATCGAAAGTGGCGTTAAAATACGGTTTTTAGTGAAGCGGCGCGTGAATAGGATCGATTTCGACTTCTCGGCTTTTATCCGAATCTTCCACTTATCGTAATACGCCGTGGCACGAGCCTCGTGTGCCTTCTGTAGCATATTGGCTGCTTGCGCATTGTGCGAGTTCACATACATGGCCGTGTCGTCGGCATATTTGGCAAGATTTGAATTCGGGAACTCCGGGAAGTCGGAGACGTTTAGGTTGTATATTTTTGGAGACAGACACGACCCCTGGGGGACGCCCGCGAGAATGTCCCGCCGAGTTGATAGTTTGTTATTCACCCTGACCTGCAGTGATCTGCCTGACAGAAAGGAGTGAATAAATTTCGTAATATGCGTTGAGAAGTCCAATGAATTTAGCTTGTAGAGTAAGCCCGGTATCCACACGGTAACAAAGGCTTTCTCAATATTGAGGAGCACCATGGCGGTGCTTTTCCCAAGGTTGCATTGCATCTTGGCGTCATTCACGATCCTGACGACCTGCTGCACAGTGCCCCTGCTCCGCCTGAAGCCGAACTGTCACTCGTCGTTGATGTGGAGTTCATCCTGGGCAGCGTCTAGTGTGACCAGGATGACCTTCTCCACCAACTTGGCGATCGCCGACAGTAACGAGATCGGTCGATAACTGCCGACGAGCTTCGTGTTCTTGTTTACCTTCAGGATTGGCACGATCACGGCGCATTTTCATTGGTTGGGCCAATGTTGCAATTGCAGGATAGCGTTGACAATGTACGTCAACTGTACAATGCCTTTTCTTGGGAGATATTTGCTCAAAATCAATAGATTCTTAGTCAAAATAAACTTGTCAAATCTGACGTTTTTCAAAATCAGATTTTTTCGCCTGCTGTCTTACGCTTTCACGCTCCTAATTTGGTCGTGGTCATGGATAAAACGTTGAATTACATTCGGGGATTAACAGCCTTTCAATCTACTCGAAAACATTCGTTTCTCGCAAAACACTAGGTTTTTATGAAATCGTGCTGCAGCATATCTTTTCAGTTGCTAGTTCTCCTTCTATTAATCTTTACGAAGCACCATTTGCGAAGAATCTTTACTAACCCAATTTTTCTAAACTAGACAAGTAAATTAATAATTTCCATCAAATTAAAGTTAAACATACTATTGCCATAAAGTTTTGTTAAAACACGTTAGAGGAGCGGACATCGCTGACGCAAATTTCGCACCACTGTTGTTAAGAACTATAAAGAAAACATCAAACTTACAAGTTCCATAAGTAAACTGTTCATTTTCTTAATTTATCTGTTATCAATCTTGCTTTACACAATAACGTCCTCATGCCACTTTATTTCTATTCGTTAAATAAACTTTAATTTATATTGTTACGACCGACGGTTTACAGCAACCTGAACAATTTTTATCACAAGAGTTTGTGTTTCATTTAAGGTTTTTATTAAAAGTCAGATGATATATGTGTTTAGTTTCTTGGCTTTAACTACTTTCTTAATAGTTTTATTGCAACTTTATCTGCCACCAAGTTTAGTAACGAGATTTTCTATAACATTATCGAAGTGGGACGTTTAGTCTTCTATTATCTAATGAAATATGGAGAATATCTTGTCCCTGACAAAGTGTATAAACTGCAGTCTATTCTCACAAATGGCACAAATCAAATGCCTCTGGAATTAAGTACACCACCTATAATAATAATAATAATTTATTAATCCTGTCGTTCATAAATACATGGTATATGATAAGTCGAATAGTAAATATCACAGTTTATCTGTAAACAGAATATAACAAATATACCTACCTATACACCAATTTAAGTAAGTAACCAAAAAATGTTTCCTATAATCAGGCACTACTTGGAGCACATACTGTTTTTGCTCGTCGTCTTTTGTTAATAAACCTTTATAATCGTTGAATAATTTAACACCCCGTTCCGCCATAACATTGACGACTTTCGGTTTGTTTATAAAATCACAATATTTCAAATAACTATTGTTTGCACCCCATAGAGAGGGATCAAATTCCAGAAATTGTTGATCTAAATGAAATCTCGTAAAAAAACCTCTAGTCATAGAAACAAAATCATCTAGGTTACTAATGTTGTTACATCAGAACTCAGCTGAAACCGCTTTGTGTTGTTACTGTTGTACTTATCTTCACTGGATTGCCTCGTTAAAGCTTTCACCAGTTTAATTTTTGTTTCTTTAAGATAAGGTAATTGTCTCTGGAGCAAGGTACCATAAATGATTTTTAAATTTGTTGACTGTTGCTCGCGACACGCCAGGATCCGTTGATTTGTATTGATGAAGTTTTTTTAAAAAACACAAATCTTGGTATGAAGCTAAAGTTGCGAGTGGTGCTAAGAGCCAATCTTCTAAGTAAGATTTAATGATATAAATGGAAGTATCTGAAATAATTTTTCATTCTGAAGCCATTAGATGGAATTCATCCTGAAACAAAAAAACTTTAAAGTATAAATGGCTTTTGCCATTCATTGGGTATGAGTACGCCGTATAAAGTGGGAAATTTCAACATAATTTTGTAGGTGGTCGTTGGCATACGGAGTCTTAAAACCCAGACTTGAAATATTCTTGATTAATATGGGGCCATTCCTGCTGGAAACTTTTAAAAGTTGGAACCAAAGGACCGATTGTTACTTCAAATTTTTCCTCGAACGCCGCTCTAGATGTGGTGTCAGCAAGCCAGATACAGCAGGTCTCTTTCCAAGAACTTTTCTAGTAGATCACAGGTGCCGTTGAAAACTCTTGTATTTGTAGCTGTGGTATTCAAACATATAGCTTGCGTAATATCCCCAATCGCAAAGGATTTCGTAAACTGCCATTGCTTGCGCCCTTCCGGTTCTGGAGTGTAATGCAGGGACTTCCAATAATTGTTCTCCATCTTCACTAGTGACGACAACAGGAAGTCTATCTACAGTTTCCTTCCCGGTTAATGATGGGAGTAATTTCCCATCCCAGTAAACAGCAGCAGATTTCAGTTCACATTCTTTAAATGCTTGTTTTAGATTCTCGGCTCATTCTTTGCGCAAGCGCCTCCTGTAACTCCAAATTGGTGTTCTGTTAAGTACAATACCATTAAAGTTTTCTCTAAGAGCTTGTCCAATGCTGAAAAACACTCTAACGGCATCTCTATCGCTAATTTCACACTTATACTTATTTATTAGATGGAAGTTTACTTTCAATGATCGTATGAGTTTAATGTCTTAGAAAATAGACTCGATCATCATGGCGCAAATTAACTCCCGCCATAAATAAATTAAATTATTGGAAATATTCAATATAAAATCGTTGAATTTTATAGTCACTCATCACAGTACCAGAGACAGTGAAATACTCTTAAAGCTGTACTCTCTTTAACACAACAAGCTCTTTCAGATGATACACTGTTACTCCCTCTAGCAACGACCTTCCTCTTTTTTGGGAAAGGGGTGTGGCAAACTATTTTATATTTGTCCATTTTGAGTTAATACCTACCTACCTAGCGTTTACTTCTTAGAAAAGGTCAATTTCACAATATGGAATATTTCAAGAAATTCAGAATTTTGCGGCACTTTTTCCCCCTCAACAGATTTGAGTCAGATTTTCAAGGGATTACTTTTTTAGGAACTGGAACTATTGTGGAGGGTGCCACAAACCAAATTCGATAAAAAAATTTTCGGCCAAGTATAAATAAGGGCTACCCTACTATACATAGATGTATAAAATATCTATGAAGGTAATAGGTAAAATTACAAATGTGCACTTGATAACACCTCTATGTACACAGCGTGATTTACCATGATATGCGGAAAATTAAATGATGTACTCGTCTTCAATGTGGGAAAGCCCCTGCAAAATTTTAGAGTGTTCTGAGGTAATTTAGTATATTAAATTATTAGTAAATTTGCGAATATAAACTACTGATGTTGAGTAGATCAGTATTAGGGCGACGAACTTACTTCTGAAAGAACATATTGGAGTTGTTTACATTTCTTGAGGCCGACGAGTGCGGTCAAAGCACAAGTGCCGCGTTTATTGCTTTCGGTCGAACAATCAAGACACCGGCGTGTTATTGACGGGTTTAACTAAATATCTCTTATATCTGCTTGTTGTTTCAGAGTTCACTACCACGGGGTCAATGTCTTTTCGATTTATTTCGCTATTTTTGTAGTGTGATTTGATTAAAACCAATAAGTCACTTCTGCCCTCTAAAGCTTTTCTGTCAAAAGTGTCAAATCCCAAGTCTGATAAAGTGGTTGTACCGCGTTACGTCAGATTGGTTAAAGTCATTGGCGGCGCATTTCTACAAAAAAGTAAGGTTATTTTTTTTTAAAAATTCATTTTTTTAACTCCTTTCAGTGGAAACAACCTAGTGTTAAATTTTCCGCATGTTATGGTAAATCACGTTGTATAACAACATTAAAAAAATTTAAGAAATACACATAGGTCAGATAATAAAAAAAGCAGAGAGAAAGAACAATCATAGACTAGCATCTACTAGTATCATTGAATTAATATTCATTTAAAGAATAATAACTCTTATTAATAAATTACTTCCACATTTAGTGGAAGTAACGACAAAAAAATTTTAAAAAATTTTTATTGTTCAAATAGGCTTAGAATGTCATGAAACGTCGAGATTTTAAGTTTGAGCAAAAAAAATTTCTGTCTGTCGGTCTGTTGGTCTGCCTGTAACTTTTTTTGTGCGCACGTTTACTCTGGAACCGTTTGAGATATTGACTTGAAATTTGGTACACATACGTACTTTAACGAGATCCAGAACTAGATTATATGTTCGTCTTGTTGCGTTGAAGGGTTGGGGGGTACATTGGGGTAAATTTGGGGTAAAGAGGTAAATCAAGCAGGTAAGAGTCCACAAAATTGGTATTTAGTATATAATACAAGAGAAGCTAAGGTCTCAAAAAAATTCTTGGCATTAGCCACCCCCATGTCACCTCCACCTCATTATTAAAAGGGATGAAAAAAAATGTGATTTAGTGTGTGTACAAGAACCAGAAACCTCAAAATATTTTTTTACTTCATCCACCCCCACTACCACCCATTATCACCACCCCCACCCCGCTACCGATGTGGGTTTTTGGGGTAGAGGATTTCAAATATATTATTAAAGTTCCATAAACAATTATTTCCACATACAAAATTTTTTCGTTGTGAGTGACTTGGATAGAAAATCTGGATGTGGAAGTAGTGATTCCTTGGGCATGGGTTTTTTTAAGTTCTAACTTAAAATATTTTATTCGCAAGTTTTTGTATTTGGCAAGTAACTACTTATATCATAGCCAGGTATTTTGGACAATAAATTTTTTTCAATATCGATTTTCTCGAAAACCATAGCATATACAACAACATCACAATAGAACTTTTTTTAGGAAATTAGTCAAGCTTTCTTTTTTATGATGGGCAATTTTTGTATATCTTCAACGGTTAACGATTATCAGTAAAATAAGGTTTTTTTTTACCGAAGGGGTGGTTTTTTGGGGGGTTGCGGCACCCCCCAGAACGGATTTTTATGGTTTTATGATGTATAACCTCTCCACTAACAGTTACTGAAAAAATATCTCAGATAACATTTTTTGCGAGCTTCTGGTGTATTTTTCACTTTACCATCTGGAGTAGTAGTGATTTCTTTGGCAGTGGTTTTCCTGAATGTTTCAGTAGGTGTTTGCAGTATGCATGCATGTCTATACGAGACCCGTCTCTGGCGCCGATATAAATCTCCCGAGCCTTGATAATGAATAATCCCGTACAAGAACCAAAGGCCTTTTTTTGACACCAGCCTCTCCCTCTACCACCCCAACTACCGTGCGGCATATCATTTTATGGGTTTTTGGATAGATGATTTCAAGTAACATATTATTAAAATTCTATAAACAATTATTTTCACATAGTGGAGTGCAAATATAGTATCAGATTTTTTTTCGTTTTAAGAAATTCGGACAGGAAGTTTGTATGTGGAAGTAGCGATTCCTTAGGTAGGTAGCGGTTTTTCCTAATGTTATTATTGTGTTCACCCAATCTTACACTGAAAAGTCAGGATGACTCACCTACATACTGTTTTTAGAGTTACACGGAATATGGTAAATGCAGTTTTTTAAATTTTGATTGTGGTTTACCGGCCTAGATTTCATCAATCCTAACATCATCCTCTTTGTAACCTCGTCTTTTTCCCAAATCTCATGTTTCTGTCCAATTCATCGACATTAATAGACAAAACTGTAATTTCATGACAAAGCTTACTGGATTATTTTTTTGTTAGGTAGGTATATTTAACTAAATTGTATAATGGTATAATATATTTTGTCTTGACTAGATATTCTGATCAAGATTCATAAATCTAAAAATTGTATGCATAGCATCGGATTTATTAATCATTCATCCTGCCGTAGACAATTTACATTATTCTGGGGACGTCTAATAAAAAAATAGGTTTTAATATGCACGAAAGAATATAAATATGCAAATTACAGCTATTTGCATACATACGTCGTATTATCCATGCTATAGTATTATAAGTAATTAATAGAGCAGACTTCATCGTACGTGAAAACCTTTTGATGGAATGTAAGACAAGATGTCTTATTATTTTAATTTATTTTGTAAGCCAGATTACTCTTGTAGAAAATTTTAATGCTACAATGAACGCAGAAAGTTACTACGTTTTATTAGCCAGGGAAACTTCAATAGGTGCGGTATTAATTCGAAACGTATTCGCAATTAAATTGAACATCAATTGCGTAGTTGTGGTTTAGCAGTAGTCAACCAAGAATGCTCTCCTATAACCCCTATCCTATTTTACGACGTCCCAAGGATTATCTTAACATATACATTAACGATATTATCACGACCAACTGACCATCGAAGAACACTATATCTCCTCTCCTACAAAAATCCTGACTTAATGACAGGGCTTCTGTAACCACTAACAGATATCACTACCTCATTTTATAAAAATCTGTAAAGATATTTACCCTAAACGTCCATCTCTGTTTACCATACTTCTTTCGTTATGTTTTTTTAGGGTAACTACCCTGTATATTTTTCATATTTTTCTTCCTAAACAGTTGAATTAATTGTGTGCGAAATATTATTATTGCCATCCGTCACATTTTTTCTTCAATTTTTTAGGGTGATCACCCTGTATATTTTTCATATAATTCTTTGATAGTTGTGTTAACTGCATGCGAAATATTATCGTCCGTTTAATTCTGTCTTTGGGTGACGCCTGCATATTTTGTTTATCATATTTTTCTTCTTTACCTCTTACCGCATGATTTTTGCAATTTTGATGAAAATTTTAAATTCAGTGTATTTAGACATACTATTTACGGGAAAAATATTTTAAAATATCAATTTTGAAATTTCACACATATATTTGAAAAAAATGGTTTGTAGCACACCATGCAACAAGGACATTATATAATGTTCATTCTGTGTGACACATCGTATAATAAATTTGACACTTTCTACAGAACACAAAAAAATTTTACAGGAAAATTGAGATATTTGCAATGCGTGCCTGATTTCACTACTGCTAACGCCCATATTCAATTTTATTGAGTGAAGAAAAATTTGAAAAACTGATCTTCAATTTCTTGAGACAGTTTCTCATTTCCAAGGAAATTTATATCTTTCTGATGCACTAAAAGATCTGATTATGTCCAAATCGGAGGTTCTGGCTTGTTTGGGTGCCTTTATAAAATAAATTACAGGAATGTCATCCTCATCAGCCGAGTCGCTTTCTTCGTCCTCTCTTTCATCATAATCAGTTTCCTCAATAACACCGTATTGAGCTGTCTGATGATCATCGTAGGACAGATCATCTCTTTTACTAATATTTCTATTCGGCATGTCTACTACGTGCCCATAAAATTTTCTTACATTCATTACTTCTGAAGGGATAATTATACTGAAAACAAAATTCAGTATTTTTATCCGATTCCTTTACTGGATGCTGTGCCATATATGGCACATACCAAATTTCCTATACACTACTTTATTTCACTTGTACACCACTTGATTATAGTCAAACTTCCCCACAATATTTAATTTGTTGAAAAACATTCACCAAAAACACCTCCAAATAAGTTTACAATTGAGAAAGATCACCTGTTACTGAGGCAGCCATTGAACAAAAGTGATCATATTAGTTTATATAATATATTTAGTTGATAGTAATGTTTGCAGATGTCGGTAATAGCTTGTTTATTAATATGGGCAGGATATTCTAATGATTTAATTGATGGCACCAAATACACTGAAAATAATTAATTGTGCCATATATGGGACGGTATTCTTTCATAATTTTTTTTTTAGGATGGCCACCCTGTACAATTTTTTTATATCTTTCTTTGGTTAACTGATTAACTATGTGCCAAATGTTATCGTTCTCTGTCACATTTTTTCATTTTCTTTTGTGACCTTCCTGTATATTTTTTTCCTATTTTTCATGTTTGACAGTTGTGTTAACTGCATGCGACATATCGTCCTCCGTCACGTTATCTTTAAAATTTTGGAAGGGTGACCACCCTGTATATATTTTTTTCATATTTATCTTCTTTGGCAGTTCTATCAACTGCATGCCAAATATTACTGTCCTCCATCACATTTTTTAATTTTTTCTTGAGACCACTCTGTATATTTTTTTAAATATTTTTCTTCGACAGTTGTGTTAACTGCATGCGAGACATTATTGTTCTCCGTCGCATTTTTATTTTTTTTTTGGGTGACCACCCTGTATATTTTTTCTTTTCATATTTTTCTTCTTCAACAGTTGCGTTACAACATGCGAAATACAGGGTGTCCGCTATATACGTACAAATATTTTGCAGGATGACATGTTGGCCCAAGAGAAATCGAAAACTTATAATTTTTTTTATAACTCAAACCTACTTTTTGATTAAAAATTAATTAGAAATAGGAAATGTTTTCTGTTTAGGCAGCACAACTCTAAACAAAAGACGGAAGAGACAAGGTTATTACGCTCAATTGTCGTATCAATAACATGGGTTTTACAGCATTGCAAGACTGTTATTTAAAATTAATAAAACAGTTTTACTTTTACCCTGTTTAATCAGGTTTGAAATGAAAACACTAACTGACATTAAATATTAATTTACTCATCGCCATCTTAGCAGTTTTTCACAAACATAATAGGTTTTATTATAAAAAGTAGGAAATAGGAAGTCTCTCTCGGTTTTTTAAAGCTTCTTGTATCTTTATTGAAAAAATAGCTGCGATCTCAGTGATTTACTGTCTGCAAAAAATGTATTTTAACGATGAGATTAAAAAAGTATCATTTTCAAAATTTATTATAGAAAATTTCTTTAACCGCTGTAGTAATTAAATTAATAGCTGTTAACTTAATTTCAATAAACACTTAAATCATCACCTTGTTCATTACACCGTTTTATTATTTTTGCTTTAAAACTAGATAAATCGCACATATTGACAACACTGTATGATTGGAAGCGGCGGCTTTCTACGTCTAAACGATGAAGTATGAGCATTTTCTTTGAACCACAAATGCCGACGGAGGAGGATTCCTTTTATGAAACAGACACCGGCATTTTATAAAGTTTTTTATGACTGATTACACAGCTTCACAAAATAAAAAAGTGATCTGTTCCTGGAACTCCATTGTGTAACTTTTATGTATTTCGACGTGCTGAACACGAATCATGTGTCCGTCTAACCCTACCATTTTTTTAAAATCGCAAAAATAACCTATAAAAAACTCCAAATTTAGGTCATTTTTGCGATTTACTAAACATTAGTGGGTGATGAAGCTATACGGACACCTGATTCGTATTCAGCATTTCGAAATACATAGGGCTTACCCAATGGAGTCCCAGAAAAAGCCCACTTTTCACTTTTTTTTGTGTGTTTGTGTAATATATTTGCATACGCGGTGGTATTTATATATTACACATTTATATATTACACACCACAAGAAAAAAATTGTATGTTTTTGGGACTCCATTGAGCAACCTATATGTATTTAGATGTGCTGAATACGAATCAGATGTCCGTCACCCATTAATTTTTAGTAAATCCCGAAAATAACCTAAATTGAGGGGATCGGAAATAAAAGGGTTTAAGTGCACTTTTTAAAAAATATGAACTAAGTACAAAATACCACATTTAAAAGCTATCTCAACTTGGAGGTAAAATGGTACAAGTAAATTTCACAACCCTCGGAGCCATCTATTGTGAAGTAGAAAAACTTATACAAATATTTACTAAAAAAGAATGTGGTAAAACGATTTAAGTGCACTTGAACCTTTTTACTTCTAAGTAGTTAGTATTATTTTTAATTCCTCGTGTGTTTTTACCTCAGGGAATAAACAGTATTTATTTGAGTTTTAATAGCTCTCTAACTCCAACTATGACATTGAGACAAAAACAGACCCAGCCTGGACCCTCTAATCTGGACCATTCCCAGTCGACACTAGATCCAGACGATGAAAACACTGGGATAGCAGAAACTAAAAAAAGAAGAAAGAATCAAACCCTAACTATGGCATTGAGACAAAAACAAACCCAGCCTGGACCCTCCTAATCTGGACTATTCCCAGTCGACACTAGATCCAGACGATGAAAACACTGGGATAGCAGAAACTAAAAAAAGAAGAAAGAGTCAAACTCCAACTATGGCATTGGGACAAAAACAAACCCAGCCTGGACCCTCCTAATCTGGACTATTCCCAGTCGACACTAGATCCAGACGATGAAAACACTGGGATAGCAGAAACTAAAAAAAGAAGAAAGAATCAAACTCCAACTATGACATTGAGACAAAAACAGACCCAGCCTGGACCCTCTAATCTGGACCATTCCCAGTCGACACTAGATCCAGACGATGAAAACACTGGGATAGCAGAAACTAAAAAAAGAAGAAAGAATCAAACTCCAACTATGACATTGAGACAAAAACAAACCCAGTCTGGACCCTCTAATCTGGACCATTCCCAGTCGACACTAGATCCAGACGATGAAAACACTGGGATAGCAGAAACTAAAAAAAGAAGAAAGAATCAAACTCTAGTTATGACATTGAGACAAAAACAAACCCAGCCTGGATCCTCTAATCTGGACCATTGCCAGTCGACACTAGATCCAGACGATGAAAACCCTGACGATGAAAAGACTGACGATGACAACTGCCTAATTGATTCAGATTACGAATAAAATTGCATTACAAATTTTTAATTCTTTAAAGTAAAATTTTTTTAGTACAGTATTTGCACTTGAATCATTTTACCACCAATATTTCTGAAAGAAGCATAATGGTTGAAGTACATTTAAAAAAAATAACTGGCAAAAAATAAAAAAATTAAAAAAAAATTTTTCTTAGTGATATTTCTATGCCCGTATACAAACTTACAATAATAATACTGTTTTAGAAATTTTTTCCTGGAATTTTCAATTGTAAGTTATCTTTAAAGCCAATTCTCTCAGTACTATAAAATGTGCACTTAAACTCTTTTACTTTCGATCCCCTCAATTGTGAGTATTGTTTTTAGGTTATTTTCACCATTTACAGAAAAATGGTGGGTGATAGAGCTAAATGGGGACCTGATTCGTGTTCAGCAGGTCGAAATACATGTGGATCATCCAATGGAACAGACCACTTTTTTTATTTTGTGGAGCTATGTTATCAATACAATAAGCATACTAAAAAAGGATATGCAGGTGGCCAGATGTAACTGTACTGTACCGGCTCGGTGGCGTAGTGCTTAAGGTGTTAGGCTTGCATTACTTAATACCTTATCTAAACTGACAGAAAAGGTAATTTTAGCTCATATAAATAGACTCGTGGGGAAAAAACGATTGATTCCATCTCAACAGTTCGGTTTCAGGCAGGGGCATACGACTACACATGCTATCTGCAGGTTAATGCAGGACTAGTTGCACGCTTTCAACAAGAAACAGTGCAACGTTGTCCTGCTTATAGACGTTGAGAAAGCGTTCGACTCCACGTGGAGGAATGGACTAATTTACAAACTAGACAAAATTCACAAGATCCCCAAGTACATAACCACATTAATAATGTCTTTCTTATCTGATAGATATATTCATGTTAGAGTTAATAACTCTTTATCTAACAAAACAAGGCTCTCCGCAGGAGTTCCCCAGGGATCATCACTTTCTCCTATTTTATATAACCTCTTTACTTCTGATATTCGCTCTTATCCAAACACCTCACTCCTTCTGTATGCGAACGACGTCACCCTGTATGCTAGCAGCTTTCATGCTCAGACAGCAGTACAAAAAATAAAATACCATTTACAAAAACTGAATAATTTTTATAACCAATGGAAAATTAAAATAAACCCGCACAAAACTGATCTTATTAATTTTAATCGTAAGTTCACTAATATTAAAATATTTAATAAATTAAAAATTGCTGAGTGGGAAGTTGCTGAACAAAAAACGGTCAAATTTCCGGGAGTAACTCTGGACAAGAGACTGTGTTTCGGCCCGCAAATTACACGTGCTATTAATTCAACTTATGGAGCCCTCAGTAGACTCTATCACCTGGTCAACAGACGGAGTAAACTGACCACACATAATAAATTAATACTTTATATATATTTAGGCCCATTCTGATGTATGAGTGTGAAGCATGGAATGGTGCCTCTGATACGCAACTTAATAGAATTCAAGTCACGCAGAACAAAATACTCCGTCTGTTGACTAATTCACCCAGGTATATTACTATTGAGGAGCTCCATAGAATAACCTCAATGTCCAGAACTACTGACTACATAAGAGAAACTTCTCAGAAGTTCTTCTCATTAAGGGTTGGCTTCTCAGAATTAACTAGAGACATAGCCCACCTGAGAGAATATGATAATCCCACACATACTCATAAACTTATTCACCAAAAACTTGAGCTCTATTCTCTCAGGAGGGAATAACCTTTATATAATCCCCGAAACATCCTGCCCCCAACCATCCTTCACTTAAAACTACCACTCTCTGGGGAATCCTGTACTAGGAACATATATAATGTAAGAGGTATATTAACAGTGCTTACTAATTAATCATATCTAGTATTCTACATACACCTATTGCCTGACTAACCTGTTATCATTTTATATAGCTGACTAATTCTAAAGCAGGTTTTTATCTAGTGTTTTCCTGCATAAACGATAAAACATCACTTTCTTCTTCAATTTATATCCTTATTATTTTAAGCCTCGGCAATAGTAGATAAATGCGTATCAACTTTGAAAATACGCTGTAGTCATTAAATGTAAAAAGTTGTGCATTTATTCTGGGGTTACCATCAGCCCGTTTGCGGACGCATCACGTCCCCGCGACTGTTAGCGTCTGCAAATTAAATACAATGTAATTATTACATATCTTATTAAAATAAATGAAATACTTATTGCCATGTAAACATATAATATTTGAATAAAGATATTTAATTGGAATTGGAATTGTTAGGCTTGCGACCACGGGGTCCCGGGTTCGAATCCCGGCTAGGGTATGGATGTGTAGTGGCGTTTTTCACGTGTTGCCGAGACGGTAGCAGTGGGCTAGACTGCGGTTGTGTGAGAGACAACACAGTCTAGTCGCTCTCCTCTCCTGAGTTCGAATATCAGCTGCGGCAAATGGCAATGTCGCAGGGAATGGGTGTTGTGATATTGTCTATGTGTGTGTCCGTCCTGGTTGAGTGGTAGAATAGCCATCGGCTAAACTCCGCCAGGACATTAAAATAAATAAGGCGATTAAAAAAAAATACTGACCTATACAATATTTCGTATATTATACCCGAATACTACCTGATCTAAAAATATCGGTTTTTTAGAAAATAATTAATTTAAGCATAACCATTGGAGTAAAGCAAACATTTTATAAGACTAAGACGCTTCTTTTGGGTCAATATATGATCATGCAAACAAAATATTTGTACGTATTATAGTCCTTCGTCACATTTAATTTTTTTTTTTGAGTGACCACTCTGTATATTCTTTTTTTCATATTTTTCTTCTTCCACAGTTGTTGTGTTAACTATATGTCAAATATTACCGCGCTCCGTCATTTCTCCCCCTTAAGTATAAGTTTTGTGGGGTACACCCACACAGACAGACAGACAGACTGACTGACTGACGGAATTAGGCTTTAACTTTCGTAATATACAAACTCTAAAACGTGAAAATCCGGAGAAATCTAGGAGGTTTATTTTTTCACGATTACAATTGGGGACTTGAAAACTCGATGCATTTGCTTCACGACAAAAATAGACCCATAACCTGAATAAACAATGAAAGTCAAAACATGGCCTAGTCTGAGCACAAAAGCATACGCAAAAGCATTATAAACAAGTGCTGGTAGCGTACCAATAATATAAGTATTCAATCTCCTCAAAAGTTTCCCTCTTCGCATATACACACTCAAATATAAATCCTATATCCGCTCTGTTCTTATAGACCACGGGCCCAGGTCTAAAATAAAAAATTATTACCTCACTCCTGAAACTTCGTGAACGTATTATTCTTAGCAAGTCGGACAACTTTTTCCTCTACGAAAAATTTCGGTAGCGGGGCGTTTTTTCGTGGAAGTGCTTCCTTAACTTTAAGGTGTCGGACTACGAAATTGTTTAAGCATTTTTGTAGGACAATATTGCCACTTGATTTAAAATATTTTTAATAAGCTATCCTGAAAAAGTCAGCTGTGAGGTAATACATTTTTTTTATTTGAAACCCCCTCCTTTTATCATAGAACTTATTGTACTATATTAGTCCACAGTACATCGCCCTTTTTTTTAATGATTAGTAACAGGCTGAATTTTCGCGAGTAGCTTCGTTTTGACGAGACGCCCAACTTTACTCTCTGCGAAAATTCTCGGTAGTGGTAGCTAATAGCAGAAATTATTTTTTCTATTTCGCACGAATTAGACAATTCGACAACCTGTCAAATTATTTTGGCAATATATTTTTCATTCATTAAAAGTTTGTTTTTCGATTGCCTTGGTTACGTTATTCAGCCTTATACTAATCATTAAAAGGGCGATGTACTGTGGACTATACCGCTTGTGATCCAAAACTTTCCTTTATGAGATTTATTATTTTATTTTTTGGTTTTAGCTGAATGTTCAATGTTGCTTTTTCAATCAAAATATTTTTGTGTATATACCTGCACCCTCATTTTTCAACGTTGCTTTTGTTATGTATTTTATTAGTTGTTGTTTGTTTAATTACTTCCACATCCAGTGGAAGTATAGTAACGCAAAAAAAAATTTAAAAATCGTATTTGTTCAAATAGGCTTAGAATGTCATGAAACGTCGAGATTTTAAGTTTGAGCAAAAAAAATTTTTGTCGTAAGTTTTTTGGGCGCACGATTATTACTCTGGAATCGTTTAAATTATTGACTTAAAATTTGGTACTCGTGTGTATTTTAACGAGATGTGGAACTAAATTATATTTTAATCTTATTTCGTTGAAGGGTTAGGGGATAAATTGGGGTAAGTGGGGGGTAAATAGGCAAATCAAGGAAGAAAAAGTCCATTAAATTGGTAATTAGTACACATAAAAGAAGCTAAGGTCCCAAAAATTTTTTTGGTATTAGCCACCCCCATTACCACCCCCCCACTTCATTCTTAAAGGGGGTGAAAAAATTTTTTGATTTAGTGTGTATACAAGAGCCAAAGGCCTCAATTTTTTTACTTCATCCGCCCCCACTCCTAATACCGATGTGGCTTATCGTTTTATGGGTTTTTAAGGTGGGCGATTTCAAATATTTTTCGTTGTGAGAGACTTGGACAGGAAATCTGGATGTGGAAACAGTGATTCCTTGGGCAGCGGTTTTTTATATATTAATTGAATTCAGCACATTCCTTATTTGTATTAATTTCCTTAGTGAAATTTTTGGCTTATTTTTCCCTGCACTATAACTAAAGATAACCCTACCGTAAGCACGAACACACCAGTAGATTGTAATTCGCTACCCGTTGCTAATAAAATTCAGGTATATATTTCGATCTAGCAATTACGAGACTAATTATTTATAATGAACGAGATACAAACAATTAGTACATCGTGACATTAGTTTTACCACTCTGGATACCGTCCAACGTTTAGCCAATAAATCTTGTTTTAAATATTTCAATTCAGCCGTGTTACTAGACTCGTGTATATTTTTTTCAACTAATAAAATGCCTACGTAACTGTTACAGAAAAATAATGACCGGAAGCGTGAGAATTTGGGTTATCACGCATGTATATGTGTAGAAATAGCTATGGAATATTTACTATTAATAATAGAAATATTCACCGTGTCCAGCCGGGAGCTTACACAATCCATATCTCGACAACTACCGAACAAATTTTTGTATGTATAGTAAAGAGCTTATGATCTTTCTAACTAAAATATCTTGACAGTTCTATCACTTCCGGTTATACCGGAAGCAGATATCAACTTTGTTATTTTAAATGGAACACCCATATTTTTATTATGGGAATTGATAGATTACAAAATTTTAAGGTCACTTTGTATAACAAATCTTGTACCTAAAATCTATAGTTTTCGAGATATTAATTTGGTACCTGCAGACCCCTAAAGAAATTCTTCCTGTGTATAACCCATACAAGAATCTAAATATCTTTTACTGTGGAAGTAATCAGCATAGTCGTAGATTATTTTTAAAAAATTAGAAACATTTAAATATTGTACATGGTGAGTACAAAAGTGGTCACAACTTTCCATTTAGAAACATCAAATATCTTCAATTTTTTAAATGGAAACCCCCATTTTTTTTTATTTTATCAAATTCTACGACTAAAAATATGGATAGTTGACATTTGCTTCCCTATACCTAACTACGACGGCTTTTAAAGTATTCAGGAAAGTTCAGGAAATCCAATTATTTTGTAAGAATTTTTTATTTAACCTTGTAACATTTTGATTTTTTTAGTTTTAGAAATTGTGATAAACCCAACCATCACGTAATACATTAAACGCTTGACTAAAAAATTGCAAAAAATTTTGTTGTTTTAAACCTAAACAAGAAAGAGACAATTCAAAACAAATAACAATGGATATTATTTTGCAAAAGCTAACAACAAAATTAAAAATAAATTAAACTAGTTGTTCAAATACACCACCGTTGACGTCTAAACATTTTTCGCATCTGCGAAGTACTGCGTCTGTAGCCGCTTTTTGAATCATATCTGGTGGTAAGGACTGAAAAGCAGTGCGCACTCGTTCTTGGCATTCATCTTTTGTAGTTATTGCAGTTGCAAACACTTCGTTTTTTATGTAGCCCCATATAAAAAATCAAGCAATGTTAGGTCTGGAGACCTTGGTGGCCAAAAAATGGACCTCTGTTAGCAATCCACTGGTCTTCAAAATTTTCGATCAAAAAATCATTTACAATCATTCGTCCGTGAGGTGGTGCTTCGTCGTGTTGGTACCATAATTTCGATTTCTCATCATCTGGTAGATTATTTAAATATATATATTTTTAAATTTATTTAAAATATCTAGATTAGTTTCACCTAAAATGAATTAACACGTTAATTGTGTAACTGAAGTTGAAAAAGAATCTTACCATTTAAATTGTCGTCATAAAATTTCAGCACAAATATAGAATTATTTCTAACAGCACAGAAGACAATAAATTGCCAACTACTTTGAAAACCTCTTTGTCTGACACAATGAGGATTTGTGTCCGACCAATAATGAGAATTGTATCTATTAAATAATCCATTTTTTGTGAATTTTTACTCATCGCTCCAAATGACATTTTTTAAGAAATTTTCATCTTCTTGGTTTTTCATTAAAATAAATTCACAGAAGTCCATTCTTCTTTGAAAATCAGTTTGTTTTAAATGTTGAACTAAGTCTATGGCATACGGATTAAAATTATATTTATGTAAAATATTTGCTATGGACGATTTCTGCAATCCAATTTGTCTTTCAGCATCTCTTAATGAAGCATAGGGATATACTCGAAAGTAAGCTAAAACTGTAATTTCATTTTCTTCCTCACTTGTAATTGGCTTAACTCGTTCTTGTTTCGGTTTAAAAAAGCCAAAATTTTGCAGTTTCGAATCACTCGGTGTAATGTATCACGTGATGGTTTGGATTTATCAGGATATCTCAAAGCAAAGGTATCACAGGTTCTTGTGCATACTTTGTCACATTCTCCATAAATAATTAATAAATTTAAATAATCTTCGTTGGTATAACCCAGACGAGCCATAATACAAGAAAATTTATAGAAAACAAGCTAAAAACATAGGTACTGTTCGCCAATTTACTGAGCTTTTTACATAATTGTTACACAATCTATAGGATACTCTTCGCAGTTTTTTTTGTAAATAATGTTAGTTTTTGGACATCCTAAATTTTGTGATACCAACTTTGTTGTGAAAAAAATATAAGAAAAAAAAAAATGAAAAAAAAATCATCCAACATGATTAGGATTCGAACACGGGATCTTTAGCCACTGGACCATCAGAGATCACTGCAAAAACTGAATGTCTGTAATATATATCTTTCGAGAATCATATTTCAACGCATTAGACATATTACTATAAAATATATATCAGTAAAATGCATAAACAAAAAAATATGTATTATAGAGATAACATTTCGCAAGATTTCTATTTAAGTGCAAGCGACAAAAATTAAGAAAAAATATATATTTTTAATTAAATGATTAATAACTTTCTTATTTACTGGTTGATTTTTTTCAAAAACAATAGGGTTCTTCCTCTAGCTAACACTAACTTACTTTCCAAATTTCAATACAATAGAACTTTTCTTTCTTAAGTTATCGTTCTTACAAGAAACGTAACGTTAGATTTCGTTCACTAACACAATGATATGAAAATTTTTTCTCTACGAGCGATATTTCCTGTTTTAGAAATGTGCCGATCAAATGCAATATACTCTTCGTTTTTGCGAGGAGTATATATGTATAATTCCAAATTGTATCAAATAATCAGCACGGTTTCCGTATAAACAAGTCAACATCATCTGCAATGTTATCATTATATGTTCAAATCATAGAATATGTTGAGACAGGCGAATGTCCTGCGTTGATCGTTTGCGATCTGAGTGTAAACCATAAACAATTATTGTGTAATTTAGAAACGTATGGCATAAGAGGCGTTGCATTGAACTGGATATCAACTTTCCTACAAGATCGCAAGTTGAAACTGAGAAATCTGTAGAGTACATAAACTCTAACTGCTTAAATGTAAATATGGGGGTCACCCAGGGATCAATAATCGGTCCAATTTTATTTATTCTGTATGTGAACAATATATCCTCAGTCATAAAAAACAATTATTACACAGCTTATGCTGATGACTTTTCTCTTATAGTATCATCAAGAAATACTGGAGTATTGAATGTTAAATGTGCAGAGGCGGTTACCAAAATATCAGATTACTTTAATGGCATCAATTTATTTTTCAATAGGTTCCGAAAGAACTGACATGCTCTTGATTCATAATCGTCAAAAAGAAATAGACGATTTAAAGTTCGATGTCAACACAGTAACTTTAACAAATACACACGACAGCGTGCGTTTTCTTGGTATTCATTTGGATGAATTTCTTAACTGGAAGTCGCATTGCCTTAAACTTATTTGCAAAATGAATTCGCTGAAGTTTCTTTTTATTAATTTGCGGGCGATACTAGAAACACATCAGTTAGTGCAGGTTTACTTCGCCCAAGCAGATTCAAGACTTAGGTACGGAATTTGCTTGTGGGGAAATTCTACCCAGGCAACTGAAGTATTTATTGCACAAAAAAGAGTAATCCGATGCATAACGAACATACCGTGGCGGGAATCATGTAAAGATGGTTTTAAAAAGCTGAATATTTTAACTCTCCCGTGTTTATATATACATGAAATGTATATCTACGTTTATCGGAATAAAAGCAGTTTTACCATCAATAAATATATACACAGTTATAATACGAGGCATGTTGATGAGTTTCATGTGCCGTCCGCTAGACAAAAGCTTAGTTTTGATGCTCCCAACTGTATGGGACCTAAGATGTTTAACTGCTTGCCACAAACAATTAAAGACAGTAAAAATTTTTATATTTAAAAAAAAAAATAAAAACATTTTTAATTCATAAATGTTATTATAAAGTGTCTGAATTTTTGTATTAATTGACGAATCCCATACAATGTACATTGTCACAGTGGAAAATAAATCTTATTATTATTATTATAACTACTAGTACACTATAAAAATCTATAACTAATTTGACAGCTCTGATGCTATTTCTTCTGACAACAATTGTTTGCATGGCCCTCTTAGAGTTAGTTAAATAAAGAATTCTTACAAAATAATTGGATTTTCTGAACTTTCGTGAATATCTTAAAAACCGTCGTAGTTAGGTATAGGGAAGTAATGTAAACTATCCATATTTTTGGTCGTAGAATTTGATAAAACAAAAAAAAATGGGGGTTTCCATTTAAAAAATTGAAGATATTTGATGTTTCTGAATGGAAAGTTGTGACCACTTTTGTACCCAACCTGTACAGTATTTAAAAGTTTTCAATTTTTTAAAAATAATCTACGACTATGCTGATTACTTCCACAGTAAAAGATATTTAGATTCTTGTATGGGTCATTCACAGAAAGAATTTCTTTAGGGGTCTGCAGGGGTCAATTTTGTGGTAAAGAAATTAATATCTCAGGGAGCGAGCGTAGAGGCGACATCAATGTGAATGTCAGTCGATATTCCGTTGAAGCAACGTCGAGCGCGGTTAGTACTTGGAAATACAGCGTTCTCGTCCCACTTTCTAGCGGCTTGTATATCGGTGTATACGCGGAAGCTACGTAATTTCAGACGGGGATTACGTAGTGGATATACCATCCTTCGGAGGGGATGTAAAGCAGGCGATCCCTTGTCTGGTAAATGTTAGGCAAGTAAAAGATCCCTACTCTTCTGAAGGGAAGAGGTTCGGCAAAATTTCCAGGTTGGGGGTAGCTCGTCTCCTGGTGTCGGTGATAGACCCTGGTAGTGGAAATAGGACGACGTTAAATAGTTAAAAAAAAAAATTAATATCTCGAGAACTATAAATTTTAGGTACAGGTGACCTTAAAATTTTGTAATCTATCAATTCCGATAATAAAAATATGGATGTTCGATTTAAAATAACAAAGTTGACATCTACTTCCGATATAACCGGAAGTGATAGAACTGTCAAAATATTTTAGTTAGAAAAATCATAAGCTGTTTACTATACGTACGTAATTTTGCAAAAATTTGTTGGGTAGTTTTCGAGATATGGATTGTGTAAGCTCCCGGCTGGACACGCTGTATTTGACCGCTTCTCAAATACAAATATTATTATTACTGATTATTTGTTATCAGAAGTCAATTTCATATAAATTGTTATATACATGGATAAAAAAAGGTTTGGTTAACACCATAAATAAAAAAAACGGTTGTACAAAAGGTAAAAAAAAAGACAAACAAAACATGATTATTATTGATTATTCTAAATGACTGAATTTAAATAAGTGATTTAAGTATTTTCAATATATTTTTGCTCTAAAATGCTAGAAATCCTATAATGTAATTCAGTACTTCATCAGTATTAGCCAGAAGAGTAGTTGTTTTGATTGATTCCCCCAAAAATGAGTATTTTAAAGTATTTACCTAAGTATATTAGCGTAACCAGATTGACAAACAACGGGCTGTGACAGACATATAGGCGGACGTACGGATAACTAAATTGTCATATAAAGGTTCCGTTTTTCACTTTTACGAAATCCTAATAAAACACTCCTCGGGCGATTTCTCTGTATTCTATCATTCTATTTTACGGATGTTTCATTTAAAATACAAATTATACGTTAAATAGATGTTATCGTTCTTACAAATGATGTTTTGCATACATACACACACGCGCACACCTACACACTATATTTTTTATTCGATATTTGAGTTCAGTACAACAAATTTAAGACATTTTTTGTTCAATCACTTATTTTTACTTAAACCTACGGGAATCCTGGATGCAGGATAGGCTTCAACCTTGTAAAATATCTATTTGTAAAATAAAAACAAAATTAATGTCTAGACTGGGCATCATTTCATTTGAAAATATGCCAACCGAGGTGAGATACATTCACTTAAAATATATGTTAGTGTTTAAACATGTTAACTCTTTGTTTTCTGATATACATGCACAACTCAATTAATCAAATCGAATGCAAAATTTATAAACAAATGGTTATTTAAATACTAACGTATAATTCCCTTTAAAAATACATAAATCTTTGCTTTTAAAAAAATATAAATTACCACAATTTGGCATGGCTCTAGTAATAAAACTAAAAAGTTTGAATATTTATATAGTAGTATACATGATGCAATATATCTATGAATAACTGCCAACATTTCAACATATTTAAATTTCGTTGTATTTGAAAAATTGGGCAGTTTACATTATTTTGCAATCAAGGCCTGAATATATCGTAAAATATATTTATGTCAAAGTATATTTCTGTTTTTAATCAATTTCTTCTGTTTTGAAATGAACCGATATAATAGTGTTACCCTTATTGATACTCATTCAATGCTTTTTTGCATCTTAAAACACCACAAGGATTTGAAATTCATGTTCCTTAAAACGGGATAAAGGAAGGGAATACTAATGAATTATATATACGGGACACGATTTTGAGTACAATATAATATTTTTTACAAGAGATTAATATAACCTAAGGCGCTTACAAAGAGAATTACATGGTTCATATTCCTCGAAATAAACATTACATTCAATGCCATTGCCTCCTTCTTCATCGCACGCATCTTCCGTTTTCGATTAATGATCGGAAATATACACTTCAGGTATAAAATTTAGGAAGTTTACAGCGTTATCATAACTATTATCATTAGATTCGTTTGTTTCTATGTTTGGTTCATCATTTTCATCCTCTGGCGTACAATTCTCATAAAATTTACCTTGACAAGTCTTACAAAAAACGCTACATCGTAAACCTAATTTTATACATCCGCATCGTTTCGCACATCCGCCTTTACAATTACAATTATAGACTTTAAGAAAGAAGTCAGGAACCAATTGATCTTCTGAAAATTTGAAATTGATGGACTACGGATACCTCTGGGCACAAGATTTACTCAGAAAACAGTAAAGGCGACAAAAACAAATAATATCAGCCAAGTCGCTACTTATTATTATTATTATGAAAGGGGTGGTTTCCGGCTAGTTTCCGTTTGGTTTCCGACAGTTTAAGGATGAAGGAAGGGTCGAACCAGCGTAAAACCATTTTTTTTCTTGATCAGCATCCTCGAAAACGGGGGATAAACGTCTTTAATAAGAAAAAAACAATTTTACACCCCCTGACAAAGTAGATTCCACCCCTGAAGGCGGTTGCGGTCTACTACCTGAAATCACCTTTCACCATCTACTATATCCCCATGAAAAAACAAAGAATCTCTGCAAAAATAGTCCATGCCAAGCTGAGAAATAAGTAAAAAGGGGTGGTTTTCGGCCGTTTCAGGGGGTGCGCATTACTAAAAACATTTTTCACCCTGTTATTCGTGTTCAGCATCTTCTAAAATGGGGGGAGGAATAAGTTTCATAATTTTAGCACGATTTCGCTTTCTTTAGAGAAAATCCCGACTCCTTACTTCCACTAAATATGTAAGTAAGCGACATGGAGTGCAACGATTTGTAGTGGACAATTTCATGCTCATTTTAGATTTAGATCTAATGTACTTAGGGAATTCAAATGATTCGAAAGTTGACAAACGGCGAGTATAGACGCATCGTAAGACGCTCCAGAAATAAGTGCTAAAAATCAGTTAAAACCCCGGTAAACTTAATCAAATTTAAGCCACCGGTGAGCCAAGAAATTTTACGTAACGTGACATTTCATAGTAGAAAAAAAAAGTTCATATACTATTAATAAACTGAAAATTACTATTAGTGTTTTTTAAATAGCACCAAAAATAAAGGGTAAAGCTGTGCCTTAGTTGACGGTCGACGGAAATGGACCTATCTATATAGGTACCTAAAAGACCCTTTCAAGTGCTTTATTGCGTTAAATAAAGCAATAAATATTCAGTGTCAAAAGTGAACAACACGTGTTTATAAAGCAAAGCAATACAGACATATTAAACGTAAAAGTGTAAATAAATAAATAAATCATAAATTTGTGTATACAGTGGAAAGTTTTTTAAGTGTACTAAGCCCAAAAAGAAAAGGGAATAAAAAACATCAATCACAACGCCAGAAGCCACAGAAAACTAAGCTATAAACTAATTTATTTTATTTTATTGAATATTTTAAATAGTATTGAGTAAAACAGAGGCATACTATTAGGTCAAAAATACAAATAATAATTAATAGCCAAAACCGAATTTCTTTCAGCCAATCAAGAGAATTACGCACGTTAAAAATGGTGATAATAATAACCCGAAATAATCAGTAATACATCGCTATTAAAGTATGATTATACACATTTCCTGTGTGAACCTTCAAGTGTGTTTTTCATAATTATTAAAAATATTCAAACAAATTTAATCAAAATTGAACATGTAATGATCAGTGGCGCATTACTCTTAAAGTATACCTATCTTTCAGGTGAGGTTCTCATAATTGCTAAACATATTCAAACGAGTTTAATTTGGGTTAGATCAGAAATAATCAATGAGGCACTGTCGGTGTGTAGCGTCTAGACTGCATCCTTATGGCACCTCAATGTAAGTATGCGTGATACAGGTTTCTCTCAGGAAAATGGTTTCCAAGAAAATACACACAGAAAAGAGCAATCTTGATACCAAGAGCAGCGGAAACTCAACTCAATAAATAGATCATATCGTGGTAGGCAGGGAGATAACTTATAGTGTTCTGCCACCATGGATACCCATAAAAGCCAAAGTGACAACGTATAGAAGTTGTAATTAAGTTTGTATAAGTGAAAGTGTTTGTAAAATAATTTATACCTCGGAATATTTTCAGCTTGATAAGAAATATTAGTTACTGTTTAATTAGGTACACAAACCAAAACTTTCCACAGTGCTTTCCTATAACGCAGTAAATCATAGTTTATATATATATATATATATATATATATATATATATATATATATATATATATATATATATATATATATATATATATATATATATATATATATATATATATATATATATACTTACCACACATGTTTGACTTAACAATAAGAAATACATGGAGCAAAAGTCAAACATGCATTAACACCTGGAGTAATGGAAGCTCAATCACACAAATAGATCATATCCTGGTAAGCAAAGAGATAAGCGAAAAGATCAAGAAGGTAAAAGCAAAAAGGACAGCAGAACCTACTGAAGAAAAAGCTAACACTGAACAGCAACTAAAGATAGATGTTACACGTGGAAAACAACAATGGAGAGGATCATAAACAAACTGGGAAAGAAAAGCGAGGGGAAAAATGAAAAAAAAACATGCGTCATGTGGCTCTCGCTGCTGGCAACAAGCATGACTCAAATCCAACCTAGCATCGGAAATCGAGGAATCAGAAGACTCAGAAAAAGAAGATTCGAAGAAGCAGAAACATAAAAAGAGGAGCATAAACAGTAATAAATACTCCATATCAAGACAACGCATATTTCACACGAAGATTCAGAAGAGGCAGATACCCAGAACCAAAAACACAAAAAAAAGGGAGCTTAAACGCTCCCTCACGACACAATGCGGTAACGCATCTCACAAATGCCTACACCTCCCATCCCATATTCCTTTATCATGCGCCATGTGGCTCTCGCTGCTGACAACAAGCATGACCTTAGTCCAACCCAGCGTGGACGTAGCAGGCCCAGCTGTATAACTCTGGGAGTGGCAGCAATGCCTACCGCACGCTGGTAAATCAATCAATCAATCAATGTACTTAGGGAATTCAAATAGCCTAGTCTGTAAATGGTCATCTGATTTTAACTTCCATTGACGAACCTTTCTTTCGTAGCCTCTCCTGGCTCTTCCGAAGCTGTAATAGTCACATTGCAGGTGCTCATGGCCAAGTGTTACTTTTAGCATAAAATTGGAACATGTTTTGCATTTTTGGCCCATACTAACAATTGCTGACAATTTTTATTTGACAGAAAATATTTTTGGAACAAGATTTGGTACCAGTTTCTCAGTCTCGTAGGGGGATTGCTCCTTGTGTGCGCTTATTTTTAAAATAAACGTAGGTGTGACAGGTGGTCTGAAATACTCATTAAATTAATAGTACGTGAAATTGTGCGTATTTTCTTTTCTACAACTAACTGTCAAAAGAAAACATTTCACGTTTACTACTACGTACTGATTTCTGCATTAAACTATTAAAGAAATTGAGATAATTTATTGACAAGGTTTATTCGGACAGTAGACGAAGCGATTAAAAAAAATCAAATGGACCCACTAAGTGTACGAAAAGTTGTAAAATGTGAAGTTAACCGCTTAGTGTATAATCACCTATTTTTAAAAGTGTTTTTTACAATATTTTTTTACTACGATTGAAATAAGTACAAACAGCGGATTTCAAATTATATGTAATTTTTAGACATTTTTATAATATTACTATTTTATACATTTTTTTTGTACGATAATATGGATAAAATTATTTACAAACCGCAAAATGTTCTGAGAGTCCAGTCAACAAAAGAGTTGTAGAGAACATGGAGGAGGGGAGAATTTTCCTCTTCAGGAATGTGCTAGAGGTAGTTAGGAGATAAACATACTAAAAGTCTCCGCTCGTAGCCTTGCCGCTTCAGGGGGGAGGGGGTGGAAAGTTTCTTTTTTTCGATTCTCCGCTTATAACTTGGAAACGATGCGTCGTACGCAAAAAGGTAATCTATGCAAAATTAAACATAATTAAATTTTCTACAAGAATATTTATGTTCATTTTCTTCCTATGTATTGCAGTTTACGAGATATTCGCCAGCCAAAATATATTATTAAAAAAAGAAAATAATTATGTGCCTTGAATATTTCTATCAAAACGGTTTACCGTGGTCTGCTAATAAATCAGTCACAAAACAATATTTATTTTACAACATTCGACGTATTTACTAACGTAATATTTTGTCAAAATCTATACATTTCCTTAAGTATACAGTGTGACTCACTTAAAATGAAAAACGTTTTATTTTGTTTCCGATTTGAGTCAAATTTTACTCAAGTATAGAACAAGTTAGAATCGCTTTAAAAATATAAAATATTCGCCTGCTACAAAGGCAAAGCCACCTGCGGTATCAAAATATCGGAAAAAAATTAAAAATCATATTAGTGGGTCTTGACGAATTTCACGTATTCACCACAAATTGCGGAGACTGAAGATCCCCGTTGCCAGATGAGCTTATTTATGAGAAATCCTCCATCAATAACCAAATCAAATTTTGGTGTATGTACGTTTGTGGCGCCGATTCGATGCATTTTTTAGAATTTTTAACATTCATATTTTTTATACTTTTTTCCCATATTTCGGTACAGCAGATGGCTTTGCCTTTGTATCAGGCGAATGTTTTTCTGACCATAAGTAGATCCTAATCTGTTCTATACTTGAATAAAATTTGATTCAAATCGGAAGCAAAATAAAAGAGTTATTAGGGTGTCTTCATTTTAAGTGAGTCACACTGTATATTTAAGAAAATGTATAGATTTCGACAAAATGTTAGGTTAGTAAATACGTCGAGTGTTATAAAATAAAGATTGTTTTGTGACTGTGATTTATTAGCAGACCACTGTAAACCGCTTTGATAGAAATATTCAAGGCACCTAATTATTTTTTTAAATTAATTATCTATTTTGGCTCACGAATATCTCATAAACTATAACACACAGGAAGAAAATGAATATAAACATTCTTGTAGGGAATTTAATTATGTTTAATTTTGCATACATTACCTTTTTCCGTACGAGGCATCGTTTCCAAGTTATAAGGCGAAAAATCGAAAAAAGGAAACTTTCCACTTCCTTCCCACCCTGAAGCGGCGGGGCTAGGGGCAGGGACTTTTAGTATGTTTACCTCCTAACTACCCTCAATACATTCCTGAAGAGGAAAATTTTCCCTTCCTCAATATCCTCTACAATCCCCTTTTGGGCATTCATTGATTGGACTATGAAAGAATTTTTATTGAAACGTGCGAAAAACAATAAAAAATAATTCCATTTCAAATCGATCTGATATAGGAGAAGCTGCTTAACCTGATGATAAAAGTGTAATGAAGAATGTTAATGAAAAAGTATTGCTGTTTTTTTTAATAAAAGTCTACAAGTCATTACTGTTCTGGATTCATAATTAAATGTGTATCTATGTAAAATAAATAAGAATCCGTATACATCAACTTAGTCCCTTTTTAGTAGACGGAAATTATTATTTTTAAGTAATGCAATATAATCCAGTAACTTTGTCATCAAAACTCCCTAGACCTCGAATAAGAATCAGACGACAAGGCGTTGGATAATCTCTTCTGGTCTCAAGAAGAAGGAAAGAAGATGAGAGAGAACAGCGACACGGACGAGACGGACGACACTCCCGGACCGTCCAAGTGAGTTCAAAGTTGTTTAAAAAGTATAAGATTTGTTCATACCTGATTTTTTTGTATATTTTTTTACATATTCCTTCCTCTTTTCCGATCCATTCACTATAATAGTACTATATATTGGGGGGAGGTCATTGTTTGCCCCCCTCTGACCTCGGCAGACCTCCGGGTCTTGGTAAAAAATTCAAAAAACTGCGAAATTTTTGTGTTTTTTTCATTTGGGGCTTGGGTTCTGGATAAAATGAATTTTCTGAACCTAGCTATATTGGTACATATATCACAGATTTTTAAGTTAAAAATTGTTAAAAATATCAACAAACGAAAATTTTACAAAATTTTGAACAGCTTTATCTTGGATACTATTTGATCTAAAGAGTCCGCTCTGATACCAATTTGTGGCAGATTTAGTCGACTTTTAAAAAATACTAAATTATTTTTGCCAAAAAGTAGGCCTTGGGTGTCAAAATCGATAAAAACTGAAAAAAACACAAAAATTTCGCAGTTTTTTGGATTTTTTACCAAGACCCGGAGATCTGCCGAGGTCGTAAACTTGGATTTAACATTACTTTTCAATCCTATTATACAACATATTAAAAAAGCATAGATACCTGATTTGACATCAGGTAGGATGTATAAAGTATTAATAGGGAAGTTAGATTTTTGTATTTTTTTCATTTTATATTCGAAAATCGACAAAACAAGTAAAATCGAACTGGAGCTTCCCGAGAAAAGTGCATCATTGCGCATTTTTTATGCATTTCGAGTGCATCGCTATACTATTTTTGGAATATATCCAGTTCTTTTAGTCGTAGAAAAATAAGAAAAATACAAAAATGTTCGTAAGTTAATAGACTATCGACCTGTATACAGTGTCAGAAAATGTTTCATTTGGGTCGGCAATGAGAGCAAGCGAGAGCGAAGCAACTAGGCTATTCTTTTTTATCGTATAACACATCCTACCCGTGCCACCTGCTTTCCCCACCACATGTACGTGGGCAGCTCTGTCTGCGGGAAATGTAAAAAATTATTTGAAAGTATAACGAGTTAAATAATTTTAGTTATTAAATCACGTAATAATATTACCTATACTGAACAGAGCCAACTACATCCTTCCTTTGAATAAATGGTACTGAAATTTTTAATAGCAATGATGTATGTGTTTTCTTAATAGCGCGTCATTATTTGCTCCATCTACTAGAGCACTGGTACACGCCTTTATTGTAGGCTGTCTGTCAAGCCGCTGAAACTATGCCTGCCACCCAAATCCAAAATCTTCCGATACTGTAGGTTTCGTTACATTAAAAATGCATCTTTACCTCAAAAAACAAAAAATTATTGAAGTTATTTTTTTTTTACTATAAGTAATTTCTCACTATAAATAATTTTTCATTCACATGGCATAGATGCATTCCTATTTCCCATTAGCATTTTATATGTCTGTGCATTTTATATGTACCACTGGTGTTTCTGTATGATCAATAACCATTAATTAATCAAGACACGAGTAGATAGGTATGGAAATTTAGATCACTGTCAATTAATACATTGTGATACATTCAGATATACTAAAGACACGATGTTAAAAGATATGTACCTGTATGTTTAATCATTGATTAATTGTTTAAACATTATTATTGCCAAGCCTATAATTCCTGATTAAAATTTATTAATATACTGTCTTAAAAATAGAAACAATTCATAACTAACGTGCGGATTAATATTTTATATAATTCATCATTAAAATTAATATTTGGTTCAATAACATTTGAATACATGTCTTTACATAACAACTTACTGAGAATTGTTGTGTGGACAAGGTTAGTTATATTTTGTAAACAAAGTCAACATTGAACTGTAAATGCCGATGCATCATTTTCCGGGGTATTTAAAGAATAAAGTAAAGAATGATCAGTAGCGATGGCTGATCCGAATATTTTTACGGATCAGTTCGGACTTAATCCAGTCCAGAGAAGAACCTAGTCCAAAGATCAGTTTCAGTTCCTAGTCCATGCTAACCAACTCGCACGGTGAACGGCTAAGTGGACCGGCAGACAAACTGGATTCAGTGGACTGGACTGGTGCAAAGGGACTCGTAATCTTGTACTGTACTAGTCGTACTCGTTTAGTTCAACCAGTCCAAAAAGTTCAGCCGGACTCGGAGTACTCGGACTAATATTCGTACCTGCCGTATTTATTAGTTGAGATCAGTTCCACTAGTCCAACCCACCGGACCTGTTCCAAAGTATCAGTTCCAGTTCGGGTTAGCCAACCCTAATGATCAGTAGTGTCCATCTGGACACCAAGGGTGTAGGTGTCAAAGTACCTTACTTTAGCAACTTAAAATCGATTTAATTTATTTTCAAAATTTAGTAAGAAATTCATTCTGTAGCTCCGTGCATACATTTTTTTAGAAAAAACATTACCTACATTTTTACAATCATTCTAATATTGCCTAAATTCAGATCCTTTCGAGTTGTAAGTGTTCAGTCATTTTATGTTCCGTTCGACCTAACATTTGCTTTCTTAGCAAAAAACAAGAAACAACAAGCAAAAAGCAAGAAGGAACAAGAAAGAAGGATAATGCGAGAAA
This sequence comes from Rutpela maculata, assembly GCA_936432065.2. Lineage (NCBI taxonomy): Eukaryota > Metazoa > Arthropoda > Insecta > Coleoptera > Cerambycidae > Rutpela > Rutpela maculata. The sequence continues at coordinate 87,326,362 of OW386293.2, forward strand.
CAAAGAAATGTATAATAGACATACACTATAAGCTTTAAGCTTACGGGTTACAACACAACTTCGTAAGTACAAGAAACAAGTTATTATTATTAAAATACTCATTTATGTAACAAGTTCGTAAAGTGTTAGTAGTTGTAATTTTTTCACGAGTGGGAAGTTTGAAATGCTTTGAGTGAAAAAAAACATACTTTGCACATGAGTTTCATAAACTATTCTGAGGGGCTTAAGGTCATAACTGGAAGATCACAAAGTACAGGAAACACTTAATACTTTTTTACACATGTTTACTTCCTATAAAGGCACAACTCTAACTAACTCATTTTAAATCTTACACACTTATTTCCAGTTAGTCATAATCGACTATTCAGCAAATACTTCAATAGTTTACATATGATATTATTTATGACTATTGCTAAACTTATGACGGCTTCAGAATTCCAGCCGCATGACCTTGACCCTGACAGCTCGTCCATCCTGACGGGTGCTCGTCCACGAGCAACCTACTGGCTGAGTAGTATGGACTTGAGAAACGTCAAAACGGAAGTTGTGTGAGGAATATCAAATCGGTGATCAGATCGGAGATCAAAAGTACTGCGGAGATTAGATGAGAATATGGAGATCAAAGGTGTACCAAAAATCAAATCAGTATATCGGGGACCAAACAAAAATATTGCAGAAATCAAAACTGTGTATCGGAGACCAAAAGTATTGCGGAGATCAACTAGAGTATCGTAGATCAAAAATGTTGCAGAAATCTAAACAGTGTATCGGAGATCAAAAGTATTGCGGAGAACAGTTGTTTATAACTGTATTTCTGCGGTGGTCAGTTTATATTTTATTTCAAAGGAAGGAAATAACTAGACCGGCAAACGTTGAAATATTTATGTATTGTTTATAAAAACAAAGGAGATACAAATGGTTTTTAAGACAATAAAACAATAATAAAACATTTAGGTACTAGACATGCAGTTTTGATTGACAGTAAGGGTCATTTAATACTATCCATGGTTTAATGCTGTCTATTGCAACAATGGTAGTCGTAGGTCTACCACTTATCAAACCTTTAACCACAAATCTGTCATTTGGCAAGACTTTCAGAACTCGAAATGGTCCTTTAAATTTTGGCATGAGTTTATGACTTGACCCCGTAGCTGGAAAAGCTGTTTTACGTACCATGACTAAGGGCCGGTTTATCAGTGCGCGGTTAAGCACTTTATCCTACAGCTAAATTAACTAGAAGTTTAGAATGTGCTTCTATTAAACATTTCAATATTTCAACTTCACATTCTAAACTTCTAGTTAATTATAGCTGCAGGATAAAGTACTTAACCGCGCACTGATAAACCGGCCCTTAATCATCTACAGCATACTGTGTTGGTGATTTGCGTTTTTGATTAAAATTTAGTTTCTGTTTGCTTTGTTCTGCGGTAATTTTCTTCACGTAGTGTAGGCAAATCAGCCTGAACAATGTCGGCTCCCACTTCATTTAGAATGAACGCATCAGGTAAAGGTTTTGGGTTAATGCCCATTACCGCCATAAAAGGTGATTTTCCCGTTGTTTTATTTATGGTTGAATTTATACTAAATTGTACTATTTTTACATGTGTGTCCCACAAGGCCTCGGTGTCATCGTTGACAGAGAGACAACGTAATGATTGAACAACAGTGTGGTTCACCCTCTCACATTGGCCATTTGCTCGAGGGGTAGCCACTGCATTTAGATTGTGTTTGATGTTATGTTTTGTACAAAATTCTGTCAATTTCTTTGAAGTAAAACAACTACCTCTGTCAGAGATGATCCGAGAGGGCGCATCGAATAAAAACATGAAATCCAAAAATTCTAAAACGTGCTTAGCTTTTGTATTTCGAACTGCCCGGAGGAAAGTAAATTTCGTGAATACGTCGATCAATACTAAAAAATAAGTATTTTTCTTTCTAGAAAGTATAAATGGTCCGACATAATCCACATGTACAGTAGAAAAAGACACTACTTCTTTTGAAATCGGATGTAAAAACCCTGGTTTAGCTCCAGAGGCCGATTTCATGTACATGTAATTTAAACATGCTGCTACGTATTTTTTTACAAAATGTTGCATCTGTTGAAACCAGTAATGTTGAATTTTTTCTAGTGTTTTTTGAAAACCAAAATGTCCGGCGTCATCATGGTTTAATCTACAGATAAGCCATCTACAAGAATTTGGTACAACCCATTTAAGTTCAGAATTTAATTTGCGATAAAGAATGCCTTTCTTTACACAATAATTTTCGAAGTAATTTCGGTTATTCTTTGTTCGTTTAGATTTTAATACTGTAAATATGAACTGAATTTTATCATCTTTATTTTGAACCGCCTCAACCCATTCAGACTCGGTGATGTTTATTATATTGTAGCAGGCATATTGCCGCCCCATAAATCATATAATATTTTAACTTAAGCGTGAATGTCCGTGGTAGATTTAAATATATTTCTTAAAATTGCTTTTTAATTAAACACAACGGTATGCAACCAGAGTTACGCTTAAAATCAGCTTATCTTTATGAGTGGAGAGGGTAACGAAGCGAGGCGATTTATACGCACCGAAAAAGAAAGCAGAACGATTTCGTTTTCCGTTACTCGAGGTTAGAACTTCGATTGCTCGATGAACCTTTAAATAGTGATGTATTTTCATTAAAATTTTTCTTGAAGACTTCAACATTGAAAGGGTTGATAGTCCCTCTTCTTAATTATGAAGCAGGCCTAATTATCTTCACCGGTTTAATCCGTAAGTAATTTATAAAGAAATAATTTTTTTTTGGCAGCGGCCATTTTACAACTCACGCTTACACTTCATTTCTTTCCAGGGTTTTACTATGGGGTAAAAAAATGTTTTACTATTGGATAAAAAAATTTCACTATTGGATAAACAATTTTATTATTGAATCCAAATAATATAGTTTTGGACGAAAAATGTTAGTATTGGACAAAGAATTTTTGTATTAGATGCAAGTTTTTTTATAAAAATGCAAATCTTCTAAAATTGGAAGCAAGTTTTATCAATCTTGGGATGCACATTGTAGTTATGCATTGCTTATTAACGTCATATTAAATTTTGGGTTGGAAACAAATTTTTTATGGAGATCGCGACGATAGTATGGTAGGATAGTTGGGATTTGTCCTTATGGAATTTTTGGAAGCGTCGAATATGGTATTGGAAACTTCTAAACCTGATCCCGAGCTCTTCTAGAAACCAACAATTAAATCACTGTGGGTTGGATTTCACCAACATCATCCCCTACTAAAGTCACCATTTTCATTCACAGAAAAATTCCAGATAAGTGTCACAAATAAGTTTTTTTTATCTAACGTTTTTTATGTAAATACTTCATATTTTTACCTTTTAACATTTTTAGAGTTTTTAAAGTATCATGTTCTATTTTTTTTAAAAACTATTTCTATTCTCAATTTTATTATTAACATGTTTCAATGAACAGTTACATATACTATTTTATTAAGGTATAAATTATCGACGCTACGTCTAATTAAAAACAAATTATATAAAAGGTTCTGTAAAGACTTTGTGATCACAATCTCTACGAAACATTTAGGTATAGTTATATAATAAAATTTGACTTTTAATCACCATATTGTCGATTCATGTTCTAGACAATATTATAAATAATATCTGCATAACATTTTATCGTCCAGTCGATATTTTTTTTGTATATAATTTCACTTAATTTTAAGGCCTCAGTTTAGTTGTTTTATAATAAAAACACACCAAGTTTGATTGGTTTATAATAAAATCAATTTTATAATCACATTGTCCACTTATTTCAGGTATTTTGATACAAACCAAACTTTACAAACTAAATATTCCGATATAACTTACTGTATTAATTATTTAATCTTTGATAAAAAATTGAACATCCTTTAGTAATATTCAGAGATATCAATCTAATCTTGACTTGTGCTAAATTTGAATTATTAATTTACTTTTTTTTTTATACAACTAGTACTTTCTCTAAATTTTGATTAGTTTATCTTTCTTATAATCAAACTTCAGTTTCAGTGTAAATTATAATTATAGAAAGATTGGCGCCCCGTTATTCTGGAAAACTTACCATTATCTAAGTGAAATTAACATCTCTTTAAGATAAATTTATAAAAACATCTATCATTTATTAATCTTTATCTACCTAACACGTAAAACCATTCGTAAAGCATTTTCTTACCCATGACTCATCTGCCGAGTCTCTGAGCTACTGGGGTAGTAATATTTTTTCTTCAAATAACATGAAGTGCAGTAAGACTCTCAAACACTTGATGAAAATTAAATTTTATTGAACAGCGAAGAAATAATGTTACAAAATGGCGCCCAACGTGTGTAGGGTGAAAATGTTACAAAATGGCGCCCAAACGGTGTGTAGGGTGATAATGATACAAAATGGCGCCCAACGTGTGTAAGGTGGTAATGTTATAAAATGGCGACCAACCGTGTCTAGGGTAGTGAATTTACAAAATAGTGCCCATTCGTGAGTAGGTAGATTAATTTACGAATGACACCAAAATTTTAAGAAAAATAAAATTTTTAATAGATGTTTTTCACAAAAGATTTTTTTCCCAGAAATTACACATACAGTATATATTTTTCACTAGTCAACTAGTAATAATTTTTTCTTCGGTAGTAATTATTTTCTTAAAAGAAAAATTTTCCGAGAGAGGGAGTAGAATTTATAAAATTCTAGTTTTTATTATTAAAATTAACAATAGAGTAAAGTTTGTGTCGGAATAACTGATAAGTGCAACAACAAATTTATTTAGCAGCAATTAACTTTGAAGATTTTAATATAACCTTCGAGTAACGTTAAAAAATAATATTTTTGTATATGTTTACTGCCAGTTAAAACCTTTTGGTTGATTAGTAAAAAGGCATAAATGATATATGAAACTTGGAAAATTTTATATGGGACACTTCAATTTTGGTAATAAATTTTTGTAACTTCGAAGTTTGTCCTATAATTCATATTTATATATGAATACGACAAATATTGGGCATAGTTACCCCTGAGTCGATTTTGTTTTTATTATTGTCAGTTGACGATTAAGGGAATACGCAGAATTGTGTTTTCCTAATTTGTGGAATGTTATAGGTTTCGGACGGTCGACGCCGTTGAACCACTTTTTATTAAAAAGGTATTAGCATTTTTTGCTGTATGTTTCAGCTTGACACTGAAATATTTGAGTTTATTGAATCATTTAAAATTCATTTAGTTGTGTATTTATAATACCAGTAAATTAAAAGAATTTAATTTACATTGCCTTGAGCAGATAGGCATATAAAAAGTTGTTTGTTTCAACTTCAAAACTTGACAAGAAATAACCATCAGGATATTTGGGAAATTTAATAAGTGTTTGTAATTTAATTAGAGAATCTAGCTAGACCATTTATTTTTTTTACAAAACGCACAATTTCTTTATTATTATACTTGTTTGCGATTACTTAATTCTAATACATATAGAGTATTATATATTTTTGTACAATGGAGACCTTTAATATGAGAGTAAATTATTTAACTAAAGAACAGATTGACTATGAACTATTAATTAGAGACATAAAAACAACAAAAAAAGAATTAAGCACTAAAAGAAAAATGTTGAGAAAACTGTTAGATAAGGAGGCATTACGTCACATAGAATATGAATATAATCTTTTTGATTTTGATGTTGAAAAAGCGGCAATTAATAGTACAATAGAAGAAATTCGTGTTCTTATCGAACAATTCGAAGGTCCGGAGACAGATTCCGGGTACATTCGAATAACTACTTATTTAATTCATTTAATACATAGGGTTAATAGAATTCCATTAACCAGTGAAGACGCTGATTTGTCTGTTTATATTTCAAATTATAAGGATGAAATGAGGGCCACTACTCTCGAGCTGGAGGCCTTGATCTCTGAAAAGGTACAACAACCTAGCGCTGCCGAAATTGCACCAACTAATTTAAATTCAACAGTATTGCACAACCAGACGACCTTTTTTCCGAATATTTTACCAACATCTAGTAAAACTGTACCAGTGTATAAATGGGACCTAAAATTCAGTGGGGATAAAAATAGTAGCGTAAAATCTTTTTTAGAACGAGTTGATGAACTTTGTGCCTCAAGAAATGTTTCAAAATTAGAATTATTTAATAGTGCATGTGACTTATTTAGCCACAATGCTTTACTTTGGTTTAGATCAATTAAAAATTCAGTTTCTGATTGGGATGCTTTAGTAGCTTTATTAAAAAGAGAATTTCTCCCGGTAGATTATGACGATCAATTGTGGACAGAAATTAGAGGTAGAACACAGGGTAGAAATGAATCGATTTCAATCTATGTAGCGATAATGGAAACATTATTTAATCGTTTAAATAAATCTGTACCTGAAAAAACTAGGTTAAAATATATAAAAAAGAACATGTTACCCCACTATATTAGTCAATTAGCTTTAACATCAATAGAAACAATATCTCAGTTAATCAGTTTATGTAAAAAAATTGATGAGGCTCACTCATTAAAAAATAGCTATCGGCCGCCTCCAAATCATTGTTTATTAGAGCCTGAACTTGCTTATAAATTAGAACAACCAACTCAGTCATTTTCTCAAAACAATGCTCAGTCTCAACATAATTTTAAAGGTAAAAAACCAATAAGTAAGGGAAGACACTACCCTAAAAATAGTCAAAACATTTCTGCAGTAAATAATAGTCAACCTTCTGGTTCAAGTACTTATAAAAAAATAATTTGCTATAACTGTGGTCTTGAAAATCACAGCTTTTTAGATTGTAGAGCTCCTAAAAAGAAATTCTGTTTTAAATGTGGAAAACAGGGTGAAACTATTAAAACATGTTCGTGTTCAAAAAAACGAAGCATGAGGGTTGGAAGGTCGTACCACTCTCAATCTAAGGTGATCAGGTACGGTAATGTAAATAAAACTAAAATTTTTTATAATAACGTAAATTTAAAAAAAAGCCCTGTAAGTGAAATTAAGTTTCAATTAAATTCTTTGGACAAAATTAAACAGGATCGTGAATGGGAAACTTGGTTAACCAAGGTTTCAAATTTTTATCGTAATAGTAAGATTTCTGAAGTAAATATCGCACCGTTTTTTTTGACAAAACCCTTTGATAATAGACCTTATGTTACAGTAAAAATTTTTGATAAAAATATAACAGCTTTATTAGATTCCGGAGCAAATTTAAGTGTCCTAGGAGGTCATTATTTGGCTATTTTAGAAAAATTTAACTTAACAATAGATAAATGTGTAGAAACGTTAGTGACAACAGCTGATGGAAATTCTCAAAGTGTAATAGGATGTGTTTATTTGCCAATCTGCATTGACAATATATGTAAAATACTTAAAGTTCTAGTAGTACCTTCTTTAAAGCATAAATTAATATTAGGCAGTGATTTTTGTAAAATATTTTCAGTAGAATTAAATTTTTTTAATAATTCTTGGTCCGTAAATTGTAACTTGAATGATGTAGAGATTTGTGCTCTGCATACAGAATCAGAAATGTCACCTTGTATAACTACTAAACTTACTAAAGAACAACAAAGACAGGTTGATAATATTTATGAATCTTTTAAAAGTATTTCGTCTGAAGATACTTTAGGGTGTACTGACAAGATTTCGTTAGATATAGATACGGGTGATTCTAAACCGTTTAAAATACGACAGTACCCTATGTCCCCCTTTATGATGAATATTTTAAATAAAGAGTTAGACCAAATGTTGAAATTAGGAGTTGTTGAACCTTCACATAGCCCTTGGAGCTCACCTGTACTTTTAGTTAAAAAAAAAACCGGAGAATATCGTTTTACATTTGATGGTAGGCATCTAAATAAAATCACTAAACCAGATGCATATCCTTTTAATAGAGTGGATAGAATTTTAAGCATGTTGCGAGGGGCTAAATATATTAGTTCGATCGATTTAAAAAAAGCTTTTTGGCAAATACCACTTACCCCGCAATCGAAGGAAAAAACTGCTTTCGCTGTGCCTGGTAGGGGTTTATTTCATTTTAATAGAGTACCTTTCGGACTCATAAATAGTGCGCAAACACAACAAAGACTTATGGATGCTGTTTTTGGCCCCAAATTTGAACCAAATCTTTTTGTATATCTTGATGATATAATTATTGTTTCTGAAACCTTTGATAAACATATAGAAATTTTAAATGAAGTATTAAATGTTTTAAAGGATGCAAATCTAACAGTTAACTTAAAAAAGTGTGAGTTTTTTAGAAAATCTCTTAAGTATCTTGGATTTTTAGTGGACTCTGGCGGCTTAAGGATCGATCCGGATAAAATATCTGCAATGGTAAATTATCCGAGGCCCACTAACACCACAGAAATTAAAAGATTTATTGGTATGACCTCGTGGTATCGTCGGTTTATACCGCATTTTTCAACTTTAGTATCACCTTTGAATGACCTTTTGAAAGGTAAAGTAAGAAAAAAACAGTCAATATTGTGGTCAAAGGAAGCAGAAAATTCTTTTATACAATTAAAACAGGCTCTTGTCTCTGCACCTATTCTAAACGCACCTGATTTTAGTAAACCTTTTGTTATACAATGCGATGGTAGCGATGTAGGTATCGGCGGTCTTCTTTTTCAATACATAGACGGTAAAGAATCTGTTATTGCGTTTGCGAGTAGAAGCTTAACCCGTACAGAAAGAGCTTATTCTACTTGTCAAAAAGAATTATTAAGTTTGGTATTTTCTATAGAATTTTTTCGATATTTCATTGAAGGACAACATTTCACAGTAATTACTGATCACTCGGCTTTACAATGGTTAAAAAATTTACAAAATCCTACTGGAAAATTAGCTAGATGGTCTTTAAAATTACAACAATATTCGTTTGATGTAACACATAGAAAGGGAAAATATAACGTGGTAGCGGACGCTTTGTCTAGGAGTATACCTACGTCCGTAGATTTATTAGATATTTCTCCCCAAAATGTGGATAAATTTTATGTAAAAATGAGGGAAAATATACTCAAAACCCCAAAAAAGTATCCTGATTGGAAAGTCAATGATGGTATTGTTTATAAATTTATTTCGTCAAAAATGCCTTTTAAGAGTAATATATCTGAATGGAAGTTATTAGTTCCTAAGTCTCAATGGCTTGAGATTATTAAAAATTGTCATGACCCACCTACTAGTTCACACCTAGGTTTTTATAAGAGTTTTAGTAGAGTTCAAGATTTGTATTACTGGCCTAAGATGCGCAGAGATATATTGAAATATGTACGCTCTTGTAAAATTTGTGCTTCTCAAAAAAGCTCTAGTGAAGCAAGAATAGGCAAAATGGGTACAGACAAGAATGTTAATTTTCCTTGGCAAGTCATAGCTGTGGATATTATGGGTCCATTACCTAGATCTCCACGAGGTTTTACTCACTTATTAGTTGTAGGCGACTGGTTTTCCAAGTACACTTTAGTTCATCCTTTAAGAACTGCTACTGCTAGTAACATAGTAAAATTTATGGAAAATAATGTATTTTTAGTATATGGAGTTCCACAATATATCATTTGTGATAACGGTTCTCAATTTGCGGAAAAAACCTTTAAGGCTTTTGCTGATAAATATCATGTCCAGAAAATATGGTTTAATGCATTATACCACCCACAATGTAATTTCGTTGAAAGACAGAACCGAACAGTTGGTACGGCTATCCGAAGCTATATAACTGAACACAAAGAATGGGACAAACATCTTTCTGAGATTCAGCAGGCTATAAATACCGCCAAACATGAAGTTACTGGGTATTCTCCATCATTTCTAAATTTTGCGCGCTATGTTCCCTTGTCAGGAGATTATTATGGTGAAGTCGAATCCACAAAGGATATTAATTTACTTCCGGGTGACCGACAAGGTTATGTTTCTGATTTTACAGGTTTATCAGAAGTATACTCTGAGGTAAAGGAGAAATTAAAGAAAGCTTATGAGCGTACTAAAAAGGCTTATAATTTGAGAAAACGTGATAATGTTAAATTTGCGGTAGGCGATAAGGTCTGGCGTAGAAACAAAGTTTTATCGGACGCGGTAAACAAGTTTTCTGCCAAACTAGCTCCCAAATATGTTTTATGCACGGTTCGAAAGAAAATTTCGAATATTATTTATCAATTAGATAATATGGATTCGTCAGATGCAGGTACATGGCATGTCAAAGATTTGAAGCCCTACCTAGGTTCGAATTCTGACGTCTCGGTTGGATAACCGGATCTAAAATTAGTACTTTTCTTGAATAAACTTTTGGTATTTAATACATTAACATTAAATTATTCAAATTAGTATTTGTAAATAGTGTATAGTACATTCCTAGATAGAACGTTAGATACCCTTTGTCTAAATTTTAAAGTAATAAAGGATATCTTTTTTTGAAATTTGTAAATATAGTTTAAGTCATTCGGTAGAAAATTTTTTTTTACAAAAGAGTAACAAAAAAAAAATTTTTTTTTTTTTACGAGAGAGGGAGTGTAGCAGGCATATTGCCGCCCCATAAATCATATAATATTTTAACTTAAGCGTGAATGTCCGTGGTAGATTTAAATATATTTCTTAAAATTGCTTTTTAATTAAACACAACGGTATGCAACCAGAGTTACGCTTAAAATCAGCTTATCTTTATGAGTGGAGAGGGTAACGAAGCGAGGCGATTTATACGCACCGAAAAAGAAAGCAGAACGATTTCGTTTTCCGTTACTCGAGGTTAGAACTTCGATTGCTCGATGAACCTTTAAATAGTGATGTATTTTCATTAAAATTTTTCTTGAAGACTTCAACATTGAAAGGGTTGATAGTCCCTCTTCTTAATTATGAAGCAGGCCTAATTATCTTCACCGGTTTAATCCGTAAGTAATTTATAAAGAAATAATTTTTTTTTGGCAGCGGCCATTTTACAACTCACGCTTACACTTCATTTCTTTCCAGGGTTTTACTATGGGGTAAAAAAATATTTTACTATTGGATAAAAAAATTTCACTATTGGATAAACAATTTTATTATTGAATCCAAATAATATAGTTTTGGACGAAAAATGTTAGTATTGGACAAAGAATTTTTGTATTAGATGCAAGTTTTTTTATAAAAATGCAAATCTTCTAAAATTGGAAGCAAGTTTTATCAATCTTGGGATGCACATTGTAGTTATGCATTGCTTATTAACGTCATATTAAATTTTGGGTTGGAAACAAATTTTTTATGGAGATCGCGACGATAGTATGGTAGGATAGTTGGGATTTGTCCTTATGGAATTTTTGGAAGCGTCGAATATGGTATTGGAAACTTCTAAACCTGATCCCGAGCTCTTCTAGAAACCAACAATTAAATCACTGTGGGTTGGATTTCACCAACATCATCCCCTACTAAAGTCACCATTTTCATTCACAGAAAAATTCCAGATAAGTGTCACAAATAAGTTTTTTTTATCTAACGTTTTTTATGTAAATACTTCATATTTTTACCTTTTAACATTTTTAGAGTTTTTAAAGTATCATGTTCTATTTTTTTTAAAAACTATTTCTATTCTCAATTTTATTATTAACATGTTTCAATGAACAGTTACATATACTATTTTATTAAGGTATAAATTATCGACGCTACGTCTAATTAAAAACAAATTATATAAAAGGTTCTGTAAAGACTTTGTGATCACAATCTCTACGAAACATTTAGGTATAGTTATATAATAAAATTTGACTTTTAATCACCATATTGTCGATTCATGTTCTAGACAATATTATAAATAATATCTGCATAACATTTTATCGTCCAGTCGATATTTTTTTTGTATATAATTTCACTTAATTTTAAGGCCTCAGTTTAGTTGTTTTATAATAAAAACACACCAAGTTTGATTGGTTTATAATAAAATCAATTTTATAATCACATTGTCCACTTATTTCAGGTATTTTGATACAAACCAAACTTTACAAACTAAATATTCCGATATAACTTACTGTATTAATTATTTAATCTTTGATAAAAAATTGAACATCCTTTAGTAATATTCAGAGATATCAATCTAATCTTGACTTGTGCTAAATTTGAATTATTAATTTACTTTTTTTTTTATACAACTAGTACTTTCTCTAAATTTTGATTAGTTTATCTTTCTTATAATCAAACTTCAGTTTCAGTGTAAATTATAATTATAGAAAGATTGGCGCCCCGTTATTCTGGAAAACTTACCATTATCTAAGTGAAATTAACATCTCTTTAAGATAAATTTATAAAAACATCTATCATTTATTAATCTTTATCTACCTAACACGTAAAACCATTCGTAAAGCATTTTCTTACCCATGACTCATCTGCCGAGTCTCTGAGCTACTGGGGTAGTAATATTTTTTCTTCAAATAACATAAAGTGCAGTAAGACTCTCAAACACTTGATGAAAATTAAATTTTATTGAACAGCGAAGAAATAATGTTACAATATTTTCTACAAGTTTAATGTCTGGAATCGGATTACGGCTTAGGCAATCTGCATGACTCATGCTAGCTTGCTTACGGTAACAAATATCAAAAGAAAATTCTTGTATTTCTATCCACCAACGCGCAAATCTCGGAAGCAAATCTTTTTTTGTAAATGTGCAATGTGCTTCGTACGGCAGCGCAATCGGTGTATATATCAAAGGTTTTTGGTAGAAGGTAAATACGGAAATGACGCAGAGAATATGATATAGCCATTGTTGCAAGTTCATAAGAGTGATACTTACTTTGTTCGTAAGTGCACTAAATGCTACAGGATGCCAGTTATTCCCATGTTTTTGCATTAAAATGCTTGCTTCCCCCTTACTGCTAGCATCACAGTGTAATTCGATTGGTAAGCTAGGGTCATAAATTTTTAATACTGGGTCTTTACTTAAAGCAACCTTTAATGAATTAAATGCTTCCAATTGCAAATTTCCCCAAACCCAAACACTATTTTAATAAGGTTGTTAACGGCTGAGCGATTAAGGCATAATTTTTTATAAATGTACGGAAATAACCTGTGAGACCCAAGACTTGTCGAAGCTCCTTTTTATTTTTAGGAGGTTGTAAATGACTAATAGCTGAAATATACTATATTAGTTTCATTACCATCATATGCCATAATTTCGCCGCATTCCTCATCGATAGCCGATTCATCAAAGGTAGAAGAACCATTTGCACATTTTTTTCCTTTACAATAGACACGTATAGTAGAACATTATATATTATATATTCAATTTTCTACAGCTACGCTGATTATTTTTACAGCGTTTCTTACATTTAAAAGAAATATCACTTAGTAAATTTGGAAAAGCATTACTTTCACTCATAACATCAGGCATTAAGCCATTCTCAGTTTTAAGCCACCTGAATTTTAATGGGTCTTTCTCAGAACCTAATCATTTTTGGACTTGGAAATATACTCTTAAACAGTGTTTTTCCATTACCCTTTCGTAGATGGAATTGCAGACAATTCTATTTTCATCATAACGTTTGCCAATTATTTTATTAATCTTAGGTTGGTAAAAATAGATTTTTTTATGATGATTACATGCTAGTTGAGTCATTATGACCAAAAAGTCAATGTCTTCACCAACTATTATAACTTGATTGTCTTTGGTTTTCAAATCAATAGCAGTTTTAATGATTGTAGTATCGGCGTCTTCTCTGCATATTTTAACGTTAGTCATTATCTATTAACACTGCGCAATAATTTTTTTTGACTAACGAGGATTTCATAATGTGATTGAAATATCTAAAACATTTTTTTCTAAACGACGAATGCGCTCGTTATTCTTAGTGTTATTCTGTTCATCGGCACACCCATCAAAAATAATACTACTCTAGTCTTGACTGCTTGGTTCTGATTATTATTGATCATATATTCATATATTATTATTATTACCATGCGTATGTTTAATAAATTTCCTTTTCAAATTAATGAAGTAAATAACTTTCCTGGACTGTTTTGTGATAGTTGCTTGGCAATACTAGAATAGCGTATTTTGGGATTTGAAATTGCGCCGAAAAAGTAGACATTCCTGATCGATTTCAGAAAATAGTAATTTACGTTACAAGACTGGAAAGGGGTGTTTTGCAGGTCAACCCAAGCATGCGGGCGAGCCGCAGGAGTGCGAGCCGCAGGAGTGCGAGCCACAGGCGAGTCCTGGAAGCTTGGGAAGACCTGCAAAACACTGTTTTTCGGTCATGTAACGTACAATATTTTTTTGGCCGACACTGTCACGAAATACATTTTGTATCATTTTTTTAATAAATTTTCTACCAAATACAACGACAAACAATAATAACTAATTAAATAAAATGTGCTTAAGACTGACACTATTATTCAACTTAAATCTTTAATATTTCTTAACAAATTTTCTAAGAAAAATACAACTGCAAACAATGTAGCTAATAACTTGTGAATTGACTTTTGAAGACTAGTAAAAGTTGCGTGTATTTATCTATTTGACACTTATCTCAACAATTACATAAGTTCGTTTCCATAGCAACGAGAAAGCAAAGCCACCTATACCATAAATTGGCAGCATGTTTTACCTTCATGGATCGTAAATGGGAATAACAGGGATTGGAAAAGCTTTTGCCGATCTCTGATGCCCATTTTCCGGTCTAGCCCGGGAAAACGTTTACTTTGGCGGAAAATTTCCCCAGAAAGGGTGTACTTTCTGGTCGGCCGAAAAAGAAAACTGACATTATTTCAGTCTTCTCTACAACCGGATCCATGAGTGCATTGAAACCAATTGAAGGTTTGTCTCACAGTCTTCGCTTTAGAAACATTAAATTTTTTTTTTGACGTTTAAGTTAATTTTGAAATGAATAAATAATCGAAAAAACGTAACTAAGTTTCATAAAGTTGTCCCAAATCATTTCCGAGATAATTAGTAAAAACACCTATTTTTGCGCCATCCTTAGAGGGCCGTAGCTCCATTGGGAAGCATTTCCGGACACATGTTTATAGGAACTTTTCTTACTATTTTTGCATGGAGAATTAGCACCTAAAGGGGAAGGCGGGAGTTTCGTATACATATTATGATTAAAAAAAATAAATTTCTTTAAACAAATTTTTAATTGTTTATATTGATTTTTTTTCCTTTTTTAATTAGTTAAACTAATTATTAAGAAACAATTTTATTCTTAAAATTTATTTTTTGCAATTCTCTACAAGATGAAAAGATATTTTTTTTTGTTGTTAATTTATTTGTTTATATAATAAAAAATTTGTTATTAACAATCGTCGAATGTGTTTACATTTTTTTTTGATAGAAAAAAAAAATAACAAAAACAACCGTGTACGTAAACAAGTTTTTTATTATTTTTTTATAGAATTTTAAATTTCGATAGTCTACATGAGTAAAGGCGGTCATTTTATTGCTTAAGTTATAAACAGCTATATCTTTTAAACTATTAGAAATACGACAATTAACATTCTTGGCGTTTTTATAAAGAATTAAATGATCTTTGAACAAGTTTGTAACTATTGTTAATCAATAGTTACATGCATTTGTTTATAAAAATTGAAAGTTTTCTTTATATTTTCGAGTTTTTCATGG
The DNA here is from genome assembly GCA_936432065.2 of Rutpela maculata. Classification (NCBI taxonomy): domain Eukaryota; kingdom Metazoa; phylum Arthropoda; class Insecta; order Coleoptera; family Cerambycidae; genus Rutpela; species Rutpela maculata. The sequence goes on from OW386293.2 coordinate 87,341,942, forward strand.
CTTATAACTTATTTACTATCTTTATTAGTTCTAAATATAATACGGTTTGTTATTGGCTTCTAGCTCAAGGAGCAGCTATTGTTTATTTCAAAATAAACAATTTTTTTTTATAAAATCATGTGATTTTTTTAAAAATTTTCTCGGCTTTTTCTCTGAAATTTTTAAAATTTGTATATTTTTATTTATTCTACTTATAATTACTTAATTTTTTGACATGTTTACGTATACGGTTGTTTTTGTTATTTTTTTTCTATCAAAAAAAATATAAAAACACATTCGGCGATTGTTAATAACAATTTTTTTATTAGACAAACAAATAAAATGACAACAAAAAAAAATTTTTCCATCTTGTAGAGAATTGCAAATAATGAATTTTAAGAATAAAATTGTTTCTTAATAATTAGTTTAAATAATTAAAAAAGGAAAATAATCAATATAAACAATTAAAAATTTGTTTAAAGAAATTTATTTTTTTTAAATCATAATATTTTGTAACAAATAAAATGTCAATTTTTTTTTTTTTTTTAATAAGTAATTTATCTATTTGTTTATGAAATTTGTTTAAATAAATAGCACTAAAAATTTAAAATGTATGTAATGTTATAGTATTTTTGAATATAATAACAGTAATAATAATTAAAATTAATAAAAAAAATTTCAACTTCCCTTTTTCATTTTTTAGTTTTTTGTTAGCTTAAATAATTAATAACTAATAGACTATAACAACGAAAAAAACATCGCAATGTCAGTCCCATAAAGTATAGTTGACATAAGGTCTATACGAAGCGAAATAATTTTAGTTGCTTTGGTTTAAAAATTATCCGACTTGAAATATAAAGGCAAACTTTAAAAAAATTTAAATTAACAGTAGGCTCATTTTATGAAAAATCGGTTAAAAATTTTTTTCCAACGGGATATTGTTCCTTTAAGTGTCTAAATAATACCATATTTTTCTAAAACTTTTAAATTAATATTTAAAAATATAAAAAATGTTACTTGTAACGGCCGGTTTCAGATTATCGCAACGGCTTAGTGATCGCAGCGCGGATCCTTATTTTCAACATTAAATTAAAATTATTAATAATAGAGAAAGAGTTTCGGGAGTCGGGACTTTTTTATTGGAAATTTCTTCCTCTTTAATAATATTTCCCTTATTTATTAAATACTAATAGTTTTTGAGTTATTTGCAAAAAACGAAACTCGTTATTTTTTCAATCTTCTTTTGTTTATAACTTTTGCAACTGTTTATGTGCGGGTAAAAAATTTTTGAACATTTTTCTAAACGTCATTCCGAATCCAATGAGCCCTCACTCATATTTTTACGAGCTTTATCAAGCATTAACACGGCTTTGAACTTGTGAACTAGTCTATGTAACATCCTTTGTTCTCGGTATATTTCATTCATTACATTAGAAACCAATGTATTGTTATCTTTGTTTCATTCAGTGCAATCCTTTATAGTGAATGTCTAAAAATATCACGACTGTATTAATTTTTGACGTATCTTTACCTCTTATTTACGTATTATTAGAAATACGCAGTTGAACGTATTTAATGCGAAAATAATGTTTCGACACTTCCGAAATAAACTGTTTAATATTACTTTATTTATAGACCTTAATAAAAAGACTCGTTGTGGCAGTGTGCCTAAAAAATCTGCCGCGCTGTACTCTCAGTTCTCTTGTTATTGTTGCAATAAACAGCTGTTTTGTGTTTTGCTGCAGAATGTCTCCGAAAAACTCTGTTTTACCGTTAAATTACTTGTGCCTGAAGGTTATTTCGAATCAGCTGATATACGCATTATCTGACGAGGACGGCAAATACGATGTAGTTGTCGAGAGATATTTTTCTGGAGCCACCTACGAGGTACTGCAAGATTTGTTAAAAATCGTCTTAAATTCTGTAAATTTGGACGCTAGTATACGATTTGGTTGCCTCGAAGTTCTACTAAGAGAAGACGTGAAAAAACTAGACACAGGTATTTTCCCGCAATTTTACTATAAGCACATATTAGAAACAATTACGTACAAAGGTAAGAGGCTGCAGCAGTTAAATCTAAAAGGTGTCTGGGTGAGAGAATATCCAGAATTAAGCAAGCTCATAAGACATTTAAAATGTCTGAGAACTTTGGTGATACCCCACATGGCCGATGACAGTGTGATAGACGCCATATTGGGTTTAAAAAAGTTGACTATGTTGGACATTTGTGGTGAGGCTTGTTACACCGTAGGTGGTATAAGACGACTCAAAAGTGACACTATTCGAGTATTAGACATTGGAAGTTTCGGCAAAATTGACTTGTGTCCAGAAGAACGAAGTGGCTTCGACATAGTTGCTGATTTAATAGAAAATTTACCTAATCTTACCTCTCTGCGTATCTACTCCTTCACCGGTAGTGCTTTGTGGTTACTGTATAATAAAAATCCAAAATTTAAAACAAAGTTAACATATCTACATGACACTGGAACAACATTGGATATAATGGAAAGTATAATTCACTTGTGCCCTAATCTAGAGAGCGTACACTTGGATAAACCCCAGGAGGGAGTTCTGGAGAACTTAAGCAAACTGAAGAAATTGAATAGTTTGAAATTAACAAAGGGTAATATGGAGGAGCTACTAAGTTACCTTAGGTTGTCAGGAGGACAACTGCAAGTGTTAAAACTAAATAGTAACAAATACTTCTCATTAAATATATCGGACATTTGTTTATACGTCCCGAATCTTCAAACTTTCGAGTGTTTTCAGATGAAACTGACTTTCTCTAACTTAAATACCTACTTCATGTCTCTGCAGAATGTGGAGTTGTTGTACTGTGACATGTCGGATAACATAATTAGGTTTTTTCTAACGAATTCACCGTTTCTGAGGAGGATCGTAGTAGGGCGTGTTATTAATATGACTGACGGTGATATTTTCAGACTCTGTGCGGAGTGTGACTTTACAAATTTAGAGGAATTGTGGTTCTCTTGTGCGAGGTCCTTGACCGCTACCTCCGTGGAACTATTGATGGGACACTGTTCGAATTTGAGGGTTGTAGGACAGTTAAGTGGCTGGGATATGCAGCAGGATGAGTTGGATTGTTTAAGAGCTGTCATTGCTGCTACAAACACTGATTTAACTCTCTTACCAGTAGGAAATTTTACATAATTTTTTTAAGCATATTTAGGGTATTTAATTATTTTTGATAAATGATTGTGATATTTTCAAAATAAAACCTTTCTATTCAAGTAGATTTATCATTATTTAATCCAAAAGTGTTTTTAGAATATAGAATATTTATAGTGCACATCTTGCGATGGTTTATTAAAGAAATTTAAGAAAATCTTTATTAAGGCCATGTCGGATCTCAATATTTTCTTAATTTTGTAATTTATTTGTTCATGTCCAAAAATTTGCATATTACTCCAGTCACTTTAGACAAAAATATGGCTTCTAATCTAACAAAATATATCCTTCATTTTGTTTAAAATCGATTTATTTTGGTGTTTTAAAGAAAATATTAAAAGTCGGCAACGAGATCACCACGGCATAAAAAATTATTCAAGGTCAAAGTTTACAAAAAACGTTTTTTGCGAATATCGCGCTTTCTATGGCTCGGAGGCCAATTGAGGTTATTATGAAAATGAAAGATAATGAAATTCCGCACAAAAATGATCTCTCACATTTTTTGTATACAACGAACGATTTAGGCATTGTACGTAAAAAATGAATAAAATATTTTTCGTTCAAAATTTGATTATCTTTCATTTTCATAATAACCTTAGTTAATATAATATACAGTGTGTCCCCGGATGGAGTTGACAAAAGGAAATACATCTCCATTATTGATTTTACGACGAAAAGTCATTCCTTATAAAAAATTTTGCTTGTCGAATTGAATTTATCATATAAAAATATTAGATCAGATGTACCGGGTGTTAATAAATTAAGAAAACATCAAAATGCCTCAAGAGAGAAGTACCTTTATTTATTATTTTGGACAAAATGTTTATAAAACAAAGTTGTTTATAATCCAAAATAAAGCCTAAATACAAATTATGAAGACTAAATTTTGTCTTTTACATTGGTGTCAACTTACATTTTTTTTTCAAACATTAACATAACATAATAACATTAACTTCAACGTGGAAAAACAATTTATTCTACATAGCCTCCTCCAACCTCAACACATTTATCTATCCTTTTAATAAATTCACCATAGACCTTACGAATGGTTGAGGGTACATTCACTTCATTCACCGCGTCTTTTATTCGTGCTTTTAGTGTTTCTCGATCATGCGGCAGATCATCTACATAAACTTTCTGTTTTGAAACACCCCACAGGAAAAAAATTCATTGGTGTAAGGTATGATGATCTTGCAGAAAAATTAATTGAAGCATATCTTCCCTGGCTCCGTTTATTAAAGTAATTTAAGAAAATCTGTCAACTACTGCCGTACCAAAACTGAGGAATGAGCTGCCAAAAAATGTTATGCCTTAATTCCGATTGCAGAGTGTTTATAAATGGCAATACAAAGTTTTCCAAAAGGTCCAAAAATAAACATGCTGATTTAAATTTTCTTCTAAGAAATATGGATCAACGATTCGATCATAAAAAATCCCACACCATACATTCACTTTTTTATAAAGTTGACTTCGTTTGTGAATAATATTGTCTGGATTTTCAAAAGATCAATAACGACTGTTTTGTGATGAAACGTGGCCATTGGTACAAAATGTTGCTCGTCAGCAAAAAAAATATTCTGTGAAAACTTCTATCTACGAGGTAATTCTCACTGACCCATAAACAAAAATCCAATCGCTTCTCTTCATCTCCATTTTCAAGTGTATGTCTGAACCTTTGCTTAAACTGTCGAACTTTGTTTTCCATATAAATTCTCTGTAAATGACTTTTATTTACTTCCAGTCTTTGTGAGCGTTTCCGTAAAGATAATTTTGGGTTTTCTATTACTGAATTTATTACCAAAAGTGTTGCCGCATCGTCTTCATGGTACTTTTTCTTGGGTTTCTTGACATCCAATACAAATCCAGTTTCAATTAATTTTTTAACAAGTTTGCGCAATGATTGGCGCGATACCGCTATTTTAGGGAACTTTTGGTGGAAAAGATTAATTGCATATCGATATGAGACGTCTCCAGTCCCATAACATTTGATCAAATAAATTCTTTCTTGTTTGGTAACCATTTTTTAAATGATCAACAGAACACTAATAAATGCAGATGTAAGATAGTAATATTCTACACAATGTCACAATGACGTTTGTCAGTTCAATATTATCGACAGCACACTCTGTTTCTTAATTTGAATTCTTATTCATATTAATAAATTCAACGTAAAAAAATAAACACAATAAAAACATAAAAGTCAAAATACAGATTTCATAATTTGTATTTATACTTTAATTTGGATTATAATAAACATTTTGTCCAAAATAATAAATGAAGGTACTTCTTTCTTGAGGCATTTTGATCTCTTAATTTATTAACACCCGGTACATCTGATCTAAGCTTTTTATATGGTAAATTCATTTTTTCGACAAGCAGAATTTTTTATAATGACGGCGTAAAATCAATAATAGAGATGTTTTTCCTCTTGTCAACTCCATCCGGGGACACAATGTATACAAGAAAAAAAATCCAGTCAAAATTACTGTACTGTACTAAATTTTAGGCAAGTAAAAGATCCCTACTCTTCTTAAGGGAAGAGGTTAGGCAAAATTTCCAGGTTGGGGGTACCTCGTCTCCTGGCGTCGGTGATAGGCCCTGGTAGCGGAAATAGCGACGTTAAATAAATAGATAAAAAAAATAATAAAAATTTGCATAATGTGCTTACACATTATACACAAATTTTGTACGAAAAATATTTTATTTATTTTTTACGTACAATGCCTAAACCGTTCATTGTACATAAAAAATGGAAGAATCATTTTTGTGCGGAATTTCATTATCTTTCATTTTCATAATAACCTCAATTGGCCTCCGAGCCATAGAAAGCGCGATATTCGCAATAAAACCATTTTGTGTAAACTTTGACCTTGAATAATTTTTCATGCCCAGAAAAAACGAGGGATATATTTCTTTTTTTTTTAAATCAATTCATTTTGGTGTTTTAAAAAAAATATTAAAAATCGGCAACGAGATCACCACGGCATGAAAAATTATTCAAGGTCAAAGTTTACACAAAATGGTTTTATTGCGAATATCGCGCTTTCTATGGCTCGGAGGCCAATTGAGGTTATTATGAAAATGAAAGATAATGAAATTCCGCACAAAAATGATTCTTCCATTTTTTGTTAGATCAGAAAAGTCTAATTTCACTGGAGTATACCGGGTGATTCAGTTTGGTATTCACCCCCCCGTATCTTTTTTATTTTAACAGAAAACTACAATAAACCATATATATTTGTAAATCGTTTGCCAAGCTCTATCGAATGACGTCCTTAAATCATCTCTTTGATCACATATGCCAAAATAACGATAGTCAACTTTTTTTTTCAAATGGTATGCTATACATTTTTTGCCGATTGTTGTAGAGCTTCTCTTTCTGCATTCAACCATGTGAAAAAAGTATACACTTCCATAAGAAAAATTTCGAGAAAATTAATAAAACACGAAAAAACTTCTTTAAAGGTTTTGTTTCTCATTCAACATAGTTAGCCATGGAAACAATTGAATTTTGTCATTGTTAGTAATGTCAAATTGAAAATACTGTTATTTGTGACTGTGTTATTCGTTTCTGTTTTATGTTATACTTCTAAATAGATTTACACAATGGTATCTTACACTAATGAAGAAAAATTGGACATGATTTTAATTTATGGAGAGTGCGGAAAAAACATAAAGTAGCCAAACGTTTATATCAAGATCGCTTTCGAAATAGGCCGGTACCATCAAACAAAATGTTTGCAAAATTGGCAAGAAATATGAGCAAAAGTGGAAGTTTTGAGAAAAAAAGATACGTTTTTAAACCAAGAACCGCACGAGATGAGGAACATACAGTTGCAGTTTTAGCCCGTGTTTTCGTAGACCCGCATATTTCTATTCGTCAGTTAGCGACAGAAACTGATATTTCATATTCTTCAATTCAAAGAATTCTGAGAGACAATAAACTGCGACCATATAAAATACATTTACATTAGGGCTTGCTTCCAGGAGATTACGAGAGACGTCTAAATTTTGTAGCGTGATTGGCAGTTGCTCAAGAAATGACTATATTAGATCGCATCATGTGGTCAGATGAATTCCGTTTCCATAATAATGGAATTGTCAATAGACATAACTGCCATTATTGGTCGCAGGATAATCCTCACTGGCTTCGAGAAACTAATTTCCAAAATATCTGGGGAATTAACGTATGGTGTGGAATTCTCAACGGACAAATTATAGGACCAAAGTTGGAGAATGATATCTACAGTTTTTAAGAGAAGAGTTGTTAAATTTCATAGAAGACGTTCCATTACATATTAGGCATAACATGATATTACAACAAGATGGGGCATCGCCACATAATGCTATAATTGTAACGAATTACTTAAATGCAGCTTGTCCAGGTAGATGGATCGGAAATCGTAGTGAGGGAGTCAAGTGACCTACCAGATCACCGGATCTCACACCGTTAGATTTTTTCCTTTGGCCATATCTAAAAGAAAGAGTGTACTGTACACCTCTAAATGATGTCGAAGATCTTAAAAATAGAATACAAATACAATTCCGCAGATTGAATGTTGAAATTCTTCAACATGTATGTACCCAAGGCGTGATAAAAAGAGGACGATTATGTTTAGAAGCGAACGGAGGACTCTTCGAACATATGAAGCAATAAATAATGTTTTTATTTTCTTAATTGTTAGTTAGTTTTCAAGTATTGGTAGTTTTTTATTGGTAATTGTTATTTATTATTAGTTGTTATTTTAATATTATTGTTGAGGGTTATTATCATTAATTAACTAAAGATACGACATTAAATGTTTGTTTATATAAAAATGAATTACATAATTATTTAAAAACAGAACTTTGTTTGGTCAAAACATTAAACTTTGTTCCGAAATTTTTACGCCTCATCAGTACCGCATACAATCCTCGTACAAATCCCTCTCTTTCGAATCTGATTTGCCTAGTTGGTACTAGTTACATTATTTACAATGTCAAAATTCAATTGCGTCCTTGGCTAATTATGCTGATTCAGAAAGAACCTTTGAACGACGTTTTATCATATTTTATTAATTTTTTCGAAATTTTCTTTATGTTGAAAAATGAATTTTAACATTTAATCTGCAGCATTCAATTCGTATTCTAGTTTTAAGATCTTCGACGTCATTTAGAGGTATAAAGTAAACTTTTTCTTTTAGATAGAACCAAAGGAAAAAATCTAACGGTGTTTAAAAACGTTTCTTTTTTTCTCAAAACTTCCACTTTCGCTCATATTTCTTGCCAATTTTACAAACATTTTGACTGATGGTACCGGCCTATTTCGAAAGCGATCTTGATATAAACGTTTGGCTAATTTATGTTTTTTCCACACTATCCATAAATTAATATCATGTCCAATTTTTTTTCATTATTGTAAGATACCATTGTGTAAATCTATTTAGAAGTATAACATAAAACAAAAACGAATAACACAGTCACAAATAACAGTATTTTCAATTTGACATTACTAACAATGACAAAATTCAATTGTTTCTGTGGCTAACTATGTTGAATCAGAAACAAAACCTTTAAATGAAGTTTTTTCGTATTTTATTAATTTTCTCGAAATTTTCCTTGTAGAAGTGTATACTTTTTTCACATGCTCTACAACAATCGGCAAAAAAATGTATAGCATACCATTTGAAAAAATAAAGTTGACTATCGTTATTTTGGCATATGTGATCAAAAAGATGATTTAAGGACGTTGTTCGATAGAGCTTGACAAACGATTTGCAAATATATCTGGTTTATTGTAGTTTTCTGTTAAAATAAAAAAGATACAGGGGGGCGAATACCAAACTGAATCACCCGGTATATGTATTTCATATTAACATGAATATTAAACTAATAATAATACGATTTGTTCACATGAAAAGTAATTATTGAAGACAGTTTAAAACAAACTTACTATTCTTCGCTTGATTTATTGTCAACAGGATATTAAAACCACGCCCAAAATAAAAAAAATTAACAATTAACGATGTGCTGAGAATAAATTAATGAAATTTACAATATTTGTTTTTGATGTCGCTGAACACGAATGTGAAGTCAGAAATTAAAAATTTTATGTTGCACTCCCAATATGGCCCATATAAGAGGTAAATGGATGTATTAATTATTTTTTGTTTATTTTGGGAAATTAGGACTTTCTTAACAGATTTTTACATTTTGCAATTATTTTTTCATCCCTTAATGAAAAAATAATTGCTCTTACCATTAAGAAAGTGAAACCACCCTAATTTTTTTCCCAAGGGTGGTTTCTCAAGGAAGTACTGGGAATTCACTAATTAAACTAATATTATTTATGTTTTGTGGTTGCTGATTACGAATTTGGATCGGGTTCTTGTGTTAAGGTGTAGCAAATTAATAAAACAATAAATTGACATTTTATAATTTTATTAACTATAACTATAAAAATTATGAATATTTCTTTATAATTGAAAATATTGTGAGATTAAATATTACGAGCAATATCGTATTGTGATAAGACGCGCTCCTTATTATGGTCATATCTTCTTTGCAATTAACCCTAAAAATTATCCAAAAAAGCATAATGAATATCCCTCAATCCTCTTTGAGGTCAGATAGGTCAAAACAGTACAAAGGTTGTCAGTTTTTCTATGATAATCTGAAATGCGTCAATTTAAAAAAAAATACATTAAGAGTTAAATTCAAACAGTTCTGTCTCCTAAGCTATTATCTTTATCAAAAAAATAAAAAATCAACGTTTATTTCTATAATTTTTTGACTCTAGTAACATTCAGCTGAGACGCTTCTCTGTTAAGTTATTTAACCTTAAAGCCAAAAAAATTAATTTTTTAAAAAATTCTCAAAATACATTAAGCGTAAAATCTTTTAAATAATGCATCCATCGCGGTCAAAAAAAATTGAGCCTATAGATAATGGTTATGACTAACAAAACACATGATTTGGATTTCTTTTTTCGATTTGGAATTTAGTAGAACCAAAAAAGAGACATTTTTTGTGTAAATAATAAAAGTTTTGCCTTTATTTTCCTTGTATCAGTTTTGATTTTGGAGATATCAAAATTTGCTAAAAGAAATTTTTATGTTACTGGAATAAGCTTTAATTTGGTTCAAGATACATGTTAAAAGCTTTTTTTAAACCAGAGTTATGACTCTTTGAATTTGCTCAAATGCAAACTGTATCTCGGCAACGATGAACCTGAACGGATTTTTATTTCATGGATTATTTTTGTTATTTTAGGAGCTACCTTTTTTGTTATGTCAAAATTTTTCAAAACTGTAATTCTCTTTGACTAATTTGCTTAAAGCCTTTGAAAAATCAGTATTTTTTGCTAAAAATCAACGTTTTCCCCCCACTGTAACTCGGCGGGTACTAAAGCAAAAATATCGTTATAGGAAGTTTTTTGGAGTAGAATTTGACGATCTACGCTTTCCAGTAGTCACTTTTTTTTTTAAACTTCCCAGTTGCACAGTGTGCCATTTGCAACTTCTAGGTGGACAAAATTCTACAAATTTCTAAATTAGCTTAAAATTGTTGTTAGAAGACAGGAAAAACAGTGAAAAAATTCTAGGCATTAAGGGGTGATTAAGGGGGTGGTTTTTGAGGGGTTGAAACATAAATTTGCTTCTAAAGTCCCGAAACTCTGTTTGTATGATAATAGGATATCTGTGAATATATCAAAAATAGTTAAAAAATAGTTGTTTTTGAGGGGGCTGAAAGATAAATATTATTTTAAAATTCTTAAACTTTGTGGACATGATAATATTAGATCCGTGAATTCGCTAAAAATAGTAAACAAAATTTAAGCAATAAGGGGTTCGGCCACAGTGAAGAGTAATAAGTATTAAAAGTTAAAGAATACATTTTAACGACACTTTCAACATCTAACTGTGGCAGTTCGTAATTGAGTGGAAATTTTTAATGATGGATGTTATTTCTGAGGGTAAGTATAACATATTTTTAATTAATATAGTTCTGTCTGTTAGTGAAACAATATAAAAGAACGTTTTGAAAACATATGAAAAATACATGTTATTTTTTCTTTGCTTAATAACTTTCAATGTCTGTAAATAACACATGTATCCAGGCCCAATTTTTTATATATCATAGCTAGACCATTTCTATTTGTAATAATATGTAGTTTAGCCAGCACACTCTAGCACAACTTTTTTTTCAGAGCACTTTTACTTTTTTGTAGAATGGTTCAAACATACAGCCATCAATCTCTGCTGGGATACCAGCGACCAATGAAAAAGTTCGAGGAGTGTAGCAAAAGATCCAAGATGTCAATGCACATTGGCAAAAAAATGTTTTGAAACTTTTTTACATACTTTTTAAAGTATACTTATATTTATTTGTAAATTCTCTCAAATCCAACCCTTTATTGCTTAGATTTTTTTTACTATTTTTAGCGAATTCACGGATCTAATATTATCATGTCCACAAAGTTTCAGAATTTTAAAATAATATTGATCTTTCAGCCCCCTACTATTTTTTAACTATTTTTGATTCATAGATATCATTTTATCATACTCACAGTTTCGGGACTTTAGAAGCAAATTTATTTTCAACCCCTCAAAAACCACACCTTAATCACCCCTTAATACTTATAATTTTTTCACTATTTTTCCTGTCTTCTAACAACTATTTTAAGCTCATTTAGAAATGTCTAGAATTTTGTCCACCTAGCAGTTGCAAATGGCACACTGTGAGTTGGGGTGAAACTCACTCCCAACGAAAAAGCACCTATTCCTTTTTAATATTTCATATTTGATCCATTTTGAATCAAACTATCCAAAAATATTTGACTTTAAAACTGCTACAAAATTAGTCCGAAGTGGGATCACCAAGTTACTGTACTATATTTAAATACTAACAAAAAATTAAAATAAACAACATAAACCATTTCTTGTAAATTTTACATTATTTTTAATGGACTATTATCCTGGAATATAACGCTAGTCATTTTTGTCCACTCTTTTATTTGTCTCTTAAAAGCTGTATATCGAGTACTAATTGTGTTATCTGACTGCACCATGTTCAGTAATATTAGGCCCCAAGAAACCAGAATATCTAATAGTTTTCGCAATTTTTGTGGCTTATATCAAGTTCTGAGCTCTACGTCTGATGTTATAATTATAATTTAAAGACGCGTTTTTATGCACATTTTTTGTTGATATTAATCGGGGAGGGGAGCCTTCCCTAGCTGTACGTGCACCCCCCGCCCGATCCTTGGGGACAATGTTTTTCATAAAGATTGAAGCCTAAGGAACAATTTCAGACATATTCTAAAAAAAAAACTGACTGTACTTTCAAAATGGCGGCCATATGTTAAAAGAAACTGTTGCCAATGTTGTCTTTGTCATTTAACACACAAACTAAAAAAGATGGACAAAAACTTTCTTCACAAAAAACAACGTGCATAAAATTTCATACAATTTTGTACCTATACAATATTTTGATAGGAGTTACTATTTTCCAGATAAATGAGTCCAAAATTAAGAAAACATGGAAATTCATATATCGGTAAATCACTTAAAAGAAATAACTGTGACAATTATTGTAAGGCGTATAACATAACTTTATATTATTAACATAATAATTAAATAAAATAAACTGAAAAAAATTAATAATAATAATAATATTATAATTTGCAGACAATTATCTCGAAAACGGTAACAGTGGTATCTGGAAAACGGTAACTCCTATCCAAATATGTATAGGAACAAAATTGTAGTAAATGTTATGCACTTTGTTTTTTGTGCAGAAAGTTTTTCTCCATCTTTTTTAGTTTTTGTGTTAAATGACAAAAACAATATTTGCATTTTTTTTTAAACGGACGCCATTTTGAAAGTACAGCCAGCTTTTTTTTTAGGACATTTCTTAAATTGTTCCTTAGGCTTTAATATTTATGAAAAACATTGTCCCCAAGAATCGGGGGGTGCCCGGACAGTTAGGGTGGGCCTCCGTAGTGTTACGTTTTATATTGAATCTTATATTTTATCTTAAGAGCTGAATCATTTATCTGGAAAATGGTAACTCTAATGCAAATATTGTATAGGAACAAAATTGTAAAAAATTTTATGCACTTTATTTTTTGTACAGAAAGTTTTTCTCCATCTTTTTTAGTTTTTGTGTTAAATGACAGAAACAATATTTGCAATTTTTTTTTAACGAACGCCATTTTGAAAGTGCAGCCAATTTTTTTTTTTTAGGACATGTCTTAAATTGTTCCTTAGGCTTTAATCTTTATGAAAAACTTTGTCCTAAAGGATCGGGGAGGGTGCACGGACACTTAGGGTGGGCTCCCGTAGTATATATTATATTGAAATAACAATGGAATTGTCTTACATCAGAGTCCTTGTGTTGAAATAAATCTGTCCCGTAAATTGTTGTGCAGTAGACTTTACTTGTGATTGCAGATCAAATGACAGTCAATATAAATTTCGAAGTATTTAAAAGTTTCTACTGTTTTAATTCCAATATTTGCTTTGTAACCTTTAGTTGTTATTTTATCAAAGGCGGGTAGTAGACAATTTGAGAATTTAAAGGTAGATTTAAAGTTTTTTTTTGTAAATTGTAGTTAATTCTTTGCTAATATATATTCATATGCAAAAATAATTATGAGAACATTTCTCTCATCTAGTGATTTAAATTATTTTAAAAATTAACACACTACACAAAATATTAACAAAATAGTTTATTTAAAAAAAATGGCTTAACGCTTTCGATCACCGTGTGCACTACAGTGTAGAGTCTTCTATGCTCAATTGAAAAAGCGACGTTTATCTTTACCGCGGCGGTACTTTGACAGCGGTATAGATCAAACGTCCGCGCATTGTCGGCACTTTTTATGATTTTCCAACTGACTTTAGCAAGGGTTTACGTCAAATTTGAAAATTTAAAAAAATATTCTCTTTGGATATTATCATTTTGTATTATAGAGGACTAAATAATATAGTCTATTTTTTAATACATAAAACAAGTATTGAGACCTAAATTACAATAATAAAAATATAGTCATTAATTTTGTATGTGAGCGCACTATTAAAATTGCAACATGCAATGCTAAAAAAAGCATTTCTGACTTACTTTCGGTTATTAAATCATTGTGTTGTATTTTTGTGTATTTATAAAGACCAGTTTTGTAGGGTAAAGCTGTGCTCAAGAACTTTTTTTGATTGTTTAAAGTATTATAGTGCAGGCAAATCCAGATTTGAGTATGAACTATCTGGGGACAGCTATTTCTTTATCGAAATAGCTCTATTCATGTATAATGAGGATATTAAAGTCCCAAAAAATCCCGATGTGAGCTAAAGCCACCATTTAGAAAAAATGGCCGCCAGAACCGTTTCTTTTAGAAGGACATATCTCAGTAACCATTGCTCCGATTTTAGATATCTTTTTTTTGTTCTCTTCCTCTTTTTATGTACAATCGAAAGTGTTATTACATCTTTGGGCATAAAATAGAAGATAACTGAAGAAAATAAGACTTAAGTTCTTGAAAATATACAAGGTGTCCAGTTAGTGCTTCTTCGGACGATTGTGCAAAAACGGGTAACTTTATAAAAAAGCTTTTTTAACAAAACTTTCAATGTTTCATCTCTACTATAACGTGAAATTATTTTCAATTATACAAGGTGTCACAAAAAGGAGTTACACAAGAATGTATAATTTTTTTAATGTAATACTCTCTAATTTTTTAGAGCCTGTTAAGCGTCTAAGGGTCCTGAATTACACCCTGAAATTTTTTGCCAATCGGATGCAGCGTTGCCAAGTTACAATTTTTTTCCTGTTTTTTTGGCAAATTACAAACATTTTTTTGACTACCATATCTTCGTGATTTATTAATTGTTTCTTCTAAAAATGTAGGATGTTATTCGATAATTATGCATTTACTGAAAAACATTTTTTAAATAAATTATTATTATATCGGGTATCCAAAATATTTGTTTACATTTCTTGTTATTTAATTATTATTTTGCTCAAATTTTTTAAATGGAATGCCTATATTTTTTTACATGGATGAATAAAGCATAAAATTCCCCACATTCTAATATTATACACTTAATTTTTTTATTTCAAACCGTTTTTGAGATATGATTATTTCAAATAAGTTTTGCGTAAATTGAGGTGCTTTTTATTTTAGCATTAAAATCTAGTATGGCTTTGGTCTTTTGTTTTGCGCTTGTTTTTCACTCTATTCTATGACATTTCTCGAATGTGTTTAAGATTATCGTGATTAAGTTGAATTAATATTGTTAATATTTAAAAATACGAATTATAATTATTGTCAATAAGATTTAATATCTATGGTAAATGTTATGTTATTGGTGAATATGATGGAAACTGTTTATTGGCATTAAGAATGTATGGTCAAAAATATCCCTCTCCCTATAGGAGATGTCCTGATGTGAGGTCTGTAGAAAATTTGAAAGAACGTTTTGAACGTACTGGAAATTTTGCATATGAAAAGAAGGCGAGACGACGAAATGTAATGTAATGAAGAAAATGAGCTGGCTATAACTTTAGCGGTAATCGAAAATCCTACGGCACGTGTTCGGGACTTACGTAGGGATTTAGAGGTCTGTGAATCTAGTTTTCCCCTATGTCTTCGTAAAAATATGTTTCACCTCTATCGAGCTCAGATGCATCAAGAGCTTTGGGATGTGGATTTAAATCTTAGATTAAATTTTTGCCAGTGGGCTCAAAACCAAATTGGAGAAAATGAAGAATTTTTCAAATTTGTATTGTTCACGGATGAATCAACGTTTCATCGCAACGGATTTGTGAATAGGCACAATTTCCATTATTATGCCAGAGAAAACCCTCATGTTGCACAGAAAAATCAGAACCAGAGTTTAAATGTAAGGGAAGGAATTGTACATGATTACGTTATTCCTCCTTCTTAGATTTTACGCAAAATACGTTTCCACAAATAATCGAGCATATTCCTCATTACATTACAAATAATATGTGATTACAACTTGAAGGTGCATCACCACATTTTAGTAGAAATGTTCGTCAGGCCATTGGTAATCAGTTTCCTGAAAGGTGGATAGGAAGAGGAGGTCCAATATTTTAATAAACTGTTAAATAATATCTAATTTATTATTTTATTAAATTATGTTGTCACCCGACCTGACTTCAGTGGGTTTTTTCTTTGGGGATTTGTGAAGTCAGATGTTTATAAAGTAGAACCAACGACTCGAGAAGATATGATGGAAAGGATTCGTCGATGTTTCAATCGTATAAATGTTGATATGTTACACTGTGTAAGGCCCTCATGTATCAAGAGACCTCAGTGTTACCTGAATCAAAATGGCGGACCTTTTGAGCAGTTGTTAGCTTAGTTTCAATATCGTGAAAAAAAATTATTGCTCAAGAACCGTTCATAAAAGAAAGTGTACGATATCAAAAATGTGAGAAATTGTAAGCGTTACTCATCCATTTAAAAAATATATAGGCATTCCATTTAAAAAAATTGAAAAAAATGTAAAACAAAATATAGATTTTAATGCTAAAATAAAGAGCACCTTAATTTACGCAAAAATTATTTGATATAATCATATCTCAAAAAACGTTTGAAATAAAAATAAAGAGATATTAAAACGTGAGGAATTGTATGTTTTATTCATTCATGTAAAAAAAGTATACCTAGGCATTCCATTAAAAAAAAAGGGAAAAATAATAATTAAATATTAAGAAATGTACGCAAATATTTTGGACACCCATATACTAAAAATTTATTTAAAAAATGTTTTATAGTAAATACATCATTATCAAACAACATCCCACATTTTTAGAAATAACGATTAATAAATTGCGGAGATATGCCAGTCAAAAATGTTTGTAAACTGCCCAAAAAAACAGAAAAAAATAACTTGGCAAAATATTTTAGGGTGTAATACAGGGCCCTTGGAGGCTTAACTAGCGTTAAGCAAATGCAGGCTGTTCTATTTAAAAAAATTATACTTTCTTGTGTGACTCGTTTTTGTGACACCTTGTATAATTGAAAATAATTTTAAGTTGTAGTAGAGACAAATCATTGAAAGTTTTGTTAAGAAAGTTTTAATGAAGTTAGCCGTTTTCCACAATCTTCCGAGAGAACACTGACTGGACACCCTTTATACCTTAATGTACATTATTAAAAATGATTACAATTTTGTATATAAATAACTATTACTCCGTTAATATTTGAGTTAGTATCATCGGCCAAAAAACAAATGAAACCTAATTGTGTGCTCTAGAACTTTTATTAAAATTATTTTTTCAAAAAGTGACTAGAAATTTCAGTACAAACGTCTCGAGTTTACAAAAGTTTAAATTTCCGTAACATTTGAATTATTTTTAAATTTCCTAAGTTTATCGTTTAATTTATCGTAAAATATGTAATCATACTTTCTGTAAAATATGAAGTGAGGAATGGAACAAAAAAAAGAAATCTAAAATCGGAGCAACGGTTACTAAGATATATGATTTTAAAGAAAATGTCTCTGGCGGTCATTTTTTCTAAATGGCGGCTTTAGCTCAAGTCGGGTTTTTTTGCGGCTTTATGTACTTATCCTACATTAATGGAGCTATCCATTGCAATAAACAAATAACTGTCCCCAAATAGTTCACGCCAAACCCATTTTACACTGAGATTTGCCTGGCCTATTATATCTTTTGTCCTTCTGAAAGTGTGTGCACTCCAGTGGACACTGAATTAAAGGTAACGATTAATAGGTAAACACAAGCTCACTGTTTTTAATTTTATGTATGAATTATTCATTTTTTCGAAATTTTGAATCAACATCAACATATAGGCAAGGCTCGGGAGATTTGTCTCTGTGACGGTTAAATCAGGGCTGGCTCTAGGTCAGCGCGGAACGATGTTTATGCAAGTATGACCAATATATCTTACCTCGTACTTTTTTTTAGAGAATTGTGTGATATCCAAAGTTAATATGGTCATAAACTTTACGATATTATGAAATTCGCTAAAAAAGTACAAGGTAAGGAAATGACATGTATTTATTCATAGTCTAAATTAAATTGTTTAATAGTTAGAACTAGAATAAAAATGTGTAAAACTATAAGCTATTTGGAAGACAACGAAATTAGACGAGAAAAATCAAGTTGTAAGAAAATTGGAGCTTGAAAAATTATTATTCAAAAAAAAGTCAAATTTGACAAAATCTTAAGAAATATATATTTTTGGCAAAATATAAAGAATATAAAAGAAGATTATAAGGTAGATTTGTTCAAAAGACGACAATGATCAATAATTTGAGTTTGTATAGTAAAACAGTTTAATTTGCAAGTACTACAAGGAACGTCATTATTGTGATTATGGTGATAATCAACTGCCAGTGTCAAGCTTGGTAAAACATAACTAATCAAGAGAGAAGGTATTTATATGAATAATATTGAAATAAACTTTTTATCCTGCTTTATAGAAGACTGTTCATGTGTTTTAGTTTCCGTAATGTTTGTTAGTGACTAATAATTTAGAATATAAGTTAACTGTCGATAGGGTATTAGGAGAATTGTTTCAATTACTCTCACTATTAATTTAATTCAATAAATTCATATTTCATTAAAAATATATTTATTCTATATAATTAAATTTGGCCCTGAGAAAGAGTAAATTTAAAATTTATAAAAATAAATAAAATAAATTTAGTAAAATATAAATCAATATAGTACAATATATTGTGTCATACTTGCATAGAAATCTCTCCGCCAATAGGGCTATTAAATAAATTTAATAATAAGTTTTGAAAGAATTGTATTCAATTTAAAATATAATATAATTTGTTGTTAATTAATTTTTTGTTTTTTTTAATCACCATAGTTATGAAATATATATTTTAAATGCAGTATATACCCTATATCCTGGTTTTAACCGTCACAAAGACAAATCTCCCGAGCCTTGCTTATAGGAGGCCACTGATGGCCAAATAACTCTTTCTGATATAAAATTCTTTAGTGACGAAGAGAATGATCGTTTGGCGAATATTGAGTGGCTGACATTAGAATATATACGAACTTTTAATATTTGCATAAGTTGTAAACTAATATATCTTACTTTAGGTAAGACAGAGATGGCACTTAAAGAAGCAGTAGAACTGGAGCAAGCGCCTGTTAAATCCCTCACTGAACCTGAAAAACCTGCAGATGAAGTTCTTTTCATGACCATTTATGTCTTGGGGTAAAATAAATTTTTCAATTCAATAATTATAGCCTTTTATTTTTGAGAATTCGGCAATTGCAACCGTTGAGTCAGTACTATAGTGTAGGTACATCATTTTTTAATAAAATTAACAATGCTTGAAGGCCTTGAAAGAGATGCCAAAAATCTTTAAAAAAAACGAAGAATCTGCGTGCCAAGTTTTAGAATTTTATAATTGAAAATAAAAAGTCATGACTGGAACGGTTAAAGCGAACTATTTTTATTTGTAATAGTAAAATCAAGGTTGAATTTGACATTTTCTAAATTATATGGAAACCTAAAAACAAATTTTTATTAACAATTTTTTGTTGTAACTTCGATAATTAAGAAGTTATAAGAAAAAATTAATGAAAATTTAGGAGATGAAAAAGTATAATTGTTAATAACTTTTTTTTCTATTAATTTTATGAAAAAAAAAATGCATCAGGGCTTTTTTATAGAGCATTTTATAACAAATACTTTGACCTACTAATTTTTATATTTTGGTTATTTTTAAGGGTTTTTTAGCGTTGCAAATGGAGGAAGGTCAAAAGTAAGTGAGGTATATACAGTATGCCTCATTTAAAATGAAGACACCAGGATATTTTCGTAATTTTTTGAAACTTGGCACAATTGTAGTTCTATATAAGACGTACATTTCGAGACTACCAACTTAAATTTAAGTAACAAACTGAGACAACGGCAGCCCCCCAAATGGGGCCCATTCCCGATATTTTGCTTCGCGTTGAAGATATCGAAAAAAGTTATTAGAAAAAGTTGTTCAGAATCTAATTTTGAGCCACAATACCAAATTTTATTACGAAATTCGCGTTTTTCAATATTTTCCCACAAAGTCCACACACGGTTACAATTTTGGTTTTCAATTTAATAGGATGCCATGGAAACAATAACTATGATTATATTAAATGTCAATCTGACAAAACTTTGAATTATAGTGTAATGTTCTAGTTTACAATCGTAAAATGCGTCTTCATTTAAGGGAAAAAATAGAAATAATAAGGTTATTTGGTGATAGGTTTCGTAGTAGCAGAGAAGTAGCCACCGAATTTAACCGAAGACATCCTTTATGAGTCGATATTACTCATGAAACTGCAGCCACCATAAATGCTCGTTTCAGTGAAACTGGCAGTGTTATTAAAAGACCTCAGAATGATCAACCCCGTCGAATACATCCGCATCCTGAAGATAACGTAATCTTAGCTGCAAATCAAGCGAATCCAAGAGCGAGTCTACGAAATATAGCGTCTCAACTGAATATCGACAAGGAGAAAATTAGAAGATGTTTCATAAAATCAAGCCTTATAAACTAAAAATTTTACACACTTTGAAAGAAGGTGATGAAAATAGAAGGTTAGATTACTGCTATTGGGCCCAGGGAAATTTTATAGACGACCGGAAACTAAATAAAATTTAGGTTACTGATGAGGCTACATTTACCACTAATGGTGTGATAACTTCTCAAAACTGTAGATACTGGGCCACAGAAAATATTCATTGGGTTATTAATTGTAAAGACCAATATTCAGAGAAAGTTAACGTATGGTGTGGAATTTTAGGAGACCGAATAATTGGTCCGCTTTCCTTTAATAACTCGTTAAATGGTGAGCGTTTAGTTAACTTCTTCCATACGGAATTATGGGATGCAACTGAAAATCTTCTTCTTAATATGCGACAGGGGATGTTTTTTCAGCTAGATGGTGCATCAATACATTATTCTATAAATGTTCGTCAGTGGTTGAACGAACATTTTCCAATGCGTTGGATAGAAAGAAGTAGACCTTTTGAACTCTGGCCTCCTAGGTCACCCGATATAACACCATTGGATTTTTATTTCTGGGGAACAATGAAGAATAAAGTTTACAAAACAAGGTCCAGAAATAGAGAAGAACTTTTTGCTAAAATAAGACGAGCCTGTCGCGAATTCAGCATTCCAAAGCTGAGAAGAGTAGCCAAACATAATCGTAAAAGAATTGGGAAATGTATTCAAATTGAAGAAGGATTAGTTGAGAAAGACTACATCCGATAATTAATTAAAATTTTCGGTTAAATTAATTTAATGTGTTTCGTCCTTATTTTTTACCTCTTAACCCTCCGCCACTGTTACCTACCAACATTATTCTTTCCCGCGATTTGTACCGCGCCATCTCAAAGAATGGTATGACTACGTCCCTCTCCAAGAGATCAGAAGACAGAACTAATAATGTTTTCAACCCGTTAACAGTGCACCTACACTTATAATAAAACAATTGTGTGTGTGAATCCATCCTTTGATTACCTAATCGTTTAGACTATTCTCCTCCATATGGAAATCATCTCTAACCTACTAGTGATCCGCAGAGCTGAAAGAAATAAGACTGGCACCGGCAACAGGTACATGTCCATTTACTTTCATTCCTAACCATTTCTCCATCGCCTCCCAAACTTGGGTAAATTTATTAAATAAACTAATTGTTTGTGAGAGTGGGTTTCTTGTCATATATAGTTTAATGTAACTCAAATGCTACATTATTAATGGTCCTTCCTTGCAAGCCGGATTAACGTAAATCTTGGTATTATAGTTCATTTTAGAAAAACAACGAAACACCACTTTGCTCATTTTACAATTGGTTTACTTGTACCGAACATTTCAGTTCAATTTCTTGGTATTTGTCGAGGGCGGTAGCGCACACTTTTACCTCCTTCAAGCATATCGTATTGCACCTAGCAACCGGCTAGATTCGCGGCAAACATTTGCATGACATCATCGGTGACATTAAAAAAGATACAATAGTGTAGTTGTCTTCGAAGAGTAGTAAAAGAAATCTTTGTTTCTCTGATATAATTTTCGTATTTAGCAATTAACTTTAGTATCTATCGGCTTTGTTGCATTTAGCGTATTTATCTTGTCACACCCAGTGGCGCCCTTAATCAATTTACCACCGTTACTGCATTACAGCCAAATTTTGTATAGTTATTGTTACTTACGGAATTTTGGTCATTTACTGGTGGGTTGGTAATCAGTGGCGTGGTTTTTTAGGGACATTTATTCAAATTATTTAGTCAAATAAATACTTCAAGAGTGAAACAAAACAATTGTTGATTGCAATGGCTCCTAAAAAGGAAACTATAGCAACTCGAAACTTATTAGTATCTCGTATCAATGAAACATTTGACTTTGCACAGGCTGCATTAGCGGATAATTCGAAGTTATCTCTTTTCAAAATTAAATATAGACTTTTAGAAAAAATTTATGAAGATTTTCATATTGATGTCGTAACCCAAACACCTGACGCTGAACGGGCAGCTCAGGATCTCATACGAAAAGAAATCGATGACACATATATTCAAATCTTAGCAATATTCGAGGACTTATGTCCTAGTCCCACAGTTACTACCACACCTAGTGGGGAATTGTTAACATCTCGTTCGTCAACACCTGCTCTTTCCTCTCAAATTAACGTAAGGCTACCTAAGCTGGAATTAATTAAATTCTCAGGAGATTTGAAAATATGGCAAACATTTATTGACATTTTTAACAGCTCGGTTCATGAATGTACTCACATTTCGGAAATAAATAAATTTCAATATTTAATTGCTTCGTTAACTGATGAACCACTGACATTAATCAAATCGATTCCGTTAACTGCGACCAACTACCAAATAGCCTACAACACCCTTGTCGACCGTTATTCAAACAAGCGGCTCCTAGTACTGCACCATTGGCGTACTTTAAAAAATTATCCTGTACTAACCACAGATAATTACAAAACACTTCGTAAATTAATCGACACTTTTAGCGAAAATATTGCGGTATTAAGACATTTAGAATGCAACATAAAAGAGTGGGATTTTATTTTAACGGATTTGCTCTTAGAAAAACTAGATCCTTCCACACGTAAACGATTTGAATTAAGCTGTGATGCCACGGTCATGCCTAAATATGACGAATTAAAAGATTTTCTTCTCAGACAGTGTGTTGCTTTGGAAACCGTTGGAAGTTCCAAACCTTCGACTTCACATTTCTCGACTTCGCAAAAACAAACTAAGTCATCCTCTCAATCTTTTTCTTCAAAGCATTTCGTAGACTCCAAAGGTTTCCCTCCTCAAAAGGCCTTTGTGGTGAATACAAATTCGACCTCAAACGATCAGTCATCATCTTCCAAATCGGAAGTTTGCCCTCTTTGCAAAATGAACCATTTGTTATATCGCTGTCCCTCTTTCTTGGCCAAATCACCCTCAGACCGGTTCCCGGTAGTCAAACAAGCACGTCTATGTGTCAATTGCTTGCGACAGTCCCACCCGGTGGTCAACTGTCCTTCCCAGCATACCTGCAGGACTTGTGGGTATAAGCATCATTCATTGCTTCATTTTGATAGATCTCCTAGTACAGTAAGTGACAATTCCAATTCCAATATACAGGCCCAATCGCCTGAAAGCAGTCCGTCGATTCCGTCATCTGGTGTTAATGCTTGCACTAGTGTTTGTTCAAAAAACACTCCATCTCGAGTCACTGTTCTTTTAGCAACTGTTTCTTTGGAAATCAAAAACAAATTTGGAAATTTTTGCACAATTCGCGCCCTGTTGGACCCTGGTTCACAGGCTTCATTTATCATTGATTCTGCAGTAAAGCAACTCGGGTTGAGTAGGTCAAGAAGTCATACTCCTATTTTTGGGCTAGGCCAAGCCACTGCAAACACATCCAACGGTACAACGACATGTCAAATTCATCCTCTTGGTTCAGAAAAACCTTTACTGGAGATAGACACCTTAATTATTAAAACCATTTGTTCCAACATACCTAGTTCACCGGTAGACACATCGCAAATAGAATTTCTTCGCAATTTACCATTGGCTGATCCACTTTTCAATAAGCCCGGCCCTATTCAAATGTTACTAGGTGCTGATATTTATCCCTCATTGTTAAAAGGACATAGTATCACCCATGACAAGGGCCAAGGACCGATGGCCATGGAAATTATTTTTGGTTGGGTTCTATTGGGACCTGTAATGAATGTGGCCGCTCCAGAAATTCATTCCTTCTTCACCAATGTCGAACCATGTTCCGACTTTATCCTAAAGAGATTCTGGGACATTGAAGAAGTTCCTTCAAAATCAGTAACCTCCCCGGAGGATAAGGTAGTCGAGTCACATTTTCAGAATTCACATTTTCGCACATCTTCTGGTCGTTTTGGTGTTGCCTTACCATTTAAGGTAACCTCACCTCACTTCGAAAATTCTCGTCCTATCGCTGATCGTCGCCTGATTGCTCTCGAAAGACGGTTACAATCACAAGCTTCACTACGCAAACTTTATATTGAATTTATGGAAGATTACATCTCTTCCGGATATATGTCGCTTGTTAATCCATCTCCAATGGTTTTGAAAACTATTTTATCCCACACCATGGGGTGCTCACCACCGATGGAGACAGACAAAAGATTCGCGTTGTCTTCGATGCTAGCGCAAGAGCCGACAATAATCTGTCACTTAACGATACTTTGTATCTTGGTCCTAAACTTCAATCTGACATCAGTAAAGTTCTACTTCGTTTTCGTTCTCATGCCATTGTCTTCACATGTGATATCCGCCAAATGTATCGGCAGATCCTGATTGCCCCTGAGCATACGAGATATCAACTCATTCGATGGCGATTCAGTTCCACTGATCCTATCCAAACCTACCAGCTAAACACGGTTACTTATGGCGTCAATTCTTCTCCATACCTGGCTATTCGGACTCTGCTTCAATTAGCAGAGGAAGGCAGTCAACAATTTCCTCTTGCCGCTGCGGCACTTCAAAATGATGTATACGTTGATGACTTGGTCTCTGGGGGGTTCATCTCTGGACGATGATGCCCTGAACCTTCGCGACCAACTTATTTCACTCTTACGGTC
Source organism: Rutpela maculata (assembly GCA_936432065.2). Lineage (NCBI taxonomy): Eukaryota > Metazoa > Arthropoda > Insecta > Coleoptera > Cerambycidae > Rutpela > Rutpela maculata. Next base: position 87,367,211 of record OW386293.2, read on the forward strand.
AGGGTGTTTTGAACTCCGAAAATATTGGAGGACATTCCAATTTCGCATCGGCAGCAACAAAATCTTACGTTCGACAGTGAGTCCAATGTAATGATCAAAATTCTTGGGCTACAATGGCACTCATCCGTTGACTCGTTTTCATTCAAAGTGGTACCACGAGAGTCCCGTTGTACCAAACGGTCAATCCTGTCCGAAGCCGCCAGAATCTATGACCCTCTTGGATTTCTCTCCCTATTAACGTTATTCGCTAAACGTATACTTCAGCACCTATGGACCCTAGGATTAGATTGGGATGACGCTTCGCCGGAGGACGTCATAAAAGTGTGGCAGCAATACAAATCCCAAATGTCATGTCTTAGTTCGCTTCGAATACCTCGCCATTTATTTGATTCCTCCCTACAATCATGCCAACTACATGCCTTTTGTGACGCCTCAGAACTTGGTTATGCTAGTGTAATTTATTTTCGAACAATGGACACGAATGATCAGGCATCCACTAGATTGGTGATGGCCAAATCTAAAGTGGCACCCTTAAAACGTTTATCAATTCCACGTTTAGAACTCTGTGCGGCAGTTCTACTCGCAAAACTCGTCGATTTCGTTATTCATACTTACAAATCCATTGTTACCTTTGATCGCATCGTGGCATGGAGTGATTCCATGGTTGCCTTAACTTGGATCCGAGCTTCGCCCCACCGATGGAAAAGCTTTGTGGCTAATCGCGTTACCTTCATTCAGGAGCGTATAGCCCCGTCATATTGGCGTCACATTTCGTCGACCGAAAACCCAGCCGACCCGGCTTCTCGTGGTTTACTGCCAAACGACCTTCTGTCATGCTCGCTTTGGTGGGCGGGACTAACATTCTTACCCCAGTCTCCCGAATTGTGGCCGGTAGACTCTTTAACTTCTCACCCAGCCTCTGAAGAGGACTTGGAAGACAAAGTGATCACTCTCCTTGGGCACACTGAGCCTTCAGATGTCATTAACCTTATCGACAAATTTTCGTCACTTCGAAAAATTCAAGGCATTATTGCCTACATTGTCCGCTTCTATAAGAATAGCAGGAATCGCGAGAAAATCGTTGGACCTTTGTCTAGTGAAGAGCTGCACAAGGCTCTACTGCAAGTTGTCAAAGTAGTTCAATCTTTGGTATTCTCTCAGGAAATCAAGGCTATTCAAAGTAAACGTAAATATCCAAAATATTTACAAAAGCTGTCGCCATTCCTTGATGCCGATGGAATCCTACGTGTCGGCGGCAGACTTACGAATGCCGATCTCCCCTTCTCGGCAAAACATCCCGCGGTCCTTCCGCGCAAACATCGCCTCACTGAATTGATTATCCTTCAAATTCACCATCAGAATTTCCATCCAGGAATTAATACGACAATGTACTTGCTTCAACAGAATTTTTGGATTCTGTCTACTCGTAGAGCCATTCGGCATTACTTATCAACTTGTAATCAATGCTTTTGAACTAACCCACACCCGTATGTACCTCCGATGGGAAATCTTCCAAAAGAGCGTATTTCGCAGATCAAACCATTCAGTTGTGTCGGCGTTGATTATGCCGGTCCCTTCACTATCACCTTAGGAAAAATCAGGGGTGCTAAGATCATGAAAGCTTCTTTATGCCTGTTCGTTTGTTTTGCCACCAAGGCAATTCATCTCGAGCTTGCCTCAAGTTTGACTAAAGAAGCGTTCCTAGCGGCTCTAAGACGTTTTATAGCACGTCGTGGCCGGTGTTCTCAATTGTTTTCCGACTGCGGCTCTAATTTTGTTGGTGCTGAGCTTGAGTTAAACCAATACACGAAAGACTCTTCCGAGGCAGAAAACATTATGTGGACTTTCAATCCCCCATCCGCTCCCCATTTCGGTGGGCTTTGGGAGAGCGGAGTTAAAGCCGTTAAAACGCACTTTTATCGGGTCATCGGAGACCAAATTTGCACGTATGAGGAAATGAACACGCTATTTGTACAAATTGAATCGCTGCTCAATTCACGACCTCTTTGTAGTCTAAATTCGGATCCAAATGATCTTAGCGTCTTAACCCCCGGACACTTTCTTACTCTCGAACCGTTAACATCGGCCCCCGATCCAAACCTTACTCATTTATCGATGAACCGATTGTCACGTTGGCAATTAATACAACAGATGCACCAAAGATTTTGGTTGCGTTGGAAAGATGAATATTTACACAATTTGTATCAGAGAAGCAAATGGTCGGGGTTACATCGGCTCGAACCTGTCGATATCGGTACAGTCGTGCTTATTAAAGATAATCTGGCTCCACCCCTCAAGTGGAGGATAGGTAGAATTTCCGAACTCCATCCTGGAAAAGATGGAATAGCCCGCGTCGCTTCAGTAAATACCTCTCAAGGTACTTTAAAACGCCCAATGGTGAAATTGTGTGCATTGCCGTCACAGTAAAATACCAAGTTCGCGTATAAAAAAAAATTGTTCTTTTGTTATATTTTTTGCTAACTCCTTTTCTCACGCTATTATTGCTTTGGCGTTCAATATTTTATTTTCACTATTTATTTTATCAAAATTCTGTTACCCAGAATTTGGTGGGCGATTATGTTTCGTCCTTATTTTTTACCTCTTAACCCTCCGCCACTGTTACCTACCAACATTATTCTTTCCCGCGCTTTGTACCGCGCCGTCTCCAAAAATGGTATGACTACGTCCCTCTCCAAGAGATCAGAAGACAGAACTAATAATGTTTTCAACCCGTTAACAGTGCACCTACACTTAATAATAAAACAATTGTGTGTGTGAATCCATCCTTTGATTACCTAATCGTTTAGACTATTCTCCTCCATGTGGAAATCATCTCTAACCTGCTAGTGATCCGCAGAGCTGAAAGAAATAAGACTGGCACCGGCAACAGGTACATGTCCATTTACTTTCATTCCTAACCATTTCTCCATCGCCTCCCAAACTTGGGTAAATTTATTAAATAAATTAATTGTTCGTGAGAGTGGGTTTCTTGTCATATATAGTTTAATGTAACTCAAATGCTACATAATGAGTAATGATTTCAAAAACTGATCGTTACTTTAAACTGTTGTTTTTTTTACTTATTTCAGTTATCAAAAGTTAATTGTTTGTTTTCTTTTCTCCTAAAATGTATTTTTTGTCAAATCGACACTTGTTCAATACATTTTTTTGCAACTCCATGGCATCCTATTAAATTGAAAACCAAAATTGTAACCGTGTGTGGACATTGTGGGAAAATTTTGAAAAAACTAAAAATGCAAACTTCGTAATGAAATTTGGTATTGGTCAAAATTAGATTCTGAACAACTTTTTCTAATAACTTTTTTCGATATCTTCAACGCGTAGCAAAATATCGGGAATGAGCCCCATTTGGGGGGCTGCCGTTGTCTCAGTTTGTTACTTAAATTTAAGTTAGTAGTCTCGAAATGTACGTCTTATATAGGACTACAATTGTGCCGAATCTCAAATCTGGATTTCAAAAAATTATGAAAATATCCGGGTGTCTTCATTTTAAATGATATATAGTATATATATAAAAAAAAATTTAATTGAAATTCGGGTATGCAGTCGTAAGGCACAAAATTAAAGAAAAACTCTTTATTTCTGTTCTAGCTTTCGAGTCTTTGTTGTCTCTTCATCAGGAACGGAAAAAGTGAGGTTATAATAAAAACATAGCACATTTGCTTAACAGGTACATAAACCAGTTAAACCAGTTTTACAGCTCCGTCTCGTTATTTAGGGTGTAAAGAGCCAAAATGGAGTTGTAGCTCAGTTAGTGACTAACATATTCACAATATCATACAATAACAACAATAGTTACTATGTCAAAAACTCTTTTCAATTTTGTGAATTCATTAATGAATTTAAACTACTAGAGAATTATGTCATCATCAGTTTAGATGTAAAAGCACTTTTCAACAACATCTCAGTAGATTTAGCCAAAAAAAGTATAGAAAAACACTGGGAAGGCATCACACAGCACTGTATCTTTGAGAAAACTAGTTTCCTAAAATTTATATGAATTTCTTTTTGACTCTACGGTGTTCATTTTTTCTGATACCAATTACAAACGGATCCGGGGCATGCCAATGGGTAGTACGGTGTCACCCATACTAGCGCAGTATGTGATGGACGACCTGCTCGATAACTGTTTAGCAAAACTCACTTTTCAATTTCCTTTTATTAAAAAATATGTAGATGACTTAATTTTAAGTGTACCGCAGGGGAGTACAGATGAACTCTACAAGTTTTCAACAACTACAACGAATACATGGAATTTACCATCGAAGAAGAAGACGACAACCACAGTGTACCATTCTTGGGCACAAAGTTGATCAGACAATCTGATAACACGATTATGACCTCCTGGTACACAAAATCAGGTACGTGCACCAGGGAGATTCTTACATTATGAATCGTTTCACCAAGAACGTCAAAAAATAAACCTAATTTTAGGTATAAAAAATAAAGTAATAAAAAACTAGTCATATTTCTTTGCGGACACAAAATTAAAAAAAAACTTTTTGGTCTTTTCAAAATTAGTGGTTATCTGGTTATCCCTCGAATATATTAAATAAACTGTTATTCAGCAGAGATACCATCGGTGACACCGACAATTCACCTGACATCACCCCACGAGATGAAGACCGCAATTTTTACTTTTCACTTCCACATATAGAATATCTAACAAAAAAATTTAACAATATTTTCAAAAATTATAGTAACATTAAATTGGCATACAGAAATCAAATAAAAATCGGTAATGTATTCTCAAAACTAAAAGACAAGGACAAAGTATTGGAGACGTCTGGTATTGTGTATTGCATACCTTGCGGCGATTGTGAAAAAAAATATATTGGACAAACTGATAGATTACTCAAGGACCGCATAACTTCCCATGAAAGTGATATAAGAAACAACAGAAAGACTTGTACACTTGCTAAACATGCCATCGAACAAAATCATAGTATTGCATATGATAGGGTGAGTATATCAGACAAGGAAAGTAATACAGAAAAAAGACAATTTTTAGAGATGACAAGCATCTACAAAACCAACAATACATTGAATGCCAAAAAAGATATCGAAGGTCTTAACATTATCTACACCTATTTGTTACACCTAGACAAATATAATAAATTTTCCTCAGTGGCAACAACTTCTGATGGGACAACAGGTACAAGGTCAGGTTACTTATTTTTAATTTTGAAGGGTATCAATAATTACACTGTTGGTAGTACAGGCACACAAACAAAAAAAAAAGTGAATTACCAGAATTATGACTATCATTTCCGGATAATATGGGGGCACCTGAAAACGAATTTCATAGTCCCGATGTCCAATTTCGTTCCAAATTTTCGGAAATCACCATACAGGGTGGTAACAAAATCCCGCAACGGTATATTTATTCTTATCAGACAAAGCAAATTAAAAATATGATATTGGTCCCTTAGTGAAATTTTCCAAGCAATCGAATGCGCAAATCAGATTTTGGATCATGGTGGGGCACCTGACCCAAAATCTGAGGGTGAAACAGGGCCCAACTTTGAAATTTCAAATGAATACCCTAATTGTACTAACGTAATATTTTGTCGAACTCCTCTATACATTTCCTTAAATATATAAGGAATAAAACCAGACTGCAACCAACAGCTATTCTCCGGACTAATGCCCCGCCGAGTGCTGGATTACAAATTGCAAGCCTGGCGCGTCAAGTGCAATAACTGTGTACTGCCACAAAACGCTAAAAGCTTCGATTGAAGCCTACGGATGGAGCTTACGATTTTTGTTGCATGTCGTGATTTTATAAATCTCGTCATGTACCAAGAATGATCAAATGTCTCGTTACAGCCATTCCATACCTACCTTGCACTGACGAGAGACAACAGCTCGAAACTGCAGTCTGCAAGTGGTGTGGAGTGGCTGGCACGAGAGCTCCTTTGAGTAAGAATAAGTTTATCGGCAGGTGTTTGTTCCAATCGAAACTTTAGCGTTGTGTGGCAATACATAGTTATTGCACTTAACGCGGCCAGGCTTGCAATTTGTAATACAGCGCTCGGCGGGGCACTAGTCCGAAGAATAGCTGTTGGCTGCAGTCTGGTTTTATTTCTTATATATTTAAGGAAATGTATAGAGGAGTTCGACAAAATATTACGTTAGTACAGTTAGGGTATTCATTTGAAATTTCAAAGTTGGGCCCTGTTTCACCCTCAGGGGGCCACCTGACCCAAAATCTGATTTGCGCATTCGATTGCTTGGAAAATATCATATTTTTTATTTGCTTTGTCTGATAAGAATAAATATACCGTTGCGGGATTTTGGGACCACCCTGTATGGTGATTTCCGAAAAATTGGAGCGAAATTGGCCATTGGGACTATGAAATTCGTTTTCAGGTGCCCCCATATTATCCGGAAATGATAGTCATATTTCTGGTAATTCACTTTTTTTTTTGTTTGTGTGCCTGTGTAATCATTGTGAAAAGAATTTTGTAGTAAGATGGTGGCCCATCAGGACACCAGCCTCAACACAATTTTAAAATGTAATTCTTATCTTGTGACATCGTCCAAATTTTAATAATTATTTTAACTTGTATTGTCCTATGATGATATAGTGGTCGGTATTCCAATGTTCTGCATCTACCTGTTAAGCACATGTGCTATTTTTTTATTATAACCTCACTTTTATAAAAATTTTGTTAATTGATGTCATAATTGTAGCGTTCCTAATGAAGAGACAATAAAGACTCGAAAGCTAGAACAGAAATAAAGAGTTTTTTTTTTAATTTTGTGCCTTACGACTGCATATCCTTCATTATATATATATATATATATATATATATATATATATATATGTAGACAAAAATTATTAGTACTTTATTTCTACCTAGATAGCATTTACATTATTATATTTTATGTTTTTTACACTAACTTATTAATATATTTTTCATTAATAATACAGTGTGTCCCCGGATGATGTACCGCACTCTTGTAAACTTTGTTATTTTTTGCCGAGAAAAAGTCATCAATTTCAAATCGGTGTATAACGTATTTTTGAAATTATGTATTTTTGCACCGACTTTAAATTGATATTAGGTAATTAGGCACAGTTTCTTGCTACTTTCCACTTTTAAAACTGTAAAACTGAGTGAAGATTTATTTCTTACTTTTTAGATATATTTAAAAAAAAAATTCAACCTTTTTAGTAGCTTTTTTATTTGTTTAACTTCTACAAATAATAGTGAAGGAAACTATTGTGTGAAAATATGAACACTCGTCTTGGTGTGAAATTCCTAAAGGATAATTACTTCCATATCCAAATTTTCGATGGGTAGTGAGAACGACTGATGCTAAAATAAAATTATTAGGCATTTGGTTCTTGCACACACACTAAATCGCAATTTTATTTTTGTACCCTCTTTGCTTATAAAGTGGGGGGTAGTAATGGGGTGGTAGTTGGGGTGGCTGATATTAAAACAAAAGTTGAGGCCTTTGGTTCTTGTACACACGTTAAATCACAATTTTTTTTTCACCCCCTTCAATAATGGCGTGGGGGTGATTTTTACTTACCTGCTTTACCTATTTGCCCCATTTACTTCCCAACCCTTCAACGGAATAAGGTCAAAATATAATTTGGCTCCAGATCTCTCTATAATACATCGGTGTTACCAGTAATTCTAAATTGGGTGGTAACAGTTTATAAATTGCAAGGCACCACGCTAGATATCATATAGTCTGCCAGTGCCTGTGTACGATACAACTACTTGTGATTAACCTCCATCGTAAAAATGTCGTCACTGCGAACAAGCAAGATTAAAGAAGAGCCACCTCCCAACACTACAACACTGCATACCAGTAAATTAACCTGGGCCGATCAGGTCGACAACGAGCAGGCAGCGCACAGCATACCGCTCCAGAACAAATTTGAAGTTCTCGCCGACATACACCAGTCAGGTAAAACAACAAACCCAGACAAACGCTCCGAACAGCACGATCTAATCGATCTTAACAAAACCTTCCCTCCATACGATCCTAGATATTCATACCCTTCAGCAAATATTTCCCACTATAGAAATCTTGTCAAATATAAATTCCCAAAGAAGTCTCACTTCAGATATCAATACACTAAAAACCTCAAGGTCAATAAACATTACACATACGAAAAAGATATTGTAAAGAAAACATTCCAAGATTCTGATGACGGACAATATTATATTTATACACCATCGCTGACATTCATTACTACCCCAACAACAATAACCACCACTACAACCACCAGTACCACGAGCACAACCCTCACAACTGCCCTATTCACAACCTAGAATGACTACAACCGAATATGAATCTATATCCCCAACTACATCTCCCTTGCACAACTTACAAATCCCTAATATTAACCAACACCAAACCCCCATCCCCGCTATCACAACAACTGGATAAAATATTACAACTTACCAAACAAGTCTTTAACCCCATACAAACCGTCACCATGGAACAAATTCAAGCTTCACCTTCCCCAGACAACATCATACCTAACCCAAAAAAACGAAAAATCAACCAGCAAACCACCCCCCCCATAATTATACATTCAAACACAACAATACAGAAAGCTAAACAGACCAATATTAATTCACCCTAAATACAAACAGATACAGAACCTACCCTTACTCACACGAATAGGATCAAACAGAACGCCAACCTAAACAACACACCAAGCATTTCAATATATACTGAGTGCCACATGGAAGTAATAGACTTGATAAATAACCACACCACTCAAAAACCGACATACAAATTTAATTTAAGATCCTTAACTTGCCAACCTAAAACAATCGACGATCATAACACCATAATTAACATACTATCCCAAAAAAAGTTGAATTTCATACTTACAATCACCAGAACGACAGACCAATCAAAGTCGTAATCAAGTACATACCAACAGACGTCAACCTACACACAATACAAAAGGAATTAAACAACAAAAATATCCAGACCCAAAAAATAGTCAGGTTAACCAGTTCCAAAACGGGAACCAAACAACATCTTCCAATTCTGCTAGTGACTATACACAGGAGGGACGGTGACAAGATGTACTCACTCAACGAACTCTGCTCTTTCAAGATCAGGGTCGAGGACTACGTCAAGCCATCGATGCCGCAATGCTATCGTTGCCAGAGGTTCGGTCACTCCTCGAAGTTGTGTAACCGCATCCCACACTGTGTGAGATGCGGACAAACGCACGAGGGGGGAAATGTGCCGCACAGACGTGCAAATGCGTCAACTGCGGTGCAGCCCACCCTTCAAACTTCAGAGGGTGCCCGGCTTAGCTGGCGGCGATGGCTAGACTTAAGCCAGAGAACAACCAGCAAAACAGAAGGCTAAATGACCTACCAGACCCCCATTACCACACAAGTTACAACAACACAAAAAACCCCAGACATAACCACCTTCCCGCCGCTAACACAACGAGCAACATACAGTGAAAAAACCAAAACAGACCGGACGCAACCCACGGAGGAAACTGACATAGAAAACACCAACCCTATAAAAGAAATATATAACTTTTTGAAAGACTTTAACATCCGAGAAATATTAAACAAACTTGGAAACCTAATAAATAACCTAAAAAAATGCAAAGACCCAATAGACAAGATTTCTATGGTGATAGAAACGGTCATATCACTATTTAGTTAATCCAAAACCCCGAAGCTTATACAACTGTAAACCACTAACCAGGGCAAGGGAAAAAAAACTCAAAATACACCAAAACATAAAACAAAAAGATACACAGAAATACATCACACCACGCCCACGAAAAGAGCCAACAGGCCAAACATAATACTAACACCACCCTTTGATATACTCTGTTCACTACAGCTTCATCCCACATCCTACCCACCCTTACCACACATCACAAACACGAGCACCTCCACCAAACAAACACAACGCTGTGCACGCAACATCCATCCAGATACTACAACCTTGCAACCAATCTACACAATCTATTGAAATAACCCATAACCAAAGGACACACCGAAAACACAAGCCAGCTCATTAGAAGCAAGACATTTTTCATTCTACAAGTTAACCCGAGTTAAGCATCAAAAGATGGAAAGGCTCATGCATTAGCACACTCTTACGAAGTTAGATAAAGCCGTAATAGCAGAAGGACAAGTCTATGTCGCTCTGAGCCGAGTTAAAAATTTATGTGGCTTGGCTCTATTGGATTTAGAATCTAGCAAGTTCATAAGTAAACCACATGATGAAAAAGACCTTGCAGAAATGCATAGATTACGACGGTTTTCGTGATCACTGATACACACGCACGAACGTACACGCATACGCAATGTTTTTTTTCATGGTCGATATATTTGATTTTTGAAGTAGACTTTAGATCAAAAGTAGTGACAAAAAACTCTTATGTATCAATACTATCAAATTCCACAAAAATCTACAAAAATGTTTCAACTGCCACAGGTCTACAAAAAAAAAAGTTTCTGCTCCAAGGACTAAACCTATCATGCCTTATGTATTTTTGTGTGCTGAATCCGAATTTTCAATTTATAAAATTTTCTGCTGCGTAGATTTTGAGTAAAGCCCGGTTTTTATCATCAAAATACGGTTTTTTGGCAATTTTTGACATTTACTCGAAACCTACGCGGTAGAAAATCTTTTAAATAAAAAATTCGGATTCAGGACACAAAAATAATTAAGGTATGATAGGTTTAGTTCGTGGAGCAGATTTTTTCTTTTTTGTAGACATTGTGTTATGTCTGTTATATTGAATTCGTCACCATATTAGTTGTCGTCGAATATTGAAATCCCCATGTACCAGGTTTCATTAAAATCTGAAAAAAAAAATGCTGGAATTATCACATCTCAAAAGCTATCATAGTGTGAAATATTTGTTCGCTAGCATATCGGTCAGGTTTGTAATGCAGTATCCTTCTTCGTCATCATTAACCGCATTGAAAACAACGATCTGGGCAAGTGCATGCTATATAATTTTTTTGTAAAAGTAAATTTTTCAACGGGCACGTTTCTCAATAATACTGTTGTAGAAAACATTCTTCAGCTGATTCGCCTCGATGTAAGGCTTTCTTTCGTTGCGAAATGGTATATGATATGTTAGTAAGTTGTAATAATACCCTGTTGTTTGTGAAAAATTATCATTATTGTGAATCGAGAACTAAGCTTTTAATTGAAATCACCTGCGACTCCGCCAAATCTTCGAATACGTTCGTAATTAGAAAATTGTTTCCAATTTTTGTTCACCTTACACTAGATGTAGCTCGATAAATTTCGTGTATAGTACAGTCACTGAAGGTTTTCACCTCCGATTTCGTTGAACCTACATCGATTTTCATGAAAATTTGTGAGTAGTTAGAGGATACCTCAAGAAACAAAAGTGACAGAGTGCCAATTTGCGCTTTTACCCTGGGGGTGGATGCCACCCCTTCTCGGGGGTGGAAATTATTTTATGAAAAATAACCCCAGGAATCGATAGAGGGACCAATTCTAAGCAAAATTTGTTGTATAAAGTTATTAAAATAAATCAATACTTTTTGAGTTATTAAAGATCAAAGATTTTGATTTTTCGTGAAAAAAATGCATGTTTTAAAGCGGTTTTTCATAAATAACTCAAAATAAGTTTTTACAAAAAAGTTGTCATTACCAAAATTGAAGCTAATAAAAAAACGAATAAATTCCTTCCTTTAAACACCTTTTAATATTAATTCAAAGTGAGCTATAGGTAATTTAATGTATATTTTTTTTCGATTTGAGTAATCTAAGTATTCAAGCTTAAATAACGGGAAAACGATGCATTTTATAAAATATACTTACTGAACACTTTTCAAAGTACTCAGAAATACCTATCAAATGAGCTAAGAAGAAGTTGATAGCATCAAAATTAAGCAAGTTATGATGAAAATAAAAGGACCCTTTCGAATTTTTTAGGAAAAAGTGAAAAATAAAACCTACGCCATTTCCACAAAAACTAAAATTTATAGTAATCCCTATAAGACTTTCTTTATTTTAACATAAGTAATGACTTTAAAAATTTTGACCGGTTTAGAATGCATATTTTTGAAAAAAAATATGATTTAAAAAAATCAGAATTTTTCAAATTTTCGTAAATTTCATTCCAAAAATACTCGATATATGTAAAAAATAATAAAGAACGAAATTTGAGTTTTTTTTTAACAAAGATTTTAGTTTTTTTTTTTATTCTTGTAGGATAAAAAATAACCGATATAGAAACGTTTAAAGCCTAAATTTTACTGCGAGAACCATGTAACCGGGGCCTTTTAACCTTTTATTTTTTAAAAGATTAAATTTAATACGATCTTATAGCCCTTGAAATTACCTTTCAAATGGTTTTTGGATGAACCTGATATCATAAAAATTAACGGAGTTATTGTAAAAAAACCAATAACATTTTTTTGGAAAGATTTTGTATGTATATATAGGAAAAAAGATAGATAGTAAGAAGTAGACGTGTCGATAGGTACATGCTCACAAAATATACATGCGTGAGTGTGTGTATGTTTCTTTTGAAGATAGAAAAAGTGAAAGGAATTTTGAACATCTGCTCGAAAACATAGTGGGGCTTTCTAGTATGCTGTGTGTCTATTGAATATTATTTAAATAAAACATGAATAAACTTTTCATATATTTTAATATTTATTTTAATACATTTTCCTCTTAATTAATAAATTAAATTTTTATGTCACATAAGCACTGAAAAAATTGTTTCCAACGATAAATTATGCTTTTTCATCAATTTGTGCACGAAGGGTAGTTTGGGGAATGTGGAAAGAATAATATTAATAAAGTTTATCATAAGTAATAAAAAAGATTCTAAATAATTATAGCTATTAAAGCTGATAAAAAAAATTCCATTATTTTTATGACAAGTGGTAGTTTTTAAGGGTGGAAAATTTCGCAACAAATAAATAATTACTTTAATACTCAGTAAATGAGATTTCAATTCAGTAATGTATTATTCAAATGATTAAAGTTTCTTGAAACCAATTTTTTCAATGATTCTGCATTCTGGTGGCTTTTAAGGGTTGAAATTTCACAGTCAACCAAAAATTATATCATAAACATTAAACAAACCGTTTATGTAATGTTGATATGCGATTTCATATTTCAGAAATACAAAAAATGATTTTTTCATTATTTCCGATTTAAGAGGTGGTTGCTAAAAGGGTTAAAACAATAATTAAAATCATAAATCATGCATATAAGTGTTGAAAAATATTTATTTTATCTAATTAAACGAGATTACTTACGCCAGAATGCTTAAATCTGCATTTTTCCCCATTTTCAACAAAAGGGGTGGATTTCACCCCTAAAATGCAAAAAGCGCAAGTCGAGCATATGTCACTTTTGAAGTTGAGGGTGAAATATACTCAATCCCAAATTTTCATGCAAATCGATGGAGGTTCTCCGAAATCGGAGGTAATAGTTGATTTTTACCTTCATTCACTGTACTATTTGTCACGGAAAAATATATAACCGACAATAATCAATACCGATATAAGTTTTATAATTTTTAATAATGAATATTTCTATTCATGCAGATTATACAGATTTTATAAACAATTGTTTATTATTCCTTTTGAAATATTTCTTAACCATATCGTTTCAACTATACTTTCACAAATCGTCTTCGCTGTCACTACATTCATATGATTCATCAAAAAATACATCTTCCTCAGTTTCCTCGGGCTCATCCACATTTTCACATTTAGTCAGCGTACACTCGCTGATACATTTCAACTAATTCATCATACAAGTACACGATGGTAGTTGGCATGACCTTGCGCAAGAACAATTCAAAAGTTTCAAAACTGCTTTAGGTGCTAGTGCTCCCGTCATAAAGTTGATGCAGATTATTCCATCATTGTCTATAATCCATCCATGATCTTCTGCTTCTGGAACTTGAGGATAATTTTCCAGACGCCAAATTGCTAATTATTAATTAATGGTTGCTGCGCGCATAGATTGTTGGCAAACACAGTCTTCACATGGAGGAAGTTGTGCCAATTCAACATCACCTTGTCTACTTCGAAAAATTTGGTATCTTAGGTCATTTATGCTCTCTGTTTTGGTATTTCTTGAATACAAGCGACACGTAAACTTTTGGATCAAATAGCGCCCATTTCCATTACCAAGCCGCTAAGTCCCGCATCACCAAACAGCTTACCAATGATAGAGAGTAGATTGTATTTTGTATGAAATCCACCCATCATTATGAACACGTCACTAAATTGTGTGGGATGGCACCAATTTCAACAGCCTTTCCGAAGATATCCGGATTTAGAACCAATATAATTGTTTTGACCTGCAGCTATGACTTAATCTATTCCCCCTGTCTCAAAATTTCATGAACGGTCGACATTTCTGTAGCAGGTTTGTTTATACACGGCAAGTAAGCAACGGTGTCAGCTTCAACAGAAACATTATTTCTAATCGTTATGTTGAATCCGGTCCATTAAGTAAACGACTGATTTTCTGGACTGTATAGTACTGTATAATTTTGAGACAAAAAAAAGAACGCTGAAATCGGACAATACCTTACAGAGATACGGTCGTTTTTTATGTGTCTACATTCGCCATCTTGGATTGGCCGCCATTTTTGTTAGCTACCACTTTAAGATGGCAATCATAGTTTTTGCTATCTCTGTACACCTATATAATAATAATAATAATAACAATAATAATAATAATAATAATAGTAATAATAATAATGGCTGAAATGAATTTTTCCTTCTCAGATGACCACCTGATCCTATTTAAGACCGCAAAGGATAGGTCAAATAATTCCAGTAGTAATGCTGTGAAAGTGAATCATATAATAATAATAATAATAATAATAATAATAATAATAATAATAATAATTGTTTCCTGAGACAGAGGGGTTCGTACTGGGTATACAGGACCAAATAATAAGAACCAGGAATTACGAAATTCACATAATGAAGGAACGGGTTGAAACGGACAAATGTCGAAAATGCAACCTACAAACCGAAAATATAGACCACATAATCTCTGGATGTGGGAAACTCGCAGCAACTCGATATTTGGCACGTCACAATGCCGCAGCCATGATAGTATACCTGGAAATTCTAAAAATATGCGGAATACATCATGATTCTCAGACTCCCTACTACAGATACAACCCGAACCCAGTTGAAGAGAACGAACGGTATAAAGTCTACTGGGACAGAGCCATAATAACGGACGTCACGGTTCTACACAATCGCCCAGATATAGCCGTCATAGACAAACAACAAATGGAAACATTGATCATTGACATCTCGATCCCGAATACAAGAAATATGACGGAGAAATATGAGGAGAAAATATCGCACTACAGTGACTTAAAAAACGAAATTCTGGATATGTGGAATATGAGGAAGGTCACCATAGTCCCTGTAATACTATCTGCGCTCGGAGTAATACCTAAAAACCTAAAAACATCGCTACAAAAGATTGGTATTGACCCCACTATATACCCGAGAATGCAAAAAGCAGTAATTCTCCATACAGCTGGTATCGTGAGATCATTCCTTGGGAGTGACTAGTCAATGTTGTGATCTTGGTACCATGTACCCGATTACAGCAGACAAACCAGGAATACCTGAGAAGGAAAATAATAATAATAATAATAATGCCACAAAAGTAAACAAATATGTGGAACTAGCAGCTGAAATAAAACAGATGTGGAAAGCGAAATCTGTAAAAATATACGCACTCACTATATCAACAACAGCAATTGTTCCAAAAACATTAACGTCCAACTTGAACAAACTGAACATCCAACACGTACTCCCAACAATTAGCAAGTCAGTAGTGTTGGACACCTGTCATATTGTCACACGCTTTCTAAGTGCTGATTAGGTGAACTTGGTTGAAACCCGTTCACCTAATTACCTAGACCATCTAAAAATATGAGAAAATAGAGAAAAGAATAATAATAATAATAATAATGTTGAGGCTGTCGAAGTCTTCTGGAAGGGAATATATGAGACCACGAGTCCATTCGACAGCGACACTCCAGCGATAGCACGCTTCGAGGAGCTCTGCATCACATTGTTGGGAGAGCAAGACGAAGTGTGCCCGGCGGTCAGTACCGAGGAAGTCCAACAAGCACTTGTTGGTACTAAGAACTTTGCTGCCCCGGGTCCAGATGGCATAAACAACTGGTGGTGGAAGAAATTCCCTTCCACCCACCGCCATCTGGCCCGAGTTTTCGACTTATGGTTGAACGAGGGGCAGCCGATTCCGGACTGGTTTGCTGAGGGGCGTACTGTACTGATCCCCAAAAAGGGAAATCTGTCCGACCCGAAGAATTATAGACCGATCACCTGCCTCAATTCCTGCTACAAGATATTTACTCGTATTTTGTATGCCAGGACATTGAGGTCAGTTGAGCCGGTCTACCGACAGATACACGAACAGCGTGCTGGCAAGAAAGGTGTGGTAGGCTGCAAAGAGAACCTATTGATAGACAACTGTATTACACAGGATTCTGTACAATACAAGCGTAATCTATCAATGGCGTGGATTGATTACCGCAAGGCATTTGATACAACATCTCATGCACTATTATTACACTTGCTGCAATGCCTTGTGGTACCTGCCCCACTAGTGAGATGCATTGAACAACTGATGCCTCTCTGGAGAACCCGCTTCACCATAACATCTGGTGCTCAGCGGGTATCGACAGAGTTGGTAACTTTTAGGAGAGGAGCTTTCCAGGGTGACTCCCTGAGTCCTCTCCTATTTTGCATCTCACTGCTGCCGCCAAACCCGCGGATACCAATGTGGTCCACCCAGCAATTGGAGGCATAAGGTCACCCATCTATTTTATATGGATGACCTAAAACTTTATGCCTCCGGAGAGTGCGAACTCCAAAACTCTCTAAGGGTGGTCCAAGAGTATATGCGGGCCATTAGCATGGAATTCGGGCTGGACAAGAGAGGACGAAGCGGGATATTCCTTGAAGATGCGCAGCTCGCAGACGGAAGCATCCTACGACATCTGGATGCCGGAGAGACCTACACGTACCTGGGTGTGGAACAACATCACATCCAGGACGTGAAACAAGTTAAGGATACTCTCCGCGGCAAGTACAGACACCGGCTCCGAAAGATTTGGTCTTCTGAACTTTCGGGGAAGAACAAGGTGTCTGCAAATAATATACTTGCCGTTCCGATTCTGCTCTACTCCTTCGGAGTAGTTAAGTGGACGCTAGAAGAGTTGCGCCAATTGGATAGGGATACCCGCAAGATGATGCATGTTCACGGGAGCATCCATCCTAGGTCGTCCGTTCCTCGAGTGTACCTCCCACGCCAACGGGGGGCCGAGGACTCTTGAGTCTGGAGGGTGCGCATGGCAGAGTAGCGCTGAGTGTGGCATGCAACGTCCTCAGGAGCTCGGACCCACTCCTGCGGTTTGTGAGAGATCATGAAACTGCAGGAGTTGGCGCATTTTTATTCAAGGCAGCACGTAAGGCCGCAGATGATCTCGGTCTCGTATTCGACTTCAGGCGAGGAGGCCGGCGAGGTGCTGAACTAGAATCAGTAACTGAGCTTGCGCCAAATCGTCTGATAGCCCAAATTAAAGCTGCCGAGCAGAGAAATCTGCTCAGGCAGCACGTCGATAAACTCATGCACGGCGTATTCTATAACAACATAGAGACGCTGGGTTTATCGACAAAGCTGACCTTCGCTTTCTTACGGTCAGCAGGGCTAAAGTCGGAGACCGATGGATTCATTGTGGCCTGCCAAGATGGTGTTATTAACACCTTGGTCTACCGCAGTCGCGTTATGGGTGTGGAGGTCCCTGCCATTAATTGTAGGACCTGCCGTCAGGCGCCGGAGTCGCTCATGCACTTACTATCTGCATGTATGGTATATGCGACTTCGGCCTACATCCATAGACATAACGCGGCTCTACGAGTGCTGTACTACCACCTTCGGCACTCGTACGAAGTAGACCAAACACCAGTGCTGCCTTACGTCCCCGGAGAGATCGAGTCCGTTGTCGAGAACGAGAAGTACCGAATATATTGGAACTACTCGTTTCCGACGATCAGACAAATTCAGGCAAACAAGCCTGACATAGTCCTCCTAGACCACCAATCCAAGATGATGTATGTCGTCGAGTTCTCGGCACCTGCCTTGAAGGAGGGGGAAAAACGGACTAAATACCGAGATCTCCGGTATGAGCTCCGAGTGGTATACCCAGACTACTCGGTCAAGATGGTCGTCCTGATAATCGGTGTAATTGGTGGAATGAGGCCTACGCTGCTCTCGGAATTAAAGGCCATACCAGCCTGCCAAAAGTCAGCCGAGTGGTTGGCAGGCCAAATGCAGAAGGCAGTTATCCTGGGGTCCCTTCGTCTTCTTAGGGCACACGAATCTGGCAACTACAGTCACTAACCCTGCGGGATGCGGGGAGTGGTTGTGAATAATTCGCTGGTGCTTCTCCCGTGAGAATGTCGGAGACACGGGAGAACTGTCCAGCATCGTGCACGCGAAAAAAAAAAAAAAAAAATAATAATAATAATAATAATAATAATATTTTATTAATCCAGTTGATCACATAACATGATATAGGATAAGTCAACACATTGCAGAATAAAAATATAACATTACATAAAAATTAGTTAATAAAAGGAACACAGATTGTGTATGCAATACTATATAAAATATCACATCGTCAGTACTAGAAAAATATAACAGATGTATAAATGTATATATCAAATGTAAACTTCAACAGTTAATACATACAAACATACATAACATGAAATATCACAGGATGTCATCAAAGTATTCATACAATGAATAACATTTATTACACAACATTATTTTAACAGAATTTTAAAATTTTTTGAGATCAAGCAATTTGTATGAATTTGGAAGTTTATTGTTTTACACTTTTACTGCCAAATATTGTGGACTTTTTTCAAATAAAGATAACTTATGTTTTGGTATTTCGAGTGTTAATGCATTCCCAGTGTAATATGAGTGATTAGCGTTTAGTCAAGGTATATCGTGCAAATGACTTCGGGCATAGATTGTTAACTGTAGGATAAATATACATGGTAGCGTTAATATATTTAGTTGTTTAAATATATCTCCACAGCTTGCTCTTCTATTGGCTCCTATTATAAAACGTACCGCTCTTTTTTGTAACTTAAAAATACGAATGGTTTCTGTTGAGGCACCCCAAGCCAAGATACCATAAGATATCACAGAGTGGAAGTGTGCGTAATAATACGTCACCAATACGGATCTACTCACTATCTCTCGTAACTGGTTTATACAGTAACAAATGGGGGCAATTTTTTTTACTAATAATATCAATGTGAATGGTCCATGAGCAATTTTCTGATATATGGACACCAAGAAATTTTACAAATTTATCTTGTTTAATAGTACCATCTTTTGTTTTAATTAAGTGACTGTAATTAGGATCAGTGTTTGAATGGACTAAACCTTATAAATGTTGATTTTTTGTTATTTAAAATAAGCATATTATCATTGAACCACTCATGAACCCGTTGTATTTGAGTATTTGCTTCATTAATTGCATTATTTATATTGCTGTCAGAGATAAAAATGGATGTATCATCGGCAAACATTATGGATTGTGGGACATTAAAATTGTTTACATAAAGTATATGTATAATAAGGGCCCTAAGACCGATCCTTGAGGAACACCAAAAAAATTTTCTAATATATTAGATGAATGGTTATTTAATTCTACATAGTGTTTTCTTCCTTGTAGGTATGATTTGAACCAATCCAGGTTTACCTTTAATATCATACAGTTCGAGTTTATCTCGAGGCGTTGGTGATACACTACGTCGAAGGCTTTGCTTCGATCTAAGAAAACACCAATACATTTCTTTTTGTCGTCCAGGTTGTTATAAAGAGTTGTTAAAATTTTAGTGATTGCGCTAGAGGTTGAAACACCTTTACGAAAGCCAAACTGGTTTTTATTGAATAGTTTATATTTATCCAAAAATGCTATCAATTTACCGGCTGCATATTTTTCAAATATTTTAGAGAAACTACTCAATATACATACAGCTATAATTATCCATTATAGTTTCATTACCGGATTTCAATAAAGGTTTAATTGTAGCTAATTTTAATTTTTCTGGGAATAACCCTTCACTTATCGACGTATTTATTATATTGGTTAGAGTTAATGCTATATGATAGATACATTTTTTTAGTAAATTAACACTGATTTTGTCAATCCCTGATGCGTTGGAGTTTTTTAAATTTTTAACAACATCAAGTATATCTAAGGTTGTTGCCGGTTCAAGATAAAAGGAATTTATATTTATATCTAAATTTTGTATAGATGTATTCTTAAAAGCTGTATCTCCTAATAGAGCATTGGGAATATTATTAAAATAGGTATTTAGGTTATTACTAACTATGTTTTGATCTTTTATTAAACTGTTTTCTATATTTAACTCTATATTATTTTGTATGTTCTTTTTATATTAGGATTGATAATATTCCAAACTGTCTTTGATTTATTTTTTGAATTTGTTATCAATTCGTTATTGCAAAATAATTTTGCCTTTTTTAATAGTTGTCTATATATTGATTTATACTTTTTATAGTACAGTTTAAAATTGGCGTCCTGTGTCAAAGGTACAAATCTTTTAATTTTTGGGATGATATTTTAAGACCCCTTGCCATCCACTTATTATTCCTGATAACAGGATTTTTTTAATGATTGTTTTCAATGGAAATGATAATTCGAAATAGTAAAGGAAGCTACTAAGAAATGACTCGAATTTTTCGTTCGCATTGATATTATTATTTAATAAGATGCTGTCCTCAAGTAATGAGCAAAACTGACATATTATTTGGGTTATTTAATTGCCTATATTTAAAGGTAGATTTATTTTTTGTATTTATTGTCTCTGTAATAACTAGCAGTTGAGAATGATGATCACTAACACCGTTTTTTAAGATATTGCTAATATACAAGCGATCTTCCAAGTTCACACAAATATTGTCTATGCAGCTATTTATTCTAGTTGGTTCCATTATGGTAGGCCTAATACAATAAGAGTATAAGAGATCAATAAGATCTGTATGATTCTTAGAAGATGTTAAAAAGTTTATATTAAAATCGCCACATATAACTAAATTAGGTTTTTTGTGTTTTTTAAATACAAGATTTATCGCTGCCGTTAACCATCACCATCGGGACTTCTATATATCGTTAAGATGATGGTTATGTGATGGTTAATATTACAGCTAATTGACGCACATTCAAAGTGTTTATCTATAGATAAATCATTTACATAACCTAACTTACAACTATCTATACCAATCTTAGTGAAAATGCCTACTCCACCATGTTTAAATGAACTTCTACAATAATGACTGCTTAATCTATATTTGTCTATTTTTAGTGATTGTATTTGTTCTTCTTTTGCCCAGTGTTCGGTTGCACAGAATATATCACAATTTACATTATTAAGAAAAACATCAAATTGGAGAAGTTTGTTATTTAGACACTGAACATTTTGATGATTTTTCATTAAAAAATTTACGTTATTTTGATTTAACTCATTATTTACCTTAGAGTCTTTAACAATGATTTGTGACAATATATTTACAGTTTTTTTGTTGTATTTGTTAGTGTTATCTTTCTCTACCGATTCCACCTCGATCCCTTCACTAGCGACTTCAAGCGATGAAGAGTTGTTAGAATTAACAACGAGTTGAGTTTCTTTATTTCTCAGTTGTATCTCAGTAATGTGTTTTATAATGTAATACACTATTTCACTCTTTTTTAAAATTTTATTTTTGTCATTAATTTCTGCGTATGTCACTATGCCACCAATATTTAGTTTGCTAATTATATCTTGTAGTGCGCTGTTATATTTTAAAATATTTTTAATGTATCTGCCTTTCACTGGTATCGAGAATATCATATAGTTAGTATAAGAGCATTCTTTTAACTTTCTCACTAAATATTTAAATAACGGATACCGTCTCTTGTATATATCAATTTGTCCGGCTAGTATTATTACACAGTCATTCATTGTAAATGATTCGGCCAAAGTATTCATATTGTCCATTATTTCCTTTAGCTGGCATTTGGTTTGATTACAGAGCTAATTTCATATCTATTTGTATTGAGGTAACCACGTAGCTTAGAATTTAATTGTTTTCCGTTTTCGTCAGCTAAAATTAATATCTTTTGTTTATCTTGGTTCGGGCTCGTCTCAATTTTTTCTATCTTGTTTAATACATTTTTAATATTCTCTGCGATATTTGGTTTTTTCGTGATGTGCTCTGTATTTACACAATTTTGTTTACCTCATTAGTTTTGTTCGTACTTTTCATATTTATTTGTTTGTATTCTTTTAATTTGTTACTACTATTATAGAATTTTTCACCTATGATCGTATCAGTTTGGCTACCATTGTGAAATACATAAGTTTCTTCAGGGATATCCACACATTGAGCAGTCTCTTCCCACTGTTTTTGTTTAGTTTCAACTGCAGTATGAAGGAAAATTAGTCCCCCAAATTATACCGAATACTTTAATTTGACTAGTTGGCCCATATACTACAAGTCAAGTTCAGTTTGATCCAAGATCATAATCCATACTTACGATTGTTGTAACAATCATAGCCTTGGCTTTTGATCGTGGATCAAGCTAAACTTGGCTCAAATTTAGTTGGTACATCTCTCCTTAAGCAATCAAATAGGGACTGAATGAACTTTTCGTAAATATTAGTGTTTTTGTGTACATTATCGCATGCAAACAACAACATGCTCAAGTTTTACTTCCACATCCAGTGGAAGTATAGTAACGACAAAAATTTTTATTGTTCAAATAGGCTTAGAATGTTATGAAACGTCGAGATTTCAAGTTTGAGCGAAAAAAAATTTTCTGTCTGTCGGTCTGTCGGTCTGTAACTTTTTTTGTGCGGACGTTTACTCTGGAACCGTTTGAGATATTGACTTGAAATTTGGTACACATATGTACTTTAACGAGATCTAGAACTAGATTATATTTTAATCTTGTTCCGTCGAAGGGTTGGGGGGTAAATTGAGGTAAATTTGGAGTAAGTAGGTAAATCAAGCAGGTAAGAGTTCATAAAATTGATATTTAGTATAGACAAGAGAAGCTAAGGTCTCAAAAAAAATTTTGGCATTAGCCACCCCCATTACCACCCTCACCCCATTATTAAAGGGGATGAAAAAAAAATGTGATTTAGTGTGTGTACAAGAACCAGAATCCTCAAAATATTTTTTACTTTATCCACCCCCCCATTCCCACCCCTTGTCACCACCCCCACCCCATTACCGATGTGGGGTATCGTTTTATGGGTTTTTGGGGTAGAGGATTTCAAATATTATATTATTAAAGTTCCATAAACAATTATTTCCAGATACAAAATTTTTTCGTTGTGTGACTTGGATAGAAAATCCGGATGTGGAAGTAGTGATTCCTTGGGCAGCGGTTTTTAGTGTATTATTAATTGAGGACGTGTGATCCGAAACAATGCCAGTTTTTATGAAGTAACCTCACATTACAACCAGAAGAAGTTGGGGGTTAAAACACTCCAAGTGATTGCAAGCAATGAGAATGACTTTGCATGGGTGTTCCAAGCATTTTGTTAATGGAGATCTGTTGCATGTTAATGTAATCAAAATTTGATTTTTAACACGAGCTTATGTTATAGGATAATCGGTTGAATTACAAGGCCATGATGATCCATCTAGTTGGGCATCATTTCTTATGGGATATAAAATTTAAAACCCAAATGTGAAACTGAAAGTGCTTATGATTAATAATAACTGCTTTTAAAACAAGTAATAAATAATTCATGGTGTAATGTATAAGAATAATTCGATGTACTACATATTCGATGTAATTAGATTATATATAGTAATACCACCAGCGAATAAAGTAGACATTAAAACTATTTGCCATTATTAAGCTATTCATTATACAAAAAGTATTAAACGGGTTATTGTAACACGTTACACATGTTAAGAAAATTAACATTTATATTGATTTCTCAGTATTTTTAATAACTACGTCTTGTTTAAATTTTAGTTGAGCGAAGGTGAAGCTGTACCGAGGAAGAAAAAAGTGCAATAGCAGAAATTGTTTTAAATGAGGTACACTCCAAGAGAAAAATTTGTAGACTCCACAAAGATAATTATAATTGATGAAATATATAAATTAAAAGAAGAAATTGAAAGTACCGCTGTCACAGGTGATCTGGTAACTGAATGTGCCATTTTAAAGTATACTGTGTGGTTATTTAACCGCAGAAAAGAAACTAACAGAAACGACACTTAGGCTTCCCGCCAAAATTCCATTGACGCCATTTTGTTATAGGTACATTCATCAGTTCATTTATTGTCTTAGGTTAATGATCACGAAGCCAACATATCTCCTCACTAATCTATACCATTAGAATGTATTAATCAAACCAGCGACGCTTTCCCTCTGCCTAGCATCAAAATTAAAATTAATAATCGAGCGGTAAACGCTTTACTGGATACAAGTTCAACAAAGAACATTATCCAACCCAAATTTTTAAACGACATCAGCTCACTGCTCCATAAACGTTTGTTATAGCTTGTGGTGATGGTTTATTAAAATCTCTTGGGACTACGACAATAAACGTTAATGTACTAGATGTACCCTTTAAGGCCACGTTTCAGGTCATAAGAAATTCAAATGCTTTAAGGCCACGTTTCAGGTCATAAGAAATTCAAATGAGGAGCTCATACTGGGAGCCCCATTTTTATATGCCAATAATGTCATATTCGATTATCATGTGTCTACGTCGGCACTGAAGAACGGATAACCGTCTTCTGGAATCAGACTGCCCATCGTAAAAGAGAACAATGCTAACTTCCCAAGGAGCTGATTCCTGAAAACGATACTTTAAGACCTCTGTTCGCAGCGGTACCAAATCAAGCTACCACTGTGACTACGAAACACAAAATTATGGTTAAAGATGACCGCTCGTTTAATATCAAACCTTATCCAATGTCTCCAACTAAGAAAAAAGTTATGTATGACCAGATAGAAGAGATGCTAAAAGCCGAAGTTATAGAACCGAGTACAGCCCAGTACAGTTCGCCTCCCATTATAATAGAAAGGCCCGGCAAGAAGCCTCGCTTCTTCTAGATGATATAATCATTTATAGCGAAAACATGGAACAGCATGTGAACCATATAAGAGCCGTCTTTGAACGCCTACGTTTACATAATTTAAAGGAAAGGAAAATGTGTAGTAGCCACATCCAGTATAACCTATCTCAGGCATAAGATAAATGCCAATACTACTCAACGTTTAGAAAAGCACATCTTACAGATACAAAGCTGTCCTGTGTCTACGACGAGACGTCAACTTCATAATTTTCTTAGCCTATGTAATTGGGTACGTGAATATATTCCTAATGTTGCAATAGTTACTAAGTCCTTGACCCGACTTCTCTCGAAGGATTGGCATTTCAAGTGGAATCAGGAAGCCCAAGAATCCTTTATCCTACTGAAAGAGGTATTAAATCAACCTCTAGGATTGCACAGGCCAGATTTCAATAAAATGTTCATTATCCAGACAGATGCATCCATGATAGGATTGTCCGCACTATAATATCAACTGGGGGATAATGACCAAAAGCACATCATCTCTTATGCTAGCAATACACTATCTCCAACAGAGAGAAAGTATCACATAAATCAGTTAGAATGTCTAAGCATTGTTAACTATATGAAGAGATACGGAATATATTTGGCAGACCGTCCATTTATAGTTATAACAGACAACAGAGCATTACTATGGCTAAAAAAGCATAAAGATGAAAAAACCAAAGGATATAGCAGAATAAGCATGGTAAAATGGACCCAGGAGCGTTTGGGCCAAATTCGGTGTCAGTAGATCGACAATAGAAAAAGAAATGTTTTCCTCGAGTTTTAGCCCCTCGTCGCCACGGGTAACCCCTGTGCCCTAATAAACATGACATTTCGTTTTAATTTTTTATCTCTGCAAGTTGTGCGTTAATTAATATGAAAAAAATAGATGATGTATGAATATTTATTTTTTCATGAAAATATTGATTCGCATACACAAAAATTTTACCAAAAAATACATTGTTATGAGTGGTTTATTGTAGATTTTTTTCAAATTTTTTAAAGCTGTGCGCCATAATTAAAAAAAATAAAAACTGTTATGACGAATTGTTTAGTGGTGCTCATCCACTGAAACTTGTTCGGCGGAGCAGACCAGTGTATCCGTATATATTTAACTCGCTGAAATCGAATCCGAAGTCAGAATTGTCAGATTGGTTCGTTGTTCACCCCTACCCCAAAAAACACCCCCCCAAAAAATTGTCTGTTCGGCAGACCATACCAGTATATTCTTATGTATTTGGACTTGGTGAAACCGAATCTAAAGTCTTGAAGAATTGTCAGATTGTCTTGTTTTTCACCCCAACCGAACCAAAAAAAACACCCCAAAACAAAAACAAAGTGGTCTGTCCGGCGAACTATACCAGTGTATTTTTATGTACTTTGATCTGCTGAATCCGGATTCGAAGTTAGAATTGACAGATTGGCTCGTTTTCACCCCCAACCCCGAAAAACGCACCCCCAAAAAAAATGGTCTGTCCGTATCCTTATGTATTTAAATCCGCTAAAACCGAATCCGAAGTCAGAATTGTCAGATTCGCTCGTTTTTTACCCCCAACCCTAAAAAACACCCCCAAAACAAAAACAAAGTGGTCTGTCCGGCGGACTATACCAGTGTATCTTTATGTATTTTGACCCGATGAATCTGGACTCGAAGTTAGAATTGACAGATTGACTCGCCGAAAAACGCAACGCAACACCAGTGTATCCTTATGTATTTAAATCCGCTAAAACGGAATCCAAAGTCAGAATTGTCAGATTGGCTCGTTTTTCACCCAAAAAACACCCCCAAAATAAAAAAGTGGTCTGTCCGGCGGACCATTTTGTGGGGGGGGAGGTGTTTTTTGGGGGTTAGACAATCTGACAATTGTAACTTCGGATTCGGCTTCAGCGGTCCAAATATATAAGGATACACTGGTATGATCCACCGGACAGTCCACTTTTTTGTTTTGGGGGTGTCTTTTAGGGTTCAGTGTGAAATACGAGCAAATCTCACAATTCTGACTTCGAATTTGGATTCAGCAGGTCAAATTATACAAGGAGAGACAATTTTCTTTTTGTTTTGGGGTTGTTTTTTGGGGTTAGGAGTGAAAAACGAGCCAATCTGACAATTCTGACTTTAGATTCGGTTTTAACGGATTTAAATAAATAAGGATACACTGGTATGGTCCGCCGGACAGACCGTTTTTTTGGGGGTGCGTTTTTCGGGTTTAAGGGTGAAAACGAGCTAATCTGTCAATTCTAACTTCGAATCCGGATTCAGCATATCAAAATACATAAGGATCCACTGGTATAGTCCGCCGGACAGACTACTTTGTTTTTGTTTGGGGGTGTTTTTTGTGGTTTTGGGGTGAAAAACGAGCCAATCTGGCAATTCTGACTTCGAATTCGGTTTCAGCGGATTTACATACATAAGGGTACACTGATATGGTCCACCGGGCAGACCACCTTTTTTTTGGGGGGGGGGGTATTTATCGGGGTTGGGGGTGAAAACGAGCCAGTCTCTCAATTCTAACTTGAAATCCGAATTCAGCAGGTCAAAATACATAAGGATACACTGGTACAGTCCGCCGAACAGACCACTTTGTTTTTGTTTTTGGGGGTGTTTTTTGGGGTTGGGGGTGAAAAACGAGCCAATCTGAGAATTCTGACTTCGGATTCGGTTTTAGCGGATTTAAATACATAAGGATACACTTGTAAGGTCCGCCGAACAGACCATTTTTTTGGGGGGGTGTCTTTTGGGAAAAACAAGCCAATCTGAAAATTCTGACTTCGGATTCGGTTTCGGCGAGTCAAATACATATGGATAACCTGGCCTAGTCTGCCGGACAAGTTTCAATGGATAAGCACCACTAAACAATGCGTCGTAACAGTTTTTATTTTTTTTTAATTATGGCGCACCGCTTCAAAAAATTTGAAAAAAATCTATAATAAACTACTCATAACAGTGTATTTTTGGTAAAAGTGTTGTGTATGCGAATCATTTTCATGAAAAAATAAATATTCTAATTTTTAAATATTTTTTTTTTATTCGAAGGAGCCAGCAAAATCAGCTGATTTTTTTTCCTAAGATGCATTTAAATTACATGTACATCGTCTATTTTTTTGATAATAATTAACGTACAACCTGCAGAGATAAAAAATGAAAACGAAATGTCATGTTTATTAGGGTACAGGGGTTACCCGTGGCGACGGGGGGCTAAACATTTCTTTTCCTATTGTCGACATACTGACACAGAATTAGGCCCAAACGCTTCTGGGGCCATTTTACCATGCTTTACATGCTGGTCATTATTACTTCAAGAGTACAGCTTCACCATAGAACATTGTCCTGGCAAGGAAAACTTATTGGCACACTATCTTAGTAGGAATCCTCAAGGCTTAAACGTCGATGCAGGCGACGAAAAGGAAAGGATGTATCTACCAAATTTTTCGTACAGGGAACGCATATCGGCGATTACCACATTAGAATTACACGATCAGGTCAAAGAGACACAAACGCATTCAAGAGATATTCAAGACCAAATTCAACGTTGGAATACTCTGATGGAACAGGCGAATAAAATAGAGGCAGAGGTGAAATTCGTGAATACACGACAAGTGATAGATGGTTCACTTTGGACAAAAGGTGAAAATGTTAAAGAGAAATTATACGTACCAAAACGTATCGTCATGAGGGTAATATCTCACTTTCACGACAGACCAGAAGTAAGTCATCCCGGAAGAGATGAAACAGTCAGAATCATCTCAGATAGATACTATTTTAATAACATGTCTCGTCAAATAAACAAATATCTAAATGAGTGCATTATTTGTAATTCCGTAAAAAGCAAACAGCACAACCGAATGCTCCTTTTAGAAGCCATGCACCTGCATATCCGTTTGATGTCCTAAGCGTGGATGTAATAGGACCTCTTCAGCGGACAAAAGATGCAGATAATCGTTATATATTAATGGTGGAAGACGTATTCAGTAAGTGAGTTGAAGCCAAAGCATTCACTCAAGTAAGTGGAAATACAATAGCACAATTTATAGAAGAAGAATTAGTGGCGAGATATGGCGTTCCAAAGGTTATCAAATCGGACCAAGGAGGCCACCTCAATTCCGGGTTTTATGATACGTTTTATATGCGTAACAACATAGAGAGATTCTTCACAGCAGCTTAGCATCAGCAGGGGAAGATCTTAAAAACCTTATTGTACGGTTTACCTAAAGATGAATGGGATCATTATATTAGTCAGATGGCGTACATGTTAAGAACTAGAAAAAACGCCGCTATGGGACATACACCCAGTTTCGTAGTACTAGGGTATGAATTACATTGGTGATTGGAATATGTTCGCTTATAGGCAAGCACGCCAAAATCAAGCGGACATACCTCGACTCGAAAGAGTCAAAGAAATTCGTAAAAACCAAACGAATTACCAAAGGCGTTAATAATAAATAATAATAATAATAATTTTATTTACCTCTGGTTGCCACAATAAAGTGGATAAGGCAAGTAAAAAATTCACATAAAATTTGTAAAATACAAACAGATAAAAAGAGACAATACATATGATATATAATACTACAGAATGTAAACAAAAAAAAATCCTCTCGAGATACATTTTTAGATTTTAGAATCTTAATTAATTTATTTATTTATTTATTCATTTTTTTTAATTTGTTGATTTACTTATCGACGTTCTATTCAAAAAAATGGATTAAGCAAAAATTAATTTTTTGTATATATTGAGCGCTCAGCTATTATTGAGGAAGTTTTCAAACTCTCTTAAATTATAGAAACAGTTTTCTATGAGGAACTTCTTTATTTTAATTTTAAATCTTATGATCGTTAAATGTTTGTAGTTTGCTGGTAATAAGTTGTAGTATGTGCACCCAGTAAATATGGGTGATTTTTTTAAGTAGCTGTGGTTAAAGCGGTTGATATGTATGTGATTTCTAGTCCTAGTGAGGTGTGTATGTATGTTATTATTAGTTACAAATTGATTTTTATGTTGGTGCATGTAACATAATAGCTTTAACAAGTAACTTAGAGTTACTGTTAATATCTTTTTGTTTTTGAAGCTATGTCTGCACGATTCTTTATAAGTCAAATTAAACATAAGTCTAATTATTCTTTTTTGAATTATGAAGACGCGATCGATCTCAGTTGCTTGTCCCCATGATATTATATTGTAGGCAATAGCAGAGTGTACATTAGCATAATAGACACTTAAAAGTGCCTCTTCTTTTAATGTTTGTTTTAATGTGGCAATGGAAAAATACGACTTACTTAACTTAGTGCAAACATTATGTATCTGATTGTTCCAGCTAATCCTGTAGTCTAAATAAGTACCAAGAAATTTGGTATTGAGTGATATTTCAAGAGCTGTGCTGTCTAGGTTAAATCTCCACTCTTTATTAGGATATTTATATTTTCCTGTAAATTCCACACATACCGTTTTGATAATGTTAATAATTAAATAATTTGAAACACACCAGTTAAGAAACTGTTCCATCACTCTGTTCACAGTGGAATTTAAAGTTTCTTTACATTTATCTGAAATGATTATTGTTGTATCATCCGCATACATAAGAACTTTTGCATCTTGTATGTAATTTGGCAAATCATTTATATACAACAAAAAGAGTAGAGGCCCTAGAACACTGCCTTGTGGAGTACCTAGCTCCACTTCAATTTCTTCCGAAAACATATTTTCAATATTTACGACTAGTTGACGGTTAGTGATGAATGAAATGATCCACTGGTTTACATTTCCCCTAATGCCTAGTTTCTCTAACTTTTTAGATAGGAAGCTCGGATCAAGAGTATCAAATGCCCTTGATAAGTCAAAAAATGCTCCAACAACATAATCGTCCTTGTCTAATTTGTCAGTAATGTATTGGGTAATTTCTCTTGTTGTTGTTTCTGTAGAGTACCCTTCCCGAAAACCGTGTTGACTGTTCGTTATTAAGTTATTTTGATTTAAAAAAGAAATTAGTCTATTATAAACAGCCTTTTCTATTATTTTAGATATGGGGCTCAGGATGACAATTGCTCGATAATTTTTAATTAGGGTTGGGTCTCCCTTTTTTAATATGGGCATGGTCTTCGAGATTCTTAATTGCTTCGGAAAGTTTCCCTCTATTACAGATGTGTTAATAATTGTTGCTAAATAGTGGCTTATTTCTATATAACACTCTTTGATAAGCCTAACAGGAATTTCATCTAATCCAACAGATTTTTTATTTTTTAGTTGGAGAATTATATTTTGCACCTCGATTTCTGTGTACGGCATAAAAAACATTGTGACAGGTGTAGACTCCGATACACTACAAGTTCTATTACTATGACAGAGTAATAAATCTGCTTGTTGTTTTACAGAGCATGCGAAATATTCTGCAAAAGCATTTGAAATCACGTATGGGTCAGTTTCCATCTTGTTGTTAATAAATAATGATTCTGTTTTAGAGGATATTTTTTTACGTCCTAATTTGTTGTTAACAAGTTCCCATGTCTTTTTAGTTTTATTTTCAGCTCTTTCAATTATATTAGAATAAAATGTTTTCTTTTCAATTTCCATACGTTTATTTAATTCTTTCTTCATTTTTTTGTACTGATTGTCAATTTCATTGTTGGGTGAGTTTTTTTTATACCAATTAAGATGTTTTAAATATTGTGCTTGGATAAGGAGTTCATTAGAAAATTTACACTTTTGAGATCTACCCGTGTCGTAATTTATTACTTTTTTATATGGGTGTGATACATGAAAGCACCATAGAAAATGAGACCAGAACTTTCCAAAGGAGTGTTCTGTACTGAAAGTATTATCTAATTCTAAATATTCTTTGTTAAATAAGTATTTAAATTCTGATATGGTGTTATTGTTAAGTTTCCTACGATATATTACTTTTTTATTATCATAATTTTTCTGTACTACTTCTCCATTTCTCCAAGTAAATAATTGGGCAAAGTGATACGAAAAACCAGGATCAAACACCTTACATGAATTATTTTCAATATTTGTTATCACATAATCAATTGAAGTGGAACTAGTTCCTCTAGTAGTTGTTACTACTCTAGTTGGCATGATGACTAAAGACATTAAATCAAAAGAGTTAAATAAGTCATTAAGTTTTTTGTTACGTACATCTTTATCATTTAACTTATCTACATTTAAGTCTCCACTTAAAATTATTTTATTACACTTACTGCTAGCAGTTCTAATTATTTCTCCTAGACGCTCAAGAAATGCATCAAAATCACCGCTTGGTGGTCTATATATTGTGACAATACATACCTCATTATCAAAAGATATGGCAACACATTCAATACACCGCTCATATAACATTTTGTTGATTGCATTAACCACCCTACATCTTGATTCCAACTTATCTAAAGCATAAATCACAACCCCCCCATGTGCAGAGTAACAGCGGCAAAAACACGATATTTTTTTATATCTCTGTATAAATAAGCTGTTTAAATGAACATCAGAGCACCAGTGTTCGGAGATACAAAAGAAATCTGGTTTGACTGTTTCGTTAAGTAAATCAACTAAATTTATTTTATTTGACAAGCACTGTATATTTAAATGTATTAACGTCAATTGACTTGCGTCTGAATAGTTCTGGTTAAATATCACGCTATTAACACTATGCTGCATTCCTTCTGAAAATTTGTGCTAGAGTCTGTATCTCGTTCTTCTCTCCTTGAAAATGAAACTTCATTTTTGTCAGAATTAATAGCAATTCTAGTGGTTGTAGCTTCCATATCCATTGTATCTGTCCATTGTATCTGTCGGGCTATAGGCTATCGTTTATAAAGTGGGGGATATGGTGATGGCTAAAAGGATCAGGAAGGATAACACATTTACACCATCGTGTAGTGCACCTCACAAAATATTGAAGAGGTTGTCGAATGAAGTATACCTCATTCACAAAGGAGTAACTTCGACAAGATTACATGTCGATGCCATCAGGCCGGCACCTAAGGGAGACCCTGATGTTGAATTGGAATTTTTTGAAGAATCAGAAGATAGTCCAGATGAAACCCATCTTAGTGACGACGCTTTCTCATCAGACAATGAGATCGCGCCCAGGTCAGAGCGATGTAGCGATACTTCACTAGTTCAAATCAATGTTCAAGATGAGCCGAATGTAATAAGTCATAACCGCAATGATGCTCGAGATGAGCCAGACGTAGAAGTGTCGCCTCTAGATGATTCTGAGGTTGACCACGGCTAATAGCTGTTTTTGCTTTTTTTTATATATTTTTTCTCAAAATCGAGCGAAGTAGCAATTTCACCTATATACGGTCGAATCGAAAATGTTAATCTGTTATCAAAATCCTAAGTAGTAATTCAATTCTTGTTCGGATGAATTAGCGATATTGTCTACCCCATGGAAAGACGGCGAGCCCGACGCAAGAGCGCGATCCGGTAAGCCGAGCTGCTTAAGAGCGAGAGCCGCCAAGTTCGAGTAATGGACTAGACAGTACAAGTTTCGGAAGCTGTTTTTCTTATACAAGAAGACACCTTCTATTTCAACCATTTTAAGTCAACAAAATTAACGTAAATGGAAACTATGAGACGAGTTTCAGAAGCTGATCTTCGCCCAAGAAGACGCTTCAATTTTTTATTTTTTATATTTTTCCCAAAGTCGTGATGACCGCACGAGTATCGTAAGCCGATTTAATCTATCTTAGGAAGAACCTATTTCAACCATCATAAGTTAACAAAATTTATGTTAAGAATGTTCCCAATGAAACAGCACGTTGTGTTTGTTAGTCGACACGTTCCAGTCGACGTCTTGTTATTGACCGTATAACAAAAGCCAATCTAGTTGCAGAACTGCATATGTTCCATGAGCAGAGAAGGAAAGATGAGCCAGTCTGTCACAAGGGAGCGGCAAAATCGAGTCTGGGACTCAAGAGCGACTACCATCCTAAGCTGCGGCATGGAGGTATAGTCAGCCTCTTCTAGAAAGAGCCATAGTCATGCAGGATCAAGAGAAGAACGAAGACGTGACTGCAACGAATTAGTGAGAGTGGACGCTAAATGAAATTGTGCTGCGCTTCGTACCTCGACGCGAGTGTAAATTAAATTGATAAAAATGTTGTATCAACTTGGCATATTATTTGGGAAAAATGTGTTTATTTATTACCATTTAAGTTAGATAGGCGAATCAGCCGTCTACCCCAATTAAGGCAGGCCCCTTAAGCATCTGTACCATAGGTCAGATACTCAAATAAAGGCAGACATACAGGCGAATATTGAATTAAAGCAATTGATTGGTATAAAAGATTCAACCAAAGGAGGGGAGTGTTGCAGAAAACATCATATCGAAAACCGGATGTGTCGAGTTAACTTACATTAACACTTGACCTTCCGGTTGCCTTACGGAGGTTTGATAGGGATTTTTTTATGCATTTTTCTCAGAAATTCTTAGATGTAGAGTCCGTTACTAGCAGATAGAAACGTGACTGCCACTTCCAAAATCAATCCCGTCGAAGAGAAATTCTTCGACTGGGATTTTTTTATGCGAAAATTTAACTTTTCAAAAGGTATCAAAAGCCTAAATCAGGGAAATCACGGCCAGAGAGAGCGCCGTTAATGATCTGAGGTAGTGTAGCCTTGATCCATTACTCGGCTACCGAAGTGCATCTTATCTCGAACCCGTCTGGAAGTAGAAGAACGGGGCAGAACGCGGCTGGCGCCCCTGAGTAAATAAATTGGTGTCGCGTCATTTTGACGCCCGGTAGTGCGTTCTTCTACATTCCCAGGAAGGAAGCTCTTAGTTATGAAAATGTTCAAACTAATGGGGTCTTAAGTCTATTTAACAAGTGATCTTAAGTACCTGGGAGTCAAACTTAATCGCACTTTAAATTGGAGGGGACATATAAAAGTAAATATGTTTTCGAATTCATTGTTTACCTGTTCTCTGTGATTCTTTGGTATAGGGTATGATTTGCATCGAAATAGTTTGCTTTCATCTACTATTAGCTTGTGCATATAGCCTTCTGCTACTCGTGATTCATAATTAATAAGAGAATTGTAATTAGTAAGTAAATTTTTGACTTTATTTTCATATTTAGGAGGGCAATTTATATCATAATTTTCAGGTTTTTCATTATTTTTTATTTCAAATGTGGATATTTCCACTTTTCTTATTTTATTTTCGACTTTCTAGTCGTTTGATAATTTATTAACATTACCTGTTTTGACTTACTTACTCGCCATTTACCTCATTTATTCTACCTATATTTATTTTATTACCATTTAATTGCATGGAGCGCACCCCATGTCAATTTTTGCCCTTAATTTAGTCAATAAATCTTCTCCTAAAATCATATCAAATTTCATGTTTGCAATGACTACCAATTCTCCATAAAATTCTTCACCAAGAACCCTGATTTGTAATTGGTTAATTGTTTGATTTTGAATGATATTTAGCATTGCCCTAGCTAAGTCATCGTTACAATTTTGCATATGAATAGGTTCGTGAAAACGGTTAATAAGAGCACAGGCTATTTTAAGAAAATCGTCCAAATGCAAATAATGCTGCATGGGTATAAGATCTCTAAAGAACTTAAAGATACTCTTCAGATGACCATTACGGGCTTCGACAATCCAACGAGTCTTAGTTACTTTTCTTGATTGGTTAGCTTCCTCCGTTGATAACTGTCTCTGTCCTCTTGCCAGGAATGTAGGCATTTCACAATTTAAATGAAGTTCTTCCAAAAACTCCACCGCATCTCGATATCCCCTATCTAAGACAAAAATGTCATTATCCCGGACCCAATTCCGCACTAGTTCTCTATCTTGATTGAATTCATTAATTAGTATTTGAGCATCGTTATTTCTAACATCTGAAAAATAAGGACCGTGAACACTCACTATAAATCCGTCGGGAGCTACAACAAAACCTGCTTTCAGTAAAGTGTATTTCCTATGACTGGAGTATGATTGTCTCTGAACCCTGAATTGTGAACTTTTTGGAATCTTAGAATAAGTACAGTCTGGGTACAGAATAGCTTTAGGGACAGCGGGGTCTGGATCATATACCCGATTCACAAATTCAGTCATGCGTTGTTCTAAAAATAGTTCTCTATCTTGCACGGGAGGTGAATTAAATCCAAGATTCTCGTTGACAAAGCGCGCCATTAAACTTTGTCTTACGACAGTTATTGCCATGCTCACATTTTGCCTGGAAGAAAAGTTTAAAATTCAGCATAAAAAATTGTCGGCGAGACCTTGACGCAATTTCATCAGAAATGCCATTAAATATTTTTTCGTAAGGTATCTCGTGCACCCATTTACTTCAACCGGGCCGCACATATCAAATAATTCACTAAACTGTTCTCGATTTAATGATGTTAAACTTTTCAGCTCAGCGTCGCTAAAATTATTTTCATCCTCATACTTTTTTCCAGACTGATGGTGAGTAATTTCTGGCAATATTGCAAACTAATTTGAGGTATCTTTTCCACTTAAAATAGTTTTACTGGGAATGCTGATTATATTTTCCATAAATTTTAATTTTACGTACCCACATACTGTTAAATTGTTAGCACAACAGCGAACCTGACCAGGAATGAAAATATTAGTTTTTATGTAAAAATCTGCTCGTGCATCAAAAGTGAGCCTATCATTTATTAATCCATTGCA
The DNA here is from genome assembly GCA_936432065.2 of Rutpela maculata. Lineage (NCBI taxonomy): Eukaryota > Metazoa > Arthropoda > Insecta > Coleoptera > Cerambycidae > Rutpela > Rutpela maculata. The sequence goes on from OW386293.2 coordinate 87,404,089, forward strand.
AATGAAACATTTCTCTGTTTGTTTGCTTACTAATAGTTCCATTGGTATAGTCATCTCATTATCTTCCAATGTTATAACTTTAGTAATCCTCATATCGCAATTAACACATACCTTGCTGTCTTCTTCAATATCTTGGTTGATTAACCTAAATCTACTACGATGGAGGACTGCTAATTCTCTTCTTTTGCGGGTAATTTCCTCTTCTTGGTTGGGTTCATTTAAAAGTCTAGACATTCTATTTCCAGCTCTTAATATTATGTTACAAATAAAACAGTTTACCATTTTTCTTTTTTTCTTCTTTTTGAGAATAAGTAACAATACTTAATTGCTTCTGACAACGTAATAACTGTCAAATAACAATAATTGTTTTCCATACTTGGACTACAGCCTGCTCTTAAAATGCGTAAAAACAAGGCATCATAGTTCGACAATTTCTCCCGTATCCCTGATCCGATTTAAAAACTATTTCGACAGTTTTATAGAAAAAACTTCATAGAATGGTACCTGCCTAGCCCATTAAAAAATCGAACAAAAAATAAAAAATTAAAAATAATGTTTAGTTTTTGTAAAGTTTTTAATAGGTACGTATCATTCTACGAAGTTTTTTCTATAAAAGTGTCGAAACAGTTTTTAAATGGGATCAGATAAGGGAGAAATTGTCGAACTATGATGCCTTGTTTCTACGCTATTTTTGTGCTCGGAGCCGCCACCGTCAATGACAATGATAAGAGTTTTATTGCAACTTTCAAGATTGTTTTTTCAAATTTTTTCAGCCAAACGGCCATTAATAAATACTTAATAATAATTGCTTTTTTGGACTATTTTGCATTGTTTTTCATCACCAGAATGTTGCTCGGATAAAAATATATTTTTCTAAACGTGCTTCTTAATCGTTATATTTTTAGAACACTGTATGATGTAATAGAAGTTAGTATTTTATTTCTTGTATAATTTTTGTCTAAACATAACATAAAACACACATAAAATAGATAAGACCCAAACCCAACTAAATACCACTAATTAAATAGTAATTAAAATGTATTTTATTTTTCTCTCTTAGAAGAATACTAAAAACCTATGACGATAATATTTTTGGAACACTCTGTATGGTATATCAACTATACATGTTTTAATCAGTATTACACGTTGTATAGTGAAAATAAATGATTGAAATAGTTATTAGTTTTTATTTCTGATGCCAGTAATAAATATCCGATATCTTAAAATCACTATTTTTAACTTAACTATTCAGATACACCCTGTACAATTAGGACTTTCTTTCAATGATAAAATTACTTCCTTTAATATAGACTATAATATATTAAAATTTCAAAATTTTCTACTGAGGGCCAAAATACCTTAAAATTGTACCATGTCCTTTATGATTGGTAAATTATTAATTTGTAAATTTTTATCGTTTCCATTTTCATCGCCATTATCTATAAATTCTTTCATATGTGAATATGTTATAGTTAAAATAGTTTTATTCAAAATTTTTGATTCAACGATTAATTATGCATTTGAGGCACAATTTCTATTCTGTTTATTTCCGAGGTTCTCATTAAGTTTTTTGAATCATTTTCCCTCTCTATATTAGAATTAGTGATTTGAGTATACGGTTTTATTTTTGATCTCCATAATCACCCCAAGTTTGTCTACCTTCCCATCTAACCTGTTTATTTTCACAATTGCTATTTCCCTGATTATTTTTATAATAATTTTGCCTTTCTCTATTATTGTAATTATTGTAGCTTCTCCTATCATTATCTTCATAACTATTATTATTTTTATTAGTTTCTAAATTTCCATTTCCATTATAATTTTGCCTATCCTCATTTTTATAATTATACCATTCACTATATTTATTATCAAACCTATTGTTGTATTTAAAAGATGAATTTTCCATCCCGTTTTAAGGCCATATCAGACGAGTTGAGGCGCCGGTTGCGGTTACGGTTGGGGTTGGGGGTTGGAGCCTGACCAATGAGCGCTCAGCAGCGAAGGCCACGGTTCCCAACCGGACGGATAGCGCTGAACCTATATTCTAACCTCACGGTTGCAACCGCAGCCAATCACAAGTAGCGGATGTGTCGCGTGACTTTGTTTACATTTTTGAGCTGGAGCGCAAAATCGTTTAGCATCTTCTTCATGAGCGGTAATCACTACTAAGCCTAGGGCAAGTAGATTTTTTTCTCCTCTCTTCTAATACATGTCGCAGTACATCCCGATTCATCTTTCACGTCTTTTATTGTTTCAGTTATTCTTTCCCATGTCGTGATCTCGTGCCAACTGTCAAGCTAGCAGCTTCTGTGCATGCGCCGAGTTGTCGGTTCTCAGGAGTAACAACCGCGACGAACCGTAGTGTGATTAGCCAACCCCCTAACCGTAACCGCAACGAGCGCCTCAACCCGTCGTCTGATACGGCCTTTATATTCGTCTATATTTCTTATATATTCGATTAGATTATCAAAAGTTGTGATTCTTTGCGTTATTATTACATTATGTATATCATCATTAAAATGTCTTGCCAAATACCTTACCATTTCAACCTCCGTAAATTTAGGTTCTAAATACCTTATATTATATATCTTACGTATGATATACTTTTCTCTAGATATACCTTCATTCTCAGCATATTTCCCATTAAATAAATTCGCACGTATTTTCCTTTGGTCAGATTCTCCCCAATATGGCTTAATAAATAAAGTTTCGAATTGATCAAATGTGTCAATTTGATCCTGGACCATTTCAAACCAGAGTTCTGAATCTCCCCGTAATTTTTCCTGAATAAATTGTTTTGTGGTCATGTTGTGTTTCGTATTTTGTAATTGTTGTAACAAACTTGTAATAAATACTTTAGTATGCATTCTAGAGTCCCCATAACAATATAGTTCATCTTTCTTCGTTATTATGTTCGTATTTGTGTGTGTACTTGTGGAATTTGTTGATTTTGGTAGTTGCTTTAACCTTTTGATGTTCTCATCTATCCTATTATCCTGTTTTATTAAATTTTGTGTAAGTGTTTCATCTTGTTTCTTGAATCTTGCATCTATTTCAGTGAAACCTTCTACTATCAAGTTTTCCACATTTCGAGTAACTTCTCCCTTAATTTCCTTTGCAGCTGATTTCACCTTAGTATTTGTCTTCAATAACTTCTTCTATAATTATGTCCATCCTAACTTCCATATTATCCATTCTTCCCTTTATTCCTTCTACACTCCTCCAATTTCTTGCTGTTTTCTGAAATTTCTTTTTTGTTTCCTTCATATTTTTCTTTACTTCTTCGAATTTTTCTTCCATCTTCGCACCCAAACCAGTCATCATTGTTATTAATTGTTGCATCATATTTGTGTCAGATTGTGGAGTGTATGTGGTGTCTCCTGAATGTTCTTGTATGATGTCCTGAGCTTGTGATGTAGTGGCTATGTTTTCTGTTTGTGTATCATTTGTATCATTTGTATCTTCCTTATTAGTACCTTACCTGACCTCAAATCCAAATACAACTAAGGGGGATTTTTAGTTTTTTTGTTCTGAATGCACAAAAATAGTTTGATCTCGCCGACAAATTGGAACGCCAAAATTGTTATGTTTTTAATGTCTGATAACAGTTTGTAAAGAATGAAAATTGAATATTTATTTGCTTCAATTTATTTATTTAAAATTGAAAGTTATATCTTACCTCTTATTGTCAAATTTAATATAACTCCCTCTATGAGATGGCTCAAAAATCAGCAGTAAGTTCCGAAACTATCTTTGCAATGTAGCTACTTAGTTGTACTATGCATTGCATATATTTCAGTAATACATTTTTATTAAATAACAATAATAATGACAATACTTACATCTAATCAATATGACAAAAATAAAATGTATTATGCTCGAGACTTTATTTGTCTCAAACAAAGGTATCTTTTTGTTTTGTTCAGTCTTCTTTCCAAATTTCTAAACTTTAAATTATATTAGTGCCAAAAAATTCCTTTTGTCTTCTTTTGTTTTCTTTCCAATTCCAAATTCAAAACTTTACAATGATATCCAAATTTTCTTGTATAAATTTAGTTAATTTGATTTTATATAAATCTATACCTACTTCAATATAATTATACCTTCATACACTATAGGTAAATATTTTTATAATAATAATTTAATTATATAATATAAGTACTTGCTTAATTAGTTCTTGTACCATAGGATTTCAATTATATTATTTCATTTAATGTTATTGACTTTTGTTTGACTTTTCTAATTCTGACAGCTTTTTTAATATTTGAGGTTATTTGCTTCTCAAAACGATGTCTTCTCTTCAGCAGTACGAAATCAACTGAAACTTTCGAACATGAATTATAAAGACAAGGATTACGGACGCTAACGGGAATTCCGATGAAAACCGATCCGCAAAATATGAAGAAAGAAGAGGGCGCCACGAACACGAGTACACTAAGTTTCAGTTAAGTTCGCGAATATTGTCGCGTGCGCCGACGTCACAGATTTTGAGACCTTAGGAAAAACAAACAACTGTAATTGAATCAGATTGTTTTTCTTTAAAATGAATTTTGCTGTGTTTGTGCAATTTAAAAGCTTAATGTTGGATTATTTAACATCTGCAACTATTCTTAATACTTTTATATCCTCAATTTTGTTCGTCAGGATGACGGTTGCTTCTTATTTTGCCTAATTGTCTCATGATGTAGAGGTTAGGTATACTGCTGCCATCGAATTAAATCCTTATATTTTGAGAAAGAAATGGTTTAGTATAAATATTAATGTACTTCCAAATATTATACATAGGGATACTGCGAATTACTTGGTTTTTGAGAGAAGTACATAGACAGAAAAATGAGTTCAAAGCATTCAAAAGTCTTGAAACTGTTTGTGGTTAGGTGAAAGAAGTACTCTGCAAGAAATTTACAGAATAAAAGCTTGTTGCAAAGGTAAGAATTGTTATCAGTGATCAGCCATTCTTTTCATATATACTTGCCCAATTAAATGTTGCTTTATAAATAATGGCTAACGTACAAATTAATTTTTCAGGTTATAAACTCGTAGCATCGTGAACAAAAGCAATTGACTCCTTGGACTATTGCAGATTTCAGATGGTTCCTTAGTTCTTACTGTGAATGTGTTGCTAGTCTAGACAAAACATGTTCACTACTTAGTGACAAGAAGTATTTCCTTTAAGATTTTTAGCAGTAGACATGGCTATGATCAAGGAATTAGCCGCTGTAAATTTTGTGAAAAAGACACCATATAAATTAAGCGAAGAAGATTGAGGTGCTATAAACTATTTGAGTTACCGATGTAATAAGACGTACACAATTTCTTGTCTCTCGTCTATTACGCATTGTAATTTCTGTAAGAATTTTATTTTTCATATATTGTTATGTAATATGTTTTATAATTTTATGTATGTCGTGTTCATTATTGTTTTATTAAATATTCCCTTTTTATTATGTTTTATTTATCACGCCTACTACTGTATATTGTTACAGTAAATTGAAATAGTTAATTACGTCGTATTTAGGTACATGCATGTAACTGAAAACAAAACAAAATATCTTTACAAATTAAATAATTTATTATCCAAGGTCTATTAGTAGGTACTTCTAAGAATAATCGAGAAGAAAGTTATAAGTTATAAAGGTTTATATTGTAACAAAAAAAATAAATGATTGTAACATAATATATATACTTTATATTAATATCTAAGCAATAAAAGTAACATTCATAGTTTATATATAACTCAAAGGGCTTTTATAGCTACAATTCAACACTCATAGCCCATGCAGACTTTGTTTATGTGATCACTTCAAAGTTTTAATTTTATACTTTTTCAATGTTCAATAAGTCCAACGTTGAGTTTTTAAACACTACACGATATACTTTAAAAGGGCACATTGCATCACTTGTTGACAGCGGGTAGGTACTTTGGAATTTTCTTTCTTAATTTATGTACTTCATCAAATATCTTTATGAAGCCTGCAAATTTTCCTCTTGGAGTGTACCTTATTTAAAACAATTTCTGCCATTGTACTTTTTTCGGTACAGCTCCACACCTTCACTCAACTAAAATTTAAACAAGAAATAATTATTAAAAATACTGACAAACCAATATAAAATGTTAATTTTCTTTACCATGAATTGTTTATTGTTTGTTTGAGCAGCAGTAATTATTATCATAAGCAGTTTCACTTTCACGTATGATATCCCTTATTGAGAGAGGATGCTCAACACTGAATGTATAATGGTCTTGTAATACGGCTGTTTTTCCTATAACATAAACCCACGTTAAAAACCAAATTCTTACATTAATATACAACAACGTACCACTAATAAAATTCTTGGAATAAATCTCTTGTAAAATCATTTCTTTTAACTGTTTGAAATCAGTTGCAGTCTTTTAACCCATAACTTCTTCTGGTTGTAAATGGAGGTTATTTTATAAAAATTGACATTGTTTCGGATTGTCACACTTCCACAATTAATAATACACCAAAAACTTGTTATTTTGTATGTATAATATACATAGAAACAATAATATGACGAAAAGTTCAATCAGTTGCCATTTAACAGTTAAAGAATTTCAGTTTGTTTTTCCTAGGTCTGAGACTGCGACGTCACGCGCACGCGAGCCTTGTAATTTCTTCGACCGGCAAATTCAAACAGCAGATGAGTTACTGCGGGTGGTTGAATGTGCCCCCCCTTTCCCGTATATACATTTTGAAATGTAATGATTACAAATATTTTAAAAAACGAGGCAATAAAATAGTTGCTAAATATATACATAATTTCAATTTATTTAAATTTTTGTGTTCGTTATTTAAATGAAACAATTAGAATTATATCAAAATGATTTATAATATTAAATAATGAATAGCTCTGCCAACAACAAAATCATCTTTCATTACAAAGACTCTTTATATAATAGTCATGAGTAACGATAATCAAATAAAGCGGTTGCGTATAAAATTCATATTTTACCGCACTCCAGTGCATTCGTGAGCGCTGCGCCATCTATAACGCCTGTTTCTTTCTTCCAGTTTCACGAAAATGTTGAAAGTACGCGTGCGGTATCCTTGTCTATAGTACTCATGCTTTCGAATATTAATTTTTTTGCCAAAACTAGTGACTTTTATCCAAATTTACCTACTTGATTTACAAATTTCCTAACCTAACATTCCTTTGTATTCAATTTAGTCCTTTCTCCAATAAATTCTAATAGTGACTTTATCCTTACTTAAATTATAAATTATATTTTCTTTTTGATTGTACCAAATAATATTTGTTTAATTTCATTTATATTTTAAATAAGTTTTACTGTCAAATTTAAAATTTTCTAATATTTTTAAAAGTAGATTCTATTATCATATAAAATTACTTAATATCTATCTTAGAACTAAATATAAATAGTTTCCTATCTTAGTAGAGTCTAAATTAGATTTTATTTAATTTACCTGTCATTACTGACATAAATATCTTCAGTGATACATTCCAATATTTATTAGCTTAATGGCTATTTGAAATTGTACTGGGCATTGCTATTGAATATTTCTCTTCCAGCAGAGCATGTTTATAGAATTGTTTAAAATCTTATATGAAGATGTATGGGAATCCGCTGAAAATCTCAGCAATGAAGCTCCCAAATAAAAATACAAAGAGTTTGGACTGTAATACAAGCTAAGGGAAAAAAAACGAGTGACATAAACTCACCCAAAAATCTGCGGTGCGTTGAATGCCGGCCGGCTATTGATGTCGCTGGACCTCCACAATAGGACGATAATCACTTTTTTCTTCAAGCGTATTAAAATGTTTAAATTATGTCACCAAAAACAGAAGTAGAAGTAGGACATTGTTTTACTAGTAACAGAATGTTAGTACCGAACGCCACCGTAGTGGACATTGTTTTACTAGTAACATAATGTTAGTTCCGAAAGCGCCACCGCAGTGGGTATTGTTTTACTAGTAACATAATGTTAATACCGAAAGCCACCGGTGGCGCGCTATCCACTAGCCACTTATCATATTGTGTCAACATGTAAGACTGTAGTTTGAATATTTGTACATTTATGATAAATAAATGAATTTTTGCATTTTAATACGCTTGAAGAAAAAATAGTATATATTACACGGAGTAGAACGCCTTTTTTTGTGTTTCGCCCAGTTTGCAAATCCTGGGCTCAACACAAAAAAAGAATGCGTTCTACTCCTAGTAATATAATATACTATTAAGTTCAGTTTTAATAGATTTTTACTAACAGCACACTATGATCAATTAATTGATTGCATGAATCTTTTCACCCACACTTCCCAAGCAGTTGTGTCTTGCGGCAGGTTCTTTATGTCACAAAAAAGACGCGATAGATAAAAAGTATTTAAAAACTCTACTTGGGAATAAAATATATGTTCAAAGCGAATTCTATAGGCAACTTACAATACAATATTATATACAAGTAACAATAATAGCAATAATAATATTAAAAAACAATAATAAATAATTTAAATACAATTAATATAATAAATACGAAACATACCGCCCGCCAAAAAAGGCGTGAGCCTTTTTTAATCCGAGGACGCGGGAAGCGGACACAATTTAACAAGTGGACGTATGAAGGTACCATTCTTGGTGCGCACCGTAGCCACTCGCACTACACCATCTGCACCTGGAAAGATCTCAACGATTCGACCTAGTTGCCACTCCAGAGGGGGTGCTTGATCGTTTTTTAGTACTACCATGTTACCTGGCTTTGCTAAATCAGTACTGGAAGTCCATTTGGATCTTTGGGTTAACGTATGGAGATATTCTTTATGCCATCGTGACCAGAGGTCCTGGTGCAGGCGTTGCAATAGTTGCCATCGAGATAGACGACCCAACTGTACATCTTTCAAATTGTCTTTCGGAAGGCAAGATAAAGGCTGCATATTTAAAAAATGACCAGGAGTCAAGGCTGAAAGGTCGTGCGGATCGGCGCTTAATGGCGTAAGTGGGCGAGAGTTTAGAATTGCTTCGTTTTGCGTAAGCACATTATAAAATTCTTCATAGGTTAACAGTTGCTGCCCTATGATACGGGATAAATGAGATTTCACGGATTTTATGCCAGCCTCCCAAAGACCACCATCTGCACCTGGAAAGATCTCAACGATTCGACCTAGTTGCCACTCCAGAGGGGGTGCTTGATCGTTTTTTAGTACTACCATGTTACCTGGCTTTGCTAAATCAGTACTGGAAGTCCATTTGGATCTTTGGGTTAACGTATGGAGATATTCTTTATGCCATCGTGACCAGAGGTCCTGATGCAGGCGTTGCAATAGTTGCCATCGAGATAGACGACCCAACTGTACATCTTTCAAATTGTCTTCCGGAAGGCAAGATAAAGGCTGCATATTTAAAAAATGACCAGGAGTCAAGGCTGAAAGGTCGTGCGGATCGGCGCTTAATGGCGTAAGTGGGCGAGAGTTTAGAAGTGCTTCGGTCTGCGTAAGCACATTATAAAATTCTTCATAGGTTAACAGTTGCTGCCCTATGATACGGGATAAATGAGATTTCACGGATTTTATGCCAGCCTCCCAAAGACCACCATCTGCACCTGGAAAGATCTCAACGATTCGACCTAGTTGCCACTCCAGAGGGGGTGCTTGATCGTTTTTTAGTACTACCATGTTACCTGGCTTTGCTAAATCAGTACTGGAAGTCCATTTGGATCTTTGGGTTAACGTATGGAGATATTCTTTATGCCATCGTGACCAGAGGTCCTGATGCAGGCGTTGCAATAGTTGCCATCGAGATAGACGACCCAACTGTACATCTTTCAAATTGTCTTCCGGAAGGCAAGATAAAGGCTGCATATTTAAAAAATGACCAGGAGTCAAGGCTGAAAGGTCGTGCGGATCGGCGCTTAATGGCGTAAGTGGGCGAGAGTTTAGAAGTGCTTCGGTCTGCGTAAGCACATTATAAAATTCTTCATAGGTTAACAGTTGCTGCCCTATGATACGGGATAAATGAGATTTCACGGATTTTATGCCAGCCTCCCAAAGACCACCATCTGCACCTGGAAAGATCTCAACGATTCGACCTAGTTGCCACTCCAGAGGGGGTGCTTGATCGTTTTTTAGTACTACCATGTTACCTGGCTTTGCTAAATCAGTACTGGAAGTCCATTTGGATCTTTGGGTTAACGTATGGAGATATTCTTTATGCCATCGTGACCAGAGGTCCTGATGCAGGCGTTGCAATAGTTGCCATCGAGATAGACGACCCAACTGTACATCTTTCAAATTGTCTTCCGGAAGGCAAGATAAAGGCTGCATATTTAAAAAATGACCAGGAGTCAAGGCTGAAAGGTCGTGCGGATCGGCGCTTAATGGCGTAAGTGGGCGAGAGTTTAGAAGTGCTTCGGTCTGCGTAAGCACATTATAAAATTCTTCATAGGTTAACAGTTGCTGCCCTATGATACGGGATAAATGAGATTTCACGGATTTTATGCCAGCCTCCCAAAGACCACCATCTGCACCTGGAAAGATCTCAACGATTCGACCTAGTTGCCACTCCAGAGGGGGTGCTTGATCGTTTTTTAGTACTACCATGTTACCTGGCTTTGCTAAATCAGTACTGGAAGTCCATTTGGATCTTTGGGTTAACGTATGGAGATATTCTTTATGCCATCGTGACCAGAGGTCCTGATGCAGGCGTTGCAATAGTTGCCATCGAGATAGACGACCCAACTGTACATCTTTCAAATTGTCTTCCGGAAGGCAAGATAAAGGCTGCATATTTAAAAAATGACCAGGAGTCAAGGCTGAAAGGTCGTGCGGATCGGCGCTTAATGGCGTAAGTGGGCGAGAGATTAGAAGTGCTTCGGTCTGCGTAAGCACATTATAAAATTCTTCATAGGTTAACAGTTGCTGCCCTATGATACGGGATAAATGAGATTTCACGGATTTTATGCCAGCCTCCCAAAGACCACCATCTGCACCTGGAAAGATCTCAACGATTCGACCTAGTTGCCACTCCAGAGGGGGTGCTTGATCGTTTTTTAGTACTACCATGTTACCTGGCTTTGCTAAATCAGTACTGGAAGTCCATTTGGATCTTTGGGTTAACGTATGGAGATATTCTTTATGCCATCGTGACCAGAGGTCCTGATGCAGGCGTTGCAATAGTTGCCATCGAGATAGACGACCCAACTGTACATCTTTCAAATTGTCTTCCGGAAGGCAAGATAAAGGCTGCATATTTAAAAAATGACCAGGAGTCAAGGCTGAAAGGTCGTGCGGATCGGCGCTTAATGGCGTAAGTGGGCGAGAGTTTAGAATTGCTTCGGTTTGCGTAAGCACATTATAAAATTCTTCATAGGTTAACAGTTGCTGCCCTATGATACGGGATAAATGAAATTTCACGGATTTTATGCCAGCCTCCCAAAGACCACCGAAATGGGGCCCGTGCGGAGGATTGAAATGCCACTCAAGAGATTCTGTCGTGGCAACGGATTGCATTAAAGCGTTCAATTGCTTATTAGCGCTTACAAAATTTGACCCGCACTCGCTATAAAGATGACTCGGACGTCCACGTCTGGCGATAAATCGACGCAAGGCTGCTAAAAACGCCTCAGCGGTCAATTCTGAGGCTAACTCTAAATGTAGTGCTTTAGAGCTCATACAGACAAAAAGACATAGATATGCCTTATACGTTTTGGCACCTCTTAATCTACCCATAGTGATATAGAATGGACCACCGTAGTCTACACCTACATGCGAGAAAACAGTCAGTTGTGCGACTCCAAATCGAGGTAAATCCCCCATAGCGGGCTGATAAGTTTCAGGATGCTGACGCCAGCAAGTGTGACACTTAGAAATTACTGTACGTACTGCCATACGAGAGGATAAAATCCAGAAATTTTGGACTAATATAAATTGAACAGTTTGGCAACCGGCGTGTAAATATTTTAAATGACACCATTCGATCAACAGTGTTGTAAGTCGACTACAGCGCGGAAGCAGATAGGGGTGTTTTTTGTCGTAGGACAGTGAAGAATGCCGTAGTCGACCGCCAACACGAAGTAGACCGAAATCATGGAGGAAAACACCAAGTTTTCGTAAGGGTTTGGAAAGTTTCAAACCTTTCTGGAGCTGAACAAAATCATTAGAAAAGGCAGTGCGTTGTGTATGCTTAATCAGAAGACGTAAGGACTGGTTTAGTTCTACTTGTGTTAAGTGAAACCGTTTTTTAGAAGTAGGATTTGTACAATTATGAAAAAAGCGAAGTGAATAAGCTAAAATGCGCTGTAGTTTAGAGAAAGAAGAAAAGCGATTGAGAAGTGTATCTAAGTGTATCTAAGAGATGCTCGGCTACTACAACATTTAAGGTTATTCGTCTTTCTTCAGACAATGCTTCAGATGGAAGAATCTCTGAGGTAAAAGTACTAGACCATGATGTACTAGGCTCATGCAAAACAGAAGGTCCGTTCCACCATAGCGAATTTTCTATGAGATCTGAAGAAAAAACTCCACGGGAACCGACATCGGCAGGATTTTCAGACGATCCAACGTGTCTCCAATGAATAGGAGCAACACGTTCCTGAATATAGCTGACACGATTACTTACAAAAGTTTGCCATCGATGAGCTGAAGATTTAATCCAAGACAAAGCTATGGTAGAGTCTGACCATGCGTAAATTTCGCTGAAATTAATTTTATCACGATAAGTTTTAGTGACAAATGAAATCAAATCAGATAACATTACCGCTGCGCACAATTCCAAACGAGGTATAGAAATGCGTCGCAGCGGAGCGACTCGAGATTTTGCGCAGACAAAATGAACAGAAATAACATTATCACCGTTATGTTCGAGAATGTACACTACACTACAATATCCGTGCATGGACGCATCACAGAATCCGTGTAATTGGTAGGTGAGCTCAGTGTCGCTGATGACGCGACGTGATAACTGAACACCTGACAGGAGTGATTTCTAGAGGAGCTCTCTAGGAATCGTGTCCAAAGTTCAAGTACGTCTTCCGGCGGTGGGTCATCCCATCCAAGCCCAATATACCACAGACGTTGAAGAACTCGTTTCGTTAAAAAGGTAACCGGTGTCAAAAAACCCAAGGGATCGAATATCTTTGCTAATTGTGATAAAGTTTGACGTTCTGTACGAATGGTTTCTGTGGCCGCTACTCGATATGAAAAAACATCCGAAGAAGGCTGCCAGTAGAGACCTAAAATTTTCAGTCCATTTCCCTCATCCCAAAATTGGGGGTCATCGGCCAAATAAGACGAGGGAAGACTTGCGAGTAATTTGGCATCATTACTCGCCCATTTGCGTAACTCGAAACCACCTCGCGCGAGAAGATTAATCAGCTCAGTTTGTAAGTTTTGTGCGTGCTCTAGGGACGGACTGCCAGTCACAACATCATCTATGTAGATATCATAATGCAAAATAGAGGCGGCGTTAGAAAAATCATATGCTTCCTCGTCAGCTAATTTTAAGATAGTTCGCAAAGCTAGATAAGAAGCCGAAGAAATTCCGTAAGTAACTGTTTTCAAGCGGTAATCTTGTATAGGATCTTCTGGTGAAAATCGCCATAAAATTCTTTAATAATCGGTTTGCGCAGGATTAATTCAAATTTGTCGATACATTTGCTTTATATCAGCGGTAAACACGACGATTAAGCAATATAGTCACAATATCTTTCTGAAGTTTAGGACATACATAAAGAGTATCATTCAACGTGGGACAAGAAGGAAGTTTTACTGATGCGTTAAATACTACGCGTAATTTTGTAGAAAGCGATTGAGGTTTAAGAACACAGGAATGCGGCAAATAAAAAGTTGTTTCGGATTTAATGGAAGCTGGCACAGGTTCCATATGTCCCAGATCCAAATACTCTTTCATAAAAGAGGCGTATTGTTTATATAAATCAACATTTTTTATTAAGCGTCGTTCTAGTGCGTACAGAAATTGTAATGAGATTTGGCGTGAATTTTTGAAATGAGGTTCTGATTCGCGGAATGGCAAATTAACAATGAACCGGCCTTCTTTATCCCGAGTAGTTGTATTATAAAACAATTTCTCACAAAATTCATCATCTGTTGAAATGGCATTGACATTAGGTATATTTTCTAACTCCCAAATATTTTTTAATATATTATCTAGCGGTTCCGGCTCTGTGGCGCAAAAAAGTGAAGTTATTTGTGGAGATAGATTAGCGTTGACTTTTCCCATTAAAACATACCCAAAGATTGTGTTGAGACCCATGGGTTCATCAATATTTCCCGTTACGTGACCATTCAGTAAAATTTGCGGAAGAATATCAGCGCCGAAAAGCACATCAATATCCCCTGGTGTATGAAAAGTAGGATCAGCTAGCGTTAAATTAGAAATATGCGACCACGAGTATTCTCGAAGTTCGATAGTGGGCAATGCGTCACATATCTTAGGTAAAATGACAGCTACCACCTCTAAGAGAGGCGTAGGCTTACATACAGGCCGACAAGTAGCGCTAATAGTACCGGAATCTATGGAAGTTTGCATAAGTCCGAGACCACGTACTGATAAGGACAATTTAGAGCGAAACAGCCCTAACTTTTTACTACACTTTTGTGAAATGAAAGTTGTTTGCGATCCTGAATCGATTAATGCTCTAAATACATGAAAATTACCGCTCCTGTCAGCGAATTCTACAAGCGCAGTTGACAATAAAACTCCACTATTTTGTGGGTTTAAACCCGTAAAAGAATGAGCAGTAGAACTAGGAAGCGTAGGCGTAGAATTTACTACAGAGTTTGATGTAGATGGTTCACCCTGTATAGAGCTACCTTGTACAGTAGGCGATATTTGCGATCTATTTTCAAAGTGCAGCATAGTATGATGACGTTTATTGCATTTTCTACAAACTGATTGTGATCTGCATACTCGTGAAGTGTGCAACGAGCTTAAGCAATTTGAACATAAATTTTTATTTTTTGTGAATTGATACCTCTCGTCGGTCGATTTTTTCATAAAATCTGCGCATTTGTATAACGGATGAGACTGTCGACATAAAGAACAGTTAGGTACAGACCCCGAATTTGTAAAAAATACAGAATTATTTTGACGATTAGAATTAGAAGTATTAGTGCGCGCCGAATGACTTTCAGGTTTTTTGAATTTAATGGGTGAGCTGGAAAACGCAATATTTTCCAGAGCTCTGCATTGTTGATCTACAAAATCAATATGTTCAAGCCTGCCGTTTTTCCTATTAATTTTTAATATATATGTATATATTTTGTATAATAATATTTAGTCTTGTTTTAATAATATTAATTTCTGTTTCCGGTAATTCAATTTAATCACGCGCGCATTAACCTGGCACAAACCTACTCCGCCTGCGTAAAGATAAGAAGCTCGAAGAAGAACCTAGGCGAATACACGCTGTAAAGACCGCTGTTAAAACTGCTTGTGCTAAATTTTTCCCTTTTAAAATAATTCTCAATTTCTCGTTAAAATAATCCTTAATAAATTAATTTATCTAATAATAATTATAAGTGAACTAGTTAAACCAAAGGGATAGTGATTGACCCAGCTACAAAACAGTCCACTGAACCACGAGGGCCGGCAGCATTTGACTTCCAAACATCCAAGTCTAGGTAAGTGCCAGGCTCCGCCACTACCTTTGGCCCTTGACGAGTCACAATAAGAGCGTTATAAGTTGGAATATCTGTACCCTTGAGTGACAATTCAAACTCCGACATTGTGTCGTTGTCTAATTTTTCTAGCATTTTATTTAATAATATAAAACCCCACTGATCTACGAGCAAATTAAGATTTTCAAGAGCGTTTAAATTTTCTCGAAAAATATCTAAAAGGCGTCGGAGAGATGATGCAGTACGAGTTGTGATTTTCTTAAAGTTTTCAATTTCTCGCCAATGAGAAGTGGCTAACAAGCGTTTATTTATATAGCGGTCTACTAAATTGTCATAAACTATTTTATAATTATCATTTGAAAGCGGTAAACTTTTAGCTATAGATAACGGAGGTTCACTTAAACAAGAAATTAAATAATTAAATTTTTCTATGTTACTTAATTTTTGATTACTATGAATTAAGGCATCAAACATATCCTTGAAAGCTGCAAAATCACGCAAATCACCTTTAAAAGTTTTTAACTCAATTTTAGGGAGATGAACATTAGACTTTACACAATCGGTTGGCGATTCGGCAGCGGCATTTTCGAACAATTCGTCAAAAATTGTTTTAATGGCATAATATTCTTGATTAAAGTTTTCTCTGACCTTTTGTTCGGTTACCATGTCCGCACCTTCAACCCCCGAAAGTACACTTATTAAATTTTTGTGATGTTGTTTAAAATCAGAACTAATGTCTGAAATATCCTCATACCTCATTTTAAATAATCTCCTAGAAACTACGTTGTCAATCGCTGTTTGACCTGCATTATATAATTCGTGTAATTGATCAATAGCTTCTTGGCGAAATGCTTTAATTTTTTTAATATTTTTTTCCATTTTTGAAAGTTAATTGAAAATGATAGCGAAAATGGACTTGAAAAACCACGCCTTAATTAAGAGATGTATGTATAAATTTAAAATAACAAAATTAAATAGATTAAGCAATTATAACTAATAAATGAATTTGTTGTAACACTCGCAATATTTAAATCTTTGCAAGTAACACAATTGATATATAATATGCTTTTTTCAAAATGAGTTTAACTTACGTGTATTTAATTTAGAATGTGCCTATTAAATTCGCCTTTGAAAATATATATTTAAGTACAAAATTGATAATGCCGTTGAACAGAAGATAATTTATTAAAATACTAAAATGTCAATTTTTATATATTAATTTTGAAATATAAGGCCCTAAAAGAATATTAAAATAAAATCTAGATCTACCATCTTGAAAGGTAATAACTTAATAACAAAACTTATATCTAACAACAAAGAACTAAATATTAATGAAATATATGATATCCCTCATGGCTTGTGATATACTGCTCAAATTTATCTATCATCTCTCAGATCCAATCATTCTATTCATATTAATTTCTTAAGCAAGAATAATTCATAGTATGTGTATTTTCATAACAATATATAGAAAAAATCAGTTATAATCAGATCTTCTACTTTTTAAACAACTTTAGCTCTCTTGGACGGTCCGGGAGTGTCGTTCGTGTCGTCTGTGTCGCTGTTCTCTTTTATCTCCTTTTCTTATTCTTCTTGGGCCCAGAAGAGATTATCCAACGCCTCGTCGTCTGATTCTTTTTCGAGGTCTGGGGCGTCTATATTTATACTTAAATCAGAAACAATGTCGCATGACTGTCCACTGCAATGCGTGCAAACCGTCGAACATTTTAATTCAGATTTATTGCAACTACACGTATTGCTACAGCCCCTCTTGCAGCTGCGTGATATTATGGTGATCGCTGGTGAAGACATTCTCTAGTCATTCTCACTGGCACACAATATTTTTCCAATGTGGGAGAGGAAAAATCCAGACGCGACTTATTCAAACGCCTTGTCGAAATACAAGTCTCCTGAACTCTGTCTATTTCTGAATGCCTTCAGTGGCTTCATGTGACTCTACATCGGCACTGTTCGGGCAAGGAAAAATGAAATTATTTGCTATAATCAAAAAACATCCAGACATTGTGTATAAGATTGCTGTATTTTATGTCTGATGTTATAATTATAATTTAAAGACACGTTTTTATGCACATTTTTTATTGATATATTATAACGAAATAACAATGGAATTGCCTTACATCAAAGAGTCCTTGTGTTGAAATAATAGTACAGTACCCAGTAAAAATATGCAAAACTTCGGAATAATGTCATAATGAACGGATTTCGTTCATTTTTGGCAGTATAATGGTAAATGCTTCACAGAAAAGTTTCTATATTATGCGGGGGCTTGCTTATTTATAGGGGGTGGATGCCACCCCCTCTTAGGGGGTGGCACTTAAAAATATATATGTATATTGGAGTAGAAGTAGAATAAAATTTTAAGAAGAAAAGATTCTATGCAATTTTAGTTTTAGTTGATAGTTTTTCGTTATAACGACTTCAAAATTGCGATTTTAGCTTAAAAAAAATAGGTTTTCGTAAAGCGGCTTTCGTCAAGTATCTCGAAAAGTATTACTTTATCGAAAAAATGTTACAGACCAATTACGGAAAGTACAAACTGGGAATTAATTATATTTTTTGTTCATTGATGTATGATTAATAACTTCGGAGATATGTAAGTTTATATTTGTGATCCACATGTTCATAAGATAATTATTTAGAGTGAGAGTTAAATCTCTCAGAAACTGCGACACCTACGTCAAGGATGCTAATAGGTAGAATAATAGGCTATTAATTAAGCTTTCGACCATTTTTTTATTTGTTTCCGTAGCGTAAAAGACAAAGAAGTTATGACCAAAGCAAAGTGCGTGTACACATTTTTTTAATAACAACGTCGCCATTTTGTTACTGTAATTAACCAGTAATTAAAAAAAGGGAATTTCAAACACTGTTTCTCATTAATATATGGCATGACGTAAATGCTCAAATTTTTTGGTTTGTATACAGCCGTTGCTTTAGAATAAAATACAGTTTAAACTATAAAGGTATTTTCGATAAAACGTAGTTTTTTTTCCTTTTTCAAATATCTCAATAAATATTAGTTTTATTGAAAAATGGTAGAGACCAAAAATAAAGCTCATAAATTGATAATGAATTTCGCTTGTTTATTTATTTACATAGATTTAATAGTTTCGGAGATATGAAAATTTACAAATGGCGTCCGAACGTTTATAACACGAAAAATGCAGTTTAAATGTTAAATATCTCAGAAATTGTGAAAAGTCACGCATGCTAAGAAATGAAATTAAAGACAATTAATTGCGCTTTCAAATTATTTTTTACTTGTTTCTGTAGCATAAGAGAAAAAGAAGTTATGACGGAGAAATTTGCGTATTTATATTTTTTTATATAAGAAGGTCGCCATTTTGTTACTCTAATTAGCCAATAATTTAAAAAAATTATCTCAAATACAGTTTTTCGTTAAGATGTAGCATTACCTAGATGCTCTTTTGCTCAATTAAAGCACTTGCTTTAGAAAAAAATGCATTTTAAACTTTAAAGGTAATTTAGAAACACTTAGATACCAAATAATATCTCCGAAATTATTAATCCTACATCAATAAACAAAAAATATAATTAATTCCCAGTTTGTACTTTCTGTAATTGGTCTGTAACATTTTTTCGATAAAGAAATACTTTTCGAGATACTTGAAAGCCGTTTGGAAGTACTTTTTTTAAGTTAAAATCGCAATTTTGAAGTCGTTATAACTTAAAAACTATCATTTTTTGTGAAAAATTGCATAGAACCTTTTCTTCTTAAAATTTGATTCTATTTCAGCTCCAATAAATATATATTTTTAAGTGCCACCCCTTGAGAGAGGGTGGCATCCACCCCCTATAAATTAGCAAGCCCGCGCACAATATAGAAACTTTTCTGTTAAGCATTTACTATTATACTGCCAAAAATGAACGAAATCCGTTCAATATGACATTATTCCGAAGTTAAAACCTCTACTTACTGTACTATAAATCTGTCCAGTAAATTTTTGTGTAGTAGACTCTACTTCTGATTGGTAACTTAAATGACAGTCAATATAAATTCGGAAATATTTAAAAGTTTCTACTGCTTTAATTCCAATATTTTCTTTGAACCTTTGTACAGTATCGGAAACTGTTTCTTTTGGGTACGACAATAAGAGCAAGCGAGAGCAGCAACTCTTAAAGGGCTGTGTCACTGTTTGCTTCTGCTAGAGTACTGGTAGACCTCTTTTTTGTGGACGGTCGGTTAATACCGCAATGCCAAAGAAAGGACTTTCCGATACTGTAGACTACAAGCCCATCGTAATTTTTAAGAGGTCAAATGACCCAGCCTGAATTATATTCAGTACGATGCTGGTATATGAAACCATAACTTTAGGCACCATGCTGTCACTTTTGGTCGGTACAGGTGAGTACACAGGTAAATTGAATTTTCCATCCAAAGTGCGCTCTTCAGACAAAATATTCTAGTATGGCATTCCTCATGTTTGACAGTTCATAAAAAAAATTCTCAAAAGTATAAGGCTATGTCGCTCTGAACCGAGTTAAAAATTTATGTGGTTTGGCTCTATCGGATATAGAATCTAGCAAGGTCATAAATAAACCGCATGATGTAAGAGACCTTGCAGAAATGCACAGATTACGAAGACTTTCGTGATCTCTGATACACACACGGACGTGCAGGTTAGACCAAATTAGATGGGATTTGAAGTATTCTCTAAATCTATGGCAGATAGACAAAAACCAATACAGGTGTCCTTAGTTTGATTTTCGAGAAACAAACAATGGCGCGAACCGCGATCGTCTATCTAGTTACAGAGCGTTTTTGGAAAATTGGCATTTTTGGATGACTTCTATATCTCAATTACCAAGTGTCGAATCGAAAATCGAGAAACACATTCTTAAAGTATTTTTTTGAGCAGAATCCGTTGCTGATAAGAAGAAAATTATGCATGACTCTATTTTCGAGATATAGACATAACTTGTGTTTTTTTAACTGGAACACCCTGTAAATTATTTCATTATTTGATCACAACTTAAATTAGTTAACCAACGATATATCATATATCATATTTATGTCTAGAAAAAGTGGTTAATGAGGTCATTTAGTCAAATTTAATATTGCACTTTTTATTACAATAGGGTGTTTTCACTTTTTTTTTTAAGTCGAAAAATACAAAATACTTGTGGCAAATAGCTGAATCAATTTTTCGGCAAAAAATTTTTTTTTATAATTCTAAAAGCAATATAAATTCAAATTAAATATTTCCCGCCAAAAAAGACAAATCTAGTATTACTGGTCATCTGTGACGTCACTGCCTATATACGTCAATGAATATAAAATCTAACTTTACTTAATGACTTTTGTTGTTATTGTAAATTGTAAGTCAGAAACATGAGTAGTGCACCAAATAAGTGGTGTTTTGTGCCAAGGTGCAGAAATACTTCAGTAAATGCTCCAAATAAAAAGTTCCCAAGTGTTCCTATAGCGAATTATTCACGAAAAGTGAAATGGTTTAAAACAGCGAGGCGCGATTTTCCCAAATCGAAATCGACATTTATTGTTGTGAAGATTATTTTAATGTAAGTATAATTTATCATTTCTCATCATGGTAAAAGTTAACCGATGATAGCTAGATGGATTAAGATTACCTTCGATATTATAAATAGATCATATATACTTACCATAAAATTATGCTTGTAATGATATGAGATTTATTTTGAATTGAAAGTAATTTATTATAGCTTCTAGTATTATTGAACATTTTTAATGAAATTTTGCTAGGTTATGATTATTATTAATTGAAATGACCAATATATCAAGCGATGCATGTCATGGCTAGTGATATTCGACGTCACAAAGATATAAAAATACTTGTTTATTATTTTCAGCTTGAGGAAGTCATGGAAAATTACATTCGATACAAACTTATGGGAGAAAAAATGATTCTGAAGGAAGATGTAGTCCACACATATTTAACTGCCAACCAGACAGAAAAGGAGCAGCGCCTGCACCAAAACGATCTCTTAAATATTTAGAATCTCACTCTGTAATAGATCATAATTTGATTGCCCACACAGACAGTGTTATTGTTATTGCATGTGCTGTTATTAATTTACAACCTTCCATCATTAAATAAAGTAGTTTGTGTAGTAAATATGAAACTGTAGTTTTCCCCTATAAAGAAAAAAATCAAAATACTATTAATACAAATTTTGGCTTTTATTATTCAGATAGACATATTTTCAATATATATGTTATATTAGATTTAAGAATGTTACGTATTAATATTTTATATAAGTCCCTTATCAAATAGTTCGCATAAGTAATTCAATACCAGTGCTGATAATCACGTAACTTTAATCCAAATCTTTTCGTTATCTCTTATAATTTAATATCATCATCCTTTAAAATCACGTACAGTTTGGATTACTCTGCGAACCGCAAATTATTCAAAATTATTGTTAACTCAACATAAGATAAACAAACATTATAAATATGACTGAACGACCATAAGCCGTCAGTTAGCATTCTACCGTTAAACTCAGTAGTTCATAGTTTCAAGCTTATTTTATCATTTTAAGAACGTTATATGTTCTAAGTATTATACGTACTTATACCCAGTAGTGTTAAGTGTAATAAGTACACAAAAATAATAATAATAATAACCTGTAAACTTTAAATAATAAAAAATTGTTTTTAAAAAGTGATTATCTTCAAGTCAAATCTAACAATTGGCGCAGTCGGTAGGATCCGCAAAACACGGTCAGAACAAGGAACCTGAACCTAACTGGCAGTGGTGGATCAAATCCTTCAACGGAAAAAACGAACCAAGATCCCTTCAAGAAGAAACAAACACGCAAGAAATAAAAATATTAAGAAGCAATCACGCGAACAACGAACGACAGATCTCCACACACTCTCATGAAACCACTAATGTAAGTACATTTAACTTTGAATCATTAAGTGCATCGAAAGTGTTAAATTTTTCCCTCGTTAATATTTTTCGCGAACCGTCAGTTCTATTATTCAATCTTCCCCTTTTCCCAATTTAATCAAATCCTGTAAAAATGCCAAACGACCAAGAGAGACGTCAACTCGAACAAGACGAACTTCAAGACGAACTTCAACTCGAACAAGACGAACGTCAACTCGAACAAGACGAACGTCAACTCGAACACGACGTACGTCAATTAGAACCCTACAAGCTATCAGAAATTTTTTCAATAGTCCCCGAATTCGATGGTGACCAAATCTTTTTGAATACCTTTCTTAACGCTTGCGATCATTCGCATGGCATGGCCATTGGTGACTAGCAAACGCTGCTAACCTTGCATATTAAAAATAATCTCCGCGGACGAGCAGCACAATTAATTAATTCGAGAAATCCAGCGACTTGGGCTGAAATTAAACAGCTTCTATCAGTTCATTTCGGAGATTCACGCGACTTAACGTCTCTAATACAGGACCTGCAGCGTATCAAGCAACTTCCAAATGAATCTGCCCTAACCTTCTTTTCCCGTCTGCAAACCCATAATGCTAAAATGCATGCTGCAGTACAGAAATCGCGTTTAACCGTAGAACAAAAAACCGCCCAGTCTCAACTCGTCGAGACGATGACCATCAGGTGAAGCTGCAAAAACGAGATATAATGGTGAGAAGAAAAGTCCACAATCTTTCACTTTTTAAGTTTCAATTTTCCTCCACAACGGCCACCACCTTCTCTAAATTGCGGCCCCTTTCCGTATATTTATTATCCCTTATTTTGTATGCACCTACTATAGACTCGACAGCTAGCGACACAATTTCTCTGACATTTTATTTATTTATTTATTTGATTATAAAAATCACTGCGCTTTTTACTACTCTCAGAAGCAAATTTCACAAAAAGTTTATAAACTGACAAATTTGCAAATTTGTCTTGAACCATACATCTGAATTATATTTCATTATTTGTCCACCGAGAAGATTTTGTATCCTAATATTTAATAATTCTTGTCTAACGGTGCTCTGGGCAAATTCTTCCTTTTACAGTACATAATGAGTCTTCTGGTTTCAACTCCACATACCCAATAGCACTATTCACGTTTTTCTCGAGATGAGCTGCAAATAAACATTTAATTATATCTAGCACAGATTATTAATTCTACTTTCTTTTTAGGTTATGTTGTTAATATAAATAATCGTAAATAAACCAAATTAAATATAACATAATAATGTGTAATAATACGAAAACTAAATCATAAATTTAATAACTCTATTAGGCTCAAGCTGCAAACAACTAATTCGTTAATTTATTTTAAATACTTACTGCTGCTGCTTTTACGCCCTTCAACTCGGTTGAATGAAATCGATCATCATTTTTAATACGTAAAAATACTTAAACTGGATAAATTGTTCGTAGAAGCTTTCACAAAATTGTCAGTAACCATTTTTCAATTTCTTTAATTTGTGAGAAACACTAGAAAGTAGAAACAGGTTTCAAAATGCGTTTATGCTTTCATATTTATGTATTACTTCATATTAATGCATCATTTGAAGTGAACTGTTATATATGGAAAACACCCTATTGTGCGAAGTAATCATCAAATAATTAATACACTGAAAATATGAGCTCGATCCGATATGAAGTTTCAGAAATATACTGTTTTAGAATCTAATTCTTCATAAACCGAGACGGTCGAATCGCTGACGTAATTGTCTCCACAGTCCTACCTCGCTTACCTAATAGGCGTCTGAAAATAAGGAGTACGCCACCTGGTGGTCTATAGTATAACTAATTATGGGCTTTTCTGTCATTGTCTCTTTAGTGTACGATGATATCAACAATAAGTAAAATGATAAACTGAGATGCTAAGTTATTAAAAATATGATAGCGTGTAAAGGGGCTATACAAGATATAATTTGCTGGAGCCAACCTAGTCGGTATCCTTTGTAGATTGCAGGGACAACTCGTGAAAGTTGAGTTGTACTGCAATGTTCAAAGTATACCCTCTTTAATGTAGACACCTTTAACCAGGCATTGAGAGGGGAAAAGCTGGTGCAAATAAATAACCGTGGTCCGAGTAGAAATAATAATAACCTGGACAATCACACATTGTAAGTGAAATTTTTGAAATAAGTAAATATATGTAATTTCAGTATATTTATGAAAGTAATATATACTATTGCACCATGCACTATTATGTTTTACCTCTGAATATTTCTATTTCATATTTTACAAAATACTGTTTCATTTATTTTACTTAAAGAATTAATAAATGTCTTTTCAGTTATATTCACTGTACCACTAATTTCATAGGTAGGTATTTGAATCTGAGACACTTGTTTGTGAACATAGAGCATACACCTTTATTAAGTTTTGTATTGAATATGGATTGTACCACACAAAATAATATGTCCTGCATTTAAAACATATTCCCCTTCATACACACACTTAGAATTTTTACATTTTTAGTGCTTCCCAAATGTTCCATACGTTGCAATATGCTTAACCTAAATGTCACTCACGTTTCCAGAAAGAAAAGTGATTTAAACTACAACTGTACATAAATTTAAAGAAATATTTTAGTTTATTAATATTTAACTAGCCAGACACCGTTTATGTCGAAGAAACTGTACTTTTCAAGGGAAAAACTAGATAACCTAAAAAAATATGAATTTTGCTGAATAATGCCATTAACATATTGCAAATCACTTACAACAAAATCTTGCAAACCTTTAGGTCATATATTATTAATGTTATTAATTTTAATGCCAAAAATAACAATAAACAGAAAGAAATCAATATGAGTATTCGCCACATAAATAAACAAAAAGCCTATAATTAGTTCGCGAGTTCTCCACTTTGGCGCTGGCATATTAAATTCAGACGCCTATAACCTTGCCCACCGCAATCGAATGTCAGTGTTAGTATTATAGTACAGTACCTAGAAATTTTCGTCGAAAACCCGACATATAAATATACTCGTATTATCAAAAGTACGATACCGCGGCGCCCGTACCATGTCGATATGGAAATAGACTTGTAGTTGATCCGCATCGTAAATCACACGCCGAAATTCGAAAATTAAACTCGACACGAACGTATCAAAATTGACATTTTTTACATTTTTCTATTAACCTACATGTTATACCTTTTATATATATTTCTTATCTGAATAAGAGATGAGGGTATTAATTTCTTATGCCGGATCTCCGACTACTAAGCAAGCAGGTCAGTTACGTCTACGTCTCCCGATGCGATAGAGACATTGACGTCACACAGCTATAACATGAAAGCGCCACGTGTTGATATGTTCTTGATTAATTTTAAAGCCTATTAGTACAGTCATTTGGTAGTTTTACCTGGAAAGTTTGCCGGGAGTTTTGAAAATTGGTGATTTTATAAATGTCGATGTGCTCTTCCCGAATTTCTACTTTGTCACCTCGTATCTTTGCCGCTTCCGCCGCCATATTGAAAAGTTGGCGCCTAAAAACTGTTTTTTGACAATATATCCTTTCCGATTCATTTTACGATAAAAACAGTTATATAATAAATTAAACTAGAGAAAATTTCCCATAATTTTTTTGATAACTTTTTTTTGAAAATGAATAGTTTTAGCATACAAGCGCCGCAAAATCTACTACAACATGCGTTTTGGCCAAAAAACTAATTTCCACACCACCATGAGATAGAGTAAATGGCGCGTTTTTTTATCGTGGTATCCCCAGTAGGCCTAATCCACATGTAATGCATTATTCCAAAATTTAGCGCATTCTCCTTCGCTTCGCTGTTCTTGATGGACCAGGTGTTGTGAGTTCATCGTCTTCAATCAAAACGTCACAGATAGAAATTTCATCTACATCATCCGCGATGGGATTATCAGTTTCACTGTAATCCTCTTCGTCCTCGATTTCATCATACGTTTGCTCGAGTTTGTTCCGTTTCTTCCTCTTCATCCTCTGATCTTGTGATGGAATTTGCAAATTATAACAAGTACCACTACAATTCGTGCATGTAACGGAGCACTTTAATCCAGTCTTTCTGCAACCACAGGCTTCCTCACATCCCTTTTTGCATTTGCAAGAAATAAGTTTTAACAAGGTTTCCGGAGCTGGGGGCTCGAGTGTGGTGACAGGAATTATCCCATTATTGTTTCTTTCCCATCCCCATTGCTTTGCATTTTGTTCATTCCCATACCACTGCTGAAACAAATGTTGTCGTGCTGCTGCTTCTGTTGGTGGTAGCGATGCAATAATAAACTTATTTTTATATACTGATTTTTTGAAGCATGCATCTTTATAGTATTTTAACGACATACTTTTCATACCTTTCTCACCACTGTAACCGTACAATGCAACAAGGAAACGTTCTCCAGCTTTAGCAATGATCTCTGGATCAGCCTTTGGGTTTTTGAATACCTGGATAACCTCGTTTAGTTCTGGATTTTTTCGGAGTATAATGGTATAATGTATAATAAGCTAGGTATATTAGGAAAAAATGGAGGTTCAGAAGAATGTTTTGCTATAGTTTTGATTTTCTCACCCTCTATGTTTTTTGGGCCAGTGAATATGAATTTGAAGTTTGCAGGCAAAAATTTGGCCCGGAACTTTGTTTTTTTGGCACTTTTTGCCCAAATTTTGCCACTTTTTTTAGTTTTTGGCCTATATCTCAGAAAGGAAGCGTTTTTTCGACAAGCCCATTCCATTCAAAATTAAAGTAGATAAAATTTCCTGCATTTTTCATATATCACTTTTTCTTGTAAGGCTATAATAATTCCACCTCTAGAGTTCGCCAAAAAAAAACATTTCCGGACCCAGTATACCTTACATGAATAATGAATATAGGGAAAGTAATTGAAAAAATGGAGACAAACGAATGAAATGCAGTTATTACTAAAGTAGTTATGTACAGTGTATTATAGTCAGTAGTACAATATATATTCATATCATTATAATAATAAATGTTGCGAATGATGAATGTCGCTGCCGTCATAAATTGGACTGCCTTAATCATCTGGAACAAACAGGAGATGTTATTTTATGGATTTATTGATAGACGAGGTGAGTAGTAATCTGCACATGTTTACTGTTGAAGTGCCAAAATTTGGGCAAAGAGTGCCAACAAAACAAAGTTCCGGTCCAAATTTTTGCCTGCAAACTTCAAATTCGTAATCAGCGACCCAAAAAACATGGAGGGTGAGAAAATAAAAACTATAGCACTTTCCTCTGAGAATCCTAATATGCCTAGCCTATAATGGTTTGAGGCGCTCGTACGCTAAAACTATTAATTTTACAAAAAAAAAGGTGTTAAAAAAATTATAGAAAATTTTCTCTAGTTTAATTTATTATATAACTGTTCTTATCGTAAAATGAATCGGAAAGGAGATATTGTCAAAAAACAGTTTATAGGCGCCGTTTTTCCAATATGGTGGCGGGAGAGGCAAAGACACGAGGTGGCCAAGTAGAAATTCGGAAAGAGCACATCGAAATCTAAAATCACCAATTTTCAAAACTCCCAGAAAACTTTCCAGGTAACCTCTGTTTTGAGCACCAAATGACTGTATTATATAGAGATCCTAGAAAATTCTTTTTTTTGCATTTCACTTTAGAATTAATAGATCTTTCAGAAAATGTAATAAACAAAAATGCCAAATGAGCCCATTTTCGAAAAAATTAGTATATTAAATTTGTGAGGAGGCCATCGAAAACTATTAACAACAACACTTCTTATAACATAAAATAATTTTGCCAAAGATAGGAAACACTAAACTACAATAAATGTTCAAATTGTCTTCTATTGACATCTATACATATTTATCGCATTTCTAATAGTTATTGAGAAGGTCATGGTAAAAAAAAGAAAATCGAAATAATCGTAATGTCGAAAATTAATTTGTGAGTTAATTGTGAGTGAACATTCTTAAAAATTGGTCAATTTAGTAATGATGAAAAATATGATATGATTAAGTGTTTTATAGAATGCGGAGAAGATTCATTAGCTCCCGAGATTTATTTTAATAGATAATTGATAAATAGCAAAACATTGTGCCAGAAGTGCCACCTAAACAATACTTCTAGATATCCAGATAAGAGACGGCCAGAAAAAAAGTATTCAAAAGACTACAACAAAATTTAAAAGAGTTTAGATCATTTGTAAGACCTCGAGCAAAAATATAAAATAAAGCAGGTAGAGAAGCTGTAGAAAATATTGTTTTAGAAACTGTAAGAGAAAATCCTAATATATCGTCTAGCGAAATACAGAAAAAATTAGGAATCCCAGAAACAACAGCGTTGCGTTGCTTAAAAAAAATTAGGATTAGTCACTATCTATACCCAAACGACTTTCAAAGGCATCTCGATTTTTGCCAGTGGTTTTTGCGTCAGTGCAATGAAGTGCCAGGATTTGAAGGAACGATGATATGGACAGACGAGGCTCATAAGCAGTGCTGGAATTTTTAATCGGCTTAATAACAACCATTGGGCTCACAAAAATCCGCACGTAACCGCTACAGTTAATCATCAAGGACAATTTGGATTTGGTGTTTGGTGTGGTTTTATTGGATACCAAATAATAGGTCTTCATTTTCTTCATGGTAATTTGAATACCGAAAATTTTGTTAACTTTCTACGATAAGAAATAGAGCCTGTAAGAATATTTCAGATATCAATTTACCAGCACGATGGTGCTCCGGGTCATACGTCAAATAAAATGAAACACGAAATTATTTCAATGCTCAATTTGAGGAGGATTGGATAGGTATCTATATATCACTCAGGACTTGTTTATCAATGTTTAGTTAGATAAGTTAACTAACAGAATAACTAATCGAGGTTTAATTTTTAAACCAGGTTTAACTTGCGTCTTATTGCACCGTGCTTTATTGTTTGTGGTTTACTTAAGTTGATAGTTAGCTTGTGATTTTAGGGAATTTGGTATTCTGCTAACTTCTCTTTCAAAATTATAACCTTATTTCTGTCAACTATTGTCAAATATTTGTTCTTTTCAGAAAAAACGTGAATCTGCGTGTGTACATTTTTGCTACTAGTTATCTGTTTACAAGATCTTTATAAATATGGAAAACCATAATAAAAATAAAAGATCAAGATCTGATCAATTTTTCATTAGTTTAAAATCTTTTGCTTATAATATGGCGACAGAATGCAAGAATGTATTAGAAAATAAACAAGCAAATAACGAAACGTCTCAAGAAAAGGCAAATATTTGTTAATAAAAATAAAAAATGAAAATTTACTAAAAATTGAGGTTATGCACCACATCGACGACTGCGCAGGAATTGCGATTAAATTTAATCGCCCTTTAAGCGGCCAACTTTGGGGGTTTAAGTTAACGCAAGTTTAAGCTAATTTAATCAAGGATTAGAGAACGGTGCAAAGCAAATTTTAAATTTAACGGAGGTTTAACATTAATCCTCTATTAAACAATACGGTGCAAACGGCCGTAAATGGATAACTAACAGTTGATTTAGCTAACTGGACATTAATAAACACAAAGTAGTTTAGATATTGTTTAATTTTTAAGAAATAATGGTCCTATTTTGTGGCCAGCTAGATTTCCCGATATAACCCCTGCCGAATGAAATTTGCACTGAATATTTTCTAATGTTTAAACATTTAAACACTCTTCCTTGATGATGTTACGTTTTCTTAAATCAAATAAATTATTGTAAAATTATGGAGTTGAATTTGCCCAGTAGCAACAGAAGTGAATAAAACAACAGTCATAAAGGATATAATATTAAGGTTTCTAGAACAGTGAAACAATGGCCACGTTTAGGGAATACAACTGCTGAGAGTAATCACTCAACCTGATTATTTTTCGATTTTAGTCAATTGTTGTGGGTTCGCTAAACGGTGTAAAGGATGTTGCTAAATGTCACTACAGTTGAGGTTATGTCAAAGAAAATCTGTATGATACCTGGTGAATGTCATAATGTTAAAACGGTTCAATAACTTAGTATTTGGTGAATGCGATATTGATTGGTTCATTTACTTCGAAATACTTTTCGGAAGACGAAATTGATCTGCTTGATGAAAGAAAGAGAGGTTAAATTTCACCGCTGACTACACTCAGCGTTGTCGTTTAGGGAACTGCTGCTCTCAACTGTTTCCAACCATTCCACTCCCTAAACGCACCCATTGTTTTTTATTTTCACCTATATTTACTTGTCCAGTGAACTGTTGGGATAGTTCCCGGTGAGCTAGGGACTTGAAATTTGGCATGTAGGTAGGTAGGGTGTACCTTCCCAATCCACAGAAAAATCAAAAATTTGTAAAATTTAAGTGGCGGCTACAATATGGCGCAAATCTATATACAGGGTGCACCACATAAAACTCCCCAAGCTTGTAACTTTCTTATTTTTTAAGCGACGACCATGTTGGACGCATCAAATTGTAGATATTTTTAATGCATTTAAACATGTGTACAGAGTGATTTTAAAAAAAATTTTTGAAAAAATTGTTAAGAAGAAAATTATTTAGGTATTATCGAGGGTATTATGCAAATCACAACTTACACACTTTATTATTTATTATGAAAATACCTACTTTCTGTATATTATTGCCCTAATCTGGGTACGCTAATATACTAGTTAGGTAAATACTTTAAAACAGAAGCTAATACTAACGAAGAATTGAATTACATGATAGGATTCTTAGCATTTTAAAGCAAAAAATATATTGAAAATACTTAAATCATTTATTCAAATTTAGACATTCGCACTTTTTTTTAATATGAAATTATTTACTTTCTGTATATTGATCAGGAATCCTATCATGTAATTCAATACTTCGTCAGTATTAGCTAGAAGAGAAATCGTTTATTATTATTATTATTATTATTATATTAGCGTGACCTGATTAAGGTACCAATATACAGAAAGTAGATAATTTCATATTAAAAAAAAGTGCGAATGGCTAAATTTGAATAAATGATTTGTATTTTCAATATATTTCTTGCTTTAAAATGCTAAGAATCCTATCATGTAATTCAATAATTCGTCAGTATTAGCTAGAAGAGTAGTTGTATTGAATGATTCTCCAATAATAAGTGTTTTAAAGTATTTACCTAACTAGTATATTAGCGTGCCCAGATTAGGGCAACAATATACAGAAAGTAGGTATTTTCATAATAAATAATAAAATGTGTAAGTTGTGATTTGCATAATACCTAAATAATATTCTCTAATTATGATAAAAGCAAATAAATGAAAAATAATTAATTGTAAGAAAAACTTAATTTCGTTGAATATTTTTTTACCTCACCCTGTACATGAACTGCGTTAATGTTCCCTTATTAAAGTTTTAATTAGCTTTAATTTATGTTATTACATCATATTCGAAATTCTTTTTGGTTTTAGAAAAAGAAATTAAAAACAGTCTTTCAGATTCCAAACTGATTTTTTTTAAAACCACTTCAAAACAGCAACAAGAAACAAAAGAAATAAATATTTTTAAAAACAAACTTATATTTAAAAAATGTACTATATAGGAAATTGCAAAATTTTTGTTTTTTAAAATTTTTTATTTTAATAGCATAAATTAAAGCTAATTAAAACCTTTATAAGAAAACATCAACACAGTTCATGTAGGTACAGGGTGAGGTAAAAAAATATTCAAAGAAATTAAGTTTCCTTTCTTAATAATTTTTTTTTAAATTTTTTATTGAAACACTCTGTATGCATGCTTAAAGGTTTTTAAAATGTCTAACATGGTTATCTCTACAAAAATAAAAAAGTTACAAGTCTGGGGAGTTTTAAGTGGCACACCCTGTATATGGAAGGGATTATCTGCATTAAAATGTAAACGCTGCCAGAATGGTATTGTTTCAAAATTTCCTCTCTCAATTGTTTCTATTTGTTGCAATTTTAAAAATTGATCGAGAAGTTCGTACATCTATTTTTTCGCAATTTCATTTTGAACAATTTCTTTTTATTACGATACGAGCTACACAACCAGAGATATTTAAGAAAAACTGCAAAAAACACAATTTTGAATATTCTTTTGTTTCAACAAATAATGACTTCCGGGACTAGGATTTTTTTTTCCAAAACTTTT
The DNA here is from genome assembly GCA_936432065.2 of Rutpela maculata. Lineage (NCBI taxonomy): Eukaryota > Metazoa > Arthropoda > Insecta > Coleoptera > Cerambycidae > Rutpela > Rutpela maculata. Next base: position 87,436,739 of record OW386293.2, read on the forward strand.
TCTTACACTCCTTGTGATGATTACAAAACGTTCCAGTAAAAAAATTGCTCTAGTAAGACAATGAGCAAGATGCATGAATTTTAAAAATGCATTAATTTATTATTTTTTCATTATACATATTATATAAGCCGAGTATATAATAAAAGGAAACTATAAAAAAAGTTATTTTGTAAAAAAAAATCATTTTAAAATTCAAATTTTATCGGAACAAAACCACGTGACTATAAACGGTACTGATGTCATCTGGCATAACGTTTTAGTTTCATCCATAGACCGCAGATTTCTAAATTCACCGGTGGAGCGCATCAGTAAGAAATAACATTATATGATTGGCTAATTTGAAAAACACAGCCAATCAGCTTCGTATTTTATCCACACAGCGGTAAATTTAGAAAAGTACGGAGACAAGTGACAAGTTTGATAGCTTTGACAGTTTACATCTGCTAGTGCTGAAATATTAAATTGTGTTTTTACAATTAATTATTTTTTATTTATTTGCTTTTATCATGATTAGAGAATATTATTTAGGTATTATGCAAATCACAACTTACACACTTTTTATTTATTTTAAAGTGTTTTCCTAAGTAGTATATTAGCGTGACCCGATTAAGGCACCAATATACAGAAAGTAGATAATTTCATATTAAATAAAAAAGTGTGAATGATTAAATTTGAATAAATGATTTAAGTATTTTCAATATATATATTTTTTTTTCTTTAAAATGCTAAGAATCCTATCATGTAATTCAATACTTCGTCAGTATTAGCTAGAAGAGTAGTTGTTTTGATTGATTCTCCAATAATGAGTGTTTTAAAGTATTTACCAGACTAGTATATTAGCGTGCTCAGATTAGGGCAACAATATACAGAAAGTAGGTATTTTCATAATAAATAAAAAGTGTGTAAGTTGTGATTTGCATAATACCTAAATAATATTCTCTAATTAAATTGTGTGTTAATTAAATGTTAAATTTTAGTCGGCTGACCTTTAAATATCGATTTGTTTATTTTTGTAAAAATTATTAGTGTATTAATTTATCTAAGTGGTAAAAATGACGAACAGCGACTTTGTGCAAGCTCAAAGTGACAATTTGCCGAAAATCGACGTGTTTATGATGAGCAATTTTTTGGTAATAATACCGATTATATCAGTGCAGAAATTGGAGGTGGAAAAGCGACAAGGATGCATCATTCATTGTTCGTAACAATAAATTTGTTTACGCTCACTTGTATCCTTTTACTGTAGTTAGATTTAGATACCTAACCTCAGAATACGCAAACATAATGCATTATTTTAATATTTTTATCAACATTAACTATTGTTTTTCGTCTCAGATTATATAACTTTTTTATATTAAATAGTTTGCCACCACTAAGTATGTAGATTAAATATCTGTTGAAAATAATACTAATAAACATTGCCAATGCTAAATGCCGGATGACGTCACACGCAAATGGCGGGAAACTTGCTTCGTTTGAACGTGTCTAAATTCTCAGCGAAACTAAATTATTTTTTTATCCTTTAATTCCGATAAAAAAAAATAAAAAATACATAGAAAATAACGCTTTTTAGTGATCTATTATTCGGTGATGTCAAAAAAATTTATGCATTTTGCTCATTCCCTGCATATTTTAGTTTTACGTCACTATTAGAAAACTGTTCCAATGCATGTAAATTACAACGTTTGCTTTTTCTCATTTATTTATTTATTTATTTATTTTCCTGATTATCTCACACACTATATCCGAATAAACAAGTAAACGATGTCTATTTTGGTATTACTTCCTTCCACATTGTTAGGTTTACAGATGGCAATGAACGGCAGCACACAACGAGGTTGCTAAAAATTATATATTATTATTAAATAGATATATAGACAAACGGATAAACGAACGAACATATGCGAAACCGCAAAAAAGGATTACGTCCTTGTAATCAGAGAGCCAGCGGTAAAAATAGTTACGTCATTTCAGTAAGAAAATATTCCAGATGAGAATTTATATTATTCAGTATTTTTACACACAATTCACGATCTCATAAATAAGAAAAAGCACGTTTTAACTCTTCGGCAAATATATCCCGGCCATAGAGAAATACTGGAGCGGACCTGGAGAGAAAATGAGTTTTGAAACCAACTTTTTAAAAAAATTTTTTTCATAATTCGGTTACACGCGTTCTCTTTTATCGTGTCAGCAAGTTAGTTCAGCTTAATCACACGAGATGGGGCAGGAATTCGCATTTAAAATTCGCAAAAACACGTTTCTTTACGATAACTTTGTTATTATTGACTTGACGGAAAAAAAGTTACATCAAAAATTGAAGACCACGCGGAAGCGCATAGTATGGTTAATTTTTTTTCAAATCGGTCTGTAACTTTTCGTAAAACTTTTTTTTAAATACACGTTTTTTTGCCGTAACGCTAATATACAAAAAAAGAAATACCTTAATTTTTTTACGAAAAAAAGTTAGAGTTAGGGGGCTGAGAATTTTTTGAGGTAGGTGAAATATATAAGAATTGATGGAATCGGAGGATGGAGGTAGTGGGCTAATTAGGGGAGGGGGAGGAGGTAGGTAAAGGAAAATTATTCAACTCTCCCGAACTTTTTCCCTGTCGTGCGATTTTGAAAAACCAAAATGGAATTTGTTCGCTGTTATCTCTAGTATTTAACTTATTAATTTTTTTATTTTTTTCAAATAAACAAATTTGTGGGAGAGGAAAAACTTTTTGCATTTTTTTTTTTCGCGTTTTTTTACGTAGGAAAGGGTTCAGAGGAGGAACTTTTTACAGGTAAGTGAGGACCTTTTTTTATCTTTATTTAAAAAAAAACTTTCGCAATCCAAGCAATAGGAAAGGGGGCATAATGCGTTTGCGGGAATAAAGGAAAAGGGATAGGGACTTCGGACCTTGATATTCGGCAATATAAATATTTTTTCCATTTTAATATTTTGTCAATTTACCCTTTAGGAATTATTAAACTGCCGCAATGGCAGTTTATAAATAAGGTGCACTATTACTATAGTGTACATATTGCACATACCTTTGATCCGGACGAGTACTTTAACAACTAAGTTGGCGTTATAACATTAAAAATGCTTAGAACAAACATAATTTGTTTTTTAACAAAATCGATTGGTAAATAAAAAGTTATTAATCATTTACAATTTAAAAGAAATTGTTTTCTGATTTTTTAAATTTGTAATTGAATAGAATTTTTTTTAATGCTATTTCATATCGTTTATTTATATATTTAACTAATAGTGACATTATATTAGCAATATTATCGCTTTCGGAAATAGGATATGGTGGTGTAATTGGTAGAATTATAGCTTGAAATCCAAGGATCGCAAGTTTGAAACACAGGCAGGTTATTATAGATGTACTTGCTCCTTTTTACTTTTTTTTATACTGACAAGCGTTTTATCAAATAAGTCGTCAATATAAGATTTAAAATGTCCAAAAATTAGCATTTCCAAAAAACTGAGAAGAGTATTCTAAAGAATGTGCAACAATTATATAAAAATTTAAACATATCGGCGAGGAGCATTTTTACTCAAGTTTTTTAAGTTTTTAATTTACCAACCATTTTTAGAGATTGAAGAGGGAATATATTCAAAACTTATTTAATGATAAAGAAATCATAAAGAACGTGACTTAGAGCGAGTTAAACGGAAAATAATTGTTTTATATATCCAATAGACACCTAAAACTAAAAAAATGGGCCGTGAAAACTTGTGACGGCGTTAAATAATTTATATTAAGTTTAATATTTAATAAAGGTAGATTGATAAAATATTACCATGGAAAAAGATTTATATTGCCGAATATCAAGTTCCGAAGTCCCTATACCTTTTCCTTAACCCTTTATTCCCGCAAACGCATTATGCCCCCTCCCTTCCTTCCTATTGCTTGGATTGAGATATATTTTTTTCTAAATAAAGACAAAAAAGATCCTCACTTACCTGTAAAAAGTTTCTCCTCTGAACCCTTTCCTACGTAAAAAAAACGCATTTGAAAAAAATGCAAAAAGTTTTTGCTTTCCCACAAAGGACCCAGGAACAAAACCCATGAAAATGTTGATTCGGTGGAATCGGCTGAAATTTTAGTATTTTGTAGTTCAAGTCATGCTGATCAAAAGTTCTTATCACATCAAGCCAATCCTATGGACAGTTTTTGAGATACAGCTTGTCAAAGTTAGGTAATTTGCTTAATTTTAGACATTCAAGAACTTTTTACTCCTAAACTATTACCTTTAGCAAAAAATTGCAAGGGTCGAAATATTTTTGTTCTAGTCCAATAAAGCTCAAGAATTTTTTTCAGAATTTTTTTATCAATTTTTAGGTTAGGTGAAATATATAATATATATGACATATTTCGGAATGCTTCGGTGGGATTGGCTGAAACTTTGCTATTTTGTAGTTAAAGTCATGCTGATCAAAAATTCCTATTGCACTGAATCTATTCTATGAGTGGTTTTCGATCCAGGAGTGCCTGAAGGTCTAACAACGAGGTAACGCTTAATCTATATGTACGTGTTTATGAATGGCTTCCAGCGTGTTTGTGTACGTGCGTGCATGTGTGTTTGATTATTTTTATCAAAGAATCTGCTCATACCGGTACTATGTTTCTTATGAGAGCGTTCTCATTGCCAACCAGGGTGATCCCATTTTTTTGGTTTCACTTTCTATCTGTTTATTTTTACTTTTTGTTGTTTTTTAATATTTCCTTTTTAGTTTTTGTGATTTTTATGCCGTGCGTACCCCAAAAACCATAATACGCTTGTGTATTAGAACGATTTTTCTCACACTAGTCCTACGACTGAAATGAAAGAGGACATTTTGTGTGTATTTTTAATTAGTGAATGAAATTCTTGTACCAAAGTGAAAAAAAATAAAAGACAAGAAATTAATTCAAAATATCGACAGCCCCCCTCAATATCACCCACTTCATATAAAGTCGCGTCCCTGTAAATCAAAAGGTTTCTGAAATATAATAATAATAATAATAAATACAATAATAAATTTTTGGGTGACATTTTCAAAGGGCCGTAGCTCAAGGTATTTGCGAACATATTTTTGCATGTCGAATCTGCACCAGAAGTTTGTCATCGATATTTCCGGAGAACTATGTATACACTGGCACATACCCACACACAAACGCGTACACACAGTACACAAACACGCTGGAAGCCATTCATAAACACGTACATATAGATTACCCGTTGCCTCGTTGTTAAGACCGTCAGGCACTTCTGGAGCGAAAACCTCTCATAGGATAGACTCAGTGCAATGGACATTTTTGATCAGAATGACTTTAACTACAAAATAGCAAAGCTTCAGCCAATCCCACCGACGCATGCCGGAATATGACATATATATATTTTACCTAACCTAGAAATTGATTAAAAAATTCTGAAAAAAATTCTTGAGCTCCGTTGGAGTTGAACAAAAATATTTTGACCCTTGCAACTTTTTGCTAAAGTTAATAGTTTAAGAGTAAAAAGTTCTTGAATGTATAAAATGACGCAAATTACCTAACTTTGACAAGCTGTATCTCAAGAACTGTTCATAGGATTGGCTCGATGTGATAACAACTTTTGATCAGCATGACTTGAACTACAAAATATCAAAATTTCAGCCGATTCCACCGAATCAACATTTTCATGGGTTTTGTTCCGGGGCCCTTTGTTTATTTGAAAAAAATTTAAAAAATTAATCACTCAAATACTGGAGATAACAGCAAACAAATCCCATTTTGGTTTTTCAAAATCACACGACAGGGAAAAAGTTCGGGAGGGTTGAATAATTTTCCTTTCTCTACCTCCTCCCCCTCCCCTAATTGGCCCACCACCCCCCCATCCTCCGACTCCATCAACTCTTATCTGTTTCACCTACCTGAAAAAAATCTCAGCCCCCTAACTCCCTTTTTTTTTCGTGAAAAAATTAAGGAATGACTTTTTTGTATATTAGTATTATGGCAAAAAAACGTATATTTTGAAAAAAAAGTTTCACAAAAAGTTACAGTCCGATTTGAAAATTTTTTAACAGATTATGCGCTTCCGCGTGGTCTTCCATTTTTGATTTATCTTTTTCTTCACCAGGTCAATAATAACAAAGTTATCGTGAAAAAACGTGTTTTTACGAATTTTAAATGCGAATTCCTGCCCTAACTCGTGTGATTTGAACTAACTTGATAACATGATAAAAGAGGACGCGTGTAACCGAATTGTCAAAAAAATTTTTTTTTTAAGTTAGTTTCATTTCAAAACCAGATCCGCTCCGCTAAAACAGAAAATTTAAAATACATCTCAGATACATACATACTTTGGGCCAATATCTGACAAAAAAATCTCAAATTCTCTCTCGTATTAATATTAAAGTAGCTTTTAACCAATTTGAAAAACTGTCAAATCTGTTACTGTAATGCTGAAGAGAAAACACTGAAATTTTAAAAAGAGACCAAAATACATTTTTTTCCCATTTCACAATTCTGAACTAATGGGCGAACGCGAAGTTCGAATTTGACAGAAAATTATACGTAGGAATCTGTTTTTCGTTTTTGTATATCCTTTAGTCGACCCCGTCTACCTTTAAAATTCATCCTAACGAGTACCTACTAGACTTCTTACTGATTGCATAAGTCTACAAAAAAGGTCTTGCCCTCCTATTAAAGAACTTATATCTAGATACATAATTGTACTGATTTGTATGTTGCTGAGATAGTTACAATCTAAGGCACTTCTTCCCATAAGTGTTCTTGATTGACTAGTCGAACTATTCGCGGTCGATTCGGGCACGATCGGTTCCGTTAGATTATCATGATTACTCTGAAGGAGCGGGCGATTGGCCTTCCCCCACTGCGACCTATAAGGTCTATTGTAGTACTCCTTTTTTTGTGTGCCTCAGGGCTCCCCATCCAAACATGGTCTTCCTAGACTTCGAGTCTGTTGACAAGAGCCCCCAGGCACGGTTATCAGCCTCTGTCTTTCTCTCGCCGAGCCGTCTCAGTCCAGTCAGGCTTTTACAGCTCAGCATATGGTCTGAGATCTCCAGCGAGAACTTGGGTCGCCATTCCAAGCGCTGGACGCGACCAACGTTGCTTAACATCGCTGATCGAGTGCCGGCGCCTAGATCGGAGCCCGTACAGAGAGCCGTTATAGATAGATTATCATAATCTCAGTTTGACACTTTTGACAGTATCCGCCATTAATGTTAATAAGTGTTTTTCGTGTTTTTCGATCAAAACGTGGTGAAGAAGTCTTTTTATTTTAAGTTGTGATTTGCTTAATACCTACATAATATTCTCTATTCATATTTACACAGTTTAGTGACAATATATTTAGTGCAAAATGGTGGAAGTGCTGTGCCATTTGCAGAAAGCAGTTTAGAAAAGAAAAAAATCGATCGTTCCATAGTCGTAACATGATGAAGTTCAGTTTACAGTTATAAAGTGAATAACAATTGAATTTTAATATCCTTTCAATACATATTTATCTTACTGTAATGCCTACATCACGTTGTGTAAAGAGCCGGCAATGAAGGAATTGCAATAATTCATTTTAATGAAAATATTTACCATTCTACACATTTTCTACACACACAACGCCACTGTTGCCTATGGATGTTCATTAGATGTTCATCTATTCTTTCTAATGGGCATATAATGTGACTATGTTAGGAGCAAACAAGGTATATAGTGAAAAGATAGCCTGTTATGTATCTAGATATAAGTTCTTTAATGGGAGGTCTTGCCCTAAGTTTTTTATCTAACTTTTCGAAGTATTTTAACACACTGAAGCCGATTTTGGACACATTTATTTTTTCACCTTATTAGTTTCTTTCCATCACCCCCTTTCATCCCCTAAAAAAGGCAAAAAGCAAGTCTTGTTTTAAGGTTCTGACCTAACTTTTCTGATGTATTCTAGCGCGCCGAAACCAACTTTTGGAGGGAAGCTGATACGATAGAAAATTTTTTTGAATCTAAAATTGACTTCAGCGCGTCAAAATACTTCATAAAAGTTAGATTAGAACCTGAGAAGAAAACTCTTTTTAGGGGGTAGAGGGTGGCGGAGGAAAATTGGCACGATAAAAATTTTTTTGCGTCCAAAATTGGTTTCAGCGTGCCAAATTGCTTCAGAAAAGTTAGGTCACAACATTAGGACAAGATCTTTTTTTGCTCCTTTTTAGGGGATAAAAGAGGGCGGTAGAGGGAAACTGACACGATTCAAAAATATATTGTGCTCATAATTGGCTTCAGCTCATCAAAATACTTTAGAAAACTTAGAACAGAACTTGAGGGCAAAATCTTTTTTTGTAGACCTTTGTTGTTATCAGCGACGTTGAAATGGAATATTTGCTTATAGTCCAATCAATGAATGCCCAAAAGAGGATTGTAGAGAACATTGAGGAGGGGAGAATTTTCCTCTTCAAGAATGTGTTAGGGGTAGTTAGGAGGTAAACATAGTAAAAGTCTCCGAACCTAGTCCAGCTACTTCAGGGGTGGAGGGGGGTGGAAAGGTTCCTTTTTTCGATTCTTCGCTTGGAACTAAGAAACCATGCGTCACGGAAAAAAGTAATCAATTCAAAATTAAACATAATTAAATTTCCTACAAGAATGTTTACAATCATTTTCTTCCTATGTGTTACGGTTTACGACATATTCACCAGCGAAAATAGATAATTAATAAAAAAAAAAATCAATCATGTACGTTGAATATTTCTATCAAAGCGGTTTACCGTGGTCTGCTAATAAATCACAGTCACAAAACAATCTTTATTTTACAACACTTGACGTATTTACTAACGCAATATTTTGTCGAAATCTATACATTTCCTTAAATATACAGTGTGACTCACTTAAAATGAAGACACCCTTATAACTTTTTTATTTTGCTTCCGATTTCAATCAAATTTTACTCAAGTATAGAACAAATTATAATCTACTTATGACCAGAAAAACATTCAGCTGCTACAAAAGCAAAGCCACCTGTGGTACCAGAGAATTCTGAAAAAATTAAAATCATTTTGAATGTTAAAAATTCTAAAAAATGCACCCGATTGGAACCACAAAGGTACGTACACCAAACTTTGATTTGGTTATTGATGGGGGATTTCTCACACATAAGCTCATCTGGCAAAGGGGATCCTCAGTTTCCGCAATTTGTGGTGGCTACGTGAAATTCGTCAAGACCATCAATATGATTTTTAATCTTTTTCCGCATATTTTGGTACCGCAGGTGGCTTTGCCTTTATAGTAGGTGAATGATTTTTTGGTCATAAGTAGATCCTAATTTGTTCTATACTTGAGTAAAATTTGATTCAAATCGGAAACAAAATTGTTGGAAAGCATTCAGCAATAGAAGGATATTTTCTAATATCATTGTTCAAGAATTAGTCATTTGTTTCTGTTACTAAAAATAGTTGAATCATGAATATAAAAATCTGTTATTATCGTCAGTTGTTAAAGGTTGAAATAAAACTTTTTACACATTGAACCAAGTGTCCTATAATATTCTTTCTTGCCACGATCACGAACTTCAACAGGTTATGGGCCCAAGTACGTGGAGTAATTAGAAAATTTAAAGAAAGAATATTAAAAAGTATGAAAAATATGTCAGTGTCATTCACGTCTGGTACGGAAATAAACCAAAATATGAGTGGAAATTATTTGGCAAATGTTACACCTACCCAAGCGATGATCTGTACAGTGAAGCAAAAATTTTAGACATCAGACAATTATTTTGCCACCAGCTAATCTTACACCAACGTAAACATTTGAGAAAAAATCTATTGGTGAAGCATACTTATGATACCAGACATAAAAAACAAGCAATTACAGTACCAAGAATGGATAAAACTATTGGTCAACGCAGCCATACTTACCTTGAACCAAAATTATATAATCTCGTGCCCGAGTATATAAAAAAATTGAATTCGTTTAAACTGTTTAAAATAAAAGTTAAGAACTGGATCCTTGGTATGCCGAGAATCGTAGTTCATGATATGATTGACATTAAAAATGCATTTGGACGTATTTAATAGTCACTACATACAGTTTTCGTTATTTCTTTCCTTTCTTTGTTAAGCTCATTAGAATTAGAATTATATCATCCAAAATTATTATTAAAAATGTAATTTTTAGAGTTCCTTGCATAAACTGGAATATAGTACATTTGTTATTATTTGCATCTAGCAGCAACTCGTAGTATTTGCCTCTAGGGTAATGAATAGGCACCGTGTGTTGGCGCTTGGTTGTGTCCGACAAACTACTTGACCGAACCTACTGACTACCTCTGCACGGTGTCTATATAAGTGATATTGTGTATTATTATCAGAATTTATTTTTCCTCTTTTTCTTGTCTCCACCTTATTATATATATATATGTGTGTGTGTATATATGTGTATATATATATGTATATATATATATATATATGTATATATGTATATATGTATATATATTTTTCTCGTATACCCTCACTTATTCTCCATTTCTGTAAAATTATATATTTACATATAACATACCGTCTACTGATAAAATAAATATAGAATGCTACCCACGAGCAGGGATTCCTTTGTGGGTCTACTTATGTTTATTTGTCGTTTTCTGTATACATGTCTTATTGTATTTCTTCTCGTAAATTTAAGGATATTAACTTTAAATGTTATGTATTTGTAACTGTTATATGAGATGAATAAACATTATTATTATTATATTATTATTATTAAATGGTAGCACGGTCCGAATTGAAGCACTAAATAAAGATAATTACGACACATGGAGAATTCAAATTGAAGCATTATTAACGAAGAACAAGGCCTGTATACAGGCAGACGATAGGGAAGGTTCGACAGCAGCAATCAAAGTCTGGGAAGAAGCGGATAAAATAGCAAGGTCAGATCTTATTTTATCCATTGAACCTTCTGAACTGAAACAGATCAAGTTTTGTAATACGTCACGTGATGTTTGGCTGAAGCTTGAAGAGATATATCAGTCAAAAGGACCGGCAAGAAAAGCTACTTTGCTAAAGCAGCTTATTCTGCAACGAATGCAAGAAGTAGAAGATGTTCGTGTACATTTGAGAAAGTTTTTCGATGCTGTAGATAAATTAAACGACATGGGAGTCAAGATTAATAAAGATATGCTTGCAATTTTACTTCTTTATAGTCTACCGAAGAATTTTGAAAACTTTTAGGTGTGCTATCGAGTCAAGTGATACACTACCGGAATCGAAAAGAAAATTCATATGAAAAGTTGCAGAATGCTATGATCGCGAAGAAGAATTTCAAACGACCGAGGCAATATCAGCAAAATCAGAGGAAAAATGATAAGCGGGACGGTACAAATGAAGAGTTCAAGTTTAAATGTCTTCGTTGTGGAAAACAGGGACACAAAGCTGCAAATTGCCATGCGAAAATGGACAAATCTAAATTTGAAAATGCGAAAACGTTTCTCTCTCTCGTTTGGGATCGATACGATTGATCACCGCATTGGCCACGCATCTTAAAATGAAAATTCATCAACTAGACATAACGACGGCCTATCTAAACGGCATTATAGAAGAGGAGATATACATGGAAACTCCAAAAATGTTAAAAGAATCATTGGAAGCAATATTAACCAACGAGAATGAAGAAGAAGCCATTAGAAGTAAAGCAACTGCAATGCTACGTCACCTTCGAGGGGGGGGGGTAAAATATGTCGATTAAAGAGATCCCTCTATGGATTGAAACAAGCTGGACGCCAACGGCATAAGCAGTTTGATACTAGATTAAAATTATTGGGACTAAAACCGACTACTGCAGATCCTTGTGTATATACCAAAGAAGGGGAATACATATTAATAGTTTCTATTTACGTCGATGACGTTATCATTGCTTGTAAAAACATATCCTGCATTAATAAATTTAAGAAAAGTCTTAGCCAAGAGTTTGAGATAAGAGATTTGGGAGAAATAAATTATTGCCTAGGAATAGAATTCCAGCAAACTGAGGGAGGATATGCCATATCTCAAAAAGGATATATTGAAGATATTTTAAAGAAATTTGGAATGGATGACTGCAAACCAGTATCAACGCCGATGGATCCTGGGATTAAAATAAGAAAACAGGACACCACATCGGAAAATAACGCGAAGAACATACCGTTTATAGAATTAGTTGGAGCAATAATGTATTTGGCAGAAGCGACTCGACCAGATATAGCATATGCAGTAAGTTATCTGAGCCAGTTTAATTCATGCTACGGGAACGAGCATTGGAAAGCAGCAAAACGTGTTATACGGTATCTTAAAGGAACTTCCAATCTCGAAATAATCTACAGAAAGAACAATGAGAACCTGAAAGGATTCGTAGATGCTGATTGGGCTAACTGTATAATAGACAGACGTTCTTATACAGGATACGTATTCATATTGAGTGGAGAGGAAGCTGGGAATCGAGAAAACAAAGAACAGTCGCACTGTCATCGACCGAAGCGGAGTACATGGGATTGACAGAAGCTGCGAAGTAAGCTATCTTACTCCAAAGATTTCTATCAGAAATAGGATTCAAAGAACTTGGGAACGTTAAAATATTTAACGACAATCAGGGAGCTCGAAAACTTTCAGAGAATCCTGTTTACCATGCCCGAACCAAGCGTATAGATGTCAGGCATCACTTCATCCGAGAGGTTCTGGAAAACGAAAGAATTTCAGTAAATTTCATGGCTACTGAAGACATGCCTGCAGATGCCCTTACCAAAGAAGTGACTAAGCTAGAAAAATGCCGAAGTTGGATTGGTATTGGTAATACAAATTCGACTTGAGAAAATGTCCTTATTTTGAGGGGAAGTGTTGGAAAGCATTCAACAATAGAACGATATTTTCTAATATCATTGTTCAAGAATTAGTCATTTGTTTCTGTTATTAAAAATAGTTGAATCATGAATATAAAAATCTGTTATCGTCAGTTGTTATTAGTTGAAATAAAACTTTTTACACATTGAACCAAGTGTCCTATAATATTCTTTCTTTCCACGATCACGAACTTCAACAAAAATGAAAAAGTTATAATGGTATCTCCATTTTAAGTGAATCACTCTGTATATTTAAGATTTCGACAAAATATTACGTTAGTAAATACGTCGAGCGTTGTAAAATAAAAACTGTTTTGTGACTGATTTATTAGCAGACCACGGTAAACCGCTTTGACAGAAATATTCAAGGTACATAATTGATTTTTTTTTATAAATTTTATCGATTTTGGCTGGCGAATATCTCGTAAACCGTAACACATAGGAAGAAAATGAATATAAACATTCTTGTAGGAAATTTAATTTTGTTTATTTTGGCATAGATTACCTTTTTCCGTGTGAAGCATGGTTTTCGAATTCCAAGCGAAAAATCTAACCCCCCCCCCCTCCTCTCTGAAGCGGCAGAGATAGGGGCTGGACTTTTAGTATGTTTACCTCCTAACTATCCCCAACACATTCCTGAAGAGAAATATTCTCTACAACTCTTTCGTTGACTGGACTATCACCGAAATGACGTAGCTACTTTTGTCACTGCCTCTTAGATTATTATTTCTTACCAGTCTGATATTCTCTCAAAACCTTTGGGCTGCATGTTTTTTATATTATTCCCATTGTCACAAAACAATCTGGAGATGCTTGAGTTACGAATTTCTTTCAGCTGAGACAGAGTAAATCCAGTTTCTCCGCTATTCTCGAACCAAAATCTATCAGCAACTCTGGTGGTCAGAAACTGTTTTAATAGAATACAGTGAAAAGTCGGTCCGACAAGGGTGCCACGCAGGTTAGTTTCCAGTGAACCACCTACTGTAAAGTCGACATCATCTGGGCTCTCATATACAGTCGCCAATATTTTTAAAGTCTTAAAAATAGAAGGTATAAATTAATGAAGTATGTTCGATGGAGCTATGATTTATTAGTTCAGTCCGCAAATATTCAAACAAGAAGTTCACGTAGATATCCAAATATAGTGAATTAGTACAGTACTTAGAGGTAAAAAATATGCAAAACTTCGGAATAATGTCATATTGAACGGATTTCGTTCACTTTTGGCAGTATAATAGTAAATACTTCACAGAAAAGTTTCTATATTATGCAGGGGCTTGCTAATTTATAGGAAGTGAATGCCACTCCTTCTCACTTAAAAAATATATACAGTATGTCTCTCTTTTCATGTCATATCCATATCACAGCTCCCTTGTAAACGATGCGATTTTTTTTTAATTTGGGTGGAAGGTACTTGCCCATCAGGTCACCGTAAAACATTTAAAAATCCACCAGTGGCGTACGGAGCTGTGAAGAAAAATGAACTCAACTTTCCTAAAAAAGATATTAGGAATTTTTTTACAAAAATACTAACAAAATTTAACAATATTTTGATGTATGGTTTTCAAATTACGGTCCCCTTAAAATTTTGATGTATGGTTTTCAAATTACGGTCCCCTTAAAACTGAATTTTTAAACATTAAATAATCAATAACTTGGAAACGAATTGCTTTTCGAAAAAAGTTATTTATCATTTTCTTTTTAAATTTACTTTCTCTACCAGTCTATGTCATCGATACTTTCAAATTCGGTAATTTTTAATGCCCGAAAATTTACAGGGCTTCTGGCCCGAAATTTTTGTTAACTTATCAATGAAAATTCTTGGTCTACAAAATTTGAAAGTATCAATGACAATAGTTGCTAGAAAAAGTGAATTTAAAGCGAAAATGAGGAATTACTTTTTTCCGAAAAACAATTCATTTCCAAGTTATTGATTATTAATATTTAAAAAACGCGATTTTAAGGGCGCCGTAATTCGAAAACCATACAACAAAATATTGTTAAATTTTGGATGTAGAAGTTCTGAAGCATGCTGATCATAATAATGCGTTAGTATTTTTGTAAAAAAATGCCTAATATTTTTTTTTGGAAAATTAGGTTCATTTTTCTTCATGACGTCGAACGCCAATGGTTAATTTTAAATGTTTTACGGTAACACAATCGCCTGATGAGTAATCACCTTTCACCCAAATTTTTAAAAAATCGCATTGTTAATAAGGGAGCTATGATATGGGAGTCATGAAAAGTGAGACATACTCTATATTTATTGGAGCTTAAAAAGAATCAAAAAGAAGAAAATGTTCTATGCAATTTTTTGCATATATTGATAGTTTTTAAGTTGTAATGACTTCGAAATTGCGATTGTAGCTTAAAAAAAGGTATTTCCAAACGGCTTTCGTCAAGTATCTCGAAAAGTATTACTTTATCGAAAAAATGTTACAGACCAATTACAGAAAGTACAAACTGGGAATTAATTATATTTTTTGTTTATTGATGTAGGATTGATAATTTCGGAGATATTTAAGTTTATATTTGGCATCCAAGTGTTCATTAGATAATTATTTAGAGTGAGAGTTAAATATCTCAGAAACTGTGACACCTACGTCAAGAATGCTAATAGGTAGAACAACAGGTTATTAATTAAGCTTCCAACTGTTTTTCAATTTGTTTCTGTAGCATAAAAACAAAGAAGTTATGACCGAAGCAATGTGCGCCTTCACATTTTTTTAATAGCAAAATCGACATTTTGTTACTGTAATTAGCTAGTAAATAAAAAAAAGGAATTTCAAACACTGTTTCTCAATAATATATAGCATGACATAGATACTCAAATTTTTTCGTTTGTATATATCACTTGCTTTAGAAAAAATTATAGTTTAAACTTTAAAGGTATTTTAGATAAAACGTATTTTTTTTCCTTTCCCAAATATCTCAATAAATATTAGTTTTATTGAAAAATAGAGACCAAAATAATGCTCTTAAACTGATAATGAATTTTTTATTTATTTACATAGATTTAATAGTTTCGGAGATGTGAAAGTTTGCAAATGGCGTCCGAACGTTGTTTATGGGACGAAAAATGCAGTTTAAATGTTAAATATCTCAGAAATTGTGACACCTACGTCACGCATGCTAAGAAATGAAATTAAACACAATTAATTGGGCTTTCATATTATTTTTTACTCGTTTCTGTAGCATAAGAGATAAAGAAGTTACGACGGAAAAATATGAGTATTTATATTTTTTTATATAAAAAGGTCGCCATTTTGTTACTCTAATTAGCTAAGAAATTAAAAAAATAACCTCAAATACAGTGTTTTAAAATGTAACATAACCCAGATGTTCAATGCTCATTTTGCTCATTTAAAGCACTTGCTTAAAAAAAAATGCATTTTAAACTTTAAAGGTAATTTCGAAACACTTGGATGCAAAATATAAACTTAAATATCTCCGAAATTATTAATGCTACATCAATAAACAAAAAATATAATTAATTCCCAGTTTGTACTTTCTGTAATTGGTCTTAACATTTCTTCGATAAAGTAATACTTTTCGAGATACTTGACGAAAGCCGTTTGGAAATATCTTTTTTGTTTTAAGCTAAAATATAACTTAAAAACTGTCAATTTATGTGAAAAATTGCATAGAACCATTTCTTTCCAGTCCCAATAATTATATATATTTTTTAAGTGCCACCCCCCCAGAAGAGGCGGCATCCACCCCCTATAAATTAGCAAGCCCCCGTACAATATAGAAACTACTTTGTGAAGCATTTACTATAATACTGCCAAAAATGTACGAAATCCGTTCAATATGACATTATTCCGAAGTTAAAACCTCTAGTTACTGTACTAAATAGATTTTGATGAAATCTTTTGTATCCTCTTTGTTTTTCCTCAAGTATGCAAGATAAAAAAATTAAAAGTGCGCGGTATTATTTTTTTATTTCCTTAATAGTCCAATCAAACAAGGATTAAACCTCGGAATGAAAGTCGAAAAGTTAAAAATTTGCATAGGCCTCTGTTTTGATGTTCTAAAGACAGGCTGAAAAGTCTCATAAGATCTTGTGTCTGCAAGTGAAGATAGCAAAGGTCAAAGATTACGATAATCGTTTTTTTTGCAAATATCTGGCTTCATATGGGTTGTACGTCGTTAGAGTTATTACAAAACTCGTGGAAAAAAATTCTCTACCAGTTTGGTTATATGCATTATTTCGTACGATTAACCGTTTTCGAGATATAGCGCGGAGAGTGGAAAGCGCGCACCCGTTTATAGGATAACGCCATCTAAACTGAGGAGTCAGATGCATAGTACACTTTGCAATGTTAATTATATAATAAACGTGTTATTATTATTATTATTATTATTATTATTATTATTATTATTATTATTATTATTATTATTATTATTATTTTTTTTTTTTTTTTAGCTAGCTAAAAACCAGTCACCCTTCTCTGTGGCTCCGACCCTCACAGAGGGGAGCTGGTAGTACCGGCAGCCACTCCCCACACCCGTGGGGTAAGTGACTACTGGGTCCGGGAATCGTGTGCCCTGAGCAGACGTAATGAACCGAGGATGACGGCCTTCTGCATTCTGCCGGCTAAGATCTCTGCCGAATTTCGGCATGCCGGTATGATCTTAAGTTCTGAAAGCAGTGTGTGTCTCGTTCCACCGAGGGCTCCTATAATCAGTACCACTATCTTAACAGTATGGTCTGGATACAGTCTGCGGAGTTCGAAGAGCAGATCTCGATATTTTGTCCGTTTTTCCTCCTCCTTCAAGACAATGTTGTTCTCCGCGGGAGCCGAGAACTCCACGACAAACATTGTCTTGAGTTGATGGTCGAGGAGTACTACGTCAGGCTTGTTGGCTTGTATTTGCCTGACGGTGGGAAAAGAGTAGTTCCAATAAATTAGACACTTCTCATTTCCCACAACGGACTCAATATCCCCCGGAGCGTAAGGCAGCACTGGTGTCTCGTCTATCCCATACGAGTGCCTTAGGTGATAATAAAGCACTCGTAATGCTCCGTCGTGCCTCTGGATATAGGCCGAGACTGCATATGTCGGACAAGCCGACAACAGGTGCATTAAAGTCTCTGGCGCCCTGCGGCAGGCCCTGCAGCTGACATCAGGGACCTCTATACCCATGACACGACTACGATAGACGAGGGTATTAAATACACCATCCTGGCAAGCCATTATGAATCCCTCGGTCTCAGACTTCAGCCCGGCTGACCTTAAGAAGGCAAAGGTCAGCCTTTCGGATAAGCCAAGGTTCTCTATATTTTTATAGAAAACTCCATGCATTGGCTTATCCGTGTGAAGCTGCAGAAAGATGTTGTGTTCTGCAGCTTTAATTTGGGCTTTTCGTCGAGCAGGTTCCAACTCGGTGACAGAGTCGGGATTTACCCGCTCGACGTCGAAGGAGAGACCAAGTTCATCGGCTGCTCTTTGTGCTGCCTTAAACAAAAAGGCTCCTATTCCTGCACTTTCATGGTCTCGGACCATGCAGAGGAGGGGATCCAAACTCCTGATGACCTTACAGGCTCCATCCAGAACCATCCTATTATGGAGACTCTCCAAACTCAAGAGTCCACGGCCTCCCCGATGCCGTGGGAGGTATAGCCGTGGAACGGACGATTTAGGATGCAAACTTCTATTGAGATGCATCTTCTTGCGGGTTCCTACGTCGAGTTGACGCAACTCCTCTCGAGTCCATTTCACTACTCCAAAGGAGTAGAGTAGGATCGGAACGGCAAGCATGTTGGTAGCAGACACCTTGTTCTTCCCCGACAGTTCTGAGGACCAGATCTGTCGGAGTCGGTGCTGATACTTGCCGCGGAGAGCGTTTTTCACTACACCCACTTCTTGGGTGGAGCGTTGCTCGACACCCAAGTAAGTGTACGACTCTCCGGCATCTAGATGATGTAAGATGCTTCCGTCCACGAGCTGCGCGTCCTCTCCGTAGTTCCCGCATCGTCCTCTCTTGAGATGGACCAGTGCACATTTGTCCAACCCGAACTCCATACCGACAGCCTGCGTGTACTCCTGTACCACCCTGAGGGACTGGTGTAGGTCCCTCTCTCCGGAGGCATAAAGTTTAAGGTCATCCATGTAAAACAGATGGGTGACCTTATGCCTCCTATCGCCGGGGGTACCGCAGTTGTATCCACGGGTTTTCCGGAGCGAAACGGATAATGGCAGTAGTGAGATGCAAAACAGAAGGGGGCTGAGGGAGTCTCCCTGAAATACTCCCCTTCTGAATGTTACCGACTCCGTCTGGACTCTATCGTTACCCGATGTAATGGTAAAGCGAGTCCTCCAGAGCGGCATCAGTTCTTCGATGCATCTCACTACGGGACCGGGTACCGCAAGACATCGGAGCAAGTGAACAATAAGCTCATGTGATGTCATATCAAATGCCTTGCGGTAGTCGATCCAGGCCATGGAGAGGTTCCGCTTATACTGCACGGAGTCCTGCGTGACACATCTGTCAATCAACAGGTTCTCCTTGCAGCCAGCGACACCTCTCTTCGACCCTCGTTGCTCATATATCCGTTCGTAAACCGGTTCAACTGCGTGGAGCACTCGCATGTACAAGATGCGCGTAAACACCTTGTAACATGCGTTTAAACAGGTTATCGGTCGGTAGTTCCTTGGGTTGGACAAATCTCCGTTCTTAGGGATCAGCACTGTCCGCCCTTCAACCACCCAAGAAGGAATTTGCTGCTCCCCATTTAGCCAGGCATTAAAAATTCTGGCCAAATGGTGGTGGGTGCTCGGTAACTTTTTCCACCAAAAGTTATTTATCCCATCGGGACCTGGAGCAGCAAAGTTCTTAGAGCCCTCGAGAGCTCTTCGAACCTCTTCTGGGGTTATTGGTTGGCACACTTCCTGTGGTTGTTGAAACCTTTGACAAAAAGTTTCAAAGTGTGCAAGGGCCGGAGAGTCTCGGTTGAGTGGAAGCTTCTCCTCGTAAAGCGTTTTCCAGAAATTTTCCACCTGATCTACAGTCGGCGGATTATTATTATTATTATTATTATTATTATTATTATTATTATTATTATTATTATTATTATTATTATTATTATTATTATTATTATTAGTAGTAGTAGTAGTAGTCACTTACCCCACACTAGTGGGGTAAGTGACTACTGGGTCCGAGAATCGTGTTCCCTGAGCAGACGTAATGAACCGAGGATGATGGCCTTCTGCATTCTGCCGGCTAAGACCTCTGCCGAATTTCGGCATGCCGATATGATCTTAAGTTCTGAAAGCAGTGTGTCTCGTTCCACCGAGAGCTCCTATAATCAGTACCACTATCTTAACAGTATGGTCTGGATAGAGTCTGCGGAGTTCGAAGAGCAAATCTCGATATTTTGTCCATTTTTCCTCCTCCTTCAAGACAATGTTGTTCTCCGCGGGAGCCGAGAACTCCACAACAAATATTATCTTGAGTTGGTGGTCGAGGAGGACTACGTCAGGCTTGTTGGCTTGTATTTGCCTGACGGTGGGAAATGAGTAGTTCTAATAAATTGACACTTCTCATTTCCCACAACGGACTCAATATCCCCCGGGGCGTAAGCAACACTGGTGTTTCGTCTATTCCATCGAGTGCCTTAGGTGATAATAAAGCACTCGTAATGCTCCGTCGTGCCTCTGGATATAGGTCGAGACTGCATATGTCGGACAAGCCGACAACAAGTGCATCAAAGTCTCTGGCGCCCTGGGGCAGGCCCTGCAGCTGACATCAGGGACCTCTATATCCACGACTTCGATAGACGAGGGTGTTGAATACACCATCCTGGCAAGCCATTATGAATACCTCGGTATCAGACTTCAGCCCGGCTGACCTTAAGAAGGCAAAGGTCAGCCTTTCTGATAAGCCGAGGTTTTCTATATTTTTATAGAAAACTCCATGCATTGGCTTATCCGTGTGAAGCTTCAGAAAGATGTTGTGTTCCGCAGCTTTAATTTGGGCTTTTCATCGAGCAGGTTCCAATTCGGTGACAGAGTCGGGATTTACCTCCTCGACGTCGAATGAGAGACCAAGTTCATCGGCTGCTCTCTGTGCTGCCTTAAACAGAAAGACTCCTACCCCTGCATTTTCATGGTCCCGAACCATGCAGAGGAGGGGATCCGAACTCCTGATGACCTTACAGGCTCCATCCAGAACTATCCTGTTATGGAGACTCTCCAAACTCAAGAGTCCACGGCCTCCCCGATGTCGCGGGAGGTATAGCCGTGGAAGGGACGATTTAGGATGCAAACTCCTAAT
The DNA here is from genome assembly GCA_936432065.2 of Rutpela maculata. Classification (NCBI taxonomy): domain Eukaryota; kingdom Metazoa; phylum Arthropoda; class Insecta; order Coleoptera; family Cerambycidae; genus Rutpela; species Rutpela maculata. The sequence goes on from OW386293.2 coordinate 87,457,850, forward strand.
GAGATGCATCTTCTTGCGGGTTCCTACATCGAGTTGACGCAACTCCTCTCGACTCCATTTCAGTACTCCAAAGGAGTATAGAAGGATCGGAACGGCAAGCATGTTGGTAGCAGACACCTTGTTCTTCCTCGACAGTTCTGAAGACCAGATCTGTCGGAGTCGGTGCTGATACTTGCCGCGGAGAGCGTTTTTTACTACACTCACTTCTTGGGTGGAGCGTTGCTCGACACCCAAGTAAGTGTACGACTCTCCGGCATCTAGATGATGTAAGATGCTTCCGTCTACGAGCTGCGCTTCCTCTCCGTAGTTTCCGCATCGTCCTCTCTTGAGGCCTTCGTGTACTCCTGTACCACCCTGAGGGACTGGTGTAGGTCCCTCTCCCCGGAGGCATAAAGTTTAAGATCATCCATATAAAACAGATGGGTGACTTTATGCCTCCTATCGCCGGGGGTAACGCAGTTGTATCCACGGGTTTTCCGGAGCGAAACGGATAATGGCAGTAGTGAGATGCAGAACAGAAGGGGGCTGAGGGAGTCTCCCTGAAATACTCCCCTTTTGAATGTTACCGACTCCGTCTGGACTCTATCATTACCCGATGTAATGGTAAAGCGAGTCCTCCAGAGCGGCATCAGTTCTTCGATGCATCTCACTACGGGACCGGGTACCGTAAGACATCGGAGCAAGTTAACAATAAGCTCATGCGATGTCATATCAAATGCCTTGCGGTAGTCGATCCAGGCCATGGAGAGATTCCGCTTATACTGCACGGAGTCCTGCGTGACACATCTGTCTATCAGTAGGTTCTTCTTGCAGCCAGAGACACCTCTGTTCGACCCTCGTTGCTCATATATCCGTTCGTAAACCGGTTCAATTGCTTGGAATACCCACATGTACAAAATGCTCGTAAACACTTGTAACATGCATTTAAACAGGTTATCGGTCGGTAGTTCTTCGGGTCGGACAAATCTCCGTTCTTGGGGATCAGCACTATCCGCCCTTCAACCACCCAAGAAGGAATTTGCTGCTCCCTATTTAGCCAGGCATTAAAAATTCTGGCCAAATGGTGGTGGGTGCTCGATAACTTTCTCCACCAAAAATTATTTATCACATCGGGACCTGGAACAGCAAAGTTCTTAGAGCTTTCGAACCTCTTCTGGGGTTATTGGTTGGCACACATCCAGTGATTGCTGAAACCTTTGACAAAAGGTTTCAAAGTGTGCAAGGGCTGGAGATTCTCGGTTGAGTGGAAGCTTCTCCTCGTAAGCGTTTTCCAGAAGGCTTTTGGCGGAAGAGTTTATTTTCCGCCAGCCCCCTCGCCCGGCTCACTAGTGATTTTTTATAAACCACTAGCATCCGTATCCTGTCGAGACAGTGCTGTTTGGTGGTTCGCAGCACTGCCTCATTGAGTGTGTGATGGACGCGTCTTAAGTTGGCGGCTATTCGACGCACTTTAGACGTAAACGGCCTATTGGCCGCCATATAGTCCACCACACATTGGATACGGGATGCGTGTTGCCTCGCCGACAGGATCTTGGCTTCCATCTTTTGCGCCGCTACGCCCTCTCCTGCGGGGAGGCGGTGTTATGCCTCTCCAAGCGAGAAAAGCGTTGAGCAGCTGCATACGCTGCACAGTTTATGTGCCAGATGTCAGCCCGTTCTGGTAGCGGTTCATGAAGTTCTTCATCCAACTCTGGCCAGGTCTTGTGGCCCGGGGGCTTTTATGTGGTGTAACCCCCGTCTGGTACTGAGGCCCTTTGGTACTGGTGGAACAAGGCGAACCACTTCCTCAACCGGTGAATGCGGCGGTCTTTCGGTCACCTCATTCACCGGTCCAGGAAGAGCCCTCACATTATTATTATTATTATTTTTTTTTTGTAAAAGCCAGTCACCCTTTAAACTCTGTGGCTCCGACACTCACAGAGGGGAGCTGGTAGTACCAGTAGCCACTCCCCACGCCCGTGGGGTGAGTGACTACTGGGTCCGCAAATCGTGTGCCCTGAGCAGACGTAATGAACCGAGGATGACGGCTTTCTGCATTCTGCCGGCTAAGACCTCTGCCGAATTTCGGCATGCCGGTATGATCTTAAGTTCTGAAAGCAGTGTGTGTCTCGTTCCACCGAGGGCTCCTATAATCAGTACCACTATCTTAACAGTATGGTCTGGATAGAGTCTGCGGAGTTCGAAGAGCAAATCTCGATATTTTGTCCGTTTTTCCTCCTCCTTCAAGACAATGTTGTTCTCCGCGGGAGCCGAGAACTCCACGACAAACATTGTCTTGAGTTGGTGGTCGAGGAGGACTATGTCAGGCTTGTTGGCTTGTATTTGCCTGACTGTGGGAAAAGAGTAGTTCCAATAAATTAGTCACTTCTCATTTCCCACAACGGACTCAATATCCCCCGGAGCATAAGGCAGCACTGGTGTCTCGTCTCTCCCATACGAGTGCCTTAAGTGATAATAAAGCACTCGTAATGCTCCGTCGTGCCTCTGGATATAGGCCGAGACTGCATATGTCGGACAGGCCGACAACAAGTGCATTAGAGTCTCTGGCGCCCTGCGGCAGGCCCTGCAGCTGACATCAGGGACCTCTATACCCATGACACGACTTCGATAAACGAGAGTGTTAAATACACCATCCTGGCAAGACATTATGAATCCCTCGGTCTCAGACTTCAGCCCAGCTGACCTTAAGAAGGCAAAGGTCAGCCTTTCGAATAAGCCAAGATCTTCTATATTTTTATAGAAGACTCCATGCATTGGCTTATCCGTATGAAGCTGCAGAAAGATGTTGTGTTCTGCAGCTTTAATTTGGGCTTTTCGTCGAGCAGGTTCCAACTCGGTGACAGAGTCGCGATTTACCCGCTCGACGTCGAAGGAGAGACCAAGTTCATCGGCTGCTCTCTGTGCTGCCTTAAACAAAAACGCTCCTACCCCTGCATTTTCATGGTCTCGGACCATGCAGAGGAGGGGATCCGAACTCCTGATAATCTTACAGGCTCCATCTAGAACCATCCTGTTATGGAGACTCTCCAAACTCAAGAGTCCACGGCCTCCCCGATGTCGTGGGAGGTATAACCGTGGAACGGACGATTTAGGATGCAAACTCCTATTGAGATGCATTTTCTTGCGGGTTCCTACGTCGAGTTGACGCAACTCCTCTCGGTTCCATTTCACCACTCCAAAGGAGTGGAGAAGGATCGGAACGGCAAGCATGTTGGTAGCAGACACCTTGTTCTTCGACGACAGTTCTGAAGACCAAATCTGTCGGAGTCGGTGCTGATACTTGCCGCGGAGAGCGTTTTTCACAACACTCACTTCTTGGGTGGAGCGTTGCTCGACACCCAAGTAAGTGTACGACTCTCCGGCATCTAGATGATGTAAGATGCTTCCGTCTACGAGCTGCGCGTCCTCTCCGTAGTCTCCGCATCGTCCTCTCTTGAGGTATTATTATTATTATTATTTTCATATATCTCAACGGATGTTGGTAAGTTTCACCCATCCCGGATGTAAGACATCAAAAGGATTAGGTGACCAAAGTTCGAAAACCGTATAGTCCTACAAATACATCTCATCTAGGCATTAAGCTTTAAGAATTATCCTGAAAGAATTTTCTAACCAGGTCACATGTGCTAAGAATGACATGTGCTAAGATTATTATTATTATTTTTTTTTTTTTTTTCGCGTGCGCGATGCTGGACAGTTCTCCCGTGTCTCCGACATTCTCACGGGAGAAGCGCCAGCGAATTATCCACAGCCACTCCCCGCATCCCGCAGGGTTAGTGACTGTAAATGCCAGATTCGTGTGCCCTAAGAAGACGGAGGGACCCCAGGATAACTGCCTTCTGCATTTGGCCTGCCAACCACTCGGCTGACTTTTGGCAGGTCGGTATGGCCTTTAATTCCGAGAGCAGCGTAGGCCTCATTCCACCAAGTACACCGATTATCAGGACGATCATCTTGACCGAGTAGTCTGGGTATAGCACTCGGAGCTCATACCGGAGATCTCTGTATTTAGTCCGTTTTTCCCCCTCCTTCAAGATGATGTTTGTCTCGGCAGGTGCCGAGAACTCGATGACATACATCATCTTGGTTTGGTGGTCGAGGAGGACTATGTCAGGCTTGTTTGCTTGAATCTGCCTGACCGTAGGGAACGAGTAATTCCAATATATTCTGCACTTCTCGTTCTCGACAACAGACTCGATCTCTCCGGGGACGTAAGGCAGCACTGGTGTTTGGTCTACTTGGTACTAGTGCCGTAGGTAGTAGTATAGCACTCGTAAAGCCGCGTTGTGCCTATGGATGTAGGCCGAAGTCGCGTAAATCGGGCATGCAGATAGTAAGTGCATGAGCGACTCCGGCGCCTGACGGCAGGTCCTACAATTAACGTCAGGGACCTCCACACCCATAATGCGACTGCGGTAGACCAAGGTGTTAATAACCATCTTGGCAGGCCACAATGAATCCCTCGGTCTCCGACTTTAGCCCTGCTGACCGTAAAAAACCAAAGGTCAGCTTCGTCGATAAACCCAGTGTCTCTATGTTGTTATAGAATACACCGTGCATGGGCTTATCGACGTGCTGCCTGAACAGATTTTTCTGCTCGGCAGCTTTAATTTGGGCTTTCAGACGATTTGGCGCCAGCTCAGTTACTGATTCTGGATCAGCACCTCGCCGGCCTCCTCGCCTGAAGTCGAATATGAGACCGAGATCATCTGCGGCCTTGCGTGCTGCCTTAAATAAAAATGCGCCAACTCCCACAGTTTCATGGTCTTTCACAAACCGCAGGAGTGGGTCCGAGCTCCTGAGGATGTTGCATGCCACACTCAGCGCTACTCTGCCATGCGTGCACTCCAGACTCAAGAGTCCTCGGCCCCCCCGTTGTCGTGGGAGGTACACTCGAGGAACGGACGACCTAGGATGGATGCTCCTATGAACATGCATCATCTTGCGGGTATCCCTATCCACTTGGCGCAACTCATCTTGTGTCCACTTAACTACTCCAAAGGAGTAGAGCAGAATCGGAACGGAAAGCATATTAGTTGCAGACACCTTGTTCTTCCCCGAAAGTTCGGAAGACCAAATCTTTCGAAGCCGGTGTCTGTACTTGCCGCGGAGAGGATCTGTTTCACGTCCTGGATGTGATGTTGTTCCACACCCAGGTACGTGTAGGTCTCTCCGGCATCCAAATGTCGTAGGATGCTTCCGTCTGCGAGCTGCGCGTCTTCAAGGAATATCCCGCTTCGTCCTCTCTTGAGGTGGACGACCGCACACTTGTCCAACCCGAATTCCATGCCAATGGCCCGCGTATACTCTTGGACCACCCTGAGAGAGTTCTGGAGTTCGCACTCTCCAGAGGCATAAAGTTTTAGGTCATCCGATTGCTGGGTGGACCACATTGGTATCCGCGGGTTTGGCGAAGTCCGACAGACAACGGCAGCAGTGAGATGCAAAATAGGAGAGGACTCTGGAGTCACCCTGGAAAACTCCTCTCCTACATGTTACCAACTCTGTCGATACCCGCTGAGCACCAGATGTTATGGTGAAGCGGGTTCTCCAGAGTGGTATCAGCTGTTCGATGCATCTCACTAGTGGGGCAGGTACCACAAGGCATTGAAGCAAGTGTAACAATAGTGCATGGGATGTTGTGTCAAATGCCTTGCGGTAATCAATCCACGCCATTGATAGATTACGCTTGTATTGCACAGAATCCTGTGTAATACAGCGGTCTATCAATAGGTTTTCTTTGCAGCCTGCCACACCTTTCTTGCCACCACGCTGCTCGTGTATCTGTCTGTAGACCGGCTCAACTGACCTCAATGTCCTGGCATACAAGATACGTGTAAATATCTTGTAACAGGAATTGAGGCAAGTTATCGGTCTATAATTCTTCGGGTCGGACAGATCTCCCTTTTTGGGGATCAGTACAGTACGCCCCTCGGCGAACCAGTCCGGAATCGGCTGCCCCTCGTTCAACCATGAGTTGAAAACTCGGGCCAGATGGCGGTGGGTGGAAGGAAATTTCTTCCACCACCAGTTGTTTATGCCATCTGGACCCGGGGCAGCGAAGTTCTTAGTGCCAACAAGTGCTTGTTGAACTTCCTCGGTACTGATCGCCGGACACACTTCGTCTTGCTCTCCCAACAGATTGTTGCAGAGCTCCTCGAAGCGTGCTATCGCTGGAGTGTCGCTGTCGAATGGACTCGTAGTCTCATAGATTCCCTTCCAGAATGCTTCGACAGTCTCAACAGACGGCGGATTTTCGACAACACGCGGCGGCTCTCGGAACAGACGAGAGGGACTTGTTTGGAACAGATGGTTTTGTTCCAAGGCCCGTGCTCGTCTGACCAAAGATTTTTTAATGGCCATTAGTGCTCGAATCCTATCTAGACAGTGCTGTTTGATGGTTTGCAGCACTGTCCGATTTAGAGTGTGGTGTTGTCGTCTTATACCGGCAACTATACGCCGAATTTTCGGCGTGAATGGCTTAGCTGCCGTTATATACTCCACCACACTCGAGATGCGTGTTGTCTCGCCGATTTAATTTTTGCCTCGATTTTTTGTACGCGCCGCTTAGTCTTCTCGACCCTACCCAGCACGCTTGCCAGGCTTATTTATTATTATTATTATTATTTTTATTATTATTATTATTATTATTATTATAAATAAGAAATTTATGAAATAATATAAATTAAAATTATATAAATTTTAAGTTATTAAAATTAAATATTTTAAATGCATTACAAGTAAAACATATGGTTTATAAAGAATAATAACAAAATAATATATTCGTTTTCACACCACCTTTGAGGTAGAATGCATGGCGCGCTTTTTTAGACATTATATATCGATAGGCCATATTGTACTGATGTAATTGGTTGGACAACCCAGTGGATGGTATCAGAAGCTACTCTGAATAACATGACCAGTAGGTACGTCTCAAGATTCCTCTTTTTCGTCGTCGTGCTCTTCTTCTGGTCATCCATATTCAATTTCTGGATCATTACCGTTATCTTCATTTTTCATCACATCTGGCTCTAAAATCTCAAAGACCTAAAAAACAAATTCACTTTCTTCATCAAAATCATGTGATATTAATGAAGCGTTGAGGGATGCTTGTCCATGACACTGACCATAAACTGTGGAGCATTGCGGCCCTACTTTCCTACATTCACGGTTCCACCACAATTTTTCTTGCAATTGCAGAAGATTCTAGTCAACAGTTCATCCGGTGCTGATGGCACTAATGTTTGTGTTGGCTCCAGGACCTTCTGTAAAACCTACCTCTATTTCTCAGGTTGTTAATTCTTCCCTACCCAAGTTTGGATTTGGAAGCAGAGCTGGGAGTAATTAATTACTAAAGTAATTAAATTACTAATTTAACTACTTTTAAAAAAAAAGTAATTGTAATTGAATTACATTTTTCAAAGCAGTAATTGTACTTAAAAAGTATTAAATCCTCAAGCGATACTCTGAAAATACCTTTGCAGAGTAATTAATTACTGATAGAAATTACTTCATGTAATTTAAATTACTTCAAGTAATTTAAATTACTTCTCAATAATTTCAAATCTCTAGAATAATTTGAATACTGTAGAGTTTAATTGTTTTACCGTAATTAAATTATTTTAGAGTATTTATATTACTTTACATTCCTATTAAAAGGAAACATAAACAAATAATATTATTCATATTTCATAGTTTGTGTCATTTTACTTCCACATCCAGTGGAAGTATAGTAACGAAAAAAAAACATTAAAAATTTTTTATTGTTCAAAAATGCTTAGAAAGTCATGAAACGTCGAGATTTTCAGTTTGAGCAAAAGAAAATGTCTGTCTGTCGGTCTGTTTGTCTATATGTAACTTTTTTTGTGAGCACGATTACTCTGGAACCGTTTAAGATATTGACTTGAAATTTGGTACACGCATGTATTGCGTGGGTGGTGGGTAGTGGGTGCGGTGAACATAATTCAACAATTTCTTCTACATCCCTAAACCGATTAACAAAAATTTTGTTGGGCTTTTAGAGACAACTTTATAGAATGGTACTAGGCTATTGAAAAGTAAAGAAGGAAAATTTTTTTTCTCGTGCGAAAATAAAAAATTTTGTTGATTTTAATAGTCTGGTATCATTCTATCAAGTTTTCTGTAAAGGCCTATCAAAGAATTTTTTCAAATCGTTCAGGGATATAGAAGAAATTGTCGAATTACGAAATCGTTTTCTTAAGCACGGCACCGCCACCCTTAACGAGATCTGGAATTAGATTATATTTTGATCTTATTCTGTCGAAGAGTTGGGGGATAAATTAGGGTAAATCAAGCAAGTAAGAGTCCATAAAATTGGTATTTAGTATATATATGAGAAGATATTAGCCACCCCCATTACCACCCCCACCGCATTATTAAAGGGAGTGAAAAAATAAAATTGTGATTTAGTGTCTATACAAGAACTGAAGGCCTCATTTTTTTTCTTCATCCACCCCCACTACCACCCTACTACCACCACTCCCATCCCCACTACCAATGTGGCATATCGTTTTATGGGTTTTTGGGGTATGCAATTTCAAATATTATATTACTAAAGTTCCATAAACAATTATTTCCACATACAAATTTTTTTTCGTTGAGAGAGAATTAGATAGAAAATCAGTATGTGAAAGTAGTGATTCCTTGGGCAGCGGTTTTTGTATTTGCTTTTAGTTATAGATTTTCATTCCTTTGCGATTGCTGTCTTTACTGATTACTAAAAAATTTGTGTTATTCAGTATTTGTATATATTTATAATTATTTGTACACCAACAAATAATCTTATAATTTACTAAACATCTCCCATTTCCAATATAACAAATTTAGAAGCTTTAAAGTAATTATAAAAGTAATTTATTTATTCAATTACCATTACCAAATAATTAGTAATTTAATTACATTTTTTAATAGTAATTTAATTACATGGTAATCAAATTACTTTTTAACATTAGTAATTTGTAATTTGTAATTAATTACTTTTTCAAAGTAATTTGCCCAGCTCTGTTTGGAAGTAGACCCGCTGACGAGCTGCTGCACTTTTAGAAGAGATAATAACACAGGCTCACAAAAAAAAAGTGGTCTGCGCCGGTTTACTGACTATCCCTTGTATTTTGACTCGCTGAACACGAATCTGACCTTAGTTTTTCCCTAGCACGTCAGGTTTTTTTAAATGCAAAAAAGTCTGTTGGATCGTAATATTTATATATTTATTTGCGTTAAAAAGGAACCTGACACGCTGGGGAAAACTAAGATCAGATTCGTGTTCAGCGGCTCAAAATACAAGAGATAGGTGTGGTCAGTACCCCCGCGCAGACCACTTTTTTTGTGGGATTGTGCCACACTGATTGTATTTTGAGCCGCTGAACACGAATCTGACCTTAGTTTTTCCCTGGCGCAGACCACTTTTTTTGTGGGCCTGTGTAATTGCACCGGCCGGGCCTGTTGAGTCTTGTTGATTTGATGAACTGTGTGTACCTAAAATGGTCTGATTTTGGAGCACAATATATTGCTAAAAGAACACGTATTCCATTTTCAAACAATGTATTTGGAGGGCAGCTTTCGAGTTTTTTTTCAGAACCGTCTGACCTTCGATATCTTGACTAGCGGACACGAGATCTTGTGAGACTTTTCAGCCCGTCCTTAGAATGCCAAAATAAAGGGCAACGCAAATGTTCAGCCTTCAGACTCTCATTTTGAGGTTTAGCATTTATTTCGCCTTATTTGACTGCGTTATAAGTAAACAACTAAAAAAATTGACAAATTAACAATGGGGCATTTTCCTATTTTCTTTTATTGAATAATATCATAGAATATGTACAAACAAGTCTTTCAATACAGATTTCCGCGAAAATAATTATCAATTTTTTGAGAAAACACAAGTTAAAATAAGTGGAGCAACAGGTGTTTTAAATTGGTGACGTAGGTAGTTTGGCGGATGACGTAGCTGGACTGTATGGATTTGTTGATAGAATGGTTTTATACAAAACAGTGTGGTGTTGCCAATTGAAATTCCTTCTCTAATTCTCGCAAAGATAATTGAAAAAAACAGGAGTATAAAGCTTATTTAATAAATCAATTTTAATATGTTTATCCACGAAATTTAATTTTCTATGTAAAAAATAGTAGCACCGCTACACAAAAAAAAAGTTGTCTGAAATGTACATGCGATATATGGTTTCTGAAGTATTTTTTCCCGCTGAACACGAATCCGGTGTCAGAATTGCTCCATCACCGACCATTTTTTTTTGTAAGTCGCGAAAATAACAAAAAAAAACTCATAATTTAGGTTATTTTCTAGGAAATGGCGGAGGATCCGGTGATAGTCAATATTACACAGGCATACCAAAAAAAAATGTCTGTTTCTGGGACTCCATTGTATTTCGACGTGCTGAAGACAAACCAGATGTCCGTTTAACTCCATCACCCACCAATTTTTAGTAAATCCAGAAAATAACCTAAATTATGATTTTCTTTAGGTTATTTTCGCGACTTACAAATGGTGATGGAGCAATCCTGACACCGGATTCGTGTTCAGCGGGAAAAAATATTTCAGAAACCATATATCACAGGTACATTTCAGACAACTTTATTTTTGTGTGGCGGTGTATGTAATAGGCGTGAATTATTAAATATTTTAAATAATTTTTAATGCTGATTAGATTTTTAAAAACATATTTAGTAAAACATGACAACAATGTCAACGGCTAGTCAAATGACACATGCGTTCTAACGTCGCCGCCGTGTTGATTTGAAGCATTTCAGTTTCATTCATCGAGGTATTTGCTGTAATTTACAAATAGTAGATAATGTCATTTAAAAGGTATTTTATAAAAGTTGTTGAATTTACTAGTTGAAAAGTGCTTGTATGATGTTAATGAATTTTACTCAGTCTGACTATTTATATATTTATGTGTTTATTTATTTATTGTGTTTTATACTTTTGTAGTTTGTTATTATGTACGTGTTGTCGCTTATACAATTTTACATGTATTTTATTCTATATTTTGTATTGTATTATGCTTATGCATATTAGCTCAGATTTTTGACGCACTCCTGAGTTACTTGTATGGTTATTAACTAATTGTACTTGTGATTGGGAAATAAAGGTTATTATTATTATTATCATTCTTTTCACCACTTTCAGTGGGTTTAAAAAAAAATATATCATCGGCTTTTATAGCAAGATGATACATTCAAACGGGAATACTAAGGAAGGATCTAACTATAGATGTAGTGCCAAGAATTACTGCTTTCTGCATTTGGCTTCTTATACCAGCTGAGATTCCTAGTTCTTGGAGGTTCTTTGTCAGCGTTTTTGTTACGACTCCTGTAGTAGAGATTATGATTGGTAAGATTACTACTTTTTCTTGTCGCCATAAGTCCTTAATTTCAGCAGCCAATGGGAGGTATTTGCTGATCTTTTCGTTGTGGTACTGGTCGAGGTTGTGAGTGTTGGGGATACCTATGTCCAGTAGAAGGGTCGTCCGGTTCACTTTATCAACAATGATAAGGTCTGGTCTATTATTGGGGATAGGCCTATCCGTAATAACTGACCGGTCCCAGTACAGTTTATAAGACTCACTCTCCTCAACTGGATTCGGCGTGTATTGGTAGTAGGGCACTGTATTCTGTACTAATCCGTATTTTATTATTATTATTATTATTATTATTATTATTACAAATATAAGTGCTTCGGAAAAAAAATTTGTAACTGTTCCGAAAAATTTGATATTCGAAGAACTTGCTGGCAAGCTTCCAATATTCCCATCCCTTCAAAAATCCAAATTTTGTTATAGAAAGAATCTATCAAGTCATAATCAACTTTAGGCAAATTGGACGAATCTCCTTTCACAAAATTCAACTCCATCCTAATAGTTTATTGATAAAGTAAAAATCAAACGCCACATAAATAAACAACAAATAAATCTAACCAATATATCTCTTTCACTTGTATTGTGACAAGAAGTGTCAGCTGGCGGCACGCAAAAAATATTGCCACATAATCCTCGCCGTAAGTTTTGTTTACATTTTTAAGATAACTTCTACATAATAACAAATATAAATACCTTTTAATTCCTTCTAAATACATGTGTATAATATTTATTGATATTCAAGATGTTGAGAAAAATAGAAGTGTCATAGGTAAAATAATGTAAAGTAAATACACAATTTGGCATTCATATAAGTTAGTTACAGTCTAAGCGAAAGTTGTCTATGATTGGTTAAATTATTTCCCGCCAAATAAAATCATTTGAAATCTGTGTCTAGACGGGCGTATTCTTATTTCTTATTTTTATTTAAGAAATTATTGTTTTGGTTTATATTGATTATGCAATAATTGTTAAAATAATAACTTTACTTGATATATATCACTAAAACTGAATTTAAAAAAAAATGGAAAATACCCCATTGTATAACTTAAAGACTACAACAGATACAAAAAATCGTGGCAAACTTTTCTGCAGGCTATAAAAAGACATTTAATTTGAGCCCTAACTGGTCGCTATATCTTACAAATTGACCGAATTTTGATTGCTTAAAGTTTATGCAAATTTCGGCACTTTTTGAACAAAAGCAATTCGCTCATATTTATACAAAAATTGCTTATATAACTTTTTAAAGTGCATTTCTCTTTCGTTTCAGAACTCAGCTATTTTACTATTTCTAAAAATAACGCAGTAGTGATAAATTGTTTATAGTACAGTAAAATTAAAATTTGACCCGGAACAAATTTGTAACAGCGTGATTTCTTCAAGATTGTATTCTGTGGCTATCCAGGAGTCTCTGACTGAAAATCTTAAAAAATTCGCCGTGCAGAAATAAAGAAAAATGCGCCTCCATGTTGAAATTAGGCACTTTTTTCCTTTCATCGGGAATGGCCCGCACGGATGACACTTTAAGAAGAGGCAAAATTCTGAGAGAAAGAGCTAAGTTTTAATGTGATATAAAGTTTTTGGCAATCGTCAAAATGACAGATTTGTATAAACGAGGAAAAATATCAATATAAATTATCTTCAGGAAAATTTATTTGAGACCGCAGCTGATGTAGTTTTGGAAACAAATTTTCCTGGCTCAAGATCTACTGCCTGTAGAAGAATCAAAAATGGCATTCTGAAGTGTAGTTCTACTGCTAAAAAATACAAATTAACGGAAGAAAAAAAACAAGGACGGATCATTTTTGCACTCAAGATTTTTGATCAAAAGTCATATTTTTTTATGAAAAAGTTCTCCAGTCGTGTAATGATGGACATATTTGTATTTATAGGCCTCATGGACAAAGATATATTGAAAATTTTACATTCGATTCAAGTAAATCAGGAAGTTTTTCTGTTAAGACCTACGCATGGATTAGTCAAAAACAAATGGGAATGTATTTATTGGTTTATTGATGGTCAATTCCATTAAATATATTGAGATACTTGAAAATGTTATGTAGCCATCAGTAAGGGAACTATATCCAGATGATAATTTTATCTTCCAACAGGATAATTGCATATACTGCGCGTAATACAAGCAAGAGTTCCGTGATGAAAATGTAGAAGATCTACCGTAGCCTTCTAAAATTCTCGACTTTAATCCCATTGAGAATGTTTGGGGAATGATGGTGAAGTATATAAATAAATGAAATTATTGACCGAAAAATGCGGAACAACTTCATGCTATGACTGAAAATGAATGGGAAAGTTTATATAACACTCAAATTGCAGAAAATTTAGTTTAATCAATGCCTAGGAGGCTAAAAGCAATTTTAGATGGGAATGAAGCAATGACTAAATATTAATTGCTATTACCTATGTTGTAATTTGTTTATTTGTGTTTTAAGTTTTTATTCAAAATGTTATATTTAAAAAATAATTCTATGAAAAATAAGACTGTTTATTTATATAGTTATTACTTAATATAAAACAACCAATATTATTAATAAATTCAGTAATCTTATCTAATGTCCATTTCAAATTATTGAACATATGTCGGTTTTATTTTTAGTCCATTCCCAGATTTTTTTAAAATTTTTATCAACATATCAGTATCAACTTACGTAATTACAATTGACTTACATCTATATTTTCATTATTAAGTTAATTTCAATAATTTAGTGTCCAAAGAATAATTTAGACAACTAAAAACAGGCCATTTTCTTATCTAAGGGTTGTTCCACTTTTTTTTAATCAAGTGTACAAGAAAATTGTTTAAAAATAAGTTGTGGGAAATTTTGTAATCTACAATATTGGTATCAACTAATTAATACACAGGAGCAACGGGCGCAGAGATAATTGCAAAAATCTGCAGTGAAGTAGAAATTTTCATCACTGCAGGAACTATTCACGTTTATTTTATCTACAGACTGTTTTATAAGCCATTGTGCTCTAGTTATTTTTGGCTGATTTTCCTTATATTAGAGAGTAAATCTCCTGAATTAAAATACACTTACTTCTGAAGGTATCTCAGAAAATTCTTCAAATTTTTGTGCCTTGTGAAGACCACAATATGCTCGAACGTCATTGTATGATGCCAAACCGTGGTCTCTATTCCTCTCAATATCTATAGATTTTAGATCTAAACCAGTTCTTCCACCATATCTGAACAAGCGTGTAGTAATCTAAAAAGTATGTATTAATTGAAAATTTCACACCACATTTTTTGACTAATCAGAGGCTTGTTTTTTGTTAAGTTACAAATTAAAAATTTCCGGAAATTTTTTACATTCTGTCAAATTAATAAGTGGAAATTTTTCTGTCATTTAAAATGTCAAAGTGGAGACGCGGGAGTTGGAGTGCTTTTAGAATTAAATTTATTTGGCGACGCAAAGAAGGATATTCACGAGGATATTATAAGTACACAAATTAATATGTTAATATTTATTTTTTTAATACAAAAATAAAGTTGTGGGTATCTCTGGCCTTCCCGCCAATATTGAATTTTATGCGCACATGTCATATGTCGGTGGTATTATTGTCAACCTATAAATCCGCAGGTTTATAAATTCACCGGTGGAGCGTACCGGTAAGCAATAACATTATATGATTGGCTATTTTGAAAACCAAAGCCAAAATCAGCTTCGAATTTTATCTACCAATGCGTCCAGCGGTGAATTTAGAAAGGTGCGGATTTATAGGTTGACAATACCACCGACAAGATGGCCGAAGGTCACCCCAATTCACCAATGAAAGGGTGCGTTTGAACGCACTCAGTAATTTAGTCGAGTCGCTTAGTAATTTAGTACTCGACCAATGTGGACAGCGTGTTTTAGTCAAGTAATTTAGTGGAAGGCAATTACTAAATTACTGGTTGCGTGCAAACGCACCCAAACATCGAACGTGCCTCCGACAGTGACGCTTCTGGTATAGGTCTCCTGTGGTTTTGGTCCAGGACATGTAGCAAAAAATCTCCTGCTCTCCCCCGTCGGCTTCCCTGTTTTTTCGGAGCAACAAAGACCTAAGGTGCAGAAATTGCAGACCTGGCTATAAAATGCAACAGAAAGGTTGTTACTGATCCGATTTGGGTCGAAATAATCATAAAAGATTAGGAGAAGCATATCCGTTAATATTGCATATGTTCCATGCTATTATTTTTGTTCATAATTTTCCGTTCTAGTTCTGTCAATATTTCAAAAATTTAAAAAAACTTTTAAAAAATTTCGAAATGGCGCCATTGCGGATAAATGAAGACTCGGAGGGGAAAACGTATTCCAATAAACATTTCTCTTCATATTTTGGGCTTTCCATTGTGTCTACCTTCTGTGTAACGTCATCCATTACGGAGTTACGCCACTCTGAGTGTCGCAGAGCGGCGGCCGCACCCGCTATGCTCCCGGTGGAACTGCCCTGGCTGCATTGATGAGACTTGTTGCGAATTCCTGTTTATATATTATTGATGTTTTATAAGGTTTATTGAATTTAATTTTACTTGTCAGACTCAGTAAATGACTTTATTCGGCAAGACATTATTGACCTACTGGGAAGAATCCGGATCATCATCCATATCCACTGACTGGCTGTTTGTGCAGCTGAATCCTCTACAGCACTACACATGATGCTGCAGTTCAGACCAGAATTCCTGCACTCGCATCGGGCACCGCAGTCCGCCTTGCAGGTACAGGAAATTAGCCGTAGCAGGCTATCAGGTTCTGGTTGCCTTGTGATAGAAACAGGAACCAGGCCCTGGATTCCTGATTTCCACCCCCATTCCTCCGGGTTAAGGTTGACGTCTAGCCATTGCTGGACCTGTAAAAAAGCACATGCACATTACTTGATGGTTGCAAGCTTTTAGAGAGAGAGAGATTAAGCCCTCACACTATTCTCCTTAACGCCTTCACCTGAAAATGCGCGGAATTAATGTTGTTCACATGCGGTACTCGTTGACGGGAAGCTTGCCAAATCAAAGGAGGCTGTCACCGACTGCTTCGCCACGCTCTGGTTGTATCGGACTACTCATAGCTGGTCCAAGCTCTCCTGCTCACTCCCTCCATAAAGAGCTACGATAAATCTTTCCCCAGCGACGGCCACAGTCCTCTTGGCCAGATGCAGGTTGTGAAAAGACTGCGGAGCATTTCTGTAGTTTAGATCTCTTCCTCAGGAGCTTCAGCACCTTTTGCTCTCCCATTCTGTACAGAAATGACGTGTTGTCACATCCTGTCATGGCATGGCAGAAGGGAACGGAGTCGTTCATTTGATCAGGACTACTCTTGGTCTCCTGGATCTTAAACACTCGTCCGCTTGAAGTGCCCGTGGCCGGACTCAGCAGTATTATGATGGAGGTGTCATCTCTAGCACGGGAGACTAACATGGCCAGGATGTCTGTGTCCCGGGCGATGATGGGGACCCACTGTCCTGACACATCCATGTCGAGAGCTGTCCTAACAGTCAGGGAATCCGCATCTGCCACAACTCGGATAACAGTGACTCCAGAATTTTGGAATTGAGCAGAGAGGAGGTTAATGAGGAGCGTTTTATTCTGCGGGTGGCTCAAGAAGTCTGACTGGTTGGTCTGCACAGATGACATGTGTTCGTCGAAGACCACTTCTATGGGTGCCCGCTTATGATAACGACGCCGCTGTTGAGTTTTGTTCATACTCATCGAACATCGAACACCACAGTAATACCGAACAAACCTGACGTATGCCTGGGCTATTTCTTCAAAAGTGGAGGGACGAGGCCAAACAAGGGCGTGAAGAAGATAACCACCGTCGAGCACTCTGCAACTAGCCTCACTGTCAGCAAGTTCTTCGGGTGTAGTGCTTGGAGAAAACTTTTGAATAACTGACTTTGCAGTCTTCCGCATCGACACCTCATCGAAGAGAGCAGGTGGTCTAGTAGACAGTTCAAAACTGAGGTATTCCTTCAAGTCTTCCTCGGATTTCATCACACAAACTATCGGAATTAAGAGTTTCTGAGGGTTTACAGGCACGATTTCGTCGCAGACAACTGATGCACGCGGCTTTACTCGATGTTTCCTAGAGAACTTCACGTCCCTAAAGAATTGTCCAGTCAAAATCTTGACGGCTGCCGAATAATGTCATTTACTGAGTCTGGCAATTAAAATTAATTTCAATAAATCTTATAAAACACCAATAATATATAAACAAGAATTCACAACAAGTCAACGCAGCCAGAGCAGTTCCACCGGGAGCATGACGGGCGCGGCCGCCGCTCTGCGACACTCAGGGTGGCGTGACTCCGTAACGGGTGACGCTACAGAGAAGGTAGACATACCAATGGAAAGTGTGAAGAGAAATGTTTATTCGGGTATGTTTTTTCCTCCGAGTCTTCATTTCTTCGCAATAGCGCCACTTCGGAATTTTTTAAAATTTTTAAAAAATTTTTAAATGTTGACAGAACTAGAACCGAAAATTATGAACAAAAACATGCATAAAACATCTGAAATATTAACGGATATGCTTCTCCTAATCTTTTATGATCATTTCTACCCAAATCGAGCCAGTAACAATCTTTCTGTTGCACTTTATAGCCAGCTCTGCAATTTTTGCGACTTAGGCCCTTGTTGCTCCGAATAAACAGGGAAGCCGACGGGGGAGAGTAGGGGAATTTTTGCTACGTATTGTCCTGGACCAAAACTACAATCCTGGAAATTTTCAGCTTTACAATAATTAGTTCCGGGTAGAAGCGATATATTGACTAAAACTCCTGCGCTATATACAGCGTATCCTCCGATTGAGTTCACTAGGTGAAATGGACAAAAAATTTTAGAATTTTTTTTTTATATTTGAAGGTTTACCTGCTTATCTAAAAAGTAATTTTGGGTGTACTTTTGTTTTTTTAAATCATGTAGGCCATGACAGTTAAGCAAAAATGAATTTCATGTAAGGTAAAGTACCTTTTCTGTAAAATATACAGCAAAATGTCATTAAGGAAAGTTATTCGGATTAAAAAGTTATAGTCCTATGCAAAATTTCAAGAACATACGCCTACTTTGATTTTTTAAATATAATTACAATTAATTAATTTTCAAAATATTCATGACTTCGAAAAAATTTTCGGAAATAATTTAAGCTCTAGGGATATTATAAGCGATAATTTTTTTGACTTACTTCCTTATCGTGATAACGATCAGCTCCCATTGGACATTGTGTATTAAGTCCACGTGCTAATCCATCAAAATTTTCTTTCAATTCCAGAATAACCGGGCGAAAATTGTAATCACTAATTCCTAAAAAGTCGTAAGGATTTCTGTCCTCTCCCACCAACCTATGAAATAATAATAATATTTATTTACTATCAAGTTTCACAATGCTATAGATAAAAACATAAAACTTCAAATACAAGGTTAACATACACACGATTCATTATATAAAAGGATGAACTACGTCTACAAATGCTACTGTTATAAATTTTAGACCTGGTACTTTCGCTTTAGTATAAATAGGCTTTATCTGGCGAATAACTATCTGACGGATAAAAAAACAGGACCTTGCTTGTAGGAAAACCTGCATGCGTACTTTCATTTAAAGTACACCCTCGGTTAGCTATCCGACAGATATGACTTTAGTATTTTCCAAAGTAGTGTTGCCAACTTAAGACACTGTAAAGTAACGAAGTTTTATGCTTTAAATGGAGATAGAAAAGATCCCCATACTGTGGTTTGTTGCCATTTATGACATTTGCGTCATTTTCATGATTGCTCGAAATAGTTTTGCATCATTAGGCAATCCAACGACCTTTCAAACTTTTTGACAATATGGCGTGGAGGGAAAATCCGGGGTTTATTTTAATTAACTCGCGGAAACGTAGCCCAGGCGACAGAAATACAAACTCTTTAACAGACGTTTAACGAATGAAAACGAACGTTTGGTGGATGTTTGCCAATGACACCATGTTGAAAGTCACGTGTTTTAGATTTATTAATACAACTAACATAACCTGAAATTTTAAGTTCTTTGAGTTTATTTTCATTCTTAATGTTTGTATTGCATTTCTAGCTTATAGCAATATACCTTAAAAATCCACTCAAATAATTTTGTAAACGTAATGAGCCGAGAATGATGGCTTTCTGCATTCTGCCTATTATTATTATTATTATTTTATTTTTTTTTGAAGCCAGTCGTCCTTCTCTCTGTCTCCGATGCCAGAGAGGGTACGCTGGTAATACCAGAGACCACTCCCTACGCCGTAGAGTCAGTGATCACTGGGTCCGCGAATCGTGTGCTCTGAGCAGGCGTAACGAGCCAAGGATAACGGCCTTCTGCATTCTTCCAGCTAAGATTTATGCCGAGTTTCGGCATGCCGGTATCGTCTTCAGTTCCGAAAGCAGTGTATGCCTCACCCCACCGAGGGATCCTATAATTAATACCACTAGCTTCACGGTGTGGTCTGGATAGAGTCCGCGGAGTTCGAAGAGAAAATCTCGATATTTAGTCCGTTTTTCCTCCTCTTTCAAAACAATGTTTGTTTCCGCTGGAGCGGAGAACTCAATAACAAACATTGTCTTGGTTTGGTGGTCGAGGAGGACTATATCAGGTTTATTGGCCTGTATTTGCCTGAGGGTGGGAAAAGAGTAGTACCAATAAATTAGGCACTGCTCGTTCCCCACCACGGACTCAATATCCCCCGGAGCATAAGGCAGCACTGGTGTTTCATATATCCCATTCGTGTGCCGTAGATGATAGTACAGCACCCGTAATGCTCCATCATGTCTGATAAAATAAAGGCATATTATTATTATTATTATTATTATTATATAGGCCGAGACAGCGTATGTCGGACAAGCCGACAATAGGTGCATGAGTGTCTCCGGCGCCCTTCGGCAGGCCTTGCAGTTTACATCAGGGACCTCCATACCCAAGACATGACTTCGATAGACGAGCGTGTTAAAGACACCATCTTGGTAAGCCATGATGAAACCCTCGGTCTCAGACTTCAGCCCACTTGACCTTAGAAAAGCAAAGGTCAGATTTTCAGATAAGCCCCTGTCTTCAATGTTCTTGTAGAAGACTCCGTGCAAGGGCTTATCTTTATGCAGCTGTAGGAATCTGCTTTGCTCAGCTGCTTTTGTATGGGCTTTAAGCTGAGCGGGTTCCAACTCGGTAACAGAGCTTGGGTTTACCCGCCTACTGTCGAAGTCGAGACCAAGCTCATCAGCTGCTCTTTGTGCTGCCTTAAATAAAAACGCTCCTATCCCTGCATTTTCATGGTCGTGAACCATGCAGAGAAGGGGATCCGAACTCCTGATGATCTTGCAGGCTCCATCCAGAACAGACCTGCTGTCGTGAGAGATATAACCGCGGAACGGACGATTTTGGATGCAAGCTTCTGTTGAGATGCATCATCTTTCGGGTTCCTACATCGAGTTGGCGCAGCTCGCCTTGCGTTCATTTCACTACCCCAAAGGAGTGTAGAAGGATCGGAACGGCAAGTATGTTAGTCGCAGACACCTTGTTCTTCCCCGACAGCTCAGAAGACCAGATCTGTCGGAGGAGGTGCTGATACTTGCCGCGGAGAGCGTTTTTCACTGTTGACACTTCTTGGGTGAAGCGTTGCTCAACACCCAAGTACGTGTACGACTCTCCGGCATCTAGGCGGTGCAAGATGCCTCCATCTACAAGCTGCGAATCCTCTCCGTAGTCACCGCATCGTCCTCTCTTGAGGTGAACCAGTGCACATTTGTCCAAGCCGAACTCCATACCGACAGCCTGAGTATACTCATGTACCACCCTAAGAGATTGACGTAAATCTCTCTCGCTAGAGGCATAAAGTTTAAGGTCATCCATGTAAAATAGATGGGTGACCTTATGCCTATCTCCGGGGGTACCGCAACTGTAACCACGGGTTCTGCGAAGTTCAACGGATAACGGCAGTAGCGAGATGCAAAATAGAAGTGGGCTGAGAGAGTCTCCCTGAAACACACCTCTTAAACATAACCGGCTCTGTTTGGACTCGGGCATTACCAGATGTTATGGTAAAGTGAGTCCTCCAGAGCAGCATGAGTTATTCTATGCATCTCACTACGGGACCGGGCACCGCAAGACATTGGAGCAAGTGAACAATTAGCTCGTGAGATGTCATGTCAAATGCCTTGTGGTAATCGATCCAGGCCATAGAAAGGTTCCGCTTATACTGCACGGAGTCCTGCGTGACACATCTGTCAATAAGCAGGTTCTGCAGCCAGCGACACCCTTCTTAGACCCACGTTGCTCGTATATCCGTTGATAAACCGGGCCGCTTGCTTGGAGTATCCGCATGTACAAGATACGTGTGAATATCTTATAACATGCATTTAAACAGGTTATCGGTCTGTAGTTCGCTGGATCTGCCAGATCTCCGTTCTTAGGGAGTAGCACGGTTCGCCCCTCGATAATCCAGGAAGGGATTTGCTGCTCTCCATTTAGCCACGAGGTGAAGATTCTGCCTAATGGCGGTGGGTGCTCGGAAGTTTTTTCCACCAAAAGGTGTTAATCCCATCGGATCCAGGAGCAGCAAAGTTCTTGGAGCCTTCAAGGGCTCTTCGAACCTCTTCCGTCGTTATCGGTTGGCACACTGCTTGAGGCTGCTGGAGCCCTTGGCAAAAAGCTTCAAAGTGTGCCAGGGTTGGAGTATCTCGGTTTAGTGGACGCTTTTGTTCGTAAAGCGTCTTCCAGAAGTCTTCCACCTAATCTACAGTCGGCGGATTCTCAACAATACGCTCAGGCGGTTGGAACAGGCGAGATGGCTTCTTGCGGAAAAGGCTATTTTCCGCTACTGCCCTCGCCCGCCTTGCTAGCGACTTTTTCAAAGCCACTAGCATCCGTATTCTATCGAGACAATGTTGCTTGGTGGTAAGCAGCACTGCCACGTTAAGCGTGTGACGGACTCGCCTTAAGTTGGCGGCGATTCGCCGCACTTTTGACGTGAAAGGCCTGTTCTCCGCCAAGTAATCCATCACACACTGAATACGGGAAGCATATTGTCTCGCCGATCGGATCTTGGCTTCCATCTTTCTTATACGCCGGTCAGCTCTCTCCTGTAGTATTATCCCGCCTCACCACCGGAGAGAGCCGCATCGCGGCGTCGTAGATGGCACAATTAATGTGCCAGGTATTAGCCTCTTCCGGAATAGCTTCACTGAGTTCTGCGTCCACTCTGGTATGGATGGAACATCTAAAACCACCTCCTCGACCGGTTGATCGGGAGGTCTGTCGACTACCTCTTCAACAGGCCTCAGGGCGGTTCTGATGTAGCCTCTGCTCCGGAGGTGAGATACATAGTCACGAAGGTTTTGTTTCGTGAAAGCGCGATGCTCTGGGTGGATATCACACCACAGAACATGCATCCGCACCATGTATCCCCTCCGTGCAGTCTCACTGCTTTCGTAGCACTTCATTAGGTCGTCCCTCAGCTCGTCCGTCCACTCAAAGCGTCCATATGCGTCGCGGTTGTCGTCATCGGGCAGTCCGTCCTGTTGAGCCCCACCACCTTGCCCATAACCCCTATCCGCTCGGGGTCGATCGTGGGTGCCCTGTCTTTGGTCAGCTAGAACCAGAGATTTGGGCTTGTGGGTGGTTAGCCCAGCAAGCCCACCACCGACACCAGAGGGGAATGAGCTTTCCCCTCCCGGATGCACTAGGGCTGCCGGTTCGGTTTTGCACCCCCAGCTGGAGTAAGTGGTTATTATTATTATTATTTTCTTCATCTCAGCATTTTTCACTGGTATAAAATGAGGTACGGACTAATTGTCAAGAACTCTCATCTAATCATGACTTAAGAATTTTCTGACTGTACGTGTAGTGTTCAAAATGACCTGATTAAAAATTATGAGCGCAATTCGTAAAAAAAATCAAGTTTTTACTAACTTGAAATACACCACTATTTTCTGTTATCGTATCCCGGACGTCTAACTGTTCGTTCTCCAATTTCATGAATTAATTACTAGTTTTTTAAGCTTTTAAAATACAACAATTATTTGTTACAAATAGGCGAGTCATTTTAGGTGAACATCAAACTAATTGTAAAAGAAATAAACTAAGGTTTTTTAGACTTGGAATATTATCCCCAACAACATATCAAAAGTCTAGAAAAATCTAAGTCTGGGAAAGCCGCCATATTGACCGACATCTTGGATTTACTCTCGAAATCTATAAAATGCATATATTGCTCCGATTAACTTCAAATATGTACCAAATAGAACGTTTTTGAACCAGTAATCATATAAAGACTTTATCCAATTTTGTTTCTATCATGTTCCATTTATTATCAGTCTTAGTACAGTTTTTCCAACTAAATCTCGTATAGTAAAAAACTCCAAGCAAATAAAAATTTATTGGTTGAACGACAATCTTCGACGCATGCGAGTACATCTAAATTTCCTTTATGAATATTATAAGAGAAATCCCACTAAAAATAATAGGGTCATACTACACAAATTGCGGTCGGATTATCGTCGAGAAATAAACCTACCAAAAAAACATCTTATGACAACTTTATAAAAAGTCATAATAATCAGCAACAAGCAATATGGAAAATTATTAGCAGCCACAAAGCAGTCCCAAACAATGTGTCCTGTAATATTAGCAGCGAATAATTTAATAATCACTTTGTTAATGTAACTGAAAAAATAAATGAATTACCACCACATAATTCACACTATGCTGATTATTCGGATGAATTCAGCCAACCGAACCAATTTTACTTTACTCAAGTATCTTATCAAGAAATTGCTGAGATAATTACAAATCTTAAAAACAAAAAAGTAAAGATGTAGTCCCCTGCCAAGTGTACAAAAACAGGCTCCCGTGGGCTCCTTGATGATGCAAGTGTGAATCTCTTTGTTAGGCCTTGAAGAAACATAATTTCGATGTTGGCACTTTCAAAAATGATGCGCATCAGTACTGCGCGCGAAAAACAAAATGGCCGCCATGGCAAACACTTTTTCCAATTTATCTAAATAACCATTGGGATTACGAAAAAAGTTTTATATAAAAAATATTGCTAAATCAATTTTACACTAAAAAGGTTATTATAAGTTTTTATGCAGGACTAACCATTTATGGTGCAAGCAATGATGAACTTCATAAGAGCTGTAAGAACATCGGATTGGAGGCTGTATTTAGCATCCCTCCACGAGTTTGCAAAATACTTCTTTGAATTTAATAGATTGAACTATGCACGTATGATCACCCTATATCTTTCAGAGATGAAAACCTGGAGTCTAAAGATCCAGAGATTTGGAAACAGTTCATAGAAGGTAATTGCGTCGTGAACAGAAGTTCAGTGCCATTTTGTGCTCTTGGTGCTGATGAAGCCCTGGAACACCAAAATCGAAAACTAAAGGTACATGGAGGACCTGTTGGTATAACGCTTAATGAGAATGCTCGAAATCGTTTGTTTCTTGCCAATTTGGAACTAACTAGAATTGCATGTGAAACTGAAAAAATAATAGGTTTTCAAAATACAGAACGAAGTAAACACCATGAAGTGTCAGTTAAACTTCAGCAGCGTCAGGATGATAACGTACTTAAACTAAAGGAAGCGTTTCAAAACACAACAAATCCCTTTCACTACATAACTGATGAGCTCATTAATATCCTAACTTAGCGAGTCTTTTTACAGGAAATAAAGATGTCTTTAGACAGTGTGGCGGAATTATTCCTTAGAGCAAAAAGTTCTTACTAACAATATTCAGTTCTGGGATCCGTTGAAAAGAATTTTATTAAAACGTATAAAACGGCAGCGAAAAAAGTTAAAACTACCCTCAAAGACAAATCTATAGCCATAAAGACAGATTTATCTCTTATTTCAAGATTATTGATAGCATCCAGAAGCAGACTTCAGATTCTTCAATTTGGCGTGACCAATAACAAAAGTTTGTAATCAGTTGGGGGGACAAAGCAGCTTCATCACATGGCGATGATGTATCCATTCTTTCAATTACGCAGGAGGAGGCGGACGCAAAGATCATATTACATGCAGTATTTTATCATAGAAAGGAATTAAAACTATTCATGTATTCTCCCCCGATACCGATGTCCTAATTTTGGCACTAAGACGATATCCCCAACTTTCGAAATAGTTTGCATTTTTCCTTAGCTATGGCATGAAAAGGTTTGTTCAGCTAGGTTCAATTTACAGAGCACTTGGACCTCTAAAAGCCTCTGCACTTCCTGGATTACACGCACTTTAAGGAACAGATGTAACAGGATCATTTGCTGGCAAAGGTAAAATGGGAAACTTTTATTTCTGCAAGTGATAAGCTGCTAGAAGCTTTGGCTCCATTGGGGACTACACTGTCTCTCACAGAAGATGTCGGGGCTAACTTGGAAGCGTTCATTTGTCAGCTTTATATCCCCAAAACAACACTGACCGACATAGGAGCTGTGAGATGATTGTTGTTCACCCAGAAACAATGTCAAGATGAGAACCTTCCCCCAACAAGATCTGCACTGGATCCGGCTTTGCAGTGTTTTGAGTTTAATCAGGACCTCATTCAGCATCCCAATAACCCACCACCCTCAGATTTTGGATGGAAGAAAGTAGGGAGCACATACGAGCTAGTTCTTGAAACTTTGTCGCTGCTTATACCACCAAAGGCGTTGCTCTCCTCCATATACATGGAAGTCGAATGGACTCCGGTGTACCGAAATGTGTAAGTGCGAAGGTAATCTCGACCGATGTGATAATATGGGAGAGTGAGAGCAAGGCGATGATGAAGATTTGGGGCTAAGTGAGATTTGCATTGAAAGTGACGATGATTTTAATTAAAAATGTCATTGTAGAAGTGAAAAGTATTGTTTGTCTGTATAAATCTGTAACTACTGTATTTCTATAAGATTTTTTTCCCTTTTCTGGCCTTGGATGGGTTCCATCAGCCAGCTACACAGATGAGGGAAAGAGAAGGAAGTGAAAAGGAAAACGTTAAAATTATATAGGTACTTGGTCTTTCAATTTCCTATGCCTACCTACACTGTAAAACATAGTTAATTTATTTAAGTTTGTAATGTTTTAGTTATAATTATTGTTTCCAGTGGCCCGACAAATAGTGTCAAATATGTTAATATGCACGGGCAAATCTCTCATCATTAGACATTAATTTTTATTATTGGAAACTATAAAATAAAACTTTTTGAGAGAACGGTTAGTTCTACATAAAAAATTGTAATGAGCTTTTCTCTGTATAATTGATTTAGCAATATTTTGTACATAAAACTTTTTTTTCGTAATCCCAATGGTTACTTAGATAACGACGGCCATTTTGTTTTTCGCGCGCAGCTCTCAAAGCACCCTTTTTGAGAGTGCCAACATCGAAAGTATTTCTCCAAGGTCAAACAAAGAGATTGGGACCACTACCACACTTGCATCATCAAAGATCCCACGGATGTACATTTGATAGGGGACTAATGCCTATGATATTCAATATGAATCATAAATGGTATAATGCATTCTATCCTAATTCCTCTCACTATTCTAATAAACATATGCATATCTATGAATGTGTTCCCCGATTGCCTAAAGATATCCAAAGTAGTGCCTGTTTATAAGAAAAATAGTAACAGTAGACGATATATTTAGAATCAAATAACCTTCTTAATTCTAATCAATATGGCTTTCGAAATAAATATTCTACTATGCTAGCTATTGACAAATTAACATCTATGATAAACACTGGATTTGAGGACGGGAAATATATTATCTCAATTTTTAGAACTCACTAAGGCATTTGATTGCGTCTCCCATGATAAACTTATCCATAAATTAAATTATTACGGTTTTACTGAGGAAAGTAGATCTCTTCTAAGTTCCCACTTGAATAATAGACAACAATTTGTTGTATACGACGGTTTTAAGACTCAATCGCTAAAATTACAACATGGTGTTCCTCAAGGATCCGTCCTCGATCCTATACTTTTCCTAATTTATATTAATGATTTCCCTAAGGCACTTACAGATAATATTCTGGCCATATTGTTTGCTGATGACACAAATCTAACTATTTCCAGCACCGATATTGAGGTTTTACTAAATGATATGCCAAACATCGAACTAGATGCCCAAAACTGGTTTACCTCAAATAATGTATGCTTAAATGCATCGAAGACCGAGACCATGGTATTTAGTTTGCGCAACCTAACAGAAATAAACAATCCAGAATTCATAAAATTCCTTGGAATTAATTTAGACCCCAAATTGTCATGGGAAAATCGCACCGTGTATATCTGTAACAAAATCTCGAAATATTCATATCTGCCTCGAAATCTAGTTGGAAAAGTATCCCAAAATATCCTAACAACTGCATACCACAGCCTCATCCACTCCACTATATCATATGCCATCCTAGTCTGGTGGCATGCTACATCATCCATTGACGTGTTTTCTGCCCAACGAAAAGCGATACGCATAATTTCCGGTCTAAGATTTAGAGTTGATTGTAAAGAACCATTTATTAAATTAAAAATTATGACAGTACCATGTACTTACATATTTCAGTGCCTCTTATATATAAAAAATAATGAGGATTCATTTTGCCTTAGAAGCCAAATACATTCATATAACATCAGAATAAAAGATAATTTTAACAACAATTTCTTACGCCTAAGCAAAACTAGAAATGGAACGGACTTAATACCAAACAATTCAAGACGAAAATAAAACAATACTTACTTGATAAACCTTTTCATAGTATACGAGAATTTATGGATCTACAACATAATTTTTAGATAATGTACTTTGTATGTACTGATGCATTATTCTTGAAATAACTACGACTCATTGTTTCCTTAGTACATAAAATATGTGGAATAAACCCTTAAATGTGTATTGATTATTTAAGTATGTTCATATTGTATTTGATTTTCTGTCCCAGAGTTTTACATCGTATTGTCATGTCATTTTTACGTATTTTACTAATCTATTGATATATATTACTACTTATTTTGTCCACGTTGTACAATTTATTTTTAATATTCGATTTTAACTATAATGTTTAGTCTTATATATTTTAATCATACTTACTATTTTTACATTACTTAGCTTATTTAGCAAATGTTTTGACGTGTGTAAACACTTTTGTAAATTTACTGTCTATCTATCTATCTATCTACAAAATGTTAATAATAAGGGAAGGTAATTTATGAACATTATAACGGTATAAGTTTTTTGAGTATAAAGGGCTCGAGAAAGGTAGTCCTCGCACTCAAATGCAAACTTATAACGGTGTTATCTCAATTAATTTTTATCCTAGAGAAATTAAAAAAAAAAAAAATTCAGCAAAAGAAAAACTTAATTTTCGTACTCTAGTATTTTTACGTATTTTCTTTAGTTTTTGAATTATTGTGAAAAAACTAAAATTGTTTAAGATATTTCAAAAATCACTTCAAATTTGAATCAAACTTTCTTTCAAATCTAGGCATCCCAAACCGATCAAACTTCTAGAACATATTGCTAGTACTTAAATAAAGTAAATTGTAAATGGATTTCATTCAGTTTCAATTCTTGCGGTGAAGCCATTGGTTTTATTGCTGATTTCTTCTCCGAAAAAACGAGAAAACCATTTTACTTTCATCATAACTCAGTTAGTTTTTATGCTAACGACTTTTACTAAAGCTAATTTTAAAGGTCTCTTCGCGTACTTTTAAAAATGCCTTATATGTTTTCCTCCAAAAATTTTCCGTTTTTCCGTTATTTAACGTTGAAAGGTTCGAATTCAGTGCTCGGCGAACAAAAAGTCAACTGCAACGAGCCATAACTCGGTTCGTATTACATCTTCAGAAATAAAAATAAAGCAATCGATTTGTTACTTTATAAGCTTCATTTTTGCTCATAAGAATTTTTTTTAATAAAACGTAAGGTTTTCGAGTTATTCGTGAAAAATCGTTCTAAAACATACATTTTCTAGATGAAAAATCATTTTCAATCACGATTAACTCAAAAAGTATTGACTCATCGAAAAAACATTATAGAACATTTTATGCTTAGACTTTATTCCCCTATCGATTTCTACGGTTATTTTGAATGTAATGATTTCTACCCCGAGAAGGGGTGGCATTCACCCCCAGGCATCCCAGGGTACAAGTACACATCGGTACTATATAACTTTTGTTCCTTGTGCCATTCCCTAATTACTGTCCAAATTTCACGTCAATCGGTTTTGTTCGAAAGAATTCTGAGCGAAAAACCGTCAAACACTGGACTATGGTTCCTGTAACAAGATTTATGGTGAATAAATTTATTCTATTCTATTTATTCAGTTCTATATTTTATCGTAATCTACTACTAAATAAAGGTGCCAATGTTGCCCATGTTAATGACATATAAATACGTTTCATTGAAAATTTTAATGTTGTGGTGCTTCTCCCGAACGATGGCGTTGTAGACGCCACATGCCTATAGCAATAATGATAATATGCTAACTTGCAAAAGAATAAAAAACATTAAAAAATACCCCAAGTAATTACTTACTCTAATTTTCCAGCTATTTGGGTGTGGAAAAATCTAAAAGCTGCATGTGCATGTTCATTCAATACACTAGGGTCAACCTTATCATCGTAATCATTAACAAAACCTTCTGTTTGATACAGAATTTTATGATTTATTAAATGCTCCTTGCCAAGTAATGTAGGCATCCATTCATAATAAGAAATATGTTGATGTATTGCAATGGTTATTTTTCTTGCCTCATCGAAAATGGTCTCGTCTCTCCAATGAGGGTTAAGTTTAGCCAATATGCGAGCTATTCTGTTGTGCTCTCTCAGAAGGATTACCTGAAGAACTGTGAGTTGCGAGTTTTGGTTCACTCTGGGATCACCTTCACAACAAAGAATGATACATTATTAGTTTCGTAAATGTTTTGTCAGGAAATTGTATACAGAGTGTTTAAGAAGTTGCAGCCATTAAAATAAGTTTGCTTAAAAATAGTTTGATGCTTATCTGACTAGAAAAGTTTCTTTACATTGTTTGTATAATAATGTTAGAGTAGCAATTAATAATTAATTTCTATTTATGAATAGTTGAAGAATTTATAAATTTCTCTTCAAATTATCATAGTATACTAGTGGGAGTTTCGCCAGGCAAACTGAAATAATCCTAATGTAATCCTTGACTGAAATTCAGAAATCAAACATGTTCGGGAAAATGGACGAAGATAAAATTGGAACTAGGCAAACATTTTAACAATAAGACAGATAACAAGAAAAGAAAAATTGAAGAATATGCAATAATATTGTTATATAAAGAAAAGTACGTGGCGAATTGTTTCATAGACGTTTGTATAACCTGGTTATCAATGCTGAAAGCGGAACTTAAGGTACTTGTATACTAAAATAAACTTTTACAATTTTAAATATAATTTGGTATACTAATAAATGAATTTTCAATAAAAATAAAATCGTCCGCTTAGTTCGAAGTACCTAATCGATTCGAAAAGTTTGACTTTCATAAGCAAAGATGCCTTATTTGACATAGTAGAGCTCGGCTTAAGTTGATTTTCGCTCTTAATACCACAATTTTTTAGAAATATGCTTCAAAAACTAACATAACATTAAATAGTTTCCTATTAACACTCTGTTAAAACCCTGAAAAAATCATCCATCTAGCATAAAAGTTATTAGAACTTTAATCAATTTTAAGTCCTACATTTTTGTAAATAGAACAGCTGTTGAAATTGATGGGCAACGTTGCATATTAAGAAAATGGCGCGAATATTTAAATTTTTAAAAAGTATAAAATGAAAGATTAGTAAAAACGCTCTTTACATTTGTTGCCTACAAATTTTTCGAAAAAACCGATAAATATCGAGATATTCGAGTAAATGGAGAAAATTTCACGTTTTCCTAGAAAATGCATGTAAATCTTAAAAAAATAATTTTGTCAAAAACCTTTGTTTTGAAGGGCCGAGATTAATGAAGCATCTATCGCATCTGTCGATTTTAATTAATTACCGATTAATTACGGTGACAGAATGGCGAAATTTTACCGAAAAAAAGTCCCAATTTTCGCTCCCTCTAATTCCCTAATTTTTGTCAGAATCCAAAAAATAAAAAAATAAATAGAATAGTCTTTTGGTGTAGGAGTCAAGATTAAGAAGTTGTCAAATTTTGAAGCACAAAATTTACGATTTTTGCCCTACATCGGCGACATTTCAGTAAATATCTCCGTAACGAAAAGAAAATCAAAATTCTGATAGTAGCAAAAGATTCGCAGTAAAAAATACTTGACCTAATTTTTGATTTCCAATTAGCTCTTACCGTTTCGGAGATATCTGCGAAAAATAGTAAATAACACCTGGCATTTCGGAGACGAAAAAACTACAAAAACATGCGATCTTGACACGTTCATATTTTTCGAAAAATACCAGCGGGGCGGCCGTACGATGTCGCGATGTAAAGAGGAAAACTTCCAGTTAAACCTCATCGTAAATTACATATCGAAACTGAAAAATTCGGCTCGGCACGAACGAAATTTAGCCAGATTAAATATAACAAATTAGTAGACAGTTATTTTACTCTATCTCTCCCGCGCTTTAATTTATTATATCCTGTAGCATGCATATTGCTGCTTCATAAATTATAACATAATTTAACTCAAGCGTGAATGACCGCGGTAGTTTCAATTATTGTTTCTTTAATTTAATTCATAAACAAACACAACGGTATGCAACCAGAGTTACGTCTAAGCTGTACTCAAGGTAGCTGGGTATTCTAACTTAGCTTTAAGAGTGGAAAGGGTAAAGAGACGACACGATTTAAATGCAATGAAAGGGAAGTCAGAACGAAATTTCTCCGTTACTCGAAGCTTAGTACTTCGATTTGTTGCTAAATTTTTAAATAGTGATGTGTTCTCGTTAAGTTTCTTTTTACGACTTCAACATCGAAAGGGTTGATAGTCCCTCTTCTTTAACATGAAGCAGGCCTAATTGTTTTTCACCGGTTTAATCCGTAAATAATTTATAAAGAAATAATTTTTTTGTAACTTAGATTTGGCAACGGCCATTTTGCAGCAAGTCACGCTTACACTTCATTTCTTTGCAGGGTTCTAAAGTTAGATGCAAATCTTCTAATATTAGATGCAAATCTTTTAAATTTGAATGCAAATCTTTTCAATTTAGATGCAAATTTTCTAATTTTGGATGCACATCGTAGATATGCATTTATTTTAATTTGGGTTGGAAACTTTAATTTTTTTAATCATCCAATGGGGTTGTCTTTCTTCTCCTCTACGTAATTAGAAGATGGAATGTATATATTAGTCTAGGACAACTTTTTACGGAGATCGCGACGATAGTATGGTAGAATAGATGTGATTTGTCCTTATGGAATTTCTGGATGCGTCGAATATGGTACTGGAAACTTCTTGACTCAATATTGGGCTCATCTAGAAGTCAGCGATTACGTCAATGTGGGTTGGATTTCACCATCATCATCCCTCACTTGGAGTCACTACCTTTATTCACTGAGAATTCCAGATAAGTGTCGCAAATAAAAATTTGTATCTGATTTTTTTTATATATATCTCATATTTTTATACTTTAACATTTTTAGAATTCTTTAAAGTATCAAATTGCAAATGTTTTTTTTTTTGAAACTATTTCCATTTTCAATTTTATCTTTAATATGTTTTCAACGAACAGTTTATTTTCAATTATTATTAGGGTGTAAATTATCGGCGTAACGTCTAATTAAAAACAAATATATAAAAAGTTCTGTAAAGACTTTGTGATCACAATTTCTACGAAACGTTTATATTTAAATAATAAATTTTGACTTTTAAACACCATATTGTCGGTTCATGTTTTAGACAATATTTTAAATAATATCTACATAACATATTATCGTCCATTCGTTTTCTCCTTTGTACATAAATCTGTTTAATTTTTAAGGCCGCAGTTTAGTCGTTTTCTAACAAAAACACATCCAGTTTGATTGGTTTATAATAAAATCAATTTTATAATCACATTGTCCACTTATTTCAGGTATTTTGGTGCCCAACGTGGGGCCATTTGTAACATTAATTCCTCGCTGTTTAATAAATTAATAATTTTTTTGTAAAGTGTTCGAGATTTAGACTGAACTTTATGTTATTTAGAGAAAAAAAATGTTACTACCCCAGTAGCTCAGAGACTCGGCAGATGAGTCATGGGTCAGAAAACACTTTACAAATGGTTTTACGTGTTTGATAGATTGTAATTAATATATGACAGATGTTTTTATAATTATTCTTAAAAAGATGTTAATTTGACTTATATAAAAATAATTTTCCCAGAGAGGCGGGCGCCAATCTTTCTATATTTATAAATTACACTAAAACTGAAGTTTGATTACAAGAAAGATAAACTAATCAAATTATAAAGAAAGTATAAATTGTTGACTAAAAAAAAGTGTAAATTAATATTCCTAAAGATATTATCAAAATGGTTTGTATCAAAATAGTTTGTATAAAAATAGTTAGTTTAAAAATAGTTTGTTTCAATATACCTGAAATAAGTGGACAATGTGATTATAAAATTGATTTTATTATAAACCAATCAAACTGGATGTGTTTTTGTTAGAAAACGACTAAACTGAGGCCTTAAAAATTAAACAAATTTATGTACAAAGGAGAAAACGAATGGACGATAATATGTTATGTAGATATTATTTAAAATATTGTCTAAAACATGAACCGACGATATGGTGTTTAAAAGTCAAAATTTATTATTTAAATATAAACGTTTCGTAGAAATTGTGATCACAAAGTCTTTACAGAACTTTTCATATATTTGTTTTTAATTAGACGTTACGCCGATAATTTACACCCTAATAATAATTGAAAATACTAACTGTTCGTTGAAAACATATTAAAGATAAAATTGAAAATGGAAATAGTTTCAAAAAAAAACATTTGCAATTTAATACTTTAAAGAATTCTAAAAATGTTAAAGTATAAAAATATGATATATATAAAAATAATCAGATAAAAATTTTTATTTGCGACACTTATCTGGAATTCTCAGTATATAAAAGTAGTGACTCCAAGTAAGGGATGATGATAGTGAAATCCAACCCACATTGACGTAATCGCTGATTTCTAGATGAGCAAAAATATTAAGTCAAGAAGTTCCCAGTACCATATTCGACGCATCCAGAAATTCCATAAGGACAAATCGCATCTATTCTACTATACTATCGTCGCAATCTCCGTAAAAAGTTGTCCTAGACTAATATACACATTCCATCTTCTAATTACGTAGAGGAGAAGAAAGACAACCCCATTGGATGATTAAAAAAAATTAAAGTTTCCAACCCAAATTAAAATAAATGCATATCTACGATGTGCATCCAAAATTAGAAGATTTGCATCTAAATTGAAAAGATTTGCATCCAAATTTAAAAGATTTGCATCTAGTATTAGAAGACTTGCTTCTAACTTTAGAGCCCTGGAAAGAAATGAAGTGCAAGCGTGACTTGCTGCAAAATGGCCGTTGCCAAATCTAAGTTACAAAAAAATGATTTCTTTATAAATTACTTACGGATTAAACCGGTGAAAAACAATTAGGCCTGCTTCATGTTAAAGAAGAACTTTAGAACCCTGGATAGAAATGAAGTGTAAGCGTGACTTGCTGCAAAATGGCCGTTGCCAAATCTAAGTTACAAAAAAATTATTTCTTTATAAATTATTTACGGATTAAACCGGTGAAAAACAATTAGGCCTGCTTCATGTTAAAGAAGAGGGACTATCAACCCTTTCGATGTTGAAGTCGTAAAAAGAAAGTTAACGAGAACACATCACTATTCAAAAATTTAGCAACAAATGGAAGTACTAAGCTTCAAGTAACGGAGAAATTTCGTTCTGACTTCCCTTTCATTGCATTTAAATCGTGTCGTCTCTTTACCTTTTCCACTCTTAAAGCTAAGTTAGAATACCCAGCTACCTTAAGTACAGCTTAGACGTAACTCTGGTTGCATACCGTTGTGTTTGTTTATGAAGTGAATTAAAAAAACAATAATTGAAACTACCGCGGTCATTCACGCTTGAGATAAATTATGTTATAATTTATGAAGCAATATGCATGCTACAATCCACTGCTAGATTCGCTCTTATCAGTATACAAGTACCTTCCCATTGTTTGAAATAAAACTACCAACTATAACAAGAGTTCTGTGCAATTAGTAAGTTTCTATGGATACTGAATATTACAAATGTATTCTTAAAGCTCTGTAATTAGAACACACAGAGCATACAAATTAAATGTAAATAAAACTTTTAAAAAATAAGCTTTTATTATTATTTAGATGTACTAAAACGAAAAAAAAAAATAAAGAAAATAAAATTAATTGTCTTAAAAGCTTGTGGTATTTTTTGTCCTATTCGCGCGACAAGCTTTTAAGACAATTTATTTGATTTTTTTTATTTATTTTGGTTTTACTACATTTAAATAATAATAAAAGCTTGTTTTTAAAAAGTTTTTTTTACGTTTATTTAATTTTACAATTTTTAGTTACGTCTTAATTAGTTTTATATTCATTATAATTTAATCCAGATCCTTCGCCATTTCTTAGAATACAACGTCTGAGTGAATACATCATGCATCAAATTATAGTGTTAAAATTAAAAAACACTTTTTGGTACCATATAATTGTCACCAGAACTACATGCGTATGCAAAATTTCAGCTCAATTGGACGCCATCAAGTGGTTCAAAATTAACTTGTAAGAATCCTCCTAAACATACTAACACACATACAAAGCAAGTTGAATAATAGCTTGTAAAAAAATTTTTATAATAGCGCTTTGAGAAAGGAAACTGATTCGGTTTCCAAAACGTCAGCAAAATGCATCATTTTTAAAGGGTGTAGCCGGATAAGCATGTAAAAAACGCCCATAAAGAATATTGAATGAAAATATAGGCATCAAAATATTCCCTAGACTGAAAAAAAATATTTGTTACAGTATCATCCCAGAAATCCAAGGGGGAGCTGAATTTTTGCAAAATAGGGAATTGTTAATTAAAAATTTGTTGCAACTTACCTAATGGACGAAGAAATTTGAAAAAATTATCGAACATCTTCCAGATGAACTCAGAAAAAATTATTACGTCGTATTTGGAGCGAAATTCAAATTTAAAAAAAAATAAAGAAAAATCCAAAGTGCCCAAAAGTACATTTTTTACATACGTGCTATCATGATATTTTTCAGACATATGCGCATCTGTGTTATTAATACCTCCAATTTTTTTCAGATTTTTTTATTAGGCACATGTTGAAAAAAAAATAAAAACAAAACAAATATTTATTACATTTTTTAATAACATAGTTTTTAACTAAACAACAAAAATATAATTAATTAATCCTCGTTATTTTCCCCATCTCTCACCAGCTGCATGTTTGCGGTATAAAAAATAGGGGCCAGCTGGATTAATAAATTCATGGTAGATATCTTCTTCCTCTTTTTGTTATTCACAACGTCTTGACAGGCATTTTGAGATCCATGAGTTATTCTAGTTAGCTTATCTTTGTTATATGGTACATTTGACAGCATCACACCACCTGCCGCGGTTGCCTGTTAGGCGCACAGCTCTGCCAAATCTCTCTTCCATCAGCTCTTTGGTAATATCAGCCCAATGTTAACAAGGGCGTTCTATATTGTCCTCTCACCGATGATGTGACCAAAAATTAGAAAATTATAGAGAATACAATGCTGGAGAGTCGCTCTGTGGGACGTACTTATTAGAGCATTAAGATGGTACGATGGGCTATCCACGGAACTCGTATCAAGCGTCTTCTGACGTTCCCACCACTTTTTTGAGAAGGTGCTATCATGATTTTTGTCTAACAGACGCGTCTCTGAGTTACTAATGTACTTATTTTTTTTTAGATTTGTTGATTTGGTGCCTCATACTGAAAGAAAATAAAAACCTCGCCCAAAACTATTTAGGTATTAGTTTCTACAATCACTGATTTCTACTAATAAATTACAGTACGATCTGTGTTTTTTGGAGTTCATGTTTTCTTTCAGTTTCTCTCTATTGCATGGAAGTGTTGTGAAAATATTGTTACGATGCGGCTACTGCTGACTCTGTGAGTGACGCACACGGGCATGAACAGGTAACTGTAATCATAAATCTGGCATCACGAAGGTGGAGATGTAGCCTATGCTATTACCATGACAACAAAGTTGTGCGTCACTTCATGAACATCTTTAGTTCCTATATAGCAAGTTTGAAAATCTACCTATAGTGAAATGCGATAAGGTCTCGATACAGAAAAACCCCTGAATTTTACATATATTACGGACCAAATTCTAATGGATATACTGGAATACGTCATTTTTGTAATTGTACCAAGCGACTGGGGAACAGTTGGATGTTGCTCACACGTTTCGGTTGCTGTTTATTATTCATCACATGGTAGATAGAAAATTTTATAGTGAGCTATAAATTGGTGTACACGTACCTTTCAGCTTCCCAAACAATCTGTGAAAAGTCCCAAGGTATCCCATCCGGTGTATGCTTAACTTTTGACAGCGGAGAAATGACCCAAGGAAGTACCTTTTCTCGGCTTTTTGCCAATATCTTCGTTCCCATCGACACTACGGCTACGAAATGTACTTACAAAAAAGAAAGAACGGAAAATTTTCTACAAAAAAGGTAATATAAAGTTTATTGGTAACACTAATAGTTTTTACGTAATCGGGCATTGTAACTCCGGTAAAAATTTTGCATGGATATTTTAGTGCATGTAATCATCAAAATACAGTTTTCTGTGCGTTATCTTCTAATTTTTACATTTTTTATAGGAATTGAGGTATGTAAAATGGTTATCTTCATTCTACCACTGGACTGGTGGAGAATACCAGAATTCGGAATCATCAATAGATGTTGTTTCTGGATCGTCGATGTCAATTCTTTTTTCGTGATTATGGTCTTCGATTGGGGCAGCATTCAGGCAAGATGTCCCATGACAGTTGCCACAAACTGCTGAACATTGCAGTCCCAACTTTCGACTGCCGCACAAAACGCCACAGCCTTTCGAACTATTACAAAAAATCTTGTTCAAAAGACAGGAGGTTGCGAGGTTTTCATTGGCTCCAATAAGCCGTTTTTGAATACCCATCCCCAATCTTGCTCATTTCCTAATCACTTCTGCATCTGGTAGTAGACACGATATAGGTGCTCTTTAGCCGCATTGACTGTAGGAGGTAACATACTCAACTG
Source organism: Rutpela maculata (assembly GCA_936432065.2). Lineage (NCBI taxonomy): Eukaryota > Metazoa > Arthropoda > Insecta > Coleoptera > Cerambycidae > Rutpela > Rutpela maculata. Next base: position 87,496,477 of record OW386293.2, read on the forward strand.
GCAAGATACATAATGCCTGGCAAAACCAGGAATTCCTGGCAATTTGGAAACCCTGATTCAGACTCGCGCCTAGAGACAGGCTATCACTTTGATCCCGAATCATGCTGAGTCATGCCAATTAATACCGCGTTGTGTGTTGCGTATGTTAACCTTCCCATCCATGAGTAGTTATTTATTATTTATTAAAAAGAAGTTAAACTGAATATCAAAAACATTTATTTATTTATTTATTTATTGGTTTGGTAAATCACAGACGTCTAGGTATCCGATAAAATTAGGGATTGCTAATTGCCGACACACAGTCCGATGTCATAAAGAGCATATAGGTACATATTGAAATATTTTGTGTTGTTTTGTGGAGAAAACGGCGGGGGGACACCCCCCGCACCCTCCTTTTTTTTGTCTGCGACTTTAGTTCTGCCTGCGGTGCTGATAATTCTTATTGACAATTAAATAACACAATAAAAATCAGCAATTAACCTAAACAAATCATATAAAAGAATGAAATTGTTAAAGGAAAAATACATAAAAAAATATTACTAATTTTTGCCGTAAAAAAATACGGTACAAAATTAAAAAAAAAATTGATAGGTTCAGAAAGCAAACCCAGGACTTTCAGTATGCTAAGCTCCAGCTCAACAAGATTTTATTTAGAGTTTTTTGAATATCGCATGTCGCATCAGATCCCAGCCTCGGAGCCAGCCAGACAACCACAGCGAACATCGCCTAGGTGGGTGTGGGGCTAGGCGAGGTAGGTCTGATTTGGTTTAAGAATAATTGTAATGTTAGCAACACCTGCCATAAGTAAACTTAAAAGCTAATTAATGATTTCCTTAATTTTTCAAAAAAATGGCCAATTTTTGAAGTGGTGTATCTCGGAACCTATTGGACCTACAGAGCTGCAGTTGCATTCAAATTGTAGCAAATTTTGTCTACTTTAAAAGTGTCCACTGTGAGTTCTTCCGTAGATGCACCTTTTCGAAGTTATCAGCCCGAAAATGAAAAAAGTCCGAAAATTTCAAAGTTTTTCGAGCACCACGCAGTTAGCACAGGTCTTTCGAAGCTGCAAACTTGGTTTTGCACTACTGGTATCTATCCTAACAATATCCCAAAAAATCAGAACAGTGCAACTTTTTGCGACCTACGTCCAATGTTTTAAATGACTGGCCTAAATTGCCTTTTTTGCAAAAATTCAGCTCCCCCTTGGGTTTCTAAAATAATACTGTAACAAATATTACAGTCAAAGAAATATTTTGATATCCATTTCATGTAATTTCCTTTATGGGCATTTTTCACATGCTTATCCGGCTAGACCCTTTTTGTTTTTATTCATCATTTCTCAAAAAACCTCGTCTAATTTCTCCTAGAGTTAAGAGGATCATTGTGGTGATATATATGGCGGTTAAAACACATTTTAAACATATTTTTTAAAATTGATTCTTTGACGAAAAGGTCCCAGGCGTAGAGGTTATTTTCAAGTAAAATAATGGTTAATTGTATCATTTTTTAGATTTCACGAATATTGTTTTTAGAAGAAAATACATTTGGCACGAAAAATCAAAAGAAAACCAAAAATTAAGAACCAACAATTAGACAATATTTATAATAAAATTATATTTCAACAAACGCATTTTAAAAGTTGCAAATTCTTTGGAAGCATTTTCAAACCAATATTAATAACAACTTGTTTATTACGGAGAGTATATGTGCTAACTGTTATGAGAAAAATAAAATCTTACTTCCAAAATAGCATAGGTCCTTTGGATCAGATTCTATACAATCTATTGAATGGTTTACTGAACCAATCGGCCACTGATGTCCATTCCTTATATCTACTCGAATACGCCCACCTTTATTCTCTCTCATAGACAAGGTAATGTTTTCCTGATATCCATATACATTCGACAGATCCAGGTAATGTGTTACTTGATTTATCTAAGTAAAAGTATCTATTAAATAAATTTTAACGGAAAGTGAGTGCATCAAGTAATCAGTTAAAAAACAAAATAAGAAAAAACGATGGTTCCTTTGTTTTAAAAAATATCACTCCTAAATAATCTTTAGCAAACCCAACGGTATTAGTCGTAACAGAGTTCCTCGGACCAGACTGGTCAATTTATAGTCTCGGGGCATAATGTATTCCGTGGGATTTTTTGTGAAGGGAAGGGGCGACTATGTGGAATCTCTTTATTATATGCTAGATAGTGGTGTAGTACCGGGTGTTTACCTTAGAATTGCGCTGTTTGGTTTTTATGGCGTTATACATCCAAGATGGCTGCCATGCGAGACATTTATTCTTTACATCAAGAATAACTCCTTCCAGAGTGCTTATACACATAAAACATTTTCTGTTCAACCTGAGCCAAATTTTGTTCTTATCAATTTTTTCGTATCTTTTACCTTTTAAGAGTTACACGCTAGTTTTACCACATAACACAAATTTATTTGTATACATTTATTGCCTAGCCTATCCGACTTTCAACAGATTATAAACTGTGTATTTTGTGTCAAGGTAAAAGTAAATTAACTCTTGTTAATCCATTGAAGGTTGAAAAACTTCTACAGTGACTGAAACAAAGAGAAGAATGGTTGAATTCAGAGTATATGCATATTAGTAGACGAATCGGGAATTTAAGTGTACAACAGCTACAAGACTCCAATGCAACATGACATAAAGAATGTTACAAAAAACTGACTCATACGACAAACATAGATAGAAGCAAAAAACCTTTCGAAAAAGGAAAGCGTTGTGAGCCTACGGATGATTTAGAAGCGAGCACTAGCAGTGACAAGGCAACATACACATTACGATCTAAAACACCCGCATATAACAAAAAAAAACTGTTTTTTTTTGTGATGAAGGAGAGAAAAGCAAATAGAGACTGTATTGCATAGCAACAGACCAAAGTGTCGAGCGTCTTAAGTTAGCTGTCCAACGCTCTAATAGTGAAATATTGAAAGTGCGCTTGAGTGACTGCACAGATCCTGGAGGTGCCCATTCAAGAGACATACATACACTATCACGTTATGATGAAACCCACTTAGTCTTCGACACATACAGAGAAAATTCACTAAAATTTTCTATGCGTAAGAACAGAACTGGCAACACACAACCAGTCTACTGCAAGATCACTGATACAACGTACATTGGGAACATATCTATGAAGTCATTGTTATCTCATGTCAAGACTAAAGATGAGTTAACAGCTTGCTTGTCCGAGAAAGCAATACAATATGCAACTGGAAGAAACAAGTGTTTATTTGTGTCTTGGAGGGAAACAACAAAGTATTCAATGGGGATTGAAACAGATGAACTGAAAAGCAATCATGACGAGGCAGGTACAAAAATAATTTTGCATTCCATGTTCACCTGTCGTCGTCATATTTACTCACCTGATACAGATGTCTTCATACTTATTTTATGGTGGTATAAGTTCCTTCCACTGAACACTATGTTTGTAACTGGAGTTGGCCAAAATCAAGGAATGATCAATCTCAGCGAAGTAGCCGATTCCCTGGGCTCAAAGAAAATTTCAGCATTATTAGGTCTGCATGCATTATCCGGAAGTGACACCACAGGGACTTTGGCGAGGAAAGCGAAAACCTCCTTTTGGAAAGTCTTCAGTAAAGCAGTTGAAGACATTAGGGTGCCCCTTATTCATATATGACCGGGCATAATTTTATTCCAATGGATGCAAATCTTAGCTCGATCGAGCACTGTTGACCCGTCGCGCTTGGCATCTAACGTAATGAAAATCTATGCGCAAGTGTATTCGCAATGCTTTTCTATCGCAGAATCCACATAATCTTCTAATTAGCTCTGATCTTGTAGTATATCGAAGGAATAAAAGAGACATAAAAAATTATCAAAGAAAGGCGACAAATAACATAAATTGGGTAGCTAGGAGTGACTGGAGAAAACGATAAAAGAATTTTCTTGGTTGAAATTAAACAAGTAATTATATTCAGTAAGATTTAGACAAATAATAATCACTGTGAGAAATAATTTAAAGAAATATTTGCCCCACTTACCTCAATGCGCATTTGTTTACTGCCCGGCTAGTGTTGTCGGTACTAAAAGAGGCGCCCTTTTTTGTCAGATTTTTTATGTCACCTAGATTCTTTCGATCTACTTATACTGCAGTATATAGGTGTTCCAGATATTCTAGATGTTACCGATGCTGAAATGCCTTCAGCGGTTTATGCAACGCCAACGTTGGGAAATTAGGATTTAACAGAAAAGGTAAAAGCATTTACTTTTGACTCCACTGTTTCAAATAAGGGTAGAATTAAAGGCGCTTGAATGCTATTAGAAAAACAACTAGAAAGAAATATATTGTTTTTTGGTTGCCGTCACCATGTTTTCGAAATTGTTTTGCCAGCAGTTTCTGAAAAAAGCAAATTCACTATTTCAGGACCAGATATTCCATTATTTAAAAGATTTCAAAACTATTCGTCTAGAATCAACGTTCAAAGTTTCATTCCAGCTGTGGTAAACCCTGAAATCAAATAAATTTTTAGCGATCATACTGAAACTATTCTAGAAAGTATAAATAATGCAATTTCTAAAAAGTTTCCACGAGAAGACTATCGTGAACTATTGAATCTCGTAATAATATTCCTAGGAGACCTTTCACCCGGTGGAATAAAATTTAGAAAGCCAGCTGCTTACCGTATGGCCATGTGGATGGCAAAAGTTATATATTTCTTAAAAATCATTTTATTTCGAACAGAATTAGATTTAACGAAAGGCCAGGAAAAATCACTTCGCCAAACAACATGCTTCATTGTAAAATGCTACGTAAAATGCTGAATTTATGAGTCAAAAGCAATGTCTGCTCCACTAATGGATATCAAATTCTTGCGAGAATTAGATCAGTACAAAGAAATTGATAAAAATATCGCCGAAGCAGCTATTGGGATATCTGTGAACCATTTGTATTATAGTTGACTGATGAATGTGTCGCATTCGCATTATTTGTTGACGCGATTACTGAAAATACAAAACTAAAGATGGTACAAAAAATTTTAGAAGAAACAGTAAATGTAGAAGATGAAAATGAAAGTGAAGATGAAATAGAAAATAACTTAAGAAATCGCCAAGACATTTCCGAATTTTTAAAGCTGTCTGATGAAGTTTTAATAAAATTACTTAGTAATAAGTCAATAGATTTATTTCACATATTTAAAATAGACAGTTTTTTACACTTGCATCCGTCCGAATGGAAAAATTGCTATGAGTATAAACAAGGACAGCTAGTCATTGGAGAATTAGGTAAATTTATTAAATGACTCTTCTGAACGGGGAATAATTTAATTCAAGATTTTAACGAAAAAGTTACAAAATCCGAGGATCAAAAAAAAATTTGTATTGCAGGTGGGTCATTTGTTCACTGATTTTTCAAACTCTCTACAAGATTCGTTTTCTTAATATATTTGTCCCTTTGGTTTTCTTTTTAGACTGTCCAAGATTACCGCCGTAAATATCTTCAGGCAACCAAAGACGTATTGCAGAAAACTTTCGAAGTGTAGAGCTTGAGGTTATTAATGGACTAGTTTTAAAACTTTGTATTCCCAAATTAAACAATAAATTAATTAATAACTTAAGATATATTTATGACTTGCAAAAAGTAAATCAATTTTAAAAGACGATATAGACCTAAAAATAAAATAAAATCGATAAAAAATTAATTTTTAATTTTTGAAAACTTTAGGTCACGATTGCGACGTGTTACTTATGTTCCATTAAGCTGAAAATTGGTGAGGATTTCTGTTAAACATAATGGAACAAAATTCCGCCCGGCACTTCCCAAAAATTAAAACTTCAAAAATAAGGGGCACCCTAGAAGACATTCTCGAAGCTGTAAGCAAACTTGGAAGCTTGGAAAATTTTCTTGATACAGATAGACTATTAATAGAAAAGTTCATATGTCAAGTCTATGTTCCTGGCACAAATATATCAGACATTAGAGAACTGAGGTGGTGGATGTTCACAAAGAAAGAAACTCAAGGAGAAAACTTGCCGCCAACAAGAGCATCACTGATACCATATGTTGATAGAGTTCGTTATCAAACCATAGAATGTTACCGTGCTGACCAGCCCTACCCTAATCTGCCTTCGCCATTAAACTTCGGCTGGGAACTAAAAAACGACCACTATGCTCCTGTTATGTGTATGCTACCATGTGCTCCAGAGACAGTTCTTCAACTTATTCGGTGCTCTTGTGTTAAGAGAAAATGTGCTCCACTATGTAAATGTCTTTCCCACGATCTGAAGTGCACAGAACTAAGTGTGTGTCGGGGAGACGAAGATATGTGTGACAACTCTGATGAGCATACAAGGCATGAGGATTCATCGGATAACTAAGATGGTGATGATACATTGTTTTGAAGAGAATAATAATATAGTATCATTCAATATTGTTTTCTGTCAATACACAATTTATTTTAAAAACCAATTTTATAATACAACTACTACGTCCTACTACAAATTGTATGTATTAATACTAATTATTATTAAAGTTTTTGTGAGTAAATAGCAGCAGAATCATTATTTTTCTTCCCTTAATAAATAACTGATGTATAAATTATGTTTTAAATCGATAGTGACATGTAAAATGAATTATAATTCTTAATTGGTAAAAGATACGAAAAAACTGATAAGAACTAAATTTGTTCTTTGGCTCATGTAGAACAGAAAATGTTTTATGCAGATTTTGAGTATGAGCACTCTGGAAGGAGTTATTCTTGATGTAAAGATAAATGTCTCGCATGGCGGCCATCTTGGATGTATAACGCCATAAAAACCAAACAGCGCAATTCTAAGGTAAACACCCAGTACTACACCATTATCTAGCATATAATAAAGAGATTCCACATAGTCGCACCTTCGATTCACAAAAACCACGCAGTAGGTAAATGTGCATTATGCTCCTCAACTATGATATGTTTTTGGGGTCGCTGAACACGAATCCGGTGTCTGTTTAGCTCTATTACCCACCATTTTTTGTAAATCGCGAAAAACTCATAATTTAGGTTATTTTCGGGATTTACTAAAAATTGGTGGGTAATGGAGCTAAACGGATTCGTATTCAGCACATCGAAATACATAGTAGTTGTCTAATGGAATCCATTTTTTTTGTGTTTGCCCGTATACTATATGAATATCACCGGATCCTCCGCCATTTTCTGGAAATCCGCGTGTGCAAATATATTAATTACATACACACAAAAAAAGTGAAAAATGGTCTGTTTCTGGGACTCCATTGGGTGACCTCTATGTATTTCCTATGCTAAATACGAATCAGGTGTCCCTTTAGCTCCATCATCCACCAATTTTTAGTAAATCGTGAAATATAACCTAAGGCTATTTCCGCGATTTACAAAAAAATGGCGAATGATAAATCTAAACGGACACCGGAGTCGTGTTTAGCGACCCCAAAAACATGTGAGTTGACTAGTCTAGTCCGAAGAACGTGATCTTTTCTTTTTCTGTGAAGCTGTGATAACACAGCCACACAAAAAATGAAAAGTATGTTGAACTAGAAGGGAGACCTCACGTATTTTGGCACGCTGAATCCGAACCTGAGGCCCAAATTTACTTCTATCGAGTCATTTTTTTCGCATTTTATTTGTAGTGGTACGAAAAATGGCTCAAATTGAGAAGAAATATTATTAAGAAAAAGTACTTGGAATCCACCGAGGACCACATATATTAATTTTGAATAAGATCTGGGAAAAAATAAAAAATACGTAATGGTACAGGTAAAAATTTGTATTTTATTTTTTTCTCAAACCTGGTTCAAAATCGATTTATCGGGTCCACGTTGAATTTTAAGCAATTTTTCTTGATAAAATGTTTCGATATCTCGTCAATTTGACCCATTTTTCGGTATCACCACAAATGCGAAAAAAAACTAGATTTACAAAAAAATTACACGATAGAAGTAAATTTGGACCTCAGATTCGGATTCACCGAGCCAAAATACGTGAGGTCTCTCTTTTATTAAAACATACTTTTCATTTTTTGTGTGGCTGTGTAATTATAGAAAAGACCCTAATTGTCCTACCAATTTCAAAATACAGTAATAATAGGCTTGTCTACGTTATATTCCTCAAGTAGGGTATCGGTTAATTTTAAAGAGAAAAATGTTATTCTAAAAAATATTTACCATCGTTAGTAGTTTTATTCTTGTGATATTCATATATATTAAGCATGTACCTGTTCTGCGGATTGGTTTCTTTTGGAACAATTACGGTCCATATCAGTGGTCGTTCTAACAAAAGCCATGCATGTTTGATTTTCCTTTGAGTAATCGGGATCGTTTCTAGATATTTCAATTGGATGACACTGAGATGGCAATTGCGAGGAATCTAAATTTTGACCATCCTTTGTGCAACAAACAGTTGGCAGGATATCTGTGAGAAAATTAAAATTTTATTCTAGAATTCGGAGGGAAGATTTTCAGTGGCAGGAGTCGGGGGGGGATAAAGAGAGGGAGGCAGGAAGTAATGAAAGAAGGAAGCAATCCAGCTAGTAGAAAAAACTATTATTGAAACATGAGGCCCATCTCTACCATAAGGAGAGTGTACGGTCGATGAGAACTTTGGCTATCTCTTCCAGTATCTCAAGCATGATCCTCCAAACCGTAAAAGCCTTCTAGCTACCTTATTTGGGTAGCCACATAAAATGTCATAAATAGTTTCCTCCTCTTCACCATACATATTACATTCCAGATTGCCTAAAAATTGGGTGTTTATATAGCAATTTTGATAGTAGCACGTTATCTAGTGCGGTTTCCTGTTATATTAGGATGGCTTCACCAAAACACTTTCTCATCAGTTCTTGGGTGACATCGGACCAAGGTTTCTTTGCCTCTAACCGTTTGGTTTTCCTTGAACTATCAACCGTTCTATGTCTATTAGTGCGGCAGTCGCATGGCATTTGTGTTAAAAAACCCATATCGAGGTATAATGTATTGGGACCTTTAACATTCGATTCAGCATGTTTTTACATATACTCCAGGCGAATTAGACTTTTGCTGCCAAAATCGTGCCCTACGAATTTTTTTTTTATTGTATTTATTTGGACGTCTTGAATAACACGTGATAGTTATGGCAAGATTCACCTAGAGGATTTCTTGAAAATCGCGTGGGAAGGTCGCGGAAACCGCGGATTCGCGATTAACTCAAACGGGAACAACACCTATAAAAGTTGTACATCTGTAAATTCTCTACTTAAAGGTGCTATACATTTTTTTCGTACGCCTAACCGTTTTGGAGATATGACGCTGACTAAGTGGAAAATGCATTTAGTTCCGCCAAACCTGTTTCGCACCACATATTTCGCAATTATCTTGATTTCTATGTCTCAGCATGAAAAATAAATATTGCTGTTATAGAGCTTGGTGATCTTTATTCTCTAGCAAAATTTCTCATAGATTTTATTTACATTTATTTACAGTAAATAAGTCAAAAAATGCATTCGTTTCCGCACCACCCTAGAGGTGGAATGCTCGGCGCGCTTTTTCTTACATGGTTTCCCAGGTGGCCTAATCCATGCCGGATCTTAAATTAGTCAATATTTCCGACTCCTTCGGTATCTGAAACGTTATCGTCCAATGACAAATCGTTGTCAATACTTTCATTCTGATAAGATTCTACGTTGCTCATTTCATCATTCATAGCAATTATAGATGCGGTATTCAAGCTGGAGTGACCGTGGCAATGGCCACAAGCTGTTGAGCAATTCACTCCTAGATTCCCAATGCAAGTCTCGTAGGAAACGGACGGTGTGACTGAGTGCGGAAAATATAAAGTTATAAGTGCCTACGAATACGAATACAAAAATGAATAAGGATAAACCCCCAGACCGGGGGAAAAACATAGACCCAGGAATAAATGAGGACATGGAAATAGAGATAGTATCGGTAGAAAAAGGTATTGCGAGTAAGGTTACAAAAAAAATAGTAAATAAAGAAAAAATACAATTAGATGGAAGCGAGGTAAGTGGCTCAAGTAATAATTATATAGAGGTTAATAAGAATAGAAATAATTCGAGCGAAACATTAATAAACAATTTGGACAATAATGTAAGTAATATATTAAGCGTAAATAATTCGGGGAAAAAACACGAAACAGATTTATCTAGTGCAAAAAATATGTCAACACGAACTCCAATGTTTTATCAAAGGAACGATCCAGGGCCGTACGTGGTTTATGTACAAAATGATAATGGTAATATAGGCAAATGGCATAGAATATCTACAGCGAAACTAATAATAAATTCAGAACCAGAAATAAAAAATAATATTAATAGAATTACACCCATTGGTATTAACAGAGTCAAAGTAGAATTATCCACAGCAGAAAGTGCAAACAAATTAATAAATTCAAAAACCCTATTGGAAAAAGAATATACTGTTTTTATTCCACAATTTTTAAAACGAAGGTTAGATATTATAAAAGGCGTCGATAGAGACCTATCAGAGGAAGAATTAATGGATATAATTAAGCCAACTTTACTAAACAATTTTGAAGTATTACAAGTGAAAAGGTTCAAAAAAAAAATTATGCTAGGGGATACTCCAGTTTATATTCCTAAACAAATTATTCTAGTTGGTTTTAATGGCCAAATATTACCAAAACAAGTTGTAATCGAAAAAATAGTTTTGAACCATACGTACAGTGAGTAGTACAGTGCTTAAAGTGCCTTAGATACGGACATCTGAGCACGCAATGCAGGGGCGTGGAAAGGTGTAGAAACTGCGGCAAAAATCATGAAAGTGATAGTTGCTAACTGACAGAGACGCCTCTCTGTGTATTATGTAAAGGAGATCATGCGGCAACCAATCGGAACATCTGTCCAGAATTTGCAAAACAGAAATACATTAAAAACGTAATGGGTACGGAAAATATATCATACGGAGATGCCTTATCAAAATACAAAAATAGTTATTCACATTCAGTACAATCAAATTTAAATTTAGTTCAACCCAACAGAAAAAGTCAAAATAGTACTAATGCAAAAAACCAACAGACAATCAACAATGTTTCCATAAATAAAAACAGATTCATACAACCCACGAAAAGAAGACGATCAGATATAAATGCGACCCCAAATAACTCACTTCTAGAAGCACACAAACAAATAGTTACCCCATTTCAATTTTCGTCACAACCTATAACAAACAAATATCCCCGCAATATCATAATATAAAATCAGGTAACAGCAGTAAAAATATCACAGACACACTTTCAAAATCAATTAAAGAAACATTTCAAAGTTATAACATTTCAGACGATAGTTTAATTAATAATATATCAGAAGTTATTTTAAAAACCTTACAACAACAATGCATAATTTGAAAATAATGCAGTGGAATTGTCGTTCGATAATTCCAAAAAAAGATTACACTGAAAAATGTTTATTTGATAATGAAATAAGCGTAGCCTTGTTAAGCGAAACATGGCTAAGCGAAACAAAAAAGTTTAAAGTTTCTGGTTTTACAATAATTAGGCAAGATAGGGATGACGGATACGCTGGCGTGGCGATTCTTATAAAAACAAACTTATCCAGTTATCAAATAAGCAATTATAACAAAATACAAGACGTAATGTGTGTGGCAACTAGTATATCCTTCGAAAACAAACAAAAAATTAACTTATATTCCGTATATGTTAAACCAAAGTTAAAAATAAAATCAGACGAATGGAACAAATTTTTTCAAAGCCTATGTAAACCATTCATTGTGGGAGGAGATTTTAATATGCATAATATGGCCTGGGGATGTAGCTACTCCGATGCGAGTGGAGGCGAATTATTAACGTCTATAGAAGACTGCGGTTTAACTATTCTTAATAACGGTACAGAGACAATGATTAGCAGGCCTCAAGGTCAACATAAATCAGCAATAGATTTAACTATCTGTTCATCGGATATTTCACACATTTTTAACTGGGAGGTAAGTGAAGACCTATTAGGTTCGGATCATTTAGCAATTATAGTTAGCACAAATGATTACGTAATTAAAGAAATAAAACCATATACAAAATGGAACATTAAGAAAGCAGATTGGCTCTTGTTTTCCTCTTTTGTGGATCACAAAAATACAGAATTAACACAAAACGAAAATTTTACATATAAGAAATTTATAGAAAATATTAATGAAGCTAATTACTCTGCAATACCAGAGAGGAAAACAGGAATCAATAAAAACTTTAATAAAGTATGGTGAAACCAGGACTGTGATCAGGCAATATCGAACCAAAAGACTGCATACGAAAACTATAAGAAACAATCTAGCTCTGAAAACTTTTTTATCTACCAAAAGATGGCAGCTATTAGCAAAAGGGTAATTCTACAGAGTAAGCGAACATCTTGGAAGAACTTCTGTAACAAACTAAATAGAGACACTCCGATTTCAGACATATGGGCTCAAATTAAAAAAATAAATAATTGCTACCAGGAACCCCGAATACCAATACATCAAGAAGTATGGATAGAAGAATTTTTAAAAAAATTGACACCGGATTGGGTCAACGAAGTAAACTTTCAGAATATTGAAAACAATTCCCAACATTATTTATTAAACGAATTTACACTTAAAGAATTGGAATTTGTTCTTGAAAATTATAATAACACATCACCCGGAACAGACAATATTCACTACGCAATGCTAGCAAACCTAACACCAACATCGAAAATAATTCTATTAAATATTCTAAACGATATATGGAAATATGAAAATATACCAGAGGAATGGAAGGAGTACTTAATTATCCCAATACTGAAACCTCAAAAAAATCCAGTTTTATCTACTTCCTACAGAGGTATTTCTCTAGCTTCGTGTGTTTTAAAAACATACGAACGTCTTATAAAAAATAGACTCGAAACTTGGCTGGAAAATAATAAAAAAATATCTTCAACTCAATTTGGGTTTAGAAAAAACTGTACACAATAGAAAATGTGTCATACCTCGTAACAAATATAAATACCTCGTTTTCTCTCTCCAAATCAACGACAGCTATATTTATCGATATAGAAGGAGCATATGATAATGTCTCAATAAAAATACTTTTTGAGAAAATGTGTGCTATAGGACTGCCCTCCAATTTTTGTAAGAAAATAATAAAACTTTACGAAAATAGAACACTATATTTAAAAGTCAATGAAAACATCTTAGGACCAAGGACAACAAGTATAGGATTACCTCAAGGAAGCACTTTAAGTCCAACTCTTTATCTTATTTACACCTTTGATCTAGAAAAATGTGTAACAGAGAGCAAAATTTTACAATTTGCGGACGATATATGTATTTAGCAGATGATAAAGATCTAAACAAGTCAATAACAAAAATAGAGAAGGCATTTATAGAAATAAAAAACTGGACTTCCCATAATGGATTAACAATTTCAAGAAGTAAGTCACAAATATGTACTTTTAGTAGAAAAAGAAAAAATATTCCGTCTCAAATTGTAATTGATGAAACAACTTTTCCCAATCAGAACACAGTGAAATATTTAGGAATCGTTTTAGACAGAAAATTGCTATGGAAAAATCACATAGAACAGATAGTTTCTAAAGTGGAGAAAGGGATAAACGTTTTACGAACGGTTTCACATACTAGTTGGGGTGCAGATAGCGAAACATGCTTAATGATATATAAATCATATATCAGATCAATTATAGATTATGGATCAATATTATATGATCAAGCAGCCCAATGCCACTTAAATAAAATAACAATAATACAAAATAAATGTTTACGACTATGTATAGGAGCCCTAAGAAGCACACCAATAAACAATTTGCTTGCTGAATGCGGAGAAACTCCAATAGAAATGAGAAGAAAGGTCCTCTGTTCCAAATTTATACTAAAAATGCATTCAAAAGACAGCAAGTTAATACACAGTATCCACAACTTATTCATATTGGATTTGACAGAACCATATTGGGCAAAAAAGAAAACCATACCGTTAGTAGACATATATAAGGAAATACTACCTTATAAAGACCAAATCAATAAGAACGACATTGCCCCAATATATGAAATATATAACTTAATAATCAATGTAAACATAGCAGTTACATTCTTACAAGACTATAGTATATACCCTAACAGCATTAGAAATACATTATTTAAATACGATATAGGACAGCTGTCACCTAATCCTTACTGTTTATATACAGATGGCTCTAAAGACGATAAGTATACCGGGTGTGCCATATTCGATCCACAAAATAATTATAGCAAAAAAGTTAAATTAAATCCGAATTTTAGTATTTTTTCCGCAGAAATGATTGCAATAATAGAAGCATTACAATATAGCTTAACTCTAAATGAACAGGAAATATTAATAATCTCCGAGAGTAAAAGCAGTTTAGAAAAAATAAAAAATTTAAACCCTAAGTCTAGTACCAATTTCTTAATAAACAATGTTGTTAAGTTAATAAAAAGTTTACAGGATGCCTCAAAAAATGTGAATCTAGTATGGGTAAAAGGACACTGCAGTATTGTCAACAATGAACAAGTTGATATGCTAGCAAAAGAAGCCCTATCAAATGAAACCACCGTAGATTATCTATACCCTCATGAAGATATATTCCCCACTGTAAAAAAAATATTTACTAACGAATGGAAAAACGCTTATGGGCAACAAGTAAAAGGAATATACTACAAAAACATCCAACCAACCATACCCAAAACGCCATGGTTCAAAAACAGCAAATTTAATAAAAACAGCATAAAAAATATTTGTAGATTAAGATTCAATCACGTTCTGGTTCCAACGTACTTACACAAAATTAAATTTAAAGATAGCCCACATTGTGATTGTGGTAAATTAGGAGATGCTGAGCACGTACTTCTTAACTGCGAATTAAAATCGGAAAAAACTAACAAATTTGTCGAAAAAATATGCAAAACCCAAATATGCCTGCCTTTTAATTTATCACAACTACTGAGCTCTAGGAACCTAGAAATATATAAATTGCTATGTGAACATATAAAAAATCTAGGAATAAAATTGTAATATAGCACAAACTAGGTAATAAATCACATGTAATATAGTTCTAAGTTATCCTCCTGTCTTACCTAATGTAACCCGACTCATTCCGAGGTCCTTCTTGTATGTGTGTAAGACTAGACAGACCCCTAGTCAAAGTAGTGTCCTCGTTTAATCCCAAAATTTTTATCCAAAAAAAAAAAAACAAATAAATAAAATCATAGAGGAGAAAACAAAGGAAAAAAAAACAAAAAAAAACAAAAACAAAAAAAAAAAGAAATTAATGCAAACAACAATAAAAACAAAAAGATATCTAGGTTAAGTCCTAATAGTTTAATAATACATACTTGTTAAAAAAAAAAAAATTAAAAATCGAAAAACCAAAACAAAATAGTAAGCTTACCTCTAGGGGGAAAAATGTGTGTTTAGGACAGTACACAAAAAAAATAATGATAATGATAATAAAAAGAATAAATGGATAAATAGTCGGCAACACTGAGCTAATGGAGTGAGTGCATTCCCTAGCCATTACCAACACTAAATTAAAAAAAAAAAAAAAAAATTCACTCCTACGTTCCTACAGCTACATTTTCCTACATTTTCCTTCATACAGTTGCAAAAAATTGAATTTAACAATGTATCTGGTGCTGGTGGTAACTGCGTTGATACTGGCTGCAAAATATCATTCTTTCTAATCCAGCCCCACTGTTAAGGATCAATGTCTTTTCCCAACTAGATTTGAACTTGATAATATTTAGTTTTCCTTCTGGGCATAGAAAGCAAGATAATTGCGAAATATGTGGCGCGAAAGAGGTTTGGCGGAACTAAATGCATTTTTCACTTAGTCCGCGTCGTATCTCCAAAACGGTTAGGTGTATGAAAAAAATGTATAGAATCTTTAAGGTAGAGAATTTACAGGTGTACAACTTTTATAATAGGTGTTCTTCCCGTTTGGGCCATAAAAACTGAGTTAGTCGCGAATTCGCGGTTTCCGCGACCTTCCAACGCGGTTTTCACGAAATCTCCAGGTGTTTCGTGGCGTAACTACCAAGTGTTATTTAAGACGTCCAAATAAACATAATAAAGAAAAAATTTGTCGTAGGGCACGAATTTAATACAGAAGTCAATTTTACAACTAAAACGCCTGGATTAATAGGAAATCAAAATGGATGACATTCTCGGTTGATCGAAACCGAATTCATAGCCAAGAATTGAAAATAAAAACTGGAAATATTCATTTAAATATGTAACTTCGTATGACTTCAATACTATTTGAGACTGAGATTCTTTTTTTTTAAATATTTATAGACAAAAACATTTCTTTTTAATTTTATGTATTAGTCCCCTGTCAAGTGTACAAAAACAGGCTCCCGTGGGCTGCTTGATGATGCAAGTGTGGTAGTAATCTCAATCTCTTTGTTTGGACTTTAGGAAACTTAATTTCGATGTTGGCACTCTCGAAAATGATGCGTTTGAGTGCTGCGTGCGAAAAACAAAATGGCCGCCATCGCAAACACTTGTACCATTTATTTAAGTAACCATTGGGATTACGAAAAGTAGTTATTGATATTTATTTCAAATTTTTATGTAGGAGAAACTGTTTACTCAAAAAATTTAGTTTAATAATTTAAAAAAATAAAAATGAATGTCTAGCTATGGGGGTTATGCCAGTGCATATTTACATGTTTAATATTATTTAAATAATTATAAGTAATATATTAGAAACATCAATAAAATAACAAATACCTCATCTCCCCTATGTTTTGCAGTATAGGTAGGCATAGAAACTTTTCAAGAGATACAGTGATTACAGATTCATATAGACAAACTATATACATCCAATACTTTTAACTCCTACAATGATATTTTAAATGAAAAGCATCGTCACTTTCAATGCAAATCTCACTTAGCCCTAAGTCTTCATCATCAACCTGCCCACACTCTCCCATATTATCACATCGGTCGGGATTACCTTCGAACATTTACATTTACACATTTCGGTACACCGCAGTACATAAGACTGACACATACATGGAGAGCAACGCCTTTGAAAGCATGAGCAGCGACATAGTTCCAAGATAAGCTTTGGAGCACAAGGTTTGGCACAAGCAACTGGCTCGTATGTGTTCCCTACTTTCTTCCATCCAAAATCTGAAGGTAGGATGCTGAATGAGGTCCCGATTCCACTGAAAATACTGAAGATGAGCCCTTAGCATGGCCGGATCCAGAGCAGATTTTGTTGAAGGAAGGTTCTCATCATCTTGACATTACCACGAGTTTTCAACACTACCGAAGTCGCTGTTTGCAGTTGACTGGATTACCCACCATTGTCTGGCTGAGTACAAACTTATGGATGTTCTTGAAGCAACTCAAGCAATACCTGCCGAAGAAAACGATGATGATCATGCTTCCACCACATCCGCAGTTTTAAAAGGAAATGAAGAGATTATAGGAAAAAGCTGCGATAGAAGCTGTGAGATGGTTGTTGTTCACCCAGAAGCAGTGTCAAGTTGAGAACCTTCCTCCAACAAGTTCTACACTGGATCCGGGTTTGCTAAGGGCCCATCCTCAGTGTTTTGAGTGGAATCAGGACCTCATTCATCATCACAATAATCCACCGCCCTCAGATTTTGGATGGAAGAAAGCAGGGGGCACATACGAGCCAGTTGGTTGTTAGTGCAGGCGCTGGAATTTGTTGTGTATGCAAAATGTGAGGACCGGCAAGTATGTTCAGATTCTTATGCCTAAGATCCTAAATAATGGAAACACCCATCTTGCCAGCTACTGCGGTGGTCCCTTCTAGTCCCCTGCCGTCCCCTCTCCGCGCCCTACGGTAAGCATTGCGCGTCTAGCCGTTCAGTGTGTTCCTGCGTTAATCGACACAAAAATGTTGAAGGCACGCGTTTGTCGTTTATACGTAATATATTTCAAATCATTCAACAAAAATTCTTACCGACTGTAAAGCTTTCTTTTCAAGCACTCAAAATAAATTACAATTTGTTCGATATCGATTAGCACTACTGCTCCAAAACATGCACAAGTAAAAGAAGACTGCAAGATGTATATTGGTGGAGGATTCGACGATCCAACAAAATGTTTCAAACTACAAGAGTCTTCATTTTGTGTGGTACTTGAATTAAAATCAAACCACACAGAAGCTGATTGAAGGATGTTTTGTCACATATTTCACGAGGTAAGAATAATTAACTTTGCCCATATTATTTATTATCCTTAGTGCTGATACAAATGTACTCATCTTGGCGATTTATTACTGGAAAGAACTAGAAAATATTGGTTGTCTAGGTATATGGTTCGACGGTTCTTATAAAAAGAAACATCTTCTAGGATGCCACTTAGCTGCTGAACGCCTTGGTGAAAGCATATATGTAATATTTTGACAGCATTACATTCCGTAAGTGGTTGTAATATTACCAGTTGATTAGGCAGTAAAATAGAATGTTTGAAAGCTGCAAAGGAGGATTTTGCACAAACAGCCCTTGTATCTTTGGGAAACCTAAATGCTGAACAATTAAAATAGTTAGAAACAGTTTGCAAATTGAGTTTGTTTTCAAAGAATTCTTGAAATATTTGCGGCAGTTTTCTCGAAAACGGTTGGAATTATCAAGTTTTACCAAGTGTACCTTTTTTTTTACGTAAAAATGACTCCTGCATGAGATTTTCTAGTTAAAAGTGCCCCTACGTTTCGTAAAAAAAGAGAAAAATGTTCATCATCAGTCATAGCTCATGAGGCGTCCTCCATGGGATAGCATGATGTGATACATAAATTATTGTTTCTTAGCTTAAAAATGTTGCCTTACCAAATTGGGAGAAGATCGGTCAAGAGGTAGTTGAGATATTGCAAAAGAAAAGAAAAAATTTACAATTTTGACGGCCTGTATCTTTTTCCACAGCAACAATTTACTAAAGCATGTTTGAACTATTCTCAGCTAATATCCATAGATAAAATGCAGTTCTCATATTTTGCATACTCACTTCCTTCTAGCGCCCGCTCTATGTACCAAATTTTGTGGTCCAGAGCTTATATTGGAACTAAATCGCTTCTCATGCTCCCAATGGTGTTGCTCTCCATATATATGTCAATCGAATAGACTGCGGGGTATCAAAATGTGCGAAGGTAATCTCGACCGATGTGATAATATGGGAAAGTGCAAGAACAAGGTGATGTTGAAGATTTGTATTGAAAGTGACGATCATTTTAATTAAAAATGTCATTGTAGGAGTAAAAAGTATTGCTTTTCTGTACTATGTCTATATAAATCTGTACACACTGTATTTCTTGAAAAGTCTTCATTAAATGTTAAAACTATATAGGTACTTTTAATCTTCCAATTCCCTATGCCTACCTACACTGTAAAACATAGAGGTCATTCTGCATATTTCATGACTCTCTCTGCCACTTTGATTTTTGTCAAATGAGTTAAATTTTCAATGTAATGTCCCGTGACCAACCAGGAGTGGACTCATCAAGATGAGTTGTGATATATCGTTAGATTGATATTGAAAAATCACATTTAGCTGCAGTATGAAAGTGATATACCGGGTGATTTTTTTAGTTGGTACAGCACCTTTTCCTCGCTTATTATTAAAGATTGAATTTTAAAATTTTACAGGAATACTTAGTAACATTTTTTGCATCTAATGCACTTTTTTAAATTTTTCTGGTGTTTCCCGTCTAACCGGAAGTAACGTCAACTTTCGATTTTCAAATGAAACACTATAGTTTTTCTTTTGGATTTCAAAACTAGATTTTTTTCTGAGTTAGAATATGTGAAAAAAGTATTAGGTTAGAGAGGAAAGTTTTTGAGATAATTCGATTTTAAGGTTTCATATGTTGAGAAGCACTAAAAATCGAGTTACCTATGGAATCATTTTGTGGCAGATTAAAATTGCCGTCAAAACGCATAGTAGGCGCATGTCAAATCAACAGAATTTTGCGTTGTCGTTTTTGAATTTAGCATTTCAAAGTTTTCTGGCGTCAGTTCACAAAAAATTAGTGAAAAAAAATGGAAATTGTCTATACAAACGAAGATTTCTTTAACATCCTTATGATTTTTAACCAAGATCAAAGATATTTACCAACTTGTCGTAGTTTTAATGCAGAATATCCCGAGAAAAGAAGACTTATTTAAAAAAAAATAATTACAAATTTAAGAACTTCTATGTGACGATGCAAGAGAATAATGAATTAAATATTCTATTGGCCGTTACGGAAAATTCAGGTATTTCAATTCGTCAACTAGAAGTGCAATTTGACATATCCAGAAAATATTAAAACGATACGGGCAGCATTCTTACAAATACTTGGTACATCAAAAGTTACTTCCTGGAGATTTTCCCAGACGAACTGCGTTCTGCGAATGGTTCGTGATAAAAAATTAAGAAGATCCGGGGTTTTGGCGCGAAGTAATTTGGAGCGACGAGGCCAGTTTTACCAATAACGGCATTTTCAATCGACATAACGCACACTACTGGTCCACGGTTAATTTACACTTAACTAAATCCAGCAACTTTCAGATAGTTTGGAAGTTCAGTGTTTAGGTTGGGCTTATTAAGAACCAATTGATTGGACCTGTTGCTTATGATCAAAATCTCAATGCAGCGTTTTATTCCCAAAACATATTGCCTTTCTTGGAAGAAAATTATCGTATGTAATATCACTAGTGCTTGAAATTTTATCGGTAAAATTTTTTCGAAAGCGTTGTTGCCTGGTAATATAAAGAGTGGAAATTGACAGTTTATTATCTGATTAAATCCCGACCGCTTTAGCAGGAAGGGATTTAATATTTGATAATAAACTGTCAATTTGCACGAGTTATATTAACCTTATGGCAACTTAGCTTGAGAAAAAATTTATAGATAAAATTTAGAAGCACGAGTGGTGTTTGTGGAGAATATTTCACGAATAAATAATTCATTAAGAACATCTTCAATATTATGTTCAGTAATTAATTGCCTTCAGACGTTTCCTTGTTACTTTTTAGAGATTACTCACCTTTATCTTCAATTTCATCATTTACGTCACATAAAAATGCATTTCCAAAGCGACTCATCTAATAAAAAACAAAGTAGGTTTAAATTATGACAATCAAGAAAAACAATATACGTTAAACCATAATTTATAAGACTAGTCATCACAACAAAGTACGCTTCGACCAATCACATTACGGGTGTAACCACACAAATTCCATATTACCAATCTATCGCTTTTACGTTCTAAGGCTACCGGCTTAGATGGTATGGTACCGCCATCTAGTAACGCTAGCTTAACTTAACTGGCCTAAACAGTGAATTGAATTATTATATTAAAGTGTTTATCAATATATATTTATGTATTTAATCCTTGTTTCTAATTTTAGAAGTTTAATAGTTAAGTTACGGTTTACTTGTTTAAGTAGAGAGACTTTAAGTACAATGATTTATAATGTATATAGTGATACTGCAGAGTTTTGATTTTCCAAATAAGTGTTAGCTGCTTTGTAATGATTGATAAATTATCATATAAGTACCTACATTTGTGTATTTATCATGAAATAACTGATTTGTCTGCTTCGTAGATATTTATATTTAATGTTAGTTGTGAAAATTATTTTTTAATTACGTTAGGTATTAAGCCATTGAAAGCTGTGTATAACTTGTCCCGAACCTATATAAGTTCTACACAGCATTGGCCTTTTAGGTTATTAATACAATACTACAATTTACAATTTACGTTAACAATTAGTAATAAGCTAGAGAAGATATTTATAGATAACATTTAAAAGCACGTTTTGTCCTATTGGCGAAAACATTTCACGACACAAAACGTCAAAAAATGTTCGCAATATTTGCCGCTGCAGCGACCCAAAAAACTAGAGCGATAAATTTTGCATGTTGGTACTGTCAAAAGCTGATCTAGCTTGAATTACCACTAATAATGACGTTTGATTGGTGCAATGTTGTGAAAAAACGTGCTCTCATTGGCTGTAGCGTTAATGAGTGAAATAATCTAGGTAATTTACCTTTAGCATCACTTAGAGAAATTTATTTTATGCAAGACGGAGCCCCACCTCACAATGCAAGGGTGGTGGACAGTCTTCTAACAGTTACTTTTTAGGACAGATGGATCGGAACCTCCGGGCCGATTAGATGGCCAGCGAGGTCCTCAGATCTCAATTCATTGGATTTTTTTATGGGGTCACATTAAAGATAATGTTTATGAATTCCAGCGCGAAACAAGAGCGGATTTGGAAGCATGTGGTCGTGAAATCTGCCAAGAGATGAACCCCAGTTTATTCAAAACACAACAGAAAGTGTCAAGAGAAGAGTTGAAAAGTGTTTAGATCAAAATGGTGGCCTATTTGAAAATTATTTCTGATAATTTTCTTGTTATTGCAGCTTCATGTTTAAATTTTTGTCCCTGTTTGAAATAAAAATGTTTATTGTTTTGTTTTTTTTTTATTGTTTGAAATGCTAAATTCAAAGACGACAACGCAAACTTCTATTGACTTGACATGCGCTTACTACGCGTTTTGATGGCAATTTTAATCTGCCACAAAATCATTCCATAGGTAACTCGATGTGCTTCTCGACACTGAAACCTTAAAATCGCATTATCTCAAACTTTCCTCTCCAACCTAATACTTTTTTACATATTTTAACTCAGAAAAAAATCTACTTTTGAAATCCAAAAGAAAAACTATAGTGTTCCATTTGAAAATCGAAAGTTGACGTCACTTCCGGTTAGACAGGAAACAGCAGAAAAAATTTAAAAAGTGCATTAGATGCAAAAAATGTCACTAAGTATTCCTTTAAAATTTCAAAATTCTATCTTTAATAATAAGCGAGGAAAAGGTCCTATACCAACTAAAAAAATCACCCGGTAGTTTCATTTGAAAATTTTGAGTAAATTCGAAAAAGTGATTTTATTTACTTTCGACGTCTCTGCGACACAAATCAAAAAGAAACAAAATTTACACGAATTTTTCTTCAATTATTTAGTGAATGTGTAAAATAATTTATACCTCGGAATATTATCAGCTTGATAAGAAATATTAATTAGTTAGTGTTTAATTAGGTACAGAAACCAAAACTTTCCACAGTGCTTCCCTCTAACGCAGTAAATCATAGCATATACATATACATAGTGCAGTGAAATCGTGTACCTGGAGACTTTAATGCACATATACTCCACACATGGTCTAACGAAAACGGAAACGCGCTGAAAAACCTAGCCCACATGTTTGACTTAACAATAAGAAATACATGGAGTAAAAGTCAAACATGCATTAACACTTGGACTAATGGAAGCTCAATCACACAAATAGACCATATTCTGGTAAGCAGAGAGATAAGGGAAAGGATCAAGAAGGTTAAAGCAAAAAGGACAGCAGAAAACCTACTGAAGAAAACGCTAACACTGAACAGCACCAAACTAAAAACAGGGAGACCATGTTACACGTGGAAAACAACAATCGAGAGGATCATAAACAAACTGGGAAAGAAAAGCGAGGGAAAAATGAAAAAAACCATGCGTCATGTGGCTCTCGCTGCTGACAACAAGCATGACTCAAATCCAACCCAGCATCGGAAATCGAGGAATCAGAAGAATCAGAAAAAAAAGATTCGAAGAAGCAGAAACAAAAAAAGAGGAGCATAAACAGTAATAAACACTCCACAATAAGACACAACACATATTTCACACAAAGATTCAGAAGAGGCAGATACCCAGAACCAAAAGCACAAAAAAGGGAGCTTAAACGCTCCCTCACGACACAATGCGGTAACGCATCTCACAAATACCTACACGTCCCAACCCATATTCCTTTACCATGCGCCATGTGGCACTCGCTGCTGGCAACAAGCATGACCTTAGTCCAACCCAGCGTGGACGTAGCAGGCCCAGCTGTATACCTGGGAGTGGCAGCAATGCCTACCGCACGCTGGTATCAATCAATCAATCAATCATTATTTACGAATATTACAACAACTTTTGGTGGGTCATGGCACACTAGATTTAAAATTAAAATTGGCTGCTAAAATTGACTTCAAACTTGGTACACGTATCTATTTTAACGAAATCTGGAACTAGATTATATTTTGATCTTATTCCGTTGAAGGGTTGGGGGATAAATTGGGGTAAATCGGGGGTAAATACGTAAATAGAGCAAGTAAGAGTCCGTAAAATTGGTATTTGGTATATACATCGGGTGCCACAGGCTAGTGGCTCCCCCCCTATATTTCCTTTATTTCTAAACATATCCATTTGAAATTTGGTGTGCTAGAACTACCTGTAAAAAAGGATTTTTAGACATAAAAACGGTATGGGAGCATTTCCGGTTTACCCGGAAGTGACCGCAACTTTCGATTTTTGAATGGAACATCCTGTATATTTTTTCATATTTGAAATCAAAACAACATTCTCAGTACACCATGAGATCTTCGCAAATTTTTGAGTGGATGTTTATTTTTTTTAAGCATTTTAAGACATTCGTCTAGAGTGCTTTGGAATACCAAAATTATTTGTTCTACTGCAGGTAAAGTCCAAGGGAAAAATACAATTTTTCGTTTAATTTCATTAATAACTATTTACGAAGCCTCCAAAATTGAACAAATCACTTTTTTATCGAAAACTTTTTTTCTTCAAATGTGAAGGTGGTGGCTCATACTGTTCAATAAATTATAGATTTTTTCTGAATTCAGTGATTTCCATTTCAAATCTATGCTATTTGTTGATGAAATGTGAATAACTGCTAATACTAATAATAATAGCCTTTTGGTTCTCTCTTTTGTTTCTTAATAGGTATAAGTATTAGTGCAAAGCATAAGGATCAATAAAAATTATTTTGAAAGTGATTTTTTATTTTTAAATAAATTTAATAAAACAGAAAAACAAATAGCATAGATTTAAAATGGATATCAATGAATTGAGAAAAAAAACTTATAATTAATTGAGTACTAGGAGCCACCACCTTCCCATTTGAAAAAAAAGGTTTTGATAAAAAAAGTGATTTGTTCAAATTCAATAAATAGTTTTTAATGAAATTAAACGAAAAATTATATTTTTCCCTTGGACTTTACCGTAGAACAAATTTTGGTATTTCAAAGCATTCTAGACGAATAACATAAAATAATAATAATAATAATAATAATAATAATAATAATAATAATAACGTTTATTGTGAACATTGAGACGTACACAAATGGGAGATAGTTCTGCATAGCCGCTCTTCCACTTTCCCATAAAGAATAATAATATTCGTTACTTAATTAATTACACTTAACTATGCATTTATAAAATGCACTAGATTAATATTAAAACGTACAAAATATTAATTAGTTTATATAAATACTTACACTAAATACAATAATTTTATCCAATAATGAAAAACAATGCTTGTTACTTAGTTAATTACTTACTGACTTAATTACACTTAAAAAAAAATATTTATACAAAAAAATAGTATTAAATTGTACAAAACAAATAGTTTATCAATGTGCACCAAAGGGCATAGCACCAATCGGGTCGAAATTTTTAGCACAAGTTGATAGTAGTGTTATTATATTACATATTATTTTTGGAAAACCATTTTTACGGGAGTTATGGGGGTAAAAAGAAAAATGAAAAAAAATTTTTTTCTCGAGAACGGATAAACCGATTTTCATGAAAAAAATATATGTTATGGCTTTTGATGGTGCAAATGTGGGAAAAAACTATTGAACCCATTTGTCGAAAAAAAGTGGTGAAAAAATAAAAAAAAAAAAAAAATTTTTTTAGGGGATGTTCCAGAGGCACACCCACCATTTTCTTCCAAATAAGTGCTTATATGCCCCTTTAAAACATATCCAATTTTCAAAGCGATCGCAAGGGTACAACATACTCAAAATTGATAATCATTGGCAGACTGCGGCCGGCGCGTAGTCTATGTAATGAACGACGACTTTTTTGTAAATATTTCGTGCAAAGACGAGATTACCTCCCCTCCTTCGTTTTCGAGGGTGCTGAACACTATGCAGATGGTGGGAGAAGTTTTTGACCACCGCAACCCCCTGAAACGGCCATCCCTCTTATGGATTCCTTTATGTTTTCATATATAAACGGGTTTGGGGAGTGATTTATCAACAGGTTATACTTGAAATAATATGGAAGGGGGTTATAGGCAAGTAGAGTCCAGACAACAGGCCTAGAGGGTTGATTAAACCCTCCCGAGAGGTATAGTTTTTTTTTCAAATGATTCGGTTCAAATACGTACCCTTTTTTGGGGTCGCTGATCACGGGAAAAATATTTATTTTTAGCTCCAACCCCCTCAAACGGGCAGAAATCACCTCTCACTCACCGTTTGAGAGATGAAGAGGGGTTGGAGCTAAAAATGAATATTTTTCCCATAATCAGCCCAAAAACGGGGGAAACGCGTTTGAACCCGAATTATTTTATAAAAAATGATTTTCCACTCCTCCGAAGTGTTTAATTAACCCCCTAGACCTGCTGTCTGGACTCAACTTACTCTATAATCATCTTCCATGTTATTTCAAGTATAACCCGTTGATAAATGACTCTCCAGACCCGTATAGAAAACATAAAAGAGATCCATAAGGAGGTTTTCGGCGGTCAAAAACTTCTCTTACCACTCGCATCGTGTTCAACACCCTCGAAAACGGACGGAGGAAGGTAATTTCATCTTTGCAAGAAATAATTACACTATTTCTGCCTTCATTACATAGACTAGCGGTTCATTACTACATCTTACTACATCTTACTACAACGGTCACTGGCTGCCATTATAATACCATTTAAATCAGTATCAAACTTCAAGAAGTGTGGTGCAAAAATTCTCTGACGTCAATTGTGGGGTCAAACAAAATCTAGTTTGAAAATCTGAAGATTTTGCAAGGATGACGTCCGCAGTCAGCCTACGAAAGAACTAGTTTTCAAAGTCCACTACGAGGAGGTTACAGTGCCTTTCACTAGTGAAGGTGCCTGTTTATTGTGAGTCCCCTTGCCTCTCACGAGTCGGGGTGTTTATTTATCGTGAGTCTCCTTGCCTCTAAATAGTCGGGGCGCTTGTTTATTGTGAGTTCCCTTGCCTCTCATTAGTCGAGGTGCTTGGTTATTATGAGTCCCCTTGCCTCTCACAATTCGGGTTGACTTTTTTGCGTGAGTTCTCCTGCCTCTCACGAATCAGGTTACTCTATATTGATGAGACTTTTCTTAGTCTTCATTCTTCGAGAACATCCCATAAAAAAAATTTTATTTTAAAAAAATTTTTCAAAAAGTTGCAGGGGGTTGCGGCGGTCAAAAGCTTCTCCCAACACTTGCATCGTGTTCAGCACCCTCGAAAACGAGGGGGAGAAGGTAATCTCGTCTTTGCACGAAATATTTACAAAAAAGTCGTGCTTCATTACATAGACTACGCGCCGCCCGCATTCTGCCAATGATTATCAATTTTGAGTATGTTGTACCCTTCCGATCGCTTTGAAAATTGGATATGTTTTAAAGGGGCATATAAGCATTTATTTTGAAGGTGGGAAAATGGTGGGTATGCCTCTGGAACATCCCCTAAAAAAATTTTTTTTTTATTTTGAAAAAAATTTTTCACCACTTTTTTTCGACAAATGGGTTCAATAATTTTTTCCCACATTTGCACCATCAAAGGCCATAACATATATTTTTTTCATGAAAATCGGTTTATCCGTTCTCGAGAAAAAAATATTTTTTTTCATTTTTTTTTTACCCCCATAACTCCCGTAAAAATGGTTTTCCAAAAATAATATTTTGGGAAATTTCATCTAACATTACTATCAATTTGTGCTAAAAATTTCGACCCGATTGGTGCGGGGACACCTAACACATGCTTATCCTGCTATGCCCTTTAATAAACGTTATATTTATGTAGTTTATACACTTATATCATACTCTAAGAATAACAGTTTCGACTCTTTCTTAAATGTACCTATCGACTTATCTAAAAATTGTAGGACATAATTTAATATTGTTGGTGCGGTGTATGCAAAGCTCCCCTCAAATTTCTCAGTTCTATGTCTAGGTGTGGTATAACTATCCACTCTAACATTCACATCGTGTATATCTGATCTTAATATTAACAAATCTGAGAGATATTGTGGTTGTTTATTTTTAACAAGTTTGTACAAAAATATACTATAAAAGTAATTAGTACGCTGCTTAACATTCAATTCACCTAAATTTTGCAAGTATGGTGTTTCATGCTCACCATATGATATTTTACAAACAAATCTTAAGCAAGCGTTTTGTATTTTCTGTATTTTATATTTATTGTACTCTGTCTGTGATTTTGTTAACCGGCATGGTAGCTCAATCGGTTAAGGCGTATTGAGTGGCGAATACGCTGATCGACTCGCTACCGCGCTCTGGGTTCGACCCCCAGCCCCGGTATTGACAACACCGGTGGGTGTGGATGTATGTCTGCGTTTATCCGAATATGTAACCCCCTTCCGGACAGCCTTGGCTTTGGATTTGGGGGTTGTCTACTATCTGTGGTGTGTTATGTTATGTTATGTTATGTTAGCTGAAAGTAATATACTGAACTGCAATATTCGATTCTTGGATAAATAATTGATTTTACTAGTTTTAGTTTTGTTTTTTCATCTATTTCATGTTTCAACTTGTAAATTGATTTTAATGTAGCATATGAGCTTTTGAATAAATTACTAGTGTGGTGATCAAAGCTAAGATTCTCGTCTATTGTTACTCCTAAACTTTTAGCTATATTTACCCACTGTATTTTAGTATTATTTGCTGTGATATCAAAATTATCTAGATGGAGATTAGACCTTATCCTTTCATTTCCGATGCAAAGTGCTTGTGATTTTTTTGGATTAAGTTTAAGTCCATTTTTTTTGCACCATGTACAAATACGATTTCAATTTTCATTTACATCTTTCACTAAATTTGGAAATTCATCGAGTTTTGACGACTTATATAATTGGATATCATCTGCATACAAGTGCAAGTGGCAATCTGAGGCAACATCTGGAAGATCAAACGTAAATACTGAAAACAAAATAGGCCCCAGTACACTGCCTTGAGGTACACCACTTAACACCTGCTGCATGGACGAGAAATTATCTGTACCTATTTTAACAAATTGTTTTCTATTTCTCAAATAATCTCCAAACATCCACAAAAGCTTAAAAAAAACTGAACATCGACTTAAAAATTCGCAAAATTCTCATAGTATACTCAGAATGTTGTTTCGAATCCAAATATGTAAAAATATATAGGGTGTTTCATTTAAAAATCTAAAGTCATTTCCGGGTAAACCGGAAATGATCTCATACCGTTTTTATGTCCAAAAATCCATTTTTACAGGTAGTTTATGCACCTCAAATTTCAAATGGATAAGTTAAAAAATAACGGAAATATAGGGGGGAACCACTAACCTGTGGCACCCGGTATATATATAAAAAAGCTAAGATCTCAAAAAATGTATTGGTATTAGCACCCACATTACCAGATATAATTGTGATATACAAGAACCAAAGGCCTTAAATTTTTTTTTAATTTATCCACCCAATCGAGACAAAGTAATGCTTATTAAATTTGCTAGTTTTCGATTAAAAGACATTTTAAATACCCCCTTACATAAACGAGTTAAAGAAAGTGAAAGATGACACAAAATTTAATGATTTGTTGAATACCCTAAATGGCGTTAATTTTTGAAGTGTGGTTTTAACTTTCTTGCGGCAAATTATACATCAAATTAAAGAAAAAAAAAGTTCTGCCTTTAAACTAAAAAGAAAAAAAACAATGCTTATCTGACTTGGTTTTAAAGTTATATATGGCTAAAATTTAAAATTAATATTTCCGAATATTTTAAGATTTTTGCTTACAGAATGAGTCACAACTACCATACATAGTCGTCAAGTTAATTTTGTATGTAAACTGACCTAATAAACAAAACTGTAAAGGTTTCGTAAATACAGCAATATTGGGTTCGTTTTTAAAATGAGCACTTTCGAGGAGTCGACCGCCTCTCTATATGTCCTCTCCAGTTAATGTAGTCAAAAAGTAAGATGAACACGATGCTGGAGAGTCACTTTACGGGACGCATTTCTTTGAGGTGTTACTGTAATGAACCATCCGAAGAATTCCTAACAAACCTCTCTAGACCCTTAGATCTCAAAAGCATCAATACGCTGTATGTCTGCCTCTCTAATGATCCATATCTCAGAAGCTTAAACAGAAATGAAGAAAGACTAGATCGCAAGTCTGATATTTCTGTGTTATCTGATATGTCTATCACTCGAAATTTTGTATTCCTCACCGAATGCCATACTCACAGTAGCCCATATTGGCCACAAAGTATATTATCTGACAATCGTCTACCTTTAACATGTCGTTTGCTCGGTTTACAATCATAATTTTCCTTTTATTGCAATTTACACTTAACCGAGTGCATAGTTTGTCAAGCGTTGTACGAGTTCTTCCACAGCTACAAATCTGGAAATTTTAGTTTTGCCTATAGCTACTTTACTTTGCTAGTCCTCTAACACAAGTCGCGTCACGTGTTCCGTATAGATGTTAAAGACTTTGCATTTTTTGGAGTTAGTGTTGTTGACTTTCACCAAAGTGAAGTTTTCTTCATACAGTTGCCGAATAATAATAACCTATGTCTTGTTTGTTCCCATCTCCAACAAAACAGGCTATAGTTTGTTCTATTCCACAATGTTAAAAGCCTCACGATAGTTAACAAAATAAAGAAACGTGGGCGCGCTTTCTAGATAAGTTGCCGCAAAGTCAGTATTTGCTCTATTCATCCTTTAATAAAGCCTGCTTGCTCAGGATTTATTTGCCAAGATAGATAATGTTCATATCTAGATTGTAGCACTTACGGCACTATTTTATTGGTAGTAATTTGTAGTTCTTACCGACATCTATCGTCTCTTTTTATATAGTGGCACAAAGAATGAGGTTCTCCAATCATCAGATCAGATTCCCATCTCACTATCACATTCCACTTCAGAATATCGAAACGATTTTCGCAATATTGGTGTCAGATCTTCATAATTTGATTTCTATGAGTTCTTAGAATACTGATGGAGTCCTTAATTCACCACGTTTTGGGATTAAATTTAAGTGTAATCTGCGTGTAAAAGTTACTTGCTGTTATTGTGCTCAGCATGTGACTCCAGTTCTTTATAGAACATTTTTTATTTCTTCTACAAGGAATCTGATATGGATAAATAACATTACAAAAAAATGCAAAAACGGTACATTAGGGTATGTCGCGGAATTTCCTTGTGTATTTATTACTTAACTCTACGATCTCCCATGCATTAGTTAATAACTGGTTTTCGTTGCCTGGAAAGTATTTCTTTTAAATGCTTCTAGTGGCAATAAAGGTCAAACATAACACTTGAGTACTATCTGACATTAAAATATTCAGCACAGAACAGACGGTACCAGATAAAATCAAATCAAATTAATCCACGGTTTGTAAATAGATAAGTTCTACTCGGACACTTCCTTATCCCGCCGAACATCTACGGTACTGAGTCGCCATGACAACTGATAAGCTGAACGGTAGCGAAGCAGAGATAGAGTTAAAAATAATTAAACTCATGCTATAGTCCTACTTGTACACAGGCCCCCCACATCAAATCATGTGCTCGGTACCAAATTCACTGGCGGGCCCCCGTGCCTAATAATTTATGAGTGGGAAAATTTTTTTTGTCAAAATCTCTAGAGGGTCCCCGCTACGGGCCCCCGCGGTTAATAATTGATGAGCGGGGGGAATAAAAAAAAATATTTTGTCAAAATCTCCGGCGGGCCCCTAAATTCAGTACCCAATAGGCCCCCCCATATGGGGGGCCTGCCTGCACAACAGGTTTATTAGGGCGTGGTGTACATTGATGTTCAGGGAGTTTAACAAAACCTAATAAAAATTAAGAACCTGAAAAAATTGATAATAACGCACTGGCATGATTTGCTGTTGACTACTGAGATGGGAAGAAACTCGCTGAAAAAATTCGAACATACAATGAAATACCAAGAGTGAGAGGGGGGGGGGGGTATTCATGTCAAGTCGCTGAATGGATCACAATATTTCTAATTTTGGTTCTAGATGTTGTAATGTGTAAATGTAGTAATAACAGAGATTTTCATGCACTAATAACAATGATTAATTAATAATTAAGTCAATTACAAGAACAATTAACAAAGTTTTAATTTGAAGTTGTTTTACCTAAAAGATTCAGAGACATGTCATGAGTAACAATTTGACCATACTGCATAACATTTAGAGTATACAATTTTTCTTCAACCGGAACATCTGGATAAAATGCTAGACTGACATTCCTTGCCCCAGGCAGAGGTTTTCCACTTTTGGCAGCAGGAAATGAATGTACTCCTATAAAAAAAATAATAAATTAAACATTAATGATACAATACCGAAGACGAATAAAGTGGTTGTGCAAATTGATTCTGTTAAAATTTGTTTGTCTGGCGTTTGCTTCTTTTATTCTATTAGTATTATTAGAAATGCAAGGAGATCCGAAGATCCGCGGTACTCAGGCCTATGGGTCCATTGTACATTCGAGATATTTAGGATTCTTAGAAAAGAACTGTACTCGTCACGAAGGAGAGCAGTTATTCATAAAATAAATCCCGTAGTCCCTCTAGCTGTAGAAACTGACAGCTTATACTACCTATACCGTCACTATACCTTGATGCACAATAACATAGGATATGAGTGAGGGTTCCATCCCCCACTCCATCTGACAAGTAGTATTATCTTTCAACCTCATTGTATGCAGGTGCTTGTTCAGAGGACAGTGCCCTGTTATGAGACCTACCATTCATCTGAATTATTCTCTATCGAGCCCAAGCATTCACTTTACGGTATGGTCAGTCGAATACCATTGATCATTCTGGTGGCCTCAGCCAACGGTTGTTAAACTGTGCCATAGTCCGGTCTTGCAGCTCTGATTGACGGTCTGCTAACGAAAAAGCAGACCGTTTGGCTCTTCACGCTATTGAGTCCAGGCACCCATATTGGTTCAAGTCAGTTGTGTCATCACAGCTCAGTCAGAATATTTCGATAGTTCAACACTAGTCTTCAAGGTCACCTGGTTTTCGCTACATTTGTAAATGTGCTTATCTAATTTCATGTAATTTTTATTTATACTCTGCAATGTGTTGACTTATCCTATATCATGTTATGTGATCAATTGGATTAATAAAGTATTATTATTATTATTATCGACGAAACTTCTTCTGAAATTCTCGCTTGCACGCTTTCAAATATCATCAGAAGGAAGCAGGCTTATCGGTCTAAATGCCTTAGCCTGGTCATGTATGATACGACCTGTCTTTAGTATGAAAACCATTTTACCTCTCTCCAGCACACTTGTGTGTATCCCAGTGCTAGGTAAGATCTAAGTAGATAATAGAGGTGGCCCAATAGTGCCTCCACACTCTATTGTATTAGAGCTGGATAGATACCATCAGGTCCCGGAGATTTGAATGAGCCAAATGTCAATATAGCCTATCTCAAGTTTCCATGTTTTATCACCTCCGACGCCTTCTCTCAGTCTGTGGCAATGTCTCTGATTTGAAAGTCGTCGCCGAGGGCCTCATTTCACAGATTTCTGACCCTGGGAAATGAGCTTTGAGATGACGATTTTCTCATGGTCATTATTTGTGTAAGACCCATCTTGGAGCCTGATGCAATTAAGTCGTGACGATTAAAAGCTGAATTGAGAATAGCAACTGAAAAAATGGCGAAGGAAGTACAATAAAGAGCATATGAAATTCTGAAACCTATTTTCATAATTGGACAAATTTAAGAAATTCAGCGGCCTAATCAGAAATGTGTGAGTGGTCGTTCGAAGACATTACTTCTGCAATAACACTACGAAGCGTCTCACTCAACTGTTACAGACTTTCAAGAAATAAAAATGAGTGCATGATAAGGATATTACAGAAAACTACATGAAAATGTAACAATTATTATTTAACATAAATATTAAATTTGTAAAATAACAATGTGGAATGCTATTTTATAATGAATAATAAATATAAGTTTTCCTGTAAACTAATTTTTATTGTTTAATAATTTATTGTACATCATTTCTTATATTAGTTAATGAACAATATCGATACGTGTGAAGTTGGTCCCCTATTTTCGATATTTAAACATTTTTGAATGCGAATCATTTGCTCGTGATTGGTCATCAGTTCCTTTTGTTTACTTGCTGCTTAAAAAACTCACACACTTTTGAGTATCATTATAAATAATGACGAGCAAATAAAGACAATAGATGAAAAAACACAAGGAAACGAATTGGGCGTTTTTTTTTAATCAACAGAAGGGACCTATCAATTTCAAACCTATTTATAATCGGGAAAGAGCAGATGAAAGTAACCAACAAGCAATTATGAACAAACTTAATTCAAAAATGTTTCAATTTTGAAAATAGGGGGCCAACTGTACAGATTCTGCTATCAAACTAATAGCTATTGCTTCGAAAAAGTTATGTATCCGATAACTTTATGAAAACTTATGTGTCGATAAAGGGTCTCGCCGGTTAAGTGTATGGTATTGGGCCCAGCGGCCTATTAGGCTATTCATTCACATGCATGTTGCTTATGACTAGGAATGCTCAATAAACCTCTATCCCCTATATTACCAGAGTTATGGAGGTAACAACCCTCAGCTTTAAAATTAATTGAAGATAATTAAATGAAATTAATAGGAGATGTTGATATAAAATAGCTTTATGTTTTACATTTTTTTTATACCCTTTTATACTCCTATTACGTAATTTAGTTTATAAAAAAAAATAATTTAATTTTTGAGGGTGCTGTTTTTATATCACACCTACCAAATAAATCTATATTATCTAACACTATCATAATTATCATGTGTGAAAATTACTTCAAGGGCAGATTGGTGGAAGATGTTTAAAAATATAAACTTAGGCAATGGACACAGGCACACAAAAAAAAAATAAGTGCGAAGACCTAGACCACTTAATTCCTACTCATTTTGAAGCTAATAATCGAAAAAATAATACAGTAAAAGTCGACCTTCTCTATAGGGGGTACTCACAAATAATTCCCGGCAAGCTGATTTTTTCAGGGTCGATGGAAGGGTGTCTCCGGAGTATCCGACCAAAAAGTCACAGTGCACACCACTTGGGGGGTGTTGCAATGGGGGTGGTTTCTTATTTTTTGTTTTTTTTTAATTTTCTTTTTCCAGCTTGTACATAGTAATATTCTCTACAACTTTGCCAAATAAAATTTTTTAAGTTGATTTTTGACGGTCCAGCACCCGTTATATGGAAAAACATTCACCATATTTATTTACTATGGTTCAGGAAATATACGAACAAAAGGCTGAATAGCTGGGTTTTGCAGGGTTGATTGAGAACTGTCTCCTGAGTCTCCAAAAAAAAAATGGTTGGAGATTCAGGAGACAGACTGTACATTTAAGGAAATGTATAGATTTCGACAAAATATTACGTAGTAAATACGTCCAGTGTTGTAAAATAAAGATTGTTTTGTGACTGTGATTTATTAGCAGACCACGGTAAACCGCTTTGATAAAAATATTCAAGGTACATAATTTTTTTTTTTTTATTAATTATCGATTTTCGCTGGCGAATATCTCGTAAACTATAACACATAGGAAGAAAATGAATATAAACATTCTTGTGGGAAACTTAATTACATTTAATTTTGCATTGATTACCTTTTCCGCACGACGCATCGTTTCCGAGTTATAAGCGAAGAATAGAAAAAAGGAACCTTTCCATCCCCCCTCTCCCCCTGAAGCGGCTGGGCTAGAGCGGGGACTTTTCGTATTGTAATATGTTGCAACCTCTCAAGATTTAAGGTTATGTTGGTTGCACTGAAAAGTAGGCACAGAATTCAGTAGTTCGGATGTCTGAATGTGGAAAGAACTTACTAGAAAGTCTAGAGTGATGACATATTGTTCTGGAACTGTCTAGAGCATGGTGACGTCATCAGAGAAGCTTCGAGATCTGTCATCTTTAGGTATATAAAGCATGGAGTAAAGCAGAGTAGAGGTTCAGTTTAGATAGCAAGAGTAGTAAGGTCAGAACAGAAGAGAGTAAAGTGATCAAGTAGTACACAGTGTGTTATTAGCCAAGTAGTTATTGTTGTAATTAAGTAAGTTAATAAATTAGTGTTTATTGTTATCCTGGTTGTTATAATTTCCGAATCCACGATACAGGGTGTTTACAAAAAGGGTGTAAGCACGTCACAATTGGTGTCAGAAGCGGAATTATAACAGAAGAGTTCTGGACTGTTCGAGAAGGTTTCTACAGTGTTCTTCTCGGGAATTAGTGGTGACACGGAGAATTAACTTACGGGACATTGTTTAAGGATTATTTTTGGACTCAAAACTGTGAAAAGTGCGTTTTCGGGAAAGTGACAGAGACACTGAAAAAGACTAATTTGTGTTGGTTCGCAACAATTTCTAGAACATTCTATTCGGAATCTAGCGTAGATAATCGAATTCTTCGAAATGGAAAGTGATAGAGACACTAAATAAGACTTACTTGTGTTAGTTTAAGAACATTTCTAAAACGTTCTATTTGAAAATTACTGGACATAGTGAAATTTATCCAACTGGATAGTGACATAGACTCTAGATTTTCGTGCCATTTCGAGATTCTTCTAGAAAGTTCCATTACCGATATTGACGTGGCAGTTAAATTTATTTTATTTTAACATAATCGTATGCCCATTACAACAAGAAGCATGGCTACGGAGAAACAAATGAAGGACCTACTTGTGGAATTTAAGAAAATGATGGACCAACAGCGCCAAGAGGATGAAGAAAGAAGACGTCAAGAGGAGGAAAAGCGACGTCAAGAAGAAAAAGAAGAGCAAGAAAGAAGACGTCAAGAGGAAAAAGAGGAACAAGAAAGACACGTCAAGAAGAAAAAACCGAACTGAGAAAAATTATAGAAGACCAAGAAAAGCGACGTCAGAAAGAAAAAGAGGATGAAGAAAGAAGACGTCAAGAAGAGAAAGACGAATTCAAACAAATTATGGAAGACCAAGAAAGAAGACGTCAAGAAGAAAAAGAAGAACAAGAAAGAAGACGTCAAGAAGAACAAGAAACAAGATGCCGAGAAGAAAAAGCCGAACTGAGAAAAATGATGGAGGACCTGAAGATACGACAGCAAGAGGAGAAAAAAGAACAAGAAAGACGACATCAAGAGGAAAAAGAGGAGCAAGAAAGACGCCAGGAGGAATTAAGGAAAATCCTGAGCGATCAAATAAAAATACAACAGGACGCAATCATTTCTGTCAAGGCAGAAGTTAAAGAAGAGATAAACAAGGTCGAAGACAAAGTAGGTGTAGTTGAGACCGAAGTCAGTCAGATCAAAGGAAAGATGAGTGAGTTCGAAGGGGAAGTGGAGCGACTTAAACGACAATTAAGAGAGAAAGGAGGCCAGCTAGTAACATCATCGGGTCCTCGATTGAAACCTCCCTCCTTTGATGGCCAAAGCTCATGGACAACCTACAAGAGACAATTCGAGGCAGCAGCATCTGCGAATAATTGGGATAACGAGGAAAAGGCTATGGCCTTAGTTCTAGCGCTAAGAGGCCAAGCCTCAGAATTACTTCAGACCATCCCAGTGGAGAAACAGAGAGACTTCAAAGTTTTAGAGGCTGCCTTGGACTTGAGATATGGCGACCAACATCTCGCCCAAGTATACCAGGCTCAGCTGAAATCACGTACACAAAAGGCTAGGGAAAGCTTACAAGAATTTGAAGCTGCGGTAGAGAGACTGGCACACCTGGCATATCCGAGTGCCCCAAGAGAATTTCAAGAACAGTTAACAATGGGGGCCTTTCTGGATGGCATGAGGGATGAAGAAGTCAAGCGGGCTCTCAGGTTAACACGACACTAAAGTAGCAGCGAAGCTTTGGTGCGTGCCCTTGAAATAGAGGCTGCCTATAAGGACACTTCACGGTCAAGAGTGCGTGCGGTGACAGTCAAAGAGGCACATTCAGACAAAAAGAACGGTGACCCTATGGACATGAATGAAATGTTCAGTAAACTGTTGGCTAAACTGGATTCTCTGGGAGAACAGGTTAAGCAACGAAACGGTGGAAAGCCAAGTCAGGGTGGAGGTATCCGATGCTATCAGTGCGGCAAATTAGGGCACATTAAGAGAGATTGTCGACAGCGGAGCCCTGAGAAGGCAAATGCCGCAGTTGCCGAAAAGCCGCAGGAAAACTAGAGGTGGTCAGCACCACGGGGGCTGTGCTGGCTGGGAAACATGGTGCCCCCAGAGAAATAAAGATTTCCCAGCTTCGGAGGATTCCAAGTAGTCTACTGTTGCCAGGCTATGTAAACAAAAGGAGATGTGCGTTTACTGCTACGTCATCAATAGTACGCCCAGGATTTATATCTGGTGTGGAAATCGAAAAGAGGCAAAATGAAATGATCGTTCGGACAGCTACGGGAGACAAGGCAGCGGTTCATGGAGAAGCCAACCTGGATTTGGAGATTGGACATTTAAAGTTTAATCACAAGGTTATTGTGGCTGAAATTACGGATGACTTCATTTTGGGACTGGACGTTATGGGAGAGTATGGATTTATTGTTGACGTAGGAGAACGAGTTTTAAAAATTGGAAATGAAGAATTCATTCTGTCAACAGCAGACGAAAACTTTCAAAAAACAAAGCTATTGACAACGCAGACAGTTAAGATTCCTGCTCGCACAGAACAAATAATCGAGGCTGCTTTAGAGGAAAACCCTGTCAGATACTGTGTTGGCCTTGTTGGAGAAGATAACTCGATTAAGACTGAAAACATTATTGTGGCAAGAACTTTAACCAGGACTACAGACAAAATTCCAGTTAGAGTGGTCAACTTGAATTCCCACTCAGTGACACTCAAAGAAGGCGAAGCAGTTGGCTCTTATGAGCCAGTTACGTGGATTGCAAGGTGCGAGGAGCAAATAGAGGGAAGCTCATCTACTTTAGACAAGGAAGTTGTGACCTTGTTGAGTTCCCAGTTTGAGCAATTATCCGAGGACGAACGTAGGGAGGCCATCAAGTTCTTGAAAAAAGAAAGTACGGTATTTGCCAAAAACACAGAAGCCCTTACAAAAACTGATCTAGTCCAGCATCGGATCAATACTGGTGACTCACCCGCCATCCGTCAACAGCCGAGAAGACTCCCTCTAGCAAAGCAGGAAGAAGCTTCCGCAATGATCCAGAAAATGCTAAAAGATGGAGTAATTGAGGAGTCAACTAGTCCCTGGTCGTCGCCAGTAGTTTTGGTTGCCAAGAAGGACGGGACTTTAAGACTTTGCGTCGACTACAGAAAGTTGAACGATGTTACGAAGAAAGACAGCTACCCGTTACCACGAATCGACGACACATTAAGTACGCTGGCAGGTTCACGGTGGTTTTCAACTCTAGACCTCAGGAGTGGATACTGGCAAGTGGGACTTCACCCTGATGACAAAGAAAAGATGGCGTTTTCAGCAGGCAGCGGTCTTTGCCAATTTACAGTGATGCCGTTTGGACTTTGCAATGCGCCAGCTACTTTTGAAAGATTAATGGAATTCGTACTATGAGGACTAACCTGGAAGACATGCCTGGTTTACCTTGATGACGTATTAGTTATGGGTCGGGACTTTAAGGAACATTTGCGAAACCTTCAGGAAGTGTTTGAGAGAGTTAGGAACGCACATCTGAAGCTGAATCCAAAGAAGTGCTTACTGTTCCAGAAAGAAGTCAAATTCCTTGGACATGTCGTATCATCAGATGGAATACAAACAGACCCGGACAAAATTTCAGCAGTACGAGACTGGCCGAGACCATCAAATGTCCATGAAGTACGAAGCTTCCTTGGACTATGTACTTATTACAGACGCTTTGTGGAAGGGTTTGCGGATATTGCGAAGCGACTACACCGGCTAACAGAGGAAAAGGTGAAGTACCAGTGGACACCAGAATGTGAAACAGCATGGAGGAAGTTGAAGGCAGCATTATGCACCAGTCCTGTGCTAGCATATCCACAAAGAAATGGCCTTTATATACTAGACACTGATGCTAGCAACTCTTCGGTCGGGTGTGTACTGTCCCAAATCCAAAATGGAGAAGAGAAAGTGATCGAGTACTTCAGCAAGGTGCTGTCTAAACCAGAAAGGAATTATTGTGTAACAAGGAAAGAACTATTAGCCATCGTCAAATCCGTGGACCATTTCCATAAATACCTGGATGGACAACATTTCAAGATTCGGACCGACCATGCTGCTTTAAAATGGTTGTTGCAGATCAAAACCCCAGAAGGTCAACTGGCTCGGTGGATAGAGAGGTTGCAACACTATGATTTCAAATCGAATATCGACCATAAAAATGCAGATGCCCTATCTAGAAGACCGTGCAAGAAAGATTGCAGGCACTGCCAACGTGTAGAAAAACTGCAGGGCATGGTAGTAGTCAACACTGTCAAAATAGACCTTCCAGACGATTGGACAAAGGATGCTCTAAGGCAAGAGCAACTGAACGATGCAGAAATTGGCCTATATTGAGAGCGAAAGAAGGTGGAACCCGTCCAGAGTGGAAAGATGTTTCAGATCAAGGAGTGGGGCTGACGGCTTTATGGGCGCAATGGGATTCACTTAGAGTCATTGATGGGCTATTGAAGAGAGCGTGGGAAAGCCCGGATGGCAAGGAAGTTGTTATGCGTCTAGTGATTCCCAGATGTCGAGTATCAAAAGTATTTCAGGAGATGCATGATGGAGCATCTGGCGGACACTTCGGCGTTAACAAGACCCTGAACAAGGTGCGGGAACGATTTTACTGGATCAATAGTCGACAGGATGTGGAGGCTTGGTGTCGCAAATGCAAGATTTGTGCGGCCAGTAAGGGACCACAGACCAGGAGTAAGGGTCAGTTGCAGCAATATAACGTTGGAGCTCCTTTTGAAAGAATTGCAATTGATATTGCTGGTCCATTCCCAGTGACCACTGATGGCAATAAGTACATCCTGGTTGCCATGGATTATTTCAGTAAGTGGCCGGAAGCCTATGCCATTCCAAATCAGGAGGCTGTTACTGTAGCTAAGGTGTTGGTGGATAACCTGGTATGTCGATTTGGTGTACCCCTGGAGTTACATTCAGATCAAGGGAGGAACTTTGAATCGGGGGTGTTCCAGGAGATCTGCAAATTATTGGGAATCCACAAGACACGGACGACAGTTCTTCATCCCCAATCGGATGGAATGGTGGAGCGGCATAACAAAACCATGAAGGAACATCTTTCTCAGGTGGTTCATAAAAATCAGCGGTATTGGGATCGTCACTTGCCGTTCTTCCTCATGGCGTACCGGGCTGCCATCCATGAGACTACGAAACAGACACCGGCTTGTGTGGTATTTGGACATGAAATCAGACTGCCGTGTGACTTGATGTTTGGAACTCCAAGCAGGGAGCCACTCTCAGTGAACAATTATGCAGATGAGATTAGAGAGCGGTTAAGAAATATCCATGAATTAGTGCGAGGCCAAATCACCATAGCCAGTGACCGAATGAAAGCTCGTTATGACCGTAAGTCAAATTCAGGAGGATTCAAGGCGGGAGATCTGGTTTGGGTGTACAATCCTCAAAGAAAGAAAGGAAAGTCCCCGAAGCTTCAACCGCCTTGGGAAGGACCGTACTCTGTCATCACCCGAATCAATGACGTTGTGTATCGAATCCAACGAAGCAAAAAGTCCAAGATGAAGATCGTACACCTAGACAGACTGGCGAAGTATGTGAAAGAGGCTGAATTGCCTGACCGGGACGTTCAGGCTTAAGGAGGGGGCAGTGTAATATGTTGCAACCCCTCAAGATTTAAGGTTATGTTGGTTGCACTGAAAAGTAGGCACAGAATTCAGTAGTTCGGATGTCTGAATGTGGAAAGAACTTACTAGAAAGTCTAGAGTGATGACATATCTGTTCTGGAACTGTCTAGAGTATGGTGACGTCATCAGAGAAGCTTCGAGATCTGTCATCTTTAGGTATATAAAGCATGGAGTAAAGCAGAGTAGAGGTTCAGTTTAGATAGCAAGAGTAGTAAGATCAGAACAGAAGAGAGTAAAGTGATCAAGTAGTACACAGTGTGTTATTAGCCAAGTAGTTATTGTTGTAATTAAGTAAGTTAATAAATTAGTGTTTAGTGTTACCCTGGTTGTTATAATTTCCGAATCCACGATACAGGGTGTTTACAAAAAGGGTGTAAGCACGTCACAGTATATTTACCTCCTAATTACCCCCAACACATTCCTGAAGAGAAAAATTCTCTCCTCAATGTTCTCTACAACTCTTTCATTGACTGCACTAATATACTTAACCGGCGAGACCCATTCAGTCGATAGTAATCTAGCCGTTAAGTTGGTAAACTACTGTACACTAGATGGACTTTCAAAGAAAAAAGCAGCCAGTAGGCTGACTCTTTCAATCGAACAGATGCAATCGAAGACATTCAAAGACTGGCTGGACGAAGTCACAAGCGACAAAAAGGAAAATAAACACAGGATATGCTGCTTCGTGAAAATCAAGAGCTCAGAGAGAAACTCCAACTTATGGAAGCCAAATATAAAAGGGAAATTTAGTGCCAATCACGAGACACCTCCGTCCAATATAAAGTGTGTAGAGAAGAGCAAAAAAGAGAGACAAGAAGGAAGGCGCTGTCGCAAGATAAAAGCTTTGATGCGTTTCAACACATCACAGAGATGACTGGGAAGAAGAAACGTTTCCCAGATTGGCTATACCAGAAATTGAGGGAGTACTTGGAGTAGTCATTACACGGATGCAGACACAAATATCCAAATTTGCCTTTACAAGGCAGAAGACACTCAGAGGAAGACTATCAAACAAACAGTTGTTAGCAAACCCCTCAGAAGACCTAGGATAAATACAAACAAAGACGCCGTTGGTAAACAGAGGAAAATTAAGGAAGATGCACTACTAGTCAAGACTGATGGCAAATCCTATGCAGATTTGCTAAAAACAATTAAGTATAAGGTTAACCCCAGTGAAATGGTAGTGGACGTGAAAGACATTAGGAACACAAGAAATGGGGACCTGCTCCTTGCCGTGCAAAATGGTTCAGACAAAGCCGAGGTATTAAAGAGAGAAATAAAAGAGAAACGTTGTCGCTTCTGGAAGTTTCTTCCAGAAGCGACAACTTCAAAAGTGATAGACAAAGATAGACCTTCACATTAAAAGTCTAAACGAAGTGGCAACAGCTCAAGAAATAACAGACGCAATTTCCAAAGAACTATGCGTCCAACCTGAGACTTTCAAAGCAACAGCTTTAAGACCGGCGCGACATATGGAAATAAGCAAAATGTCACCGTCATTATACCTACAACAGATGCAGAGAAACTTATCCAGATAGAAAAGTTTAAGATCGGTTGGATGAGATGCAGAATCGTGGAGAGGGAAGTGGACAAAAAATTTTATAGGTGCTGGCAATGAGAAAGCCCAATGTAAAAGCCCAGATAGAGAAAGACTATGCGTTAAGTGCGGAAAAGAAGGGCACAAAGCAGCCATGTCAAAACAACCCATACTACGTCCACTGTAACGAGGAGGGGCACTAGTCTGGAAGTACAAGGTGTCCGAAGAATAGGAGCAGAAGAAAGAGGATAATAATGAAGAAAATTAAGTTTTTGTAAATGGATACAAACAGGAGCTGCCCTGCTCACGACCTGGCTGTAGCTACTATCAACAAGATAGACGGAGGGTTAATCGCGATAAGCGAACCTAGTAAAAATGCAATCAAAGGCAGAAAAGACTGGATATCTGATGAACATCTAG
Source organism: Rutpela maculata (assembly GCA_936432065.2). Classification (NCBI taxonomy): domain Eukaryota; kingdom Metazoa; phylum Arthropoda; class Insecta; order Coleoptera; family Cerambycidae; genus Rutpela; species Rutpela maculata. Next base: position 87,540,322 of record OW386293.2, read on the forward strand.
ATACCGCTATAAAAGTATTGGATAGACGCCTAGTAATCAAGGGACAGGGCTACGGACACGGTTTCACTTACATCGAGACCGCCTCTTTCACAATGTACAGCTACTACACCTCCCCAAATAGAGATTTGGATGATCTTGAAGAAATTCTTTTCGAAACTGGAAGAAAAATAAGGACTAACAAAGAGAAGGTTATAGTAAATGAGAGAAATGCACCAACATTTCAAAAAAACAAATACTCGTCCACATTAGACCTAACTCTGACTATTGACGACCTTAAAAACAAAGTAGCTAAATGGGAAGTGAGCGAGAAGGAAACCCTCAGCGACAATAACTATATAATATTTGAAGTAACAAACAAGGAGAAGAAAAAAGCTAAGGTAACGCAAAACGTGGCAGATGATAAGTTTGAACAAACAGGTGCTGCGAGAGACACTGAACGACGTCGGTATTATTTAGGAAGAAGGCGTATCTCCTGCAAAAGACTTTCCCCGAGCCCTCACGCAGATCTGTGACCGAACTATGTCGAAAATAAAATACAATACAGGTGGTATATTGGTGGTCAGATGAAATTGCCGAATTTCGCAGGGATTGCTTGACGAAAAAAAGGATATGTACAAGAAATGCAAGAAGGAACCTTCCGGAAGTAAACCAACAACTGAGGGAAGAGTATAAAACCAGCAAAAAAGGCTGCGAAATTGTATCAAGGCTTCTAAGAAAGCATGCTGGAAAAGCATGCGTGACAAACTGGACTGGGGAGATGGATATAATATTGTGATGAAACAAATGCTTGGCTTTCCTCCAAGACCTCAAATGTCCATGTAAATGACGGAGGAAGTGGTGAACCACATCTTTCCCGTGCACGACCTCGTAAACTTTGATTGCGATAGAACGGTGATATTCTTAGATTTTACGGTAGAAGAATTACATATAGCTTGCAATAAGCTAAAACCAAACAAAGCACCGGGATCATCGCACATCCCAGTGGAAGTTCTGAAATAAGTCGTACATAATAAACCTGAATATGCACTAAGGGTCTACAACGAACTAGCGCGCAGAGGAGTAATCCCAGGAGATTAGAAGCAGTACTACTTAGGAAAGGAAATAAACCCCTATACCACCCGTCATCGTATAGACCCATATGCCTCTTAGACGTAGAAGATAAACTATACGAGCAGCTCATCCTAATAAGGCTCAAAGGAGAACTAGTACGCACTGTTGGACTGGCAGAAAGACAGTACGGCTTCATAGAAGGTCGACAAACAGTAGATGTTATAAACAGCGTGACCCAAATCGCCAGAGAAGCTGCTGCTTACACGCACTAGCGCCGAAGACTGTGTGCCGTAATAACCCTAGACGTTCGAAACGCTTTCAACAGCGCATCATGGCAAATCATCCTGGAAGACCTGCGAAACAGAGGAATAGAAGAGAGCCTAGTCAGGGTAATAGCATCTAATCTATCTCAGAGGAAAATAATCCTGGAAGCAGAAGACGAGACAAAGACCGTAGAAGTCAGCAGTGGCGTGCCTCTGAGATTAGTACTCGGTCCAGCCTTGTGGAACATCCTGTATGATAATTTACTAAAAATGGAACAGCCAGCGGATGTTAAATTAATCGGCTTTGCGGACGACGTAGCCACGACAGTAGTTGCAGAAACCGAGAACATACTGATGAACACTGCCCTCCAGCAAGTTGCAGAATGGTTAGAAGCAAAAAAACTGAGGTTGGCACCAGGTAAATCGGAGGCAGTCCTCTTTACCACTAAAAGAAAAGTAGCGCCGACCTGTTTCACCATCCTGGATACTTCGATCAGGCCCAGCAAAGCAATAAAATACCTAGGAGTGTGGCTTGGTACCAAACTTACCTTCGCGGGGCACGTCAAAAGAACTACCGAGAAAGTCGAAGAAAAACAGTCGCAGAACTAACGAGCCTTATGCCTAACATAGGAGGGTCAAGAGCATCGAGAAGGAAAGTAATGGCAAGTGTGGTCCACTCTCAAATACTGTATGCCACACCAGTCTGGCATACGGTAACTCGAAACAAATAATTAACAGCAAAGCTGGCAGGACTCCAAAGGCTGATGTCAATCAGAATCGGTACCATTTCAACTGAGGCGGTGGGGGTTATAGTGGGAGTCTCACATAAAGAATTTTTAATACAAGAAAGGACAGAAAAATACAATGGAGTGGAGGCCAGAATACCAAAGGAGAACGTTTCCACAAGATGGCAACAAAAATGGGAAACTGCAACGTATGGACGATGGACCTACATACTGATGAACACTGTAATATAAATTGACATGGATAAATCACCCCTAGGGAGAAGTGGATTACTACTTCACCCAAGCTCTCTCAGGACACGGGTGTTTTAGGAAGTATCTCTACGATCGTAGAAGGGCAGAAACAGACAGATGCAGCTACTGCGACGAGGTGGATGACGTAGAGCATACCCTCGTTTCGTGTTTACCTGTATTAGATGGAAAGAGGCCAGGAGGAACTATGCCCTACAAACTGGGTCAATCTTCAACTACATAAACATGATGGCAAGCTTATGTGCATCCGAGGAATCATGGCAACAAGCGTACACAACAGTCCGTATAATAATAGAGACACCGATAAAGGAAGTAAAAGGGCGGCTCCCCATTGAAGTAATGCGAAAGATTCCCCCTCCTCCACAAAAAATAAAAAATGGACTTTCATTGAAGCCAACTTCATGCTATTATTTTTAATGTCATTTTTGCTATCTACTGCCTGTTTTCTAATGTTAAGAGGGAGCAATGCGATCAAATCAGAGAGGAGTGGGCGGAAATTAACCAATAAAGAACAGAGAGCTGTTGTATAGGTTGTCTAGTTTTGGCGTTCGTACTTTCTTTACTATTGCTCTACTTACTTACAATCACGCCTAAAAGGTCAAGAATACATCGAGACCAAGCTTCAAATACACGAAATGAGTGCGCATCGGTTACAAATGTAATTATATTTTCAATCATTTTTAATTATACCGAAGTGACTCCATCTACTAAAACGGCATTGTATTAAAAAAAATGTACAGCAAAAAGCATTTTTTAGCGAACGGCTCATGTTATTAAACTGATCAAAAGATATTCTTGTAAGTAAATGAATTGTACACTTCTATTGAAGAACATTTTTGGCTAAAACTTGTTTATTAGCCAATATGAAGAGAGATCTTCCTAATAAACAAGTTTTTGCTAAAAATGTTCTTCAATAGAAGTAGTAGTATTCATTTAATTACAAGAATATCTTTTTTTTTTCAGTTTAATAACGCCAGCAGTTTGGCTAAAAATTGCTTTTTCCCAGTCAAGATTTTTAGTACAGTGCTTTTTAATGTAATCAACATAACCATAAATTTTAAGTTTTTCAAGTTTATTCTCATTTTTAATGTTTGTATTCGCATTTTTAGCTTGAAGCGGTACTGGCTCCAAGCAAATATTTAAAAATTCACATAAATAATTTTTAATATTGTTGATTAATAAAAATAGACTGCTAATTACAGGTTAGATTTTTAACCCACAAAAAGAGTCCTATTTTATTAGGACAAAGTGTTCAGAACTTCATAAACATTACACTGAACTAGATTTTAGTTGAAAATACGGGAACCTGGCAGAAATTTTAATAACAGCTGCGTAATACTCTTAAATCTTAAGAAACACGTATTTTTGAGGTTAGCTGTGACGTCACGTGCAGATGCCCTTTACTAGCCACACTGCCTACCCTTCATCCCACTTCAGCTTTGTGATTGGCGTTGTCTCCTCTTAATGTTATAGTACAGTACCTAGAGGTAAAAAATATGTAAAATTTAGGAATAATTTCATATGCAATGATAATTTTTCTTTATGGGTTATTATTGTAGTAAAAGGTATCGTCTTCAGTTTCTATATGGTCCGGACACTTGCTCTTACCCTCAAGCGGTGAAAACCACCCCTAAATTTTAATATTGAATATTTGAAAAAGTGTTACTAATTTATTTTTGAAAACTAGGATAGTTATGTTTTTGGGATCGCTGATTACGAATCTGAAGTCAAAATTAAAAAACTCAAAATGGCGGCTTTAATATGACGGATGGAATTTTTTCTAAAACAAGTGTTTTAAATGGACAAAGTAGCATATATAGCATTTAGGTCATGCTATATATTAACGAAAAACAGCATTAAAAAAAAAATAATTTCTGAACAATTACAATAACAAAATGGCGACATTTTATTTAAAAAAATGTGAAAACGCACATTGAATCGGGCATAACTTCTTTATTTTATGTGATATAGAAACAAACAAAAATCATTTTAAAGATTGATTAATTATATTTAATTTTGTTCCTTAAAATTTTTTATGGAAGTGTCACAGTTTCTAAGATATTCAACGTTTTGAACTAAATAGTTCATCCTAAAAACAGCCGGATGCCATTTATAAAATTAAATATCTATCAACCCTACACAAATATATATAAAAAACAAATTCATTCTCAGTTTACAAGGTTCATTTTTGATGTTCACTATATTTTCTCTAAAACTAATTACTACGGGAGCCCACCCTAAGTGTCCGTGCACTCCCTCCCGATTCTTGGGGACAATGTTTTTCATACAGATTAAAGCCTAAGGAACAATTTCAGACATGTCCCCCCCAAACAAATGGCTGCCCTTTCAAAATGGCGTCCGTAAAAAAAATTGCAAATATTGTTTTTATCATTTAACACAAAAACTAAAAAAGATGGAGAAAAATTTTCTACACAAAAAACAAAGTGCATAAAATTTTCTACAATTTTGTTCCTATACAATAAGTATTTGGATAGGAGTTACCATTTTCCAGATAAATGATTCAGCTCTTAAAATAAAATATAAAATTTAATATAAACTACGGTTGCCCACCCTAATTGTCCGTGCACCCCCCCGGTCCTTGAGGACAATGTTTTTCATAAAGATTAAAGCCTAAGGAACAATTTAAGACATGTCCACAAAAAAAAACTGGCTGCACTTTCAAAATGGCGTCCTTTTAAAAAAAAATTGCAAATATTGTTTTTGTCATTTAACACAAAAACTAAAAAAGATGGAGAAAAACTTTCTGCACAAAAAACAAATTGCATAAAATTTTCTACAATTTTGTTCCTATTTGGTTTGGCTAGAAGTTACCATTTTTCAGATACCATCGTTACCGTTTTCGAGATAAAATCTGCAAATTATAATATTACTATTATTATTATTATTTTTTTTTTTTCAGTTTATTTTATTTTTTGTTATGTTAATAATATAACGTTACATTATACGCCTTACAATAATTGTCACAGTTATTTCCACTAAGTGATTTACTGATATATGAATTTCCATGTTTTCTTAATTTCGGACTTATTTTCCTGGAAAATGGTACCTCTTATCAAAATATTGTAAAGGAATAAAATTGTAGAAAATTTAATGCACGTTGTTTTTTGTGAAAAAAGTTTTTGTCCATCTTTTTTAGTTTTTGTGTTAAATGACAAAAATTGGCAACAGTTTTTCTTAATATATGGCCACCATTTTGAAAGTACAGCCAGTTTTTTTTTAGGACATGTCTTAAATTGTTTTTTAGGCTTTAATCTTTTTGGAAAATTTTGTCCCCAAGGATCCGGGAGGGGGTGCACGTACAGCTTGGGAGGGCTCCCCGATTAAATATTTATTGAGATATTTACAGAGAAACAAAAATGTTACTTACGATTTTTATAAAATTCCTTTACAGTTTAAAATGCAATTTTTTTCTAAAGCAGGCGCTGTAAGCGGTGGTCATGTGGTCATACTATATATTAACAAAAAACAATATATGAGAATATATTTTTTTAATTACTACTACTTACATTAACAAAATTGCGATGTTTTTATTAAAAAAGTTTGAATGAGTACATTGTCTCTGTCATAACTTCTTTGTTTTTTATGCTACATAAATAGAAAAAAAAATCATAATTAATAGTCCTTCGTTTTGGTTTTTTAGTGCTTTTGACGTAATTGCCATAGTTTGAGAGATATTATAGTTATTAAGGTACCAAGGGTGTTATAAGGATAATAACGCACCAAGGTCGGCAGTGTACAATCCCGAGAGCCTCTGGCCCGAGGGAGTGTACGTCGACCGAGGGCGTCATTATCCTATAACACCCGTGGTGCCTTCAACGTTTAATGTCCTGCAAGTCTGTTATTTAATTCGATTTTTTGTTTTTTTTGACATTTACGATTTATTAATTTGACATCTATTATGTTCAGAACGATTTGATTTAAAAGAGAGTAAAAATCAAAATTGTTTGTAAACGCCGCCGTTGCATAGCAATGCATTTTGTTTGTCAATAACGCTATCATAATTTGCTTGTTTTGGGTTGTATTATAATTTTATAATGCCCTAGGGCGTTATAGATATTCATAACGCCCTAGGGCGTTATTTTCCATTTAATGTATCTCAAAATAGGGTGGTTATTGTAAAATAACAGACTTGTAGGACATTAATATTTAAACTGAATACTTCTTCTTATAGACGTTCGGACGCCACCTTTATACTTCCAGATCTGCGAAACCATTAACTCTACAGAAATTAGAAAAAAGCGAAATTCATCCTCAGTTTAGTAGCTTTCTTATTTGTCTCCAGCAAGTTTTCGCTCAATGCATAATTTTTCCTCAAAATAGAGAAAAAGACAAAAAAACGCTAAAATTCATATATATGTATATATTTCTCAAAAACTAACCTTTTTTAGAACTGCGTGGGGTGAAAATCATATTTATATAACCCAAATACTTCACTTCTTACAGGTCTCATAAGTGTGAGAATATTTTCCATAAAACAGTGATTTTTTGACTAATTTGAAGGGACTAATTGATACAATTGTGAAATTTTGAAATATTACTTCTTGCTGTTGACAGAAAATGTTCTTCTTTAGTTTTCTCGGAATTTTGTTTAGTTTTTTTTTTCTAGTTTTCTCGAAATATATTCTGAATATCGCGAAATTCCAATTGTATGGAAATAATTTTAAGATGCAAGTACTTACCATCTCCATATTTAGCCGGCAGCACTCTCCCATACCTGGTGTATGCCATGCCCCATTCAGGGTGATTTAAATTATTACAGGACCCATCGATAGACCTATATCTCATATCTGGGCAGCAGCTAGTAGGAGCCTCTACGCAACTGGTAGAGAACACACAGATTAAGTTGCTGACAACGAAAGCAAGTGAAAATAACATATTACTCTGGTGCATTTAGTAAATACCAATGAGTTGTTAAAGTTATATATCCGATGGCAATTTAAAAAAAAACTTACTTTATTGCAATCGACAAAAAAATTACATTATGGTATTTAGTATTATCATATATACGTCAAAAGTCAGATAGACAGATACAATTAGTTACAGGGTGTCCCTAATTCGAAATTTACCATTCCCGCAGAGAATTATAACAATTTCTCAGGTACAATAAAATATTTTTATTTCACTTGCCAATAAAATAATAGACTTTTTTCAATTACAATGTTAAAGAATGTATAGAGTTCTTCCTCTCATTATACCTATTTAAATTAAACAAATAGGTATATTATAACTAGACAAAAATTTTTATTGATCATCGTAGAAAATAAAACGTGTATAGAACTTCTAATAGCTCTTGAGAAAACGACGTTGATCTTTACTGCGGCGGTACTTTGACAGCGGCACGGATCAAACGTCGGCGCTTTTTACGATTTTCCAATTGACTTTAGACAGAGTATACAGTATACAGTACACAGTAATAATAGTATACTGTATGCAGTATACAGTATACAGTATACAGAGATACGTTTCATAACATGCTGAACTCAAATATTAAACAAAATGTCAGTGCCTGTATGTATGTACATGTGCGTATGTGTGTAGACAGTTTCTTGTAGGCACGATAAGTTGTGTTAGACTTAAAATTATTATTTTAAGTTTATTTTATTATTTTATTATTTTATTATTTTATTATTTTATTATTTTATTATTTTATTATTTTATTATTTTATTATTTTATTATTTTATTATTTTATTATTTTATTATTTTATTATTTTATTATTTTATTATTTTATTATTTTATTATTTTATTATTTTATTATTTTATTATTTTATTATTTTATTATTTTATTATTTTATTATTTTATTATTTTATTATTTTATTATTTTATTATTTTATTATTTTATTATTTTATTATTTTAAATCTGAAATAAACGTAAAATGGCACAGTAGAATAATACTCTCTTGAAATTGGTCCATATTGGTCATACAAAATGATCGCTATAGGTGTGTACATTATTATGGTATGTATAAACTGTTTTATTATAGTTTTAGAGGTAAATTTTACTAAGATTTTTGACACACAAAAATACGAAGATATACAAGATATCCAAATAGCAATATACAGTGTAAATAAAAAACAACTTTTAGCTTAATCGATAATAACACAGGCCCACAAAAAGAAAAAGTATGATGGGCTAGTGATCAGACCTACATATTCCCACGTATTTTCACTCGCTGGCATCAGAATAGGACCTTCCCGGACGAATTTATGAGTTAGGATGGACAAAGAGCTCGAAATTCATTAATTCGTCGTATTAAACCTTACATATTTCAAGATCATTGGCAGTAGCGTTGGCGTAAATTGAAGACAGCTCCAATGCATACTTTCGAGGTGGTAATGATATAGCAGATTAAAATAAGATTCATAACCCAATGACCCAATAAATCAGCAATTCGCATTACAAAAGTTCGTAAATTTAAAAGACAGATTCCTCGTTCAGTAATGCTTTCGTACTGTTTTATCCTCAAAAGATGTATGTAATGACCCATAAACCAACAACCTGATGACCCAATAAATCGGCAAATCATATTATCAAGTTTAAGTAAAACAAAAAATAAAAAATGCTACCTTTATGTTATTTGAGCCGCAAAATTCGAATCTGGCATCGAAATTGGGCTTACATGTCACAATTTTTTCATAATCTATTATAGTCGAAAGATGCACCAGATATGGAACAAAATGACAGTTTTATAAAATTTAGGTAGATGGTATGAAAAACATTATGCCAACCAGTAGTATTAATGAATTTTAGTTGCTGCTTACTTTTGACATCAAATCTTCCACGCGAAGTTTAAAAAATGTACTGCTACACAATACTAATAAATTGGCACCGATACCTGTTGTCCATTCGACAATCCTGAAGAAAGAGTGTTCAAATATAGAATGGGTTTTGAAAAAGATCAAGTACGAAGAACATGTATGGCAAATTTGTGGTGACTTGGAAATATTGTCGATGATTCTGGGCCAACAATCGGGCTTTGTGAAATATGCATGGTTATTATGTGAATGGGATAGTCGAGATCGAGAGAATCATTACGTCAAAGAAAAATGAAAAGGAAGGATCTCTTTGAATCTTGGTTCAATGAACGTCATTAAAAAGCCATCGAATTTTCCCAAATTACTTTTTCTCCTCTTTGCATTAAACTAGGTTTAATAAAACAATTCGTCAAAGCTCTTGACAAAGAAAGACAATGTTGTGAGTATTCAACACATAAGTTTAGCAGTATATCAGAAGCAAAATTAAATGAAGGAATATTTGATGGACCACAAATCCGTACTTTGTTGAAGGACAAAAATTTCACTACTCAAATGACTGACATTGAAAAAGCTGCATGGTTTACAGGAAATCTACATGACAATTTTCTTAGTAACAGCGTCTTTTCATGACAATCGTTACCAAATACAAAGATATGATCAACAAATATTGCTACAATTAGTATATAGTTTTTATTCTTATTTCTCTTCACATAAACACAAGGCTCACTGTCACATTGCTCATATTTTATACCTCTCAACTCAGAGTCTAGCTCCATATACCAAGTTCTAGATGCTTGTTTTAATCCATAGAGGGCATTATTAAGCTTACAGACTTTGTTTTCCTGGCCAGACACCTCCATTGCCTCAGGCTGAACCGTGTATATTTCTTCCTTTAATCCACCATGCAGGAAAGCAGTGACCACATCCCAATGGCTTATTTCGAAATCATAAGTGACAGCTAATGAAAGCAGTAATCAATATACTGTATCTAACTACGGGCGAGAAGGTTTCTAATAATCTCTGCCTTTGCAACTAAACGTGCCTTGTACCTAGTTATTTTTCCTTCACTGTCATGCTTTATTTTGTATATCCATTTACACTTTACTGGCTCTTTACCTGCTGGCAAATCAACTAGATTAGTTTCAAAGAAGTTGTAGAACAATTTTTAGGTAACAAAAAAAGTGAAAAGTACAAAATTATAGTAGCCAACATGATACAGAATTACCTGTCTAATGAATTTGAAATTACATTTCCTTTATTCACACATTGACTACTTCCTTGAAAACTTAGGAGATTTCAGTGCAGAACAATTCGAACGATTTCATCAAGATATTAATGAAATGGAAAGACGGTATCGAGGTAGATGACACATCAATATTATGGCTGACGTTTGCTGGACAATGAAGAGGGTATCGTTGTCAAGTAAAAGAAAGAGGAAAAGAAACCCATTACGCAGGTCATTTGAAGATAAAAGTGTATAAAAGCATCGCCGAATATATGGAACTTTTGCTTTAAGTTTACGAACTTTGGTAATATGCTGATTGCTGATTTATTAGTGGCTTCTGTGAGTCGGAAAAAATCTCGAAAAGTGTAACTAATTTATAGCTTAAGGAGACTATGTCTCCCCACCGTTTTCGAGGATGCTGAACACGATGGTGGCGGTTTAAACTCTTTCCGAGTTAACCCCACCCCCCCCAAACGGCCAAAAAACCACCCCCGATAGGGGTGACACGCGGATACGCCGTCTCATATCGACAAAACCTGCGTCGAAGATGCTGAACACGATAGAGGTGGTTGAAACTTTTTTTGAATTGATCCCACTTCATAAATGGGCAAAAACAACCCACGAAAGGGGTGAAACGTGGATACGCCGTCTCATACCGACTAAACCTGCGTCACCCCCCATTTTCGAGGATGCTGAACACGATAGCGGCGGTTTAAACTTTTTTCGAGTTGATCCCACCCCATAAACGGGCCAAAACAACCCCCGAAAGGGGTGAAACGCGGATGCGCCGTCTCATACCGACTAAACCAGCGTCACACCCGTTTTCGAGGATGCTGAACACGATGGTGATGCTGGATCTTCTCCCCGAAGCAAACTAACCCTTCTAACGGCAAAAAACTACCCCTTTGATACCCGGTTTAATGAAGTGCGCCGGATAAGAGAAAATGAATCATATGTTCACAGATCATTGAATATACTCCGGATGATGATTCCAGGTTTCTTGATTGACAGTTCAACTGAAAAAATAGGGTAGGGTTAACTTGGAAAGAGTTTAAACCACCGCCATCGAGTTCAGCATCTTCGAAAACGGGGGGGGGTTATAGTCTCGTTAGGCTATAAATTATTTACATAGCTGTCCGACTCACAGAAGCCACTGTATTGTGTCATTGGTTTGTTGGGCTGTTGGGTTATTGTTGGTTTATGGGTCATTGTAGATAAAAGAATACGTAAGCATCACTGAACGAGGAATATCTCTTTTAAATTTTATGAAATTTGGTAATATGAATTGTTGATTTATTGGGTCGTTGGGTTATTGGACCGTTGGCTTATTGTTGGGTTATGAGTCTCATTATTATCTGCTATATCATTACCACCTCGAAAGTATGTATTAGAGCTATCTTCAATTTACGCCAACGCTACCGCCAATGATCTTGAAATATGTAAGTTTAATACGACGAATTAATGAATTTCGAGCTTTTTGTCCATCATAACTCATAAATTCGTCCAGAAAGGTCCTACTCTGATGCCAGATTCTTGTTCAGCGAGTGAAAATACATGGGAATATGTAGGTCTGGTCACTAGCCCATCACACTTTTTTCTTTTTGTAGGCCTGTGTAATATTTATTGCGACTTCTTAACTTTTTGTGCCAGTGCTATAGTTTCTGAAATATTTAATTTTTAAAGTAGTATTTTGACTTACAAACGTTCGGCGGAATTTTTAAACCTCCATATCTCTGATAAAAAAGTTACGGGGATTTTAGATATAGCAAATTGTTCCTCATCTTATGAACTTTCCCTTAGAGATTATTTAATTTTGAGCTAGTGATACTTTTCAAGATGTTCGACAAAAACCGTGCTGAGGTACCTGTTTTCGCAATCCGCAAAGGAGAAACACGAAATTTTTAAATGTTCAGATCTTCTTTAATACATGAGTTGAAGGGCCATACGATGTCATTATGGAAAGATGGAGAATTGCATTTGATACACATCGTGAGTCGCACCCGCAAAATCGAAAATTCGAGTCTGAAAGCGTACGAAAAGTGATTTTTTTTTTACTTTCAGCGAAATTGGCGATATTAATAAAACTAGTTGTATTTTTAGTACCGATAATTTTATCATGGTTTCAAATCATTTTTTCACAACAAACTTGTGAAAATTAGTTAAAAAAACTGAATGGTTCTTTTAAAATTTAAAGAAATCTTCGTGTGCATGACGGTTTCAATTGAATTGAGTTATGGCATACGCGATATTTTTGAACTTTCAATCGTTTATTTTGATAGCTCCACAAAAACTGTTGAATAGTTGATTGGTGAATTGATTAATTTACCAGCGTGCGGTAGGCATTGCTGCCAATATATACCGCTGAGCCAGCTACGTCCACACTGGGTAGAATTTGGGTCATACTTGTTGTCAGCAGAAGAGGTGTTTGTGAAATGCGTTTCCGCATTTGTCATGATATGAAATGTTTATGATTCACTTTTTTATGTTCCCGCTTCTACAAATTTTCTTCTTCTTCCGAGTCTTCTGTTTTCCCCGTTTCTGATTCTGATAGAGCAAATATCTTGCGATTTCTTTATGGTATTTATTTTCTTTTTCTTTTGTGCTTGGCTCTTTTCTAGTTTACTCAATTGTTGTTCTCCACACATGATCTCCTATTTTTAACTCGTTGCTGTTGAATCCCTTCTTTGTACATGTCCCCGGTACTTCATTGCGTGCATTTCTGGTATTTCTTCTGAATGTCTTCGTGCTGTAGTAGGAAGATATTCCACGTATTTATTGTACGGTGTTTGTTTATTTTCTTTACTTCATTTTTCTTTTCGTACAATCGGCGTCACCTTAAACTCACCACCCTTTGAGATGCTCCTTTTCTAACACGCCCCACTACAAATAATTAAATTCGGTAGTTCAGGTCAGAGTGGCGACTAACATTGTAGGATACACGACGGCCTGGAATTATGCAATGTGGATAAGTAAACATTTTTTATTTCATTTCATTTCTCTTTTCATTCTTCAATTATACAGCCCCACAAAAAAAAAAAAAGTTCAGACCAGCGAACCAGACCCATGTATCCCTATGTATTTTCGGTCGCTGAATCCGAATCCGAGGTCAAAAAAATTCGTACATCCCCAAAATCTTGAGCTAGAGCCAAAAAACACCCCTGGACTGGGGTAAAAAGAATATTAAGCTACGAGAATAGTTGTTACATCCTAATCTATCGAATTATACAAATTAAGGTTAAACAGCAGCGTACATACAACAGATATGAAACACACCCCCAGGGAGGGGTGAGAAATCGATCGAAAACATCAATGAGTACTGAAAAAGCTCGAAATGTCTAAATTTTGTTAAAGTGATAACAAACTTCATCAGGTCCAACGTAATCTTCATAAACTGCCCCTATAGGGTTGAGAACAACCACCTTCAAGTTTAAAGGACACGAGAAAAACAAGAAAAAACGTAAAATCCAACAGGATTTCTATTTTCATGAATGCTATGATTGGCTGAAATTGCGTAGTACTCTAAAATAGTACTAGAAACTTACGTATCATTAACGCCCTACAGTGTCAACCCTCAGAGTGTGTGAAAACTACCCCCTAAACTAAAAAGTTACAGTATAAAAATGTAGTGTAAAAATTCGAAACACCTGCGTTGTGTGGAAGTGAGAAGAAACTAGACTATGTTCGACGCTATGCTTGAAAACCAGCCCCACGGGGTTGCGAGATACCACCCCTATATCTGTAGGATGCTCGAAAAACAGAGAGAAACTAACCGGATTTACATTTTTATGCTATGATTTGCAAAAATCGTGATGCACGCTTCCAGTGTCCTACGGATATAGGGGTAGCATCTCGCAACCCCATGGGGGTGGTTTTCAAGCACAGCGCCGAACCTAGTCTAGTTTCTCCTCACTTCCACACAACGTAGGTGTTTCGAATTTTTATAGAAGTCACTGTAACTTTTTATAGATAAATCTTACATAGAGGGTAGTTTTCACACCATCTGAGGGTTGACACTGTAGGGCGTTGATGGTACGTAAGTTTCTAGTTCTATTTTAGAGTACTACGCAAAATAGAAATCCTGTCGGATTTTACATTTTCTCTTGTTTTGTGTCCTTTTAACTTAAGGGTGGTTGTTCTCAACCCTATACGGGCAGTTTATGAAGATTACGTCGGATCTGATGCACTTTAACAAAACTTAGACCTTTCGAGCTTTTTCAACAGTCACTGCTGTTTTGGATCAATTTTTTTATAAATTGGGGCTAGTTTTCACCCCTCACTGGGGGTGTGTTTCATATCTATTGTATGTACGCTACTGTTTAACCTTAATTTGTATAATTCGATAGATTAGGATGTAACAACTATTCTCGTAGCTTAATATTCTTTTTACCCCAGTCCAGGGGTGTTTTTTGGCTCTAGCTCAAGATTTTGGGGGTGTACGAATTTTTTTGACCTCGGATTCGGATTCAGCGACCGAAAATACATAGGGATACATGGGTCTGGTTCGCTGGTCTGAACTTTTTTTTTTTTGTGGGGCTGTGTTATCTGATTGTGGGACGTATCGGATATTCAGTAGAATAAATAAAATTGATCTGATTATGCTTGCAGTATAAATTGCAATGCATATAAAATAACTGACGCTATAAGTAAGTAATACAGGGTGATTCAGAAAATTAATGCAAATGGTCAATTAGAAAAGTTTCGAAAGCTGAAATACTCTAAGGATGCACTAGCAAACATGAGTAAAACTCACCAATATATAGTGATTACTTACACCATACCTATTATACAGGGTGGCCCACCGAAAACGAAACTGGCGTGTTTTCTTTTTCTATGATCATTTTTTCGACAAACGGTCGGATCCGTCAATTTTATTATCAAGGGGGGTACTTTTATTAGGTATTGTTGATCTCGAAACTTAAATCCTTAAGCGGTGGTAGGACCCACCCCAAGGTCAAGTATTACATCGTTTTAAAGCCCGTTAAATTGTGATGTTCCATTTAAAAACACAAGTTATATCTATATCTCGAAAACTGAGGCATGCATAATTTTCTTCTCTTATCAACTCTTATTCTACTCAAAAAAGTGCCTCAAGAATGTTACTTGATTTTCGATTCGACACTTGGTAATGAGATATAGAGGTCATCCAAAAATGCTAATATTCAATAATTGAAAAAGTATTACTGGTTAATTTTTGAAACATAGCATGGTTATGTTTCTGGGATCGCTAATTACAAATCTGAGGCCAAAATTTAAGAATTGAAATGGCGGCTCCAATATGGCGGATGGAATTTTTTCCTAAATCAGCTGTTTTAAACGGACAAATTGAGCATTTAGGTGATGCTTTATATTAACGAAAAACAGCATTTTTTTTAAGAAAAAAAAAGTTAATTACTGGGCAATTACAACAACAAAATGGCAACATTTTGTTAAAAGAAAATGTGAAAACCCATATTGTATCAGCCACAACTTCTTTATTTTTTATGATATGGTAAGAAACAAAAAATCTTTTTAAAAATAGATTAATTATTATCTTTAACTTTGTCCCATAAAATTATTAATAAAAGTGTCACTTTCTAAGATATTCAACATTTAAACTAAATACTTCATCCTGTAAGCGGTCGGATACCTTTATAAACTTAAATATCTTCGAAACTGTCAATCCTACACAAATATATAACAAAATCAAATTCATTCTCAATTTATAAGCTTAATTTTTCGAGTCCACTATTTTTTCGCTAAAACTAATATTTATTGAGATATTTGCAAAGAAACATGCTACGTTTTTTTCTAAAATCCCTTTACAGTTTAAAATACCATATTTTTCTAAACCAAGCGCTGTAAACGAACGAAAAAATTTGAACGTCTAGATCATACTATATATTTACGAATAATAGTATATAGGAATATATTTTTTAATTACTGACTTCTTACATTAACAAAATGGCGACGTCTTTTGTTTAAAAAAATGTGAAGAAATACATTGTTTTTGTTAAAACTTTTTCGTTTTTTATGTTATAGAAATAATCAAACAATCATTTGAAAGCCTAATTAATAGACTTTCAGTTTGATAATCGGCATTGTTAAGGTAAGTGCCATAATTTCTAAGATATTTAACATTTAAACTAAATACTTCTTATGTATTTTCGGACACCACTTTTATACTTCCAGATCCCCAAAACTATTAATTCTACAGAAATTAGAAAAAAAGGAAATTCATCCTCAATTTAGTAACTTTCTTATTTGTCTCTTGCATGTTTTCGCTCAATGTAATACCTTTCGAGTTATTTGACAAAATCCGTTTGAAATACCTCTTTTTCTAGTTAAAATCCCTATTTTCAAGTCGTTATAACTTCAATTTATATGAAAAATTGCATAGAACCTTTTCTTCTCAAAACTTGATTCCCCTTACCGCCGTCATGTTTGAAAATGGCGGCGATAGATTTTTCTAGATTATCTCCTTTCCTGTTACTTCTGTTCTAAATTGGGCATTACTAATATTGTAGGGAATAAAAGAGCTACTTTTATTTAAACAATCTTTCTTTATTGTTAATATTTTACGATTTACAGCAGCCAGAAAAGCGAATATTCTGCTTTAATGCAAGTTTTTGCAATTTTCTCTGCCCCTGTTGCTCCTACGTAGTAATTAGTTATTATGAATATTGTGGATTATAAAAGTTCCTATAACTATCTCAGTAAAAATAATTGAGATCACGTGAAAAAAGTAACGTTTTGCTGTTTTTATATGGCCAACTGTCATTAATTTAAAAGACTTTTTTTTTTAATATTCGATAATTTTTTTACATGATGAATAACTCCAGTGCCTTGTCTTACCGCATTAAAAAAATCAACGTGCTATCAATTATTATTACTAAGATAATAATTTTTATATAATACAACTTTTCTGTCAAAATTTAGGAAAAAAATTAATATCTCAGGAAATATTAATTTTAGGTATAAGGAACTTTTAACGGAATGTCCTTTAAATTTTCTGTAGAATCTAGAAAAAAATTAAAATGGGAGCATTCTATTTAAAATAACAAATTTCGGATCAACTTTCATTATAACCGGAAAAATGTTTTCGTTGAATAGATCCTACCCAGTTAGGACCATTGCCAAAAATTTTCAGATGAATATTATTTTTCTTACATATATACTTCTAATAGATGGTCAAAATGAATCACCCTATATACACTGATATTCCATCGATCATCTATATCCATGTATTTATATGAAATATACGGTCTTAGCACATAGTTTCTGTCGGAAAATCGAATAATAATAATAATAGAAATAGGCGTAATTTTAAATTTGCTTCAAAAATTAAAAATTCTAATTCTTGGCCGATTGTAAGTGAAGGTTTCTCAAAATTCGACTCTGTATCTAATTTTAAATACTACCAATTAAATTTAATTCTCTGCATACGTTGGAATAACAATATAAATTATAAAAATAAATAATAAAGAAAATTCACACTGATATTTCTTTGGAAAATTATTCAATACTTTTCAAATATAATAAAAAACGTTTACCATTCTATGTGTGCATTTTAAAAATGATGTGTTTGTCGAAAACATTACATTTTCTTGCACTTCGCCAATAGGTATGACAAAATAACGGAATTATTAACCGCTTCATTTTAATGAAAAATCACAAGACTCCAAAACTAGCATGATATAATTAACCACAATTAATTTCATTTTAAGTGATATTAATATTTTTGTCTTGTTTGTTTTTGATGAATTATTACGTATATTCAACTTAATACCTTCATTTCTGGATTCGAATCTTTTTTGAGGTAACCGGTTGCATTAACTTTTCGAATTGTCTTGTTTACTTAATGTATTTACATTGCCAGTTTTTATTGAAAACAATGTTAGGTTAATAATTTATGAAAATCTATTAGCGTCCAGAATCCGTAAATCAGATAAATGAATAGTGGAGAGAAAAAGTTATAAATAAAATTGATATCATTCAAAATCTCTGAAATACAGAACCCTAAGCTAACTGGTCACATTCTAATAAAACTAATAAAAGTATGACGTCAGTCTCCACTCTGACCTAAAATACGGAATGTCGGAATGTATAATTTATTTGTAGTGGGGCGTGTTAGGAAAGGAGCATTTCAAAGGGTGGTGAGTTTAAGGTGACCACCATTGTACCTCCAGTCACCCATAAAATAGTGACTTCTGCTGTTCTTTGTGCTTTAATGTTCTTAGTCAGTTACGCTTTTATTTTCCTACATATCAGGATATGGTATATTTGTGAAATTAACCTTCCATTGCTCCAAGTGCCGAGGCAGATTTGGTGTTTGCTTCACGCGTTTTTTATTGATTTTATTATAATGGTTATTTTCCTTTTCTCATTGCTTCTGGTTTCTTAAATTGGCTGCCTGAATACCCAAATTATTTAGCATAATTTATTTCTATTTCCTATTTTATTTCAGATTCAGATATTGCAATTTTTTTTATATTATTTCCGAGATTATTTCAATTTCAATTTGATTTTCATATTAATAAACTTGTCATTTCAAATGATAGTTTGACATTTGAAATGAATAATTCAAACTGTTGAAGAGGCAGTTCGATAAATTGATCAATCTGCATCAATCAAATAGCAATACAAAATAGGACGCAAAATTATTATAGTTGACATACAGTTATTATGTGTATAAAAAATGTCGGCGTTTTTGATGGTGGCGTAAAGATCAAAGACGCCGATATTTTTTATAAGCAGAATAAGTCTCTAGTCAACTTTAATGACATTTAAACCATTTTGGGCTCGAGATTCTCTCCGTTCTCGCCATATAATCCAGGAACTTTAGACAAAAAATGCGTTCATCTTCGGAAAAATTTATAGTGAGCTATAAATTGGTATACACGTACCTTTCAGCTTCCCAAACAATTTGTGAAAAGTCCCAAAGATTCCGGTGTATGCTTAACTTTTGGCAGCGGAAAAACGGCCCAAAGAAGTACCTTTTCTTAGTTTTTTGCCACTATCTTCTTTCCCATCGATCTTACTATGAAATGTACTTATATAAATAATGGAAAATTCTCTACAAAAAAAGTGATATAAAGTTTATCGATAGAACTAGTCATTTCCACGGAAAAAGGCGTGAAACATCATAGATTAAGTTTTGTTGTTGCAAATAGCAGCTGCGCCTTCCCCTCTGTCGTCGGTGATGGGTTTATACCTGCTTTACTGTTTATTCTGGTGGGGTCTGCTGATGACTAGCGTATAGAGGCAGGTTATCACTTTGAACCCGATTCATGCCGGAACGATTTCGTTGGCGCTCGTTTGACACATCGAAGATTTGCTTCTAAATCCTTTCCGTATGGTTCGTTTACAGTGAGATGGTTAGACGCATAGGTAAGATACTCACTTAGCATGCCCCCTCTAGGCTGAAAATTCATCGAAATCATAACTTTTTAAACCACAAACCTATTTGACTCTACCTTCCTTGTCGGCGGTCAGACTTCAAGGTCGTCATTTGCTCGAACGGGTTTTTTCATTCGGTTCTGTTTTCCAACCAAAAATTTCGTAAAGCGAGTTTAGTCATCTATAGTGTTTATTTCCTAAAATTAGTTTTAGGCCCATGTGGGCACATGTTCTCATCTTAATTAGCTCTTAAGTCTATCTATGGCAGACAGGTGTTGCTAACATTACAATTATTCTTAAGCCAAATTAGACCTACCTCGCCCAGTCCCACACCCACCCTGGCGATGTTCACTGTGATTGTCTGGCTGGCTCCGAGGCTGGGATCTGATGCGACATGTAATATTGAAAAAACTCTGAATAAAATCTTGTTGAGCTGGAGCTTAGCATTCTGAAAGTCCTGGGTTCGCTTTCTGAACCTATCAATTTTTTTTTATTTTGTACCGCTCAATGTATTTTTCACGGCAGAAATAGGTAATATTTTTTCTGTATTTTTCCTTTAATAATTTCATTCTTTTATGTGATTTGTTTAGGTTAATTGTTGATTTTTATTGTGTTATTTAATTGTTAATAAGAATTATCAGCGCCGTAGGCAAAATTAGAGTCGCAGACAAAAAAAGGAGGGTGCGAGGGTATCCCCCCGCCTTTTTCTCCACAAAACAACACAAAATATTTCAATATGTACCTCTATGCTCTTTATGACATCGGACTGTGTGTCGGCAATTAGCAATCCCTTCTTTTAACGGATACATAGCCGTCTGTGATTTACCAAGCCAATAAATAAATAAATGTTTTTGATATTCAATTTAACTTCTTTTTATAAATAATAAATAACTACTCATGGATGGGAAGGTTAATATACGCAATACACAATTGGCATGATTCGGGATCAAAGTGAAAGCCTGTCTCTAGACGCGAGTCTGAATCACAGTTTCCAAATTGCCAGGAATTCCTGGTTTTTCCAAGATTTATGTGTCTTGCAGTTGATGCGGCTAAAGAGCAACTATATCGTGTCTACTACCAGGTGCAGAAGTGGTTAGTAAATGAGCTGAACCTTCAAGATTGGGTATTCAAAAACGGCTTATTGGCGCCAATAAAAACCTCGCAACATCCTACCCCGGATTGCCTTTTGAGAATGATTTTTTGTAATTGTTCGAAAGGCTGTGGCGCTTCGTGCGGCTCTCGAAAGTTGGGACTGCAATATTCAGCAGTTTGTGGCAACTGTCATGGGACATCTTGCCTGAATGCTGCCCCAATCGAAGACCATAATCTCGAAAAAAGAATTGACATCGACGATCCAGAAACAACCTCTATTGATGATTCCGAATCCCGGTATTCTCCACCAGTCCAGTGGTAAAATGAAGATAACCATTTTACATACCTCAATTCCTATAAAAAATGTAAAAATTAGAAGATAACGCACAGAAAACTGTATTTTGATCATTACATGCACTAAAATATCCATACAAAATTTTTACCGGAGTTTCAATGCCCGATTACGTAAAAACTATTAGTGTTATCAATAAACTTTCTATCACGTTTTTTGTAGAGAATTTTCCGTTTTTTCTTTTATATAAGTACATTTCGTAGCCGTAGAATCGATGGGAACTTTTTTTTACTTTAATTTGAGTATTTAAAATGTAAAATATATGTACTTCAAAGTACTATACTTGAAATAAGTATGTTATTTGGAATATTCATTAAAAGTTATTTATTGCCGTCTACAGAGCTATTTTTTTTTGTTTACTATTTCAAATACAAATATTTACGTCTCATTTTTTATATGAAGTGAATGAACTTTATCTTTTATTTTGTATTTTAAATGGGCAAGTATACATTTTTTTTTTAATAATTTTAATAACATCTACACAAAAACAGTTGACCCGCATTTTTTATTTTATTTTTTTAATAATGTCTTATAGTAAGAAAAAAATCATGAAGTTTAAACTGTGTTTAAACGGTTAAATATTGTTGATTGAGCATTAGAAATAAAGGCAAAAATTGCCCACTTACTTATATGTGTATGTGTAACGTTTCTATTTAGGTCCCTAAATATCATGTAATATGATACCCATGAATAATCTTAAGTGCACTGGTTGACATAATGTTTGGGTAAGACTTTAGCTAGTGAGTTGTATTAGATCTTTCGAATAAAGACATGCTTTCCGAGTGATCTTATTCAAATTAATAATAAAATATTAACCGCCACTCAAACTTTTATTTCACACCCATTTCCAAATTTCCAATAGAAATTGCCGCCAATTTTCGGGCTATGACGTAATAGCGTAATCATCAGATTCTAATTTGTACTTGAACAGAGAAACGAGTGCTACGTTGCCATATTGCAATAAATAATATAACATATTCTGTACTGCTATACGGAATCCTCTGTAATATTACAATTCTATATTAGTAAGTTATCAATCAGCCTTAAAAATATATAAAATATTTACTTGCTGAGTATTTGAAACAGTGTCAAAAATTAATATTAAAATTTATTTCAGATAGTGCAGTAATGCACATTCTTTTTTAGAAATGTGGCAACGTAGCTAGTTACTGTCAAATGTAAAGTGCCCATGTTTTAGAGGTTGTCTTGCTATTACGTCACGAGATTTCCGTCAACCTACCTTATTTTAAATCCACTCTGATTTTAAGCATATTCATTTTACAATAAAACGAATATTAGTCGGCAAAATTACCTTGAAATTATATTTGCAACTTATTGGAGAGTCATACTGTAATGCTATATTATTAATATTGTCATTTACGTTATTGTCTACTAGCCCATTGTATCATTAGTTTTTTCACACAACTGTGACGACAAAGAGGCAGGCAGACAGACCGACAAAGGTCGACGTTAGAGAAATGTATTAGTCTGACCCTAATTTATATCCTTATAACCCGCCCGCTGGGGGCGACCTTTTAATAGTCAGTGATTCTAAGAAATTTGGCATTTCTTCCTCATCAACATTATAATGCAAAAAAATATAACATGCTTGACTACGTACATTTGTTAATTATAAATCAGGCGTTGTTACTAATTTAAATAAAATTGTGGACTTGTTTTGTGCTTCTCTGTTTATCACTGATTTCTTTCTCTTCTGTCACCTGCCTGCAGGCATTGTATTATATATGATACTGTATTATAATATGATTTACTGCATTAGACCAGAAGCACTGTGAAAAGTTTTGGATTGTGAATCTAATTAAACAATAACGTAGTTAGTAGCCATTTTTCGAATCTATCGAAAAACAATGCAGATATCGATCTGAAATTTTTACCAGATATTCCCTCCTGTATAACACGTACCTTAGTTTAAAAATTTTTTCTAAAATTTTGCTGAAATTAATTTTTTTTTAATTTCCGTTTTTTTGATTTTACTCCTGACCTAATAAAGCTATTTTAACGTTCGGGGTCTCATTTTATGGTTTTTTTTTTAATACCTATAACTCTCCTATTGAACTTTTCTCTCAAATTACATAGCTTAACAAACAAAAAGTATTCTGTTCACCAGACCAGACCAACATATCTATACGTTTTTGGGGTCGCTGAATCCAAATCCGGGGTCTGTTTGACCCCATCAGGTCAAAGTTAAGGTCAATCCAAGGTTAAATTGGAAAAAAAACGATTAAGCGAAGGAAACCACGATTTCTGTACGTTTTTGGGGTCATAGAATCCGAACTCGGGATCTACTTGACCCCATCAGGTCAGGGTGATGATCAATCCAAGGTCAAATTGGGAAAAACCTTTTAAGCGCAGAAAACCACTATTTTTATACGTTTTTGGGTTAACTAAATCCCAACTCCTGGTCTGTTTGACCCATCAGGTCAGGGTCAAGGTCATTCCAAGGTCAAATTGGGAAAAACTTTTAAGCTAGAAAACCACGATTCTTCGTTTTTGGGGTTGCTGAATCCGAATCCGAGGTCTGTTCAACCCCATAAGGTCAAGGTCAAGGTCATTCTAAGGTCATCTTTTGTTTATCAAATGGAAACGCGTTTTTGGCCACGGATTCTGAAAGAGCGGGATGTTTTACGTTCGTATATGGTTTGACCTATGATCAAAGTGACGTTTGGTCATCTGAAGGTCGAATCACTCTCTCAAATTAATTTATCTAAGATCAAAGATGATTCGTATTGAGAAATCTCAGTTACAAATCTTTATCGAGCATGGTTTAGCCTCGTGATATTTCTTCGAGGGGGATTAGAGAACCAAGACAGCAGACAACTATATTTACACGCAACCAACGAGTGGCCTCTTCCAATCCTCTGGGAAAAATGAAACGTCTATGTCATATACTGACTGCCCAACCATCTCGGTGATAGGGACTGATGAAGTTGCTGGAGCATCACTGATGAGGCCAACATCAATATCCGAGCGATACGTTTAATTTCTGTGGGAATCCTCTGATCCTGTTATTAAAATTAAAAATCCTGCTTCTCAGAGGATGATGGAAATGTTGACAACTGCCTTAATCGAGGATGTGTAGAATGATCCATTTTCCGATTCTTCAAGGTAATGAAGCCAGTAATAGCGTACTGCCCTGCAGGGGCGTTAGGGTGTGAGGATGAAGCCATAGTGTGTCCGACGACGAGTTGACTTTGTCCAGGTCTAAGTATGAGGGCTTTCCGACTTTGACGAGGGCAAAGTCAACTCATCGTCGGACACACTATGGCCTGATCCTCACACCCTAACGCCCCACTGCAGGGCAGTACGCCTTTACTGGTTTCATTACCTCGAAGGATCGGAAAATGGATCATTCTACACATCCTCGATTAAGGCAGTTGTCACCATTTCCAGTATCCTCTGAGAAGCAGTATTTTTAATTTTAATAACAGGATCAGAGGATTCCCATAGAAATTAAACGTATCGCTCGGATATCGATGTTGGCCTCATCAGTGATGCTCCAGTATCTTCATCAGTCCCTATCACAGAGATGTTTGGGCAATCAGTATATAACATAGACGTTTCGTTTTTCCCAGAGGATTGGAAGACGCCACTCGTTGGTTGCGTGTGAACATAGGTGTCTGCTGCCTTGGTTCTCCAATCCCCCTCGGAGAAATATCACGAGGCTAAACCATGCTCGAGAAAGATTTGTAACTGAGATTTCTCTATACGAATCGTCTTTGATCTTAGATAAATTAATTTGAGAGAGTGATTCGACCTTCTGATGACAAACGTCACTTTGATCATAGGTCAAACCATATGCGAACGTAAAACATCCCGCTCTTCCAGAATCCGTGGTCAAAAACGCGTTTCCATTTGATAAACAAAAGTTGACCTTGGAATGACCTTGACCTTGGATGGACCTTGACCTTGGATGGACCTTGACCTGATGGGGTTGAACAGACCTCGGATTCGGATTCAGCAACCTCAAAAACGTATAAAAATCGTGGTTTTCTAGCTTAAATGTTTTCACAAATTTGACCTTGGAATGACCTTGACCCTGAACTGATGAGTCAAACAGACCAGGAGTTGGGATTTAGTTACCCCAAAAACGTATAAAAATGGTGGTTTTCTGCGCTTAAAAGATTTTTTCGCAATTTGACCTTGATCTGATGAGGTCAAACAGACCCCGGATTCGGATTCAGAGACCCCAAAAACGTAGAGATATGTTAGTCTAGTCTGGTGAACAGAACACTTTTTTTTGTGGGGCTGTGTTATTGGCCTTCTATTTAAACGAGAAAAACCGATTTTTCAACTTTTTGTGTAATCAAGCGCGGATCTAGAAATTTCAATAATTTTTTTCTCGTCTGTGGCGCATGGGACCCATACGAAATATGGGAAATAACATCTCGAGAAGCACTTCTCTAACGACCCCTAAAAAATTTTTAAAAAGCAGTTAGCGAAAAATGTTTTCAAAATTCGATTACCCCCCAGGTCTAGAGACTCTTGTTTAAATTTTTTTTTTGTCATATGCATTTTACTTTCCATAAAAGTGTACAGCAACACGTTTTGAAGTTTATGAAAATATTTTCATTACTAACTGAGATACAACGAATTGAAATTTTGTGATTATCAATTTAACAAATGTGTAATATTTGTTATTCACCGCCAACATAACTGAGATTGGCTCTGCTCTGTTTGAGCTTGATGTAATTATTATAAATTTCTGGTTATCTATGACTAAATGCGATGTGGATATTTGATCAATCCTTTTTAATAATTAACCCAACAGTATACTGTGTTTGAGTTTGTCTCTTTTAAGTGTTCTGTATTACATATTGCACTATGCCTATGCCTAATACGTTTGGTTCGAATTAGTTACCCATTTAGAGACCTTAAACATTAAAATTTGGAGTACATTTTTAGAATATATCACAGTAGCTAAACTACAAGGCATTATTGTATTATTAATAACGGTAATATTTTATTTAAAATCTCTTTCCAATTACCATGATAAAAATATCCTGCAGCGTATGTAAATTTATACGGCATATTTTTGTTTCATTTTCTTTGTAAAAATTTTATATATTTGAATGCTATTATAAGCTAACGAGGCTGAATACAGCTTCATTCCCGGCAACCTAAAAATCATTTTCAACGTCGGCTTATCATTTTAATGCGGAAGGAAGTCTCTTAGAAGTGCTCACGGGGGAGAAAAATCATTATCCTTAAACGTAGTTTACTTTTCTATATTAACTTAAAGAATGTGATAATAAGGATGGTAGTAATTAAATGTCTTGTTTCAGACGATGGATATAATTAAATACAGCCTTCTGATATGGCTTGATTAAAATTTATATACCTAGTCATTTAATTTCGTTGCGTATAAAAATACGAGGATTATGAAGCTTTAAAAATAAACTGTAAATTATTTGATCTGCTTAAAATGACATCTAGGTAACTCCATAAAGTAACTTTATAATAGGGGTTTCTCATATTTAGATGATTAGTCTAAGTAAGTCTTGCTCCAATTTCATTGATATGACCGATATTTCATTACAGGAGATGTGGAAGAGTTGGGACAATTTTCAAAAATTTATTTTTAAAATTTTTATTTTTGAAAAAAAAAAATTAAAAACAGTAATATACCTTCACATATTGGACCACTTCTTGCAAATATTAGTTAAATTTATAAATTTACATGGTAAATACCGGCATGGAAAAATATTTTCTAGTGTCATGTATTTGTCCCAAATCTCCTTCTTATGAGGGAGAGTTGGGACAGGTAATTAAATCTTCACAAAGACATGGAAAAATACTTTATTATTGCAAAAAATAACAAACAACGAGAAAGAATAAAATAATTCAAAAATCTGACAAATGCTCAAAAGAAAAACAAAAATATGTTGCAATAAGCGATAAAAAAATTTTGCTAACACAAATTGCTAATATTGCAAAATATTTATGTGAAAATTCGAACATATTTTTTGGAACGACAGGATTGTTCTTTTTTTTCTTGTACCGTAACGGCATACCTAAAAACGATCCAAATAATACAAGAAAATTAATTCATTCATGGAATGGGGGAGACATAGGATGGGCCAACTCTCAAATAAAATAACGTTCCAACTCTCCCTCACTGCTTGGTGTCATTAAAAGTGACCAGATTTATTTTTAGGTGAAAGTGAATCATGAAATGGCGCCAATATTGAATAGCTAAAACGTCGGTCGTTACATGTAAAATAACTCTCCAGCAACACTTGCTGGGTGCAGTAAAGCAATAAATTGGATAATTTGAACAAAAAAAAGTTACTTTTCAGTAACATAAAACAATTAAAATTATCTGAGATTTGAAGTACACAACACACGGGCAAAATACGGTACTTCTCTCACAAATATACATAACCCGTATGACACAATATCAAACTACCAATCAATTGGTATAAAAAGCCACTGTCCCAACTCTCCCACGGTACCAACTCTCCCACATATCCTACTCAATATTGTTCTTTAAAAGAGTCCTTTAAAACATAAACAGACAGATTTTCTTAATAGTCCAGTCAACGAATGAATATAGAGGACATGAAGGGGGCAGAATTTTCCTCTTCAGGAATGTGTTGGGGGTAGTTAGGAGGTAAACATACTAAAAGTCCCCGCCCTACCGCTTCAGGGGGTGGGGGGTGAAAAGTTCCCTTTTTTCGATTCTTCGCTTATAACTCGGAAACGATGCGTCGTACGCGAAAAATTTTTCTATGCAAAATTAAATTATATTAAATTGCCTACAAGAATGTCTATACCCATTTCCTTCCTATGAGTTATAGTTTCCAAGGTATTCGCTAGCGAAAATCGATAATTGATAGATAAATTATTTATGTATATGAAACGTTTCTATCAAAATGGTTTACCGTGGTCTACTAAAAAATCTCAGTCACAAAACAATGTTTATTTTACACTCGACGTATTTACTAACGTAATATTTTAAATCTATACATTTCCTTAATAATCAAATCAAAATCAAATCAAATCAATTTATTTCTGGAATATTACAAACATCAGGTATATATTAATTTCACATAATATATAATATGTACAAAAAGAAAAAAAAAACAGAACTTGGTCTGATCACCTAGGCATGAAATACCTGTATTGTGATATAGACCAAGTTTATATATTATATATACCTATTATCAAAAATCCATATAGTATGGCAGGTAATTATTCTATACTAATATACAACTTTTTTTTTTAATTATTACGTTTTCTTTTTTTTTTTTTTAATTGGAACTACTGAGGAAATAGAAAGAATAAAGAAACGAAATAAAAACAACAATAAACAAAAAAATTTATACCTAAATATATACATATATATACATACACACATATATACACATATACACATATATACATATATATATACACATATACATACATACATACACACACACACATATACATATATATTATAGTTAATTCATTGGAGTATCAGTTAGTTGAAAATTATTTTAAACATAATGAAATAGAGTGGGTAAGCAATTAAAAAAAAAAGATTAAGAGTACATTGTAAAACACTATTCACCAAATATTCTGCTATATGATAACAATAATACAACCCGCATTGCTAATTAAATATACCCTGAAAATTTTCAAAATGCGAACTAATATGTTTCTTGACTTCTTTTTTAAATTTGTTATAATTTGCTATACTTTTAATTTCAGGTGGTAATAAGTTAAATAATTTAGGACCTAAATAAAATATAAATCTTTGAATATGGGCTTTTTTACACAATGGGATAATAATGTTTTGTGATGAAATAGATCTGGTGTAATGATTGAAAATGCTTTCAGTGTTATTATCATTATTACCATTATTATTATTATTATTATTATTATTATTATTATTATTATTATTATTAATTCTTCTCATCCATAGTATACATTGGAAAGTATAAATCTGTCTGATGTTAAATAAGCCCGTTTCCTGGTATAACTGATTTGTGGAATGTCGTTGGTGTTTTTTAAAAATAATTTTTAATATTGTATTTTGTGTGACTTCTAGATTATTTAATGAATGCTTATACAATCCACCCCATGCAATTATACAATATCTTAAAATGGACTCAACCAAGGAATCGTACACCGTAATCACAATTTTTTTATTTAAAATATCTCTCAGCTGATAAAATTTGTGTATTAATCTTTTAAGATTCTTTGTTATAAAATCTATATGTTCATTCCATTTTAAATGCCGATCAACCACAATCCCTAGATATTTTAACGAATCAACTCTGTCGATACGTGCACAGTTACAATTTTGGATATTATCACAGTTAAAATTGTGTATTTTGAGATTATCATTTTGTGGTTGATCTGCGAATGTAGTGGAGAAGGTTATAAATTTGGTTTTTAATAGGTTTAAGCTTAGGAGACTAAGATTCAACCAGTTTTGAATTTTTTGCATTCCAAACTCTGCATTGGTGTATACTTCATTCCAAGAGTCCCCGAGGAAATTTATTACGGTATCATCTGCATAACATATAATCTTACCTTTAATATTTAACTTACTCAGTAGATTAATATATATTAAAAACAAAATGGGACCTAACACTGTCCCCTGAGGAACGCCCATGGATATTTTTAATGGGTCACTTAAGCAGTTATTAATTTTTGCTACTTGTAACCTATTAGTTAAGTAATTCTTGAAAATCTGCCAAGCAGAACCTCGTACACCACTATCCTCTAGGCGTTTTAAGAGTATATTGTGATTGACGGTGTCAAACGCCTTGGCCAAGTCAAGAAATACAGAAAGACATTTTTTATTTTCATTATTATTTTTTACAATATTAGTAATCAGCTCATGAATTGCAGTCTCCGTGCCAATATTTTTCTGAAAACCAAATTGATTTTTGCTTAGAATATCGTTTTTATTTAGATAATTCATCAGTTGTGTTTTGATGCACTGTTCAAATAATTTGGCGAAGTTATTAATAATTGTTATAGGTCTATAATTTGTTGCATCTTTTTTGTTACCTGATTTATATATTGGAATTGTTACTGACTCCTTAAACTCATTTGGGACTAGTAGAAATTGCAATGTTAAAAATATGCACTAAAGGTTTTAACAAATGTTTGTGACACGTTTTAATTAATTTTGCCGATATTCCATCCGGCCCCGGGGAGGAGCAGTTCTTTAAATTATTAATATGTATAATTAATTCGTTTTCAGTTACCGGATGCAGAAACAAAGATGTAGCGATTTTATTTATATTCACTGTAGTAGGTAATTGAACATTCTTGTCTATTTTGCTAGCCATTTTCTCTCCAATATTGATGAAAAAATTATTAAAATAATTTGCCCTACTTATGTCACTTTCTAATACCCCTCCTTGCTGATCTTCTATATTAAAATTTTCTTTATTCCTTTTATTTTCATTATTTGAAGCTTCATTTATAACTTGCCAAATTTTTTTGTAATTTTTATTTGCATCTTTTATTTTATTTTTATAATATTCGTTTTTAGTTGATTTTATTAAATTATTTAAACGGTTTCTGTACATTTTATACTCAGCTATATTTTCGTCCGTGTTGTTCTTTCTCATTTTCTTTTTTAGATAATCTCTGTGAATTATTGAATTTATAAGGCCTTGTGTAATCCATGGTTTTATTCTCCTCATTTTGTTATTTTTTGTTTTTAATATTTTTGTATGTAGTTTTATAAAGTTTTGGATTTTATTTATAAATATAGAATATCCTTTCTGAGCATCAGTTTCTAGAAGCACTTCATCCCACTTTTCACGTTTCAATGCTTTATTTAACTTGTTATAACCGATTATATTTATTTCATTACAATTATTTGGTGTCCTAGTTTTTTGTTTGAGATCGATTGATAATAAAATGGTAAAGTGATCTGTTAAATCAGTTTCAATTAATCTTGGAATTATGTTAATATTTTTTTGCATAGTTTGTTTATCTACTCTAATAAAGGCATGATCTATTATACTTGTTGAAGTATTTGTTACTCTTGTAGGTTTAGTTATGTAAGATAAGAATCCATGTTGGCCAAGTACACAAGAGTAATTATTGACTATATTTTCTTTTTTATTATTTAAGTTTATATTTATATCTCCGACAAACACCTCTATATTTTCAGTGTTTAACTCGATGAGATAATTATTTAATTCTTGAATGTATATGTTAACATTTGTTGATGGAGGTCTATAAGACGCGGTTATTCCAAATGATATTTTATTTTTTACAAATGTAAATCTCATTAAATTTGTTTCACTAAAATATTGAATTTCCATACATATATCTATATTATTTTTGCAATAAACTACAACACCATCATTTTGGTTATAATACGATTTATTATAGTAACAAGTAAAATTAGGAATAGAAAAATCACTTACCCCATCTAGACACCATGTTTCAGACAAAACAATCACATCCAAATTGTCTACCCCCAAATGATCAAGATAAATCATTAATTCTTCAAAATTTTTCTTTAAACTTCTAACATTATAGTGTACTATATTTAAAAAATCATTTTTATTATTACTGATTAAGTTAATTAAAGAATCATTAATATGTTCGCAGATTATTGTCTCTATTTCCTCAGTTTCATTTGTTTCATTCAAAAAATTTATTTTGCTTTGAAGTTGAATTTAGAACAGAATGTTCCTGTATATTATATATTTACATAACACGAAAATTTTATAACCTACCCCGAACATAATATTTTCATTATTGAAAAAGAAAACATCTCTCCTAAATATTTAAGAGGTTATACTAAAATAATAAAAAAAAAACATAAGCACCTATATTACATAGTATATATAAACAAAAGTTATGAATTCCATTTAATGTTGAGAAATATTTGAGATACAAAAAATTAAATTAAATAGAGGCAAAGTATAAGTATGTGTTTACACATTATATTGTATTTATTAAACATTTTCTCATATAGATATGAATAAATTTGTAATTATGAGTTATAGAGAAAAATCCATCACCTCATTAGATTGTTTATATCAGCACTGTTTTTAATCTTGACCACAACACCATTTTTTTTGCCATAGATAGATCCATTAAAACTCCATGAATTTTTGGCGCCTAGGGATTCCCTTGCCATTTTTAGAAGTTGACTCCTTCTTACAGTTAAATCCTCTGCGACAAAAATGTTTGTACCTTTAAATCTTTTGCAGTTTTTGATAATATTTATTTTATGTTCATAGTTTTCGAATTTTACAATTACAGGTCTTGCTTTTTGTGGATTTATATGTTTACCAATTCTAGAGGCCATCACAATGTCATTAGATGAGTTGTTAAATTTTCCAATATCGTTTAATACACGTGTAATTTTTAAGTTCATATTTTCATGCTCTTCCTCGGTGATGCCAAATATGCATATATTATTCTTTTTTTCATTTTGCTGTAGGTGATCAATTTTAGATTCCAGTTCTTCAAGTTTATTTACGTTGCTTTTTATCGATATTTCCATTGCTGCAGTTTTTTCCTCGACTTTATCGTTAAACTTTTTTAGGATAGTATTTATAAAGTCTTCATCGACGAATAATTCCTGTATTGTCTCTCTAATTAAGGCCTTTAAATCTACTTTTTCTTGTTTATTTCTTGATCCCATTATGCCACTTACACTTTACAAACTATACTTTAAGTTATTCTTTTTTTTATTTTAATTTTTCACTTTGTTCTAACAGTTAAAAAGCCAGTTTAACGGAGTAGTAAAATATACGTGTTACTCTGTACACGACATACCCAGAATCCAGAATAGGTCAGTCATTTAAAACATCGTAGGTCGCAATAAATTGCACTGTTCTGATTTTTTGGGATATTATTAGGATAGATACCAGTAGTGTAGAACCAAGTTTGCAGCTTCAAAAGACCTATGCTAACTGCGTGGTGCTTGAAAAACTTTGAAATTTTCGGACTTTTTTCATTTTCGAGCTGATAACTTCGAAAAGGTGCATCCTACGGAAAAAGTCACAGTGTAAACTTTTAAAGTAGACAAAATTTGCTACAATTTGAATGCAACCGCAGCTCTGTAGGTTTAATAGGTCCCGAGATAAACCACTTCAAAAATTGGCCATTTTTTAAGCCATGACGGCACTCATTACGCCACTCATGAGGAGATAGCCCCTGCTGGCAGCAAATGTCTCGTGGCGCTCTATGGTGGGAGAAAAGATGACTGTCTACAGGCCCTGCGTTACAGGATATTTGTCCGATCTTCTGCCAACGCCAAAGTCCACCTCGCTCGTCTGCCCCTAACCGAAGAGGCTGCTGCCCAACATTGATACAGAACCTACCACCAGGTGCAGAAGTGGTTGGGAGTAGAGAAAGAGCCCACCAAGTGGGGGTGGAGCCAGCATGAGCTGACACTGGTAACCTCAACCAAGGAACCAGCGCCGCTAACCCTGCTGAAACTCCTATCATGCAGCTGCAAGAAAGGGTGCGGAGGAGGAAGCTACTCCTACCAGAGAGCTGGGTTGAAATGCTCTGCTCTCTGCAAAGTATGTTAATGGAAGACCTGCCTGAATACTTCTCCCTTAGCCATAGATGAGTCGGATGAAGAAGAAGACGTCGACGACCCTTTATCACTGGTATCTAGTAGTAGATCTAATTCGACAACAGAGGAATCTCCATAGCCCCAAGAAGAGTCGTCTGATGGACCTGGGCCTTCCAAAAGAACACGACTGTCTCGCTAATTGCGTAAAGGTAAGTCTAATATTACATACCTACCCTTCGTTGTAATTTATTATAAAATTGATTACGCATTTCATAAATACTTATTTACATTTTGTTGTCTATTTATATCGCAGGAGTCAGCTGAGGTCCCTCCATCACTTCACGTTCAACATTTCACGTCCCAGTCCCTACCAAAACTATCAAAATAATTTTTATACAATCATGATATAATTTTGATAAATTTATACCTTATTATTAATTATATTCAACTTCATTTTGCATGATTTAAACCATTTTCCACTGAGTTATGTCTTTCTTATCTTTTACAAAAGTCCATTTCGTAAAAAATCCGATTTCCTTAATTTTTCGTTATTTCCAGATAATAAGGGAACTATTGACCCTACAGGGTTTCGCTTGTGCTTAAATTAAAGAAAAATAACTGCTCTACAGCTTCATTCCCCATGACTTTCCTCGTAAGATGAATGTTTCAGCCGATATTCTGCTCGGAAAACGGCTAAAACTACAATGCCGAACTTTTTGGAAAAAATGGCCAATTTTTGAAGTAGTGTATCTCGGGATCTATTGGATCTACGGAGCTGCGGTTGCGCTCGAATTGTAGCAAATTTTGTCTACTTTAAAAGTGTATAGGATGACTTGTTCCGTAGGATGCACCTTTCAGAAGGTATAAGCCAAAAACTGAAAAAAGTCCGAAAATTTCAAAGTTTCTCGAGCACCACGCAGTTACCACAAGTCTTTCGAAACTGCAAACTTGGTTTTACACTATTGGTATCTATCCTAACAACTTCCCAAAAAATCAGACCAGAGCAATTTTTTGCGACCTAACGCGATTTTTGTGTCTACGGTGACTGGCCTATAAATATACAGTGTGAGTTACTTAAAATGAAGACACCCTTATAACTTTTTATTTTGTTTCCGATTTGAATTAAATGTTACTCAAGTATAGAACAAATTAGGATCTACTTACGACCAGAAAAACATCCACCTGCTACAAATTCAAAGCCACCTGCGATACCAAAATATGCGGAAAAAATAAAAAATTATATTAGACCTTTTTTATCGTAGTGATGTTTACTGCAATATTTTATTCATAAAACGTGTCATAGAAAAAGTTCAAACCAACCTCCCTCCTCCCTGAAGCGGCAGAGCTAGGGGCGGGGACTTTTAGTATGTTTACTCGAAAAACTATTGGTCCTAGAGAAAAAATTATTCTTACCTTTTCGAAAGCTGACAAAATTTCCTATATTTTTTACTTCAACAAAAAGTTTCTATCTTCAACCGTTCTCGGGTTATCCGCTTTTGAAAATCGCCGATTTCCGGAAAACGGGGTTTCGGATCACATTTTTCGTCATACTCTGCTCTTAACACCTCAAATCTTCTTAGTAAAATAAAATACAACCAAATCAAGTGAAGAGGATTAAATTTGACTTAAAAAATTATATATTCTACATATAATTAATGGCCGAAATTATTGATTACAAGAGATTTTGCTCTAATGTGAAATCAATATGATCCGAAACAGCATTTTCGGGAAATAAGCGATTTTCAGAAGCTGATGATTCGGGAACGGTTGAAGATAGAAACTTTTTGTTGAAGTAAAAAATATAGAAAATTTTGTCAGATTTCAAAAAGGTAAGAATATTGTTTTCTCTAGGACCAACAGTTTTCAAGTTATAAGCGAAAAACCAAAAAAAGTCAAAATTTAGGACCGTCCGGAAGCCCTCCACTGCAAGGCTGACCTCCTAGGGTCGAGAAATTTTAGTATGTTTACCTCCTAACTACCCCAAACCCATCCCTGAAGTCAAAAATTCTGCCGCTCTCCATGTAGTCTACACCCCCCCCATATTGAAAATTCGTTGACTGGACTATAAAGAAAAACACAATTTATTGCGTTGTTTGCATGTTGCATAAGAAAAATTAATAGAAACCAAGTTATCCAAAAATCAATTGGCAAATTCTAGCAAAAAGTGCATTTTCTAGAATAGAGATTCAAAGAAAAATAGAAACATTATAGTCTGCACCATGCCCGTTTTATTGAAGTTTTTATATTATTGTTAACGTTCTATACAATACTCTTACACTCCAGTCATTTTAGACAAAAATATGGCTTCCGATCTAACAAAATATATCCTTCATTTTTTTTTAATAGATTTATTTTGGTGTTTTAAAGAAAATATTAAAAATCGACAACGAGATCACTATGGCATAAAAAATTATTCAAGGTCAAAGTTGCTAATATCGCGCTTTTATGGCTCGGAGGCCATATTATGAAAATGAAACAACGAAATTCCGCATAGGAATGATCGCTTCAATTTTTCATGCACAACAAACGGCTTAGGCAAAAATGTGCTTCAAAGTTTCCGTGCAAGGCATAATATGCTCCATTTGATAACTATTAAAAAAAAACTGTAAATTGATTGACAACTATCTAGCAGCTTGGGTCTAACTTCAAACAAAATTGTCATAGTGCAGTTTTCCAAACAAAAAACACCATTAAAATGATATTTTTGGACTTTGTTCTATACTTAAGTAAAATTTGATTCAAACCGGAAGAAAAATAAGAAAGTTATTGGGGTGTTACCATTTCAAGTGAAACACACTGTATATATTTAGTTATTTTATATATCGATCAGCTAATAAATACTATACATAGAACAAGCACTTATTCTGTACATGGACTATATGAAATGAAGCATATTATGCCTTGCGCGGAAAATTTGAAGCACATTTTTGTCTAAACCGTTCCTTATACATAAAAAATAGAAGAGGTCATTTTTGTGCGGAATTTCATTGTCTTTCATTTTTATAATAACCTCAATTGGCCTCCGAGCCATAGAAAGCGCGATATTCGCATAAAACCGTTTTCTGTGAACTTTGACCTTGAATAATTTTTTATGGAATAGTGATCTCGTTGTCGATTTTAGATATTTTCTTTAAAACACCAAAATAAATCGATTTAAAAAAAAATGAAGGATATATTTGGTTAGATCAGAAAGGTCTAATTTCACTGGATTATAGTTGGTCTATGAAAATAAGGAATTTTGTAAGTGTACTTAACTGCTGTATTTTTAATAATTTCCCGATGATGCCAGCTTTGTTGGCAAGACGCTCATTGGCAAATAAGAATGGTGGTGTTTGATCCTGCGTTAGTCAACATTCACTTGTAACAAAATCAGCATTCTTGGCCCAACTTTTTAATTTATAAATATCAACAATAGTAGTATATTAATGTCAAATGTAAAAACGGTGGATGAAGTAAAAAAATATTTTGAGGTTTCTGGTTCCTGTACATGCACTAAATCACTTTTTTTTTTCATCCCCTTTAATAAGGAGGTGGGGGTGGTAATAGGGGTGGCTAATGCCAAAAATTTTTTTGAGACCTCAGCTTCTCTTGTATATACTAAATACCAATTTCATGGACTCTTACCTGCTTGATTTACCCATTTACCCCAAATTTACCCCAATTTACCCCCCAACCCTTCGACGGAACAAGATGAAAATATAATCTAGTTCTAGATCTCGTTAAAGTACATATGTGTACCAAATTTCAAGTCAATATCTCAAACGGTTCCAGAGTAAACGTGCGCACAAAAAAAGGTTCAGGCAGACAGACAGACAGACAGACCGATAGACAGACAGACCGACAGACAGACCGACAGACAGAAATTTTTTTTTTCGCTCAAACTTAAAATCTCGACGTTTCATGACATTTTAAGCCTATTTGGACAATAAAGATTTTTAAAAAAATTTTTGTCGTTACTATACTTCCACTGGACGTGGAAGTAAAAGTAAACTCCAAACACCAAACCCTAAGAAATACAAGAGAGACATTGACAATATCTTACGATAGAAAATTGACTATTTCACTGCCTCAAATATTTGTGGAATACATTTAGAAGTATGTTATTACCAATTGCACAAATATC
This sequence comes from Rutpela maculata, assembly GCA_936432065.2. Classification (NCBI taxonomy): domain Eukaryota; kingdom Metazoa; phylum Arthropoda; class Insecta; order Coleoptera; family Cerambycidae; genus Rutpela; species Rutpela maculata. The sequence continues at coordinate 87,578,091 of OW386293.2, forward strand.
AGACGACTAACAGATATAGCTTTGAAAAACTAACCCTTTTAACAGGCTATTTTTAAAAAATATTGTACTTTTAGATTAGGTATTCAGTAAATGCCCTATTTGAGTTTATGTTTATAATTTTTGTTATTTGCAGAATAATTATTTATTTAAATTTATTTTATTTATATTTTTTCCTTTTGACAAATTAACTCCTATATAAAAAAGTCTATTTGACAGTCACATTTTTGTCACTTTGATAGCGATAAAAAAAGGTGCATCGTTTTTTATCACCGATAAAAGTGCCTGTTTCTCAAAAGCAGAGTACATCTAGTAGTCGCACGTCACTTTAAAATTTGTACTGTCAGCTATAATTTTTAAGTATTGTGGAAACTATACTGTACAATATGAGTCTTTTTGGGAAAATTATAATTATTTTTAATAAATTATTGTTGTTGTTCGTTCACATATTCTGTCGTTAATTTATCTTGCCAAAAAACACTCGAGCTTTTCTTTTATGGATAAATTTCTTTTTAATTCAAAATTTTTCCATTTGACAAAATCGCTCGACCTCCGGTCTCGCGATTTTCTCATGTCAGTTTTTCTTATAAAATCACTGATTGGCTAAATGTTTCGTTACAAAGAGAAATTTATTCGATAAAAAAAAAGCTCTTGTGATTTTACTGTTGATAAAAAACCTTTTGTTTGTTCATTATATTAAATATACGTATATAAAAATATTTTTTTGTTAAATTTAGATAATTTTGTACATGGAAAAAGACAACTGCCATTTTCGCCACCCTAATCATCCATTCTGAAAATTACCGGTAAATACCAGTTAACAGGTTATTAACATTTTTATTTACCGATTTACCGGTTATTAAAACTTCCGGTAAATTGCAATCCCTAACACAGACTCAATAATAACTTTATTTCAGCTTCTCAGACATACACTAAATCCAAATCTGATGAACTCTTACTTGCTTGCTTTACCTATTTACTCCCCATTTACCCCCAACCTCTCAACAAAATAAGATAAAAATATACCTAGTTCCAGAACTCATAATTTTGCATTGGTGTAGCACGTTTCAAGCTAATATCATAAATTGCTTTAGAGTAATCGTGCATACAAGAAAAAAGTTACAGACAGATAGACCGACAAACGTACCGACCGACGGACACAAATTCTTTTGCTTGAACTTAAAATCTTGACCCAAGCCTATTTAAAGTTTTTTTTTATCGTTACTATACTTGCACTCCAGTACGTGAACGTGAAAGTAAAAATTAAAAATATCTATCTTTAAAAAAAATTTCAAACACTAGTAGAAAAGTATTTACACAAAACTTCCAGCTTTGTTTGGTGTCGTTTTTTTTATGCATTAATTTTTCTGCTGGATGACCACGCGGCATATTTTTAATTCCACATCCAGTGGAAGTATAGTAACGACAAAAAAATTTTTAATAGTATATTATTATTATATGAGCGATTATGAACCATTATTCACGAAGATTGTTTGAGCCCACGAGCCGTAGGCGAGTGGCGTAAGTGAATAATGGTCATATGGCGAATGTAATACTATACTTTTTCTACACCTATTAAACAAATAAATTAGACTGAAATTTGATAACATTATTCGTAAGAAGTTGAAAAGTAAACAAACAATATGGCGGTACACTTGTCACTGTCACGCGAGTTGATTGTCAGCCGCAGCAGCAAGAGTTGATCGCGGTCGATTTAAAATATCATTGAATCAGCGAAACAGTGATTTTTGAATTTGTATTTGTGATTGGCCGGATGCAGTGAATTATGATTCGATAATTCACTACAGTGAATTATAGGTATGATTTTTCACCAAAAAAATACTGATAATGGTCATATAATTAAATAGGTGCAGAAAAAAAAATTATTGTTCAAATAGGTTTAAAATGTCATGAAACGTCGAGATTTTAAGTTTGGGCGAAAAAAAATTTCTGTCTGTCGGTCTATCTGTAACTTTTTTTGTGCGCACGTTTACTCTGGAACCGTTTGAGATATTGACTTGAAATTTGGTACACATATGTACTTTAACGAGATCTAGAACTAGATTATATTTTCATCTTGTTCCGTCGAAGGGTTGGGGGGTAAATTGGGGTAAATTTGGGGAAAATAGGTAAATCAAGCAGGTAAGAGTAAATAACATTGGTATTTAGTATATACAAGAGAAGCTAAGGATTCAAAAAAATTTGGCATTAGCCACCCCCCACCACATTATTAAAGGGGATGAAAAAAATTGCGAATTAGTATGTGTACAAGAACCAGAAACCTCAAGATTGTTTTTTACTTCATCCACCCCCACTACCACCCCCTATCGCCACCCTCACCCCACTACCGAAGAGGGGTATCGTTTTATGGGTTTTGGGGTAGAGGATTTCAAATATTATATTATTAAAGTTCCCTAAACAATTATTTCCACATACAAAATTTTTTCGTTGTGAGTGACTTGGATAGAAAATCTAGATGTGGAAGTAGTGATTCCTTGGGCAGCGGTTTTTAAATTAAAATTATATCAGATTTTTCCTGACAATATTAACAACTACATTTCAAATATAATTTTCCTCCTTTGTTTTACTTCCACATCCAGTGAAAGTATAGTAACGACAAAAAAATTTTTAAAAATTTTTATTGTTCAAATAGGCTTAAAATGTCACGAAACGTCGAGATTTTAGGTTTGTACGAAAAAAAAATTTCTGTCTGTCGGTCTGGTCTGTCTGTCGGTCTGTCTGTAACTTTTTTTGTGCGCACGTTTACTCTGGAACCGTTTGAGATATTGACTTGAAATTTGGTACACATATGTAATTTAACGAGATCTAGAACTAGATTATATTTTCATCTTGTTCCGTCGAAGGGTTGGGGGGTAAATTGGGGTAAATTTGGGGAAAATAGGTAAATCAAGCAGGTAAGAGTCCATAAAATTGGTATTTAGTATATACAAGAGAAGCTAAGGTCCCAAAAAAAGTTTTGGCATAAGCCACCCCCATTACCACCCCCACCCCATTATTAAAGGGGATGAAAAAAAATTGTGATTTAGTGTGTGTACAAGAAACAGAAACCTCAAAATATTTTTTTACTTCATCCACCCCCACTACCACCTCCCATCACCACCCCCGCTACCGATGTGGGGTATCGTTTTATGGGTTTTTGGGGTAGAGGATTTCAAATATTATATTATTAAAGTTCCATAAACAATTATTTCCACATACAAATTTTTTTCGTTGTGAGTGACTTGGATAAAAAATTTGGATGTGGAAGTAGTGATTCCTTGGGCAGCGGTTTTTTATATTTGAAAGTGGCCATCCTTTGTACTTTTCATTAGAAGTAGGTCAGGTTTACTCCACAACTATAATATTGTTATAATAATATTATTTTCACCAGTTTATTAATTATTTTTTAGAGTGACCGCCCTGCCCTGTATATTTTTGATATTTTTCATCCTTGACATTTGTGCTAACCACATTTGTGAAGTATTATCATACTCCCACATATTTTCTTCATTATTTTTGTTGGAGTGACCACCCTGTATATTTTATCATATTTATATTTTTTAACAATTGTTTGACATGCCAAATATTGCTGTCCCCCGTGCCACAATTCTTCACTATTTTTTGGCCACTCTGTATATTTTTCAATCAAAGTATTATCGTTCTCCGACACATTTTTTCATTATTTTTTTAGAGTGACCGCAATTAATATATTTTTATTTTTATTCATATTCTTTCTTCTTTGACAGTTGCGTTATCTACATACGAAAATTATTGCTCTCCATAACATTTTTTCATTTTTTTTAGCGTGATCACCCTTATATTTTTTACATATTTCTTCTTTGACAGTTGGTGTCCACCTTGTACATTTTTCAGTATACCCCAGTTCTTCATCGACACTAGCGTCAACTATTTACCAAATATCATTCTCCCCATTTTGTAGATATAACGCCAAAGGGCATACAATAGACCGACAGATAAACAGGTCGTCGGACAGACCGATAGGTAGACAGACGGAATTGAAATATTTTAGTTTTCGTAATCCACATAGTCTGAAACGTGAAAATCCGAAACCTCAGAGGGTGACTTTTTACGATTACAACAGTTCCCTTCGGTAAGCGAGAGAAGTAAAAATAACACAGGTCAACATTTCATCTAAGAACAATCATCAGACTTTATCAGAGAATATATAGGTTTTTTGGGTCGCTGATTCCGAATCCGAGGTTGGTTAAGCTTCATCACGTCAGGTTCTTGGTCACTTGAAGGTCAAACTGAGAAAAAGTGTTCTAAAAAAATTGAAAAAATTTATGTTTATGTTTCTGAGGTCGCTGAATTCAAATACGCTGTCATTTTTACCCTTCAAGCACACCAGAACATCTAGAGGTCATTTCAAGGCATTTTGAGATCATTATGAGGTCAAATTGAGAAAAAGCGACTAAAAAATCTGGAAAAATGCTTACATGTTTTTTTTGGGCCGCTGACCTCGAATCCGTGGTTGGCTGGACTCATCGAATTCAAGGTAATTTGAAGGTCAAACTGAGAAAAAGTGGTGTACACAATTTTAAAACATTTATGTTTATGTTTTCGGGATCACTGAGTTCAATTTTGTCGTTATTTCATCTTAAAGTTTCTTTAAGGCCACTTATAACTCCGTGTCGCTATATAATTCGCTTCATAGTCGACTAAAAAACCTAACTGTAAATAGTTTTCGTAAAAACACAAAGGCATACTTTTTATCTCACCAATAGTTATATTTTCAATCGTGTTTACTACTCGCATTAAAAAAAAAAAAGTATTATATTTAGTTTTTTTGTCAGTATATTACGCTGTAATTTCTTGATATTTTAATTTATTTTGTTTATATTTTTTTTTATCTTATACATGTTTTGTAATTTTAAGTGTTACCTTGTATGTATTATGATGTATTGTAAGGGTTGAGTTGAGTAGCTTAGGCTAGACTTCGCCCATTTGGAAATAATTGTAATGTTCAATTTTTCTAAATAAAGTCATTTATTATTATTATTATTATATATTATATCATGATCGAATTAAAACAAGAATGTTAAAAACCAAGAAACTGAAAAATTTTAGGTGTGGGTTTATTTTATCACTGAGTATAAATCTATATTAAGCCATCTGTCATCAACCTATTGACCTTCAACTGACCTTGAATCCGATGTGATATAGTCCAGCCAACCAGGGATTCGAGGTCAGCGACCCAAAAAACCTATGTAAGAATTTTTTAGCCGCTTTTTCTTAATTTGACCTCAAAATGATCTCAAAATACTTTGAAATGATCTCTATATGTTCTTGAAGGGTAAAAGTAACAGCAGATTTGAATTCAGCGACCTCAGAAACATAAACATAATTTTTTTCAAATTTTTTACACCACTTTTTCTCAGTTCAAGTGATCTTGAATCCGATCTGATAGAGTCCAGCCAACCACGGATTCGAGGTGAGCGACCCAAAAAACCCATGTAAGCATTTTTCCAGATGTTTTAGTCGCTTTTTCTCAATTTGACCTGAAAATGATCTCAAAATGATCTCAAAATGCCTTGAAATGACATCTAGATGTTCTGATGTTCTTGAAGGGTAAAAATAATAGATTTGAATTCAGCGACCTCAGAAACATAGACCTAATTTTTTCCAAATTTTTTGCACTTTCTCTCAGTTTGACCTTCAAATGACCAAAAACCTGACGCGATGAAGCTTAAGGAACCTCGGATTCGGAATCAGCTACCCAAAAAACCTATGTATACTCTGGTAAAGTCTGGTGATTGTTCTTAGATCAAATGTTGACCTGTGTAATTTGTGTAGGTTAGGTTAGGTTAGGTTGATATGTGAGTGGGCTAATAACAGACCCTCCACCGCGACCATCTGGTCTATTGTGGCTCACTCCTAATTATATTTCATGCAATAGGTTCAGCTTTTTGATAAAGTCGACTAACTTATTGGGTGAGAGGTTGTCCAGATCCTCTGGCAGCAGTTGCCCTTTGCCAAAAAGTGAGAATCTGGTTCTTTCTGCAACAGGACAGGTACATAAAATGTGTGCTGCCGTTTCATCTTCCTCCAGACATAGTCGGCATTCAGCGTTGTCCGCTATTCCGAGTCTGTGTAGATGGTGGTTAAGTCTGCAATGCCCAGTGTATAGGCCAACTAGAGTTCTTAGGTGTAACCTATTTAACTCTAATAGTTTTTTAGTTCTTGATTTCAAAGGGTATGTGATGAACTCCTTTGAATGAACTAATCCTGGTAGTTCTTGCCAGTACTGGAGGATTTTCCCCTCAGTCCAGGCCAAGATGGTGGTTTTCACAGTGCTTGCCGATATGCCAAGCACTGGCTCCGGTCCGATAAATTTTGATACCGCACCTTCCCTGGCTAAGGAGTCGGCTACTTCGTTGCCCTCCAAGCCAGAATGGCCCGGTATCCAGACCGGTGTAACTTGTAGGAAAAAGGATTTCCCCCGTATAGGACGTATTTTTTTTATCTCGGCTATCACTTCGATCAAAAATCCCACGCCTAATAAGAAAAAAATGCATTTCCTAATAGTCTATTGTCCATGTACTGTAGAAAGGAACTAAAACGTTAAAGCGTTTTTATTGTTTCTTATGTTCAATTGACCCCAAGATATGAAAAAACCGCGGAGTGCTACCATTTAAAGTGGTGCGTTTTTGAGATCGAAGTAAAAAGGTCCAATTTTCATATTTTTTTTGCTCGAAAATTATGAATTTTTTCTATAAACACGTCAATAGAAAAGTGTGTAGAGATTTAAATTTCCAATCGCAATGGCACCTTCAGAAGTCAAAATATATTTTTTTACAAAAATACGTCCAAAAAACAAAACAAAAAAAAACGAAAAAATGCAATATTTTATTTTTTTTTTATTTTAGCCTGTAACTATTTTTCGGGTACATTTAGGCATAGACATTGCTGCATAACAAAAAAAGCTGGCGTTTTACCCATTAAAATGAGATTTTGTAAACAGTTTTACGATTAATAGTGACCGAGATATAGCGTTTCAAAGTTTGCAACTTTTAACCTTTTTTGCTAATTTTTACTATTTTTTTTTTCAAATTTCGCCCTGTAACTTTTTTCTGAGTGAATCTAGATGTAGACATTATTATATTAAAGTTAAAGCTGACTTTACGCCTGTTGAAATGGTGGCTGGTAAAAGTCTCTACGACAAATAGAAACCTAGATACAGCGTTTCGAAGAGTGTTACTTTTATTAACTTTCTTCCAATTTTTACGTTCTTTTTTAAATTTCAGCCTATAACTTATTTGTCAAATACAGATATTGCTACATGGAATGTACTCGCAGCATTCTTATTTAAATGATCTGCAATAGAAGTTTATGTGATCAATAGTAACCAAGATACAGTCTAGACATAGTAGATTATTGTACTTAGAAAATAACTTTTTAAATTTTTCCACTTCTGAACTTTATTATATCACGTGTTTTTTTTTTTTTGTTCGAATAACTTAGATTAATAACTTACATTATGAAATTATTCAAATGCTGGATTTAACATATTTTAAAAATCAAAGTCGATTTCTTCATCGGCATCTATGTAAACATCGTCTTCCGTTATTTGAGGTACATCAGCGTTTTCACAGTTCATTCCCATACATTCTTTGCAAAAAATGGAGCAATTCATTCCCAATTTCCTGCAACGACAGTTTCCTCTGCATCGTTTCGTGCATTTACAGGCTATTTTTTCCAGCAAAACTTGTGGTGCGGGAGGTTTATTTGTCAAAATTGGTACTAGTCCATTTTCTGAACTTTTCCAACCCCAGATGAGAGGATTTACAATATTTCCTTTCCAATGTTGCATTTGCAAGTATGTTCTTAAACCATGATGTTTAGCAGCATAAGTTGTTGGAGGCAATCGGGACAATGAGAATTTCGCACCTGTTGAGTACTTCTGAAATAACTTTTAGCGACAGGTGCTTTGGCCATCAATTTTCATAGCATATAGTAATGTTACAATACATTCAGAAGCAGAACCGATGGCTGCTGGACTTGCATTTTCACACAAAAGTTCATTTAAATAGTAAAAATTAGCAAAAAAAGTTAAAAGTTGCAAACTTTGAAACGCTATATCTCGGTCACTATTAATCGTAAAACTGTTTACAAAATCTCATTTTAACGGGTAAAACGCCAGCTTTTTTTGTTATGCAGCAATGTCTATGCCTAAATATACCCGAAAAATAGTTACAGGCTAAAATAAAAATAAAATAAAAAATTGCATTTTTCTTTTTTTTTTGTTTTGTTTTTTGGACGTATTTTTGTAAAAAAAAAAAAATTTTGACTTCTGAAGGTGCCATTTCGATTGGAAATTTAATTCTCTACACACTTTTCTATTGACGTGTTTATGGATAAAATCCATAGTTTTCGAGCAACAAAAAAATATGAAAAGTGGACCTTTTTACTTCGATCTCAAAAACGCACCACTTTAAATGGTAGCACTCCGCAGTTTTTTCATATCTTGGGGTCAATTGAACATAATAAACAATAAAAACCCTTTAACGTTTTAGTTCCTTTCAACCCTCTTTTTTTGTACAAAGACAATAGCCTATAAGTTGTTGCAAAATTAGCTATTTCTAAACGGTGGTTCTGAATCCAAAAAAGCATGAGAAATGGCGATGTATTTTCTACAAACATCAAAACACTTGAACACTTTGCTTGGATGCTACACTCCACGAGTCTTTCACCAACTATGTCATCATCGTCTGAAGCCGACTAAATCTTTTAATTATTAGGGTATTTGGTTCACGTATTTTAGTGTTTGTAGAAAATGCTACATCACCAATGTTCAAAGGTTCCAATCCACCCCAGGATTACGATTATGAGAAATATGTTTAAAATTATTCCATCGTAACCTATCTATCGCTACTATGAAATAAGAGAGATGGCAATTTTAAATGAAACTCAGATGTTGAGTTGGCTAATAGTCTACGCAAATTAGACATTTTAGAAGAAATAATTTATAAAGTGATAATATTTGAGATGCGTACTCTAGATGGGGTTAGAAATAGAAACCCGAAAAGTTTTCCCCCATTATGGGGTGGAACGTCACTTTTTTTTGGCCCCTAACGGGGACTTAAAGCTGGTTTTTCACTTTTATCTTTTAAACTGTTCGTCGGAAGAGGATAGAGTATAGGAAATAAAAAATGTTGTCGTTAAATTCTGCATAAAAAATGTCCTATTAACCTTGTAGCTTATCCTCACCTGTTTCGCGCTAACAGCCTCCGAACAAAGTTGGAGCGTACAGGTAAAAATCGATCCTATTCGAAGTTTCACAGCGAATATCTTAAAACCGGTTACTTTAACGAGAAAAATGCTCAGGAATGAATTTATATAGCGGAATTCTATCTATAAGATGCATATAGCGGGTTTTGATGGTATGTGATTTTTATTTATTTTCCCTTTTTTCCACAAAGCTGTATTTTTTTATTTGAGCTCGTTTCCACACACAGTTCGTTTCCGCACCTCAGGCGCCCCCTCGGAAAATGATGCATGGTATTCATAGTTCAATATTAGCTTTGTATACCAAATATACCTAACCTTGTCAAATCAGCAATTCTCGGCTTATACTTGTAGACATGAATGTTATTGAACTAATTAATTGTAAATTATATAAAACATTATTCTGCACGTTTGTTATGAATTCATTAAATAATCTATTAATAAATTAAATTAGGAATTACGTTTGACAATATGATGGCTCTATCAAGAGTTTTAATCGAGAATTTCTGATGATGTCTGGGGTGGACGCCATCTTGGATATATGTCGTCATATAGGAGTCTGCCACAAAATCAAGCAAAGCACCTGGTAAGGCATGATTATAGAGGGCATAAGGAATGTATTAACATTGGTCCTACAATTTCATCATCAAATTTCCCATGGGATGTGTTACGCCTCCCGACTATGCCCTGCTTTGGCCATACTACTCGATGAATCAAATTTCCGCCATCAACAATGCACTGGCAATCAGAAAAATCTATTGGCCTCTCTCGTACAGCATTGAAAATATCATACAGAGACGATTTCTTGGTTTTTCTCATTAACCCTTTCTCATCGCAGAGGGACGTTCCGCCCATAAACAGGGGGGGAACTTTTCGGGTATCTATCTCTAACCCTATCTAGAGTACGCATCTCAAATAATATTATTACTTATAAATTATTTCTTCTATTCACTATTTTTTAATCTAATTTGCGTGTACTATAAACTTTCCTAAATAACTTAAGACAAGTATTAGTTTTAAATGGTCTAGCTCAATTTATGTAAAGACAAATAATAATATATTAAAGATCTCAAAGGAGATGGCCACTGATTGAGGGTGTACGTTGTAATTTATATATTGCCAGTACTATACAAGGAAAGGTAATAAAGCAAATATACAGCTCATAAAATGGTTTAATATCATATTTAATTTAGACAGCAGTGGTGTTAACAGAAAAATCTAGAATATATTTTTATACAAAATAGAACACAATTTTTTTAATCAATAATTTATTATTAGGTACCCTTATTTACGTATTTTAACACATTTTTCTTTCACCGTTTGTTTTCCTCGATGACCTGATTTATTGTGCTAAGTAATGGGTACTTCGGACCATACAATCCTCGGAAATCGTCGGTTTCAAGAGACCATACCATTAAACCTCCTAAGTTTTGATCAAGGGCCCACTGGGTCTGAAATAACAACAATGCAGCGACGCAAGGCATACTAAACTAAACTGTTCAATATTGTTTCTGTCTGCAACATTTCTATTATATCGAATTTCAGTAAAAGGAGTAAGAAAATGGCGTATTTTTAATCTGAAAGGTTTCAATATTTTCGTTTTTTTTCGAAATATATATGAAAGTTCTTATTGCAAATAGTACGAGCTATATGTTTTAGCATTCACTTGAGTTCCCTTTTGATAGATTCGGCCTTGATATTAATAATAACTGCACGAAAATTTTAGAAACATAAAATAAAGGAACGTAAAAAAGTTAAGGATTTTCGTAATTCATGACCTTAAAGCTGATTTTTTTTTTATGCAAAGGGAGCAACAATATTGTATACCACTATACCATACCATGGATTACAAAAAGTTAAATTATTTTATCTTTCTTGGTGAAAGTTATCAACTTTGAACGATGCTCTTCATTAGGCTCTTCTCCATTAATTTTTAGCCTTTGTAAATGAACGCGATATAGAAAAAAGTGCACGCTCATTACAAGCGCTAATAGCTACTGATGTGCATCAGGTTGCTGTGAGACAAGTTAATGATGGAAGTACATTCATATCTAGTCCAATAATTATAAAAATTTCCATCACAAAAAATGTTGTCTGAGATTTTCCTTCAGTAACTGTTAGTTACTGAAGGAAAAGTCTGTTCTGGGTGCTGCGCAACCCCCCTAAAAATTCGGTGTGCCTTAATTTTATTGATAACTCGTTAACCGGTGAAGATATAAAAAAAATGCTCATCATAAAAAAGAAAGCTTGACTAATTTCCTAAATAAAAGTCCTATTGTAATTTTGTTGTATATGCCATGGTTTTCGAGAAAATCGATATTGAAAAAAAATTTCAAAATTTGTATTTTTAATACGCACGAATTTTCATTTATTTGAAGTTTTTTGCGCACCTATAGAAAAAATTGAATTGCTCGAAAACCATACAAGCTAGAAAGAAAAATCAAAATGGGTTTTAAAAGGGATATAAAATATTCTTTTGCGTTGCCATTTTTGATGGCTATTGATATTTATTAGTATATAAAAATAACAATATAATATAGTTCTCTTAATTTTTTGCATCTCTAACTATTCACAGGCCCATAAAAAATAACTGACTTTAATCTAAGTTAAAAATGCATTATCTTTTAGTTCAAGTTAGTACTTTAATGCACAAAAAGTTAGGAATAAAAATATTCACATTTACAAATTTACCAGCATGTTACCAGCCAAATTTTGGCCAATTTCTTATTGCTTCCTAAAAATAAAAAGAAGACCCAGACATCTTTTCAAGCAACGATTGCTCAAAAAAGGGTGTACAGGGAAATGTTAGGGACAGAAAATTTGACTTCGACTCTGTTTGGACTAGTCTGGAGATGTACATATCAGAAGTCCCCACCCCTAGGTGGTGAGGGGGGCACTTTAAAGGTCCCATTTTTTGGTTTTTCCGCTCTCGAAATTCGGAAATTGCGGAAAACAATTTTTTCGCCTCACATTTCCCTAACATTTCCCTCTACACCCTTTTTTGAGCATTCGTTGTCTAGATTAAACATATCGACAAATATAAGTAGTGATTCTTGTAGCAAATTTTGTCAGCTTCAATTTTGTATAGAATGGTCAAGCAACTGCGACGCATAGTTTCCGAGATATAATCAAAAAACCAAAAAATAGGACTTCTAAAGTGCCCCCCTCCCCCCCCGCTCACCACCTAGGAGTGGGGACTTTTGATATGTTCATATCCAGACTAGTCCAAACAAAGTTCCGAAGTCAAATTTCTGTCCCTAAAATTTCCCTCTATAATCATTCGTTGCCTCACCTATATTGTTTCTAATCATTTAATAGTTAAAAAATTGCATAAAAAAAATATCATCAAAAAATTGAATATGCAGCCTTTTTCGTTTTTTTTTAAATTAATCTAGCGTTCTTATATTTTATTATTTTTGAATGTACCTGGTCTAAAAATAAAGGTTAGACTTCATATTAACTGATCATACCATTTAAAATTATACTATATTTCTCAGGAAAAAAAATACTATTGTAAAATATATTTTTTAAAATTTGTAGATAAACTCAGGTCAAAACTCATTACTAAAGCTTTCTTTTTATAACGACCATTTTTTTATATCTTCAACGGTTAACGAGTTGTCAGTAAAATAATGCTTCTTCCACCAAATGGGTGTGGTGTTTTTTTTTTGGGGGGGGGGGGGGGGTGCGCGGCACCCCAAGAACGGATTTTTGTGATATTGTGATGAACAGTTACTGAAGGAAGCAGCAAAGACTTTAAACTGGAAATCATAAAGCAAGACCTATACATTGCTATTAGGAGCGGATTAGGATTTTAGGGCCCCACTCGTTATGTATCTCGCGGCCTCGGCCCTCTAATTCTTTTAATTAAATTTTATGATATAATAATACAGGCAGGTAAATGACAGTTCTCATCTAGTATGCTACTAAAGTACCTCCCTTCAAGGGCCCTGCATTTAAAGCATCTTAAGCACATCAGCAACCGCCCCTGATTGGCTCGTGGAGTTCGGACCACCTACACAAAGATTATAAATTGCCTATGTAGGGTGAGGGCAAGAACACCGTAGTGCTCTGCAACACTCAATATTCAACATCGTCGAAATCGTTCTGCCTAGTATGGGATACTGATTGGAAAATGTTACGTTCACAGATAAGTCAGAAGTGTATCCACATAGCGAATTAAGGCAAGTGACAGTTTGGAGAGAACTTGGAGGATGGGTTGTGTTTAAGAAGGTTATCCGTACGGAGGTGGGATTGTCATATGCTCTGAGTTGGAATTTTTTTGGGCTATCGCACGGAGCTGTATTTATATGATGATGGTACAACATAAATAGTTGGATATACCGAATTGCATCATAAATGGCGTAGTGGAGGATTACAGGTAAAAATTTAGAATCTAATTTGATATATAGATGGGAGTGCCCGGCCACATAGAGCCAAAATTATGTTTGACAAAAGCAAGTAAGCGCATCATTTAAGACTCCTAGCTAGACCACCAAACATTAATCAGATGGAAAATGTTTGGTCTTTTTATAAACAAGCTGTTAGTTCACACAATCCCCTTCCTACAACTGCCGATGAATTAAGAGACATTTTACTTGTGTGAGATATCGCAACTGAGCATAAATAACTGTTTCATTATTTCAGAGTATGCCTAGATATGGCCAAGCAGTTCTGTTTAATTGGGCATACTTAAAACACCATCGCCATTCCTTTGAGAAGATGTGATCCACAAATTCAGGTGACTAGTTATCAATTTCAAAAACCTGTTCAGTGACTTTGTCTACATGTAGCAATACAAAATTAATTTTGAAGGAAATAGTCTTAAAATAAGCAGACACGAATTCTTCTAATATATAAAAATCTCGTGTCACAGTGTTTGTTATCGAACTCCTCCGAAACGGCTTGACCGATTTTTATGAAATTTTTGGTGTATATTTGGTAGGTCTGAGAATAGGTCGTAGGCTATTTTTTATACCTCTAGGTGATAAGGGTGGCCCTATCCAGAAATTTTCTTTTTATTTTTTGGACAAAAATTTATAATTTATTTGGCAAAACAACGGTTGCTGGGTCAGCTAGTAATATATAAATATCTAATTTGTGGAAATAATATCATATTCTCTCATTATTTTTAATATCCGTTAGATACCACAGACAGAAACAACATTAACAAATTGGATTTCTGACTCACTTTTGTACGTACGGTCTTCTCATCATCATATGTAATCCACTCATCATCTCCATAAGCAAAATTCGTGTTATCTACTACGATACTTCGCATGTTTAAAAATGGATCTTTAATTATGTCAAGTACCTAAAAATATAGAAATAATGTGTTTTTATACAAAATGAAAAGTAAGTTAATATTTCATTTATGACCCTGCGAATCAATTCCAAACGGCATAACATACTAATATGCTATTTTAAAATAAAAAATTGTGTAGTGGTGTCAAACTAAGCATAAAAAATGTAAATAAGGAATTCTCTTGCTACAGTGATTTTATTGTTTTATTTTGTTTTAGGGATGATAATAAGAATAATGAGAAATTTTGAATTAAATCTGTTCATTGCCTCATATAAAATTTAAACAATTTATGTTGCAAAACTAACATTTGCTGCTGCTTTCCTTATTATCTCCGGATCTAGTAACCACATCGCAAAAATAAACACACCGTAATGTGCGTAATCAAATTGGGAGTAGATTTAGATTTTGACTAGACGTCGAGAAAACATTACCCTCCTAGTAGTTTAAACAATATACGACTGCAATATGGGTTTCTTGCATTTTTCAGCCAAACGGTAAGTTTTATCATAAAAATAGGTCAGACAAAAATTGTAGATCATGCAATTATCTATAAAAATTGTTCTTACACTTTTTTTCCTAAGAATCACCATTTCTGAGATATAGCGATTCAAAAAGTTGAAAAAGTTGTGTTCTCCATATATGCACATGTTTCCACGCCACCTGTGAGGTAGTGTACCTGGCGCGTTTTTTTTAACGTGATTTCCCCGGTAGGCCTATTCCACGATCTATTGTGGTTCTGTTTAATTAAATAATATTGTATTAAATAAAAAATGGTACTTTTGGAAATTATGAAAGCGGTGTGAATTATGAGTAATTGGGGAAAACTATTCGTCTGATTGATAATTATCTAATGGAACTTTAAGTGTAATGTATTCTTCTTCTTCTTCTTCCTGCTGGATACAAGTAAATTGTTCTAACAGCGATGCATCAGATGTCTCCTCGCTGATATCGTAAGGATCCTCTTCTGATGGCGATTCAACATTGGAACACGACTGGCCTTGACAATTAGTACATGCTAATGAACAAAACAATCCAAATTTTTTGCAGCCGCACTTAGCACTACATCCCTTTTTGCAATTGCAAAAAATTGTATACAGGAGTTTTTCCGGTGCAGGTGGGAGTAAAGTCTGGATTGGTTTCAATATATTGTCAATTAACTTCCAACCCCCCAGTCTTCTGGGTCCAGTTGATTACCAAGTCACACTTGAACTTGATAATATACCCGAAATGGATGTTGATGAGCAGAAGCAGAGGTTGGGGGAAGACAAGCTAATTGCACTCGTTTATTATTACGAGTATTTTTTACAAAAGATAAGTATCGAAACTTATCTAAGCAGGTAATTTTTTTTTTTTGGAGCTCCATATACAGAAAGAAGGAAGCGAATTTCGTTGTACGTATAAGTTACATAGACCAATATTTTTACTTGTATTACGGATCCGCTGATGTATATAGGCGGCGTACTCGTGTATATATGGAGAACACAACTTTTTCAACTTTTTGAATCGCTGTATCTCAGAAATGATGATTCTTAGGGGAAAAAATGTAAGAACAATTTTTTTAGATAATTGCGTGATTTACAATTTTTGCCTGACATATTTTTATGATAAAACTTACCGTTTGGCTGAAAAATGCAAAAAACCCATATTTGCATACTTTGACCTTGAATCAATTATTTTTGCAGATGTGGGCTCGATGAGTACTTTTCACATTTCATTTATACTGGTGTTCCTGTAGAAGAACGCACTACCGGGCGTCAAAATGACGCGACACCAATTTATTTCTCAGGGGGCGCCAGTCGCGTATTACCCCGTTCTTCTACCTCCCAGGCTTGTTCGAGATAAGATGCACTTCGATAGCCGAATAATGGATCAAGGCTGCACTACCACAGATCGGAAATGACGCTCTCTCTGGACCTGAATTCCCTCGTTGGGGGTTTAGGTACCTCTTAATTTCCTGAATTTTTGCATAAAAAAATCCCAACCGAAGAATTTCTCTGCGGAGGGATTAATTTTTGTACGTGGAAACCACGTTCTGGTCTGTTAATGACGGAATCTATTTCTCAAAAAAACGCATAAAAAAATCCCTATCAAACCTCCGTAAAGCAACCAGAAGGTCGAACGTTAATGTGAATTAACTCGACACATCCGGCTTTCTATACGAAAGTTCCAGGAATTATAGACCGTCAACAGGCCTCAAGATCAATTAAGAAACAATAGTTCAAAGAATCCGTTTATTTAACAGAATTGGTTATACAAAATCCTCAAGATAAGAATCGTGCCTTCCCCAATCAAGGTAATGACTTTCAGACCATACAAGCGAGAGCGCTCACGCTAACGATCGATTAGGTAGAAAAGATTCATGCATACCTTCTCAGAGTCAAAATGCGAGCTTTTTAGGAAGTCTGAGACTATTTGTAATTTATAATTACGGCTGACTGATATTAACTTAAAAAAGTTTTACTAAATGAATTTTGTTTCGCTAGAGACTACTTAGCTTTAAAGTTCTTGTATCGCGGAGATTCACGTACTCAAACACATTCATGAGGACTTATAACTGTATAAGTTTAATGGCGTTCGATCAGTCCACGATTTACTTGCTCCTATGCAGTTGTTCAATATTATCGATATGGCAGCAACCCACCTTCGAGCGACTTTTAGGCAAAATTGAATTTTTGGTTTTTTATGCACAAGGCGTTTTCCTCTATCACTTTGTCATTTGAAAAGCCCTGCTATTGGCTTTTCTACCATTGCTTTGTCTGGACCGCTCAACGCGCTCGACCAAATTGTGAGCCGCTGAGTCAATCCAAACTCTTTCTATGCGAGAAACCGGCCTTGTACATGTGCATTGATTTTTATCAATTTTTGCTTATCGGCACTACGCCGGCTTTGTCAAAATCTTCTATTTTGCCTTTTGGATGCAGTGCATCGCTAAAATTTTATGCTCATACTTTAGAATTGGGCTTTCAATGACCGTGCATCAAAGGTCAATGTCTTTGGTGGAGGAATAAAAAATAAAAAATATTTCAAAATATATTTTCGTGGTACTTTTTAAACTGACTTTGTGGTACTTTTGAAAAATCTATTTTAAGACCAATTTCGGCGTACTTTTGAAAAATCAATTTTCAAGCCAAATTTCAAGGTACTTTTGAAAAACTAATCTGCGGGTGAAATTTTGGCGTACTTTTGAAAAATCGATTTTCAAGCCAAATTTCAAGGTACTTTTGAAAAACTAATCTGCGGGTGAAATTTTGGCGTACTTTTGAAAAATCGATTTCCAAGCCAAATTTCAAGGTAGTTTTGAAAAATTAATCTGCGGGTGAAATTTTGGCGTACTTTTGAAAAATCGATTTTCAAGCCAAATTTCAACGCAGTTTTGAAAAATTAGTCTGCAAGTGAAATTTTGGCGTACTTTCCATAAATCGATTCTTGAGCCAAATTTTGACGCCCTTTCAAAAATATTATTTTTCAAAGTCCAATTTGTGGTACCTTTGAAAAAGTATATTATTCATAAATCTTTGTCATTATATACTTCTGCTCTCATATCCTGAATCAAAAACATTTTTCCTAAGTGAAAATTCGGTGTTTCTTCGAATTTTCACCTGGTCATTTCCAACGCCTTATAGAACCCAAAACGGTCCTTATGGACTGATCTGTGCCTCTGCAGACTCTTAAAAATGTCTTTAAATGAAATTTTTGTCTAAGTCGAATTTTGATTCTGTCTTCAACTTAGGACGATTTTGGAGAGTTCTACGACATTCCCAACATTCGTACAAATTTTCAGCTCTATGTGAATTATTGTAAGCTTACCTCTATTTTTGAGCTATATTGACCGGGTTATATAAGAAGGGCAATTTTTAACGGTTTTAATTTTTTTACAATTTAACAAATTATTATTAGACAATTTATTTGTAGGTCCACTTTTATTTAAAGTAGATAATAATAAGAAAATAATAATATAATAAAGAGATAATGAGAAAATTTCAACGTTGTAGCATACATTGTTTAAATTTTATATGAAGCATTAGACATATTTAATCAAAAGCCTCTCAATATATTTGTTGTCGTTCCTGAAACAAATTAAAGCCATGAAATAGCTGCAATTAAACAATTCCTTTCGAAACTTATTTTGACTCCACTATAAGTGCCCGGAATTGCCATGTCATTGTATTTTTATTTTAAATAAAGCAGAATGTAGAATTTTAAAGGTAGTAATGGTAACTTAGATATTATTCAAGTCTGGACGGTACCTCGTAGTAGGCTAAAAATCCGGCTTCTGAAGTGTACTCTCCTGGTTCTCCCACACCAAGAACAGCATCTCCAACGTCATGGTGCGTTCCATCTTTCAAGATATAATTACGGGCGTAGGTGGGAATACCCAGTATCAACTTTTTCGAAGGAAGACCAGCATTTAACCAATTGGAGACAGTTTCTTTCTGTAACACAATAATGTTTGGATAACATATTTGTGCACACTACTTTCTTTAATTATAGGTAACTCCTTTTATAGTAAAGAATATTATTTAGGTATTAAGCAAATCACAACCTACACACTTTTTTTATTAATTAATCATGATAAAGGCAAATAAATAAAAAATAATTAATTCCTTTTATAGTCTTCAGTAATGCAGTAGTTCATTAAGGTACTTGTATACTAAAATGAACTTTTACAGTTTTAAATATAATTTGGTATACTAATAAATAAATTGATTTTACACTTGAATTTTCAATAAAGTTTCGGAGTACTCGATTAGGAAAGTTTTGCTTTCACAGGCAAAGATGCCTTATTTGACATAGTAGAGCTCGGCTTAAGTTAATTTTAGCTCTTAATACCACAATTTTTTAGAAATATGGTTCAAAAACTAACATAACATTAAGTGGTTCCTTATTAACACTTTGTTAAAACCCTGAAAAAATCGTCAGTCTAGCATAACAGTTATTAGAACTTTAATCAATTTTAAGTCCTACATTTGTGTAAATAAAACAGCTGTTGAAATTGGTTGGCAACGTTGCATATTAAGAAGATGGCACGAATATTTAAATTTTTAAAAGGTATAAAATTAAAAATTAGTATGCTCTTTACATTTGTTGCCTACAAATTTTTCGAAAAACCCGATAAATATCGAGATATTCGAGTAAATGAAGAAAATTTCACGTTTTCCTAGAAAATGCATGTAAATCTTAAAAAAATAATTTTGTCAGAAACTTTTGTTTGGAAGGGCCGAGATTAATGAAGCATCTAGGTTATACATAATATTAAGTGGACATCGTATATGAGATCGATTTTAATTAATTACTGATTAATAACGGTTTGTAGAGTAGTCTTTTGACGTAAGAGTCAAGATTAAGAAATTGTCAAATTTTGAAGCTAAAATTTACGATTTTTTGCCCTACATCGTCGACATTTCAGTAAATATCTCCTTAACGAAAGGAAAAATCAAAATTCCGATGGTAGCGAAAGATTCGCAGTGAAAAATACTTGTTGGACCTAATTTTTATTTCGATCTATCTCTTACCGTTTCGGAGATATCTTCGAAAATTAGTAAAAAAACAGCTGGCATTTCGAAGACGAAAAAATTACAAAAACATCAGTGATCTTGACACGTTCATATTTTTCGAAAAACACTAGCGGGACGGCCGTGCAATATCGCGACGTAAAGAGAAAGACTTCCAGTTAAACGTCATCGTAAATTACATATCGAAATTAGAAAATTCGGATCGGCACCAACGAAATATAGCCAGATTAAATGTAGCAGATTAGTATATGACAGTTATGACAATCGTATTTAATAGTGTTGACAAATCCTTTTACTCTATCTCTCTCGCGCTTTAATTTAATATCCACCGCTAGATTCGCTCTTATCAGTATACAAAGTACCTTAAGTTAGTCAACTGTAGTGTCAGTCAGAGCCGTAGCGAGTCAACTTTTTTGGGGAGTTATTTTTCAAATTTTCCAACTTCATAAACTTAAGAAGCCAACTGTATAAATAAATAAATATTTTTTGTCCACCGAAATAAAAATTGATGGGCGCGAGGGGGGCGGGTTAAAATATTCCTAGTGTTGCCAATTTATGTCTCAAATTTCCAACTTTTGCCAAGTTGGGGGCCCCCCATATCCCCCATACCCCCTTGACTACGGCCCTGGTGTCAGTGCATGTGGTCCGCGATGTAGGCAGATGTAGAAGAAGAGGTCATATACCATGTTGTAGGAGAAAACGTACTCCACAGATTTGCTCCTAATCAAATTTTCCAATTCAACAAATATTTATTAATATTTAAGTAATGGAATATATCTCCAACAAGAGTTTCCGGAACCAGTCAGACATTTACGACAGACAGCGTCGTGATGGTTAAAAGTTTAGCCGCGATGGAGACAGATCTTAATAAAATTGGGTGGGTAAAACCAAAACTCCCTCCATCGCGGGACGAATTAAAAAAGGCTGTAGCGTTTAAATATCCAACTTTTGCCAAGTTGGGGGTAACCCCCATATCCCCCATACCCCCTTGACTACGGCCCTGGTGTCAGTGCATGTGGTCCGCGATGTAGGCAGATGTAGAAGAAGAGGTCATATACTATGTTGTAGGAGAAAACATACACCACAGATTGGCGCCTGATCAAATTTTCCAATTCAACAAATATTTATTAATATTTAAGTAATGGAATATATTTTCAACAAGAGTTTCCGGAACCAGTCAGACATTCACGACAGACAGCGTCGTGATGGTTAAAAGACTAGCCGCGATGGAGACAGATCTTAATAAAATTGGGTGGGTAAAACCAAAACTCCCTCCATCGCGGGACGAATTAAAAAAGGCTGTAGCGTTTATATATCCAGAAGGAATAAAAACTAGTATAATAATAGAAGATGGCATATACTGAAGACGAATTTAGTTTGCTGATACAGAAAAAGGAGCTAAATCAAAACACCTGTTACAGGGAATTGGGGGAAGGCTCTTTGATCTGTTTTGTCTTTTGTTAGTGGACTATCATTCAGTTTGAAGGTGTAAAATTTTTGGGAAATTTGTTAGACATAGATTACCTATGTCATGGTAATATGCATAAAGGTCTCTTAAGAAGTTGCAGATACATGCTGGCCGACGGGGATACCGGGAGTTTCTCGACGGGCCCTCACAAAAAGGGCCCCAGAGCCGGACTTATGATGAGCCAATTGGGGCTCCTCATTTTTTATATTTTCTCCTCCGCCACCCACCACCCGTTCATCAATTAATTTTAATTTTGGAAGAAAAAATGTGTTTTCCGATTTTCTCCCTCCCCCCTGCTCATTAATTGTCAACGCCTACCTGGGGCCCTTTCTAAGTTATTTTCCCAGGATCCAAAATCGTCCCAGCACGAGCCTGAGAAGTTGTATAGTGAAGAATTGAGGGGCATAACTTAGTTTCTTTAAAATTCTCTCCGGCTAGCTGCACCACGAGAAAATGTAACAAACGGAGATAAGAAGCGTTCAAAATTCAGTTACTTTTAAATCAGTAAATGCTTGATAATGTCCCTAACAGTTAAGCTACCGACAGTAATTAACAATGTTACCTTATGCTACAGTACAATTAGATTGAAGAAATAATATTGCAGATCGCTTTGCAAGGCAAAGTGCAAATTCACCCCAACCGTTAAACTAGAACCATTCTGTTGGGAAGCAAAAAGTCATACAACCAAGACACAAAACAAGGATAATCAACAAAAATCCTGTTATCGTAATTTAAGTCCAGGATAACTAAAAAAATTTAACAACTTCTTGCGAGCTAGAAAGCTATTTGAGCTCAGAAAAATTAAATTAAGATTATGAACTGACCCACTCATTGTTAATTAAGATATCTAATAGAATAGGTAAAATTGATGTGTTAGAAAAATTGACACCACACAACATGTATTTTGTTTATGAAGGCTTGACTCACTAATGGTTAGAACACTTTAACACTTTCAAAAACGAATAATATAGTCCTCAGATAAATCAGAATTCTTCAGACCATTTGCTAAAGCATGCTTCTGTGTATCATTCATTTACTAGATAATCACCTATTTGGAGCTTGCTGGTAATGGTCTAGTGGTTGAAAAAAAAGTTGTGTGATAATTCGCGCGAGTGGCCATTCTGAAAAATTCTTACCATCTTTGATATCATCACATTTAAAAATAATGCTTATTAAAAATTGACTGTGTTGACATGGTTTTTAGAATACTAAACACATTAAATATCAATAAAAAAACATTTTACAAAAATTGAAACATTATCGAAATCTGAAACAACATTGTCATATAGTTAAATGGGTCGAGTTAGCATCTTAAGTAGCATGTAAATAATATATGCTATAGAAACTACACTCACAAGGTCATTTAGTCGCTGGGAGTAAAAAACTTGTTAATAAATAATAATAACACAGGTTTACAAATTAATTCACTCAATATTTTGGCCTGAATTTTGTTACTCGGGGATTTTTGGGATCGCTGATCACGAATCTGAAGTTAAAAATTTCTAAATCCAAAATGGCGGATCCAATATGGCGGACCCTTCTGAGGCCTATATTTTTTATTACAGTATTTATTACATCAAACTTTTTACTGTAGGTTTTTTTCGGTCGCTGATCACGAATCTGAATTTTCAAATTCAAGTTCTTGCCTCTCACCATCGGGGTGCTTTGTTTTGGTAAGTCCCTAGCCTCTCACTCTCGGTGTGTTTTATTTTGGTGGATCCCCTTGCCTCTCAGACTGATACAGCAAAATAAAGCATCCCGATGGTGAGAGGCACCAAAATAAGGCACCCCGATCGCGATGGTGAGAGGCAAGGGAACTCACCAAAACAAAGCACCAATGGTAAGAGGCAAGAGGACTCACCAAAATAAAGCACCTCGATCGACAGTAAGAGGCAAGTTAAGTTTAGTCCTTCGAGCAGATTTTTTTTATGTAGACCTGTGTCAAATGAAAAAGTTATCAAAATTTAGTGATAGAGTGGCAACAAATTATTCTAAAGAAAATGCAATTGCCTTAATTATAAATATAACTATTAATTGGTTTTAGTTGGCTCTTGTTTTAGTTATAAAACCGGCCTTCTAGGTCAAAAGGAACAGCATCTAATGATTACCACGAATAGCATTTTTTGATCGTACCATATCAACTTCTCCTCCTTCAGTAGCAACACGGAATGAAAAAATATGATTGACTAGTTTTCCAGTTTTGCAATTAGTGGAGTAAAAATATGGGAAAAGTCGCTTCCTTCTCGAGTTTCTTTTTTAATCTTAGAACAAATCTAGATATATACCATTTCGTTAAGTAGGTCGATGTTCATTAGAAATCATGAAATACGACATTTTTTAGTGGTCACGGACATTGTTATTTTTAATGTTATTTTTAAAAAGGTCATGTTTTTTTGAACATCTAATGCCATAACTCAAAAACGAATGGAGCCATCCACATGAACTTCTTTTTGTTATAAAACACACACTTAGCGCTTCTATCTGTGGATAGTATTGTTAACTAAAACATTTTTAAGTTTGTTAAAAACTTAGATAACCTTGAAAGTTCAGAAAATAAACAGTCAAATTTTCACTAATCTACAAACTTTTTTGTTTTTGGAAATTTTGTATAACATGCTGCGAAGAAAATAAAGCCAAAAGACCAAAACAGTTTTTGATAGCATAATTTTTATTGTGTCTTTTATAGTTTAGGTACAGTGATTTTTTTAGTGCGCGCGAATTGAGTATTAATACGCCCGCGTCCACTAAAACTAACTAGTCTCAGGGCGGTGTACTATCAACGTTATTCGTTTTCGTCGAAGGTCAAATTATAAAACCGCTGCCCAAGGAATCACTACTTCCATATCCCGATCTTCTATCCAAGTCTCTCAGAACGAAAAAAATTTGAATGTAGAAATCATTTTTTATGGAACTTTAATAATATAATATTTGAAATCGTGTACCCCAAAAACCTATAAAACGATATGCCACATTGGTAGTGAGGCTGAGGATGGTGGAAGGGGGGTGGTAGTAGTGGTGCATAAAGTAAAAAAAAAACCGCTGCCCAAGGAATCACTACTTCCACATCCAGATTCTCTATCCAAGTCACTCACAATGAAAAAACTTTGTATATGAAAATAATTGTTTATGGAACTTTAATAATATAATATTTGAAATCCTCTACCCCAAAAACCCATAAAACGATACCCCACATCGGTAGTGGGGTGGGGGTGATAGTGGGGGGTGGATGAAGTAAAAAAATATTTTGAGGTTTCAGGTTCCTGTACATACACAAAATCACTTTTTTTTCATTCCCTTTAATAAGGGGGTGGGGGTGGTAATGGGGGTGGCTAATGCCAAAAATTTTTTTGAGACCTTAGCTTCTCTTGTATATACTAAATACCAATTTTATGGACTCTTACCTGCTTGATTGACCTATTTACCCCAAATTTACCCCAATTTACCCCCCAACCCTTCGACGGAACAAGATGAAAATATAATCTAGTTCTAGATCTCGTTAAAGTACATATGTGTACCAAATTTCAAGTCAATATCTTAAACGGTTCCAGAGTAAACGTGCGCACAAAAAAAAGTTACAGACAGACCGACAGACCGACAGACAGACCGACAGACCGACAGACAGACAGAAATTTTTTTTTCGCTCAAAGTTAAAATCTCGACGTTTCATGACATTTTAAGCCTATTTGGACAATAAAAATTTTTAAAAATTTTTTTGTCGTTACTATACTTCCACTGGACGTGGAAGTAATTGAGGCCTTTGGTTCTTGTACACACACTAAATGACAATTTTATTTTTTTCGCCCCTTGAATAATGGGGGTGGTTAATGCCAAACAAAATTTTGAGAGATTAGCTTCTCTTATATATATTAAATACCAGTTTTATGGACTCTTGATTTGCCTATTTACCTCCATTTATCCCCAACCCTTTAACGGAATAATCTAGTTCCAGATCTCGTTAAAATACATGGTACGTGTACCAAATTCCAAGTCAATATCTTAAACGGTTCCAGAGTAATCGTGCGCACAAAAAAGTTACAGACAGACCGACAGACAGAATTTTTTTTGCTCAAACTTAAAATCTCGACGTTTCATGACATTCTAAGCCTATTTGGACAATAAAAGTTTTCAAAAATATTTTTGTCCATACTGTATTTCCACTGAATGTGAAAGTAAAATGTGTAACGATATTCTTTCTCTTATTATCACTTGTATTATATTGTAGAACGTATGGTCATTGTGCGAATTGTGCGTGGATTATCTGCTTAAAAAATATTTAAGATATAAAAGCAATCTAAGTTTCATTGTAAAATGGAGTGAATTTTATGTGGCGTAGTAATAGAGGAAAACGATAAACTTGTGCACAAGCCATGGAAACAGAGTTTAAAGACTATAATTAGGAAATTAAAAAAGACTTAATTTAGGATATTTTCTTTTTTGTTACCTAATTGAGGCGAAAATAACACGTTTACTCAATTCACAGGCCTACAAAAACAAATTTCTGCTCCCAGGACTAAACCTATCATGCCTTAAGTATTTTTGTGTGCTGAATCCGAATTTTCAATTAAAAAAATTTTCCAGTAAAGAGTAAATTCCAGTTTTTATTGTCAAAAAACCGTATTTGGACGATAAAAACCGGGATTTACTCGAAATATACGCGGTAAAAATTTTCTTTTATTGAAAATTCGGCTTCAGCATACAAAAATACATAAGGAATGATAGATTTAGTCATTGGAACAGAATTTCTTTTTTTGTAGACCTGTTGTACAAAGTGCACCTGTGCCACAGATCTAGAAGAAAAAAGGTTCTGTTCCAAGGACTAAACTTATCATTCCTTATGTATTTTTGTGTGCTGAATCCGAACTTTCGATTTAAAATTTTTTTTACCGCGTAGATTTCGAGTAAATCCCGGTTTTTATCGTCAAAATACGATTTTTTGACAATGTTTGACGTTTGCTCGAAATCTAAGTGGAAAATTCGGATTCAGCAGACAAAAATACTTAAGGCATGATAGGTTTAGTCCTTGGAGTAGAATTTTTTTTTTGTCGACCTGTGTTATTGTGTGGATCTAGGGCTCTGACACAGGAAATGTCGGATACAAATATTAAGATTGCCATGTGCTTTAAGAAACTGTCTTTTTTATTTAGCTCCAATAATAACGCAAAAAAAGGAAAACTCGATAGTTTACTTTTTATCAAAACACTCCAAAATTATTACTTTTCCTAAACTTCTGTTTATGGGATTTTATTAGCCCCTAGTTGCGCAACATTTTTTTCCATTTTACTATAATATTATTTTTCACCGTTTCCGAGATCCCAATGCAATGCATACTCCATTTAAGATTTTTAATTCCTTTTTGCCTTCAACCTTAGTCCTTAATGTGTCACTGGAAAAAATAAGTTATCCTTTCAGATCCTAAAACGTGATAAAACACTCCTAAACATAAAAAAATAATAATGAAAAGTTCCGTTACACACAATACATAATCATTATTATTCTTAAGTACGGCGCGCGTTCGCTTCGACAATTCCTCCATACTAAAAAATTCGTAACTAGCAAACTACTGCTAATGAAAGTATTTTTTTTCTAAAAACTTTTTTAGTCTATTGACTTCATTTTCTTCACAGCATGTTACACAAAATTTTCAAAAACAAAAAAGTTCCTTGCTTAATGAAAACTTGATGGCGTATTCTCTAAACTTTCAGGGTCATCTACGTTTTTGGCATGTTCACATTTCTTTTTATTAGAAATCCTATGAATAGAGAGAAGCGCTTAAGTGTCTGTTTTATAACAAAAAAAAGTTCACATCGATAGCTCAATACATTTTTGAGATATGGCAATGGATGTACAAAAAAACGTGATTTAAACAAAAATTAGATTTTAAACTTTTTTAAAGTCCTTTTCAAGACAAAATATAACATTCCTATTTGTAAAAAGTTTGTCACCATAAGTTTCGTTAAGTTTGCACTAATTTCAGTTAAAGTGAAACCAATTCTACATTTCAGCTATGGAGAGATATCATTTATATCTAACACAATTACTTTTTCCTCAGAACAGTGTGTTGCTTCCCCGTAGATGCTGACAACTTTCTTATCTGACTTTCGCAGTGATTAAAATATGCAGTAGATATATGCTGGATGATAGAAAAGTTTTTCGCCAGAATATCCCTTTAATCATTGATGTCAGTGATGCGTGTGAACACATCATATTTGAAATAGCTCGAGACTCTAAAAAATTGCTTTTCTCTCTTAGTTTCATAACTGTTTAAACAGTTTATTTGTCGCACATCGGGATTATACCACAGTCCTTGAATAGGTTATATTAACTAACGAGTTCTTCACTCCTTATTGTGATATTTTCTGTTTGCAATGATTATTGATTAACAAATTTTCCACACATGCCAATCCTATCTAAATAATCCCCGTGAGTATAGTTTTTATAGCATACAGTGGTTAAATGCTTCTTAATGATGGTGTCTCTGTTGAAATAGATATCTTCACGAATACCAACAACTTCCCAGACTCGCTTCAGAGCATTTTGACTTTTTTAATTTGACACATAGTTACTACGAAAAAAGTAACATACATTTTTCTCGATTTTTTCCACTTATCGATAGCCGTTTTTCTCACTTTAAACAAATCGTATTGGTCGATTTTTTTGAAAATGTACATTTTGATTGGTTAATAATGTAAGAATATATTAATCGAGATAATAAAACTAAAGCTTAGATTTTCCAAGATAGCCACTCGTGCAGATTATCACCCAACTTTTTTTCAATCGTTATACTGATACCAATAAGCTCTACATGGGCGATTCTCTGGTAAATTAATGACCTACAGACGTATGCTGCAGTAGTTGTATTATTATAGATTCAAGAGTCCTTACAAAATATTCACTAGTAATTGTGTAAGCAGAAATACAAGATATTTATTTCTATTTTCTGGGATTTCGAAAAATGTATTTCAGTTCAAAATAGAGCATTTCATTTACATTCTTTGGCGATCTTATATAAAGAAAGTATTGAATTTACTTTCGATAATGCCTCGTTAGTAAAAGTCGGCAATACTTATTAAATTTTCAATTTATTTTTGTCACTTGGGTTGAGTCGATTTTCAAAGAGTGAAAATGAAATCAATCAAAACTAAATAAAAATATAAATTGTGGTTGACTTGTTTGTCTTTTTATTCCATTCCATCGAATAAAAATAAAAATATACAATTTTAAAAATAAATTCGAGTAGGTAATCCTCAGAAAGCATTTAAATAACCAGAAAGAATATTAGACATTCCCTTATCTCCCGATAACGTAATAATGGAACAACACAATGTAGAATTCATAATCAAGATTGACTTTCAAAACATGATTTGTGAATTATTCATCGTTTATTTTTGTTCTAAATTAAAAAAACAGGGGAAGTATTCTCTTGGAATTTATTCCTACAATTTACTTACAATGGCAGTCAAAGGGGATGATAATCCTGTTACATTTGAAGTGGTTCCGAGGTAATCATAAGCCATAAGATGAACATAATCAACAGACCTAAAAAATAGTTATATTAAATAAATAATGTACAGGGTCGATAGCAGTTTTCTCTCGTAATTTACAAGAAGTGAAACATATTTAATTATATAAAGTTTACTATTAAAAAATACAACAATTGAAACCCTTTGCTGACTAGTGGCTATCCCGTAGAACCACCTTATGAACGCAAAAATGAACTTTGACAAATAATGAATTAATGAAATAATGAAATTATGTGAATTTTGTGACATTATCTGAAATAATGTTGAGAATTGTTTGTCAGGGGTTGTTTGATTTTATGTATTCGGTAGAACAATGATGTCTCACGGTCCCACTTGTAGAGGTACGAAGCATTGAAGATCCGCTAGTAAAACATGTTTGAATTCCGAACTGTCCATTGGGAAAAAAGTGGATAAAGATAGTAGTACAGGTAGACACTACCTTCACTCTGAAAGTTTTTTCCAATTCAAATGAGAAGTCTTTAAGAGTAGAGATTTTTACATATATTGAAGATAATTATAAGGTTCATAAGGACTATAATCGTATCCCTTATCGTTTTTTATCAGTCCGGAAAGGGGTAATTAGAGACAAGTTAGTATTGTTGTAGAACATAGCGAAATTGATCAAAATAATAAAATAAATATTTTTCCAAATTACCATAAAATTTGACTTAAAAATGAATTTCAGACTTACATAAACATTCATTTATTGGATTTTTTCAATAACCCACGTGTTTACCTTCAAGTAACCCATAATGAAGTTTTTACTCTTACAAATACAAGAATAAAGACTACATACACGTAAGATATTACTAATCAAAAGTTTAATTCGTTTTAAACTCTAGATCCAATTTTGGCATACACTGCTTATCCGTGCTTATATATTATACCGGAAGTGATTCTTAATAAAACAATGAGACAATTGCAAATATTAAATCATTTTGTAAAACTCACAAATTAATACTAGAAAAAGTGGAATGTAGAGTACGTGTGGGTGGCGATTTATCTGAGCCTCTCGAAACCACTAACGAAGGGAGATCCACCTTACTACATATTATTTAACATTGCCCTTGAAAACGTTGCACAATTGCGTTACCAGAACGGGAACCATATTCAATAGATACTCAGATACTGGCCTATGCAGACGATATAGATATCAATGATATTATCGAGGCAGCAGTAACAGAAACGTACACAGCACTGAAACACAGACCAAGGGAAATGAAACTGATAACAGCTCCACAAGAAAAAGTTCTGTGCAAAATATGAAAACATAATATTCCCATGTATTTTGAGTCGTAGAATACGAATATGATATCAGAGTTATTCTAGCAAATCACAATTTTTTTCTAACCTCAAAAAATTATACAAAATCATCAAAAATCCCAACTGTAAGAATGGTAAGGCAACGAATATTTAAAAAATATCTGAAATAAGGCAACCCTATCCACTTTGAGCCGTAGAATACGAATATGACATCACATTGTTGTATGGCATCACATTGTTCAAATCACAATTTTTTTCTAACCTCAAAAAAATGGCACAAAATCATCGAAAATCTCAACTATATAAGTGGCAGCGTTATGTATATTATAAAACGTATCTAACATCCGCTATTCCTGTGTTTTTGGATTCACTGAACATTAACTGTGGCGGTGCCGTGCTTAAGAAAATTTACGATTCGATTTCGTAATTCGACAATTTGTGCTTCATTACTCAACCGATTGAAAAAATATTTTGATAGGCTTTTAGAGAAAACTTGATAGAATGACACCAGAATTCTGAAGTTGACAAAACATTTTTTTTTTATTCTAGCACAAGAACAAATTTTTTCTCTTCTTTAGTTTTCAATAGCCTAGTACCATTCTATAACGTTGTATTTAAAAGACTATCAAAACATTTTTTGAATCGGTTCAGAAGCAATTGTCGAATTATACTCACGGCACCACCAACCTAACTAGCTCCATGTATCATTATTTTGAAAGAATCTAAGAGAAAACAGTAAAGCAAGGAAAATCTCATTCTCCGTCTTATTCCTGTTTTGCAGTATGCTGACGATTTTTGTATTTATGGAACCAATAAGAGTTATGGTCAAAGTACTGTAGATCTAAATTATGTAATGTATTGTTCTAAAAATTTCTTCTTTTATCTAAGCTTTGATATATCTCCTAATAAATCAGCTGTCCTAATGTACACTAGGCACCGGCTGCCCAATGTGCTAATTTGTGCTTGGCAAATGACACAATTCCGGTGTTATCTCATTACAAATATTTGGGGGATAGTTTAGAGGCCAAATTAAACTAGAATGCGCATATATCCGAATGTCTAATTAAAGCAGAAAAAGTCTTAATATTTTAAAAACGACCTGTAAACGTGCCTGGCAATATATTCTATGATTCCGCTCCACATTCTCGACTCATTAAACTGGACAGATCACAGTATAAAGCATTAAGATTGGTATTGGGAGAATTTAAATCTACCGCAACATGTGCCTTATTGGCGGAATGCAAGGAGCTCCCACTTCATCTTAGAATAAGACATTTGACTTACAAGTTTGTATTCAAAAGAAAAAATATTTCCAACAACAGTATTTGCGTAAAGTTAGCTACCCTTGCTTCCATAGTTTGACAATACAGCACTAGCAAAATTAAAAAAACCCTATCTTGGCTGAAGTATTCACCAGCATCCCAAATCATAACTCCATAAGTGAAGAGGAGGCTCTGCCATTCTTTTAGGCCGCCTATGATATTTCGTAGATAAATACCAAAGTTATCTTTCCCTAATATGACACAAATAATAAACAAATAGTTCTAGAAATAACATCCAAATACTTCAATGCTCATCAGTTTTCCACTGACTGATCCAAATCTAGAAATGGAGTTGACTGTGGCTTCTTATAAAAAACAGTGGAATATGTTTTAGATACCAGCTAAATGAACATCGTACAATATTTACGGCAGAACCCTTACCTATTGATAAATGTCTAGAATGGGCAATGAAAAGTCACAAGTCCTTTGTAACAATTTTGATCATGTCCTAACTGCAATTTCAAACCCAAGAAAACACATTATGAAATATAAAATAATAAGGGATATTTTGGAAAAAGTTACAAAGCTGAGAGCATTGGACAGAGAAGTTGTATTTATTTGGGTGAAGAGACAATCCAGAATAACTGGCAATGAAGCGGCAAACTTAATAACTAAAAATATTAATGGTCCTGGAATTGAGTATTTACTACATTATGACCCAATTTCCAATGCCGGAATGGACATGCGAAAAAAATGGGAAGAAAATGGATCCACGTAAGGTAAATACAAAATTATCAGTACTGTCGCATATATAGCCGCCTACTTTCCAAACCATCCTTTCTCGAATTTCCGTACAACAGACAGATGTTCGTAACATATATCCATTGCCTCTTTGGCAATGGTGCCTTTGGTGCCTTTCGATCATTATTGTATAAAATGAAAGTTGTTGATAATCCATTCTGTGACTGTAACGAAAATATTGGGGACATCAACCTCAGGATATTTCAATGTAATTTTAGTTCAATCGCTGTTAATTTCCTGTCCAAAAAAAATGTGGAGAATGTTGAAACGTTACCTAATAAAAAATTTAAATATATATTCTGGGAAATTATCAGGTTATGTCGTGTCAAAATATAGGTTTAGATGAATTCCTCTGTTCCTACCCTCTGTTTATAATCACCTTCTTACCGTTGCCTCGTTCTCTCGTGTGTGTTGTATATTAAGTAAAGCCGTCATGAAGGCCGTCATGAAGGGTACCTTGACGTGAAATGTGTGTCCAATAATCTCTGAGTTGTTATGTTTTGTCATTATTTGGTTTTTCGTGTTAGGTTAGATTTTGATTCGTAACTTAGATTAATATTTAGTTAGGTCAGCGGTTATAAATTCAATAAAAGGTAGGACAGTTGTTATTATTATTATAAAAAACAGCGTAGCTGAATGGAAACATCTAAAGCCAACAAAGAAAAAGAAACTTCTATACCATTGAAATCAGTCAGAGGCTAGTGACATTGTTATATTTATCTAGCTTTTGTTCTAAGTATTTATCGTATTTTTCAATGGAAATGCATTAATACTGACAGTATGCGGCATACTGTTTTTTTACAGTACACAGTAGGCTAGAACCACCTTTAAATGAAATATGCATGCACTCTCTCAATTTCTACGGGAAATGGTAGCTTCATCTGTCCCGAAACAATTCCCGTAAAATTTGAAATCATTCCCTTGGCCGTTTTCTAGAAAACTCACTTTTAATTTTTTTTTTTTTTAAACTGATTTTTTGCATTGATAAAAACAAGAATCTACTACATTTTTGAAGTCTCTGAATACCCGGACATATTTCAAACAACCTATCAGTTAAGTATCAGTTATCTTCTTCAATCCGTGATTCTTACGTTTATACAATAGACAAAGACAATATCTATTTTCATCGTGCGTTTTTGCATTATTGCTTTGATTTTAATCATGTTCACAAAAAATTTTCACTCTTGGAGTCTTGGATTGTTTGCCTAGTGAATTCTAAAGATTAACTGACCTAGCGACGCCAATATTATTTGGCAATGATGGCGGTCTCAGATATCTAAGGTCGAGCAGAACTACTGCTCTTTACCCTAGTATATCGCTGTAGACCTGGACCGGCCTCGTGCGGGGTGAGCGAGCTTACTTTACATTAACCCCACTCACAAATGTAAGCGGTGTGGATGATTTCGACCCACCTCCCCGGGTCCTGGCTTGTTGGACTTTGCTGACTAAGGCCTTCATCTTCTGGCGCTCTTCTATCTTGATGATCTTTCTTCGCCAGCTTGTCACCCCCCGGGTCATCTGTCTGTTCGGAAACTTTGAGGTATTTTTGGCTGGGATTGACTGCCGGTACGCAGAATGTCAATTGACATCTTGCCATCCGGATCATCGGTTAGGTAGGGATGAGCTATGTAGCTCGAGGAAGTGCAGACCTAAGTGTTTTGGTAGCACTTTCGGTCTGCACGGAGCTAGGTGACTACGGGTACTGGACGGTAGTCCTGCAGGGTAGTGGGTGGGTGGTTGAATTATCGTCATGTCTCTTCTGTGGGTTGTCTTCATCGGCGGTGGTATGGTTCTCATATTCACCCGCTATCTCACTGAGCGAATGGAAAGTTTACTCAGATGGCCAGTAGAGGCGCTCGGATTTTCCTAGCAAATCTAGTTACGCAAATAGTAATGTTATTCATTGGTTACGGATATATTGGTAGACAAAAATTGCTGTCATTCAAAATAACATAAGAATAGATCTAATGATTTCATCTAAATTGACTACTTGGAAAGTTTATATAACCCGATTATTATCAAAACGTGTGGAGTTGTCGAGCATGAAGGTTTCTTGTATGTTATTTCCCCAAACTTGCCTCAAGTTTAAATTTGTATTGGAATGTTTAATTTTACTTTCTTGATTGACATATTAACAAGCTTATCAATGCAAAAAATCAGTTTTCAAAAAAAAAAATTAAAAGTCAATTTTTTAGAAAACGTCCAAGGGAATGATTTCAGATTTTACGGGAATTGTTTCAGGACAGATAAAGCTACCATTTCCCGTAGAAATTGAGAGAGTGCATGCATATTTCATTTAAAGGTGGTTCTAGCCTACTGTGAGTAATTAGTAGAATTGGAATATGTATTTTGTTTTGCTTTTAATCGCATTTACAATGCCCCTATCGGTTGTGCTATAGGAAACTATTTGTTATCGACGTCAAATATAATGTATATACAATTATAACTATTAGTACAGTAAAATTAAAAGTTGACCCGGAACAAATTTGTAACAAGCTGATTTCTTAGGGATTGTATTCTATGGCTATCCAGGAGCCTCTGACTGAATATCTGCAGTGCAGAAATTTAAAAAAAAATGCGCCACCATATTGAAATTAGGCACTTTTTTTCCTTTAATCGGTAATAGCCCACATGGGTGACACTTTAGGCAAAAAGTAAAGAGGCAAAATTTTGAGAGAAAGAGCTAAGTTTAAATGTGATATAAAGTAGAGAAAAAATATTAGGAATATTTGTTGCAATCGGTTAAATATTAGCAAAGTTACGGTTGGCAAATTGACAGATTTGTATAAGAAAAAATTACTTTTTGTATTTTAATACCATAAAATGCAACAAAAGGCAACAACAATTATTATTGGCAATACTAATTAAATATGGTTTATTTTAGAAATTGCACTTTTGAATGTCAAGTAGGCACGTTGTATAAAATATTGACTTTTTTAATAAATAAGACATACATACACAAAACTGATTTAAGGCCTCGTTACACGGCCAGTTCAGTTATCAGTTCCATTTTCGTTTCAGTTAAATGATTTCTTGAAATGACATATAGGTTGTATTTACACGATTCATGTAAGTTATCATTTCTGTTAGGTGAAATACGGATGAGGAAACATTGCTGGTTTTTTCTCTCCTATTTGCGCTCGAGAAAACAAGGGAAAAAGAGTTCAAAATGGAGTAAACAATGGTACCTACGAAGGCAATATTAATTTGTTACACGAACTTCATTTTGACCCAAGGGATTGGTCAAACTACTTGAGAATGAGTGAAGAAACTTATATGGAACTATTAAAGTTAGTTACTATATTAAGAAACAGGATACGAAGTATTTCATTTTCGTGGAGAAACTCTAACAAGCTATAGTACTACAACGAAGGAGTAAAGAGTTCGCGTGTTCCAGCACCACTTCGCTCTGCTGCTTTAACTTTTCTATATTTCTTATTGAACGCCAATCTTAAAGTATTTATTTTTGACAAAACAGATTTTTTTGTAGCTTTTAACTAAAATTCTTTATATTTTTTTAATAAAATGTTTAATCCTGATCTCTTCTTACTGCATTATGATACATGACACC
Source organism: Rutpela maculata (assembly GCA_936432065.2). NCBI lineage: Eukaryota > Metazoa > Arthropoda > Insecta > Coleoptera > Cerambycidae > Rutpela > Rutpela maculata. The sequence continues at coordinate 87,614,037 of OW386293.2, forward strand.
ACTTTTCTTCCATAGACATGGAAAACTTCGGTACAAATCAATAAAATCGTGATCCTTGGACATGTTTACACTTTGCTCTGTGACGCGAAAATGTAGCCTGATTTGAAACGTCTGTTTATACGATCATTTAAACTGAATATTGTTCGTTAACTGATGGCCAGGCCATCGAGCTAGGTTTCCGTTTCAGTTCTAATTTAACCGTTCCGTTTCAGTTCAGTTTAACATTTACACATCAGTTTTCTTTATTATTAAACTGAAACGGAAAGGGAACTGATAACTGAACTGGCCGTGTAACAAGGCCTTTTTAATAGCGTGCTACAATCAGTTTATGAAATAATCGAAGAAAGTCATTTGTCACATCGATAGGTTATATAACAAATACCATTGTTATTAATAATTAAAGTAATACATTGGTAAAATAAAATCCATTCTAAAATCAAAAGACGTAACAAACACAATAACAGGAAGTAACACCTCTGACGCATTACTATCCAATGCAATTTACACAGCTGGTACTGCACTTAAGGTTATATTTTTTACATGTACAAAACTGTTTGCAATTTTTCCTGCAACCACAGAATAAAATTTTTAAAATGACTTAGGGGCCCATTTACGTACTGTTTTTATTGGTTCTAGATAATCGCCGTTTTTACAACCCCAATTTTCTGGATTAAGATTGTCGCCTAACCAGACTTGAATTTGCCAATACGCTCTATAAATATGATATTTAGTGACATCGGATTTTGGCTGAAGAACTGCTAAATCGAAGTGTTGGAAAATATTTTGCCTAGCAGAAATCTGATTGTACCTAACGAACCTGTAATCATTAAAACTATTTTTTTTACTGCCATGCTTAAAATTCGTTTTGAGATATCTGCACTATTTCTTTGTTAATATTAATTTCTTTCTGAAATGCATGTTCAGCTTTTCTTTGATGTTCTGTAAATTTAACTGAAGTGCTTTCATTTGAATGGCCATCGAGAATAATATTACAATTTAAATCATAATGATAACGAACAAATGAAACATACTGATGAACAATATCTTTATATTGAGCCGGGCGTTGCCACAAAACTTTTCTAAGAAAAAAAAACATCTATTACTTATTGTTTAGCACCTTCAAGCAAAGTTGGACTTGATGTAAGTTTTTTGTCAAAATAAGAAAAAAGACATGATTTTGTTGTTTTTCGAAACGAAATGTCGTCAAGTAAACTAACCGGTATGTGATTTAATTCATGTTTAAAACACTCCTTTGATCTCGAACAACACAAGTAATCCTATTGAAAAGGTGTATAGGATTAACGACTCCTGATGCTTTTTTTATATAATAACTATTATTCTATTTGTAAATGCTATTGATTTTACTCTATCGTTCTTCTTTAGTTTTAAGTTCCCAAGTGAAGTTTAATATAATAACATTAGCTTCTTATTGCTGGGGATGTTTGGTAAACTGGTTGTAAAGAACGCGATCAATCAGTTTTGTAGGTGCATGTACCGTCAATGTCTTACAAATGTCAATATTTCATACTACCTGTCAACTTGACATTTAGAAATTTATCTATAATAAGCCATGTTTAATTAGTATTACCAACAAAAGTTTTTGATGACTATTGTTACATTCTTACCGTGTTAAAATACAAAAAATACCCTTTTTTTATAAGAATCTGTTATTTTGACAATCATAACTTTGTTAATATTTACCTATTTATACCATATTGAAGCTTAGCTCTTTCTCTCAAAATTTTGCCTCTTTACTTTTTCCTAAAGTGTCCTTGTGAGCTATTACCGATTAAAGGAAAAAAGTGCCTAATTTCAACATGGCGGCGCATTTTTTCTTTATTTCTGCACGGCGTTTTTTTGGGATTTTCATTTAGAGGCTCCTGAATAACCATAAAATGCAACCCCGAAGAAATTAGCTTGTTACAAATTTGTTCCGGGTTTGTTCCAAATTTAATTCTATTTGACTGAAGTAGGTATATGCATATTTTTAATATATGTTTTAATAAAAAGTTGCACATTATACAGATTGTCTTGAAATGCTGCAAAAACAAGGGTAGAACATATATGAAAATATCAAATCGCATTTCGGCATGTCCACATTGTCCACGGTTTCTTTAGTAACTATTTGTATACTGCGCATTCTCTCTTAACTACGAGAAAGTAATAGCTCGGGAGACAGCGACAAAAATTGTAGGCCCATTCATTAACATTATTTTCAACATTACTTCACTGTTTCTTTGCCATAAATAGTTAAAATGGTTGTATGCCAGGGTATGCACGGTACAAGACTCGACAAAAAAAATAGTGTCGTTAACTGAAATCATTAAGGATAGGATTTTGCAGAGTGAGAGGGAAATATGCGTTTATTTTCGGTTTATTATAAATAATTAAAAAACCAAACATAGTATAATCTTTAAAATTGTTTTAAATAATTGATACTATTCTAACGAATACAACTATATATATATTTTTTGTAAATTTCTGTTGTACATGAATATCGTAGTTTTTCAATAAAAATAGCTCCTAATTTCATTATTAAAGTATGGCATTTAACTATATACAAAGTTTATGATAAAAACTGTATATGGTTGTATTCCTTAGAGCAATGGGAAGTATCAGAAACTATTAATTAATATTATATAAAGGTTATACCATTCATGATTTTTAAAATATTTATAATAAACTGAAAATAAACGCATATTTCCCTCAGACTCTGCAAAATCCTACCCTTAACGTTGAATCTTTTCTTATGAATTTGGTCATTACGCATATTTTTTTATTTTAAACTATGAAATTTCGTAAAAAATAATACACCCATTTTTTTTCATATAACATCGTTTGATATAAGAAAAACAATAATACAGTTTTCCCACGCTGCTCGTGACTTAGCTGATCCCAAGCCTTCTCACTGGTTGCCGTTTGTCACAGATAAACTAGAGATTGTAATTGCTCAATTACCTAATTGTACTCAGTCGATAAATTCTAGAGACGGCTTTTGCTTGTACGTAGCAATAGTAATAAAACGCACCTAAACATCACATATTTGCAAACAATAGAAAAAGAAAGAAATTATGAAATATGAAGTACCTTCAAAAGCGAATCAACTGTCGCCCATTAGATAGATCTAAAGGTTATATAATTATAATAATAATTAAAATTATTATTGGAATAAGAAATCGAAAGTTTTCCAGAAATGCCATAAAATTAATTCCCAATGATTCGCTATTTTGCACTTACAACCGCACAAACAAAGATCAGAATACACATAAACTAAACCGATTGACATAGGTCACGTGCGCGTGACGTCACAGATCTCAGACGTTAGGAAAAACCAACCTAAATTTCTAAGGGCGAGTTGTACCAACTTAGTTCAAGTTAAGTTCAGCTTGATCCAAGATCATAATCCATAGTTACGATTGTTGTAGCAATCGTAGCCTTGGCTTTTGATCGCGGATCAAGCTGAACTTGGCTCAAATTTACTTCGTACATCTCGCTCTAAGCAATCAAATAGCGACTGATTGAACTTTTCGTAAATATTAATGATTTTGTGTACATTATCTGATGCAAACAACAACATGCTCAAGTTTTTAATGTATTATTAATTGGGGGCGTGTGATCCGAAACAATTCCACTTTTTATGAAGTAACCTCACATTACAACCAGAAGATGTTAAGTGTTAAAACACTCCAAGTGATTGCAAGCAATGAGAATGACTTTGCATGGGTGTTCCAAGCATTTTATTAGTGAAGAGCTGTTGCATGTTAATGCAATAAAAATTGGATTTTTACACGGGCTTATGTTATAGAATAAACGGTCGAATTACAAAACCATGATGATCCATCCAGTTGGGCATCCTTTCCTATGGGATATAAAATTTAAAACCCAAATGTGAAACTGAAAGTGCTTATGATAATAATAACTGCTTTTAAAACAAGCAATAAATAACACAGGCACACAAAAAAAAATAAATGTCGATTGCTAGAAGGCAGACCTATGTATTCCCATGCATGTTGACCCTCTGAACACGAATCCGATGTCCGTTGTGCCGGATTGGCTTTTGCATTTTTGATAACTCTAAAAAACACCCTAAGCCTGCTCGAAAAATCTTAAACAAGTAAATAAAAAGCTTAAATGAGCAGACCACCATTTTCGTACGTATTTTGGGGCGCTGAGACCAAATCTTAAGTCAGAATTGGCTAATCAGTTAGGAATTTTTACAAAACCTCAAAAAACACCTAAAAATGCCCGAAAAATCCCAAACAAGTAAATAAAAAGCTTACATGGACTGATCACTATATCTATACGTAATCTGGAGCACGGAAACCGAATCCAAGGTCAGAATTTATGCGCGACGATCAAATATCTTGTAAAATCCCTATTTAGGATGAAAGCGTACCCAAAAATTACTGAATCATAGCCCGAAATTAACTTGCCCTAGACAATATCTGAACATATAATTTCCGATGTATTTTCACGAGCTGAACACAATACCGTAGTCAGAATTAAAGCACAATCTGCAAAATTTATAGAGAAATATCATTTCAACATATATTCTCATCAACTATAAATAGTAAGCGGAAACGGGTTACTTTTAAATTTTCAAGTATCTAAAGGAAAATTTTACTCAACAGTGACATTTTTAGGAAAACAAATTCGGACAAAGTTTGCTCTGTTGAGAGAGGAATAACATTTGGTCTTAACATTTACCTACACGCTTCCTTGATGATTTTTTACTTTTTTTTCTTAGAGCTGTTCAGAATTGTATAGTTTTCTTTGCTGTGTTTGATTGTCATATGCCATTTGTTCCTTTTTCTACTACTGTTAATCTAGCCGAATTAGACATAATAAAAAATGTTGCGTCCACTGGACTTTTTTTGTGGAAGTTGTTTAAGAAAGCATAATAATAAGCAAGCAGAGAAAACTACACCCTGCTACACCATGTGCGTCCCCTATTTTTAGGGGTTGAAACTTATGTGCCCATATCTTTTTCCCTATTCCCCGTACGGTTCTTTACCAAGTTACACTTTTTGAAGATTCATCCCTCCTCTACATAATATATATATATATATTACACATGTGCCGTAGGACAAACGGTTTTGGCTGTACGAGGCCGGAAAGGTCGCGCTGTCCGAATTTTGGGGTCTTCTGTACAGGACAAACGGCTATTATTTCCAATCTAGAATACTACACATACTAATGCCCTTATGGAGGGATGATGATTTCTGAAAAGACTTTCATCGAATACCGCGCGGTTTCCATGATATGGAATGTTGAAATTTTGAAAACCACATTTAAAAAAAAAAGTGAACCTACTTTTTTTCGCTCATTATTTTTTTTCATGTATGTAAGACCCTAATATAAGAACATTTACGTTGGCTTCATTTTAATACATTCATTGGTTTAGGAGCTAGACAACAAAATATGCCAAAAATGGCTATTTTGGTATTGTTGCATTAAAAAAACCAAAACCAGTATAATCCTGGTAAATGTTTTTGTTTATCCTAAAAGTCCAATTCATTGCGCATAGAAAATGTGTCTTTGTATTTATATAGGATCAACCTTATTGTGTAATAACGATTTGTCATGTCTTCTCTTCTCCTTTTTCACAAGTTTTTTATTTGCGGCCTTATGGTTCATAGTAAGGCAGAAAGAATATACACGTGGACAGAGCACATAATGGGGTGTTAAAATGGGTATCTTGTTAAAATGCGATAGGACGTACCGTTTTCCAGTAAAACGCACTTGTTTGCAAAAAATTGCTTCAGATCACTTTTCATCGACTGACTAGTAAATATTTACCGCTGACTACGAAAAAATACAACTTGCTTTTTCTGTTTATGAGGGACATTGCTGATGAAAAAATTAAGAGACTCGGATGGAATAGGAGGTTCTCACCCCCCTATTTAAGGATTCACACTTGTCTCGAATCATCGGGAGACGCAGACGTAGCTGACCCGCTTGCCTTGTAGTCTAAGATTCGGCATAAGAAAGTAATACCCTCATCTGTTATTCAGATAAGAAATAGTTTATATGAAAGATAACATGTAGGTTAATAGATCGCGACTAGGTTGCCTAGCCATATCTTGACCCGATGGTATTTAATTTGGAAATTGTTTTTAGGCGAAATCGAAACTTTGTCTTTAAACGTATATAGCAGCCAAACCATTAATCCTACAGGAATTTTTCAAGGAAGCAAATTCATCATCATTTTATAATATTTCTAATAGATTGCAACCAGTTTTTCCTAGAACCAACGTTTATCTAGATATTTGCAAGAGATGAGAAAAAACACGTTTCCTTATTTTTTTGTCGTAGAGCAAAAAATAAAAGATAGCTCGACTGTTGTAACGGGTTTTTGAAGTAAAATTCTACACATCTGTATCCCTTACTCTTTGCGAATTTGCATTAACAAAGGCTTTTTTTAAACATATCTGACTGGATCGGGACAGGTGCAGGTCGATTTAGAATTAAATTCTACGTCTGTTAGGTTACCTTTCGCTGTTGTATTATTTATAATTGATTAGTTATTAACAGGGGAAGGTCGACTATCTCTTTTTTTGCAACGGAAAGAGATGGGCGAAAGACACTCTTTTAACACGAAATCGCGATCGAGAAACGTCAAACGAAAAATGCCAAAAATGTCAACACTGACATTCGATTGCGGTGAGCAAGGCTATTAAGTAAGCGAGGTTGACTGTGGAGACATTTACGTCAGCGATTCGACTGCCTCAGCTTATGAAAAACCGCTGCCCAAGGAATCACTACTTCCACATCCGGATTTTCTATCCAAGTCACACAACGAAAAAATTTTGTATCTGGAAATAATTGTTTATGGAACTTTAATAATATAATATTTGAAATCCTCTACCCCAAAAACCCATAAAACGATACCCCACATCGGTAGTGGGGTGGGAGTGGTGACAGGGGGTGGGAGTGGGGGGTTGGATAAAGTAAAAAAATATTTTGAGGTTTCTGGTTCTTGTACACACACTAAATCACATTTTTTTTTCATCCCCTTTAATAATGGGGTGGGGGTGGTAATGGGGGTGGCTAATGCCAAAATTTTTTTGGGACCTTAGCTTCACTTGTCTATACTAAATATCAATTTTATGAACTCTTACCTGCTTGATTTACCTAGTAATTTACCCCAATTTACCCCCCAACCCTTCGACGGAACAAGATGAAAATATAATCTAGTCCTAGATCTCGTTAAAGTACATATGTCTACCAAATTTCAAGTCAATATCTCAAACGGTTCCAGAGTAAACGTGCGCACAAAAAAAGTTACAGACCGACAGGCAGAAATTTTTTTTTCGCTCAAACTTGAAATCTCGACGTTTCATGACATTCTAAGCCTATTTGAATAATAAAAATTTTTAAAAATTTTTTTGTCGTTACTATACTTCCACTGGATGTGGAAGTAAAATAGATTTTAAAGCAGTATATTTCTGGAACTACATATCGTATCGAGCTCAAATTTTCAGTGTAATAATTATTTGATGATTACTTCGCACAATTGTAATAAAACGTCCAATATTAAATGTGACTAAATGACCCCATTGCACGGTGAAATTCGAAAATTCGGCCGGCACGAAAGAATCAAAAGTGACATTTTGTGACATTTCAGAAAATCGATATCTCTTTTAGCAACATGTTATTAATTTTTTACGCATTTTTGCAGGACTTATAGATTGGTAGAATTGCACCTTCATCATTGATACTGTCTAAGCTATCATGGGAAAAAAATCTAGCTTTATGCCGGGTTTATACGTGCATAGATTTAGTGGCGCCAGTAGATGTTGGCACGAAAAAGTAAAAAAATATTGCACGTATAAACAGTTACTGGCGAGCATGCATCAAAGCATGCAAGGTCAAGACTTGCTCGCCAGTTCTCGCCAGTAATTGTTTATACGTGTAATATTTTTTTACTGGCGTGCCAATATCTACTAGCGCCACTAAATCTATGCAAGTATAAACTCCCTATTATACAAATGATTTCACGAAAACTTTAGCTATAAATTCACTTTGAGTTAGATAAATTATAAATATTACTTATTTCATAGACAGATTTTAATATAGGATTTAATTACTTCCACATCCAGTGGAAGTATAGTAACGACAAAAATTTTTTTAAAAATTTGTGTTGTTCAAATAGGCTTAGAATATCATGAAACCTCCAGATTTCTAGTTTGAGCTGTCTGTCGGTCTGTAACTTTTTTTGTGCGCACGTTTACTCTGGAACCGATTGAGATATTGACTTGAAATTTGGTACACATATGTACTTTAACGAGATCTAGAACTAGATTATATTTTCATCTTGTTCCGTCGAAGGGTTGGGGGTAAATTGGGGTAAATTTGGAGTAAATAGGTAAATCAAGCAGGTAAGAGTTTATAAAATTGATATTTAGTATAGACAAGAAAAGCTAAGGTCTTAAAAAAAATTTGGGCACTAGCCACCCCCACCCCATTATTAAAGGGGATGAAAAAAAAATGTGATTTAGTGTGTGTACAAGAACCAGAAACCTCAAAATATTTTTTTACTTTATCCACCCGCCACTCCCACCACCTGTCACTACCCCCACCCCACTACCGATGTGGTGTATCGTTTTATGGGTTTTTTGGGTAGAGGATTTTAAATATTATATTATTAAAGTTCCATAAACAATTATTTCCAGATACAAAATTTTTTCGTTGTGTGACTTGGATAGAAAATCCGGATGTGGAAGTAGTGATTCCTGGGGCAGCAATTTTTTTGTTACAATATAAACCTTTCTTTATATTTCTTGTAAGTTTTTTTTCGATTCTTCTTAGGAGTAACAATGGAACTAGATAATAAACAATTTCTTTAGTAGTTATATTTTGTTTTATTTTTAGTTAGATGCATGTATGTAAAATTTCAGCTGCTGACAAGAGTAGTAGGAGTAATAAACAAACATAATAAATAGTAAATATTTAACAAAATACAAGTCATAGTTAATAATTGACCTACATGAAATAATAAAATATATATTAGACATATTATACAACAAAAAGGTATTACAAAAAATGTTCTGACAGAAATTACAGTGGACTGTATAGTCCAATCTACAGAAATATCATAGACCGGGGTTAACCACTGGAAGAAATTGTGTACATATTATTCATCTTATTACATACTACAAATAGTTTACTGATCCATTGTTTAATTTATATGGTGTATTTTTTACAAAATTTGCACCGATTATAGCCATGTTTACTGCTAAAAAGCTAAAAGGAAAAACAAGTTTTGTGTAGGTCAATAACACAATCACAATGAATACTAAGGAATCATCTGAATCTGCAATGTAATAGTCCAAGGAGTCAATGGTTTTTATTGATGGTACTGAGAGTTCATAAACTGAAAAATTAATTTTTACGTTAGCAATTATTTATAAAGCAATTAAGTATAAGCACATATGAAAATAATTATTGATCATTAATAACTAATTCTTACCTTTGCAACAATCTTTTTATCCTGTAAATTTCTTGCAGGGTACTTCTTTCACCCAAACACAAATAGCTTCAAGACTTTTGAATGCATTGCACTCATCCTTTTGTTTATGTACTTCTCACAAAAACCAAGTAATTCAGAATATCTCCATGTGTAATACTTGGAAACATCAATATTTTTGAAATTTTTCTCAAAATATAAGGATTTAATTCGATAGCAGCACATTTTTCCGTATACCTAACCTCTAGATCATGAGATAATTCTACAAAATACGAACTAACTGTTATCCTGGCGAGGAATGTTGTTGATATAACAGAATTAAGAATAGTAAATCTGTGACGTCAGCGCATGCAACCAATTTTTACTTGAATTTCTATTATTTTAAATTCAATTTAACCGCTGTCTTATCTACAGTGGCAATAAGGTCGAGAGAATTGACATGATGTAGAGTGGAAGAGAAACATCATACTATTTCTACCCATTTGTCATACTTGCTTGAAAATATTTATGCGGTGGCACATCTTTTTTTTTTTTTTTTAATCGCCTTGTTTATATTAATGTCCTGGCGGAGTTTAGCCGTAGGCTATTCTACCACTCAACCAGGACAACGCACACACATAGACAACATCACAACACCCATTCCCTGCGACATTGCCATCTGCCGCAGCTGAGACTCGAACTCAGGAGAGGAGAGCGACTAGACCGTGTTGTCTCTCACACAACCACAGTCTAGTCCACTGCTACCGTCTCGACAACACGAGAAAAACGCCACTACACATCCATACCCTAGCCAGGATTCGAACCTGGGACCCCTGGTCGCAAGCCTAACACCTTAAGCACTGCGCCACCGAGCCGGTGCCATCCTCGGTGTTGACAAATAAACATCCCGCCATTAACTCATGCACGAAGTTTGAAAATAAGAGTACATACGTTATCACGCGAGAATTTAAATTTCAAACGTAAAAATAAAACTTAAACCTAAAACTTTGGCGCTGTATTAATTTACTAGAACCTCTAAGCTGTTTACCACATATTAGAATATCACGATTTAGATGCGCGGGATGACCCTATTATGGACATCATAAAATGCTCGAAAAAGATCGGTTTGTCATAATACTGTCGGGAAAAAATGCATCTGCCATTTTAACAAGTATGTCAAAGAAACGAAATAGTTTGCCTTAAATCATTAATATTGAAGTTTCTTGTATTAATACTTTATAGTATAAAATGTAAGCGAAACGTACTCTGACAGAGTCTTCCAGCAACATTATTTTTTACATAGTTGAGCATTGTCCAGCTAATCGCATGGCAGAGTTGCCATTCACCAAGTAAGAGGACATATACATTATATAATACGAAAAACAAAAACAGGTTTACAAAATTAATGAAATGAGTCAATCAAAACTGTCGCTCGCACCTGGTCTATAAACAAATAGAAATTTGATTGATTTAAACACATATAAAAGAATACGAAATGTATACCTGGCTATTGCAGGTATATTGTAGGCAGTTCCAATTAACGTGTGGTCAATTGCTACTGCAGTAGTAAGAATCAACCCCCAAGGTGAAATGGTCTCTTTAATGACCTGTAATAAAGCAGGGAAATTTTGTCCATCTTGTGGTAAACCACCTCGTGATGTTGGATACTCCCAGTCCAGATCTATACCATCAAATCCATAGTATACTAAGAATCTCAGAACGTTGTCTGCGAAAGATTTTCTGCTCTCCGCTGAAGATGCCATCTAAAACAGTGATTAGTATCTTAATGAAATAAGCAGCACAGCATTTTCTACATTACTTTATTTAAATTTAGTACAGGAAAAGATTGAAAAAGATGAATGTATGATCGAAAAAAAATTGTGTAAACTTTAAACTTTGGTTATAAGTTTAAAATAAATAATAATTGTTGAAAAAGGGGTATTTTGAATTATAAAAAAAAACGGTTTTTGCCTATTTTCTCGTGAAATATGGCACAATACCTCGTTAACATCGTGAGCAACTACCTCGAAGAAAGATCATTGGAGATCGAAAGAGGGAAAGTTCTCAAAGTCACAGCTGGAGTACAGCAGGGTTCGGTACTTGGTCCGACATTATGAAACAACTTATATGACGACGTTCTGTAAGAAAAAATTCCTAAGGAGACCTGGGTTGTAGGATTTGTCGACGACATTGCTCTAGTGCTAGCAGCAGACAGAGCAGAAGGACTAGTCTCCAGGGCAGATGACGCTTTGGAGATCATAGGCACTTGAATGAAATGTCATTACTTAGAGCTCGCCCCCAGAAAAAACAGAGGCAGTTATCCTAAAAGGGAAAAGGGAAAGAAGACATATCATCTTTCAACTGAGAGAATAATAATCGACGACAAGGGGACATTCGGTGAACACATCAAGCATACGATCAAGAAAGTAGATGCAAATATAGCATCGCTTTCGAGAATTATGTCCAATATAAAAAGACCTGGCAGCAAAAAGTGGGAGGTTTTATATAACGTGACACAGTTAGTACTAACGTATGGAGCTCCGATATGGCACGCGTCTATAGGGAGAAGACGGCATAGATAAATGCTAATAAGCACCCAATGGAAAACCCTGTTAATGGTCATAAGCGCACGATATCTGCGAGCGCAACTCAAGTAATGGCAATAGATGAAAGGAGAAGACTCTATGAAAGAGAAGACGGGGTACGCTACAAGCCCAGAAAGTAGAGAGAGTGACCAGTCTGGAGAGATGGCATATGCGATGGAGCGACATGCTGGAAGTAGCTCAGTGAACCAAAGTTCTCATACCCGACGTGAAGAAATGGGTCAAGTGCCGACATAGACATACGGACTATTTTATGACTCAAGTTTTGACTGAACAAGGTCTATACACACAGGATAGGTAAAGCAGAAGAGGGAATATGTGAATACTGCGAACGCAGGGACACAGAAGTACATACAATGTTCGAATGCATTAGATGGGAAGCCGAAAGACAGAGAGTAAATTTGGAAGTAGAAATAGTACTAAGCAAGAACAACATCATCGAAGAAATGATAGAGAATAGTGAACAATGGAGCCCGATAGAAAAGTACATCAGAAAAGTGATGCAATCAAAAGAACAGGAAGCGAGAGACATGCAAAGGAGATAGTTATGTCAGAATCTTGCGCATCCAGATGTATACTGCAAAGCGATTCCGGGGTGTGAGAGTGAAGAGGTGGAAATCCTACACTACCACGGTTGTCTTTGAAAGATTTCCTCCCACCGGAAAAAAAATATATCCACTGATTTCCTATCATAATATAGTCAATCTGATTCCAAAATCTACCGCTAGGTGACAGCCAAGTGTATTGACATGTAATAAAAACTGAAATATAAGAAAGCTATCTTCATATTACTCGATGTTAGAATTAACACTTTATGTATATGATGACGGGGATATTAGTAAATTTACAAAGGTATAATTGGGTTTATGAAAAGACGGAAAATTAGATATAATCTAAATTAAAAAGTATAAAAGATTTACAAGAGATCATTCAACATATTCTTCTGGAACTTCAATAGAGTGAATAAGATGGCATTAATATTTGTGATTTCGGTTGCATGTCGGTGAGAGGAATTGACAAATTTATTAATATTATGATATTAAAGACACGGAATCATCGCTACTTGTGTCGATACGACCATCTAAAACTGATGAATGCATATTTTCTATCGTTCATAGCTAGTTAAAACAGATCAAAATATGTTGGAAATCTACAGAAAATTTAGCGCGTTTTATCACCAAATATCGATGATAAACATTTTTCCCACAAAGTGGAAAATGTACAACACAACCTGTCGAAGAACACTTTTAGCAATTTTAATAGTCGAGCTATTTTGAATGATAATTTGCCAAACGACAGGTTGTGTTGTACATTTTCTGTCTAAGAATACGTTTGGCAAATTATCATTCAAAATGGCTCGACTTCTAAAATTGGATGATCCAGATTTAACACTGGAAATAATTTTCATCGTTTATCAGCTAATTTACCTGCAAATATGGGTGCTGAGATTCTAAACACAAAATGTAATGGGGGATGGAAATCCATTTTTTTGGCAAAATCTTGTTTGGATTTTGCAGAAAATAAAATGAAAATTGTTTGACAAATTCTTAATGACAGATCGAATTAGTTTTATGAATGAAACTAAATTAGTTTTAGTAAGTTTTAGTTAGTTTTAGTTTCGGCAGAAAGTAAACAAATATCTGTGAAAAATAAAAAAACAGAATGCGAACAAGGAAATAAATGAAAAATGAAAAACTGAAAAAAATGCAATAATTGTGCTGTCAATGCTGAAACAATAAAGTTAAAAAAAAATTTTTGCTATAATATTTTTCTTTTTGTCGCTTTAACTTCTAGAGTGGTAAAGTACTAGTTTGCGCCCGCTTTTTAGAACTGTAAAGCATACATCATAGCGTGACCCTACATGAATATGCAAATAATTGTGGTTTATAAATTTATGATAATATATTTTTTATCTTTTCAGTGAACAGATTACAAAATAAACAACAAAAAAAAAATACATTCGTTTGTGGAATATTTAATGCATATAAATTCTGAAACGTATACTTACCACTGAGTATTTAACTGAACCCTCATTCCATCCTCCTATTGCTAGAGTCGTTCTCAAGCAAGGGTTGTTTTCCTTTAACGCCGTGAAGTTTGAAAATCCCTCTAAAACAGTGCATTGTGCTAAGTTACTATGCTTATAACTTTTCTAATAAGCGTTTTATACTTAATTCGATATCAGCCCAGGTATCCAAACTTTGTATCTCAGAATTTATGCTCAGTCCAACGAAGGTGTAAACAATGTTAGTGCAAAGGCTGGGATCTATGTTTTCAGTAGTATAGAGACCAATATCTTTCCGATAAACTGACCAGCTGCCCCAGTAGCATACAACTTCGACGTCTCTTTCTAAAATTAATAAATTATGCATACGTAGTAAAATCAGACATATACCGTAACCTATTATTATTCCAGAAATTATTGTATTAATTCTAATAGTTTCTTAAACGTGAAAACCAAGTTACTAGGAAAACGATTGGAACTGGATTTTTATGAAATATTATGTTAAAAGTGTTCGAATTGGAATAATTTTGGTTATCTTGGCTTGAAAATATTTATATTAGAGGTTTTCAACGTCGTTAGATACGAATCTATTAGTCGGGGAGCCCACGCTAGCTGTATGTGCACCCCATTCAATATTTTGATAGGAGTTACCATTTTCTAGATAAATGAGTCCAAAATTAAGAAAACATATAAATTCGTATATCGGTAAATCATTCAGAGGAAATAACTTTGACAATTATTGTAAGGCGTATCATATAACTTTATATTATTAACATAACAAAAAATAAAATGAACAGATAGAAATTAATAATAATAATGATAATAATAATAATAACATGAGTACATGAGTACACTCAAGCTGTCGGAATTGAGTTCGGCTTGGACAAATGTGCACTGGTTGACCTCAAGAAAGGACGATGCGGTGACTACGGAGAGGACGCGCAGCTTGTAGATGGAAGCATCTTGCACCACCTAGATGCCGGAGAGATGTACAAGTACTTGGGTGTTGAGCAACGCTCCACCCAAGAAGTGTCAACAGTGAAAAATGCTTTCCGCGGCAAGTACCAGCACCTTCTCCGGCAGATTTGGTCTTCTGAACTGTCGGGGAAGAATAAGGTGTCTGCAACTAATATGCTTGCCGTTCCAATCCTCCTACACACCTTTGGGGTAGTGAAATGGATACAAGGCGAGCTGCGCCAACTCGATGTAGGAACCCGAAAGATGATGCATCTCAACAGAAGCTTTCATCCAAAATCGTCCGTTCCACGGTTATATCTCTCACGACACCAGGGAGGCCGTAGACTCTTGAGTTTGGAGTATTTACATAGCAGGTTGGCTCTGGATGGAGCTTACAAGATCATCAAGAGTTCGGATACCCTTCTCTGCATGGTTAGCGACCATGAAAATGCAGGGATAGGAGCGTTCTTATTTAAAGCAACACAAAGAGCAGCCGCTGTTTTCCCGGAAAAAAATAGTCAAGTGTACGTTATAACTCGAAGCGAAGTACATGCATGCTCGCGCTTGAATACGCATGACTGTGACACCGACGCATTGAATCACATGCCACTAAATCAGAATTTGATCAATCTATTTGAGATTTGGTTCATTTAAAAGATGTAAATTGTAGCTTTTTGATGCTTTTTTGTTTTAAACAAAACAAGCAAAGGATGGGTAGGAAAAATATACTTATATATATTATCACGCCCGAACAAAATCGTCGCAATAAAAAATATAGAAAAAAAAATAAAAGCTTCAAAAAAATTCTTTCTTCATTGAGAACTGTTAAAAAGTATGTACACTTCATGATTATTATGGTTTATTAAGTTGTAGTAACGTGGATTCAAAAAAAAGTACACCTCAAATCATTTTAATTTAATTGCTTGATGATTTTCTTGATAAATATATATATATTGGAGGCTGTAACTTGCCGAGAAATTGTCCCATTGGAAAAAATAAAATATCACTATTTCGGGAAAAATGTATACTTTTCAAATGTTCAAACACAAATTCGTTTATTTTTATGCATTTTTTCGAAAATATAATTAATCATATCATGATAAGAAATTGCGATTGTCACGATCTTATAACTACTATGAAAATAATAATAATAATAATAATAATAATATGTCTTTATTGGGATGAAAGATACATAAGTGAAAAATACAAATTAGAGAAGGATGGCGGTATTCATATCTTTGATTGTTTTGAATATAAATTTGGAACTTTTCCAATACATTAACAAAGGTATAAGGAACTCAATGGATATAGCTGAAATATGGATAGGTGTATCTGTCATAAATACAATACAGTAAAGTCACGTAAAAATTCATGCGAGCGATTCAGAGGCTATGTGTGGTGTCTGTGTATGCGTTCATAATTATATGTTTTCCCTACAGACTCACTATTTATCCTCTTAGTCACTAAGAAAAATGTTAAAAATGTGTAATCAGAAAGAGAAAGCTTTATTTGACTTGTCAGAACTGCTAAGAATTTTTAGAGGTTCTGTAGTATGCATTTAACCATGTGCTTGGCCGAACAGAGTGACAAAGTTACTTCACTATTTTTTTCCGGGAAAACCGTGGCTTTAGCGATAAATTTTATTAGAACATTTTTTGTTTAGAAATACTCGGTCTACCCACCTGTATTTTTGTTTTTTTTTCTAGCCAGACTTAATTTAAAAATTTTGAAAAAATTAATAAAAAAATTTTTTTTTTCGCTTTTTTTTATGTTCTGCATCCGAGCGGAATGTAGACTTTTCAGGATATTATTCTATACACATTCACGAACTCATTAAAAAATATATTATTCAGTTTGCAACATTTTGTGTTTCACTATAAAATGATCTGTCGTCTGGATTAAAGGAAATATCATTGCATATATTTTATCGCACATTAATGATTTTTCCTTATTGAACAACATGCTATCTTGTCATATGTACGTCATTTCTAACCTTTCTTTTTTAAAGCTCATTTTTCTTTTATTATTGATACTTTGATAAGTTGGTTTCTTCGTTGTAGGTGGGAGAATATGTAGCGTATTCACTTACATATTAAGTATCGTCATGGATATGATAAAAAACAATAACAAAAATTATATTATTAATTTCTATTTTTACATGAATGTGCATATTTGAAATTAATCTTTTAAATTAAATTCTAAATTTATTATTATAGTAAATATTACTATACCATCTCAACGATTAGACCAGCAGAAATAGGAAAAAAAAACGGCAGTAAATCGAAATCTTTTCTCCATTAGATTCATTTGCGTATAATTCTTGTTTGAGGTCTACACAAACAGGAAATGATAACGTGGACAATTAGTAGGTGGGGGAACATATATTTATATGCACTTGTATGCAAAAGAAGTGCATTTTTCGTGATTTTTGCTCCTTTTTCATTATGTTCTCAAATGTTTACGGCTCAAACGAGTTTAAGTTTATTAAAAATTCATTATTTTATTGTTGTTTAAGCCTTCTAGGGTCTAAAATTGCATGCATCGGTGCATAATATGCATGCACAGGGAACAAATACGGTTGAAAATTTAAAATTTCGTGGAAAAACTTTTTAGTAGGGAACCTACTGCGCATCCATTTTCCTCGTGGGGGTGGTAGTGGGGGCGGATGAAGTAAAAAAAAATTGAGGCCTTAGGTACTTGTACACACACTAACTCACAATTTTATTTTTATTCACTCCTTTTAATAGTAGGGGTGGTAATGGGAAGTGGCTAATGCCAAAAATTTTTTGAGACCTTAACTTCTCTTAGATGCGGGGTGAACCATTTTAATTTATTATTGCAAATATCTCGTCGTATAAGCCATCAATTAAGAAATGACATTGTTTATAATTTATTATTTGTGGCATATCCATGATTTTTTAGTTTATTGGGTATTTTGCCACTGTAAAAATATTTAAAAATTTCGATGAAATAAACCTCTGCGCCAAAAGGATCAGACAGAGGCTGGTTTTTATACTTCTATTACAAAATGTCTCACACCTAAAAATATATAAACTGAAACAAAATTGTTAAATGATAAATTGAAAAATTAAAACGAAGGCAGTTGACGTTTCGGAAAATAGTTCTTTTTCCGTTATCAAAACTTTCACTTTTAGGAATGTCAAACCAGACAGTTTGTTGTTTATGTATTTCCATAGTAAGAAATGACCTCTGCAAAAGTTGTTGGGTTCTAAGGAGGTCAACTGATTCTGTGGTCGAGCACTGGGTCCGTGACCTTGGTGAGGCCCTGTGTGTTTTTACAAAATAAATACGTTCAAATATGATTTTTTAAATTTTTTTCCAGTGGGCCTCACTCGGGCCCAATACCAACAATTGAAATCAAAAGAACCCAATTATCTCGACGGTTAAGCTAACAATAGAAAAGTGACTTAAATAAAAGTTGTAGGATTCGACGGGGGTCATCTAATGCTATGGTTCAGTACTCGGTCCGGGCACTTGATACGGCCCTGGGGCCTCCAACTTTTTTTTTTATGGAAATATCAATTTTTTATTGCAGATTTGCATTCTATGGAAAAAATTACGTTCAAATATGATTTTCGAAATATTTTTCCAGTCTGCCTTACAAATTGGCCCCGAGTAAGGTTGGGTATCGCAGGGCCTCACCAGGTCACGGACCCGGTCTACGGCCACATAATCAGATGGCCCCCTTAGAACCCAACAACTTTTGTAGCGGTCATTTCTTAATTTGTGGCTTACACGACGAGATATTTGCAATAATAGATTAAAATGGTCCACCCTGTATACTAAATACTAATTTTTTTTACTCTTACTTGCTTAATTTACCTATTTGTCCCCATTTATCCAAATTTACCCCCCTTCAATGGAATAAAATGAAAATGTAATCTAGTTCCAATTCTCGTTAAAATATATACGTGTACCAAATTTCAAGGCAATATATTAAACGGTTCCAGAGTAATCAAGCGCACAAAAAAAGTTACAGGCAGATAGACCGACAGATAGACAGACCGACAGATAGACAGACCGACAGATAGACAGACCGACAGACAGATTTTTTTCTCTCAAACTTAAAAGCTAGAAGTTTCATGACATTCTAAGCCTATGTGAATAATAATTTTTTTTTTGTCGTTACTACGCTTCCACTGGATGTGGAAGTAAAAGAACGTGTTATTTCATATGTAGCAACTAACATTTTCTTATTAACGTGAATAATTAACTTGTATTTTAGTTTTTCAAAGCACCTGGCGACTCAAGTTAAATGGCTTAAATTCTGTAGGCTGAAAGAAAGGGAGATTTTCGTTTCTACTAGAGTCTGTTCGGATCCTTTTCTCGTAGAAGATTTCATTGGCAATAAAACTGAAGACCAATTTCTGAAGAAAAGAAGTACACCATCCGTTAAGAAAAAATGTAAATGGTTTCCTCACAAAAAAGGACAATAACCATAGAGAAAAATGTTAAACGTACTCATCGGGTTTTCCATAATCGCAAAAACTACAGTTTTTGTCCGTGTCATAAAATTATTACTATTATCTGCTCTATATTATAAGTTAATAAATTACACGGTCGACAAAAAAAAATGGGTTGCTCCTTTGATCAGAATCTTATACTACCTTTTTAGAACCGATTCTGACATTAACAATAAAATCTACATCAGTTTTTGTCTACCACTCCCTAAAAAGGGAAAAAAAATGGTCTTGTCTTAAGGTTCTGATGAAACTTTCCTGAAGTATTTTGAAGCGCTGAAACCAATTGTGGACAAAAAAAATTATACTAAGGTTCTGCTCTAACTTTACCTGAGATATTTTGATGTGCTGAAGCTAGTTTTGGGCAAAAAAAAATCTATCGCGTGAGTTTCCTTCTGCCACCTCTAGGAGGTAAAGGGGGGTTGTAGAGGGAAACTGACATAGACATTTTTTTTGTCCAAAATTGGCTTCAGTGCGTCAAAATACTTCAGAAAAGTTAAAGTTAAAACGGGTGGTAGACAGAAACTGATGCGATAAGTCTATTTTTAATATCAGAATCGATTTCAACATGTCAAAAAACATAGAATAAGATAGTTCTTATCAAAAGTACATCATCTTTTCTTTTTGTCGGTCTGTGTTCTTTTCTGTTTATTGTAATTTTATATGTATATATGGTATATATGATGTTATAATTTATAAATTATAATCTTTAATCCAAATGTGATTACAATTGTGTAATAAAGTTTTATGAATAACCTTAAAATAATTAGTCGACAATTATAACAGTGTTAACAATAGTTTCATGACTAGTTTTAAGAATCTCTGTTCTGCTATTTCAAAAAACCGTGATGAGATAATTGTATGAATTGTAGTTGTTCCACCATTTCAAATTTTAAATCAAGCGCAAATGCAGGATGGAACTTCCGGTACGATTGAGACGGGGGATATTGTGTGCTTTATTTACATGTTGGAATATTTTTAGCACATGGGAAGATGTACGGGATTATCAGTCCATTTAGCGAAGTGGCTCACTTGAATGGTCTGAGGTATTCAAAAATAATCATGGAAAATTATAAATGAGAACTCAGGTAAACAAAAATGTAATTCAGTTCATGAATAATAATCATTATTTATATTTGACCGGAAAAAAAATTATTGAATTTAGTTTACGGCATCCTCCACGATGGTAACAATTCCTAAGAAAGTAATCCTTTGAAAATCTAGTTAAAGGGAAAACGTACCGCAAGCACCCTCTGATTCTGATTTTCTTGTAATCCCCATATTGACCTTTTCTAAGAAATAAACAATAGGTAGATAGGTAGGTGTTAACTCACACTGGACAAATATAAAATGGTTTACCAGACCCTTTTCCGAAGAAAGCGGAAGGTCGTTGCCAGAGGGAGTAACATTGAATCATATGGAAGGGCTTGTTGTGGTAAAGAGCGTACGGCTTTAACAGTATCTCACTGTCTCTTGTACTGTAATGAGTGGCTGCGAAATTCAGCGATTTTATGAGGAATATTTCCAATAATTTAATTTCGATATGGCGGGAGTTGCTTTGCGCCATGATGATAGTTTATCTTCTTGGTCATTACGCTTATGCGATCACTGGAAGTAAATTTATTTAATAAACAAGTACTAAGTTTGTGAATTTTTAATCTCAGACAAGTGAAGTTAGATCTACTTGAAAGTGCAAAGCTTGTGATTAAAGAGGCATTTTTGGGAAAATTCAAAAATTCCAACAATAATTGAAAAAAAACTGTATCATCAAGTTGGGAAACCTTTATCAAGAATGGAGAGAACTGCAAAAGTGTTCTAAGCGGACAACCGAAACCGAACAACAATTTGTCACTTTGTGACAAGATTTGATAAATTATTTCATATCGCACATGAGGCCCTGCAATTGATGACTATCGAGGAAGACAAATAGTTTCTGATCTGACAACGTGAGAAAGACATACCTGGCCTCATGTATGGCATTGATTGGGAATTAAAGGAAGAGAGAATAAGAATTAAAGAATGACAACGGCAAGCTTTGTTAAGAAGGGAACGGAATAAAGCAGACATAGAAAAAAAGCAGTAAGTGTTACGTAATAAATATTTACGGAACTATTTTTGAGCGAGCGAAAATGAACTTTTTTGCAAATTACGTAACCAAATTAATTATGATGTTACTGTATTTAGCACGTTCTGAAAAAGTGAGTTTTTTGCACGGTCACATTAAAAAAACTTTTATTATTAGGGATTGAATTAAGTATTTGCTTTTTTTAAGAGAAAACCGTGGAGCTGCAAAGCTCGTCTAATAGGGGCAAAAGCACGACAGTCCGTTTAAGTTCGGCTATGAAATTGGACGATTCTGACCTGAAAGTTCCAAAAAAGCCTGCGTTATCCCAACCCAGGGAGGTAATTATGGCAGAACCTGAACCGTCAAAATGGGCTTTTCCCACGTAATTGAACTTGATGTTTATTTTATCACAAATCATTTATTAACAAATAAATATTGTATATGAATGTTTAACATTAGAGGAAATGCTTTAATTGTGCTGATAACGGTTAACGGGTATAGCTTTAATTATTTCACTAAAGAATGTCTACTTTTTATCTTGTATTGTAATAAAAATCAAATGGGTATTAAATAAATAGATATGTTGTATTTATTTTAGAAGAAGGTGTATTCTTACATTAAAATGATCTTCACAAATTTTATGTTTTCCTGAATCTGGTATGTTGCTTATATTCATGCTTTTCGGATGTTTGGGTATTGAAATAAATAATTTAGGACTACCGTTTACACTTGTATTTTTACAAGATGGTAGAATGCAATGCCTTACAACCATTTTTACATATAATCCAAATAAGATTCGCAATCACAAATAAAAACACGAAACACTAGAAAACAAAACTACATGAAACGAACTGATTTGATGAGGTTATGTTGTGCATCAAAAGTGTTACACGTCACTAGACTAGAATTAACAAAGCTTGATGACATGTCTGTCAATTCGCTAAAGGTAGAGGCAAACACTCATACTCATATGAAGACTGCTAGAGTATACTGATTGGTCCGTCCACCGAATGCGTCGTTAGTGGAGAAATAATGCCGTCAATTTCAAATTCATACAACATAATAATTTGTTCTGTAGAAAACGTGGGAAAGGTCCATTAAGCGAACACGCCGACAAATTTTAACACGGAAGTTAGTGGCAGATTGGATAAGTGCAAAATCAGAAAGAGAGAAGCCATTAGGCTGATTTTCACCATTGAAGAAGCTCTTGGAGAAAACTTTAATGATATTGTACTTAATAGAAGCTCGATTTGGAGTTACAGGAAGCACTTGGGCAAAGAACGAGCCGAGAATCTAAAAGCAGCATTTAAAGAATGTGAACTGAAATCTGCCGCTATCCACTGGGATGGGAAATTACTCCCATCATTAATCGGGAAAGAAACCATAGATAGACTTCCTGTGGTCGTCACTACAACAATTGAGGTTCCTACATTAGAGACCGGAACAAGTAATGGCAGTTTACGAAATCCCTTGCGATTGGGGTCTCCAGAATATTACGCAAGCTATGTTTCGATACCACAGCTACAAATACAGGAGTTTTCAATGGCACCTGTGTTCTACTAGAACAGTTCCTAAAAAGTTGGCCCTTAGAGGAAAAATTAGGAGTAACAAGCAGTCCATTGGTTCCAATTAATAAAAGGTTCCAAAAGGTTATTTCAAGTCTGGTTATTTCAAGTCTGGGCATATCAACGACCACCTACAAAATACAGGTGAAATTTACCACTTTATACGGCGTAATCTCGAAGATTCAGAACGTCAACCCCGAGAAGATTATAGGAAGTTTCCGGAATTAGTATTCATAGTGCTGGAATAAGCTTCTCTGTGAGACATATCCTTTCGTGCTCCAGGAGCGATGCATGGATGGCAAAAGCCATTCATACTGCAAAGATTCTTTAGGTTCGGGACGAATTCCATTTAACGGCTTCAGAACGAAAAAATATTTCAGATAATTCCACACTTTATTATTAAAATTTACTTAGAAGCTTGGTTTTTAGCACCACTGGCAACTTTAGCTCCATACCTAGATTTATTTTTTAAAAAACTTCCACGGATCAGAGCTTGTGAACAACAGTCAACAAATTTAAAAATTATTTTTGGTACCTTGCTCCACAGATAGTGTGGTGTTATTTTTCTTTGATACAAGATTGTCGCAAGAAATGAAAATTAGTGGCAGCTTTGTGGAGGCAATTCAGTGAAGATGAAGACAGCAGTAACAACAGAAAGCGGTTTCAGCTAAGTTCTGATGTAACAATATTTTTGATAAATAATAACCTTAAAGATTTTATTTCTATGGCAACTAGAGGTTTTTTTTACTAGGTTTCATTCAAATCAACAATTTTTGGAGTACAGACAAAAGTTATTTGAAATGTTGTGATTTTGCAAAAAAAACTGAACGTCGTCAATGATGTGGTGGAACGAGATGTTAAATTATTCAGTGATTATAATAGTTTATTGCCCAACACAACGAGCAAAAACAGTATGTGCTCCAAGTAGTGTCTGATCATAGGAAACGATTCTCCAACTTAAAAAAAGAAACTTTGTCCAAGCAATACGTAAGGAATTGATGTTTTTTTTTTCAATAAAATATACGGTATTCGGTGTTATTTCGGTATTTTTTTTAAATGTATGGCAAGCAATTGATAAAAAAATCGATTCAACCTGAGGGCGCATTAAACGCAGTAAGAATTCTATTGTCTAAAAAGGGGGGCGTTGCGTCACGCCTAATCGTAATACGATCGAGCTAATATTTTACAGAGTATTTTTTTATGGAATGGCAAAAAAAAATCTAAAATTGAAAAATAAGTGCCACCCTAATAGGCAGATACTTAGCAATGTAATTTTCTGTTAAAAATAATAAAATATTATAAATTTCCATTAACTGACTATTGTATTAAAAGATCTCCCAAATATATTTTTCATTGACCGTATACAACGGCAATTTGTTGTTTTTTAAAAATAAAAACCACTTTGTTTTTGTAACCGGACTCTGATACGTCCAGTATGTTATTTGTTATCCAACTTGAAATGTTGGCAATTAATTAATACAAGTACCTACTTACCAAGCAAGGTGATATTAAAAAGGGCACGAATGTTTGTAATGTGTTAAATTGGAATGAAGAGGTCTTCTGCATTTGATAAACGTGATTTGACGACACTTTCGGCAAAAGCGGAAGTTGTGACACATCTATCTAAGACCATAAAAAGGCAAATACACTGGTTATAAATTTACAACAGTTGCCACTCCAATGTCTGAAATACATTTTTTAGAAAAGGTTGATACAATATCGAGGAACAGTTTCAGGCTCTCGAGCCATGTACCGACAAAACTGTCCATAATTTTGCCAAAGGAACTTTTTACTCAAAATAGCTTGGACTACAACATATCAAAAATGTATCTTGACGGAGGACCAATTTCCTTATAAAACGTGCAGTATCCTATGTGACAGAATTATAATTATCTCGAATAAAATTATTTGATTTCTGTTAAAAATCATTGAAAACTTCCACTCCACTTTCTGATGTGTCTCTAGTAGTTTATTATTATTTATTTTCCAAATATATTTCCTTTTTGAAGTATTAAAATTTTCAAGAATTAATTTTCGCTTACACAAGGTGATATGTTTTTAAAATAATATGATAGCTTACGCTTGTAGATAGTTTTGGATTATCAGAAGTTAGCAAACTACTTACGACAGTCAGAGTCCAAAGAGTACACATTACTCGCACACAGGAGAACTAATCCAAGAAGCACCTTCATTGTCAATTGCATACTAAGCTATGAATGAACTCAACTCATTTTATAAAAAACAGATATATTTATCCCTATCTTCGATTGTGTTTACATCTATGACAGATCTAAATCCCTTCTAATAGATTAGATTTCTTTTATTACAAATGTGATATGTCAAGAAATGATTCATTGGTGTTTGTGTACCTAGTTTAAAAAACGTTTGATATTTTTGCAGTTTACAACTCAACAGGTGTTTCAAACAATATTGCAATCTACAAATGAAGATTGCACAATTTTCATCTGAATGATCTCATTGGACATTTGTAAACATTGTGGTATATAGAACAATGTGCTATTACATAAAACGTATACTACAATATAATATAAAAATTTTTTTACTAAAAATATATATTATATTGTGATGCTTGTCAAATAATAAGCAACATTTTTCGCATATTACAAATGCTGGATAAGAAATACCACACTCAAATTAGGTTTTTAAGAGGAAATTATATAATTTCAGCTTGCCACGTAGTGTTAAAGAGTGTTCAAAGAATTGTCTTCTGACTAGGTATGGCTTATACCTCAATCCTAGAAAACATCACCGACCAGTCATTTGGAACTATTTTTCACAATTATTTGGTAGATTTCACACATGTTGAAAGGACAAAACTTTGGAATAAAAATATTCGTATATGTTACGCTTGTCCTAAAAGCTATAATTATTATTGTAATTTATGCTCAATCAAAGAACGAAATTTAATGTTCTACGATAAAATAATTTCATGTATACCATGATTAGAAAGCTGCTAGTAGATTGTATGCGGTTCTATTTATATCTCCTGGTGTGTCAGCTGGGAGTTCAGTTGTGACATAATCTGCGTATAAGATCAATTTGTTATCTTCACTTAGATGTGTTTCCAGATTATTAATAACTACTAATGTTTTTTTTGTGTTTCAATTGGCGAAGAATGAACTTCAATCTTCAATGCCTCCCAAGAAAAGAAACTAAACTGGTTAATAAAAAAATACAATTTCTTAATTTTTCTCTTTTTTTACTGGCATTCTTTGCCACATGCTATTTTTGCCACTGTGTATATACAGTAATAAGATAATAAGAATATGTTTGTTATATCCAATAAACCTAGATACTTATACTTCTCTTTAACTCATTTGGAAAATCATAAAAATGGGCCGACAAAGGTATTTTACTTTCAGCTCAAAATTTGTAGTAATTTTTAGAATAAATTGAATATTCTTTTGCTACTTTATATTAATTGATAGATATAGTGTAAATTACTTATTTATAATAAATAATGTTAGTGGAATGAACAACTCCATAGATTATTCAATACAATAAAATTTTAGATCGATCGGACGTCAAGAAATTAAAATATTAAAGTTATATATGATTTGACTAATTTAGCTAATACAGTAAGCATCGTCAGGTTTCTTTATCAATTTTCATTAAAGTTCCACATCGTCAACACTTAAATATGTTTTTTCTACGACTTCATCAATATTTAGGCATCATTATGTGTATTATTCTATTTGTTTCATTATTTGCCTAACAATAATTGTTTTAAGATCTGAATTTGGAAACGACATGCTTACAGGCAGACTGATAGACGAACGGACGAAAGCACTTTTTTCAGGTTGTTTGCCGCAATGCCGTGTTTGAATTTTCCGCTGAGGTAGGGGGAAGTGGCTCAATGCTCTCTGATTGGCTGATACTTGAGTAAAATATGTTGTGCTGGTGGCGGTCTGAACTGACGCTATATCTCCGATCAAAGAACTTATTCCTAGATACATAACAGTATATCTTCAGTACATACCTTATTTGCTCCTAACATACTCACATTATATATCCATTAAAAGGATAAACAAAACATTCCATAAGCCACAGTGACGGGTATGTGTAGAAGGGTAAATGTTTTCATTAAAATGAATTATTGTAATTCCTGCATTACCTGCTCTTTATAAAACAATGTGATATAAGCATGCAATACTACAGTAAGATGACATATTTCAAATTTAATTAGTCTAAACTTTGAAACATATCTGTTGTTACAAATCTATAAAATGTCTCATCATTCATAAAAATTACATTTCTCTATTCTTTCTGAAAGTTTGCATATAATAAGAGAGTAAATATTACACTTTACATGAGTAAATTGTTAATCGTTTTATCTGAATGTTGGTCATTATAATTTATTATGTGTCTGCACTAATGAATAAACAAGCCTCAAATTCAATGTCAAGATTGTCTGGGTGAGAGGAAAAAAAATTAAGGCCTTTGGTTCGTGTATACACACTAAATCAAAATTTTATTTTTTTTACTCTCTTTAGTAATGAAGTGGGGGTGGTATTGGGGGTAGCCAATGCAAAAAAAAAATTGAGGCGTTAGCTTCTCTTATATATACCAAATATCAATTTTATGGACTCTTACCCCCTTGATTTGCCTCAATTTACCCCCCAACTCTTCGATGGAATAAAATCAGAATATAACTTAGTTCCAGATCTCATTAAAATACATAAATGTACCAAATTTCAAGTCAATATCTTAAACGGTTCCAGAGTAATCGTGCGCTCAAAGAAAAATACAGACAGGACGACAGACAAATAGAGATTTTTTTTGCTCAAACTTAAAATCTCGACGTTTCATGACATTCTAAGCCCATTTGAATAAAAAGAATTTAAAAAAATGCGTTACTGTACTTCCACTGGATGTGGAAGTAATAGCAATGAAATTAACATAGCGTGCACATAATGTGCTGTGTAATAAACACAGTTTTGTTTTTGTAATCTCCATGCATTGAAGTTTATCCAAGAAAATAAATATGTATTTATTAAAATAACGACAATATTGCACCTATTTTATGTAATAATTGTCGGTTAAATTTTCATAACCTCTAGGTACATAACCGCGGATTTAATTGATATAATAGGTAGAGAGTACACATGTTAAAATTTAATTGCTATTCAACTTATTACAACTCTTAACAGAATACCATCATCATGTTACGACTATGAAGTTTATATTTATGATATGAAACAATCGATTTACTTTTCGATTTACTTTTTTTCTGAACTGTTTTATTGGCGGACACGTCAAACGGAGATTACGATAATCGAACTGAACCGATCGTGTCCGAAACGTTACGAATAGATCGACTAGCCAATGAGAAACTTATGGGAAGTTTGCAACTAAAGTGTCTTAAACTGTGACTATCTTAGCGACAAAGGAACTGTTACACATTCTATATCTAGAGGTAAGTTTTTTGATCGGAGCACCATATCTACTGCGAGGCATCAGTTCAATATTTTCATGTGGTATTTCACTGCTTTCCATTTCAAAAGTTCTTCAAAAAGCCATACTTATAAAATTAAATTATAAATCATTATTAAAGCAAGAATGGCTAGAACCAGCTAAGAAAATTTAATAATGTCAAATTAACTTACAAAAATATCATACACTCTAGTGATGAGAATAATCGAGATATTTCAATATTCGATTATTTTTAATCGATATGTTTTAATAACTGACTAATAGTAGCAATACTAGCCACGCGTCTCAAACAAAGAAACGAAGCACTTTGATGGGACCACATTACCGTATTTGATGGTTAAAGGCGCCGATATACGCGACGATAATAAATCCTACTCCAACATTCCAACAGTTCTCAAACAATATTACCAAAAATTTTCGAAATTTTTGTTTATTTTGTTTTCTCCAGAACTATGGACTTTAGACCATGGTATATAAGGTTTTTTTGTTTGTTTAGCCTTTCTCCACCATCAGTTTTTTTAATGACATGAAACTAATTACACCCTGTGTATTGTACTACTAAAATAAGTATACACTACTATGAAAATTTGATTTTCCATTTGATTGAATTTATTAGTGAGAATTGTAGATTTGTTACTTTTGTTTGTTATGGCGAATTATAGTTTTATTGTTATATCTATGCCATGTCGGTTGCATTTATATATAAATAGATAGTATTAAATAAGAATTATTAGTTTATAAATGGGTAACATCAATTACTTATTTAAATACATTTTAAATACTAGTGCTAAATAATTGCACACAAATTAAATATGTATCAAATTATATGCTTTGCTTTTGTTTGCGTATTGTGCTGTGTGATTACAATACCAACTAATAATTTAACTTATTTTATACTTTGTCGTGTTCGTCGATCAAGAATTCCGGTAACGTTGAAACCGAGAGAATGATCGACTCGACCATCGCATTCATCGAGTATCTGTACGCAACTGATTTTTTCAGTACTACTAATATTATTATGTACTGATTTCCAGAGACAAAATCGATCACCTCCAGACCTTTTAATAAAGAACTAACTCGATTATTGTATCCCGATTATTTCCATTACTATCAAAAAACCTACGGCACTGTTATCGGCCCTTTGAAGGACTTACAGTCCGATAGTACGTCTATCAACTACTTTCATTTGAGGTAGATTACCGCAAGCCAGTAACATATCTGGTTAACTATAAATCTTATACGGGTATCATTTGCAATATTCAAGCATGGTTTCGCTGTTAGTCTCGGTGTTATTCCGTTGCCGGCAGGCTTTGTCGGATTCGCATATAGTAAAAGATCCTACATCACCTTAATCAAAATACTAACACTGACTTGGGTTGAGGAAGATTATTAAGCGGTATAGGACTTGGGAGAGTGTGACGTCAGAGATTCCAGCGCCTCAGTTTATGAAGAATTAGATTTTAAAGCAGTATATTTCTGGAACTACTTATCGGATCCACCCCAAATTTTCAGTGTAATACCTATCTGATGGCACAATTTTAATAAAAAGTGGAACGTACCCACCTTTCACTTAAACCTGTAACTGGAATTACTTAATTTCTCAATGAGACAATGTGAAATGTATATTTCAGACGATATAATTTTTCTTATCATATAATAATATAAAAATAACTTATTTTGTTACAAAAATATAAACTTTACTATATATTTCCAAATAATTCTCCACTTATTATCGCCGAGGAATTAACGGTCTAAAAATAAATATATGTAAATATACTATATGTCCCACCCAGTAATAAATTTTCCTGGTATTATCTAAAGGAATGTTATCGCCTTAATGTTATTTCTATATCTACTTATAAATTATTTACAAATCGCAAAATATTCCTTAACGCTATGCTAATACTTCATTCTTAATTTTTAATTAGCCAATTCTATCGCAGCTATTTTCTCCAAAATTGCAGGATATATTCACTAATACCCAAAAATATACAAAAGTTATTAAAAATTTGGATACAAGATTGTTTAATAATACAGTATAAGCTGGTCATACTGAATCAATATGATTAGAATGGAACAAGTTTATGATTGTTTAAGCAACGATCTCAAAAAAACGTGTTTAAAATATAAAGTTTACAATGTATCTCCAGTTAGTTCCCCCATATAACAAACGTGAATGAACGGACGTCACTGACAGACGCGCAGGAATTGAGTGACGTAGTTGACCAATTTGTAAGCATACACATATAGATATGCCAAAAAATTTTGGGCACGATTTCATATAAAACGACATAAACGAAATTATTGGCCATAACGATTAACTGACTAGACTCGAATTCTTAGAAGCCATGGATAAGCCTTTGTCCAAAATTATCAGGACTTTACCAAACAACAAAGCTTCGGGAAAAGATGGCATCGAGCAAGGACTGCTCAAATATCTCCCGAGCAATGCTATTGTACAATTTACGTATTCCACTGGCCTAGCCAATGGAAATGCGCTGTTGTAGTACCCATTTTGAAGCAGGGGAAGAACGCTAAAATCGCCATCAGTTGTTGACATATTTTGCGGCTGTCGGTGATCTCGAAGTTGGTGTAGAAGGATCAGGCTAAATGCTGCTCAGGATGAACTTCACGTCAATGATGAGTGAAGCACAGGGCAGCAAGTCGTCATGATAGTTAACGTCGTTAAAGTACAATATAATATCGGGAATAGTATCACCATGGTGCTCTTAAATATTGAAAAAGCTCTCGATGCTGTTTGGGACCCAGTCCTACTTTACAAAATGTACAACTGTAACTTCCCAAATCACTTCACCAAACTTATTAATTTCTTAGTGGATGGTAGGTCGCTGCAGATATGAGTGAATAACAAGCTATCAACACGACGGGACATTCGCGCAGGGGTCCTGTAAGGGTAATGCCTTTTACCCAAATTATTCAATCTGCAATCTTCTGATTTTGCAGAGTTCCAGAATATCTATCTGGTCAAATACGCTGTTGATACAGCCATGTATGTGCACTCGCATAATGAGCAAGCGGCAAATATGCTGTTAAAAGCTCACATAGCTCGCACCGTGGCGGATTATGACTAATGGAAGATTCGGGTAAATTCTGAGAAATCGAAGGCAATAGTCTTCAGGCGCCGAAGGACTGAAAATAAAATACTAACCCCAATTTTGATTCGGGGAAACCAAATTCCAACCAAAAGGTACCTGAAGGACTTGGGGGGTCAGACTGGATCAGAGACTGATGTTTAACACTCACGTAACTGAAACGGCAATGACAGTCTCTTCCATGTCCAGGAGTCTGTATCCACTCCCGGCCAGAAATAGCACACATAGTCGACAAAACAAAATGTTGATATCCACTGTTGTAATAAGGCCGTCCATCACATACGCGGAATCGGTGTGGTGCAGCACATCGGTAACAACTCTAAGGAAACTGAAAGTTTTTAAAATATAAATTCATGCGCCTCATCGCAAATTACTCAGAGACCTCCATGCAAGTTATCACGACACAACCCTACTGGCGGATTACATCCAGCAGATATCCAAATAATTTTACAGAGTAAAGCTGGGTGAGAGTCTACTAACAAGCAACAAACCCAAATTAGGCAGCATAATGTGCCATTCCAAATAAAGCACACCCTGCCATATCAGACGTTGCCCATCATCCAACTCTCTTTAACTATAATTTCTCTTCACGTCATCATCTGTTAATCATAATTTTCAATCCTTTACCTTTTCCCTGTACCTTCTTTGTTTCTTTTAGTTCGTTTTTATTCGTTTTCTAAATTGATCTTCCCACACATTAACTTCTGGATAAACACAACTTTTTGAAACTAAAACATTGAAAATTATTTACACATTTCGTTTACAGATTCGTTAAAGTGGGCTGTTCATTTAGATCTTTTTCCCACATAAACAATCAAATTTTTTTCTAACGTGTGCATACTTTTATTAAATTTAAGTTTTAATTTCTTTTACTCTCTTTTGGAAGTTTTAAATCATATTTTTCTAATTATTTTCTAATTTGCACTTTGAGCAAAAGGAGTTTGAGTTACTTTTATGTATACATTTTGATAAGTTGATCTAGTCCTTTCCTATCCAGCCTTTCAATTGATATTCGGTTGATTCCGGGTCAGGTGCCAGATATGCATTGTATTAGCTTAAATTGAAATAAATGTGTTTTGCTTGCTTGCTTTTTGCTCCAGGATTAGGAACTGATGTATGTCTGCTCCAAATGTAAGTAGATTTATTATTTTTTTTTTTAGAAAAATGTCAGATATTTGTTGTTTTCATAATTTAGCTGCCTTTATTTTAAATATGTTTATAACCATAATTTTGGAAATTATGAACAAATTAAAAAAAAACGGTTTAATTGAAGATAAACTTTTTTTCTTAATTCCATTTTCCATTCTAAACCAGATGTACTAACCTACATTTTGGCAAAATATTATGTTAGTAAATACGTCGAGTGTTGTAAAATAAAGATTGTTTTGTGATTTATTAGCAGACCACGGTAAACCGCTTTGATAGAAATATTCAAGTTAGGGTACCTAATATATATATATTTTTTAATTATCTATTTTGGCTGGCGAAGAAAATGAATATAGACATTCTTGTAGAAAATTTAATTATGTTTAATTTTGAGAAAATTACCTTTTTCCATACGACGCATAGTTTCCGAGATATAAGCGAAAAACCAAAAAATGGAACCGCTCACCACCTAGGAGTGGGGACTTTTGACATTTTCATCTCCAGACTAGTC
The DNA here is from genome assembly GCA_936432065.2 of Rutpela maculata. NCBI lineage: Eukaryota > Metazoa > Arthropoda > Insecta > Coleoptera > Cerambycidae > Rutpela > Rutpela maculata. Next base: position 87,647,385 of record OW386293.2, read on the forward strand.
CAAACGAAGTTTCGAAGTCAAATTTTCAGTCCCTAAAATTTCCCTCTACACCCTTTTTTGAGCATTCGTTGCCTGGCCTACTTATCATTAATCAGCTACATGAAATATTATTTACAAAAATACATTGAAGATACACAAAGTTAGTTAATTCTGTTTAAAAACAATTTGTTTCTCAAATCACTTTTATCACAGGACGACAGAGAAATAAATAAAATAAAAATATTACCCACCGTAACATTTAATGAACGTTTTGTTTCCAATGACTTCATCCGTGCGGAAATCAAATGGTTTTATAGCATTAACACAATCATTCTCAATGCGTGTCATTATTCTCAATATTCGTGCCATTTTAACTTCTTTAATGCTTATCGAAATGTTTTGTCTAACTTGAAACAAACTTCTTTTGACAGATGCGTAAAACTTTTATAGTTTTAATCAAGTTTAAATCAGTAACTTCAAAGTAGATCAATATATGTTACAACACCTTAGTGAGCATATTAAATATGAAGGAGAACGGAGTAAAAGTGAAATTCATGATTAACGCGACATATCACGTTTTTGTTAACCGTTTCACGCTGAGCGATACCGAATAGGTATGTTAAAACCGGATTTTTTTTTTAAATAATCATTATATAAAACTATTTTTTAAGAAATTCGTTTCATGAAACGCTGAACTCAAATACTGAATAAAAAAATGTCTGTGTATCTGAATACGTGTACCTATGTGTGTGTTAGATCGTTTCTTGTAAATATGATTTAACTTGTGTTGAACTTAACAACTTATTTAAAATAGCATGATGTAATACACCTAGTAATACAGGCTTCACGCGCCGGTTCACAGAGAACCGCATTTTAACACCAATTTCGATCGGTGGTCGCCAAATTCTAATAAAAAGTTGCGTGAAGTATTTGGGGGTGAACTTGGACAGAAGACTGACATTCAACTCTCATGTTAACGAGACTATACGAAAGGTCTACTTCATGTCCAGGAGTCTATATCCGCTCCTGGCGCGGGGTAGCGGACTAAACAGGACTAATAAAAAATTGTTGTATACGATCGTGATCAGACCGGCCATCACATACGCGGCGCCGGTGTGGTGCAGCATCCCGGCCACGACAATGCGGAAACTTAGAGTTTTAGAACATAAATTTATGCGCCTCATTTCAGATTCCGGTAGGTACACCTCCCTCAGAGATCTCTACGCACGTTGCCACGACATAACCCCATTAGCGGATTTCGTCCAGAATATATCGCAAAAATTCTATCAATTCAAACTGGGCGATAGTCCGCTATCCCGCGACATTACACGAGTCAGACAGCATAATGCCATACTTTTCAACTTGAAACACCCACTACCATACCAGGCGTTGCCTATCTTTCGACAACTTCCTTAGCCCCACTTTCCTATACCACAATTTCCCTTTCACCACCTTTTACTTTTTACCACCTTTTACCCTCAAACCTCTTTCTATTCTCTCTATTCGTCTCATTTTTGTTGATTATGTTAACTTTTGTTCTTTTGTCCTTTTTGTCTCTTTTCTAAATCCCCTCTCGACCAATAACTTCTTGCAAACCAAAACCGTTTAAATCATAACTTCCCTTCCATCCTACCTTTCCGAAGGCAGACAGACAGACAGAGTCTGTATCCGCTCCTGGCGCGGGGTAGCGGACTAAACAGGACTAATAAAAAATTGTTGTATACGATGGTGATCAGGCCATCACATACGCGGCGCCGGTGTGGTGCAGCATCCCGGCCACGATAATGCGGAAACTTAGAGTTTTAGAACATAAATTTATGCGCCTCATTTCAGACTCCGGTAGGTATACCTCCCTCAGAGATCTCTACGCACGTTGCCACGACATAACCCCACTAGCGGATTTCGTCCAGAATATTTTGCAAAAATTTTATCAATTCAAACTGGGCAATAGTCCGCTAACCCGCGACATTACACGAATCAGATAGCATAATGCCATACTTTTCAACTTGAAACACCCACTACCATACCAGGCGTTGCCTATCTTTCGACAACTTCCTTAGCCCCACTTTCCTATACCACAAACCCCTTTCTATTCTCTCTATTCGTCTCATTTTTGTTAATTATGTTAACTTTTGTTCTTTTGTCCTTTTTGTCTCTTTTCTAAATCCCCTCTCGACCAATAACTTCTTGCAAACCAAAACCGTTTAAATCATAACTTCCCTTCCATCCTACCTTTCCGAAGGCAGACAGACCATCGGATGAATGTCGTCATTGGTTTTAACGGGTTTTTTCGTTGAGTTTTTCCCCGTACCAGCAACCCGATCTTTTTAAAAAAACAGTGCGCGTGTGCGCGCCATAATAAGAACTCAGTTTTAACTTTAAGTAGTCTTAAGTATTTTAAAACTTTTCCATGGTTATATTTACAAATTGTTAGGTTTAAGTTTTTATATTTTAAACAGGAGCCCTAACTTCCATTTGATCCATTGTCATAACCGAGACCAGACCCGCTTCATCCGACTGCATATTCACCACGACGCTACGCGACGTGGTTGTGCGGTCGGCTCTAAACCGAGATCTGACCCAGGCACATTATTGTAATCCCTAATACTAATAAATTTATTTTGATTGATTGATTGATAGTAATACTGGGCCATATCTGTCATACAGGGTGATCACTGGAGCTATCTAAGCTGTCATATTTTATACAATCCATGTTTAATTATACTCGTATAGTAAAGTGCTACTATGACAATTAAGCACCCAACATATACGTTACTAACCGATTAGACCGATTTTGTGGATTATTTTTTTAAGCTCTTTATCCACAGATGCCTCACCACTAATTTTTATTTTCTTAAATTCTTATTTACATACATAAAAACGAAATAGAAGTTGAAATAAATAAACGAACCTCAGTGCTCGAACTATAACGTATTACATCAAACTGCGCATGTTGACCGAAAAGATCTGAGTAAATCAGTCAAAATTTTCATCATGGATCGACATGTTATTCCCATTTTAGGTGACCGCAATTGTTAATTTGTTAATTTGTTCATTTTTTAATTTTGTGAGGGTGTTTTGTTGTTTGTGACCCATTTTGTACACAGCCCATTAATGATTTAACTAAATGTGATTTGTGATTTGTTATCGTTATATGATGCATACGTTGGCCATGTTGAATTGCATGCATTAGTCAATTATTTTCTTATTATTTATTTAGAGGATGTGGAGACGATGACAACGAGGAAAGTGTTGAAAAATACTATATGTAGTTAATTATAATCATGAAAAAATCACTTTCCGAAATGTTGATGGATAATATTTGACAGATAGTTCACGCTATTGCCAAAAAAGAGACCTGACAACACTTATTAAAAAATATATAGGTTGGATACTTAAAAAAATGAAACGACAGGATAATACCTGGAATGTGGTTGACAAGGATGAAAATCTGATAAAAGTTTGGTAAAAAAAATATACAAAATAAGTCCATATGGGCGACAGACGTCAACCAACGAGCAGCGGAATAAGCTACGCCACGAAAAGTGCACGAAAACGTTGTTATTTTTTCTACTATTGATTGATGTAATATAATACAATAACAAATACGAGTGTTGTATTTATTACTAAATTTCATAATTTAAAATTTAAAACATATGAGGAATGACCAAATTTAGCCTCGTAAAATGCTGTACTGCATAATTTTGATCTTCAACTAGTAAATTTATAGAATACGTGTTCACATCTATACGCCTACGTATATTACTTATTTATTTACAACTATACAACAACATAAAACTATGTATTGAATAGGAATAACTAAAAAAAAAATTTAACTCTAATACGATCCTGCCCTGATGCAATAATGATGCAATTAAGTGAGCAAATAAGAACCTAATAAGAATGTTTGTTAGTCACATTTGGGAAAAATAATACACATGAACGTGCATTCTAAATTTTTGATATGATAGTATTAAATCCGTAAATATTGTTGTGCGCAAATTGATCCCCGAAATAACAATATACTCTGAAAACCGCATCTACTCAATCCGGATATTGAGTTTGTGGTTTTCAGTGTTTGCATATTTGATGAATCTAGATATTACCTTCCTGTATTGATACTGTCGTATCATGAGAGGAGATTCATTGCAGAGAATGCTAGTGAAGGCAACCCTAGTTTAAATTATATATTGTGTGTCCATTGTCCCCGCTCATATCAGTTAATATTGTAGTAATTTGGGTGATTTACATTGTTCTTTTAAGTGACAAAATTGACAAGGTTGGTAATGGTTTTTACTACGTATGTAGTTATCTTGACAGACTTAACACTTTCAGTCACGAACCAAAAATAATTTTCATAAAAATCTGAAAGTTGGGGTTCATTTTAATACAATTTTTTAATGATTTTTAGTGGCACACAGGTCCTTCCATTTACTCCTTAAAGGATGTCCTTGACAAGGGACATAGCGACTTCGTGGACCTATTATAGGACTTGCAGGATTCAATAAGAAATCATGAAATAAAGGAAATTTATTGCAGTTTCAATGTTCAAAATCTTAGTATTAACAAAAGTTAAAAAAAAATCACAATATTATTGTTTGTGAAACTTCAAGAAGCAGTTGCGGTCTTTCAGAAAGCATAGATGTACGTTGCACGTAGTACAATATACATATGTTTTCCTTTACATGCCTCCAACTTGCACCTTGTACTTTCTTTTTTATTATCAACTTCAGAATTATGATCATAGCCATCTAACCTCATTTCTCTAATTGTTTTTTTTTGTTGTGGGCATTGTGGTGCATTTGTGTGATCTACTAGACTAGATCTACCTCTTTTTGGTTTGGCTTTGTTTAGAATCAAATACTGCCGCCATAAGGTGAAAAGCCGCATCTAAATATTTGTCATAAATGAGATTCTAATAATATATGAGCACCCAAGAGTTCTGCAGTTAAAATCATTATTAAAAAATTCTAAAGTACAAAAACATAGGTGCATAAAAAGCCGCAGCTACATGATTTTCTTAATTAATATTTGCTAGGTGGCAAAAATACAAACGCTTTTGTTACTTTCGTCGACAACCGACAATTTACAGATGCGGCTATTCTCCTTATGACGGCAGAATATTCGCAATATTCTGACGAAACCCTAATAAATCAAGTATATTTTTTTGAGGAACGCAAAGTTCGACTGCCTGATCTCTCAAAGAGTTCAGTACAATGGATGCGCAGTAGATTTCCCCGAGTGCTATGGATGCGCAGTGGGTTTCCGCAAGTGCTATGGATGTGCGGTGGGTTTCCTCAAGTACCATGGATGTGGATTTTCTCGAATACAATGGTTGCGCAGTAAGTTTTTAAGTACTATGGAGGCGCAGAAGTTTTCCTTGAGTGCAATGAATGCGCAGGGGGTTCCCTCTAGTGTATATCCTGAGTACTATATGAGTACTCAGTGAGTATGTAGTACTTTTTTATAGGCATAAGTTAATATGTCAATGTTTTTAATTCCACGCGTAAGAAGTCTTCCACGCGAACGAAGTCGCGAGCATCAGCTAGTTGTGCATAAAATTCTATATTAGGTATTCAAAACACAATACGCATGCGCAATCTATGATGCATTAGACCAAGTTCTCTTCACTAATGAAGCAAAGATCAGGAATTCAGTCGATCTTATTAAAAAAATATATTACTAACTGAGAACTAAATTATAACCCCTTCTTAAAAAATTTAGTAAGACATCCATGAAGTACGAATGTCTCTTGTGAGGGGCATGTCATTTTGAAAAAATCCTACTCATAACCGAAGCCACAATAAACAAAAATATTGCACAAACAAACAATGACTTATACTTACCAGTAATGAACAAATTTTTAATTAATCGACTTTTTTTACCACTTAAAACTATACATAACAATACTGTGTTTTGACAGTTTCTGAGATGGTCAGACAATTAAACATACACGAGTGTTTAATTTTCGCAACTTGTCACCTAGATGTCATTGGATGTTGATTTGGGCATTATATAAAAGTCCCTAGATCGGTACATGGTGGGATCGGTTTACATAAATGCATAAATCATAAATCACGATATCACAAGCGTTTAAAATTGATGTCCCTGAGGAGGGACATGGTGAATGAAAGAGTTAATGCTAACAAAATGATTGCTGACAATCAACATGGATTCCAAAAAACGGACTGCTTCAGCACTTTTATACTCTCCTTTCACAACAATATTAATAACAAGATTGGTGCTGGTGAACGTCCTGTTAGAGTACGCTATGATCTCAGCAGGGCATTCGATTTTATTGATTATAATCTACTTCTATCTGTTGAAACTAAATAAATATGATTTATACAATTCAGTTTTAAATTAGGTAACCTAACTGTTATTTATATAGACGGTCTGAATTTATCAATTTAACTTATATTACCTACAGTTCCAAAAGCCTTTGTCAATCTGAAACCAAGATTGTTCCATTGGGAATATACCAGGACTTTATTATAAATCTTATACTTTTCATACTTCATACTTTCATACTTACTATAAACACAAACATGAAATTAAAAATGGAGCCAACCATACAAAAAGTAAAAACTGGCAAAGCAGGTGTGGTCGCCAATATCACGGTCGAGGCACTTAAGTTAGTTGGTAAAGATGGAATGAGAAACCTTCAAAGAATGAGGCAAACAATATGGGAAAATGTAATCTGTCACGATGATTGCAGAAGCCTACCACTATAAAAGTGGTAGCCACATATGTTTGTGATAACCAGAGATTGCCGACATCAATGTCACACGCCAGGAAAATAATACTGTTTCTGCTGCTGCTGTTAACGATGCTGTTAACGCTCTTTGCAAATACCTCTAAGTAAGCAGGCTTTGTCAACGGATACGGTAATCGAAAACGGATCCTAAATTTACGACAAATTGTTGTGATTGCACGAGAATTATGTGTCAATGGACTTTTGTTTCGTAGACTATCGTACTAACGTAAGGCTTTTGATAATGTGGAATGGGACGAACTGTGATATTATAAGAAAGGTGAATACCCTAGCATCCGCTCTTTATTATTCGGTGAATGTATTAAGAAAACTCAGGTATGAAGAACAAACTGTGTCCTATCATCAATCAATACCTTTTAGCATCGTGATACGACGTACAATGGAGGACTGGAAGAGTGAAGTAGCTATGTAGGATCAAGATTTATAACTTGAGATTTGCATTTACCACCTTAGTTGAAGAAAGTGAGAATGAGCTCAGATAGCTTTTGCACAGACTTCAGACATTAGCTCTGATAATGGCTTAAATGTAAAATACAAGATGGTATACCTTGGAGTCTTTATGGTCCATACTGACAACTATGAATGTGGTACTCGGCAAATAATATAGATGGCAAGGTCGGCAACTTGCAAGTTGAGTAAAATTTAGCATGACGTAAATATCACGAAGCGCACAAAGATCAGACTTACTAACGCTGAAGTTTCCTTCCTCTTTCTTTGCACTTGTGAGACAAGGATTGCTAGAGAAATCGCCATATTGGTGCTTTTGAATTATGGGTCTGGAGACGTTTACAAGTGATGCAAGTTTTAGTTACTTTTGAGTAATCGTAGGAAATTCTTTTTAACCTCTTCACAATAAAATTGTGTTAGGTTACTACAATTGGTCCAAAATCGAAAATTGAGATAACATCAAATCATTACGTTTTGAGATCCCAGGAACCCAAAAAAGTGGTTTTTAAATAATGTGTGTGTGTGTGTGTGTGTGTGTGTGAACACGATAGCGGCGAAACTGCTAAACGGATTTGGATGAAACTTTGCATGAGGGTTTCTTTAGTGCTCCAGAAGATCTGAGAAGGTTTTAATTGAGATAGTAATACGTTTAATGCCGTTTTGACACAACAAGTTGTTTATTTTATGATTACTTACAATTTGTAATCGAACCACTGAAGAGCAGTAAAAATTCCGATTTCAACGATATATCACACTTGCGCCCTTTCGATTTGGTTTCTATGAAAAAAATTACAAAGAATTCGTTATATGTGCACACATGACAGCATCCAAAAAATATTATTGCTATTATTGTTAGCGGAAAATGTATTTTGCCATCTGTCAAAAACATTTTGGATGGTAACCTTTGTGGATGTTGATTTATAGGTTATGGTACAATTAGGCAATCCAACGACCTGTCAAAATTATTTTTCAATATGGCGCTGAGGGCAAACATGGGGTTTATTTTAATTAACTCGCGGAAACGTAGCCAAGGCAACCGAAAAAAAACTCTTTTAACGAATGAAAACAAACGTTTGCCGGATGTTTGCCCTCAACGCCATGTTAAAAGTCACGTGGTTTGGATTGCTTAATTATAGGGAATGTGCTTCATGTAACTAACGTAACCTCAAAGTTTAAGATTTTTAAGTTAATAATATTGTTTAATGTTTATATCCGCATTTTAAGCTTGGAGCCATACTGGCCAAGCGGATATTTAAAAATGTATGCAAATATATTTTAATATTGTTAATTAATAAAAATAGATTGCTAATTACAGGTTATATTTCTAACCTGCAAAATGCGTTTTATTCTGTTGTGACAAACTATTTAAAACTTCATAAACATTATATTGATCTAGATTTTGATTGAAAATACGGGAACCAGGCAGAAATTTTAATAATAGTTACATAATACTTGTAAATTTTAAGAAATACATATATTTTGCGGTTAACTGTGACGTCACGTGCAGATTCCCCATAGGTTGTCTCTAAATTTATTTTATAACCTAAAAATCAACACTGAAATCAACCCAAATATTTTTGACAAAACTTATTTTAATTGGTTTTTTAAAGGTAATAATTGTTTATAGCCGTGTTCGAATATTACGTCTGATTGATGGGACGCGTCACAATCGTTCGTTTAATGCAAATCGAGCTAACCGAGCTAAATCTGAAACGTTCGAATATTAAAATAACATAATATTATTGACTTGTTGAGGTTAGAGTGTCATTTTGGCTAAATTCTGTGTTGTTATTTTTGTTCGCTATCCAATGTTCTACAAAATCTTCGAAACGTTATCTGTTAATACCCTTATAATATCCGGCAATTGATTAACATGCAACATAAACCATAAACAAACATGAGAGGTACTGTTTTAACAGATTGCTTGTAGTCCACTTCAGTTCGTTCGATATGTGTTCATAAAATATGTGGCTCCAAAGTCACGTGTAATTTATCTGTTTGCTCATTGCTCTGATTTCCGATGTAATATCCAAGCACAGCTTATCAAGATCCACTCTGTGGGGACGTTCCAGCCGCTTCCAGTAGCTGCCGATTTTTTAAAGTAATCGTTACTCAGTAACCGTTACTTTGACAGAATTCAAAATTGGTATTTTAATCACTAATGGGGGCGAGCGTAGAGGCGACTTCAATGTGAATATCAGTCGATATTCCGTTGAAGCAACGTCGAGCGCGGTTAGTACTTGGATGGGCGACCCACCTATCTTGGGAAATACAGCGTTCTCGCCCCACCTTCTAGAGGCTTGTATATCAGTGTATACTCGGAAGTTACGTAATTTCAGACGAGGATTACGTAGTTGATATACCATCCTTCGGAGGGGATGTAAAGCAGGCGGTCCCTTGTCTATTAAATGTTAGGCAAGTAAAAGATCCCTACTCTTCTTAAGGGAAGAGGTTCGGCAAAATTTCCAGGTTGGGGGTAGCTCGTCTCCTGGCGTCGGTGATGGGCCCTGGTAGCGGAAATAGGACGACGTTAAATAGTTAAAAAAAAAATCACTAATGCTAGAGTTCTGTTTCACTTTTTCAATACATATGAACTGATGTCATGGTTACCAATAATCATTATTATTTCTTTTTGTTGGCGATGTGCGATGCTATAATGGAAATTAATAGAATAGGACACAGGCAACACGAAATCTCCACCTCCCTCCTATGTTCCTGTTCCCACTTGCCAGAGAAACAAGCATATTTTTAATAATTATGAACTTTATTACAGGTAAGTATGGTAGGTAAATAAGTTTCCATATTCTTTTTAAAAAAGCTATTGACAAAATTACTTACTTCATCTGTTTCATTAAATTCGTTAAAATAATTTTTGAGATTAATTGGAATATAAGTACCCATTACTCATACTCTTCTATAATTTATATCATATCGGTCTGGTTAGGTCTGGTACATACCTGTTACCTAAAATAAATGTATGTTTATGGATTAAAACTTGTACGAATCCTGATTAAATGGGTACAATTGATCAGAAATGTCAAGTGTGAAATTTACTAATCAATCGGTATGTTGGTTCTAATAAGTATGTTGGTTCTAATATGTATGTACTAATAAGAATCTGGTAATAGGTAATCAAAATGGAAATGTAACGATTACTGCTGTATATCGAGTAACTTGGGGCCCTACTGAGTAACGATTACAAGTAACGAATAGTTAATACTCATTTATCGCTGACGTTTACTACGAATTTCCAGCCCAGTGCCAACCCATCGCACTAATAGATCGATTCTTCAAGAAATACGTCCTCGAGAGCAGGCCTCCAGCATCGCAATCCTCTGAATCCTTTTATTCTAACCACATGAACCAGGGAGAGCACAATATAGACCAGTTGAGGTTTAGGTTGAAATTGAGGCTCAGGAAGAACCAGAGCGAAGAGGACATCTTCCAAAAGTTGGGTTGATGTCACCAACAAATCTGCAGAAAATAGCTTTTTGCCTAACAAGCAACATCGATAGCTGATGTGATGCCGCCACATGTGCTTTATAGCCAAAGGAGGTCAGATAGAATATTGCATGGATCACATAATATCTGACAAGATCTTGTGAGTAAGAAAATATTTCTATAATCATTGTTTCACTTATACATTATATAGCTACTTTCTAGGGCCCCGAGGATGATTTAATATAAATTGGAACATCGACTAAAGTCCTGTCCTATTTTCATCAAATCAACATCTTAATCTTGACTATATTAGAAATAAGTAATATTGGACTATATTTAATTTTGTCATTGTCATGTATTATTAGTTTTCTTAAGTCAAACTTGAACAATTGTGGAAAACATCCTATATCAAGTTATATATTTGTAAGATACACAAAAGGGCAATTATCTCATCAGTTATTTCTTAACGAATTCCAGATTTTATAATGGAAAGTATAATAAAAAATAGAACATTTTCGATCCGTGCAATTATTTTCATAAAATCTTCTGATACCTCTGTAAAACTCAAAATATTAGTTTGCAAAATACATTCAGTTACATGAAAATTGACTTAGACTTTTGATAAACTCTCGATTCACTCTGCTAACATATTTTCTGTTTTGGACAATTTTAATACCAAGCATTCAAATAAAGTTATATAACTCAATTAATATAAGGTCCGACTGCGGCAACTAGTGGCTAAAAATGGGGATATAAAGACTAATTATTCTCTCTCATACGAAATCTGCGTTCGCTATACCCTTGGCACATACTCAGAAGCGCAAGGATTTCTAGGAATGCGTTTAATTGGCTACGGTCGAGACTGACCTTTTCATTTTCTCTCCACGGAATTTTGTTATAAGCATCACTCATACTTACTGATATTAGTTTTAATATTGTGGAAAACACAGAAATATTTCGCTTATATAAATACATGACTTTGTTTCTATAAATTATGAAATATGTAATCGTTCACTGATAAAAATTTTTCAGGAACGGATATATGGCAATTTTATTATCAACGATTGGGACCTTTATATTCAGCACCCTCTGTAGTTTTACATACTTTTGTAATATTATGTGTAAAATTACCATATTATGACTGAATATTACTTCATTAATTTACATAAAATGTAACTGATTAATACAAGAGAATAGTGTAAATTTACCTAGTAATGTTTATACAAGAATGAATTTTACCGGGTAATTTTCAAAATGACTTTTTATACACAGGTAATAAATTTACCCAGTAATTTTACAGAATAATTAGTAGCACCCCTAACTAAAACGATACTTTTCGCGTTCGAAACGTATTTCATAACACTATTGCTATTATCAAAAGATAATAAAAAAACAATTTTTGCAGTTGTAGTATGCCTCTTACTAACGCGTCAGCCTAGAATTATAGTGTTCTATATGCCATTTGCTAAAGTTGTTTGAAATCAAATTTGAATGTTCAAAGATTTATTATGTCAAGACCTAAATAATAGACATGCAAGTGTTTGAGGTATAAAACTCCCAAATCATATGAAAACAATTAAATAATTTCAAAACTTTAGCGTTTTTGAACTTGCGTCAAAACTACTTTGTTCTATATCTTATGTCCTTGATGAAATCGTGGATATAGAACAAAATTTATGGATATAAGACATTTTAATTCTTGGAATTTGGTTAAACTAATGGATATGGAACATTTTAGTTTTTGTTGGACGTTTGTTTAAATTTTAATTTAATTAAACTTACACGCGAAATTACTTACTTTCTGTATATTGTTGCCTTAATCTGGACACGCTAATATACTAGTTAGGTAAATACTTTAAAATACTCACTATTGGAGAACCAACCAAAACAATTACTCTTCTAGCCAATACTGACGAAGTATAATTGGAATATTTTTTTTTTGCTTAGAAAGACTTTTTTTACTTGATTGCGATCATGTATAAAACTCAATATGCTTAAAAAGTGGATATACAACACTATAATTCTGGATCGACGAATGGACAATTTTGTTTGGTTGGAACTATGCCGAGTGCGAAAAAGTATAGACATACTACTAATAAGTCAGATTTCACCAGAGTCCTAAATTTTTCTAGTAATTTTATATTATTAGACCTCTCCAAAAATTAAAGTAGTAGAATGTAGTAATCAAATTACAAAATATCACATAAATTAGACAACACTAAATAAAAATAAATAATAAAATAGGCAGATATAGTCACACAACAGCGCGTGAGCATTACCAAATGCATAACCAAAAATTATGCAAAAATGACAGCGCTCAACAAAAAATGGTTACACTAGTATCGGTAAAATTAGTACAACATTACTTAATAGTAAAGGTTTAACTGACATGAACCAATGCAAAGTTATAGATAATGAAGATTCGGATAATTTCATTTACAGGGTGATCCAAAATATATTAGCGGAATGAATTTAAAAACTACCCAACCTAAGTTTATAATATGTACTTCATGTTATTTAGAAATAGCCAGCATATTGAAATCGAATGACTGTTAACTAAAATATAGAAGGGAGGTTTTTAAAAGTGGGACACGCGGTACATGGACATTGTCATGTTTATCTTTCTCTATCCACTATAGCTACCCTAGCAGAATATTTACTAGTGAAATATTTTTGTCAAACTTCTCTATACGTTTCCTTAAATATATAAGGAATGAAAACCAGACTGCAATAGCTGTTGGTTGCAATCTGGTTTTCATTCCTTATATATTTAAGGAAACGTATAGAGGAGTTTGACAAGAATATTTCACTAGTAAACAACTAAATTCGCAACATTTTCACTAAATATTACAAATAATTCACACAGAATATTAATTTTCCATAAATATCTAAACCCTGCAACATGTAATTGTAAAATATGTACAATCGGTAAATGAAATAGTTAGGGATTAAAATAACCCGCTGATAATTTTTCAACAAAAAATCTTGCACTCGTCTCCCAGCTAACAATTTAAGTGCTATTCGACGTCGAATAGGTGACGCCACCAATTTCGGTACGTGAAATTTGTTTGATATCGAATCTACCTAAATGGTAAAACTATATACCTATATGGTTGATAATAATAATTACCTATTAACTACTTATATATTTTTATCTTTGACAGTTGATTAACTTGCACGGTTTACTAGGGAATGCATTTTCTCTGTTGAAATTAGGCTTTGTACCTTGAAATATTACTAAACCCTTTAAAAATATTTGTCATAAAGAAAAAAATATATACGTATACTTATTAAAATTTTTATTTTCAATTTTTGACTTGGTAGTCTATTTTCTCGATGGTGAATTGGTGAATTGTAGCCCAAGAATTTCCGCGTAAATTGATACCTCATATAAAAAGAACAAAGTTGAAATAGAATTAGTATTTGAAAACAATTAATACAGTTTAGTGACCAGTGCTGTGTATTAAGAAACGAAAAGAGCGTAAATAAACAACCCAAGACAGGCAAAAGAAAGATAAGTACCTCCTTTTTCATTTTTAAGTACCTTCCCAGAGAAGTATATTTATAACCTTTGAAGTGTTTAGGCCCATCATCCTTGAAGAGTCGACATTTGTCGACAAGTTTATGGCAACAAATTAAAGCATGGCATGATATCCCTCTGTAAACCTGTAAATTATTTTTTTAACCATTATAAAAATATTCAAATGAATTTGATCTGTAAAGTATGGTCATATAAATTTCTTTTGTTAACCTTCAAATAATATTTTTTCATAATTATTAAAAATACTCAGGCGAATTTAATATAAACTGAACCCGTAATAATCAAAAGTATATGATCATAATATTCTCTTAGGTAAAATATCAAATGAGGGTTTTCAGGTCGAAATTACGCTCGTTGTCAAGTGTAATAACTTAAAAATAAGTCAATAAACAATTCCTTCTAGCAAATTTACATATGAGTCTGGCCAGGGGCGTGCCCCATCAGGGTGACAGTGCACCGTGTGGAATTGAATCAATTTAAGAATATAATGGGAATTTGGATGGAATTGGTGCCCATTGGCTTGGTTTTGGTGCCATTGGAATTTGGAAAGCCTCATCCATCCTATGGAAACATACAAATTGTTTATACTTCTGGTGCGGCTCTGGTGGGACTGCGGAAGTTTATTAAAAAGTTTAAAAAGGTTAGGACCGTAAAAGCGACAAGTAGGGAGTAGACGAAAAGCACAAGAATGATGTATCCACTGCGGAGCGTGGGAGCGAGGACACATCGGCTACTGATGCGAGGGATCGACGGTGACGGGAACTGTCTGTGTGGAGCTGGGCCATCGTTGGAAGGAGAAAACATAACAACCCTTTTTGTGTGCCATCACTTGGTCTGGATACAGTGCGAAGGATACAGTTTTGAGTTAGGTGAGTGATGGGTGTTTGAGAGGTGATGCATACCTCGGGACGTGCGATTGAGGATTTTGTGGGTGATTGGTTTTGTACATGATCCAGAGCTAGGTGCAACGTTTTTGGTGTGGTGCGGTAGAGCGGATCAAGAGGAGAGGGGAATGGAGGGGAGGAGAGGTATCACAGAGAAGTGTTGTTGATCGATGTGTGTTGATCGATAAGAGTTTATTTTTGTTTTCTCTGAAATGATCGTGGCTGTCTCAGCCAGTTGTATTGTTCTGGACACCTGATTATTTTACCAGACAGAAGGTGGATAGCAGTGTCGAGGTGTCATCAAAGGCCAAAGAAATTAGTGAGACTAAACTGTGAACGAGTTCCAGGAAGCTTTCTGCGTCGTCCATCAAGCAAACTGGTATAGGAACAATAACTGTTGATAACGTGAGTACTAGGGTGGCCCATCTTTTTCGAAATCGAAATTTTTTATTTCTCACCCCTGCAAATGGTTCCATTTGAAGAAAAAACAGTCCTCTCAAAATATTATTGAGGCAAATTGAAGGCAAGGGGTGCCGCAGAATGCATTATTATGCAATAATAAAAGTAAATGGAATTATTTACATTTTTTGGTTGATGCATTGTTTTTTTTTTTTTTTTTTTTTAATCAGCAACATTTATCTTTAGAATGACTAATCAAGTCATACAAATATCAAAGACATTATCTGTTGTGACTATAACATGTGTCATACTACTGTAAATTCGTAGTCTAAGAAAACTAGACTAGAAGTTTTTGAAATAAAACTCTCGTTTTATCTTTGTGTATTTTATTATGAAACGTTTTTTTCATACATAGTACCAAATATTATCCTAAATCTACAAGATATATAGTAATAAAAACAATATTTTTTGCACTAGGCCAAAGCATGCGACAGGGTTTCTTTTTTTACATTTGGAAACTGTGATTTATAATCATTTACAACTTGGAGTAAAAACTGTTTTTGGTCTTCATTTTTTGTTAAAATGTCATTATAGTCAGTAATAAGTTTGATTCCTCTCTCAGCGGCATTATTTACAACTTTAATTTTGTTTACAATATTGAAACATCGGGTATAACTTTCATTTTCCCTCCATGTTGTTGGATCATTTTCCAAAAATTCCATAGACAAACCTAATTTTTGAAAAAACTGTTTAGTGTTCTCGCATATGAAGTCCTGAATTTCCTTGTTTTCAACGTCAGTAATGTTACTAATCATAAGTCGTTTAATACCCTCTTGATTTGGTGCTTTCCTATTTAAAGCTTTAACCATTTCTCTTTTAGTGGTAACTGAAATATCGTCATCAAAGAAAGATAAACCAACATTTACTGAATTAAGGTACCACAAATGGTTCACTATTTTCCTACTTGTGGCTTGAGATATTTCTTTGTCAATATTTTGATAATTAATGAGTTCTTTACAAAAGACTAAGTCATGAAGCGGTGCTTTACTAGCAAATGACGCTGTAAACCAGGCCTTTACATAAACCTTTACAATAAAGAGACATATATCTTCAATACCTATTTTTTCTTTTTTAGTTAGTTGGAACTGATCTTGGAAAAAAAATATTTTTAGACAGTAAATGGCTTTGGCCATCCAACGTTCATGATGAAATGCCCCTGGTTGATAGAATGTCGTGTGAGTGGGCTCTTCTTCAACAAAAAGTTTAGAAAGCATTAAAAATTCTTTATAATCATCACGAGGCTGTTGCAAAGTTAAAGCTGCATTTAGAAACTTTACAATTTCGGCTTTAACTGGTTGTAAAATGTGTTTAATTTTTGATACCTGAAATCCAGTTTTTAGTTTATTTTGATCTATTTTATGCCAAAATTCCCTAAAACGTTTAAATAGTGGCACATTTGGACCAGATGAGGAAGGCATTTTTGTGTCAAACACACTTCTCAAAACCACTTCAAAAATATGATGTCTACAAGGAAAATATAGAATATCTCTTTCTAATTTTTGTTGCAATAGTGTCGCTGCCCCATTTATATAACCCATATTTGATGCTGTTGTATCACAACACAAAGCTATTACCTTTTCGTCCAAATTCCATTCACAAAGCACATCATAAACTGCTTCAGTCTGTTCTCTTCCAGTTGAATTGGGCAAAGCTGGTACTCCAAGTAGTTGTTCAATATCTCCACTAGTAACTAAGATAGCAAGTCTATCGATATTTCCCATTCCAGTGAGAGAATGTAAAAGTTTTCCATCCCAATGGATGACTGGGGCCGGCAATTCAGAATTACCGAAGGCAGTTTTTAATATTTCAGCTCTTTCTTCGCGGATGCGTTGTCTAGGGCGCTGAAGTGTGGTTCTGCCGATGGACAAAGATGTGGTGTCATGTCCTAGTGCTTCTGCTACTGCCGTCAAAATATGGACTCCATGCCTGTCGCTTATTTTGCAAGCATCAAATGCAGCGGCTATTTTTGGTGTGATGATGTTACATGTTCCATACAATCTCCTCTTTTTTGGCTGTGACGGGCCAGGCTGGTCTTGTAACAACTCTTCTTGGGCTTCGATTATTTCATCTTTATTTTCGTTGGAGTCGGCTGAATTACTGCTTGATGATGGAGAGGTGACTGTTTCCTCTAATCTAGCTTTTTCTTGTGGACTTCGTTGCATTCTTTCGGATAATTTCTGTAATTTCTCCTCAGCTGATTTTTCTTGAGAAGCAAGTTGGTAATCAATACCATGCATAAATCCAGGACGTTCCTTTTTTCTTTGGTTAATTAAAAACTGCTTATCTTCATCTATTTTCATCAACACCATGCATTTGCATGAGAAATGTCAAAGAGATCATCTAATTTTTCAACGAAATTTTTTTATTTACTCCCGCACTGGCCCTTTTAGCCGATTTTTGTAAGTTCCTCCACTCTGCATAAAGTTTATCTAGTTGTTTAACACAATGAAAATCCTGACGTGTCGGAATGTGAGCTTTATCCCAAAAAACTGACACCTCTTTTATTGTTAATTTAGCACTTTCATGTACACTTAGCTTCACTTCACGAATGTTATAAAAGAGCACTTGTAATACTTGTCTATTAGACGGCAATTTATTGCCAATGATTTGTGACGAATAGTGTCCAACTAAGTAAATGAAAGTATCCTTTCGTAAGGATCTAACATCAGCCATCGTTAAATGTTTTTTCAAAAAGGAACGTATGCTAGAACTTATAATGTCACCACTGTAAAACACAATTGCAAACTGACATAAAAACCTACCGTAGGTGCATTATATTTCCAAACTTCCAAAACAAATAATTTCTAGGAAATAATTACACCAATAAAACATTATGAGAAAATTTAAGTGTATTACCGTAATAAAATCTTATCTACAAATTTCTACCTGAATGCGGCACGGGTTACCGTAATAAAATCTTATCTACAAATTTCTACCTGAATGCGGCACGGGTTACCATTCACCGAATTATCTGAAACTTTGACATAAATTATTCCTAGTATAATAGTATATTTTCGTGGGGTGAGACTTAAAAAATACGCAACAAAAATTCACCCCCTATAGAGATGGGCCACCCTAGTGAGTACGCACATAGGTATTCTTTATACCTCTCTAAGTGAACGTTGAGTTATTTCACGGGACCGTTAGTGTTAGACGGATAGATAATAAACTATGCCCATTATCGTATTAGTAATCTAACTTTGTTTATTTTGATTAATAACAACAGTCTGCTTTATAATAATAAAGATACATTTTAACACCTTGACTCACACCTGTGCCCACACCCCAGATTGTAGTCTTAATTGATAATTAGTAAAGAGACTCATTACATGGTATTGCATATTTTTTGGCGTTGTGGGTGTTACAATACAGTGTTGTAAATCTGACTTCATAATATTTTTCTTAAGCAAATTATCAAATGAGGTTTTCGGGTCAAAATTAGCTCGTTGATAAGTGATAAATGCTACATTACACTCTA
The DNA here is from genome assembly GCA_936432065.2 of Rutpela maculata. Lineage (NCBI taxonomy): Eukaryota > Metazoa > Arthropoda > Insecta > Coleoptera > Cerambycidae > Rutpela > Rutpela maculata. Next base: position 87,666,389 of record OW386293.2, read on the forward strand.
CACTAAAACGGGGAGACCAGGTTACACGTGGAAAACAACAACCGATAGGATCATGAACAAACTAGGAAAGGACCAAACATACTGGGAAAGAAAAACGAGGAGAAAAAAGGAATCCCACCAAGAAATCACAGCGATATATCCTACCAGAACCAGAAACCGAGGAATCAGAATACATAGAAGAAGGTTTGTAGAAGCGGAAATACAAAAAGAGGAGCATAGACTTTCCACATCATGACACAATGCAACCACGCATTTCACAAATACATGCAGATATATACTCTACCAGAACCAGAAAAGGAGGAATCAGAAGACTCAGAAGTAGAAGAAAATCTCTAGAAGCAGAAACACAAAAAAGAGGAGCATAAACATTAAATATCACGAACACAATGCGGCAACGCATTTCGAAAACACCTACGCTGCCCACCCCCCACTCCTGTGCCATGCGTCATGTGGCTTTCGCTGCTGGCAACAAGCCTGTCCTAAATCCAACCTAGTATCGGAAACCGAGGAATCAGAAAACTTAGAAAAAGAAGACTCGAAGAAGCAGAAACACAAAAAGAGGAGCATAAAAACTCCATATCACGACCCAACGCGGCAGCATATTTCACATGAAGACCAAGAAGAGGCAGAAGTCCAGAACCAAAAACACAAAAGGGAGCTTAAACGCTCCCTCATGACACAATGCGGTAACGGATCTCACAAATACCTACACCTCCCATCCCACATTCCTTTATCATGCGCCATGTGGCTCTCGCTGCTGACAACAAGCATGACCTTAGTCCAACCCAGCGTGGACGTAGTAGGCCCAGCTGTATACCTGGGAGTGGCAGCAATGCCTACCGCACGCTGGTAAATCAATCAATCAATCGATCAATTACTTATTAAGTACCGCGTACTGAGGCTACTTTGCCCACGGGGGTAACTTTGCTCTTTTTTTAATGAAATCATTTTTCGAAAAAGTGATAACAGTACACTGTCCTCTATGGTTCAGTAGATATCTGGAATAGGTACTATCAAAATTGCTCGCTATCTCTGGTTGACTGTGTAATAGAAAGATAAATTAAAGTAACATTAAAGAAATGCTGTGTGATATTGTAAGGAGGCTCTGCTAGACTAAGGTATGTAGCTCGATACATATTTAACTCGTTGAATTTATTTTCCAATACGTTATATGGTTTGTTTTAGAAGTTATGCCCTATATCATGCCGTGTTTCCAATACTTAAAAGAAGCTACAATATCCTTGCTGGTAATGTAACCCCGTATTATTTTTGAATATTTAACTTGTAGCAAAATAAATAAAATTCCTTCGGATTCTCTCGAAGATCAAAGTCGAGGGATTTTTACAGTCTAACCTTTTTAATTTTGAAGAAATGGATGAAAAAAAAAATTGTTTTCACTTTTTTTTATGTTCTGCATCCGAGTGAAATGTAAACTTTTCAGGATATTATTCTATACACTTTCACGAAGTCATTAAAAAAAAATTATTCATTATGTAAGTTTTTGTAGGTAAATACCTTCATCGAGTAGGCTAAAATGCAATGCATATTACGTTTTGTTACATTGTTTCTAATAAACGCTATGAAAACATGCTGTAAAATATTTATTTTTAATGGTTTTTGAAATTTTTGCGACACGATCCAATGAAATCCCATGTAAGATGCAACGAAACCATACAATCTGGTGAATTTTGTAGTTATATGCGATTTAAATACTAAGGCAAGGTTTCCCCATTTTACGGATAACTTTGCACCTTTTTGAATTTAAAAAAATGTATTTATCGACATCTAAGACCTATAAAAATCCTGATAGGCTATTCCCCAAAATTTCACATATACTACGGGAGCCCGCCCTAAGTGTCCGTGCACCCCCCGATCCTTGGAGACAATGTTTTTCATAAAGATTAAAACCTAAGGAACAATTTAAGAAGACATGTCCTAAAAAAAAATTTGCTGCACTTTCAAAATGGCGTCCGTTTTAAAAAAAATTTGCAAATATGGTTTTTGTCATTTAACACAAAAACTTAAAAAGTTGAAGAAATACTTTCTGCACAAAAAACAAAGTGCATAAAATTTTGTACAATTTTGTGCCTATACAATATTTGGATAAGAGTTACTATTTTCCAAATAAATATAAGATAAAATATAAGATTCAATATAATTCGTAACATACGGGAGCCCACCCTAACTGTCCGTGCACCCCCCGATCCTTGGGGACAATGTTTTTCATAAAGATTACAGCTCAAGGAACAATTTAAGACATGTCCTAAAAAAACTGGCTGTACTTTCAAAATGGCGTCCGTTTAAAAAAAATTTGTAAATATGGTTTTTGCCATTTAACACAAAAACTAAAAAAGATGAAGAAAAACTTTCTGCACAAAAAACAAAGTGCATAAAATTTTCTATAATTTTGTTCCTATACAATATTTGGATAGGAGTTACAATTTTCCAGATATTGTTACCGTTTTCGAGATAAATGTCTGCAAATTACAATATTATTAGTATTATTAATATTTTTCAGTTTATTTTATTTTTGTTATGTTAATAATATAAAGTTATATTATATGCCTTACAATGATTGTCACAGTTATTTCCTCTAAGTGATTTACCGATATATGAATTTCTATATTTTCTTAATTTTGGACTCATTTATCTGGAAAATGGTAACTCCTATCAAAATATTGTATAGGAACAAAACTGTAAATTTTATGCACGTTGTTTTTTGTGAAAAATGTTTTTGTCCATCTTTTTTAGTTTTTGTGTCAAATGACAAAAACAACATTGGCAACAGTTTTTTAACATATATCCGCCATTTTGAAAGTACAGCCTGTTTTTGTTTAAGGACATGTCTTAAATTATTCCTTAGGCTTTAATCTTGAAAAATATTATCCCCAAGGACCGGGGGGGGGGGGGGGGGGTGCACGTAGAGCTAGGGAGGGCTCCACGACTAATATACGAGTTAGTACAGTAACTAGAGGTTTTAACTTCGGAATAATGTCATACTGAACGGATTTCGTTCATTTTTGGCAGTATTACGGCTTTCGTCAAGTATCTCGAAAAGTATTACTTTATCGAAAAAATGTTACAGATCAATTACAGAAAGTACAAACTGGGAATTAATTATATTTTTTGTTTATTGATGTAAGATTAATAATTTCGGAGATATTTAAGTTTATATTTTGCATCCAAGTGTTTCGAAATTACCTTTAAAATTTAAAATTCATTTTTTTTAAGCAAGTGCTTTAAATGAGCAAAAAAATTTGAGCATCTAGGTAATGCTACATTTTAACGAAAAACTGATGTATTTCAGATTATCTTTTTTTTAAATTACTAACTAATTAGAGCAACAAAATAATCGTTTTATATAAAATATAAAACGCATATTTTTCCGTCATAACTTCTTTATCTCTTATGCTACAGAAACGAGTAAAAATAATTTGAAATCGCAATTAATTGTCTTTAATTTCATTTCTTAGCATGCGTGACGTAGGTGTCACAAGGCCCACCACAACACACGCCCCTGTTGTAGGCAATATTAAATTTAACGTTTCTGCTCTATTTAGAATGAAGTGACATTGAATTAAGGTCAGTACTTTGACAATGCATTAGTGCATTAGTGGTTGGTGAGTATTGTATGAGACTCCATGAGAATACGTCGGCAATGGGGAACCAATATCAAGGTAAATGGAACTCTGCAAGTGCGCAATGCTAGGTGACTATTGTTGGACTATGACGAGAGATTCCTCAAATAATTTTAAAATACATAGAAAGCATTTACACATCACAAGAAAATGTAATTTTTAACACTGAACCAAATATGTCCATAAATATAATTAAAAAGTAAATTAATATGATGAATTTGTTCATTAAAATCGAGTCGATGAATGATTTCATTGAGTCAACGTACATATCTGTACATTAGTTTATAAATGAGTTTATTAAACTGCAGCATTACATATCATGCATGTACTGTTAGAAGTTTGTTTTAAAACATTTAGGTAAAGACTAGGGATTGCAATTTACCGGAAATTTTAATAACCGGTAAATCGGTAAATAAAAATGTAAATAACCGGTGGACCGATATAATTTTTAGAATGAATGGTTAGGGTGGCGAAAATGGAAATTGTTTTTTTTTTACATCCACAAAATTATCTAAATTAAAAAAAAACACATTTTTAGGTAGGTATAATTAAAATAATGAACAAACAAAGGGTTTTTTATCAAATGGAAAAAATAAAAATGAAATACATTAAATAAATAAATATTCTATAAATAACAAAAATGTCAACTTAAATAACAAAAATTATAAACATAAATTCAAATAGGGCATTTACTGAATACCTAATCTAAAAATACCATAATTTTTAAAATAATAGCCCATTAAAAGGGTTAGTTTTTCAAAGTTGCATCGTTAGTTGTTTGATATTTGTGCATAGAATACCACCAGCTGAAGATGCAATTCGTCAATCAATATTGGTAGGTCGATAAGTTAATAAGAATTGGTAATAACATACTTCTAAATGTTTTCCACGGATATTTACAGCAGTGAAATATTTAATTTCCCGTCGCAAGATATTGTCAGTGTCTCTCTTACTTGTATTTCTTAGGACTTGGTGCTTAGGTTTTACTGTTAAAAGTGCTCAGTGTTAGGAGAGTCACTCGGTATTTAGTAACTACTAATTACTGACATAAATAGAAACGTTGAATAGGTGACATATCGTAAGTTCAGAATTTACAGATATAACCGGTAAAAAATTTAAATAACGGTAATTATTATCATGTGTTTTTTGTCTGGTTAACCGGTTAACCGCTAACCGGTATTGCAAACCCTAGTAAAGACAGTCTTCATCTCGTGTTGCAAGGTCACAATTTCACCGTCAGAAAAATAATTACAATTCAAGCATATCCGAGAATTATTATTGTATTATATATATTATATATTGTATTATATAGTATTGTATTACTGAATAACTTGCTAAATTAAATAATTTCTTATAATGGACCCATATATTAGAGATTTAAGATACACACCAATTGAGACACACATATTAGATATTGCTGACCACAATTTGATTGCATCTAAAAAAGCGAATCCCTAAAAATTCTTCATACTAATATTAGAAGTATAGCCAAAAATAACGATGAACTTGATATTTTTTTAACACAACTCGATTACACATATGATGTATTGGTACTTTCGGAAACTCATAGAATCCATAATTTAAATTTATTTAAAAAACCCACCTATGATATATTATACCGTGCGTGTAATTTCCCATTAGGCATGTACATTCACGTAGCGCGAGAAATATGACAACACCGGCAGCCGTAAATTCGTCCATCGATGGAGCATTCTAGCGCTGTTATTTCATTTCAGCCAGCTGGCACACGCGATGTTGTAATTCTACTCCCCATGCCTAGCCCGCGACTACACACATGGTATAACGAAGGTAATATAAATAAAAATGACGAGGTAGTTGTGAACATAAAAAATTCTTTAGACTATGATCACAGTGTCATCAAATTCGGAAACATAAATGTATTAAATAAAAAAACATGTTACGGTCAAAAATCGATAAATATACTAGCTGTGTACCGCTCTCCATCTACCGATCCACATCTGTTTGATCATGACTTAAAATCATACATAAGTAGCAACAAATACCAATTATCAGACATAAATATTTTAATAGGAGACATAAACATCAAATCAGAATTAGACTATGTGCAGGAGTATTTAAATATATTAAGCGAGGAGGGTTTCATATCCTTCATAAATAAATTTACACGAGAAGAGGGAATAAGCAAGTCTTGTATCGATCATATATTTATTAAAACTAAAGAACACAATTCAAAATTTACACGTTTAATTTTTGATACAAAAATAACTGATCATTACCCTGTAGCAGTATTCTATGAATCGAAGATACCCGAAATCAAGAAATGTAACTCATATTTTAAAAAATACATTGATTACAACAAATTAAAAAATTATTTAAAATACTTAAATTGGCAGGATTTTTACCAAACTGTTGAACCAAATGTAGCTGCTGATATATTTATAAATAAATTTAAAAAATATATAGAAGAACGTACGAAGACAATTAAAATAAAAAAATCGGAAATAAAAAAAAAATCCGTGGGTTACTGCAGCAATAATGAAATCAGTTGAAACAAAAAACAGCCTTCATAAAAAGCTGAAATTAAATCCGGATAATAAAGAACAAGAAAATAACTGCAAAAGGTGTCGTAATAAATTAAACTTAATTATAAAAAACACTAAGATAGATTACTATAAAAACCAAATAAACCAAAATAAAAATTCCTCAAAAAAATTGTGGGCGTCAGTTAAAAATATATGCAATGAAAATAGAAAATTACACTACATAAACAAAATCAAACTGGAAGATGGCACCATAATATCAGATAAGGTTAAAATAGTAAATAACTTTGTGAAGCACTATACTAATGTAGGCAGAGATTTAGCTAAGAAAATAAAAAATACAACAAACCCTAATTTGAATGTGGACAGTAATAGTAAGTCAATTTATTTATCTCCGACCAAACTATTTAGAATTAAGGAAATCATTATGCAATTAAAATCTGGAAAAGCACCTGGTATGGATGGAATCACAGCAGATATGCTCAAAAAAATCAGAGATGTGATATCTGAACCCCTAGCTTACTTAATTAATTTGATAATAGAAAAGGGAGAATGTCCCGATGCATTTAAAATAGGATTAATAACACCTCTCTTTAAAAATGGTGATAAGACTAAAGTAATAAACTATAGACCTATATCTTTGATTTCTACAGTAGCAAAGGTCTTCGAGAAAATTATTAAAATAAGATTTAATAGTTTCCTCGACAAACATGAAATATTATCTAACATGCAATTCGGATTTAGAAATAAAATGTCAACAGAAGATGCTATAGCTTACTTAACAAACAATCTCTATCAATCATTAGATAACTGTCAACCTACGCTGTGTATCTTTATTGATTTGGAAAAAGCCTTCCGTTAGCCACGAGCTATTATTAAAAAAACTAAAAAATATTGGTATCAGGGGTAATGCATTCAAACTAATGGAAAGTTACTTAATGAATCGAAGGCAGCAAGTAAAAGTAGATGGTACTATAAGCGACTCGAGAAAGGTTGAATATGGCGTCCCCAAGGTACGATCCTGGGTCCATTATTATTTAATATCTATATAAACGATCTCTTAAAATTACCATCTAAAGGGAAGATATTGAGTTTTGCTGACGATACCGTAGTTATTTATATAGCCGATACTTGGAATAAATTAAAAACCATGGCAGAGACAGATTTTAAATTAATCAAACAATGGTTCGACTACAACATACTCACCATAAATAAAGGCAAAACTAAATATCTCCCTTTTACATCCTATCAGAACAAACTACCCAAGCTTGATTCATTAAATATAAAATTAGATAGTGATAGTAGAAGTAAGATGATTGAGGAGGCTGATTTTGTTAAATATTTGGAAATAATTATAGACAAACATCTTAGATGGAATTTACAAGTAAATTATATTGTAAAAAAGTTAAGAACTCTGCTCTCTACATTTAAATATCTTAAACAATGTTTAAACCTAAAAGAACTTAACATACTATACTATTCCTTAGTCCAGTCACAGCTAATATATGGTATAATTGGTTGGGGAGGTGTATAGTTTCCTAAAAAACTGAAATATAATTCAAAAATGGCTGCTTAAAATTATTTACGGAAAGGATATTACTTATAATACCGATAATCTGTACCAAGAAACAAAAAAAATGGATGTAAGACAACTCTTTTGTGAAAAAATACTAATGCAGCTATATAAAAACAAAAATCATGTCACATATACAGACCATACTTACAATATACGAAATAAACATATATTGACAACTAAATCCAAAATTAACAAAACAATTGGTCAAGGGAATCACAAATTCATTGGCTTGAAAATTTATGACATCCTACCACCCGAAATAAAAAACATAACATCATCATCATCATTATACAGGAAAAATGTTAAATTATGGACTCAAAATACTCCTAGGTTAGTGATACATCAAGTAATAGACCTTAAAAATACATATTAGTAAACAAATTAGTCAATAAAAAAAAAACAAAAACAAAATAAGACAGAAGAAAGCAAATATAGTTATTATATGGAAATAGATACATATTTATATATACTATAAACGATTTTTCATATCCTTCTATTAAAATAAGAACGCCATAATTGGTTGGGGAGGTGTAAGTAATAGTTTCCTAAAAAACTGAAATATAATTCAAAAATGGCTGCTTAAAATTATTTACGGAAAGGATATTACTTATAATACCGATAAACTGTACCAAGAAACAAAAAAAAATGGATGTAAGACAACTCTTTTGTGAAAAAATACTAATGCAGCTACATAAAAACAAAAATCATGTCACATATACAGACCATACTTACAATACACGAAATAAACATATATTGACAACTAAATCCAAAATTAACAAAACAATCGGTCAAGGGAATCACAAATTCATTGGCTTGAAAATTTATGACATCCTACCACCCGAAATAAAAAACATAACATCATCATCATTATACAGGAAAAATGTTAAATTATGGACTCAAAATACTCCTAGGTTAGTAATACATCAAGTAATAGACCTTAAAAATACATATTAGTAAACAAATTGGTCAATAAAAAAAAAACAAAAACAAAATAAGACAGAAGAAAGTAAATATAGTTATTATATGGAAATAGATACATATTTATATATACTATAAAGGATTTTTCATATCCTTTTATTAAAATAAGAACGCCATTTTCTACTTTTCTACTTCTCTACTACTGATTAGTCTTGAATAGTTATATTTGGTAAATGCTCTACCGTCAAGTACTTAGTTCTTTTACGGAGTAAACCTGAATATTAACTTATTCTCGATCCATGTTAAATTATTCAATATGTATGTATATCACTTTTTCATTCTCTATATCTCTTTTGTGTTAAATATTTATTAATTTTATACCTACCTCGCATTCAAGTACCCGGTACTTCTGCGAGTTCCCATCTTGTTTATTTACAATATTTGTCCGTTGTCAACTATTCTGTTACATTTTATTTTGTATTATATTTTTTTGTATTTGTTGTATATTGTACTGGATTTAAATGGTAAATAAACTATATTATATTATATTATATTATATTATATTATATTATATTATATTATATTATATTATATTATATTATATTATATTATATTATATTATATTATATTATATTATATTATATTATATTATATTATATTATATTATATTATATTATATTATATTATATTATATTATATTATATTATATTATATTATATTATATTATATTATATTATATTATATTATATATTATTCAGCTGGAGGAAGATTTATATTCTCCCTAAAATGAATTACAATTTGAATTTTCTCTCATGCTCATTGGGAATATGCCCTTAAACCTCGAGCAGATACTAGGCTATTATGAGAATAGCAGCGACTACGAGAATGCTGCACATGCCAGCTGCATTTTTCAAATTTTATACTTAAATATCTTGGAAAACATTAAACGTTAGGTGGTCAGACCCATTGAGACTTGTAATCAGCATAGTTTGAAGTACAACATACTCCAATTTTATGACATTTGACTGAAACCACTTTTACATAAGGTCATATGCGGGGTTATTGAAAGAATTTTCTTGTGGCAAATTAACCAGAAAAGCAACCAAATTCGATGTTTATATTATTTTATATGATTTAAAACTTATTTATTCAATTTAAATTTAATATAATAAAGGTTTAATGAACTCAATTTTTGTTATATTTTCAATTTTTTATATCTTTCATGAGATTTTATTTTTTTTAACTATCCAAAGAAACATTTACAACTGTCCTTTTTCCTTTATAATTGCCCTAATGAATTACAATTGCCCGCTATAATAGGCAGTGAAATGGACAAATATATATTCCCGACAACCGTAATGACGCAGCACTCTGTAAATGCATGCCCCCGCGATATTGTTACATTGTTAGCCAGTTAACTAATTGTGTAATGGAAACCAGTCAATTAAGATAACCTTTATCCTCAACAAGATTGGCCAAATCATATCTTCAATTGAACAATGATTATTTTGAGAATAATTCCAAGCATTGCAATATCAATGTTGATAATATCCATCAATCATCATCGTCTTATAAAATCAAAGCAGATATAATTATTGGATTATTTAACTTATTATTGTAAATGGAATGATTTATTATAGAATTTTGAATAAGTTTTTACAAATGTCTAATAAATGTTCTTACAAATTTTCAATGTAAACTGAATTATTATTTCCCATGAACCACTTAAAAATTCAACAAAATAAACAATATGTAATAGTATTGATAATAATCTTTTTTGAACAGTAATAGTAATTGTGCATTTAAGTGACTTTTACATAATAGGAACAAAGTATAACTATAATTATAAATGATTACTAACTATCTCTCAACTAATTAAGAGTTATTTGGAAATATAGTGTTGCCATTAAGTATAATTATTTAACCTGTTTAAATTAGTTATATCTTCAAATTGAGTAATATATTGTAGTTCACTCAAATTAGAAAAAAAGTGACCTAAACCTAACATAACCTAAGACAATACCATTACACAAAGAACTTTATAGTATGAACCCTAAACCTGGGGGCGAGCGTAGAGGCGACTTCAATGTGAATATCAGTCGATATTCCGTTGAAGCAACGTCGAGCGCGGTTAGTACTTGGATGGGCTCCCATCTTGGGAAATACAGCGTTCTCGTCCCACCTTCTAGAGGCTTGTATATCAGTGTATACTCGGAAGTTACGTAATTTCAGACGAGGATTACGTAGTGGATATACCATCCTTCGGAGGGGATGTAAAGCAGGCGGTCCCTTGTCTATTAAATGTTATGCAAGTAAAAGATCCCTACTCTTCTTAAGGGAAGAGGTTCGGCAAAATTTTCAGGTTGGGGGTAGCTCGTCTCCTGGCGTCGGTGATAGGCCCTGGTAGCGGAAATAATAGGCCGACGTTAAATAGTAAAAAAAAAAAAAGAACCCTAAACCTAACATAACCTAAGTTCATGGTGTAAAACTAGTTTATATTAGGTATAGAGTTCTTGGTTTAAGGTTCTATTAGGCTTAGGTTATATTTTTGTTTTAAAGTTCTTGATGTTAGGTATTTATATCGCGTATTATTTATATTAATAATAACACAGGCCCACAAAAAAAAGTTATTTGAACAGGACATCAGAATATAATTTTCATTAGTATTTTTTCCCGCTGATTACGAATCTGAAGTCAGAACTAATGCGCATATTACAGAGAAAAACCCGAAAAACTGTCAACAAATGCATTTTTTATGTTTTTTTGGGTGGTAAAATATGCATGTGGCGTGTTCGGCTAGGCTGCATGTATTTTGCTTATGTTTTTTCCCCACTGACCCCGAATATATTGTAAGAACCCAGGGCTAATTGTCAAAATGTTGACAAAAATAAAAAACCGTACAAAATCGCGTCTTTCACGGATACTATGTTTTTATGGATATCACGTTTTTTTCACGAATACATAGCGTATTACGATGGCCTGCTACACCTTTTTTGAGTAATTTTTACCGCTGATCAAAAATGTTGAGTAAAATTTGAAGGTCAGTGATGAAAATACTGAGAGAAATAGAAAAAAAACTGTCAAAAATCGTTTTTTTTTCATGGATGTTGCGTTTTTTCATGAACGCATAGCGTGTTCCAATGGTCTGCATACACCTTTATCGAGTAATTTTTTTCGCTGATCACGAATCTGGAGTCAAATTTTGGGGTCAGTGATGAAAACATTGAGAAAAATCAAAAAAACTGTCAAAAATCGGATCTCTTCAGGATACCCAATCATTTTGCGTGATATATAGTATTTCAATTTTGTAAGGGTTTTCGTTTTCGAACGCGCTTATCCGTAGCCTACGTAAATGATTTTATCAGGCCACCGCATTGCACTCGAGTCCGCGTGTGACGTCACGAAAGGAGTCCTACGACTTTACAAAGTTACTGCGGCTACGGGTGGATTTAACGCTCTTTTGCAAGATTAATATTTTATTTCTTCTTATAATTTGTTTAGTATTAACTTGAGTATGGATTAGTGCCAACTAATTGGATTTCAATTTGTACTGGAGTCGAACGAAAAGGGAATTACTTAAATATTTAATGTGCCTAACACTAATAATTCACAAAATAAATCGTGAGAAATACTACAAATAAATGATTCAGCCTCCTAATACTGAAATTAGATATTGATTTATTACTGTATCTTTATACTGTGAACATTATGAAAACGCCCTTAATTAATGAATGTCAATTAAAAGAATGCCCCGTCGATGGCGTCGATGTTGTGTGCCAGTGCAAATCAAATTACAATAAACAACGATATACTACTGTTTCGTTTTCCGTCGGACAAGAACCTGGCAAAAAATGGTCTCACAGCATTCACCGAAAACATTTTATCTCGAATAAAAAATCAGTAATCTGCGTTAATCACTTTAATAAGCAATTACTTCCACATCCAGTGGAAGTCTTGTAACGACAAAAAAATTAAAAAAAATTTTTATTGTTCATTTAGATTTAGAATGTAATGAAACGTCGAGATTTTAAGTTTGAGCAAAAAAATTCTGTCTGTCTGTCACTTTCTTTGTGCCTACAATTACTCTGTAACCGTTTAAGATATTGACTGAAAATTTGGTACACGTATGTATTTTAACGAGATCTGGAACTAGATTATATTTTCATCTTATTCCGTTGAAGGGTAAATTTGAGTAAATGGGGGTAAAGAGGTAAATCAAGCAGGTAAGAGTCCAAAAAAATTGATATTTAGTATATATAAGAGAAGATAATGTCTCAAAAAAAAAATTGCCATTAGCCACACCCTCTCCTTACTACCTCCACCCCATTATAAAAGGAGGTGAAAAGAAATTGTTATTTAATGTGTGTACAAGAACCAAAGACCTCAAAAGATTTTTTTACTTCGTCCATCCCCAATACCACCCCCCTTCACTACCCCCACCCCACTACCGATGTGGGATATCGTTTTATGGGTTTTTGGAGGTAGATGATTTCAAATATTAATTAAAGTTCCATAAACAATTATTTCCACGTACAAAATTTTTTCGTTGTGAGAGACTTGATATACTTTTCTAATATATTGTTGGAACAATTATTCTAAAGTGAAAAATAATCGTATCAGTGAGGAAAAAAATGAGGCGTAATAAGAAAAAAAATGACTAGCAATGAAGAGATTAAAATAAAGTCTGATAAAGAAACCGCTACACAAGGAATCATTACTTCCACATTTAATTTTTTTGTCCAAGTCACTCACAACGAAAAAACATTGTATGTGGAAATAATTGTTTATGGAACTTTAATAATATAATATTTGAAATCCTCTACCCCAAAAACCCATAAAACGATAACCCACATCGGTAGAGAGGTGGGGATGGTGATAGGGGGTGGTAGTGGATGAAGTAAAAAAACATTTTGAGGTTTCTGGTCCTTGTACACACACTAAATCACAATTTTTTTTCATCCCCTTTAATAACGGGGTGAGGGTGGTAATGGGGGTGGCTATTGCCAAAATTTTTTTTGAAACCTTAGCTTCTCTTGTATATCCTAAATACCAATTTTATGGACTCTTACCTGCTTGATTTACCTATTTATCCCAAATTTACCCCAATTTACCCTTCGACGGAACAAGATGAAAATATAATCTAGTACCAGATTTCGTTAAAGTACATATTATGTGTACCAAATTTCAAGTCAATATCTTAAATGGTTCCAGAGTAAACTTGCGCACAAAAAATGTTACAGACAGACCGACAGACAGAATTTTTTTTTCGCTCAAACTTAGAATCTCGTTTCATGATATTCTAAGCCTATTTGAACAATAAAAATTTTTTAAAATTTTTTTGTCGTTACTGCCTGATAGAATCATTTACGTAGGCCACGGCTTATCTTCAAAGGATCTGTATAAGGGGTTTCTTACTCGTTTCATTACTTTTGGTTTCACTTCTCTTTGTAGCATCCAGCAGTATTCTGCTAACATGTTGACATTCCATTTACCCTGAACTCAACGTTCAAAGTATTTTAAATTTTGGTGGCATCTTTCTCCTTGCTCTTCGCTGTAGTCGCCGTTATTTTCTGGAAACTCATCCAGGTGTGAATCGAGAAAGTGCAATTTCAAACTCATCATACAACCTAACTTTTCATACTTCTTTATCAATTTTGATACAATGTTTCTGTAGTCTGGATCTTTGGTATTACCGAGAAATTTTATGGACACGTCAAAAATCGGTTTTTTTCACAGATATCTCATTTTTTCAGGGTACCCAGTTGTTCGTGGTATATAGTATTTGAATTTTATATTGGTTTTCGTAATGAATGTACTGAGTAAAATTAGAAATAGATGTAATATGTTGCAACAATAAAACCGTTTTGGTAAAAATAAAATGTGTTCCATGAAGAAAAGCACACTTTTTTGACAAGTATAATTTTCACCATCTATTCGTTCGAGAGTCGCATTTGTTGGAAAAAACTTTTTCTACTCTCCTGATGCAAAGTGCCAACTTCGCTGCTGCCATGCCAAACAAAGTTACCACCTTATTCCTCCGACAAATAAAAAAACAGTTTACACTTAATCTTTCCATAAATATTACAAATGAATTATTATACTGCACGATTGTTAAAGGACTTGAAGCCTGGCCTTGATAAACCTGAAGTCTGGGGGTTGAGCATTGACTCTTCAAAGCGAGGTCTGAAGGCGGTCCTCCTTCATAATACAATTTTGCTCCCTTACCATTAGCACATTCGACTGTATGGAAAGAAGAATATGAGAACATGGAAATGCTCTTAAAAAAATTAAATTATGAAGATCATAAATGGCTTATTTGTGGAGATTTCAAAATTCTGTCCATGATACTTGGGCAGTAAGCTGTTTTCACAAAATATCCTTGTGGTTTGTGCATGTTCGACAGCAGAGACAGATTAAATCATTACAGAAAGAAGGTATGGGAACCCAGAACGTCTCTCGTCCCTAGATCCAAGAATATTATAAATGAACCGCTTGTCAGCACTTTTAAAATTCTCATTCCTCCCTTGTACATTAAGCTTGGGCTAATGAAACAATTTGCGAAAGCTCTTAACAAAGATGGTCAATGCTTTAAATATTTGAGTAATTTGATGAGTCACAAATCTGATGCTAAGTTGAAAGAAGGTATCTTCATTGGGCCTGAGATTCGAACTTTATTTAGGGACCAAGAATCCGTTGATTCTATGAATGAAGTAGAAAAGGCGGCATGGTTAAGTTTTAAAGACGTGTCCAAAAAATTTCTCGGTATTACCATAGATCCAGACTACAGAAACATTGTATCAAAAATGATAAAGAATTACGAAAAGTTAGGTTGTATGATGAGTTTGAAATTGCACGTTCCCTCTGGATGAGGTTCCAGAAAATAACTTCAGCGAAGAGCAAGGAAAAAGATTCCACCAAGGTTTAAAAGACTTTGAACGTCGATTTCAGGGTAAATGGGGTATCAACATGTTAGCAGATTACTGCTGGATGCTACAAAGAGAAGTGAAACCAAAAGGAACGAAACGACGAAAAAACCTCTTATACAGATCGTTTGAAGATAAGCGCGTTCGAAAACGAAAACCCTTACAAAATTGAAACACTACATATCCCGCACAATGATTGGGTATCCTGAAGAGATCCAATTTTTGACAGTTTTTTTTATTTCTCTCAATGTTTTCATCACTGACCCGAAAAATTGACTCCAGATTCATAATCAGCGGAAAAAATACTCAATAAAGGTATATAAAGACCATTGGAACACGCTATGCGTTCATGAAAAAACGCAACATCCATGAAAAAAAAACAATTTTTGACGATTTTTTTATTTTTCTCAGTATTTTCAAAACTGACCTTCAAATTTGGCTCAACATTTGAGATCAGCGGTAAAAATTATTCAAAAAAGGTGTAAGCAGGCCATCGTAACACGCTATGTATTCGTAAAAAAAACGTGATATTCATAAAAAACATAGTATCCGTGAATGACGCGATTTTGTACGGTTTTTTATTTTTGTCAACTTTTGACAATTAGCCCTGGGTTCTTACAATAGATTCGATGTTAGTGGGGAAAAAACATAAGAAGAATACATGCAGCCTAGCCGAACACGCCACATGCATATTTTACCACCCCAAAAACCATAAAAAACGCATTTTCTGACAGTTTTTCGAGTTTTCTCTGTAATATGCGCATTAACCCCCATTCTGACTTCAGATTCGTAATCAGCGGGAAAGAATACTAAAGAAAAGTATATTCAGATCTCCAGTTCAAAAAACTTTTTTTCTGTGGGCCTGTGACAATTAATGTATGGCAGCCATGTTGGATACATTGTTTCTTTTTAAATTTTTCAATAATTCTTAAGAACAGTCTATTTATTTTAACGCAATTAATTTATTTTTAAGTTAGTTTTATCATCTTCTTGCTGTCATATTGGATCCGCCATGTTGAATTTCTTCCTGGAATTTAAAATTTAGTCTATTTTAACTTAAAAGTACTTATCAAAAATATTAAAAACTTTTTGGCATAAACTTTAACAAGAATATTTAATTTTTCATAAGTTTTTAGCATTTATAGCATTGATTCTGCATTCTGCTATCTTGCAGGTTAGTTTATGACAATTTGGATACGAGATTCGTAATCAGCGACCTCAAAAACCCCCGAGTAATAAGATTTATGTAAACTGGATAAGAAAAAAAGGTATTTTTGTGCTTTATTAAGATTTAAATAAAAACCGCTGCCCAAGGAATCACTACTTCCACATCCAGATTCTCTATCCAAGTCACTCACAACGAAAACAACATTTTGTATGTGGAAATAATTGCTTATGGAACTTTAATAATAAAATATTTGAAATCTTCTACCCCAAAATCCCATAAAACGATACCCCACATCGGTAGTGAGGTGGCGGTGGTGATAGGGGGTAGTAGTGGGGGTGGATGAAGTAAAAAAATATTTTGAGGTTTCTGATTCTTGTACACACACTAAATCACATTTTTTTTCATCCCCTTTAATAATAAGGGGGGGTGGCTAATGCCAACATTTTTTTGAGACCTTAGCTTCTTGTATATACTAAATATCAATTTTATGGAATCTTACTTCCTTGATTTACCTATTTACACCAAATTTACCGCAATTTATCCCCCAACCCTTCGACGGAACAAGATGAAAATATAATCTAGTTCTAGATCTCGTTAAAATACATATGCGTACCAAATTTCAAGTCAATATCTCAAACGGTTCCAGAGTAAACGTGCGCACAAAAAAGTTACAGATCGAGAGACCGACGGACAGACCGACAGACAGACAGACAGAATTTTTTTTTCGCTCAAACTTAAAATCTCGACGTTTCATGACATTCTAAGCCTATTTGAACAATAAAAATTTTTTTTAATTTTTTTGTTGATACTATAGGTACTTCCACTGGATGTGTAAGTAAAACTGGCGATTTTGGCTAAGCTCAATAATTTTGGTTAGCATAAATCAAAAATCGGTTCTCTTATGTTTTGGATATTAAATAACGAGTATTTAAAAAAATATATCCAGACTGGTTGCGAAACAAGTACTCTAGATAATTTTGAACGAAAAATGTGCGATTCGTGCCACTGTGCAGCGTGTGAACTTCTGTCAGTGGTTCCTTCAGAATGTTGCACTAAACCCGTCGTTTGAGTCACAAATTATGTTCTCTGACGAAGCAAATTTTTTTAGGAATGCTATTTAAAATTTTCATAATAATCATGTGTGGGTGGACGAAAATCCCCATGCCATAACCGAAACCCATTTTCAAAAGCAATTTTCGGATAACATATGGGCAGGAATTATTGGTAATAATCTTATAAGCTCTTTTTTTCTACCAAGACGCCTTAATAGACAATCTTAAATGCATTTTCTCCAAGAAGAACTAGCTGTGAGGCTTGAAAATGTACCAATTGCGTTAAGGAATCAAATGTGGTACATGCACGATGGAGCTCCTGTTCGTTTCAGAGTAATTGTTCGCGACCGTTTACATGTGGTTTATCCTTGAATAGGTCGTGAAGGACCTCCGCAACGGTCAGCAATATCCCCCGATGTCAATAGTTTGGATCTCTTTCTGTGTGGTCATCTTAAAACCCTGGTGTATAAAACTATCATTAAGACTTTAGAAGATTTAAGAGAGCTAATAATTACCTCGCGTGAAACAATACGGAATACGCCGGAAATATTTGAACGAGTACGCAATTCGATGCGAAGACGGGCGGAGGCATGCTTACATTAAGTGAATTTAATTGTTTTAATCAAGAACTGTGCGTCTGGCGAGAAAAACGCAAGAGACTATTTTCATGTAGAATTGACCAGGCTAATCAGAAAAATATCCACATGGAAAAATGTCAGTGGCGTACCACTTTTTTGGTAAAAAATATCAGAAGACATCAGGATTTCTTATGCAATGATCTAGGCGCCCTTCCAATTACTATTTTTACTACAATGTCAATATCTGAAATTATGTTTCGATTCCAGACATTTGCTCTAGGCACGGAGCTATATTAGCTGTAATCGAACTGATAATGAGATGTGTTGGTTACTTTTTTGAATTCGTTAGCTCCTTTATTACACAACTTACCTCGGTAAATTAAAACAATAATACCGGAAATAATTTGTCGTAAACTGTTTGATAGCAAAAATAATTTTACACGTTTGCTAAAAGGAAAAGATTATGTGACGAGCGGGCGACATAAGGAACAAAACATTACTTTAGTGTGCATCGCAGACTCGCATCGTAAAGTTTGCACTGGCGCGGCGGTTGCGACACGTGCGCGCTAGCAAAAACTTAGTCGGTCACCCACATAAAATATGACAATGCAGTAAACGGAAATAAAGAAAAATTACTTCATTGCACCGTTCGCAATGCATTTTTGTCGCTTAATAATTTTTATAAATTCAATACACAAAAACCGCTGCCCAAGGAATCACTTTCACATCCAGATTTTCTATCCAATTCTCTCATAACGAAAAAAAATGGTATGTGGGAATAATTGTTTATGGAACTATAATAACATAATATTTGAAATCGTCTAGCCCAAAAACCCATAAAACGATATGCCACATCGGTAATGAGGGGTGGGGGTGATGGAAGGGGGGTAGTGGTAGGAGTGGATCAAGTGAAAAATAATTTGAGGCCTTTGGTTCTTATACACACACTAAATGACCATTTTATTTTTTCACCCCCTTTAATAAAGGGTTGGGGTGGTAATGGCGGTGATTAATGCTAAAAAAAATTTTGACACCTTAGCATCTCTTATATATACTAAATACCAATTTTATGGACTTCTACTTGCTTGATTTATGTATTTACCACCATTTTCCCAATTTATCCCTCAATCCTTCAACGGAATAGGTTCAAAATATAATCTAGTTCCAGACCTCATTAAAATACACACGTGTACCAAATTTCAAGTCAATATCTTAAACGGTTCCAGAGTAAACGTGCGCACAAAAAAAGTTACAGACAGACCGACCAACAGAGAGACAGAAATTTTTTTGCTCAAACTTAAAATTTCGACGTTTCCTGACATTTTAAGCCTATTTGAACAATAAAAAATTTCAAACATTTTTTTGCGTTACTATACTTCCACCGGATGTGGAAGTAATTATTATTGTTTTTCGTGACATACATGTGAATATCATTGGCATGGTGCGAGCGCAGAAGCGTCTTGATTATGTCACATATTACGTTACGTTTTCCAATAAAATCGGAACTGTAAAAGTCACCATTATCAGCAGACCTCGGCCTCGAGGTAGTTATGGCGTCAAAACCAGAATCGGCTCTAGGAGATTTGACTATTTTCACACAAAATAATATAATAGTTTACCATATAATTATACGTAGTGCATTCCATAATGTGTAAAGGTAAATGGCTCCTAAAAGAATATAAACAAGTCATACTGTGATGCATTTATTGTTAATTACGCATTATTAAAATAATAAATATAATAAACGTCCTCATGAATGAATCAACATACATGCAGGCGATGTTTAGCTAGAAATATACTATTTATATTTATTCTAAATGGTCCGAAGGTAAACTCCGGCGCCTTTTACTAAATATCCACTTGTGCTCTGAAAAGGATCGTCCAACGTCTGTCGAAGTAACCGGCGCATATTTAAAGTTGATAATTTTCTATTAGACGACAGATTTACATCCATAACGTTATATTGTCGTGGTATTTTTAGATAACGTTCCGTTGCGTTACACAATGATAAAATAACCAATTACTTGGACCGATAGACGAACCATATGGAATTTAGAAATTGTAACGTTTTTAACATCTCAGCCATGAAAAGTCTAATCTTCGTACTAGTAACAGGCTTGAAAAAAAGCTGTGAAAATATACGAAATTTTTTTAGATCCATATTTCGAGAATGTTAGACTTGACTCTTTCTACTTGATCTACGTATGACGTTCGGTCGTTGAGAAAGAAAACAGTCGAATCATTTCGATCATTCCAAAGTAACGTTATTTTGTCTCGGTATTTTTCTGAAGCGGTCACGTTTGTAACGCTATATGACTGAATTGCTTTTCTCATATCTATGGCACATTCTTCGCAAATCACAGAATATTACACAAGATCTGCCAAAAAATGTGGAGAACAGGAACCTGGCCCACGAAAATCCTCAATTTTCGTACAACTACATAAAAAGGAAGCGACATATGTGTGTGACAATTATACTTTAGTTTATGATTTGCTTGCTAAACTGAGCCTAATCACCGATGCTAGGAGGTAAGCTATCCCAAACCTAGGAATTTCTCCAAACTTCGTCTCTATCGAACACGGAATTTTTACTTACCTAACATGTAATGGATCAGAGACCGACTGTTTACACTCCTTACGAAGGATGGTATATTAATTATTACGCAATTCTCGACTAACATTGCATAGCGTTTGCATATATGCTGATATACAAGGCGGCTGAAGGTGGAGCGAGATCTCTGTATTTCCCTAGGCGTCACCCATTCAAGAACTATAATCCTAAATATTAATATAATTCTGGCCACACTGAGATACGTGTCGTCCATATTTCCACTCCCACTCCACCTTAAGCGTGGTGTGAAATATTTGAAACGACTGGATCTTGAAAACGGATAAATATAGAAATTTCGTTTTTGACTCAAGAATGTTAAAAACGTAAAATAATATAACAACTATTTTCAGTAGAAACCTACAACATATATTTGTCAACCCATATACGCTGTACATAATTTTAAATTTGTATTTTATAATTATATACAATTTCCTTAATTAGAACTGGGTACAGATTCTCTAATTTTACGCAGGTGGTAATTTTGTATGTCCAAAATCTAATTAGAATTCTACCGAAAATGTAAGGTCTGTAATCTCATTATTAGATTTCAAATTCTCAATATCAAAGACTCCCTACATTGTATAAAACAAAGCTCACTCAAGTTGCCTCTTCTGTGGTTTATCAGGCAATTGTTTAGGATTCCTAATAAAATAACACGTTAGCGTTCCAAAATAAACATTAGTGGATACAATGGTGTATTTTTACTTCCACATCCAGCGGAAGTATAGTAACGACAAAAAAATTTTTAAAAATTTTTATTGTTCAAATAGGCTTAGAATGTCATGAAACGTCGAGATTTGAAGTTTGAGTGAAAAAAAAAATTTCTGTCTGTCTGTAACTTTCTTTGTGCGCACGTTTACTCTGGAACCGTTTGAGATATTGACTTGAAATTGGGTACACATATGTACTTTAATGAGATCTAGAACTAGATTATATTTTCATCTTGTTCCGTCGAAGGGTTGGGGGTAAATTGGGGTAAATTTGGGGTAAATAGGTAAATCAAGCAGGTAAGAGTTCATAAAATTGGTATTTACTATATACAAGAGAAGCTAAGGTCTCAAAAAAAAATTGGCATTAGCCACCCCCATTACCACCCCCACCCCATTATTAAAGGGGATGAAAAAAAAATTGTGATTTAGTGTGTGTACAAGAACCAGAAACCTCAAAATATTTTTTTTCTTCATCCACCCCCCACTACCACCCCCTATCGCCACCCTCACCCCACTACCGATGTGGGGTATCGTTTTATGGGTTTTTGGGGTAGAGAATTTCAAATATTATATTACTAAAGTTCCATAAGCAATTATTTTCACATACAAAATTTTTTCGTTGTGAGTGACTTGGATAGAAAATCTGGATGTGGAAGTAGTGATTCCTTGGGCAGCGGTTTTTACACAAAAAAATGCAAGATATTTGAAATGAGCTTACTTTTATAATTTTTATGAACTAATATATTAATTAAATCACATGCTTATTAAAATAATTTTTTAAATAATTTGTTGTCGGACTAATAAGTGCCTCATTTTCACCTTTTTTTTTCCCTGAACATACCCCACATTTCATTTTTTTTATTAGTTAAGAAAGTAATTTGTACAAAATTTCAGTTCAATTGAATAACTAAAAACGAGGCGTAACGTCAAAATAGAAAAGAAAAACAAAAAATTGTAAACTTAAATAACTGGGCCGCAACCGTTTTAAAAATAAGTGTTGTATAAATTGTATAAAAAACTGAGATATTTAAAAATGTTGTATTTGACGTGAAACAGCAGAAAATTCAGAAAAAAATTACGCACTGTAATTTAAGTTTTATATTTAATTCTAATATAATGTAAATATGGAAGTACACGTTTTAAAACAAACAATTATTGGCATATTAATTTTAACAAATTTTTAAAACATGTTTTGAAGCTCCTTTGCTAAAGTGACTATATTAGTACCATGAAATGTTCAACAATATTCTGAAAAACCCCAGACCCCAGACCAGTTAGTAATTTTTTTTTTAATTATTTTGTATTCCGACAAATACCACCTCTTTCAGCAAATCGTTACGACATTTAGAAGTCAATTCTGTCTTCAAGTTGTCTTTATTTTTTCAGGCAGAGGAGGAGCTGCTTTCAAAAAAATCAATTGCAATGGATAAAAAACAGTTCTTTTAGAAACATCTGAACTCCTATTAAAAACAATATTCTGATGTAATATTGAGTCATCCTGTCTAAATTAGTCCAATGTGTCCCAGTGTATCATCGACTTTCAAGCGGCCTACGACAGTGTCATAAGACCAAAGTTACAAGAAGCCATGAACCAACTGAAGGTGCCTCAGAAAATCATAAAACTGGTAAAATTAACTATGTCAACAGTAATCTGCAAAGTGAAAATCCAAAATGAAGCTTCTGACCAATTTGAAACGTTTCGAGAACTAAGACAGGGTGATGGGCTGGCCTGCCTTCTTTTTTCGCATTGAAAGAAGCGATCCGAGACGTTGAACTTGAGAAGAAAGGAACACTCTTCTACAAGGATACGCAAGTTCTAGCTTACGTAGAGCTTACGTAGATGATGTCATTATAATATTTCGAACACCCAGAAATATAATAGAGACCTTCACCAGATACGCCAACGGAACCAAAAATATTGGGTTAACAGTTAACGAGGGCAAAACCAAAATCATGCCCCCCCTAACCAGGTCTAATACCCCATTAGGAAACAACAACTTTGAGATAGTAAACAGCTTTACATAATTGGGATCACTAGTGAACTGTAGTAACAGCACTACAGAAGAGATAAAGAAGAATAGCTTTGGCCAACAGAGCTACTTCGAACTTTGCAAACATCTCCGTAGCCGAAGCATTTCTTGGAAAACTAAAACCCATCTGTACAAAACATTAATCGCTCTAGTGCTAACGTATGGATCAGAAACCTGGACATTAACAAAGAGCAACGAACAACTATTGCACTCATTTGAAAGGAAGATCTTAAGAAGGATTTTTGGTACAGTATGCGACAACGGAGTATGGCGACGTAGATATAACATTGAGTTGTATGCAAAATACATGAACTTATCCAGCTGACGGGACATTGTCATATTTATTAAAATGGGTAGATGGGCAGGATATATCATTATATCAAAAGTGACTTACTTACCTAGGAAAATCCTGCTCTCACAACCTGTTCCACCAGTCGATGGGGAAGACCGAGGCTAAGATGGAAGGACCAGATAAATGAAGATGCAAGAAAAATTGGAGCTGCAAATTGGCAAACAGCAGCACGAGATCGTGACCCTCTAGGGCTGTAGTACTATTGATGGTGATTGTATCCAGTGTATGCCACCTACCGCAGTGGACTTGTAGATTGCAAATGGGAGAGAGAACGATACAAAAGTAACTTAGAAAACACCTCTTCCTCTTTCAACCACCAGATATTGACGGTGTATTTCCAACCCTTCTTTAATTGAAACTAAAAAATATACACATCTGTTGGCAATTTACCGGACGTGTACTGCCTTCAAGTACACTTTCACCATACTGGATAGAAGGAAAAGTAATATTTATATCTACAGAACTGCAAATATTCATTACAAGAATCCATTAACCTTACCTCTTTTCTACTGAAAGGATGGAAAAGCCATGTAATTATGAAATTAAAAACATAGTACCAGTACTACACCCACTGTATCCAAATCAAAATGCCTACATCCCAGGTCGATCTACAGAGACAAAACTACATTTTATAGTATCTGGGATCGAGAAGCCAATATTCATGAAAATGTCTACCGTGGTGCGTTTATTGATATGGAATGCGCTTTTAACAAATCAATCTTCGAGAGCATAGATATCGCTTTTCAGATTCATTGTGTTCCAACAAAATATGTTAATGGACAACTCACATGCCTAAGTTGATAACCTTTCCTAATATGATGAACATAGAGATTAGATACGTGGGCGAAAGGGGCTGTCCACAAGGCAGCGTCCTATCACACTTACTGTTGGTCATGGTAGCTGACTGCCTCTTATACCACTACAAGGACGTTGGTTTCTTTATAATAGGCTATGCAGATGGCATTGTCATCTCTATAACCGGAAACTTCGTGAACCCGTTATGCTATACAAACAGCTCTCAGGTTAGTTGGCAATTGAAGAAAACAGAGCTAGTACTATTCACCAAGAAAAGGAAACTGTTAATTATGAAAATGCTCAACGGTCTTAAGTCCTTTTAACAAGTGATCTTAAATACCTGGGGTCATACTTAATCGCACTGAACGCTCCTGGATTTTTTAACTCAGGGTCTTCCGGTGACTGTACTCTGCTGTAATAAGACGCATTATTTGCTATGCAGGTGTTGTCTGGTCGTTCTCAGTGTAGAAGAACTCACTACCGAGCGTCAAGTTGACGCGACACCAATTTATTTTTAAAAGGGCGCCAGCTGCGTTCTGCCAAATTCTTCTACTACCAAGCGAGTTTGAGATAAGATATACCTCAATAGACAAGTAATAGGTCAATACTGCACTACCTCAGATCATTAACAACGTTCTCTCTATTTATTTACTGCTAATAATGGGTTTTACGCTTAAGAAGTTGTAAATTTTACATAAAAAAATCCCTAACGGAGATTTCTCTCTGAAGGGATTAAAATTTCACATGATTTTTATTTGTGTACGCAGTAATAATGAGTTTAACGCCTAAGGATTTTTGCATAAAAAAATATCCCCATCAGAGATTTCTCTCTGACGGGATTAAAATTTGACGTGGTTTCTATTTGTTTACCTATTAATAAAGGATTTTACACTTAATGATTCCTGAAAAACCGCATAAAAAATCCCTATTGAGCTCCCGTAAAGCGACCAGAATATCGAGTATCAGACTTGTGGAGTCCTGAGACTGCGATTAACTCAGTTGTTTCGGTCTTCCAAATGAAAACTCAAGGGATTAAGACTAGCAACAAGTCCTGATATCAATAAAATGCAATGTCTTCAAAGAGTGCCATTTATTTAACAGGTTTAAAACAATACAGTTAGATTCTGCAAAATGATATAATGTGAAAGAGTGATGCCTCCCCAACTAAGGCAAGTTAAATTTTTACCATACAAATGAGAGCGTGCTAACAATCAATTTGGTAGAAAAGATTCATGCAACTTCTCCAGAATTTAATGCAAGCTTTTTAAAAATGTATAGGTTTTTTTTGATTATGGTAATTATGGCTGAAAATAATATAAAAATATTTTACTAAAAAAATTTTGGTTCCCTTATGACTAGCTTAAAAGTTCTATATATCATTTTATCATTTACAGAACGGAGTTCGACTAATACATGAGTTTGCTAACGTTCGGTCAGTCTTACGACGTACTAGTCCCCATGCAAGTTCAATAAAGGAAAAATGACACCGATTCGCCTCCGAGCGACTTTTTGGCAAAATGGATTTTTGAGTCATTTATGCACAAGGCGGTTTTCTCTATAACTTTATTATTTGGAAAGTACTGCATTCGACTTTCCTAACATCGCTTTGTATTGACCATTAAAATTAAAATTTTATATTCAGTCTTTCGAATGATGTGACTGCATGATGACTGCATCTCCATGGTCGTTGTCTTTGGAGAGGGAATAAAAAAAGTTAAAAATAATTTCGTAAAAGTATACGGATTATTCTTCCTTAATCAAAATTTATACTTTTATCTTTGGTTAATTTTTTCTTGACCACCATATACTTTCACTCTCAGGGCCTGGACCAAAACATATTTTTCTAAGTGAAAATTCGATGTTTCTTCGAATTTCTACCTGGTTGTGACTAATGTCTTAATAAACTCATAACGGTCCTTTTGGGCTAGTTTACGGCTCTGAAGGACTTTTAAACGTGCATGCTACGATCGAAAATGCCCTAGAATGAATTTTTTACTTAAGTCGAATTTTTATTATGGCTTCGATTCTGGGAGGTTCTACAAGGACACGGCAAAAACAGTAGCATCTCGGCTAGTATGTCAGGAGATGACAAACTAAATGTGTCAATTTATATCGAGGATCCCAAAATGAACCGTCGAACAACATATTCAAAACTTCACAACGCCGCTAGGGGCTTACACCTCCATATTTTAGGCGGTGTTAGTAGATATTATTCAAGGGGTAACATAATCCCTTAATACAAATATTATGGGAAAACTGTACGCATATCTACGGACAGCAGAGTGGCTATGCTTGAACTCGGGGCTGGTTCTACGAACCATAAAAGTTTGAAATGTATTCACACAAAACAATAGAGTTCAACTCTGATAGGTGAAAGACAAGAAGGAGATAAGAAGACGTAGATGTCATATACCTTAATATAGCCTTAATAGCCTCTGAGAGCGTTCTGTGTGGTCTGTAACCTACAAATAGCAATTTCGGACTACAATTCACTGATGAGAAACTGTTGACTCAACTATCATGCAGATTATTGGAGGAGCCTAAGCAGCTGCAGACTTCAGAATTTTGGTTACACAGTCAATCGTAAACTACGTAAACACTTGTCTGTACAAATCCAGGAGTAACTTAATCATTCATGTAGGATTACTAACAAGGCAATATAAACTAAATAAACACCTCTACACATTGGGAGTTGCAGACAATCTCAAACGTAGAGGGTGTAATCTAGAAAACGAGGCTGCCGAGCATGTGTTATGACATAAAGAGGGTGGTGATTCTGCCCTTTCAACAAAAAATCTTCAAATCAAATCAAAACAACTTTTTTTAACAATATGATTACACATAGAATTTCCGACACCCGTGCCAGGAGCCTGTCAGTCATCCAAGGCGCGAAACACCATAGCAGTTGTAGGATAGGCGTCTGAATTTAAGATGCCAGCGCCAAAGTGGAGAACTTGTGAACTAATTATAGGCTTTTTGTTTGTTTATATGGCGAATACTTATATTGATTTTCTTCTGTTTATTGTTGTTTTTGGCGTTAAAAATAATAACATTAATAATATATGACCTAAAGGTTTGCAAGATTTTGTTGTAAGTAATTTGCAAGATGTTAATGACATTATTCAGCAAAATTCATATTTTTTTAGGTTATCTAGTTTTTCCCTTGAAAAGTACAGTTTCTTCTACATAAACGGTGTCTGGGTAGTTAAATATTAATAAACTTAAATATTTCTCTAAATTTATATACAGTTGTAGTTTAAAATGTTTAAATCACTTTTTTTTCAGGAAACATGAGTGACATTTAGGTTAAGCATATTGCAATGTATGGAACCTTTGTGAAGCACTAAAAATGTAAAAATTCTAAGTGTGTGTATGAAGGAGAATATGTTTTAAATGCAGGACATATTATTTTGTGTGGTACAACCCATATTCAACACAAAACTTAATAAATGTGTATGCTCTATGTTTACAAACAAGTGTCTCAGATTCAAATACCCATGAAATTAGTGGTACATTGAATATAAGTGAAAAGATATTTATTAATTCTTTAAGTAAAATAAATTAAACAGTATTTTGTAAAATATGAAACAGAAATATTCAGAGGTAAAACATAATAGTGCATGGTGCTTTGGTACTTTTAAATATACTGGAATTACATATATTTACTTATTTCAAAAATTTCACTTACAATGTGTGATTGTCTAGGACATTATTATTGCTACTCGGGCCGCGGTTATTGCACCAGGTTTTTCCCTCTCAATGCCTGGTTAAAGGTGTCTACATCGAAGAGGGTATGCTTTGAACATTGTCGTGCCTCAAACTTTCACGAGTTGTCCCTGCAATCTACAAAGGATACCGACTAGGTTGGCTCCAGCCAATTGTAGCCCCTTTAAACGCTATCATATTTTTAATAACTTAGCATCTCAGTTTATCATTTACTTATTGTTGATATCATCGTACACTAAAGAGACAATGACAGAAAAGCCCATAATTAGTTTGACTATAGACCACCAGGTGAGATGGGGTGGGGCCGGAACAACGTAAAACGAAACTTAGTAGCTAATAAAAGATGTCGAATACTAAAATAAAATTTTTATGCTCTAATACGAGAGAAATGATCAAACGAATGAACCGGCTTCAGATAATTGACACAGTATAGAGAATGGCCAAGTCACTTAATTTATATAGTTCAAAAATATTATGATTTCAAGTTATAATTTCATAATTTGATTATAAGTCAGAGAGCAATTTAGAATAAACAACAGGAAAGTATGTAGTCTATGTAGACTAGGTTACTCATACGTTGAGGAGTTGTTGCATTTGTTGATATCAATGTGTTCTGTTTTATTTTTTAAATCAAATATAACGAAGGAAAACTCACCTAAATAGTCCTGAGGATGCCAATAAATTTTGACGAAACGTCGACTACTTAAAAAAGTCTTTTCCTAACACCGTTTTGGTCTATACCCGTTAACCGTTACCAGCATTAAAGAACAGACCATCAACCACTAATCAAAATTAAATTTTACACTAATTGTTTCTTTATCCAATTGGAGTTGTGTCCTAGAGGCACATCTAAATTTGTATTAAAAATAGCTTAGGACCACGCTAGTGCCGTATGAGTAATGTATACGAATATTACTATAAAACTCATTAAATAAAATTGAGTCGTTTCGTAGCTATTTCATAAAGGAAGGCCCCGACTAAACTAAACTATTTTTAATCCAGATCTTTTTAATTTCATTTAGTTTAATACAGAAAAGTTAATAACAGCAGATTAAATCCGGTTTTGACAAAAATGATACCGTAGTAAAAACTAATAAAACTGCAGAAGAAGACTGACAAAGAGAAATGGTACTTGATTTAAGCTGCTGGAATAAACGACCTCCTTTATGTTCCTAAAAGAGGCATTTATTTTCTTAATACATTAAAAACCTTACTTGCTACTCTTGATAGCAGTCGTCAAAGTAAAATACTTGTTCCTGTTTCTGATGATTAAAATAAGTGGTATATTAATTTACTGCTATTGCCTCAAAACACAAGATGAAAAAAGGGAAAATAAATTAAATTAATTTGTAGCCACTTAAAGGAGGTGCTTTTGTAAAATATACTGAATACGCTGTAATTTATTTCGTTTTATTCTATTGTACGTGTTTTCTTTTCTTAATAAGTTGTCTTTGATATGATGAGTGGCTGCAGAAACTATATAGTCCAT
Source organism: Rutpela maculata (assembly GCA_936432065.2). NCBI lineage: Eukaryota > Metazoa > Arthropoda > Insecta > Coleoptera > Cerambycidae > Rutpela > Rutpela maculata. Next base: position 87,696,477 of record OW386293.2, read on the forward strand.
GGGCCATCTCACAGAATTCATTTTTAATAAAAAAAAAATATCGGGATAAAATACCAGTTCGATTGTTACAATATTTTTGTAGAATCTGTTAAACAAAAATATTTCTTCTTAAAAAGTGGTTAGTAATATGTAAAAATTTTATTAGATTTCTTTGGTTTGATTTACCAGCTTACGGTAAACTTTGCTGCTACTCCGAAAAATATACCGCACGGCCGACTACGTCTACACTGAGTGCAGGATGGGAAGTGTAGGTATTTGTAAATGCGTTGCTGCATTGCATGATAAAGCTCCTATGCTTTTATTTTTGTGTTTTTATTTCTAAAGTGTTGTAGTTACATATAACTTTGTATGTTGGTAGCTTTGTACATAATGAGTACATAATAAAGTCTTACACCAACTGTGTGTTTCTCTATTTTACAGGAATAATTCCCTCAAAATCAATTATTTGAGTAATCTAAGGATTTTTGGTTCACAGGTAATGGTACATATCCCAAAGGAAAAGAGTTATTAATGGGATCCTAAGTCACGAAAAATACTATTCGTTGGATACAGTGACAATACGAAAGGCCATCGAAATTCGCATTCACACACGATGTAACATTCATGGAGACTTAATCAACTGTCAGTGTCACAGTTGAACAAAATACAGATGAGGTGAGGGATATTCCAGAAGATAGAAATGAGTTAGAAGAGATTATAGCAAAAAATACGGTGAAAACTGAATAATTTCAGTCATTAGCAAATGATGAAAAAGATCATTTGGAGAATTCGACATTTAAAGCTGATATGACGTCCCATTCGTTCAGGAGCCTCGCCGATCATCAAGAATCCCAAAATCAGTAAAACGTACCTGTTATGTCACGTATTCAGCTGCATTATTCGAGTCAGAAGGCAATCCCATTTCTGAAGCAGTAAATCGAGAAGATCGCGAAAATTGGAAAAGTGCAATGAATGATGAAATTAAGTCTTTAGCCGAATATAACACGTGGGAATTGGTTTTTAATAATAATATATATATATATATAATATAATCAAAAGGGATATTTAAAACCAAATTCAAATTGTTCGTCATAAAGCTCGGCTAGTCGCAAAATGGTATTCCCAAAAGCATGGCACTGACTATAACGAAACATACTCACCGGTTGTTAGATATTCTTTGATTCGTTATTTGGTAGCATTAACAGTGAAACGGATTGAAAATTGACCAAATGGATGCAGTAACTGCTTTTTTACAAGGAGATGTTTTTACCAAAGCTTTGTCTAGCCCATGGACTAAAACTGTTTACGTATATTAACGCATTAACAAAATAGCTTGTTATTATTTTCCATACTTTCCTCTCTACAGTTGACGTAGCTAAACAAATAGAGGGTATGGGAAGATGCGGAGAATCGCTATTGGATACATATTTCTTAGAGGATCAAGCTATTAGTGCAATGTGCTGTTCAAGGAATTCATAGCAAATGTCTCAGATCCACAACACAAATGTAGCAATACGCCATCTGTCTGCTTCTCTAATGATCCATGTTTCAAAGGTATAACGAATGATGGTGAAAACTAGGGCGTTAGCAAAGAACCTGGTGCTAGGGAAGAAATACGACAACTAATCATGAAGGCAAAGGAATATTACTTTTAAACCGGGTGGCCACAGATCAATGTACACCCCCAATTTTTTGTTGGTTTTTTAATCAAAAAAATTTCGTTTTTGGTACATATAAATTAGACAAAAGTGGGCTTTATAGTAACAGGAACGAAAATAACACTTCCGGTTCAACCGGAGGTGACATCAACTCTTTTTCCTTAAATAGAATGACTATATTTTTTTATTGTTTCTTATTAACCATTAAAATTCCAAGTACAAGAGTTTCTCTGAGTTAAAAAATTCCAAAAAATAAGTGAGATACAATTTTGTTCAATATAGACGCGTCAGATGAACGCGACGTAAGAAAATTACTAAGTAGGCCATGGAAATTATATTAGTAAAGTTGTAGACTTGTGTGTAAAAAACAAAATAGTTATTTGAATTATTGACTGTTTTTGGGTTTTTCTCAAAAGATAGAATTTCATTTTCATTTTCATTTCCATAGGATTCCTTTCTTAATGGGACTATGCTATTTTCTTTTATTAATCGGAAATTATGATTCATAAACTTAAATTTTTTGCGTCATTAATAATATCTTAACGATACCCTTTAATGTGTATTTATGTGTACCAGAAACGAAATTTTTAAATTCAAAAACAATAAAAAGAAATTGGGGGCGTACATTAACTTGTGGTCACCCGGTATATTTCTATGAGGTATAGAAGTGTGTAGAAAAACGGGTCGTGGCGTAGGCGCTATATTTTCGAACTCTACAGTCTCTATGAAGCACTTGATATTGCCTTATACATCAAAGTCAACAGATTAAGGTGGCTTGGCTAGAGAGGTTGGATGAAATGAGACCCCCCCAAAGCAAATATTCCACCAAATACAGGCTTGAACTCGAAAGACAGGTAGCCCCAGATTCAAGGACCAAGTAGAATTAACTTAAGAACATTAAGAGTCAAAAATTTGAAAGCCAAGCAAGGAACAGGAAGGAATGGAAACTAATCCTAGAACAGACCAAGGCCAACCCTGGGATGTAAAGCCAAAGATGATGATGATGATGATGATGATACCGTGCGTGTAATGGCAAGTTAGACATGGGAAGTAAGAATTGCAACATCGCGTGTGCCAGTTGACTAAAATGAAATAACAGAGCTGGAATACTTCAGTAGTCGAGTTCCGACAGGCGGGTTTTGCTGTTGCTGGGTTGTCATATCTCTCGCGCTACGTGGATGTACATGTCTAATCTGCAATTACACGCACTGTATATCCCTTTGATTCATAGACAACTAATGCTGTTGTCAATGTGGATTGTGAGAAAATGTGGACCGTTCTATTGGAGATGGAAATACCTAGATATATAAGCTTCATTATTCTCTGGCTATAGGAAAAAAACTCTCCCTTAGTGTAGGATTAGCTTGAGATTTGCAGCTGATACCACTCTAGTTGCAACAAGTGAAAATGAGTTCAAGTATCTGCTCTACAGCCATCAAAAAATAATTTTTGAGTATTTGCCTCAAACATTAATTCAATTAAACAGTAATCCAATTAATAAATAGTTTACTACTGTTTTTTAAAGCAAATCAACTACTTCAGAACAAGATAAAGGAAAATTAAATCCACATAAACAATTAATAACAATAATAATAATAATAATAATAATAATAATAATAATTCGCTGGCGTTTCTCTTGTGTGAATGTCGGAGACACGGGAGAACTGTCCAGACTCGCGTGCGCGAAAGAAAAATTATAATAATAATAACGTTTATTTACAATATAACTTTTAGCAATAGTAACATAGATTTCTTAATATCAACTTAAAACCTTGTAAATAAACAACACAACTCATGAAGGCAAAGCCTTGTCCGTGAGTAACAATGACATATTTCATACTGTCAGAGCATAAATACATAAATACATAAAATTACTAAGAAATTGATTTGTACAAATATCTGTAATTTATAACGGAAATTACTACTATAAGACTCATAGTTGAGCAGTGAACCGTGAATATGAGACAAATAAACGAACAGCGGCGCGCGGTGGCTCCAGGAGTATAGACTAAAAATTGGAAAATTTAATGGTGAGTAACTCTGGATATATGCATTACCAAATTGTCCTAGTTATGTTTAGTCTATTAAGTCGTGTATTTCTTTCCTAGGTCTGTGCAGGACGTATAGTGTTTCTGAATGAGTGGATTGACATATGTTGAGTTTTTAAATTTAGAGGTAAACTATTATATAATTTTGGCCCCAGAAATGTGAAGTTCTTTTGCCCGATAGTTTTATGCATCATTGGAGATATGTGATACGTATTCCGCTGTCATGTTTGGTATGCATAGTAGTAGGATCTTTATAATTTTTTTTGTGTTATTTCTAGGTTGGTCAGATGATTTTTGGCAGCTCCGCCCAACTCTATTATACCATATTGCAAGTGGCTTTGCACCAATGGAAAATATACGATTCTTAGTTCTCTATCATTTAATATATTTCTAAGAAGTCTAAATTTATATAAGAATCTAAGTTTTTCCGCGACGTATTTAATTTGTCAGCGTAGATGTTTGTCAATAATAATACCCAGATATTTTATTTTATCTACAGCTTGGATCTTGCATTTCTTGCCTTCATTATGGATGCTGATAAAATAGGGCGGTGCGGTAGATTTGTTGTTAGAGAACGGTATATAATGAGTTTTTTCAGATTTAAAGTAAGTAGTTTAAAGTCAAACCAATCTTATCTAAATCCTTTTCGACTTCCATTTTCAGTTTTTCCCAAGTTTCGTCTTTATAAAAGATGGCAGTGTCGTCTGAGAAACTGATTATGTCTCCACTACTCTGAAGTGAGAACAGGCCGTTCATGTATATCGTGAACAAAATGGGCCCTAAGACAGTGCTTTAGGGAATTCCATACTCAATAGGTTTATAATCACTAGTAATATTATTAATTTTTACAGCTTGTTGGCGGCCGATTAAACAACTTTAAAATAGATTAAGAGCTGTTCCTCTAATACCAAGGTCATCTAATGTTGACAGCAGTTGGACATGGCTTACCGTGTCAAAGGCTTTAGCTAAGTCTACAAACAAACACATGCACGGGCTACTTCCATCCAGAGTAGTGTAGATTTTTGTCGTTAACGCCTCAATGGCATCTTGCCCGATTGAAAGCCATATTGCACTGGGGAAATAAGTCCATATTTTGTTAGATATTTAGATAACCTTACTTTAATGATTTTCTCTGATATTTTTGTAAAGTTAGTGACAAGGGATATCGGTCTGTAATTCGTAATTTCTTTATTATCCTCATTTTTGAAAATTGGTGTAACAATAGACGTCTTGAAAGCAGATGGGCACTTACCTAATTCAAAGTTTTTATTGATTAAATATGTTAATGGCGCTGCTATTTCATTAGATACATGTTTTAAGGTTTCAAGCCGTCAGCTCCCACAGATTTTTTATTTTTTAACTCTGCCATAGTTTTATTTACTTCTTGAGTATTAGTAGGTCGTAAGAAAAATGTGTTTATGTTAAATTCCGTTTTTATTTTAAACTAAACACTTCCGAGTGACTTACCCAAATTTACATATTATGTATTATTAAACTCCGCTGTGATATCATTCATATTTTATTTCATTTTTCCCATTTACGCATGTAATAGTATTGTTATCTTGCCTAGAATCAGTAACCTCATTAATTATGTTCCACATGTGCTTTGAGTTGTTTTGGTTTTCATTAATTTTGTTTTTGTAGTAATTATGTTTTGTTTGTTCGATTAGCCTCGTTAGCATATTTGTGTAATTCCTATATTGTAATGTTATTTCTTCATTATAGGGGAATTTTTTTGTTTTATTATAGAGTTCATTTTTTTTATTCACTGATTTAATTATTGCTTTGGTAATCCAATATTTCCTTTTTTTTCACTTCGTTTAATTTTAATATAAGATGTACTTGACTCTAATATTTCAGATATGCCTGTAATAAAATAGTCAGTTGCTGTATCAATGTCAGTTGCCTGGTATACTTGTTCCCATTTTTGGTTAGATAGTATTTTTTTAAGTTTGGTAGTATTAATATTTTTATAATAATATAATTGTCTTCTTTTATTAAGTTTGATTTTTCTGTGCCTAACACAATTTGCAGTATAATTGTGTAGTGGTCAGTAATGTTATTTTGTATTATAAGAGGCAATAGACAGCTTTCGACATCGTGGGTCGTTTTCAGAAATATATGGTCAATACATGTACTAGACACTCCTTGACATTTTGTGTAATTATAAAGTTACATTCAGATAAAGTATTTAGATATTCTGAGCTAATTTCAGTGGTTTCTGATATATTTATATTCATATCTCGTACTAATAAATGATAATCATGGGAATTACCTTGACTATTTTCTAAGTAGCGTCTTAAATTTAAAATAAATTCATGTGAATTTGTCGTGGGTGACCTATGGACTGCTATAATGATAACACGTTTTTTTGCCTACTTCTGCTTTTATTTGAATTAAATTTGTATTATTAAAATCTATTTATTCTCATATGAGAAATAATCTAGTGTCATTAATCTGAAATGTTTCAGTAAGTGAAAATCATATTATATATCAAAGTTCTTTAGAAATATTTTAAATTCATCTAAATTTTTAGCAATACTACGGATATTTAGATGCAGTATCTTAAAGTTATCCACGTTATTATTTATTTTTAGAATTTCATTTGCCTCATGTTCATCCCGTAAAGTAAATGTTTCTATTTCCCGCAAGGGAAAATTTCTGATATAAGGATTCATTAAAATTATGCTAATTATACAAATTATAGCTAAATGTCATTCACGGCGTATACTGTAATTTATCGCTGCTTATGAGACACATCTAATAGGTAATTTCAAAAATAATAAATAGAGCAACAATGCATATTAATTTTTATATTGAAACAAAAAACATACATGAATAAAATATTACATCAGAGTAATATCATGAAATAATGCATCTAAGTTAAGAAAAAATAAAGACAATAAAATAAATGTATAGGACAGCTAATTATGTAATTAAAAAACAGAGTTTATATTAAACTAGAGTGTAATACTAGACAACGAACAAAAGACAATCTATTTATTTTTGTTTGAGTGTATTTGACCTAAGGTTTTTTTGTGGTGCTTTATCATTTGGTGTGTGTTACACAGGCAACAAATTTTTGCCAGTCAAGGAGGTAAACATACCAAAAGTCCCCGAACGTAGGAAGTGGGGGGGATGCAGGGGGCACGAAGAAGGTCCCGGTTTTTGGTTTTTCGCTCATATCTCGAAAACGGTTAGCCCTAATAGACCACAAGCCCATGCTAAATTTTTAGGGGGTCATATGATACCGCTTGAAAAGGTATAATTTTTGTAGTCCTTCAGAAATAAATCACTTTGAGCCCTATGCCGTACATTTTAGGTGGGACATGGGAAAGCCGGGGAAAAGTGAAAATCGTAACCCACGGGGGTTGCATTTTTTCAAACGATCCTGTTCGGCTTACGTTTATTTAGACTGTATTTATATCTGTGACTCTTAAAAAGAGAATGCCGTACAAAAATAATGGGACAGAAGTACAGGAATAATTTTCGTTTCCCGAAACTAAGGTGATACGATACCGTACGGCTTTTATGAAATTCGATTTTTATATTAACAAGAATGAACTTTTTTGATATGCCGTACAAATCAGTTGGACTAGACCTCTATTAAGGGTGGAGATTTGATCCTGTACGGCATCAATTTCAAAATATTATACGACTAAAATCTTAAAAAAAAATGATTCGTCTAAAAAGAAGGGGATTATCAATGTATATAAAAAAATCACCCCCGAGAAAGGGAAAAACTCACGTTTTCTGGGGTAAGTTTATTTGATACTGTACGGCTATTTATTTTTTGGATTAATATAGGTTAGAATTTATATTTTATTTAGTAGCCGTACAAAAAATAATGGGACAATAATAAAATTAGAATATTTCAAAACAAGTGAATTTTTTAAATATTATGCAATACTGAAATATCAAATTTTTATGACAGCGAATAACAGTTATAGAGGAGTGGGAGCATTAAAAACGCGAAAATAGTGATTTTCGGAAAAAGTATGAAAAAGTGCAATTTTTTTCCAATTTGGCAATTCCAAAATAAAACGCGACCTCAAAAATATATTTTGTGAGGTGTTTTTACATAAGAATCCACTGTCTGTTTTTGTAAGTTCGAGAGTTGTATAGCATGTGTCGAATTCAGTGGCGGATCTAACAGGGCGGCAAATGAGCAATTGCCACCTCAGGGCCTTTATACTGTAGATTATATATAGGTTATCATCCGAAAAAATGGGCCCTTCAAAGCGTTTGCCACCTGAGCCTTTTACCTTAGATCCGCCACTGTCTCGCTCTCCGGCTAATAGAAAATAATATTGTTCAGCTTTTCTATTACATATTTTGATAAATATTCATTTTTATAAAGTATAATTTATTTATGCACTGTTTCGACATAATACAGCGGAAAATTTTTGGAAAATCCTTTTGAGTTTCAGATCCATTAATTTTGAATTATTGGTTTCGAATAATTACAATATCAAGTATTGCTCGAATGTAATAAAGTCTTAGAATAATTTTTTATTCAGAAAAGCTCACTCTGGGACGGAAAATTCAATTTTCCAGACACATGTACCAACTAAAATGTACGGCATGGTAATAAAAATTATTATTATATAAAATAGTATTAAAATATTCAAGCTTTATGTGGTATCAAATTACCACCCTTAATAGAGGTCTAGGAAGGGGGTTGATCTCGCGTTGGCCACCCCATGGTCCAACTGATTTGTGCGGCATAGCAAAAAAGTTCATTTTTGTTAATATAAAAATCGAATTTCATAGAAACCGTACGGTATCGTATCACCTTAGTATATAGAGGTCACTTTTCGGAAAACGAAAATTATTCCTGTACTTCTGTCCCATTATTTTTGTACGGCATTCTCTTTTTAAGAGTCACAGATATAAATACAGTCCAAATAAACGTAAGCCGTACAGGATCGTTTGAAAAAATGCAACCCCCGTGAGTTACGATTTTCACTTTTCCGCGGCTTTCCCATGTCCCACCTAAAATGTACGACATGGGGTTCAAAGTGATTTATTTCTGTAGGACTACAAAAATTATACCTTTTTAAGCGGTATCATATGACCCCCTAAAAATTTAGCATGGGCTATAATCAAAAAGTGGCTACATGCAAAATTAAAGATGACTAAATTTTCTAAAATAATGTTTCTATTATTTTTTTTTTCGTATCTGTTATGGTTCAGTAATGAATTGTAAATCTTTTGACTGTATTCTAACTTTATTATAAATTTATTATAAATTGAATATAAATTTTAATAATCATCGTAGAAAAAAATTTCTTGTACAGATATCCGCTTCACAGCAGACTGAACTCAAATATCGAATAAAAAAATGACTTTGCCTCTATAAATGTGTGTGCGCGTGTATATGCATGTGTGCGTGTATACCGTTTCTTGTAAATACGATAACTTCTGTTAAACTTAAAATATTTCATTACAATTTGGAGCATATGTGAAACAGCTTATTACAATAATCCCTATTGAAATTGAGCCATATCTGTAATACATGGTGATAACCAGAAGCCTACAAACTCTCACATCATAATAATCTTATTAAAAGTACCATGTTCCATATTTTAGGATAACACTGATAAATCATCTAATTTAAATAAAGTTGGTTTGCCTAACATACACCCTAGGGTGGCCCATCTCTATAGGGGGTGAATTTTTTTTGCGTATTTTTTAAGTCTCACCCCACGAAAATATACTATTATACTAGGAATAATTTATGTCAAAGTTTCAGATAATTCGGTGAACGGTAACCCGTGCCGCATTCAGGTAGAAATTTGTAGATAAGATTTTATTACGGTAATACACTTAAATTTTACTTAAAATACAAATATCTACCTCTTTTCTCATAATGTTTTATTGGTGTAATTATTTCCTAGAAATTATTTGTTTTGGAAGTTTGGAAATATAATGCACCTACGGTAGGTTTTTATGTCAGTTTGCAATTGTGTTTTACAGTGGTGACATTATAAGTTCTAGCATACGTTCCTTTTTGAAAAAACATTTAACGATGGCTGATGTTAGATCCTTACGAAAGGATACTTTCATTTACTTAGTTAGACACTATTCGTCACAAATCATTGGCAATAAATTGCCGTCTAATAGACAAGTATTACAAGTGCTCTTTTATAACATTCGTGAAGTGAAGCTAAGTGTACATGAAAGTGCTAAATTAACAATAAAAGAGGTGTCAGTTTTTTGGGATAAAGCTCGCATTCCGACACGTCAGGATTTTCATTGTGTTAAACAACTAGATAAACTTTATGCAGAGTGGAGGAACTTACAAAAATCGGCTAAAAGGGTCAGTGCAGAAGGTAAAGAAAAAAATTTCGTTGAAAAATTGGACGATCTCTTTGACATTTCTCATGCAAATGCATTGGAGTTGATGAAAATAAATGAAGAAAAGCAGTTTTTAATTAACCAAAGAAAAAAGGGACATCCTGGATTTATGCATGGTATTGATTACCAACTTGCTTCTCAAGAAAAATCAGCTGAGGAGAAATTACAGAAATTATCCGAACGAATGCAATGAAGTCAACAAGAAAAAGCTAGATTAGAGGAAACAGTCACCCGTCCATCATCAAGTAGTAATTCAGCCGACTCCAACGAAAATGAAGATGAAATAATCGAAGCCCAAGAAGAGTTGTTACAAGACCAGCCTGGCCCGTCACAGCCAAAAAAGAGGAGATTGTATGGAACATGTAACATCATCACACCAAAAATAGCCGCTGCATTTGATGCTTGCAACATAAGCGACAGGTATGGAGTCCATATTTTGACGGCAGTAGCAGAAGCACTAGGACATGACACCACATCTTTGTCTATCAGCAGAACCACACTTCAGCGCTCTAGACAACGCATCCGTGAAGAAAGAGCTGAAATATTAAAAACTGCCTTCGGTAATTCTGAATTGCCGGCCCCAGTCATCCATTGGGATGGAAAACTTTTACCTTCTCTCACTGGAATGGGAAATATCGATAGACTTGCTATCTTAGTTACTAGTGGAGATAGGTATAACAGGCGCAATCAGGACCACTCCAACGATTGCGATGGAGGCCATTCTTGGACTCACTCCCTTGCACGTTGAAGTGGAGCTTGAAGCTAGGAAAGCAGCAAACAGACTGTTCAAAAATGGAATGTGGAACATGACGGGCCAAGGGCTAGGGCACACAAAGGCTCTGGCTCTACCGGTAAGGGACCAGGTTATTGCTCAATCAGGTGATGACCGGTGTCTCCCCGTCTACTCTTTCACAATTCCATATACCGTCGTGTTTCCCAGTCGAGATGTCTGGGAACGTGACAAAACGCATCTCCTGAGTCCCGGTGGTCTGGAATGGTACACAGACGGATCCAAAACTCAGGAGGGAACGGGCGCAGGCATACACGGATGCAAACCAAGGGCTCGTATATCGGTGCCACTTGGTAGGTACTCTAGTGTGTTCCAAGCCGAAGTGTATGCCATACTACGGTGCGCAAGCGAAAATCTCAGCAGAGGTTTCGTAGACAAACATATTTACATATGCAGCGACAGCCAGGCGGCTCTGAGGTCCCTTGCGTCAAACAAGGTGACCTCTAGGCTGGTGCTTAACTGTCGAAACATTTTGACCGAACTTTGCGAACGCAACTCGGTTAAACTCATATGGGTGCCCGGACACAGTGGTGTGGAGGGCAACGAAGAAGCAGATCGTCTGGCGGGAGAAGGAGCAAAAACTCCCTTCCCGGGCCCTGAGCCAGCTTTCGGTCTGCCAAGGAGTCTGATTCACTCGGAACTGCAAGACTGGGCTGCGGCACAGTTTAATAACTATTGGGCTCGAGCCCCCGGTATGAGGCAGTCGAGGCTCCACATAAAGGGGCCCTCGGCTGCCTCTACCGTAAAGTGGATGCTTGGGCTCGATAGAGAAAAAATGAGACGGATGGTGGGCCTAATAACAGAACACTGTCCTCTGAACAATCACCTACATACAATGAGGTTGAGAGATGATCCAACTTGTCGGATGTGTGGAGTGGAGGATGAAACCATCACTCATATCCTATGCAGTTGCGCCCCATTAGGAGCGTCAAGGTATAGGCTCCTCGAAAGGGAATTCTTGCATCCAGAGGAACTACGGGATATCCCTTGAACAGGCTGCTCTCCTTTGTGGAGAGCACTGGTCTTTTCTAAGGGATCCTTCACGTCGCGAATGTACAATGGGCCGACAGGCCTGAGTACTGTGGATTTCGACATCTGCTCGCGTTCTCTAATAATAATAATAATAATAATAATACTAGTGGAGATATTGAACAACTACTTGGAGTACCAGCTTTGCCCAATTCAACTGGAAGAGAACAGACTGAAGCAGTTTTTGATGTGCTTTGTGAATTTAATTTGGACGAAAAGGTAATAGCTTTGTGTTGTGATACAACAGCATCAAATATGGGTTATATAAATGGGGCAGCCACACTATTGCAACAAAAATTAGAAAGAGATATTCTATATTTTCCTTGTAGACATCATATTTTTGAAGTGGTTTTGAGAAGTGTGTTTGACACAAAAATGCCTTCCTCATCTGGTCCAAATGTGCCACTATTTAAACGTTTTAGGGAATTTTGGCCTAAAATAGATCAAAATAAACTAAAAACTGGATTTCAGGTATCAAAAATTAAACACATTTTACAACCAGTTAAAGCCGAAATTGTAAAGTTTCTAAATGCAGCTTTAACTTTGCAACAGCCTCGTGATGATTATAAAGAATTTTTAATGCTTTCTAAACTTTTTGTTGAAGAAGAGCCCACTCACACGACATTCTATCAACCAGGGGCATTTCATCATGCACGTTGGATGGCCAAAGCCATTCACTGTCTAAAAATATTTTTTTTCCAGGATCAGTTCCAACTAACTAAAAAAGAAAAAATAGATATTGAAGATATATGTCTCTTTATTGTAAAGGTTTATGTAAAGGCCTGGTTTACAGCGTCATTTGCTAGTAAAGCACTGCTTCATGACTTAGACTTTTGTAAAGAACTCATTAATTATCAAAATATTGACAAAGAAATATCTCAAGCCGCAAGTAGGAAAATAGTGAACCATTTGTGGTACCTTAATTCAGTAAATGTTGGCTTATCTTTCTTTGATGACGATATTTCAGTTACCACTAAAAGAGAAATGGTTAAAGCTTTGAATAGGAAAGCATCAAATCAAGAGGGTATTAAACGACTTATGATTAGTAACATTACTGACGTTGAAAACAAAGAAATTCAGGACTTCATATGCGAGAACACTAAACAGTTTTTTCAAAAATTGGGTTTGTCTATGGAATTTTTGGAAAATAATCCAACAACATGGAGGGAAAATGAAAGTTATACCCGATGTTTCAATATTGTAAACAAAATTAAAGTTGTAAATGATGCCGCTGAGAGAGGAATCAAACTTATTACTGACTATAATGACATTTTAACAAAAAATGAAGACCAAAAACAGTTTTTACTCCAAGTTGTAAATGATTATAAATCACAGTTTCCAAATGTAAAAAAAGAAACCCTGTCGCATGCTTTGGCCTAGTGCAAAAAATATTGTTTTTATTACTATATGTCTTGTAGATTTAGGATAATATTTGGTACTATGTATGAAAAAAATGTTTCATAATAAAATACACAAAGATAAAACGAGAGTCTTATTTCAAAAACTTCTAGTCTAGTTTTCTTAGACTACGAATTTACAGTAGTATGACACATGTCATAGTCACAACAGATAATGTCTTTGATATTTGTATGACTTGATTAGTCATTCTAAAGATAAATGTTGCTGATTAAAAAAAAAAAACAATGCATCAACCAAAGAATGTAAATAATTCCATTTACTTTTATTATTGCATAATAATGCATTCTGCGGCACCCCTTGCCTTCAATTTGCCTCAATAATATTTTGAGGGAACTGTTTTTTCTTCAAATGAAACCATTTGCAGGGGGTGAGAAATAAAAAATTTCGATTTCGAAAAAGATGGGCCACCATAAATACACCCGGTATATTGGGGTTTATAAATCTTATACATCTTATTTTTGTATGCTTGGTAATATTTTGCTCTGAAATTAAAATAAAACCTATGTTACGTATCAGAGTTTGTAGGTCTCTGGTTATCACCATGTATTACAGATATGGCTTAATTTCAATAGGGATTATTCTAATATGCTGTTTTACATATGCTCCAAATTGTTTTTAATTATTTTAAGTTTAACAGAAGTTATCGTATTTACAAGAAACGGTATACACGCACACATACATATACACGCACACACTTACAGACGCAAAGACATTTTTTATTCGATATTTGAGTTCAGTCTGCTGTGAAGCGAATATCTGTACAAGAAATTTTTTTCTACGATGATTATTAAAATTTATATTCAATTTATAATAAATTTATAATAAAGTTAGAATACAGTCAAAAATTTACAGTTCATTACTGAACAATAACAGATACGAAAAAAATTAATAGAAACATTATTGTAGAAAATTTAGTCAGCTTTAATTTTGCATATAGCCACTTTTTGATCAGGGCTAACCGTATTCGAGATATGAGCAAAAAAACAAAAACCGGGACCTTCTTCGTGCCCCCCTGCATCCCCCCACCTCCTACGTTCGGGGACTTTTGGTATGTTTACCTCCTAAATAGTCAAAACACAGATCCCAATTCAAAAATTGTGATCTCGGCATTTCCCTCTAGACCCCCTTATTAAACGTTCATTGACAGGGCTAAGTCTACTCGTAGGTAATTTGGTCCGCTGCACCTGAAAATGACATTGCTCACAGTTTTGACTTATGAACTAAATAATAACTCAAAAAATTTGGTTAAATTGATTTAGTTTTGGAAAAAAATATAAGAAAATAGACTCATATATTTTTGACTGCTGAATCAGAGAAATATGTTAAATTCAGTTATTCTTATTCAGTTATTCAAGATCTCCAAAATTATGTTTCCTTCTCGTTTTTAAAAATGCTTAATCTGATATCCTTCATTTTCTCGTAAGTGGATGGGAATCATCTTTATTACGGCAAATTACCCCCTAAATGGGTCAAAATATTCAAAATGTTTGAAGAACTGACCTCTTTCAAGTTTAAAGTGCCCGTAGAATTTAGAATGCCTTAAATTTTTTGTACTTTCCAATTCAAAAGGTCTATTAAGCTATCATGTTATAAGGAGGTTGTTTGAATTCGAAAAGACTTTTTCAATCCCATCCCCCTTAATATCAGTGCTTTAATCCTTTATGTCGGGAACACCAGGACGACTATCAGGTACATAATCCAAATGGGATTCTAAAAAATGCAGCTTTGAAGCCCTAAAAGATATTCTTTAAAATCTATTTTTTCTAAAAGGTTTGTTATCCGATATTTGAAACCAACCGGAGTTGCTATTCTACTCTCTTTCATTTTTATAGGAAAAAAAAATAGCTCTCGTCATGTTGCATATACTGTCGAGTAGATAAATTGCATGCCATTTTTATCTTAAAAATCGACAAGATGTATCACTAATTCAGCATTATCTCGTGAGGTTGTTGGAGGATTTTACATAATTTTATTAGGCTGTTGCATCATATTATTGAGCCTAATTTGAGCATTTTCCTCTCCTGTTAGTTACTTTTTACAAGAGAAATTTTCTCCTGTTTATAGAAATGGTGTACTTTTATAGCTGTTTGCTGTTTCGCAAGGTCTTCTTGGATTTGGAAAGAAAAATCATAAAGAAAATATATTTCATACTTCGCTTTGAAGAGTTTTAGATTTGGGTAGGTATTCCTAAATTGAATTCATTTTATAAACCTAAGAAATCATTGTGGTATTCAGGTTTTTCATCTTCACAGAACCACACTGTGTTCCTGATTTTTGAAATTTCATAATTGAAATTGAACTTTTAGGGGTAGTTTTTGCCCTGTGTGACCGTGAAAAACCGAATTTATAATATTTTTCTGATCGGGAGTAAAAAAATATAGGAGTCTACTTTCTTATATTTTTGTCCAAAATCAAATTTAACGACATTATTGGGGTTATTTCTGGTACATGACAAAAAATGTTTTTTTTTGTGCCTGTGTTATTGAACGTATATGAAAATCCCTTATTTTAAAATAAACAATTTTACAATCTTACAACATAATATGATAAAATATTGCATCATACAAATAAAAGTCTTTCGTGCTAATATGAAAACTTAATAACTGCTTATAAAAATGTGAAAACATGCTTAGAAATTTTCGTTGTTGGATTTAATTAAATTAAATTAAATTTTTCGAGGAGATCATCTCATGTGACCTGACCTTCTACTGGAGAGAAGGATGGTAGAGCTATCAGAACTGTCACAAATGTTATGTATAAACTCTTTAAGAATAATTTAATTAATAAGAATAACGTTAGGTATTCGAACTACCAATCACCTAGTTATTTTGATCCCAATTCTAATTAAATTACATTTTCGTGAACTATCAAATAAGTAATTATATCTACTACTTTTGTGGTTAACTACTTTCAGCTCTGAGTGTATATGACAAACTACACTTTATTTTGTTGTGTATTATCGACTTCTGAAATATTGCTCAGTAATTACGAATCGCCATGTCCATAAAATTAATTTTAATAAAGATCAACTGTCTTGTCGTATTATAAACTTAGAAGAAACGATTCACATCGCTTTTCCGCAAAATTTTCAACTTTGTAAGAAAATTATCTCTCCCGCTGAAATTGTAATGTTCATATTCAGAAGTAACTGATAAAAATATAAAAACTGTCCAGTCAAGCTGCCTGTGCTGACTATAATATTTATGAATCAATTAATAATAGGCTTAATAATATGACATCTACCTTCTCTTTACGATAAATTTAATAATTCAGTACCGCAAAAGATAAACTTTTCTAACATGTCACTCCCGGCTGTATTTTCGTCATGTAATAGAAAATTAATGAATAATGCCGGACGAGAAATGTCTGTTTTTATTTTCTCTTTGACATTCCCTATTGATGGATCATCAAAAAATGGAACATGTACGTCTGATGGATAGAAACATCGATGTTGCCGCATTTCGATCTAGTGAGGTATACAGGTGATCAATCTTTAATAATATAGAGCACTAGATAGAGTTATTTTTGAAAAAATATAAGATGCTATAGAGAGCCATATGCGGTGAACAGGAAATATTTAATTTTTAATTCTTGCTTTAGTTTTCAAACTTCTTAAGTACCCTTGGGTTTAGTAAAATCTAAATTTAAAAAAAAAGTTTTGGAAAAAATTAAACCGCCTTAAAAAAATGTAACTAAAAATTAGGTTCACACAAACAAACCATAGAATTGAAAGTGTTGAGTTGGGTGAAGTCCATTGCATTGCTTCAGCCAGCTCCACATAATTCGAAAAAACACAAATTACCAGTTCTACGGCTCCCAGCGTCCTTATTTCCTGACGTAGAGCAATAAATAAAAAAAACTTATATTTTAATTAAATGTAAGAGATTATTAGGCTGAGTTATAGTCTGCAATCTGTAACTCATCCACCCTTATTGTTAGGTCGTGGGCCGTTTAAGATTTGATAATTACATAGTAAACAGTATTTAAGTTATTTTAAAAGTATCCAAGATACTTTTAGTATCTAAATAAAGCGACTAATATTTAAAAGCATTTTAAATATTCTTTTAGTTAAAAGTTACTAGAGACTTTTAACAAAGTATCTAAGATAGAGATAATTTTATCATACCATATATCATAAGTGACATAATATTGTCGGCAAAATTTAGTGATTATTCAGAGAGTTTGTTGCTTGACATTGACAAAAATAACTCTCCTGACGGCTCGTTATATTTATCTATCATTCGGTGCTATTACCAGTTCAGTCGACAAAATTATCGACCCTGTTTAATTCACTTTATCTACTCGTCTGTAGGAACCCTATTACGAGTTTATGGCATCGGTAAAAAGAACTCTTTTTACATATTATTTTGAGCTAAGTTCACTCCATTATTATCGAGTAGATATAAATTAATCGCTCTCGGCGGAATTTATCAATGTTGGTTCTGTAATGGACTTTTAGGACAAACTCGATAAAAAAAATTATCTATATTAAAGTCATCGATGGTCGATATTTTTAGCGATGGAGACTGGTAATAGCACTGAACGTCAATCGCGAAATTGCTAAGGCAACAAACTCGAGTAGAATAATCATTAAATTTTGCCAGACGAAATTATATCACGAATGGTATTCGTCATGACTATTTCATGAATAAAAATTTAGGCAAAGGAAAACAAATTTATTAGACATAGGAAGTAAATTTTGACATATCAAACAAACTATTTAGCATTATTATTCTCGCACATATTTTACAACTGACGTGAACTGACGTTTTCAAAAATTATTTTTTCTACGATTGTGCTGAAAGTCAAATTTTCTAACTTCAAAATGACTGCAGAAAATATCACTTTGCCGCACGCCGTGTGGCAAACAATTTGCCACACGCCTTGATTACATCTTCACACACCGGAATAAAATAGTGTGTTTACCTTAAAGAATTTTACATTACTTATTGGTAATAACAATTAAATTCTATAAATTTACATTAATTACACATGAATTGCAATTACAAAGTCAGAATGACTGCGGAAAATGTCACTTTAAATAAAATCTGACAGGCAGCAAATTTAAAATTTTGGAAAGACTTTAAAAAAGGGAAATAACTTCACAACCGTAGAAAAACAGTATGTAACACACGGCAAGCTTCATTGCAAAACTCGCTGCGCTCCTGTTCCTACTTTCATAATCGTTTTGCAATGAAGCCCTTGCCACACTTGTATTACAATCTACTATTAATGACGCCGACTTGTTGAATCGGTTACTATGTTTCCAAAAAACAAAGGAAAATTTGCCACTCAAAAACAGGTTGATTGCTTCATTCTGGCTCTTCACTGGTCGAGCAACCCTCGAAAAATTTTAAATGTTAAGTTTTGTCGATGCGAAACTATTTTTGATTAAAATGATCGATTTTGATTGGACGAAATTTATAGGAAAGAAATAGTCTTACAAAAAATATCTGTATCAATAAAGCGTCTAAAATATTTTTAGTAACTAAGTATTTTATAAGATACTCAGGGGCGGCCCTAGGGCGGTGCAAGCGGTGCGAGCGGTGCGAGCGGTGCGGCCGCACCGGGCGCCTTCTTGGGGGGGCGCCGAAAATGCGATGATAGTTCGTCTGCGTAAAAAATAAAATCCAAGCACCTTAATATCACTTAACCTTACAACTTCTATTACCGTGAAAAGATCTATATTCATTTTTTTCAGTTTTTAATTAATTTACGATGTAAATTTGACATATGCCTGTTTTTTTTTTTTGGATTTCTCCCCTTTCTTCAAAAATTTATTCGAACTAAAAAAAAATATTTTTTCGGATTTCTCCCTTCGCTCTTCAAAAAATTCTTTCGGATTTTACCCTCACGCTCTTCGGTTTCTATGTACAACCTAATCACGAATAAGCGATTGCATATTGGGGGGGGCGCCACAATAAGATCTCGCACCACCTGAAAAATTTGCAAGGGCCGCCCATGAAGATACTCCCAGCTGTGCTATTACACAACTTCTAATGAATACGACAATCACTGAAATTTTCAGTGCGAATGATGTATGAAACCTCCAAAAACTTTTTTTTTTAATAAGTTCGTGAAAGTGTATAGAATAATATCCTGAAACGTTTACATTCCGCTCGGATGCAGAACATAAAAAAAAGAGAAAAATAAATTTTTTTCATCCATTTTTTCAATATTTTGATATTAAGCCAGGGTAGGAAAAAATAAAAAATACACGTGGATAGACCACGTATTTCTGAATAAAAAATATCCTAATAAAATTTATCGCTAAAGCCACAGTATTCTTGGAAAAACATAGTGAAGTAACTTTCTCACTATGCGCGGCCAAGCCCACGGTTAAATGGAACCTCTAAAAATTCTTAGCTATTCTAACAAGTAAAATAAAGCTTTTTTTCTGTTTCTGATTACACATTTTTAACATTTTTCTTAGTAAATAGGAGGATCAATAGTGAGTATGGAGGGAAAATATATAATAATTATGAACGCATACACAGACACCACACATAGCCGCAGGATTAAAGCAAATCTGCCGTGCCGTAACACGCATGAATTTTTACCTGTATTTACTGTATTGTATTTATTACAGGTACACCTATCCACATTTAAACTATATCCAATGGATTCCTTATATATTTGTTAATGTATTGGAAAAAATAAAAACTTGAACTTATATTCAGTTATAAGGATAAAATCGTGAAAATCGCTATTACCAATCATGATGCGATTGATCATATTTTCGAAAAAATGCATACAAGTAAACGAATTTATGTTTGAACATTCGAGAAGTATACATTTTTTCCGAAATAGTGATATTTTATTTTTTCCTATTGGTCAATGTCTCGACAAGTTAAAGCCTCCAATATATATTTATTAAAAATCATCAAGCGAGGAAATTAAAATGATTTGAAATGCACTTTTTTTTAAATCCATTACTACAACTTAATAAACCATAATAATCATGAAGTGTACATACTTTTTAACAGTTCTCAATGAAGAAAGACTGTTTTTGAAGGGCTTTTATTTTTTCTATATTTTTTATTGCGACGATTGAGTTCGGGCGTGATAATATACATGGGCGCAGCCAGGGGGGAGCCATGGGGCCCGCCCCCCCCCCCAAGCCGTCTTCCATGAGCCAAAAAATTAAGAAGCAGTACAAAGCAGTATCTAAATTATCCCTTGAAATAGATATTTTGTAATTAATGCCAATATTATCTAATAGAGGAATCTACATACACATCAGTTTTCAAACATTTTCTGAAAAATTTTCCTCATCCTCTGGGGAGACCGGTTCTATTGCCCCCCCCCCAGATGAATTTTTCTGGCTGCGCCACTGATAACATATATAAGTATATTTTTCTCATCCATCCTTTGCTCGATCCTTTGCTTGTATTGTTTAAAACAAAAAAGCATCGGAAAGCTACAATTTCTATCTTTTAAATGAACCAACATTCATATAGATTGAACAAATTTTGATTTAGTGACATGTAATTCAACGCGTCGGTGAAACAGTCATGCGTATTCAAACGCCTGCACGCATGGATCTCGCTCCGAATTTTAACGTTACTTGACTATTTTTTTTTCTGGGAATGCCGTGGCTTTAGCGATAAATTTTGTTAGGACATTTGTTGTTCATAAATACGTGATCTATCCAAATGTATTTTTTCCTAGCTTAATTTCAGAATTTTGAAGAAATAGATGAAAAAATTTTTTTTTTCACTTTCTTTTTATATACTTTCACGAACTCATTAAAAAAGAGATTATTCGTTTTGCAAGTTTTTGGAGGTAAATACCTTCATAGACTGGGCTACTGCGTACGTGAACTAGAGCACATGAAAATAATTCCGTGCACCACACTTTTCATCTAGTGCCCTAGAAACAGTTGAAATAGTGCAGAGAGCGGGAAATAAAGGGAATGTACAATATTCTGGTGACATCAATTTTACACTCGATGAATTCGTCGCCCTGTCGGACTTGTCTGGATTCTCGTGTAATTCGAAGGACGGCTGTGAATGCAATCAGACATGAAGATTTTTTCATTTTTGTAAAGCTTTATAAACATAGATGGTTCACACAAAATAATTATTTGTCGTACGAATAATTATAGTTGAATTAACATCGTGATGCCATAATGAGTTATTATTAACCATTTTGTAAAGTTTTTAAAGGCGTTTAATATTACAAAAGTAATTTAGTTTTAATCGTTACAGAAAAATTCGTAAGTATTTACACTGCACATCATCGATTTGTTGTCTAAAAACTTTATTTTTTCCTTGCCAAATACTTATTTTTCTTTAACAAATTTTTGAGTAATAGACAAATAGACCGATGGAATCGATAGTCTTAATTTTAAAAATTGATATCATCTGAAATGTGCAGGTCCCAAAAGAGTTCTGTTCTGGTCACAATTATTACGTTACATCCCTTCACATTCAATTAATTGTCGTCGTATTCCACAGCTCCAGTTCCGCTCCGTAGTGACTACGCAGTATTCTTACCTACTGCCAATCCGTGTGTCTCTAAGTTTACGAATTCCTTATGTCCCAAGTATATTTAGTAGTGTTTTGTGACATAATTGACGACAAGTTACTACTTGATAAACTTGGAAATTATGGAATTTCTGGTCCAGCCTTAACTTAGATATACCTACTTAGGGAAATAACACAATTCATCGTCTTAAGAGATCTTGGTAAGGATGATACATTTAACTTATTTAAGGTTTCCACTGATGTTTCACAAGAGAGTATTCTGTGGCCTTTATTATACATCCTTACTCGTGCAGGCTCTTTTTTATGGAATTCAGCATTTTAACTGTTTCATTTCTATACAATGTGTAACCCATATTAAAGAAAATGTTGATCAGTTCAATAGCAAAAATGACAATCTGCGACAAAATTATAATTTGAACATACCAGTTCACACCTTACACATTTTTGCAAAAGAACCGGCTTAGCTTGTTGGTGGCTGTCGTTGTCATAGTCCACCAAACTAAGATAGTATATGTGATGATGTGATTACGCTAGTACAGAGCCAATGCATCATGCCAGGTTTAAGCCATATAATCATCTACATGTTGTCAGTAAGGATACCGATTTATGTATAAACCTCTCTAGACGTTGATTTCAGGTTAGCTTGGAGTTTATAATAATTCCAAGATATTTTTCCTTCCCCGACATCTACAGTTGTGTGCCTGAATTATCATAGGACCCAGTCCCTCAAGTTTCTCCTTCTGGTAAGTGGAATGATGTTGGTTTTTGCTGGGCTTACTTTCAGCCTTTTTCATCGGTCTCCATTTTTGAACTATAACAAATTATCGTACAAATATGGATTGTAAAAGAAACGTTGATTTTCCTCTCGAGAAAATTACCAAACATGGTACAGTATCGAGTACTGTTCACTATTCACGGTTAGCGCTCGACACCGGTTGTCCTCAAAAAATAGGACAGAGTTTGCTGGTACATCATTTTGCGTACCAAATTATAATCGTATGGCTGTGTAATTGTCTCACGGAATTATTTAACGTACAATGTCGTCAGTTCTGTTTGTTAACTAAGGTCGTTAATTTCCTTTTATTCATTATGCTAGAATATCATCGCATACTTTTATCAAAGCTGTAGTGGTGCTGTAACCCCCCTGAATTCTTATTGGTGTTGTGGTAATACCGAGTTGTTGTCTAAATAACTATAAATTGATTTAAATACGATTTTTTCCAGTATTTTAGAAAATACCGGTATTATGCTAATTGGACGCAAATCTGAATATCCTTTTGGTTGCGAACATTTAGGGAGAGGTAGCACTACCGCTGTTTTCCAAGCTTGAGTGCAGTAACCCGATTCTAAACTATATTTTACTAAATGCGTTAAGGGTAATATAAGAGGATATTATGAGTAATATTTTAATGATATACCGTCATTTCTAGAGGCATTCGATTTTAACTGATAAATAGTTTTTCCACATCCCCGAGAATGAAAATAAAAATGAATATCTATATTAAAGCGGCTGGAATTATAACGTTCGATCATTTCTGAACAATCCTTCATTTAAATTCGCCAAGCAGTAAAATAAATTGTCGTTAGTACCATCAATATTACGTGATATGTATTATAATTTTATTATTAACAAATTATAATAAACAAAAGGTTGCTAAACTAATACGACACCGTATTTTGTCACTGGGCCCATCCAGTATAGGTTTTTTTACTTAAGAAAAGGGTTTTAATTATCAGAAGCGTTGAGTATGTCATGGGCAAATGCCAATTACCAAATTAAATTACTCTTTATGTATAACTATCGCTTGCTAAGAATTTATAGGTTATTTCATTAGGTCTTTACCATTTGTTTTACAGTGTTTAGTACTCTACTGAAATACAATCACCAATGGACAGACGGTGATATGGCAAATCAAGCAGATGAAATATTTCTTGAGTCCGCCGAAGCTAATGTGGACACTAATGAAAGTTCTGCTGAGGAAGGCGAAGGACTTATGCTTGCGACCTAACACATTATCAACTTTGAGCATCGGTGGAAATAAAATTGACAAGCAGTGTGCCAATGAGCAGTAACTATAGCGATGAGAGAATAACCTCAACAAAAATCTCCAACTTCTGGCAGTCAAGTTTTTATGGAACCTCTTCTTATATCTTCAGCCTGAAAATCAGGTGCAACTACCTATAACAAGAAAAAACTACAAAAAAAAAATTAATGTAGGTTAAAAGAGATTTGTAACTTGGACCACGTGTAGTTCCTTCAGTATTTTCTGGGTATTTTACTTTCATGTGGCTATAATTCTCTTCCATCAGAGCTCAAGTATGTACTGAGCCACAAACGATGATTTAAAGAATATTTTTGTAAATGATTCTTTGAGAAGATATCAATGTTAATACAAGAATTTATCCTCTATACTGACAACAAATGCCTCTGATAAGGCCTAGAAAATTTGAAATCTTGTGAATGAAATAAATAATTGTTGTTTACAAAACTTATGCTAGTATTCAATGATACAAGCAATTCATCCGTGGAAAACCAATAAATTTCGGATAAAGATGAATTTGGCAAAGCGGTACAATTTTGATCTACACAAAAGAAGGAATCCTCGTTGTTATGAGAAACACGAGGCCTTACATGGAAAAGCCGCATCGCCCAATGTAACAATGTTAGAAGAATTGCAAAATCCAAATCAAATTTTAAATATGTTGATAATATTTTTACAGGATCAAACTTGTTTAGTTACCTTAAAGTTTTTGTTTATGATGCGATAGATACTATTAGAGAAAATCTCATGTATCTGTCGACAGATTAGAAAGTTTTCAAAGAATAGAAATTGCGTGACTGGGTACAACCTGTCCGTATTGTGTATCTGAATATAATCGCAATACAGTTGGAACTGACATAGTGGACGAATCCGCTTATTACAGAGTTGGTATCCGTAGCAAAATATGGTACTGGCATTTTTTCGTGGATCATCCATGCAACAATAAATAATTCATAGTTATTGTACAGGAGGAACCTTAGTAAAATTTCAAAATTGGAGTTTAGAAGGAAAACATAGTTAGTTTACTCACCGTCCTGCAAGAACGTCAATTACTCGCACAGTTTTGCCACATATACATTATGACGGTATGCATGAAGCAAGTATGCTTCTGGAATAGATGGCGTTGTACTGGAACGAGCTGCAAGTCTTTTGGGCAAGAGTGTAAGGTAGATTTATGTGTTTCATGATTTTCAAACTGTAAGACAATGTAATATTGTATTTATATGAATTAAAAGTTTAATAAACAATCCTGAATATTATTTAAAAACCTGTTAAAAAGTAAATTATTTTTCATACTATATGATCTATAAAGAATTTTCCAAATTTACGCATAGGATAACATCTAAGTGCCTAGTGACACCCAATGGCATTAGCCCACACTTTTTCTTTTCTATCTGAAAATTTTGTTTTTTATCTTTTGCTCAGCAACCCAAAACTACCGAAACACAATAATTCTGGACGTTGCCCTAATGGATTAAGCAAGCACAATGTATACAATTACACTGCTCATGGCTACAGATGAATTTGTATCCACCCTCCATCCAAGAAAGAAAGGCCCCCATTTCCACGGATTGGTTCAAAAGTTAATCAAGTTCAAAAAATAATTACCGTTCTGAAACACCTTGTATTTCATATGGTATTATAGGCAAAAAGGATCAAGCTAGAAGCTGAAATAGTACTTTAAAATATAAAATAGATAACCTTAAATAAACATATTTCCTTCTTTCTGATTATTATACCTGTATAAAACTTCAATAAGTTTAAATACAACAATGTTTGATTTTTAATACAACAGCATGCCGCTTTTTTGTTACCCTAATAACAGTACTTACGAGCGTTATATCCCTCAAGCGCCTAATTTATAGCAGTACAGCCCCTTGAGCCGCACCACTCGCTTCGACACGTGTTTAATTATTTACTATGAAAGTTGTAACTTGTGGGGTTTACACACATGCAGTGAGCTGAATATAAAGAGCACAGCAAAGTTTTAGGTGGCGTGAACTACTCGATGGGCTAGGAAGGATTTCTTTTCAAATAAAATCTTGCGAAACTAAAAGGGCTTAAAGAGGACAATTGTTTTATTATGAGTTTTACAATTTTATTATTATTTTACATTGTATCATTGCCAATTTCGCAATAGCAAAAAATCTATGAAACTCACAACAGGATATAATCCACGCAAATTAGACATTTTAGAAGAAATAATTCATAAAGTAATAATATTTGAGATGCGTACTCTAGATAAGGTTAGAAGTAGATACCCGAAAAGTTCCCCCCTCCCAACCAATGAAGGGGTCGAACGTTCCCTCTTTTTTACAAAAAAAAAACACCCCTAACGGAGACTTAAAGCAGGTTTTTCACTTTTATCTTTTTAAGAGAAAAAAGAATAGGAAATAAAAAATTTGTCGTTAAATTCTGCATAAAAAATGTCCTAATAACCTTGTAGCTTATATCCTCACCTATTTCGCGCTAACAGCCTCTGAACAGAGGAGCGCACAGGTAAAAATCGATCCTATTCGAAGTTTCACAGCGAACGTTTTAAAACCGGTTGCTTTAACGAGAAAAATGCTCAGTAATGAATTAATAGAGCGGAATTCTCTCTATAAGATGCATGTATAGCGGGTTTTGGCGCAAGTGATTTTTATTTATTTTCCCTTTTTTTCACAAAGCTGTATTTTTTAATTTGAGCTTGTTTCCACAACACACTCGAGGTAGAGCTCTCGGTGCGTTTTTTAAAAATGGTTTCCCCTGTAGGCCTATTGCTCTAAAATTCTGTCCAATTTTACTTATTCATCGACGAACTTTTCTTCAAATTCGGAATTTAAACATCCTTGCCCATGACAATTAGAGCACATTGTTGAGCAGCGCAGTTCAACCTTAACACAGCTGCATCGTTTTCCTCAACCCTTTTTGCAGCTGCAGGATATTAGCTATAGGGTGGAAATTGGTGCTGGTAACACGGTGGTATAAATGGGTGTTAAGATGTTGCCTACTTTCTTCCAACCCCAATCCGTTGGTTCCAAGTTTTCTCCTCGCCAAGATTGAATTTGAAGAAAAACTCTGTGAGAATGTTGACGTAATGACTCAGTTGTTCGTGGGAGTCTTAGTAGAATCCCGGCAGTACTGGATTGACCGACCAACTTATTGAAAATAACGAACCTTTGATGATTCAAAGATGTCTCTTGTTTTGGGGCTTTGTATAATACAAGCGCGAATTGCTCTCCAGCACTGTAATTTCTTGTTTCGTGGAGCTACGGTTATTGAATATTCGGACAACCTCTTCGAGATCTTTTCTTTTATTGACGCTTTCCACCGTTTGCACTTTTCCTTTACCAAAGATAGCTGAAGTGGTATCGCATATGAACGCGTGGACAAACAAAATTATCTCCTCACAGCTTTTTAAAACTTCGAATAGGATTGATTTTTACCTATGTGCTCCAAACT
The DNA here is from genome assembly GCA_936432065.2 of Rutpela maculata. NCBI lineage: Eukaryota > Metazoa > Arthropoda > Insecta > Coleoptera > Cerambycidae > Rutpela > Rutpela maculata. The sequence continues at coordinate 87,723,735 of OW386293.2, forward strand.
GCCCCTCTGTTCAGACGCTGTTAGCACGAAATAGGTGAGGATAATACAACATTTTTTATGCAGATTTTAACGACAATTTTTTAATTTCCTTTGCTTTTTTCTCTTCTAACGAACGGTTTACAAGATAAAAGTGAAAAACCAGCTTTAAGTCCCCTTTAGAGGTGTTTTTTGCAAAAAAAATGGGGGGGGGAAATTTTTGGGTATCTATTTCTAACAACTATATCTATATCTATCTATACAACGTGATCTACCAAGAAATGCGGAAAATAAAATGGTGTGCTAGTCTTCAATGTGGGAAAGCCCCTGCAAAATTTTAGAGGATTCTGAGGTAATTTAGTATATTAAATTATTAGTCAATTTGCGAAGATACACTACTGATGTGTAAGTCCTGACTTATTCTGAAGAGGTCGACGAACTTACTGGTGAAAGAACGTATCCGAGTTGTTTACATTTCCTTAATTGGCATAGAAAGTGAAGCCAGCCGGCGTGATCAAACACGATCCAGCGGCAGGTAGTCAACATTGTTGGTACGCTTTGAAGATAACTGGAATTCCAGCGGACCAATTCGCTTTCACCAATGAGTTCAAAGCATGCCGACAAGGCTGGCTCCGTGCCGCTGGATCGTGTGTAGACCCCTAGAGAGCCGCGTTTTCTGCTTCCGGTCGAACAATAGTTACACGGCCGTGTCATTGACCGGTTTAACTAAATATCTCGTATATCTGCTTGTTATTTCAGCATGAGATCAATGTCGATTTATTTCGGTGTTTTTTTAGTGTGATTTGATTAAAACCAAAAAGTAACTACTATCTTATTATCCAGCTTTGCTGTCAGTAGTGTCAATCCCAAGTCTGATAAACTGATATGGTTGTACCGCGTTACGTTAGATTAGTTGAAGTCATTGGCGGCGCATTCCTACAAAAAAATAAAGTAACTTTTTTGGTCATTTTTTAAAAATTTTTCATTTTTTTTTTCTCCTTTCGGTGGGGAAAACCTACTGTTATATTTTCAGCATGTCCTGGTAGATCACGTTGTATAGAGTACGCATCTCAAATATTATTACTTAATAAATTATTTCTTCTATTCACTGGTTTTAACCTAACTTGCGTGTACTGATATGTAATTACATATGCGCAAACAATTTACAAACTAAGAAGGAAACTATTATTTATATAAACTGTAAATTACATGTCTTTATTTAAAAATTTTCCTTCCTATTCACAACATTTTGCCAGATGTGATCTAAGCATTATTTCAGTTGGCCTCCATTTGCTGTATGGCAAGTTTAACGGAATTATGCTATTTGTCTCGTTTGTCTGCTAGGCCCACACCTTTTCGAGTTCACTTTTGTTTGAGGTGTTGAATTAATCTGATTAGGCTTTTTGAAGTGAGACACTTTTGTAAGAAAAATATAGTGGTAACCATTTTATTGGGACAATATTGCAAAAGTATCTAAATAAATGTGAGGAATGTTTTCTTGCCGTGTTTGCTTATTTTCCTGCAGTTGCCGTTTAACGGACTAAAATCGGCTCACGACGAACTTGGCATAAACCACCCTCAGATAAATTTTAATGATTAAAGAAGCTTTCTGTAAGGGGTAGAAGTAAGTAATTAATCTCTTTGTTTAAACTGACTGGGCTACAAGTTATATCCGATTATCTCTGCGATAAAGGTCGAGCCCATAATGCAATTCAGACGTAATTTATTTCTCTCAAACATAAAACTGCACGTTTACTGATATTTGGTATCAAGATCGAGGTACAGTTATAATGGCAAGCGCGGGTTTATGGGGGGGGGTAACGACGTAATTACCCCCCCCCCCCACAAAGATTCTGTAAACCATCAACTTTCATTTTAAAATTTCATGATTTTTATTATTTTATTTTATATTTTTGAATACCTATGGGACATTCCACGTCAACCAGATCACTGCTGGGGCCAAAATTTGAAGCAACGAAAAAATACGTATGAGGACTCAATTTGGAGCTTGAACTCAGAACTACAAAAAGTCGTATGCGCCTTTGCAAAAATCAAGAAGGCGGCATCAATATGGCGGTCATAAATTCAAAAATTGATGATAAATGATCAAGAAGTTTAGAGTCGTCAAAATGAACTATCCAGTTTGAAACTACTCAAAAAGGGTAACCGGAGTTAATGATAAAAAATTTGGTATAATAACTTTGAAATCACAAAATGGCGGATCCAAGATTGAGGACTTTTTGCCAAAACCTGATGTAAATGCCTTTAAAACCATCAAATTTGTTTGAAAATGAATTGACAGGGATTTTTAAGGCCACTTATCTCAAATCTGGTGTGACAGATTACAAATCACAAAATGGCGGACCCAAGATGGCGGACGTATGGCCGAAACTCCCATCATTTGCCTTTAGGAAAACTGAATCCTATTGAAAACGGATTTATGATGGTTTTTAAGATTACTCATTGTAAATCTGACATGAGTAATCCCAAATTACAAAATGGCGGATCCAAGATTGCCGACTTTTTGCCATAACCTGAGGTAAATGCCTTTAAAAACACCAGATTTGTTTGACAATGAATTGGCAGGGACTCTTTCCTCAAATCTGCTGTGATAGATTCCAAGCCATAAAATAGCGGACCCAAGATGGCGGACGTATGGCCGAAACACCCATCAACTGCTTTTAGGAACACTGAATCCTGTTGAAAATGGATTTACGGGGGCTTTTAAGATCGCTCATTATAAATCTGACATGAATAATCCGAAATTACAAAATGGCGGATCCAAGATTACGGACTTTTTGAAAAAACCTGATGTAAATGCCTTTAAAAACACATTTGTTTGAAAATGGATTGGTATTTTTAAGTTCACTTATCTCAAATCTGGTGTGATCGATTCCAAATCACAAAATGGCGAACGTATGGCGGAAACTCCCATCAATTGCCTTTAGGAACACTGAATTCCGTTGAAAACGGATTTACGGAGGTTTTTAAGATCGCTCATTATAAATCCCAAATTACAAAATTGCGGATCCGAAATGGCGGACTTATGACACAAATCAAATTGCAGATGTTTCAACAATTTTGGTTAGATTTGAGAATGCTCGTTTTCAGGAGTATCTTATTGTAAATGTAGTATTACGAAATCAAAATCAAACAATGGCGAAATCATGATAGCAATTCATTTATTTAGATTAGAAATACTTCAAATAATAAATGTTGCGCTGCGTAATGATGAAATCTATGATCTACTTTTCGACATTACTTTTTAGATCCGTTGCATTGCGTGATCCCAATTCTTTAGGTGAAACTCAGCAACGGTCTTTTTCTCTTGAAAAAGTATCTTTACTTTTTGACTCTTTCATTTGTTGCTAGGAGAGCTTTGATTAATTGCTCGTCCAACGGTTCTTTTCAAAATAGTTGGCGAGTTTTTCAATAGTGTGTTGCAGGAGAACGGTGATAAGTTTTCAACGGTTTTTATCAGGATTCTGAAAATTATTTATAAAATTGCTGTATATTTTTCATTCAATTACACAGGTCAAAAAAAAAAACAAAATGTTCTGCTCCAAGAACTAAACCGATCACACCTTAAGTATTTTTTGTGCTGAAACCGAATTTTCAATTTAAAAAATTTTCCACCGCGTAGATTTTGAGTAAATCCCGGTTTTTGTTGTCAAAATACGGCTTTTTACTCGAAATCTACGCTGTGGAAAATTTCTTAAATTGAAAATTCGTTTTCAGCACACAAAAACACTTAAAGTATGATAGGTTCTGTTCTTGGAGAAGAACACTTTTTTTTGACTGTGTAATTGAATGAAAAATGTACAGCAATTTTATAAAGAATTTTCAGAAGAAAACCAATGTTGAAGAAAAAGTTCCCAACTATCCTGAGAAAGACCGTTGAAAACTTATCACCGTTCTACTGCAAGACACCATTGAAAAACTAGCCAACTTTTCTGAAAAGAACCATTGGATGAGCGATTAATTAAGGCTGCTCTCCTAGCAACAAATGAAAGAGTCATTAACTATCTTGAAAAAGACCGTTGCTGAGTTTCAAATAAAGCATTGAGATCACGCAATGCAATAATTTAAAAAGTAATGTCGAAAAGTAGATCATAGATCTCATCAGTACGCAGCGCAATATTTATTATTTGAAATATTTCTAATCTAAATAAAGAATTGCTATCATAAATTCGCCATTGTTTGATTTTGATTTCGTAATACTACATTCACAATCAGATACTCCTGAAAGCGAGCATTCTCATATCTAATCAATCATCTACAATTTGATTTGTGTCATAAGTCCGCCATTTTGGATCTGCCATTTTGTAATTTTGTTATTCATGTCAGATTTATAATGAGCGATCTTAAAAACCTCCGAAAATCCGTTTTCAACGGGATTCAGTGTTCCCAAAGGCATTTTGATGGGACTTTCGGCCATATGTCCGCCATCTTGGGTCCGCCATTTCGTGATTTGGAATCGATCACACCAGATTTGAGATAAGTGACCTTAAGAATCCCTGCCAATCTATTTTCAAACAAATATGGTGTTTTTAAAGGCATTTACATCCGGTTTTGGCAAAAAGTCCGCAATTCTGAATCCGCCATTTTCTAATTTGGGATTAATCATGTCAGATTTATAATGAGCGATCTTAATAACCTTCGTAAATCCGTTTTCAATGGGAGTCAGTGTTCCTAAAGGCAATTGATGGGAGTTTCGGCCATACGTCCGCCATATTGGGTCCGCCATTTTGTGATTTGGAATCTATCACACCAGATTTGAGATAAGTGACCTTAAGAATCCCTGCAAATCAATTTTCAAACAAATCAGATGGTTTTAAAGGCACTTATATCAGGTTTTGGCAAGAAGTCCGCAATCTTGGATCTGCCATTTTGTGATTTCAAAGTTATTATACCAGATCATGATCATTAACTCTGGTTACTACTTTTGAGTAGTTTCAAACCGGATAGTTCATTTTGATGACTCTGAAATTGAACTTCTTGGTCATTTATCATCAATTTTTGAGTTTATGGCCGCCATATTGATGCCGCCTTCTTGATTTTTGCAGAGGCGCATATTCGAAACAGTTTTAAGGACTTCAGGCGAAGGATCGAAATGTATGTGGATGTGGGTGGTAGCTACGTCGAATAATAAAAAAATTGTAAACATTGTTTCGTATTGGTCAATAATTAATTTGTTTGTGAATCTGTTATGTTTTTGACATTTATTACTTGTTATAATTTTTAAACCTCATTAATCTTCTGTTAGTAATTGTTTCTTGTTTTACAATTAGTTCGATTAATTATACCTTCTTACATCTCGTATATTCAATTTTTTATTTACCAATAGCCTACTTTTTGAGATGATTAACATTTGCTCCTACACAACTTTAAATATGAATTCAACTCTTAATTCGCAAAAAATGGGAAGTTTCAAAAAAATAATTTTATATTCCTGAAATTTGGTATAGAGGTATAAAATTGCATTCTAAATAACTTTTCTTAGTGGTGATTTTTACAACTTTGATTATAAAACACCCTGTAGAAAATTAGGTCATTTTTGGTATACTTTAGTTTTACAACAAGCAGGACTCAATCCCCAAATACCATTCCAAAATTCCAAAATTTTTGGTCCATTACACCTCTTGTTACATCTATCCTGGGACACACTGTATATAGCCACGTTAAAATTTTATGGTCAGTCTTTAGAATACGGTATATAATGACTGTACCTCCATGGTCAGGGTCTTCGGTGGAAGAATTAAAGTTGAAAATATTTTGAATACTTTTTAGCGTACTTTTTAAAGAGTATGTGATTCATTTTTACATGACCACCATATACTTTCACTCTCATATCCTGAACCAAAATATATTTCCTAAGTAAAAATTCGAATTTTTACCCGGTTTTGCCTAATGTCTTATCGAACTCATAATGGTCCCTTTGGACTAGTCTGTGGCTCTGAAGTCTCTCAGACTCTTGAAAATGTCCTTAAATGAAATTTTTGCGAGTCGAATTTTTATTTTGACTTCGACTTAGGTCAATTCTGGAGTTTTGCATTACCTCCCCCCATGCTCAAGGTCCAGATCCGCCCTTGTAAAATAGGAATGTGTATTACCAAATATTTTAAAATTGACAAATAGGCAGACGTAGTAGATGAGTTATTATCCTAATACAGTACCGGGTTTAAAATGGAACCTTGAAGTACTCTATTTTTAAATTGAACAAATTGTTTCCGAACGTGAGGTGGTGAAGAGAATTTCCTCCTAGGCTATATTGTCAAGAACTAGTGAGAAAGTCGACAGATGGGCATGGTGATGTCAGAGAAGTCAACTAAAATAATGCACTGATCACAGTACGCCGTTTGCGAAGACGTTATCGATAAGAAGAATACCACATGATATATTTCGAGATATATTTTTGCCTTAATCAACACAATGATTTTATTTTTAAATTATTTTTTTATAACTAAAATATTTAAAAAATATATAATAATGATATTTTTATATCGGGCTTATTGCAATCAACGAATTATTTGCGTACAAGTTTGATAGCTATTATAAATTATTTGTACGCTTGTGAATACTATTAAAGGTAGGAATTTTATGGCATAGACTAAATGAAAGTTAAATGAAACTTTCATAATATTTATTATTCTATTTTTAAATATGTAATGTTTTAAAATCTTCTTTTGTCGTCTATTTAAGCAACATATTCTACAAAAAAAACTGCACTTTTTGCAGAAGTCACCAAACTTGCCGCGCATCATGTCCAGACCCATTGTCAACGTTTAGGAAGGGGAACCATCTGAAACATATCCCCCTAACAAAACGGCGGTGATGTTTCCCAAAATGGCCCCCATAAAATTTAAATCATTTTAATATAATAAACTTAGGCGTCTAATTATATGTTTTTAGGGATGCTGAATTTAAAAAATGACTCTAAAATGTTGTCAGAAGTCCATAGAATGAAATATTCAACATGGCGACCAAAATGGCCACCACAAAATTAAAGTTTTATATTTCATTAACAATTAATTTTTTTAAATTTATTTATGTTTTTTTATTTATTTTCAAGGAGGCAATGTTGGCGTGATTTTTTCTACTAGGCCATGTTCACTATGCAAGGTGGCTGACCGTCCATGTATAAGACTTGGAGGAGCTTCCATTACGTTCATCAGCAGCGCATGCCGAGTTTAAGGCAGGAAATTTTGTTATACGGAAGTCGCCCAACTCCTTCTCTGCTATTGCAATAGACTAGGCCCATGAGCAACGTAACGAGAATGTAAAAGATGACGGTGGTGCTGTCGGCATTCTTCAAGATCCAGCAGCATTGCGGTGGTGGGCTATGGCAGGCCCCGAAATACATAGATCGCACTGTCCCTGATGCGAAATCAGTAAAAATGCTGAGAGATTCTAAACGAAAAGGTATTGAACTGTAGCAATCATTTGTTTTTGAAAGACTTGTTCAAGGATCCACTGTGAGCATCTTTTCACCTATGAAGACACATATGAGACATGTACAGACCAGAAAGTAAAGAGCAGTCTACGTAATGCTAGAGGTGAAGGAATTCGACGTCAAGTTTTGTCAAACTCACCAGTTCCTCGAAATTGGCGTGAATAAGGAAGATATTTTTTCTCTCCTAGGTAGACATCTAGTTGATAATGTGCGAACTACCAAGGTTGTCACTAACATTTGAGATAAATATGTCAGTTGTGGAACCGCTTCAACATCTCTTGTTGGACTTCCTTGAACTCCTTTTGAGGAGGCATATGGGTGGGTTATAGTGCACACGAGAGATGCAGTTATCCATGGCGCTAAAATCGTTGTCATAAGACCTGTGGATACTGATGTTCTGGTTCTTGCCATATCTTTTTTCCTTGTATTAAGAACTTTGGGCCTTGAAGAACTATGGATTTCATTGAACTTTGGACAGAAACAGAGATACATTCCTGCTCACACCATTGCCCTGGCGCTTGATTCAGAGAAATCGGTCACTCTGAGGAGCTTCACAGGATGTGACACTGTTTCAGCATTTGCATATCATGGTGGAATACATAGGAGTACCACGATAAAGTTACTTTTGCTTTTATTGTAATTTCAAGTCCACTTCCAGAGCTGCAAACGGATGTGCTCCATGAGTTAGAACAATTTGTAGTTTGCATGTACCACAAAAAATCCTTGGGCATGACTCTGGATAAAGCGATATTCTTTCTAATTCTGAAGAGAAACTGTTTGACCGACTCCCTCCAACATCAGAAGCACTCCAACAGCATTCTTTGAGAACTGTTTTTCAGGGCGGCCATATTTGGGGTCAGTGCATGAACCCACATGCGGACATTCCCAGCCCAGATAATTAGGGATGAACGAAAGTTGAGTTAAATCGGCTATTGAAGTGGACATCTCTTCCCACGATATGGCAGGGCCGTCGTAATCTTGTAATGCGCAGATGCAAAGCAGCTTGCTCTTCAACTTCAAATTGCAGCTTTAAACGCTCCCTACTATGTGTCAATTGCAAAAATTGGGTTGGGTAGGTTCTCTGTTTTCCGCGTGAAACAAATTAATTGATTTCACAAATAATAACGGTACATGCTAAATATTTTTTTTATTGGTACCTTTATTTAAAGTACGCCTCAGAGTGTTTAAATCCAAGTTTTAAAAACGCGCGTGTTTTAAAGTTACCATGGCAACATCAAAGGTAAGCAAGTACAACTCGTTCATCTGTATCTGTTACCTTTTGCTCTTCCATCCATTTGATGAACCTGTCGTATTCTTTTTTATAAGCGTCTTCCAATTTTTGCGGTATTAACCGCGATTCTGCTTTTCTATTTAAGTAATCAATGTTAAAACTCATTTTAAAGCAATATACAATCAGTGACAACTGTAGTGACAATAATTAATCCTATGTGACAGATTGCAAATTAATTTTTGTTTTCTCATTTTCATGACACTGACAGGTATCCTGATGTCACATCATGAATTCAACCATTTTACATTCTTAATTCTCATTTCCATTTTTTGTAGTAATAATACCAGTATTTATGATTTCAAAGTGTACCAATAAAAAAAAATAGCGTAAAGTATTCGTGGATAACTGGTCTTTAAAACACTTGCTCTATTTCGAGCACTCCGGCTGCGCCGTCTTGCTCGAAAAATCGCGCGTGTTTTATAGTTATTAAGGTACCAAGGGTGTTATAAGGATAATAACGCACCGAGGTCGGCAGTGTACAACCCCGAGGGCCTCTGGCACGAGGGAGTGTACGTCGACCGAGGGCATCATTATCCTATAACACCCGTGGTGCCTTCAACGTTTAATGTCATGCAAGTCTGTTATTTAATTCGATTTTTTTTTTGACATTTACGATTTATTAATTTGACATCTATTATGTTCAGAACGATTTGATTTAAAAGAGAGTAAAAATCAAAATTGTTTGTAAACGCCGCCGTTGCATAGCAACGCATTTTGTTTGTCAATAACGCTATCATAATTTGCTTGTTTTGGGTTGTATTATAATTTTATAATGCCCTAGGGCGTTATAAATATTCATAACGCCCTAGGGCGTTATTTTTCATTTAATGTATCTCAAATGTTATTGTAAAATAACAAACTTGTAGGACATTATAGTTATTAAGGTACCAAGGGTGTTATAAGGATAATAACGCACCAAGGTCGGCAGTGTACAATCCCGAGGGCCTCTGGCCCGAGGGAGTGTACGTCGACCGAGGGCGCCATTATCCTATAACACCCGTGGTGCCTTCAACGTTTAATGTCCTGCAAGTCTGTTATTTAATTCGAATTTTTTTTTTTGACATTTACGATTTATTAATTTGAGATCTATTATGTTCAGAACGATTTGATTTAAAAGAGAGTAAAAATCAAAATTGTTTGTAAACGCCGCCGTTGCATAGCAACGCATTTTGTTTGTCAATAACGCTATCATAATTTGCTTATTTTGGGTTGTATTATAATTTTATAATGCCCTAGGGCGGTATAAATATTCATAACGCCCTAGGGCGTTATTTTTCATTTAATGTATCTCAAAATAGGGTGGTTATTGTAAAATAACAGACTTGTAGGACATTAAAGACCTTAATATCCACTTATACTTTAATATACTATTTTTGATACCAATGATGCAATGTGAGATGGTTTTACTTTTTATTTTCAGCCACGGACAGACGGAAGAAGATAATCTGCACGATATGGTGATAGATGATGTGGTCATAGACGAACGACATGCTCGTAGATGATGTCATTGTAGAATTGGGTTTTGATTGGATTTGCATACCAACCAATATTTTACAATTCACTTTGTTTTCCAAATTTTGTGGCGTTTCTTTAAAAATATTTGCCTTTTATTTACTACACTCTCTAATTAGAAGTCAACTATTACCTCCATCATACAATTTAATACTTATAGAAAAACATTAAATAGTATTCAGCCGAAAAAGAAAAATAAATTTCGTTACAATTATTACACTGTGGTCATTCTGGTCGCCATGGATATTTCATCCTATGGACTTCTGACAACGTTTTAGAGATTTTTTTTAATTCAGCATACATAAAAACATATAATTAGGCACTTAACTTCATTATATTAAAATAATTTAAAACATTTAAATTTTATGGAGGCCATTTTGGGAAACATGACCGCCATTTTGTTAGAGGGATAGGTTTCAGGTGGCTCCCCTTCCTAAACGTTGACAATGGGTCTGGACAGGATGCACGACAAGTTTGGTGTCTTCTGCAAAAAGTGCAGTTTATTTTTGCTTAGTCGACGGACTATACTAATTTGATCAAAAATAATAGTTTATTTTTAATCCGCTTTATACTATACTTCCTTCGTTTAAAATTAATGTAAATACGTTCTATTATTAATGTTAAGATAATATTTGAATTGTCTCAATTTTGTTTGATGATTCTCTTCGCAATTTTTTTTAAGATATAGTAAACAGCTATAAAACCAGACCTACATTTTCTTTATTGCATAACAAAATCAACAAAATAAGTAAATTAGCATGACACAGGCCCGCGAAGAGATATTATTATCTTGTATTGTAAGCGGAAATACACTGAGAATATTAAATTCACTTAAACTTGTCATTCCACGTTCTTCTGTATAGAAGGCTCCTTAATATTTACCTTCGCAGCGCCTTTGTTATTCATATCCCAGCAGCAGATAATCGGAAATGAAATGTCAGACTATTCTTCATGAAATGGTTCAATTATGCCAGTCCACTGCACAAAATGTTTACGGGATTAATGTTGAACTAACTCCATTACAAGTGACTAGAGTAAATTAATTTTAAAAGCAATATCCAGCCTAGCTGAAACTAAATTGAGATTGAAAATTAGGACGGTCCTGATTTTCAACAAAATCTCACTTCTGTCAGTAATAATATTTTTTGTAAAATTTAATTCCTTTGAATAACTTTGGGAAAAGACGCAATGCGCTCAAAGTAGAAAAAAAAGAAATTACCATATATTTAAATATTTGGACCAAAATAGATTATGTAACGACCATTTAATGATGGCTATTAAAACACGAGCATGGGAATTATGAATAATGAATGCGAGTGTTTTAAGAGTCATTAAATGTGAGTTGCATACACTATATTTTCTACGGCCAGTCATAATAAAATAGAAAATTAACAATTTATTCCTGAAATTTATTATTTATAGATTACAATTTAGGAAATGTTGTGAAATTAAACTTAGAAAATATTATGGATTACTATTTCAATTTCATTTTCACTATCGCACATGTTCACTGATTTTAATTGTAAGAAGCACAAAGTTTGAAAAGGGTCTCGCCGGTTAAGTATATGGAATTGGGCCCAGCGGCTTATTATGTGCTTCATTCACATGAATGTTGCTTATGACTAGGAATGCTCAATAAAATATTTAATAAACCTCTATCCCCTATATTACCATTTAAAATTAATTTTCTTCAACACTGTTGAAGATAATTAAATGAAATTAATAGGAGGCGTTGATATAAAATAGCTTTATATTCTACATTTATTTTACATTCTTATTACGTCATTTAGTATATTAAAAAATAATTTAATTTTTAAGGGAGCTCGAGTGACACCTACCAATAAAATCTATATTATTTAACACTAACATAATTAGCGTGTGTAAGATTGGTGGAAGGTGCTTAAAAAATATAAACCTAGGTAATGAACAACAACACAGGCACACACAAAAAAAATTAAGTGCGAAGACCTAAACCACTGAATTCCCACTCATTTGGATGCTAATACTCAAAGAAATATACTACTAATTTTAGCTTTGCTCTCAATGTTTTTTTTTTGCTTAACAAGTATTGATTATATTCGCGTCCAGTCCGAATATATTATCTTGATTATCCACTATGTAGTACGCCCCTGGCTACTCTCCGTGCACCGTTTAAAGGTATCAAAACAAAAACGTTACCAACTCTCCTTTCCCACCCGCAACCGCTCATGGCAGCCACGCCAGGGGACTGGTTATTCATTCGTCTTTGGTGCATTCGCCCTTATTTTAGGCAATGACCTTGGATCAGATCCAATGATCAAGAGATTTATGAAAGGCATGTCTCGTCTAAGACCAACCCAGCCTAGATATGCTAATACGTGGGATCCCCATATATCATTTTCATACCTGGAAAACTTACCTCTGACTTTCAATCTTTCGCAGCTTTCACAAGTTAGTCACTTTATTGGCCCTTATAACAGGAGGTGGGCTTCAGATCATATCTCTTATTAGGCTATCTAACATAAGAGAAGATCAACAAGAGATTCAGGTTAACATAACGGATCCAATTAAAACTTCGGGGGTAAATAGAGAACAGCCTACCTGGCATTGTCCATTTTTTCGACAAAAACCAAGTCTTTGCGTCGCAACGACTCTGAAGAAATATATTGAGAAGACAAAGCCACTAAGAACAACGGACGAAGATCTTCTTTTCCTTACAGTTAAAAAACCTCAAAGGGTCGCAAACAAAGAGACTTTAAGTAAGTGGGTAAAGCAGCTCCTATCCTTAGATGGAATTGATATATCACAATTTAAACCTCATTCCATGCGCCATTCTTCAACTTCAGCAGCACTAAAAATTTATAGGACCGCAGGTTGGTCAGAACGGACATCTACATTCGCAACATTTTACAATCGTCCACTGTCTAATAAGACTGACTTTGCCAAAGCCATTTTGGGCATATCTAGTGCCATAGACTAACTACAAAATTATTCTTATTTTTTTATTTATATTATAATATTAGAGTTTTATTGCTCAAAATTCTTGAGCTTTAGATTTTGTAAGAATCACCTATTTTTTGCATTTATTGTTTGGCTGGGACACTTTTCGAAATGGAGTTTATTTTCCAAATATTGTTTTCCTCATGTAGCGTTCATTAATCCGCAACACAAATTCTTTGAACAACTACATAGTGGATAATCAAGAAAATATATTAGGACTGGACGCGAATATAACGAACGAACGAACGAACGAACGAACTTACCTGAAGTGAAGTTCGATCGTAATTATATGAAGCGTCCAGTCCGAATATATTATCTTCCTTCCCTCCCGATGAAAGCCCTAGATAAGTTGCCAACGATTAATGAACGTATACTTTAAAAAATGAATAACCAGTCCCCCCGCGTGGCTGTCATGAGCGGTTGGGAAACGAGAGTTGGTAACGTTTTTGTTTTGATACTTTTAAGGGCCAGTTTTACAATATCGGATTAAACTGCGGAGTGCGGATTAAACTACAGCCTTGAAAAAACGTCTGTTATAGAATGTCGTTAATTTTGTTTTTATATGTAATATGATGGATATAATCGAAATATTTGATTAGTTATTATTTATTTATTATTATTTACTGTCTAATGACGACGAAGAAATTATATTAATGTAATAGAAGGTGTTCGAAGTTCTAAGTTTAAACTGTACAGTTTAATCTAACATTATAATACTGGCCCTAAATGGTTCACGGAGAGTAGCCAGGGGCGCACTACGTAGTGGATAATCAAGATAATATATTCGAACTGGATGCTTCATATAATTACGATCGAACTTCACTTCAGGTAAGTTAGTTTGATCGTACAATTTTATTAGATAATATTGTTAGGCTATTTCAGTCAATCCACAGTAATATCTCCTCAGGAATGGACACTAGAGAAAAATATTTCTGACAAAAGTTATTCCGTTCAGAGGGAGACATCTTTTGGGCAGAACAGTTTTTCACACCCCCACCCCTGATGAGTGGGGGCTAACTTTTAAATTTTTAATGGCACCCTATAGTTTTTATCGCTCATTCTGATTCTACGGAAGAAATTAGATAACTTTTATACCAAATATTTTTTGCTCCCCCCTATCCTGATCAGCGGGGATGGGGATGTAACTTTTGAATTTTCAAAAATCTGCACTCGAACATTTCTGAACTAGGGCATTTTTAAGAAAAATGTTTCAAACAAAAGTTGTTTAGTTCAGAGAGGGACATCTTTTGTTTGAAACATTTTTCCAAAAAATACCCTAGTTCAGAGATGTTCGCCTGCAGGTTTTTGAAAATTCAAATTTACACCTCCCATCCCCGCTGATCAGAGGGGAAAAAAAATGTTTGGTACAAAAGTTATGTAATTTTTTTCGTTGAATCAGAATACGCGATAGAAAATGGAGTGCCATTAAAAATTCAAGAGATAGCTCCACACCCCACTCATCAGAGGGATGGAAAATTATTCTGTCCAAAAGATGTTCCCTTTTTATGGAACAACTTTTGTCTGAAACATTTTTCGCTAGTGTCCCTTTCTGAGGAAATAATACTGTGGATTAATTAAAATGGCCTAACCATATTGTCTAATGAAATCAATAGGGGAGATGTGGGAGAGTTGGTACCGTGGGAGAGTTGGGATAGTGACTTTTTATACCGATTGGTTGGTAGTTTGATATTGTGTGTCATACGGGTTATGTATATTTATGAGAGAAGTAAAGTATAAAGTGCCGTATTTCTCCCGTGTGTTGTGTACTTCAAATCTCAGGTAGTTTTGATTGTTTTATGTACTAAAAAGTAACTTTTTTTTGTTCAAATCATCCAATTCATTGCTTTGTGGGTGCAAGTGTTGCTGGAGAGTTATTTTACATGTAACGACCGACGTTTTAGCTATTTAATGTAGGGGTCATTTCATGATTCTCTTTCACCTGAAAATAAATCTGGTCACTTTTAATGACACCTAACAGTCTTAAATTATTTGGATTGTTTTCAGATATGCCATTTAAGCTAAAAGAAAGAAAAGAGCAATCCTGTCGTTCCAAAAAATATGGTCGAATTTCTACTTAAATATTTTTACAATATTAGCCATTTGCGTTAGCAAACATATTTTTATCGTTTGTTTCGATATATTTTTGTTTTTCTTCTGAGCATTTGTCAGATTTTTGAGTCAATTTTATTCTTTCTCGTTGTTTGTTATTTTTTGCAATAATAAAATATTTTTCCGTATCTCCCCACCGCTAGTCGCAACTCTCCCTCGTAAGAGGAAGATTTGGGACAAATACATGACACTAGAAAATATTCTTCCATACCGCTATTTACCACGTAAATTTAACGAATATTTGCAAGAAATGGTCCAATATGTGGAGGTATATTAATGTGTTTTTAATTTTTTTTAATTTTCAAAAATAAAAATTTTAAAAATTATTTATTGAAAATCGTCCCAACTCTCCCACATCTCCCGTACTTCTTAAGTAAGAAAAATAAGTAAGAGCCAAGCTAAAAGTAGTAGTATATTTGTTCTATTATTAGCTTCCAAATGAGTAGGAATTAAGTGGTCTAGGTCTTCGCACTTAATTTTTTTTTGTGTGCCTGTGTTTATTACCTAGGTTTATATTTTTAAGCATCTACCACTAATCTGACCTTGAAGTAATTATTCGATAATTATGTTAGTGTTAAATAATATAGATTTATTTGGTAGGTGTCACTCAAGGAGTTGGTATAAAAACAGCACTCATGCGAATCAATAGCCCAATAAACCGCTGGGTCCTGTTCCATATACTTGACCGGCGAGACCCTTTGCTAGGTATAGTTGTCTTTAGGTCTACGAAGCACTCAATAAATGTCAGCACATTTGACCATCAAACACGCCGCATCGCACCGCTAAAGGCGCCGACATTTTTTACACGCCTAACAAGTGTACAGTCTACTATAAACAGTAAGTATTACTTGTCAAAGTCGATTAATTTTAGACCTGTCAGATGTTCAAGGCAGTAGTTGATATTGACAGAATATTGCTGTGTGTCGCGATTATATTGGTTATAAACTTGTATCTTAATGGAAAATTTGTATCTTAATGAATCTCATTAAAGTACAGGTAGGGAATGTTTAATAAACCAATTAAAGTGTGAGAGTAGAAAAAATGTATTATAACATTAGCCAAACCAGAGGTTTCAAACTACATTATTTTCAAAATAACTTTTATTGCATAAATTGTTAAATTTTTCATGAAAATAAGTTTGATAAAAAGTCTTCTTACTTAAAATACGTCAATTGCTTTAAAAATATCAACATTGTTCCCAAAGATTACGCTTCAAATTATAGTGTAAAATAGTTTTAAATGACAGTCAGAGTCAAAGTTGATTTTTTGGAATTTTTCAACAATAAATCGTTAAATAAACAATGTTCCGGCGGTCAAAAAGTGGACCAAATTCAGGGTCATGTTCGTAATCAATAAAACTATCATTTAATCCACGTGGCATCCTGAAACGAATTACGATAAATTTCAGTCTTTTTTTTACTAATTCTACTGGACTATTGGACATTTTGCAATTTTAGCAGTAGCCTGTTTTTTTGGTAGATGAAGCAGCTGCCCCACCCGAGATTTTTCTTTAATTTTATATGGTACTACAAACTACTCCCACGTAAAATGTTTCGTTTGGTGTTAATAAAAATTCAGAATATTTGAACACTAGTCAATAATACAACCTTTTATATATTTATAAGATAAAGTTCAAATTATTTTAAGGGAACTTTTTTATCCTTTGAAATGTAGTTTTAGAAAAGTCTCTCCTATTCTCGCATTTACTTCTTATCAAATCTCTTAGTATTCATGATTGCGGGGATAGTTTAATGAAGTTTAATTTGCTCATTCTGTGCATTTCTGCACTTATCACCTCGGTTGAGGATACCCTCGAGTACAGTACTTAACACGTTTCCGTATACTTTATTGTTCCTTCAGTAGCGAATAGCATACACGTAAACTAACTGCTGTTTTGCTAAATATCATCTGTGATGATTCCCCTACCAACGCACTTCCGTGTAGTTTGTTAATAGTGGACTCAAAATAAATTTCGAATGGAATTGTTTTGCTGCAACAGTTTTATGGTTTTAATTTGTTCTAGGTGTGATAACAAGTGTAATGATAAGTTTTTTTATTAAATCTGCTAATTGCTTCAATATAAAATTTAGACGATTTATGCTTCGACATTGAATACTTCTACTATTTTTCTTATTATCTTCGGTCCTAGTAATAACATCAGAAAAATATAAATACCAAATTGTTTTGCAATAAAATTTTGAACACAACTATCTACAAAAAATTTTTGATAATTTATTAATTTGTTAAAAAATATAGCCACTAAAAATTGCTTTTTATGGATAATTTACAATCTAATAATGCATAAATTTTAACGAAAGTTGTCGAAACTACGCCCTTTATAGTACTAAACCTTTCTGATAAATTTTAGCGCAAAGTGTTTATTTAAAAAAATATTTCGAAATTTCAATCGCTTGTTGTTTAAGTGCATCGATTCGTAAGGGAACAATTTTTTTTTCAAAATGTAGGTTTCTATATGTATTTTAAAATGGTATTAAGAAAAAAATTTTGTCTTCACTAAAACCACCTTTGAGAAATGCATGCTACATCCCACCACCATCCACAACAGAAAAGGTCGTTAATCAGAACATTGTTCCACAGAATCAATATAATATGCGACGACGAAGGCAGACCAGAAGAACTCAAGAACGTCCAACAAGTCTAGATAAAAATGGATACGAACAAAAGAATACGCAAAGAATTATCAACAACCGGAGAAGAACGACAGAAGAACAGGAACGAAATAACTAGATTTTTTTATCGTATGTAAGATCACTAATGCTTAACACGTTATCGAACATTTTTTCGAAAGCGTTGTTGCTTGGTAATATAAAAAGTGTAAGTTTCCAGTTTATTATCTGATTAAATTCCGAGCGCTTTAGCGGGAGGGATTTAATCTTTGATAATAAACTGCAAATTTACACGAGCTATATTACCTTTTGGCAACTTAGCTTGAGAAAAAATTTACAGATAAAATTTAAAAGCACCAGTGGCATTTGGGGAAAATATTTCACTAATAAATAATTCATTAAGTACATCTTCAATACTATATTTTGTAATTAATTGTCTTTAAAAGTTTTATTGTCACTTTTTAGATTTTACTGACCTTTATTTTCAATTTCAACATTTACGTCACTTAAAAATGCACTTCCAATGCGACTCATCTAATTAAAAACAAGGCAAGTATAAATGACAATGACAATCAAGAAAAACAATATACGTTAAACCATAGGATTTGTAACTTATAGACTGGTCTTCGATGTAAAGAGCCTCTGGCAGGCTTCGACCAATCACACTACTAGTGAAGCCAGACAATATTGCATTTTACCAATCTCTCGCTGTTATGTTCTAAGGTTGCTGGGACCAGATAAAATGGTACCGCCATCTAGTAACGCTAGCTTAACTTAACTGTGTAAACAGTGAATTTTTCAAAAATTATTATATTGAAGTGTGAACAATCACTTAAATTTGTTTAAATAAAACACACTCTTTACTGTTGTACTTCACTCTGCTATCATATAAAGACTGACTGCCTGGTCCTCATCCTTGTCCTGAGTCAGCAGTTATATCATAACAGCTCGAATGTTTTTATTATAAGAAATCACATACACCAACGAGTAGTAGTACACTACATCCACTTTTTCCTTTTACAACAGTGTTAATGAAATTAACAATAATGTCCACAATGTGAGTTATGGCGGTGCACCAAATATAACAATATACCTACTTAACTATATAATAATAGAACAATATAAGAATATGATATAGCAAAATATATTAATATAAAAGTCATAACCAAAGGAAGGTGCAAATTTGAAGAATACCAGTCTATGGCCTCTGATCCTTTGTCGGTCACGTGGACTTGCCTTGGATCAACTCACCTGTTACTGTAACATATATATAATAATATAGTAAAGTAGCATACAACGCATGTCACACGACGATACTAAAGTAAATTAGGCTTACGAAATATCAGTAATTATCTGACTCTTGTTTTTTGTCGGTCACATGTACTTATTTTGAAACATACACTGCCCATTCTCCCTCGATCTTCTTTAGATGCACGATGTTCCTTCTGTAGTTTTGGCCTGTTTCATCATATTTAATTTGTATGTCTACTCTGTCCTTATTCATTACTTGTGTACTTTGATTAAAGTTGAGGCAAGTTGTGTTTTCCTTTATTAGGTGTTTCACGTACACCTTGGTTCTAATGGGGTTTCTTCTGATCTTCGCTTCCTGTCGCCGTAATCTTTCCCTTTTTTCTTTTGAAGAAGCTCAGACAATATCCATTACCAGCAGACATTGCTAGTGTCGGAGATGAAGATCAAACCCAGTACACAATAGATAGTGTGACCAAGCATGCTCGCCCTAATACGCCTTAGCCCGCTGCGCTACTATACCTGCTCTTGGTAATTTAAACTAATAGCAAGCGGCTCTACCACTCACTTTTTCCAAAAATGACAAATACTAAAATCAAACTGAATTTTTTGGTTAGGTTATACAAGGGGCCATAAAACGTATATGTCTTAAAGCGGATGTGTCAACTCCTCAGTTTAGCATAGGTTTTAAAATAGCCTAAGTTTTAAGAAATAACTATGGGACTTAAAACATACTTCTACAAAAATAAATCAGCGTACTTAAAGAGCAATTGGTTATTTTGTAGGCATTTTAAGACAAGACAGGTTTGAAGTAGAATTATTCACAACTAATATGGTCGATGCATACAGCTACCACCACTTCCAAAGGTCAAGAAATAAACAACGGTCAGCCACACTGGGAAGGTTCCAGATTGAACATAGAAATGTAATTAAATGAAATGTTTTTTAGAAAGAATTTATTAACATTGAATCATATTATGGAAAGATGATACTGATTTATTCATTTTTAAGTCATCGAGGAGAAAAATAATTTATCCATATAGTTATTTAAATTTGCGTTTTTGGAGGGCGCAAGAATTTTGTAAGAACTGTCTAACTCGATTTTACAGTAAACTTAGCCTCGTTGAAAATTTTAGCCCACTACGAGGGCTCCCAGTACTTCATTTATAAGTAATTTTTCTCAGTACTTGCGATATGTTCATTTTATAACTATGCATGGCGTCCCATATATTTTCTTTTATATTTACTTTATTAAATACAAAACATTCTCTCAAGAATTTGTGTGTGCATTTTAAACTTTAATAAGTACTTATTCCAAACAAAGTATGGTTTTATAATACCCTTCAGATATTCTACGAGTAGAGATTTAGATGATTCATTAAAACTTGAAAGCTTTAAAAGTAGTTTTAAATGAAAATATGTAGGCCTTTCTCTGGGTGGACCCCTATACCCGTATAAGGGTTTTAAGTCAGTTTTATAGAGTCTTCCCAGACCATTTACGTTTATAAGAAGTCTCAGAAATAAGCTTTTAGAATATCTTATAGAGTATGTTAAAATTAAGATTGTTACTTGGGTCTTGCTACCTGAATAAATGGGCATATCTATCTCAACTTCTCCTAAACTGTAGGTTATTGTTTCGTCATTATCGATGTGGAAGCCTTAGTTTGTTTCTTCTTCATGGGTGTCTTCTTGTATGGAATGCACATTCGCCACTTTCTCCTTCTTGAATTTTCTAGGAGGCTCTACATATGGTTGACTATTTCTCACACGTTTTTTTCTTTCTGCATATACCTTATATTGAAACCTGAAATGTCCTTGGGATCCACAGTTATTGCATGTCTGATTTAAGGCCGGACACTTTTCACTTGAAGAAGAATGTTTGTGGCTTCCACGTCGACCACAAACCTTCGGTGAATAGTGAGTTGTAACTTGATATACATCTATTCCAGCTGCTGCCTCTACGTACGCTCCTGGAATACTGAAATATATTTCCTGCAAGCACAGTCCGCTCATACCTTTTTTTTTACCGGTCCTCAATACTCGCTGTTTGTGTTTGAAAATTGTTTATTTGTGAATAATTTAATAATGAAAATTTAGTAGATAATTAATACAGTCAATTCCCAAAATATTAACAGTCACAAAATTCATTAAATATTTTATTTTCAATTTTAAAGTAAATCAGAAATATTTCCGTTCTCCGCCCATGCTTCCGTTCGAATCGTTTCACGCCGAGATTTTTTCTCGTCTGTTCGGATGCATGTCGTGAATATTAGAGAACTAATAACTTTTAATATAAACACCTGACACAGTTGTAAAATAGTTCGCTCCGAATCATCAAATCTATTTACAAACAAACCTCGGACTACAAAACGGCAAATTTACACAGATGTGTATTTAATTAACAAGTGTAATTAACTACTGTGATTGATAAAATATTTTAAGTTTTCTTATGTTACAAAATAAACGAAAATATACATTTTTTTTTCGAATTTAATTCATTCAACGAAATGCGAGTGGTTCAGTCACATACCCTAGAAAAATAATATACAGAGTATTTAAATTTCTGTCAAAAAGTCGGAAACGCTTTGCGGTGATTTTCAAGTGCGCGATTGCTCTATCAACTTAAAAAGCATCGTGTTCATTTGCACGCGTACGTTGATTTTTCCTATCGCAAGCATTCGGAGCAGACATCTCCTTCGCAATCGAAATGTTCCAATGCTGTTCCACCCAACCATTTGGAGCTCATATTTATTCGTCTCATCCTATATACGATACAAAAATTTAGTTCCTCGGCTTAGCCAGTCTAGTTGCTATTATCACCAATATTATCATCATCATTACATTATTATTATTATGATTATTATTATGATTATTATTATGATTATTATTATGATTATTATTATGATTATTATTATTATTATTATTGGATTTAAGATTTAAAGATCAGTTAATTCCTCACCAGCACTTGTATCAAAAAGTGTCATTTATAATGAATGTAGAATGTATAATCATTTACCTACTGATATAGAAAATTCCAAGTCATTTATTTTTAAAAGGACGATAAAGAATTTGTTAAGGGAAAAGTATCAATAAATTTCATTTAGTCTTACTATTTTTTACGTGTTATATTATTTGTAGTTTGTTATAATGTATGTGTTGTGTGCTCCTTTATACAATTTTTTTTACGTGTAATTTGATTTTATATTTTACATTTTGTTATACTAATGCAATGTTTAGTCGATTTATTATGGTATGTATTTGTCACGCACTCCTTATAGCCACTTGTATGATTATTACTTAATTGTATCTATGATTGGGATATAAGAATTATTATTAATATTATTATTAAGAATTTTAGATTTATGCGACACGCTTTCTTAGCTGAAACTAGAAGTCATCAAACCCATCCCATTATTATTATTATCACTATTATTATTTTTTAGACTTCGCAAGCGGCACACTTATTTATTAGTTATTATTATTATTTCAAACGCTGAATGACCACGCACCAATTCGTATCCCCCGCGTATGTTCATTCGTTGTAGCATTTTTTCTGGACCCATTGTCCCTCGTGTTCGGTTCGAACAGATTCCGTGAGGCTTTCTTTCTTAGTGTTTTGGACCTAAGTCCCTTGTTTTTGGACCTGAGTCCCTTATTTTGGACCTGAGTCCCTTGTTTTGGACCTGAGTCCCTTGTTTTGGACCTGAGTCCCTCGTTTTGGACCTGAGTCCCTCGTTTTGGACCTGAGTCCCTTGTTTTGGACCTGAGTCCCTAGTTTTGGACCTGAGTCCCTTGTTTTGGACCTGAGTCCCTTGTTTTGGACCTGAGTCCCTTGTTTTGGACCTGAGTCCCTTGTTTTGGACCTGAGTCCCTTGTTTTGGATCTGAGTCCCTTGTTTTTGCGAGTGCGTTTAATACATTTTATGAAATTCACTTTTTTGTGTTAATTACTGTACGCTCTTTTAATAATAATAATGCCAACACCAACAATTTTTCGATTCTCAAAGACAAATAATAATTAAAGAACTGTATGGTATACTAGTGATTCAAAACCTAAATGATTCGGACAAATATTATTTCTATTTCCTCCTAAATTCTTGTAAATCTCCCTATGATAAGGGTTGTTTTAATTGGTTTTCTTAATTATATTATAAACATTGCGATATAATAGTGCTAGCCCCGTTTTCTTAGTACCTACCCAATGTATATTTGTTGAAGTTTTCCTTACAAAGTTTATGCTCTGTTCCTTCTTGTTTTTCACTGGATTTTCACATTAAAGAATTAAGGCGCTCTCGCTTTTATTTATATGGTTAATCCTCGTCACCACTGAACAATCACTTAAATTTGTTTAAATAAAACACACTCTTTACTGTTGTACTTCACTCTGCTATCATATAAAGACTGACTGCCTGGTCCTCATCCTTGTCCTGAGTCAGCAGTTATATCATAACAGCTCGAATGTTTTTATTATAAGAAATCACATACACCAATGAGTAGTAGTACACTACAAAGTGTTTATTAATATATATTTATGTATTTAATCCTTATTTTTAATTTAAGAAGTTTAATAATTGAGGTTTGCTTGTTTAAGTAGAGAGAACTTGAAGTACTTGGAATTATAAAGTATAGTGCTACTTAGTGCAGAGTTTTGATTTTCCAAATAAGGTGTTACCTTGTGATGAATTAAGTACCATACGTAAGTACATTTGTGTATTTAACATCAAATAATTGATTTGTGTGCTCCGTAGGCATTTGTATTTAATTTTAGTTGTGAAAATTATTTTGTAATTACGTTAGGTATTAAGTTAGGTTAAGTCATTGAAAGCTGTGTATAACTTGTCCCGAACCTATATAGGTTCCACACAGCCTTCGCTTTGAAACTGGAAATTGTCAACTTATGTTTTGTTCTTAGGTTATTTTTATATTATTATATTACTACGTATATAATACAATACACAATTTACGTTAACAATTAGTAATAAGCTAGTGAAGATATTTATAGATAAAATTTAAAACCACGAGTTATCCTATTTGTAGAAAACATTTCACGAAGCAAAATGTCAAAAAATGTTCGCGATAATTTTTTCATGTTGGTACTGCAAAAGCCGATCTAAATAATGACGTTTGATTGGTGCAATGTTATGAAAAAACGGGCTCTCATTGGCTATCGCGTTGATGAGTGAAATAATCAGTTCAAAAACGATAAAAGAGTTATAATAGTAGATGAAAAACTATCATAAGAAACATAATTATCTACTTGCATGTAGGTCTGAGATACGTTAGTTTTCTCATTAAGGTTCCTTATAAATAAACAAATAGATATTTCTTCTTGAAGTTTGGACTGGTTGTTCCACAATGCTTGTGTTCTCGCGTCAACTAT
This sequence comes from Rutpela maculata, assembly GCA_936432065.2. Classification (NCBI taxonomy): domain Eukaryota; kingdom Metazoa; phylum Arthropoda; class Insecta; order Coleoptera; family Cerambycidae; genus Rutpela; species Rutpela maculata. The sequence continues at coordinate 87,748,309 of OW386293.2, forward strand.
TTGATAATAAACCAAAACTACAATTTTTAAAATAACATCGAATAAAACGGCTTTGAGAGCATAATGCACATTTTCAATAATTTTATAGTTATCTTAATTTTTGTCACGAAAGGGGAAAACCAAACTAACCTGAACAACTATACTTATATACATGCATACTTTTTGAATTACCTACTGATTTAATAAAAAATATACAGCATCCTGGAAAAGCGTAAATCATCTTACATACTGAGCTGTCTGATGACTAAAATCTGATTTGTAAAACCATAATATAACGTTTAGACCTATTTGGCGACTTTCGGATCTGTAACATAATCGCTAGAGACCCGACTTTCAGACCATAAGCTATCTTTTAACAATTGTGCTTCTGAATTGTTTCCAACTAGCTGAGAGACAAATGTAATTATTACAGAGTAATTATTAAACATTTTAAGAAGAAATATCAATTTGCTTATTACATATGTCGGCCCCAAATGCAAGCAGATTATTTTTTTTTAGAAAAAATATGTTTTCACAATTCGTTTGCCGGTTTTGGTTTGACTAATATTTAAAAATATTTTTTTATGAATACATTTTTTTAAAGTATATAAATAATAATAATAATATGTTTATTATATAATTAACATTATAAAGTTTACTATTCATCTGGCTCCGAAGTTTACCTATAAACTGGTGCGCTAATCATACGAAAAAATGCATAATAAAACTTGCACAGAATTTTATGCCCTGCAAGTTTTGTAATAACTTCTGCGACGCATTGGAAGCGAAATATTTGCAAAAAACAATTTTTGTGTCCTTTGACCTTCGATATCTTGAGTAGCGGACACGAGAACATTCACCACATCTTTAAAACGTCAAAAATGCAAATTTTCAGCTTTCCAGCTTTCATTCCGAGGTTTAATCCCTCTTTGACTGGAGTATTAGTCATTTAAATGAATGCATTGCCCTAAAATTTGGCAGAAATGTTTAATTCAGTAATGGGCATAGTTTCACCAACTTTAGTTAAAGTTGATGATTTATTATATTATACAGGGTGAACCATTAATAATAGGCCATAGTTCAAGGGTAGATTCTTTAAATCAAAATATGAGGATATGGCCATACACGCTTTAGTAATATGTTACCGTGGAAAAAGATACAGGGTATCAAAATTGTAATTTTTTTTTGCAATATCTCAACTACTTGACCGATCTCTTCCCAATTTAGTAAGGAAACATTTTTTAGGCTAAGAAACAATAACTTATGTATTACATCACGCTAGCCTGTGGAGGGCGCCTCATGAGCTATACTATACATGATGATGGATATTTTTTCTCTTTTTTTTTTACGAAACGTTGTTGTGGCACTTTTCACTAAAAAATCTCAGGAGTCATTTCTACGTATAATAGGTACACTTGATAGAACTTGATAATTCAACCATTTTCGAGAAAACTGCCGCATAGATCTCAAAAATTCTTTAAAAACAAATCCAATTTGACAAGGAAAATTTGTATGTATTGAAAAGTGTGCTTTGGTGACGTCTAAGTTCTGTCAAAATGTCAAACTAATGAAACTGTACGTAAACGACAGAACTTAGATGTCACCAAAGCACACTTCTCAACAAATATAATTCCTTTTCAAATTGGGTTTGTTTTCTAAGAATTTTTGAGATCTATGCGGCAGTTTTCTCGAAAACGGTTGGAATTATCAAGTTCTATTAAGTGTATCTTTTTTACGTAGAAACGACTCCTGTATTAGATTTTATAGTCAAAAGTTCCACTACGTTTCGTAAAAAAATGAGAAAAAATGTTCATCATCAGGTATGGTTCATGAGGCGCCCTCCACGGGCTAGCGTAATGTAATACATAAATTATTATTTCTTAGCTTAAAAAATGTTTCCTTACCAAATTGGGAGAAGATCGGTCAAGAGGTATAGTTGAGGAGCATAATGCGCATTTATCTACTCCGTGGGATTTTTTGTGAAGGGAAGGTGCGACTATGTGGAATCTCTTTGTTATATGCTAGTTAATGGTGTAGTATCGGGTGTTTACCTTAAAATTGCGCTGTTTGGTTTTTATGGCGTTATACATCCAATATGGCCGCCATGCGAGACATTTATTCTTTACAGGAATAACTCCTTCCAGAGTGCTCATACGCAAAATCTTCATATGACATTTTCTGTTCTACGTGAGCCAAAGAACAAATTTAGTTCTTATCAATTTTTTCGTATCTTTTACCAATTAAAAGTTATGATTCATTATACATGTCATTGTCGGTTTAAAACATAATTTAGCCATCGGTTATTTATTAAGGGAAGAAAAACTAGTGGAAGCATTATACTCTTCGCCAATTTACTGAGCTTTTTATATAATTGTTATACATTCTATAGGATACTCTTCGCATTTTTCTTGTAAATAATGTTAGTTTTTGGACATTCTAAATTTTGTGATACCAACTTTGTTGTGGAAAAAAAAAATATATGAAAAAAAAAAATCACCATGTGAGGATCGAACACGAGACCTTTGGATTGCAAGGCAACAACAACAACAACAACAACAATAATATTTTATTTTAAGTTCAGGTACAATATATGTGCCTCACCGGATCCTAGCCCGGAGCCAGCCAGACAACCACGGCAAACATCGCCGAGGTGGGTGTGTGGCTGGGTGGGGTAGGTCCGGTTCGGCTTGAAAATAAATTCAAGGGGGGTTGCTAGAAGCTCCTGTCTGCCACGGACAGACTTGAAAACTAGATTAAAATTTTTGATGTGTCCACATGGACCTAAAAGTAACTTAAAAATAAACACAACACTAAGAACACTAAAATCGTAGGCGAGCGCACTTCGTAATTTTGATTGTTGATACGGGAACACAACTAAACGAAAAAACCCATTCGAACAAATGACGACCTTGTGGTCCGATCGCCGACAAGGAAGGTAGGGTGGAAATAAAATTGTGGTTTAAAAAAATTAGGATTTAGGTAAGTTTTCGGCCTAGAGGGGATTTAGAGAGACAAAAAAAGGAATGAAAATAACAAAAAGGATAAAAGAACAAAATTGTACAAACATAAATGGGGAGAAAGAGGGATTGGAAAGATGTAAGGTTGAGGAAAGATAAGAGTAAGGGTAGGAGTAAGTTACCGTAGAAGGAAGTGTGGCTAGGGAAGCTGCCGGAAGATAGGCAACGCCTGGTATGGTAGGGGGTGTCTTATATCAAAAAGTATGGCATTATGCTATCTGATTCGGGTAATGTTGCGGGTAAGCGGGCTACCGTCCAGTTTAAACTGGTAGAATTTTTGCGAAGTTTCTTGGACGTAGTCCGCTAGTGGCAACGTGCATAGAGATTTCTGAGGGAGGTGTACCTACCAGAGTCTTAAAATAAATTATGTATTGACAGAAAACAATATTTAATGATACTATATTATTATTCTCTTTTATCATCATCACCATCTAAGTCATCCGATGAATCTTCATGCCTTGTATGCTCATCACAGTTGTCACACATATCTTCGTCTCGTCTACACACACATAGTTCTGTGCACATCAGATCGTGGGAAAGACATTTACATGGTGGAGCACATTTTCTCTTAACACAAGAGCACCGAATAAGTTGAAGAACTGTCTCTGGAGCACATGGTAGCATACACATAACAGGGTTGATAACGAACTCTATCAACATATGGTATCAGTGATGCTCTTGTTGGTGACAATTTTTCTCCTTGAGTTTCTTTCTTTGTAAACATCCACCACCTCAGTTCTTCAATGTCTGATATATTTGTGCCAGGAACATAGACTTGACATATGAACTTTTCTATTAATAGTCCGTCTGTATTAAGAAAATTTTCCAAGCTTCCAAGTTTGCTTACAGCTTCGAGAATGTCATCATCTGCTTTACTGAAGACTTTCCAAAAGGAGTTTTCGTTTTCTTTGCCAAAGTCTCTGTGGTGTCACTTGCGGATAATGCATGCAGACCTAATAATGCTGAAGTTTTCTTTGAGCCCAGGGAATCGGTTACTTTGCTGAGATTGATCATTCTTTGATTTTGGCCAACTCCAGTTACAAACATAGTATTCAGTGGAAGGAACTTATACCACCATAAAGTATGAAGACATCTATATCAAGTGAGTAAATATGAAGCTGTGTAGCACCGCGACGACAGGCGAACATGGAATGCAAAATTATTTTTGTGTCTGCCTCTTCATGATTGCTTTTCAGTTCATCTGCTTCAATCCCCATTGAACACTTTGCTGTTTTCCTTCAAGATACAAATAAACACTTGTTTCTTCCAGTTGCATATTGTATTGCTTTCTCGGACAAGTAAGCGGTTAACTCATCTTTAATCTTGGCATGAGATAACAAATGACTTCATAGATGTGTTCCCAATGTACGTTGTATTACTGATCTTGTAGTGGACTGGTTGTGTGTTGCCAGTTCTTTTCTTACGCATAGAAGATTTTAGTGAATTTTCTTTGTATGTGTCGAAGACTAAGAGGGTTTCATCATAACGTGATAGTGTATGTATGTCTCTTGCATGGGCATCTCCAGGATCTGTGCAGTCACTTAAGCGCACTTTCAATATTTCACTATTAGAGCGTTGGACAGCTAACTTAAGACGCTCACCACTTTGGTTTGTTGCTATGCAATATAGTCTCTCTTTCCTTTTCTCTTCTTCATCACAAAATAAACAATTTTTTTTGTTATATGGGGGTGTTTTAGATCGTAATGTGTATGTTGCCTTGTCACTGCTGGTAGTCGCTTCTAAATCATCCGTAGGCTCAAAACGCTTTCCTTTTTCGAAAAGTTTTTTGCTTCTATCCATGTTTGTCGTATGGGTCAGTTTTTTCTAACATTATATATGGCATTTTGCATTGGAGTCTTGTAGCTGTTGTACACTCAATTTCCCGATTCGACTACTAATATGCATATACTCTCTATTCACCATTCTTCTCTTTGTTTCAAACACTGTAGAAATTTGTCAACCTTCAATGGATTAACAAGAAGTAATTTACTTTTACCTTGACCCAAAATACACAGTTTATAATCAGTTGAAAGTCGGATAGGCTAGGTAATAAATGTATACTAATAAATTTGTGTTATGTGGTAAAACTGGCGTGTAACTCTTAAATTGTAAAAGATACGAAAAAAACTGATAAGAACTAAGAACTGTTCTTTGGCTCATGTAGAACAGAAAATGTTTTATGCAGATTTTGCGTATGAGCACTCTGGAAGGAGTTATTCTTGATGTAAAGAATAAATGTTCCCTTCACAAAAAATCCCACAGAATACATTATGCTCCAAGACTAGTAGTTGAGATATTGCAAAAAAAAAAGAAAAAAAAATTGCAAATTTGACACCCTGTATCTTTTTCCACAGCAACAATTTACTAAAGCATGTTTGGTTATATCCTCATATTTTGGTCCAAAGAATTTACCCTTGAACTGTAGCCTATTATTGGTCTACCCTGTATTTCTTAAATTATTTATCCACAAAAGGCAATTTTTAGTGATTTTCATTTTTTTACAAATTAACAAATTATCGAAAAGTTTTTTCATAAGTCCACTTTTATTCGAAATTTTATAGCGAACAATTTGGTATTTTTATTTTTGCGATGCGATTACTAGGACTGGAGATAATAAGCAAAAAACAGAAAATTTCAATATTAAATTTTACGAAATTTCTCATAGCACTTATTACTATAACAAATTAAAACAATAAAATTTCTGCAGCCAGAGGATTCCTTATTTACCTATTTTGATGCTTAATTTGACTCCATTGTAAGTAAGATGCACCAGCTGTATTTTCATCATACAAGTTTGGTTTGAGTTCTTAATAATCAATAAGCGAACCAACGCGTTACAGCAAGTAGCCAATTTAATAGAATATGTTAGGTAGACATTAAATTATGCCAGCATAGTAAATTTGCCTAAAGCTACTTACTTAATATAATTTAATTTATTGGCCGAACTCAGGTGTACTAACTTTGCCAAAGTAATTTTAAACTCTGTACTTATTGGACATGCATCGAAGTATCGAGTGCGGAAGGACTGCTTTAATTTTTAAGATAAATAAAACTAAAATTCTCTGAGTTGTGAGAATATTAAATATTATATTAATGTAAAATTTTCTAAGAGTTATTTTTTTCAAAATATTATCTTATTAATAGTCTATTATCTTATTAATAGTCTATGTACTGTAGAAATGAAATAAAACGTTAAAGGGTTTTTATTGTTTCTTGTATTCAATTGACCCCAAAAATATGAGAAAACCGCGGAGTGCTACTATTTAAAGTGGTGCGTTTTTGAGATCGAAGTAAAAAGGTCCACTTTGCACATTTTTGAGTTTTGCTCGAAAACTATGCATTTCTTTTTCTATAAACACGTAAATAGAAAAGTTGTAGGGAATTAAATTTCCAATCGAAATGGCACCTTCAAAAGTCAAATTTTTTTTTTATAAAAATACATCCAAAAAACAAAACAAAAAAAACACGAAAAAATACAATTTTTTATTTTTTTTTTTATTTTAGCCTGTAACTTTTCTTCGGGTACATTAAATGCACTCAGAAAAAAGTTACAGGACGAAATTTGAAAAAAAAATAGTAAAAATTAGAAAAAAAGTTAAAAGTTGCAAACCTTGAAACGCTATAATATCTCGGTCACTATTAAATCGTAAAAATTATTACAAAATCTCATTTTAACGGGTAAAACGCCAGCTTTATTTTTTATGCATATATATTTTAGGGTCAATTGAACATAAGAAACAATAAAAACCCTTCAACGTTTTAGTTCCTTTCAACCCCCTTTTTTTGAACATTTAAACATTGATTTTAAATGACTTAAATTGCAAGCTTTACACTGATAAAACTTTTATCACATCTGGATCAAAATAAAACAATATTATAAAACTAAGTGCTGGGAATTGAGTTTTACTCAAGTTACTGTTAAAAAAAAATTAATCTGTTTTTCGATCCATTAAATCAAATACAACAGGAGCTGATGGAATGTATCTGAAAATTATGACAATACTGCTTCCATATTTAATACCTACTTAATATTAATTAATAATAAAATACATATCATTAAACAATTTCCTCACGTATGGAAAGATTCGAACATCATTGCTGTTCCCAAAAATGGAAATCCAGCCGAATACTCACATTTCAGACCAATTAGTATTTTGCCAACACTATCAAATATTTTGGAAAAAAATATTTTGATATAAATGAATTCATTCCTTGGTAAATAAAAAATATTACCTGCCACGCAATTCGGTTTTTGTGTTGGCCATAGCACAACAACTGTATTGTTACATGTTACGGAACAACGATAAACATAATGATACAATTTTAATTTTGGTGGATTATATCAACTTATGATGTTCTTGATCACGAGATTTTGTGTAATAAACTTAATAAAATTGGTGTCACGCAAGGAAGTATCCTATTATTTTCAATATACCGGGTGCCACAGGCAAGTGGCTCCCCCATATATTTTCTTTATTTTTTAACTTATCTCTTTGAAATTGGGGGTCCATAAACTACCTGTAAAATAGATTTTTGGACATAAAAAACGGTATGGGATCATTTCAGGTTTACCCGGAAATGACCGCAACTTTCGAATTTTAAATGGAACACTCTATATATTTTTACATATTTGGATTCAAGACGACATTCTGAGTATACCATGAGATTTTCGCGAATTTTTGAGTAGATGTTCAGTTTATTTAAGCATTTCAAGACATCCGTCTAGAGTGCTTTGAAATACCAAAATTTGTTCTAGGTAGGCAAAGTCCAAGGGAAAAATGAAATTTTTCTTTTAATTTCATTAATAACTATTTACGAAGCCTCCAAAATTGAACAAATCACTTTTTTATCGATTTTTTTTTTCAAATGGGAAGGTGATGATGGATCATACTCATACAAATTATAGATTTTTTTTCTGAATTTATTGATATCCATTTCAAATATATGCTATTTGTTTTTCTATTTTATGGAATTTATTTAAAAATAAAAAATCATTTTCAATATAATTTTTCTTGAACTCTAACGTAGTTGCCTTTGCAAAAATCATATGTAATAATAAAATGTGAATAACTACCTTTTTGTGAATAATAGCCTTTTGGTTCTCACTTTTGTTCCTTCTTCTAATATATAAAAATCTCGTGTCACAGTGTTTGTTATCGAACTCCTCCGAAACGGCTTGACCGATTTTTATGAAATTTTTGGTGTGGTCTGAGAATAGGTCGTAGGCTATTTTTTATACCCCTAGGTGATAAGGGTGGCCCTATCCAGAAATTTTATTTTTATTTTTTGGGCAAAAATTTATAATTTATATGGCAAAACAACGTTTGCTGGGTCAGCTAGTAATAGATATAAGTACTAGTGCAATAAAAATCAATAAGAATTATTTTGAAAGTGATTCTTTATTTTTAAATAAATTTAATAAAATAGAAAAACAAATAGCATAGATTTGAAATGGATATCAATGAATTATATTTTTCCTGCGGACTTTACTTGCCGTAGAACAAATTTTGGTATTCCAAAGCACTCTAGAGGAATGTTTTAAAATGCTTAAAAAAAAACATCGACTCAAAAATTCGCAAAAATCTCATGGTATACTCAAAATGTTATTTTGAATCCAAATATGTAAAAATATACACGGTGTTGAATTTAAAAATCGAAAGTTGCGGTCATTTCCGGGTAAACCGGAAATGGTCTCATATCATTTTTCTATCTAAAAATCCATTTTTATAGGTAGTTTATGCACCCCAAATTTCAAATGGATAAGTCAAAAAATAAAGAAAATATAGGGGGGAAGCTACTAGCCTGTGGCACCTGGTATACTGCTGCTTAAATTTAGTTTTATACACCAACATGTAGACGTCATGCAGATTTATTTAAACTTTTTCCTAGCATTTTAAAGCAAAAAATATATTGAAAATACTATTTTTAATATAATTTTTTGCTTTAATATGCCAGGAATCCCATCATGTAATTCAATACTTTGTCAGTATTAGCTAGAAGACTAGCTGTTTTGATTGAATATCTAGTAATGACTGTTTTAAAGTGTTTACCTATCTAGTATATTAGCGTGACCATTTAGTGGAGTCGATTTAGTCAAGAAAATAGCGAGGTTGGGAAATTTTTTAAGATGGATGCAGACCCGACGAAAATTGTTTGTCATGACGAGTATAACAAAATTCTAAAATCTTGATTTGCAGAAAGGGGTGGAACCGTGTTTTTTTTCCGAAAAGGGATTTTTTGGACATTTTAACAGTCAAATTTGCAGTTTTAATTCTATTTCGACCACTTAAACAATTAGTTAAGGAACGAAAATGGTATCATTTTATTCTCAATATTAAAGGAACCTCCAGTTTAAATTTGGTGAAGATCAGACCACCACCTCTCCTGATATAGATATATATAAGATAATAATTGAAAAAATTGAATTTCGGCTATCTTGATCAGATCTCAACCGATTTGGCTGAAATTTGAAATGGAAGTAGTCTTTATAACACAAAAACTGTTTACCAGATTTCACCCAAAAATATTAAAAAGCTTGGATGAAATTGCAGTTTCAGTCAAATTTTTTGAAATTTTCAAATTGAAATATCTTCGGAACTAAAAGTCGGATCGAATTTTGCTTTGCGGCAAAAGGTAGGTTATTTTATGTACATTTACATGGTATAAGTCAAGACTCACTTTTTTTGCATTCGGTCCTTTTTTAGTCATTTGCACTAGATATACACCGGGTGCCATAGGCTAGTGGCTCCCCCCTATATTTCCTTTATTTTTTAACTTATCCATTTGAAACTTGAGGTGCATAAACTAACTATAAAAATGTAGTTTTGGACATGAAAACAGTATGAGACCATTTCCGGTTTATCCGGAAATAACCACAACTTTCGATTTTTAAATGAAACACCTCGTATATTTTTACATATTTGCATTGAAGACAACATTCTGAGTATACCATGAGATTTTCGCGAATTTTTGAGCATTTTAAGACATTCGTCTAGAGAAGAGTAGAGTAGAGTAGAATACCAAAGTTCTACGGCAGCGGCAGGTACAGTCCAAGGGAAAAACATAATTTTTCGTGCAACGAAAAACTTTTCACGAAAAATGATATTTTTCCCTTGGACTTCACCTGCCGTAGAACAAATTTTGGTATTCTAGACGAATGTCTTAAAATGCTTAAAAAACTGAACATTGACTCAAAAATTCGCAAAAATTTCATGGTATACTCAGAATGTTGTCTTGAATCCAAATATGTAAAAATATACAGGGGGTGTACCGCTTAAAAATCGAAAGTTACGGTTATTTTCGGGTAAACCGGAAATGATCTCATACCGTTTTTTATGTCCAAAAATATAATTTTACAGGTAGTTTATGCACCCCAAATTTCAATGGGTAAGTTAAAAATAAAGGAAATATGGGGGGGAGCCACTAGCCTATGGCACCTGGTGTATATCTAGTGCAAATGACCGAATGCAAAAAAAGTGAATCTTGACTTATATCATGTAAAAGTACATAAAATAACCTACCTTTTGCCACAAAGCAAAATTCGATCAGACTTTTAGGTCCGTAGATATTTCAATTTGAAAATTTCAGAAAATTTGACTGAAACTGCAATTTCAGCCAAACTATTTAATATTTTTGCATGATAGACTACTTCCATTCCAAATTTCAGCCAAATCGGTTGAGATCTAATCAAGATAGCCGAAATTTTATTTTTTCAATAATTTTCGGAGGTTCCTTTAATATTGAAAATAAAAGAATACTATTTTCGTTCCTTAACTAATTGTTTAAGTGGTCAAAATATAATTAAAACTGCAAATTTGACCCTTAAATGTCCAAAAAATCTCTTTTCGGCCAAAAAACACGGTTCCACCACTTTCTGGAAATCAAGATTTTTGTTATACCCGTCATAAAAATCAATTTCCGCAGGGTCTGCATCTCCGATTAAAGAACTTATATCTAGAAACATAATTGTACTGATTTATATGTTGTTGAAGTAGTTACAATCTAAGGCACTTCTTCCCATAAGTTCTTGATTGGCTGGTCGATCTATTCGCGACCGATTCGGGTACGATCGGTTCAGTTCGATTATCATAATCTCAGTTTGACACTTTTGGCAGTATCCGCCATTAATGTTAATAAGTGTTTTTCGATCAAAATGTGGTGAAGAAGTCTTTTTATTTTAAGTTGTGATTTGCTTAATACCTAAATAATATTCTCTATTCATATTTACACAGTTTAGTGACAATATATTTAGTGCAAAGTTCTGTGCCGTTTGCAGAAAGCAGTTTAGAAAAGAAGAAAATCGATTGTTCCATAGTCGTAACATGATGAAGTTCAGTTTACAGTTATAAAGTGAATACCAATTAAATTTTAATATCCTTTCAATACATATTTAACTCACTGTATTATCTTACTGTAATATCGTATGCCTACGTCACGTTGTATAAAGAGCCGGTAATGCAGGAATTGCAATAATTTATTTTAATGAAAATATTTACCATTCTACACATTTTCTACACACACAACGCCAATGTTGCCTATAGGATGTGATGTTCATCTATCCATTTTAATGGACATATAATGTGACTATGTTAGGAGCAAACAAGGTATATACTGAAAAGATAGCCTGTTATGTATCTAGATAAATGTTCTTTAATCAGAGGTCTGCATCCATCTTGAAAAATTTCCCAACCCTTTCCTAAACCGACTCCACTAATATAGGCACCAATATACAGACAGTAGGTAACTTCATTCATATTAAATAAAAAAAGTGTGTAAGTTGTGATTTACATAACACCTAAATAATATTTTCTAATCTAGATATGAACTATTTTTAAGATGTAAGTTACATGGCTTTTAAAGCGCAAGCAACAGTCAGTTACAAGTCCAAAACTTTTAGAGCTGTTGCAAAAATATATTTATATAAAAAAAGAAGAGATGATTTACTAGGGTTGGTTTTGATTAATATAAATATTATACGTGGTGTAAGTCATTATTTATTATTTTATTAGCACATTCTATATGTTCTGACTTGTTTTCAAAATTTTGGATGGAGCTTTGTTTTGAATTTCTAGCTCTAATATAATTAGTTTGACAAATTATTAGACCGAGAAATTCGAAACAAGCAACAGCAAACTCTCCTACATAATTTCTGTTGTCACAAAGCAGCAGAATATTCTCAGGATGAGCAAAATATACTCTATCATGAGTCGATTTGTGAACATCTTAGAGATCGACTACAAGGTATCCAGATAAATTTATAGTGCAACAGAGATGCTCCACGAAGATTACCAGACAACTTCAATTGCTTTCAAAGTACTCTTACGACCCATCTATACGCCAGAGTAAAATCATGTTATGTTTTTCAGTATTTTTACTTGTTTTCACTATTAGAATTATTGTAATAGTGCATACATGATTATTATAATCATATGTTTTACACGCAAAAATTGATAAAAGGAAGTATAGTTTTTTTTAACAGTAGTACAAAATAATACATTACATACCGAAATGGAAAGTGTTTCATTACTGTCGAGAAGATAAGATGTTTGGTTCAGATCAGATGAGAAAAGGCAAAAAGTCAACCAATAGGTCACGATCCAATAGACATTTTTCCGAAAGAAATTGTCACTTTTTTGATGTTAGAAAACTTTGAAGGCTTTACAGGTCACTCCCTCAGAAGAACTGCCGCCACCTTATTAGCCAACAGCAGTGCAGATACACTCCAATTGAAGAGGCGGGGGGTTGGAAATCCAGCACTGTAGCGGAAGGTTATATACACTGTTCAATGGAGAACAAAACAAAAACCGCCACCCGTCCACCCGTTCCATTCTTTCGAATAATTCTTCAAGTAGCTCATAAATCTCGGCAGTCATTCAACAACAAATTACCTTATCAACCATAGATACCACCATTGGGGATGCAGGCGCTGGCCTAAAAATACCCATAAAGGCTTTCCATAAATCTAATTTAACAATTAAATTTAATAAGTGGTTTTTGTATTTTAGTTCCTTCTTGTTATTGTTTCCTTATTTGCCATTCAATATAAAATTCACAAAAAACGTTCTTTTATTTATTTTAAAAAATATGCTACTTTTAGCAGTTAAAGTAAAATTTTACAGTTATCAAATTTTAGGGAGCTGAAAATGAAAAATGGGAGCGGGAAATGACGGCGGGAAGTAAAGGTATGTAATATGACACTTCCAAACCTCCAATAAAGTCAGTAATATCAACATTACTAATATGGTTGTAAATGAAACATGTTTTAACTGGCTTTAGTATCGGTAATAAGGTCCGGTTTGATTAACCGAGTAACTGGGTGAAAGAATGAAGTAGGCCAAAAATCGCCCATTTTCTCGCCCTCAAATTATTTTTTAAACTAAGTGCTAAATTATTGTTAATAATAAGAACATCCTGAATACAAAGTTTCAAGATGAGCATATGTTTGGTTTTTAAGATAAGAGGGATGGAAGTTGTGAGATGCGTGATGCTATCAAAAGATACACGGCCCCACAAAAAAATGTGTACTCATCAGCCATGGCAGAGCAATTAAGATATTCTTAGCATTTTTTAACGCAAAATTCATATTTAATATAGACGAATCTGTATATCCATTGATTAATTCAGAAGGGCTAAAAACATCCCCTATATAAGGATGAAAATAGGAAAAAATGATGCAATTGAGTTATACAGCTTCCATGAACAGAAATAAAAGAAGGTCCAGATTAAAACACTGTTGTTTTACTTTGAATTCACCTTTTATTCGTTAATTAAAAATTAAGTACTAGGAAGGTACACCTGATATTAGCAAACGCTCAGTATCAACTAAACTAAAACGTATATAATTCTACTTAGCATTTTTCTTATACATATGCCGCTCATAAAACTGTCTCGTGGTCTTAGTCATCTGAAAGTAACAATATCTACAATGAGATGAATGTTTATAAATACTTTGATTAATTTTTGTTGAGTTAACATTTATACGCCCTCCTCAAAAATTAATAAAAAGAAATATTAACTACAGTAATATTATCCATTTTACTAAAATAAACTATTTATTGTCTAAATACCTTCCTTGTGCGATCCTGGAGATTCATGCAATTTGGTCCAACATTCGTTGCTCGGATCAGGGAAAGCCCAGAAAAACCTAATCAGACCATTTAACTTACTCTAAACCTTGAAACGGCACCTACCCCAGTCGTATACTTATCTCTCTCTTTTGACTGAGACAGAAAAATATACAAATTTGGCAGTTTACGTGATCGTCTAGATTGTTAAAGTTAGGACCCAAATTTACGTTGTGATAGTAGATTTGTTAAACACAGATTCTTTATAAAGTTTGATATTACTTGTTTCTATTTACTGATTAATTTATTTATCTTAATTTTGGAAACACTCATTTAATAGTTGATTTTACTTTGGTACCATTTATTTGACTGTACTTTATTTAATACTGATTTTACAAATTGCATTTGTAATTGATTTATTTTGTCTAAAGAATTATATTTCTATTTAATCTCACTTATTCCTGAAAAAGTAAAATATTGAAAGAAAACACAGAAAACGTTTTAATACGTTTATTTTAGACAATAATTGTTATATTTCTTTGTATAGATTCTATAATTGTTGGGGCAATTGCCACATTTCACAAGAAAATAAGGAAGGTATTCGTTGAGACAATCGTCGCATTAATTCGTAGAATAATCAGGTCAGCTACGTCAACAATAAAATAAATTGTTTACAATGACAATTGTCATTATCCTGAAAGTTTTATAATTGACGTTGACATACGTAAAATTTGATACAGCTCGGGAAATTTCCCAGTCGTGATACGATGGTAAAATGCAACCGACAAAATCTCATCAAATTGCCACGACACTGTCGTAGATTTCGATGTTTAGAAGCGTAGTATTGTTTGTGGTTGTTGTGGCTAGTTACAATTCCACAACAAAATCTTGTGTTTGCCTTTCGAAAATCTTCGAAAATAAATTGATAACAAAGAGCTGTATTCAAATCTTATCATATGTAAATGATAACATTGGTGAGGTATAAATTACAGAGATGGCAATCAAGAATCCTTAACTGCAAATGCTGAAGAATAATTAACTGCAAAATCTGCAATAACCCATTCACGACTGTACTAAATATTATTTACATAGCTGATCGGAATATTAATCATATTAACAATAATCATTGTAAGAACATTTTATTAACCCAAAGAAAACTTTCCATTAATTCAATGACTAAAAATAGTTGCAAATCACAATCGTGAGGTAATTAATTTGAATACTGAAAATGGATACATACTAACTTTAAATAAATAAGCTATAATCAAGTACCACAGTTTAGCAGAAAGTCGATGTAAATATGGGGATGACTTCGAAGATAGAGTCGTCATTTTAAAGAGTTGAACTTCATTTAACGTTGTCATTTTAATTAGTGAATTTAGAAGAATTATCTGAATGTGTAATTTAATTAATATTTAAAAGTTAAGACCAAAACAAATGACAACGGAGAATTAATAATTAGGTAATTTGAATACTTAGGCTCTGACAAACGGCGAGGTCCTGAAGGGTGACACTCACGGGCCCAGATCTCGACTCGAGTATGTTGTCCATTTTTACTCTTATAGGCGGCGTCGTAAATCGCCCGACGCTTCCCACCCCTGGAGCGTAACAAGCAATTCCTCAATAGACACCCTGGTACCCGGTCAACGTTACCGCGAGCGGACGCTTGCCGGACAGCAAACTGTCTACCGAAATTACTCAGAACGTCGTACAGAGATGGCAAACCCCAGTTGATTGTTCAATTACAGCGGTGAATATTCCGTCGCAAAGTCTGTGAACGAAAAGCCTTCTTCAAAAGGTCGCAGTCAGACAGAAACAGAATATTCCCCGGAGCAATTCAACTTACTTTCGTAGGATGCACAACCCCAAATGTTTAACCTGAGTTCTTACTAACGCCGCCGTAAGGTCGCTGGGTAAAAACAAAGAACACCAAAGAGTGCTAAATAACTTCCGGGAACACACAGCGAAATGTACACCCTGTATTCAATGAACGTGACCCGTAAAGGACGCAGCTTGAAAATACAGGTATGGACACTGAGATGGGTGCACCAAGAAAGTCGATCAAATAATGATGATTTTGGGCCGTCTTCATGGTATTTATACGCGATCTAATAAAGAAACAAAATTACGTTATACGCGAGAGTGACTGGAATAGTTAAAAAAAAAGAGTGAATTTTGAACGGGTCGTAATTTAGGCTAATTTACAAGAAAATCTCGGGCTTAACTGCATTAGAAATACGACCTATAATCGCTTACGTTTCTGGCGTGTTTGTTTACGTAACACATTCTTAAGCGATACGCTCAGTGTATGTATGTATGAAATATTTATAATGGTTATTTTGAAATATTTAATTTTGATTAGAATTGTTTTAAAATTTGGAAATAAGTAAATTCCATTTAAAATTTAGGAAATTAATTTGCAAATATACGACCTAGATACAGGGCGTTTCAACCTATTCTAGTTCTAAATTTCAAAAATTTCAGTGGTGACAACAGGTAAGCATATCAGCTATGTGGGAACATGATTTACTTCAATTGCATTTTTCTCAACTTGTTCTCTTGAAAAATGAAAAGGTACTTGATGTCTATGTGTTTAGATCTCTTATGACTCGGATTATTTACAATGCTTATACAACCACTGTTATCTTCATATATAACTGGTTTTATAATATTTATATTTATACTGGTTGCTAAAGATTTTAACCGCAATGCCTCTTTAACGGCTTCAAACAAAGCCATATATTCAGCTTCTGTTAATGAAACTTCCACTGAGACTTGCCTTTTTGTATTCCAAGAGATAGTGCAATTATCAAATAATTGAAACAAATAACCTGTTGTTCTATTTCTATCACTGCCTGCACAGCCACCCCAATAAGAATTAACAAAACCTACTAAAAACTCATTATAATCCTGCCTTGTGTAGTTTAATTTAATATCTATTGATCCTTTTAAGTATCGTAATATTCTTTTAATACATTTCCAAAGCTCTTTGTTACTCTTATTCATAAATCTACTCAATATGTTTACTGTTCCACTTAGGTCAGGTCTGGTACATATCATTAAATACATTAGACATCCGATAGCGTTTCGGCAAGGGGCATCTACTGATTCATCAAAATTTAACGCTATATAGTCTAATTTACTTTCAAGAGGACTATTGGTAGGTTTACTATACTGCATATTAAATTCCTTAAAACTATTTTAATATATGCACTTTGGTCTAAACAAACCCACCTTTGTTGCGGTTATATATTCTTCATTTTTCGTCATAGAAATTTTTGTTGGTTTCATCAAGGTAGAAAAATTTGTACTTAGGTCATGTCTGTTTATAATAAGCACCATAATCCAAAATAAATGTAATTTTATTTTTTGTTTCATTATTACATTGCTGAATCCCAAGCATAAATGCAAAACTTGGGTTATCATTTGTAGGTTGATTTGTCTGTATTGTTTGTAGAGTTCTTTTTCTTTGTGTTAATTTAAATTCGAGTGCTCGCTTCTAATAAATACAATATCTTTTAAAATGTCCTTTTCTTAGACATTTTATGACATTTGTCTTTTCATTTATTTTGAATTTATTATTTTGGTGAGATTTTGAAAACTGGTGTCGTGTTGGGATGTTTGACAATTTAAAATGGTTATTTTCTACTGGTATGTGATGTCTCTTTTCACTTAGAAGCACCTCTTTACTTGTGTCATGACTTTCATGTGACAATTTCACCTCTTGATCAAGTAGACTCGTTTTTACAAAGGCTAAACTCTAATAGTGTTTGAATCGCTGTTATCACACCATCATAAGAGTTAAGGAGGGTTAGGAGTAAATGTGACACTTTGTCTGTTTCCTCCAGTTTGGCTCCTGCTGTTAACAATTCGCCAATCAGATCATCAAATGTTGTAAAAGCTGTATTAATGGTGTATCACCCTGTAGTTTTAGGCTTAGTAGTCTTTTTCTTAGTGCTAACTGAGAGGCTAAACTTTTCCGCTCATATATTGTGTCCAAACTTTGCAAAATTTCTTCTTCAGTACTTCCTGCTTTCGTAAAATCAAATGAGTCTGACAAATAGTCCACTATCACACTTTTTGTAATTCGTTTAGATTTTCTCCATTCATCGGTTAGAGGGTCAGGAATGTCATTGTCTATCACTTGTAGCACGTCAAATTCAGATAAAATTGCCCTCATTCTAAATTTCCAGACACTATATTTTTCACCATCAAATGGTTTAATATGTCTATCTTTATTTTTCATTTTCTTTGTTTTGAGTCACTTAGAAGAATTTTTTTTGAACACTCAGTCACTTATTACTACGCACGGTATATTCGACAAGATTAATTTAAGTCACTGCGATACCTGGGTCCGTAACCAACAGAAGGTCCAGATTAAAACACTGTTTTATTTTGAATTCACCTTTTATTCGTTAATTAAAAATTAAACACCTGATATTAGCAAACGCTCAGCATCAATTAAACTAAAAAGTATATAATCTTATTTAGGATTTTTCTTATACATCTGCCGCTCAGAAAGCTGCCTCGTGCTCTTAGTCATCTTAAAGTAACAATATCTACAATGAGATGAATGTTTATAAAATTCACTTGAAGTTTGAAAACAGGCCATTAGGACATTCATTTTATGGAGAGCGCCCTTTATTATTCTTGCGACAGAATTTACTTTAATGTAATATTCTCACAGCGAGATCGCTTGTACAAATGTGCGTTGTTTTCTCACCCTTCATAGGTGTGTAAAAAACCGCTGCCCAAGGAATCACTACTTCCACATCCAGATTCTCTATCCAAGTCACTCACAACGAAAAAACTGTATGTATGTGAAAATAATTGTTTATGGAACTTTAATAACATAATATTTGAAATCCTCTACCCCAAAAACCCATAAAACGATACCCCACATCGGTAGTGGGGTGGGGGTGGTGATAGGGGTGGTAGTGGGGGAGTGGATGAAGTAAAAAAATATTTTGAGGTTTCTGGTTCCTGTACATACACTAAATCACAATTTTTTTTCATCCCCTTTAATAAGGAGGTGGGGGTGGTAAATGGGGGTGGCTAATGCCAAAAATTTTTTTGAGACCTTCTCTTGTATATACTAGATACCAATTTCATGAACTCTTACCTGCTTGATTTACTCATTTACCCCAAATTTACCCCAATTTACCCCCCAACCCTTCGATGGAACAAGATGAAAATATAATCTAGCTCTAGATCTCGTTAAAATATATATGTGTACCAAATTTCAAGTCAATATCTTAAACGGTTCCAGAGTAAACGTGCGCACAAAAAAAAGTTACAGACAGACAGACCGACAGACAGAAATTTTTTTCTCGCTCAAACTTAAAATCTCGACGTTTCATGACATTTCAAGCCTATTTGGACCATAAAAATATTTAAAAAATTTTTTGTCGTTACTATACTTCCACTGGACGTGGAAGTAAAACTATTGTGGGAATATTGGTTATCGTTTCAGATCCAGACACACTGCAATCAGAATGCAATATCTGGTACATTCACTATCTTTTCACTGACTCAAGTTCATAATTCTTGCACCCTGTGATGTGTTGTTTTCGTGAACTAGGTCTTAACAGATTTATGGTTCATTCCTGTTAATAAAGCTCAGAGGGTTCAAGCTTTCTCGCCAGTTATTGGAGCTTTTATGCAGTTTTATACAATATTGGGGTAGTTATCACCCTCTTAAGGGTGTGTCTCAATTACTTTGTGTAAGCCCTAGTAACACTTTCGTCCGTGCATTCAGTCAATAGACTTATACTATATTTCTCTTCATGGAAGCTCTATAACTCAATAGCATAATTTTTCCCTATTTTCATCCTTATATAGGGGATGTTTTTGGCCCTTCTGAATTATACAATGGATATATAGATTCGTCGATATTGGATAAGAATTCTGAGTCGAAAGAACTAAGAATATCTTGATTGCTCTGCCATAGCTGATGAGTATTAATTTTTTGTGAGGCTGTGTATTTTTTCTTTTTTTGATAGCATCACGCATATCACAACTTCAATTCCTCATATTTCAAAAACCAAACATATCCTCACCTTGAAATTTTGTATTCCTAATGTTCTCATTATTAACAATAATTTAGCACTTAGTTTGAAACAAAATTTGAGGGCTAGAAAACGGGAGATTTTTGGGGTCACTCTTTTATTTAATAATTTTAGGGACATTTTTTTTAAGGCGGTTATATTTCTTACGATGCATTTTTAACATATGATAACACAGTATTATAAGAAGAGGATAATTTAAAAATGTTACGCTTCTGAATAACTTAGTTAAATGTATCTCTAGGAGTATATATATTTCCTCATTGTCGCTCAGACATAGGGGCCAAGGTCGCACAAATGAACTGTAAATTTTCATTATAACAGCCACCTACTTCCCGCGATATGTCTTTTAGTTAGCATTTAACGTTCCTCTAGAATTTAGCATAAATTAAAGCATCAAAGTTCCAAAGCTATCAGAACAATACCGACTCCCCTTCCTGAAAGTCGGCAAGGTAATCAGAAGTTCACGTTGGCATTCAATGTGGTCTGTATGTGAGTTAAACTAATGCTATTTAACAGAAAGTTACTCCCAGTTATGCCTCAGTCGCCGGGACCACGTGATGTATCTGAGTGTCAGCGATGCGAGATACCGGGAACGTCCCCAGAGAGTCGTAGTCTCTTCAGTGCTGCACGCTCTTGCCGTTTCGCTGTGAAATATATATTTAACTCACCTGTAATTACCTACTTCAAAGTTTACTGCCGAATTAGGATACTTTATACGTTTATTTTTTGCTCGACTTTGTCGGCTCTCCAGATATCGTAGCTAGTAGCTATTCATGAGAACGTACAATGTGTTACAAGGGTTTAAGGTGACCTGAAATCTTATTAAATCGAATAGTAAGTACTAAGAGGTCCAAATATCTTACAAATCCTTATGGAAGAACAATGAAACAATATCTACAAAAACAATTCTTTATAAAAATATCCAGGATATCCAGGTGCAATATCACAAACAGATACAATGATATGTTAAAAAAGCGGAATGAAAGAGAATATAATAGTGTTTTGTTATTTGAAATAATACAAAACGGTTACGAAAGTATTACAATACATATTACAAATATACGTATTATAAATAACTTTACACCACAGTGAATATTAAAGAGATGGTATGTGAGAACATATAATTAACAATATAATATAAATTATAGGGATATAATCTTATGCCTGCGATGTAGGGAGACATAGTAGGGCACGCACACAAAATATTTGTGTCACTAATAGAGTTCTCTTCACCAGCATTTGTTGCCAGCACATTGTCTTTCTAGTAATGATGATAATATCTACATCTTAGTAGTATAATTGGGAAACTAAGAGTAATATGACATAATTCCATATTCTATTTACTCTTCCTCTGTATTATTACGTTTTTAGTAATATTTGCCTAGTCGAGGTTCCATAAAGTGTTTGCTACAAATGCCGTTGGAGGGACCCACTCACATTCTTTACAAGTCGCTGACTTTGTACTGCTCGACTTTATTAAGAGCAAAAAGAACTCGCGGCGTAAGAGGTGTCTACTTTGCGCTGACGAGAGCCAAAAGTTCGAAACCGGTACGCGAATGACTCTGGCTGTACACCTGCCGAAGCGGCGGGATTCCTTTCATTTAAACAGAGTTCCCTTCATCAGCATTTGTTGCAAGCACACTACGTTTCTAGTAATGATGGTAATATCATTAAGAACGCACATCCTAATAGTATAATTAGGAAACCGAAAGGAATACGAGAAAATGCAATATTTTACCTACCGTTTCTCTATATTAAGTATTACTTCTTTGGCAAAAAAATGGGTCATTATAATTTGAGAATCTTTACATACAATATGTATAAAGAACAATACTGAAAACGCGTTCGATATGAATTAAATAAATGTGTGCATAATGTGTACATAAAAAATCTCAAATTATAATGAAACACTATTTTCCGGCAAAGCACGTATTTCTTGCCTAGGCCGCAACATTTATAGCTTAAATTAAAATAATCAGCTTCGTTTCACAAAAAAAAAATAGCGAAAAAATGTATGTCGATAATTTCATCATATACAGTATCCAATGTCATGAAACTTGTCTGAGATGGTATACATCTAAGGCCCAAAAAATCGCAAAAAACTAGGGCAATGCAAGGAAGTATCGCATACTCTTTTTGATACATCGTACATATTTTTGTCCATATTTATGTATTCAAATATCAGATTTAATAAAAATAAATAAATAAATAAATAACATAATATTTCACGCTTAGACTTTCTTGAAATTTGTTACATCATTGTTCGAGTTTGTCAATATTTATTTATTCTGAGAGTAGGTAGCAACCACCTCGTGTAAAAATAGAATGCCCA
This sequence comes from Rutpela maculata, assembly GCA_936432065.2. Taxonomy (NCBI): domain Eukaryota; kingdom Metazoa; phylum Arthropoda; class Insecta; order Coleoptera; family Cerambycidae; genus Rutpela; species Rutpela maculata. The sequence goes on from OW386293.2 coordinate 87,770,768, forward strand.
TGTATAGGAGATAAAAAATTAAGTACCCTTAAAAGTTCACGGCAAAAATTTGTCGTAGGAGGATTACATCATCAAATCTCGCCAACTCAGCCTCTGTGCCAACTCGTTAAGAGTAAGGTTTTATGATCAATAGTTATTCGGATATGGTTTGTGAAGTTTTAGAAACCTCGGCAATCCGAAAAATCACTTGGCTAGAGAGATAAATCTTAAGATGATACCTCATCGCTGTGTCTAATTGTTTCATGTATGCTCGACAACGTGAAATAAACATTATTTATTCTTCACAGGGTGCTTCAGTAAAATCATACAATTTAGTATCTTAGAAGTAATGAACTATAGAGAAAATATACATTAAGTGATCAGCATTTTCAGAAACTATGATTTTAAATAGCACATATTGCTTGATATAATATTAGTGACAGAGCCATAGCCTGAGTTAATGGACGCAATTAATATTATGATTCTTTTTCAAAAATCTTCAGTAATTGTACTAAACTTTAGCAACATTTGAAGAAAAAAGGTAAATAGAAAGGTGGAGTCAATGAGGACCGAATACTACATTTTCTGTCCTTAAATATACATGATATGTAGTTTTTGAAAATGGTATGTTGCCAAAAATTGATAAATAATGAAAACTGAGTTCATTACGAGCTGATCTGCAGTCCCTTCTGCGTACTACGTACTACAAAAGTTGTAGCCAGTACATCACTGCTGGAACTTTCCATCCAGTGCCACTAGTAAATTTCGAATAAGGAGAATTCACTAAAAAGTCACAAGTCTATATGACATTTTTAAAGAATAGATCGCAAGATAACTTCAATTGTTTTCAATGTACTGCTATGAGTGGTCTATATCCGGCACACCAAAGAAAGCTGGAATTTTTGGTTGGAATGTGCCACTTTCTGTGGTCATAGTTGATGCCACAAGGTAACTTTTCAGATAGGGATCCACTTGAAAATCCGTGCATAACACGAAAATGGCGGCCATTAAAGATGGCCGCCATTAGCCGCACTAAATTTTTTTGTAACTCAGCTCCTAATGGTCCGATTTCGATTCTTTTTTTTTTGTTTGAAAACACTTGTGAAAAGGACACTTTTTTGTCCATATTTATTTCTGCACCTTTCTGCGCAATTTTCAAAAATTTGAAAATTTCACTTTTATGACGAAGTTCATTGATAAGTAAGTTTTCAATTGGGCTCAATATCCCCTTCTTTCGCCACAAGAAAAGGTTTATGTATATGGGGCTCGGTATGTATCAAGAAAGACTTGTTTTTGTACACAGCAGTGATTTTAAATGTTTTGAAAATATTTATTACGTTAAGGAAACAAATTTTTAAAAACAAAAGCGACTAAATACCAAGAAATACTCATGTAAATGAATTGCTTCTATACATCCCTTATGACTCTAGATCACGCAATCATCTTTTTCATCTTCCAATTCATCCCTGGAGCAAAATAATTACATATTATTATTATACTAAGGCACTGGATCAATAAAGCAATATTATGAATTTAAAACTGTGAAACGAATTTAAAAATAGTCAATTAAATGCATATCTTATTGTATTTATTGCTGCATTGTCGACCCCCAGTGCAGATAGTGCTAAGTAGCGTGCATGAAACCTTGGCCTTTGAACAGGAGCATCGTGTACGGAATCCGGAGCAACTACAGTTAACCAATTCTCTGCAGGCTGCCTTAATACAAGGAAGAGATAGTTTGAAAGGTTTCAGCAGTTTCACAAAATGATTTCCACAGTTTCCAGGCAGTTTGTTTCCCTTTCATTGCAAATGATGACGTTACATCTGATCCAGTAAATGCATGGAATCCTTTTAATTCAACAGCTTTATGTTCACCCATACCTTTAAACATGATATTAATGCTCATGTATCTCCGACCCTTCACAGCACCAAAGATAATCCACATCTTCTGAAGTCCCGCAGTTTTGAGAATGTGAAAGAAAGAGATTGCCAAAGCAACTACATCAGTATCTACTGTGCGAATACGAGATGAACGAATTATGCTATCATTCTCAGTACTAGTGTGAGCCCAATCAAACTTCAAAAATGGATGTTCTCCAAGTAACTTTAAGAGTTATGTCTTATTCTGATGGCAGCAGATGAAGTCATTCCAATTTTTTGGAAGCATATTTCCTTGTGCTACTTGGCGATGAAGACCAACGCCTCTCTTATCTCTCACACACTTCTTCAGACAAGTTTTTGAGTAAGTATCCCAAGAAATCCCAATTTTGTTTGCATGGAACCTGTCAGTATTATTCAAAATTCTGTTCTTGAATTGCGTATCACAGTCCGTGAAAATTAAAAAATATTTGTTGGTGTAGAGATATATGTATAAAGACAAAAAAATGTCCTTTTCACAAAAGCTTTCAAACAAACAAAAAAAAGAAGATCGAAATCGGACCATTAGGCGTTGAAATACAAAAAAATTCAGTGCTGCTAATGGCGGACATCTTTAATAAATGCAATAATGTTAGTTTTTTCTATTATCATAAACATATGTTTGACGCACAAAGAAATATGAAAAAGCTCAGTTTTTTTAACAGTCGTAGAAGAACACTTTTTTGTATCTCCTGTATAATCCATTGTTTTATTTCTTTCTAATGAATTTCTATGCAGACCCTTTAACAAAATTCAACCTTATAATGAAGTTATATACAATGTAAAGTTATGTGTAGCATACTGTACATGAACTGCCAAAGTGTGAAAAGCAATTAACTTATATTGTTTCCTTCAACTCGGAAAAGTTCTAGTATTGTTGTCTGTTCAAAACCAGTACTAAAATTTTCAATTTTCTCGTTAATTACCCTACAGCGAGCCACAATATTCAATAGCCGGGTTCAGCTCTATCGAAACCAAAGTTAACCAACTTGCATTAGACTCCAGACATTTACCTTGTCTAGTATCGAGCTTAATGTGCAGTAGGCTCTGAAAGCCACATCCTAATAAGTACAAATTGACTGGCCAAATGGGGAATGGAAGGCGTAATCTAGGCAGTTTATTTAGTGTCACAGTGTCTTATCCAGATCCCTTCTTAGACTTAGATGTAAAATCAATTTCAATGAAACGTTGAATACTTGGAATCTATATATGACACTTTTCACTGTCAGACACCCCCATAATGTGCTTCTAATGGTTCAGCTAATCAGTCTTTCTTTTAAAATCTAGCAGATATAAACCACCAAGGCGAAAAACTTATTTCTCTTTATTCTCCTCAAATGGAATTGCGGCCTAATAAAGTTTTGTGGTTAAACTATTACCCCCTATATCGAGTATTTAATATATTAAATTATCAAGTATTTTTTATAAATTCATGTTTTCGGTATATTAATAAGGTTACATCAAAATGGGGAAAAAATATTACCCTTAACAATAATATTTATTGAAACTGGCAGTTCCAAGTTTTTCACAGATAATATGTTGCAATACAAAATGTAATACATTTATATCGTATAATATTTCGATGGTGTAGCAAACATATGCTTTTGATGTCCGGATCTGGAGAGAAAAAGAGGAGTTTTGAAACCAACTTTTTTATTTATTTATTTTTTTGATAATTTGGTTACACGCGTTCTCATTTAAGATGGGGGGGAGGGAGTAATTAGGGAGGATGAAGGTAGGAAAAGGAAAATCATTCAACCCCCTTTAACTGTTTTCCCTGTCGTGCGATTTTGAAAACCAAAATAGAATTTGTTCGCTATTACCTTTAATATTTGCGTCATTAACTTTTTTAATTTTTTTTTTCAAATAAACTCGTGAGAGGGGAAAAAACTTTTGCATTTTTTTTTAATGCGTTTTTGAGTACGAAGGAAAGGGTTCAGAGACTAATTTTTTACAGGTAAGTGAGGATTTTTTTAATCTTTAATTTAAAAAATATATATTGCAATCCAGGCAATAGGAAGGGAGGGAGGGGGTATAATGCGTTTGTGGGAATAAAGGGTTAAGAAAAAGGGATATGGAGTTCGGACCTTGATATTCGGCGATATAAATCTTTTTTCATTTTAATATTTTACCGGTCTACCCTTTGTCAATTATTAAACTGCCGAAACGGCAGATTATAAATAAGTTGCGCTATTATTATAGTGTACACATTGGACAAACCTTAGATCCGGACGAGTACTTTAACAACTAAGTTATCGTTATTACATTAAAAGTGCTGAAAGCAAACATAATTTGTTTTTGACTCCGTCGGGGCTTACAATATAAATAAAAACCTCTGTCTAAGAAATCACTACTTCCACATCCAGACTTCCTGTCCAAGTCTCATACAATGAAAATACTATATTTGTACTCCACTATGTGGAAATAATTGTTTATGAAACTTTAATAATATAGTATTTGAAATCGTGTAACCCAAAATGTCATAAAATGATATGCTACGACGATAGTGGGGGTGATGAAGTGAAAAAAATTCTTGATGTACATCTACGCATCCATTTGACTCGAGGAAATCCACTGCGCATCTATACTACTTGAGGTAACCTATATATAGGTAAACTGCGCATCTATAGTACTCCAAAAAAGTCACTGCGCATCCAAAATACTACTCGAAGCAACTCACTTATTAATTATAAAATCAAGAGAATAATAGAAGATCTATAAACACCGTACAGGTTGGTACATGGTATTCTATTTCTTCATCTATTCTTGAAACATCGGTGACAATTTAGCAAGCCGGTAAAATAATTTTGAAAGGCAGGCACGCTGATGTTCGTTTGTTCATAGGACTCGAATTACAATGCAACCTGTAGGGTAGGTATAAATATTAAAATTCCACACCTAAGTTTTCTATCCAAGTCTCTCACAACGAAAAAAATTTTGATACCATATTTGCACTTCACGGTGTGGAAATTATTGTTTATGGAACTTTAATAACATAATATTTGAAATTGTCTACCCCAAAAAACCTATAAAACGATATGTCACATCGGTAGTGGGATGGTAGTGGGGGTGGATGAAGCAAAAAAAAATTTTGAGGCCATAGGTTTTTGTATAGACGCTAAATTACAATTTTATTTTTTCACCCCCTTTAATAATGGGGTAGTAATGGGGGTGACTAATGCCAAAAAATTTTTTCTTCTTTTATATATACTAAATATTAATTTTACGGACTTTAAGGACTCTTATTACTTGATTTACCTATTTACCCCCGTTTATCCCCCAACCCTTCAACGAAATAAGATATCAAAATATAATCTAGTTCCAGATCTCGTTAAAATACATACGTGTACCAAATTTCAAGACCATATCTTGTAAACGTGCGCACAAAAAAGTTAGACAGACAGAAAAATTTTTTTGCTCAAACTTAAAATCTCGACGTTTCATGACATTCTAAGCCTATTTGAACAATAAACATTTTCAAAACTTTTTTTGCGTTACTATACTTCCACTGGATGTGGAAGTAATTATTATTATTATTTTTGACGTATACCAACCATTGTTTATTTGCGATTTTAGGAAATATTTTACGCTTTAAACAATACTTTTCTTTGCATATAACTTTGTTATTATGGATAATCTATCGAAAATTAAAAAAAGATGAAGCAAACATTTCATTTTCCCTTTTTTTTCGATTTTTGACTCCTGAGGGTCTGGGGGTTTGTTTAGACATCGATATAGCTAGACGAATTTAAAAGGTGTGTACATGTCAAGTACTATATATTAGTACAATTAGTATGATCGCTGTTACCTTAAACTCACCACCGTTAGAGATGCTCCCTTTCTAACCTTATTTGTACTGACGCGTGTTAGAAAGAGAGCATCTCCAGCAGCGATGAGTTTAACCCTTTCGCTACGCAGAGCGGTTTCACGTAATTCTCGTGTAGTGCGCAATAAATTGACCGCTTGCGAGTATACGCACTTGGAGCACGCAGATCCGATATTACGTTACTATTTGATTTGGTTTATTGTATGCATGGTCTATTATTATATATAAAATTGAAAGAAAAACAAAAACCAAGTGCTCTAGTTTCAATAATAATAATTTATTTTTAGAAAATGGTTAAAAACAGTACAAGTAAACATAAACATAAAAACAAAACAACATTCTTATCAAAAATATTAAGGTACAACAGAAACTTGTGTAAGTATATAAAAATGTATTAATAGAACATATACGCGTGTTAAATCGCTTTGAGCAGTCTGAACCAATTTAAAAACGACAGGCGAGTTAAGACGCTTGGAGCACAGTGGGCCCATTTATTTTTCGCGCGTATACACGCTTTGAGCAGTGAAAGGGTTAAGCTGACGCCGATTGTACATTTCTAGCTTTCAATGTTTCACGGGTCACGTTTATAGACGACTTTTCGAATTCTGAACCTCTACTAGTTGTTCAACTTCACTAGTTTAAATTTATATTACTTGTAAAATTTAGTTATATCAACTCGACGCGACGCGCGACGTGATGTAGTCTAACTTACCCCGAAAATACGTCACTGGCGGTATTAAGCTTAAGTTTGCACTTCCTAAATTCTGAATATATCAAACCAGTTTTTCGTGGATTCTCAACATTCTCTGACAAACTGTTCCCAATATGGTACTTAGGAGACTCATAATATATTGCCTATGGAATGTATCATATGACTTTATTTTTACTTAAAAATGCCAGGGCTTTGGAAGAGCTTTATGGATGATCATAAGCGCACGGATTAGGAAACCAGGAGTGCATTACTCTCAGAATAAATTATTTATTAATCGATGCTAATTTAATTTGCTTTCATGTGCTGATAAAAAATTAGAAGTGACAAAAGTAATTTTTTTCTTTACAGGGAATATCGAAAATCGTTCCAGTTTATAAATAGTCTGGTAAAATTATCACTTCTGGAGAGACTGCACTCGCATATTTAATTATAGATTGAAAATTATGTATAAAAGGTTGGGATGTAACGGTTAATTTTTAGCTAATGGCTAAAATTTAATTTATTTAAACAATTTAAATTATTTGATGTTTTTCCTAAATAAAAATACTTTATTGTCTAAATCTCTAGTTGTGGCGTTGTTTTAATATTTCTGTTTCTTATTGGGATGCTCTGCCACATGTATTTTCTTCTAAACAATGTCCGTGAAATCTACAAAATAATAAATTATCCAGTATTCTACCGGAAAATAACCTCTACGCCTGTGACTTTTGCGTTCTTAAAGCTGTGTATTTAATACACATAGCACACAAACACTTATAATATGCTTTGAGAAAAGAAACAGATTCGGTCTCCGAAACGTCAGCAAAATACATAATAATACATAATTTTTGTATATTTTTGTTCTTATTCATTGTTTGTCAAAAAATCGCTCTCTAACTGCTCCTTTAGCGTAAAAGTCACAGCATGGAGGTTATTTTCCAGTAAAATACTTAATAATTGTATCATTTTGTAGATTTCACAGACTTTGATTAGAAGAAAATACATGTGGCAGAGCATCCTAATAAGAAACACAGGAAAAAAAATACTTTACGGCGACACTGTATGCTGTTACCGACGATAATATTTTCGCTTTTTACTTCTTAAGAGTTATGAGATCATACTATCTTCCTTCTTTGAGATTATGATACGGTGCACAAAGTGCTTACATAAGGATTTGCGAGGGATTCGGAGAGAATGAGATCGGAGGTCGATCAAGCAACAGGTTGGAAATGGCTGCGTGAATTTAACCAGTCTATTTACTATTTCTCTCCCAATAATTTTTTACTATCTGAAGACACCTGACTATAATTTCAATAGTATTAATGTTAAGTAAATTTGTGAAGCGATTCGATGTACCTGGATAATGTGTAAGTACGAAAATTTTAATAAAATTCGTTACTAGTTTAGGTCTGCGGTAGTGTACGTTAACTTTCTACTAGAATCTGGTAGCTATTGTCTACTGTATCCAGCATACTCTTTTATTACAAATTGCTTCGTTTACTCGAAATTCACTTTCTTTTCGATCTGAAACGATAACTCGAAAATAGGTTGTGACTTTTCCGGCACGATGATAAAATCAAGCGTGTCCCTTTGTGCGTGTTTTCGAATGGACCCGTTTAGTGTCACGTCAGATTCTAGGCAACCAACAATACAAGTATGTGTTGCTAAATATTTTGAGCCTTATGTGCTATACATTTAAGGGCGAAAAATATGGCCGTTGATCAGTGCCTCTAAATTTATTTGGTTAAAACACATATTAATTTAATTGAGTAAATTATATGTAGAACTAATATAACGTATCAACCAATCTTAGATATATGGCCTATGAATTGAATTGTCTTAAATGTATCATATAAAGAGTAATAACACAAAGTTCGTAACGGCAATTTTTGTCATCCTTAATAGCAAGGTGCATAAGAGTAGAAGTAATAACTGTAAATTTCGTTATCCCACTTGTATACAATACAATTAAAATTGATCTTGACCAATATTGTATAGAAAAACACATTGAAATGTGTGCATTGTCTTGCATCTTAGGGAACCCTACAAAGACATTTATAGTTTTAACATGTTACAAATCTCCAGGTGGGGATTGAAATATATTTCTAGAGAATATTTTTGACGTTTTAAATATGCTTTTTAAACTAAATGTAAACATTATTTTAACTGGTGATTTTAATATAAACTCTTGTAAGAATTTTACCGATTTTAACAGGCTATGTAATTTATTAATATGCTTTAATCTTAAACCGATGGTGGGGTGGCCTACCCGTGTAACAAATACCACTTCAACGATAATCGATCATATTTTTACTAATATAATAGATGAAAGTCTGGCAGTTGTAGTTGACAATAATATATCTGACAATAGAACTGTGTTACTTCGGTCTAATTTTGAACCATGTGCTAATCATGCATCGACTTCAAGTTTTAGAAGAAGTTTCAATGATAATGCCATTTTAAATTTCAAGTTTGCCCTCAAAAATGAAAATTGGTCTGCAATTTATAATGTATCTGATATAGATGACGCATATGAGTGCTTCCATAAAATATTTATGTACCATTTTAATACATATTTTCCCGAACGTAAATATTCTAAACCTAATAATGCTGATAAAAAATGGGTTAATAATGAGGTTAAGGTATCAAGCATTAAGCTAAAAGACCGTCATAAATTGAAAAATACTTATTCTAACTTGACTCCAGACTATGTAGCCGCAAAAGCTAAGCATAATGCATTAATAAAAAATACAAAAAAAGAATAGCACCAGAACAAAATAAATAATTCCGATAATCCTGGCAGTGCTGCATGGAACGTTATAGCGGAAATGTCTAACAAACATAAGAATGTGAAAAATATATGTATAAAAAATGAGGGGGTGGTGATAAATGATCCTATCCTTGTAGCCTCAAATTTCAATGATTTTTTTATAAAAGCCCCTAACGATATTATTAAGCAAATTCCTATTGAAAATATAATTAACGATAAACATGCAGATATTAAATTTAATCAATCCAGTTTATTTCTCGAACCTTTTCTATCTGAAGAATTAATGAATTTACTGAGTAACAAATTAAAAAATAGACAATCATCTGGCCCAGATCAAATTCCCACATTTTTAATAAAAAAAGTGTTGTATACAATACCTTTGACGTATTTAGTAAATTTATCGTTTCAGTCTGGAACATTCCCAAAATGTTTAAAATTGGGGAAAGTAGTTCCCATACACAAAAAACATGATGTCGAGGACATGGCTAATTATAGACCTGTAACAGTACTTTCAGGTTTTTCGAAGGTGTTTGAGTATTGTTATTTACATCGTATGTTAAATTTTCTTGAAAAATATAAAATTTTCACCGAAAATCAACATGGATTTCGTAGCTCTAAGTCAACGGGAACTGCGCTGCATTCTTTATATAAAAAGGTTATTGACTATATTGAGGCTGGTGAATGTCCTGTTGGGATTTTTTGCGACCTAAGCAGGGCATTTGACTGTGTGAACCACAATAAACTTATTGATATTGGGTCCGTTCGTTTTTGAATGATAGGACCCAATATGTTAGTGTGACATTCTGTCAGCAAGGGACAATAAGTAGAGTTAATTCAGAGTGTTGTGAAGTTAAAATCGGTGTTCCACAGGGCTCCATTTTGGGCCCCGTGCTGTTTTTATTGTATACTAATGAAGTTGATATTTTAACCTCAGAGGCATCTTTTATCATGTACGCAGATTATAAATCGCTTATCTTGTCAGATTAGTAATAATGTCTTGAAATCGCTAAACAGTTGGTATGCGTCTAACACACTACATTTAAAAATCGAAAAAACGAATTTTATGAGGTTCCACAATAGACAGAAACTATGTGCAAATTTGAATTTAAATATTAACGAGACACGTCTAAAATAAATTGATAGCGTACGTTTTTTGGGTTTCAATTTAGATGAATGTCTAAACTGGAAAGAGCATTGCAACTATGTGATAACCAAATCAAATTCCATTTTTTATTTATTTAGAAATTTAAAAACAGTTCTGTGTAAGGAGCATCTAATAAATTTATACCACGCTCAAGTTGGATCCAGGTTGAGATATGGTATTTGTGTCTGGGGTAATTCCACCCTCTCACCGAGTGTATTTATAGGCCAAAAACGAATTATAAGATGTATAGAGGGAGTCACAAATACCCATTCGTGCAGAGACTATTTTAAGAAATATAAAATACTGACAGTATTTGGTTTATATATATATATATATGAGTTATGTGTATACGTGTTTATTAACAAAAATTGTTTTAATACTGCTGAAGAGGTTCACTCTTTTAACCTAAGAAACAAAAATGATTTTAATATACCATTCTGTAAATATAAAATATCCACTGATTGTCCAGACTATATTGGTCTTAAAGTTTTTAATCGTTTACCAGACTATTTAAAGGAGGTTAAACGGCTAGATCGTTTTAAATTTGACCTTAGAGAATATCTTATAAATAGATGTCTGTATTCTGTTAGGGAATATTTTAATTAGTTTTAAGCAAGTTGTGACGATTCCTATACAATCTGTATTGTCTTAAAGGAAAATAAACGTATTATTATTATTATTATTATTGTTGGTTGCCTAATATTTGACGTTACTACTAAACTGGTCCATTGCCTTTACAGAACAGCATGTCCCTTTTGTAACTTTTATTTATGTATCTCATTTGTTTTTTAGTTTAAGTACTCTTTGTGGTAAAGTTCTTCTTGTTTACGTAATGTTGAAGGTAAAGCAGTTTGATTAATTTTTTCGTTTATATAGTAACCATTACGCGGTTGGCCAGCTGATCGTTGTTAGTTATACATTATATTTTATTGTACATGCATGTTTATTTAGTTCTTGTTCTTAATCTGGCGGAAGTGTATTATGTTTGTGCACCCCTGAGGTTTATCTCTTGCTCTAATTATCGTTTTTGTTTTTTAACTCATTAAAGTGAATTAACAGGCAGTCGCGATAGATGGCGTGTTGCCGTCAGAGGTACTATACAGAAAATGGAGGCTAACAAGAATGGTACGTGGATCATAAAACCTTTAGCAATACGTTAAATAGAAGAAAAGGAAGAAGAAAACTTATGTAATCAAATAATCCACTGAAAAATACCACATTGCGTATTTGGCAGATAACTTTCATACACTCAATATTTTGTGAACATGGCCGCCATGATCCTACGTCAACGCCTTGATTTCTGTAAATTGTAATAACTCAATAGCCAGTGATCGGATTTTAAGTTTGTTAGTTCCATTCTGAAGCTAATAAAATGTACTTTCAGAATGATTTAGTCCATTTTTAGCATAGGTTTGACAATTTTTGTTCTATTTGCGTATGCCAATCGTATTTTTATGCCAATGATACAACATAGTCCCAGGTTCTGTTTTCCTAAGTAAGTACCTTCCCATATCTAAGCGTTGGTTAACACACTGCATTGTTGACGGCACTTGTTGTGACTTGTTTCTGTGCTGTACGAATTGGTACAGCACAGAAACATTACATACAGTTAGAATACAGCACAAGATATTCTCAAGATGTCCTAATTAAATCCTGTTTTCCCAGTCGAGAACTATCATTCTTAGTACATCCTGAGGATATCACAAATGATGATTTAGTCCTACAGACATCCCCTATTAGAATATTATATTGTATCATAATCCTCTAATGTAACAGAAAAGACTTTTCGTAGGCCTGTGATTTTCACTCTAATAATTGATCGAGACACTGTTATCTACATGTTGCCACCTCAGCAAAGCAGGAAGTTCTAACAATGCAGTAACACCGTTACCCGAAACAACGTCAGACTTGGTGAGAACTTGGATATTGATAGGATATCCTGACCATCAGTAATACCGCCGAAGCTGTTGCTGTTTAACTGCGACGCAGTGAATCACAGATCCACCTACAAACTGGTAATAGAACTGTATCGGCTGCAGGGATTGACCGGAGGGCATTGATAAAAATCAGGGTGTAGAACTATAAACTCTACTGGCTGCAGTACTTCTGGAGCCAACAGCGCAGACGACTCTAAAAAACAGCGTTGTTCAACCATACATTCAGATGAGGCAGCAAGGTTGTGGATAGGTTGGACGTCGTGTTCGATCAAGTGGCTGTTTAAAAACAGACCCTAGATAATTTTCAAAGGTTCAAACCAAGGGTAGATGTGAAACCCCACGTGGTGGTACCACAATATTTCAGACAGCAAGTTCTATGCAATAAGAGTAAGCAGGAACTTCTTGATTTTTAGCTTTCATCTAGCGGGAAGCAAGTGATTTGCATCTACGAAAACATCGCGATTAGCTCTGACAATAACACATCATGTGGCGCTATATGCTCAACTCTCCGCATAAAAGCTGACGCTCAACTTCTCCATGCCTGCCATGCTGGGTACTTGAAGATTAAGATCAAAACAGTGGAAAGTGACATCGTTGTTATTTTAGTTTTTTCCCGAATTGAAGAATGCTAAAGAGCTTTAAATTGAATACGGGATCGGCAAACGCCTTTAGTATCAGCCAATCTATGAAAATAAAGAAAGCATTTTTCCTAGTGTTCGGACCCACTTCTGTTTTTCCATGCTTTCCCGGTAACAGGCAGCGTTTGGTTCTGGCAGTATTTGAAAAATCAGTAACTGGAAAATGAAGCTTTTTAAAGAATATTTTAATACTTCTTTAGCTTTTCCAAGATTCTTATTCCATTTCAATTCTTTAGCGCCTTGTGGTTTCATCAGGTTTTGCAAACAACCTCAGTGAAGCGAAACGGATTCTCTTTAGTCAATAGACAGATAAGAATATAACACCAATATGTAATGTCCTCTTCCACCACCAAGAGGACAATGTTGCAACGTTTTATTTGGAAAAACTGTCTGTTTCCAACGTGAAGGAGATCGGCCAAATCCTTGCGACTCTGGGGGGTGGAATATGAGCCAGTCTACAAACTCTAACATGATGAAATAAAACTTCAAGAACTAATAGAATATAAATGCAAAAATAAATGTAGAAGAGAGAATGTCTCCCAGTGAATTATCGAAGCTTAGTACATATGTGTAATATCACTATAAAATTTGGTGCCAGAAGTGAAATATTTTGCGGTAAGTACATAGACTAGTTGCGCCTTAGCAATTTTTGCAGTGTTATTTCCTTCCTAAGGCAATATTTTTATTAAATGATTTTTCTTACATTTTTGAATATATTCCTTTAAACTCTTCATAACTATAATCCTAAAAATGTGCCTATTGTTAATTAAATTAGACGGAGTAGGGTCACAAAACAACAATTTTTCAAGCAAAATTTGAATTACTGACACGTGATTTGCCGTAATCTGGCAAAATTGCATATTTTGGTCAAAGTCATCTTACCTGGGTCCAGAGAAGTATGTAATTATGGACATTCTTTTTCAAGATATATTGTAACAAGCCCGACTGAAGAAAATTTTACTCATTGTTATTGGACAATAACCCTAAAGAATTAAAAATTACCCAGAATTTGTTTTAATATGATGGAATATTTACAAATTGTCCACACATTATTTCTACACATGTTTTATTGAGCTTACGAGTTTTCATATGCCAATACAACAATACTTTTCTCTTTAATAAATATATTCGACAATTGTATTGTTTATGGTATGTGTATAATATTTGGTAATTGACACAATGATAAATCGTGGATAACCATAAATTCTCAATTTTCACATATTGTTATTTCATTAACTTACTTTATTTATTATTGTGTAATTTTGCATTACTGTGTTATTTGTTGTTTGACGTAATAACTTCAATCTTATTTTGCTCCTATAGACTTTCTTAAGTTTCAGAAATATAAATTCCCTTGGGAGCAATATCGAACCATATCGCTAGAAATAAAGTTTCTTTTAGAATATTTTAATATGGCGCATTGGTTGGCGATAATAACAAAAATATCTGTAAGTCTGAAAAGTATGTATGAAGATATGATTCAATTTTCAATTCAACAGATGCGAAATTTTTCACGGAAAATAAGGAAAAGTTTTCAAGTTTTCGAGGGTAGGGTACGAAGAGGCGGTATACTGCAGTGTAGAGACTTTTTAATAAAATCTGGAACCTATACTAGATGATAATTCATTCAGATAAAATTCATACATTCCAGAATTTCCAGTAAATATTATGCCGCTGTGATTTAATTTAAAACTATTCGTATTTTTTTGTTAAATAATGTAAATATCATTAAATCGATCATTATATCTCATCAGAAGAGTCAGCTGCGTTATTAGTTACAGTTTAATTTCAGATTTAGGTTCTATATGGCAAAAGTACTAGAATCGCTAATAAAAAGTAGTTTATGCCCCGAAATAGAAACAATTATAATTCCAGAATAATACGGTTACCTCAGTGGAAAATCAACTTGGTAATATTTAGCTATCTACATTATTCACATCCTGGAGGTTATTGAAGAAGGAATGCTCCTAGGCTCAGTTTACAGTTTATGTTATTTTATATTTTTGTCGAAAAAATACTTAACGCCATGACTGTTCTCAAGATATTTTATTTACCAGGCTCCCTAGACATTCCTGAATAATGCGTGGGAAACGTGCTTTGTAGACGGCAAAGCTAGACATATTTCTCCAATAGAAGAGCACAAACTTCACTGGGATGTGCCAGTTATAGCTGCTTTAAATTGCAATTTAACAAAAAACTACTTTATGGAGTTAGTGTTTAATATACCTAAAATGGTATAGTTTTGCATTTTGGTATGGTTATAACTGATACCAATTTATAATTGATGTCTGTAACCTGCATACACTGTCTCTGGTAGTTTTTTAGCAGTTTCTGTAAGTACAAAAACATTTATATTTCTCGCTGTTTTTTTTTATGGAAATTGAACTTCGGTCAAATTGGCGGAATTTTAATATGTTGCAGATTTATACTTTCTGATCAAGAGCTCTCGATCCTACATCTAGTTTCCGAGATACAGCTTAAGAAATGTACAAGAGGTCAATTTAAAACATTTTCGAATTCATGATTTCTTTTTATACATTTTATATTGTGATACTTTCTAATAGCGCTTTATTATATTTTGCGCTTAAAAGATTGGTTGTTTTAATAAAAATAGTGTAGAGAAAAAAATAAAGTAAGTATGCTTTTAGAGGGCAGAATATTTACTAGTGAAATATTTTTGTCGAACTCCTCTTTATATGTTTCCTTAAATATATAAAGGAATAAAAACCAGACTGCAACCAACAGCTATTCTCCGGACTAATGCCCCGCCGAGCGCTGAATTACGAATTACAAGTCTGGCCGCGTTAAGTGCAATAACTGTGTATTGCCACAAAACGTTA
The DNA here is from genome assembly GCA_936432065.2 of Rutpela maculata. NCBI lineage: Eukaryota > Metazoa > Arthropoda > Insecta > Coleoptera > Cerambycidae > Rutpela > Rutpela maculata. The sequence goes on from OW386293.2 coordinate 87,786,510, forward strand.
AAGTTTCGATTTTAACAGACACCAGCCGAAAGACTTATTCCTACTTAAAGGAGCTCTCGTGCCAGCCACCCCATACCATTTGCAGACTGCAGTTTCGAGCTATTGGTTCTCGTCAGTGCAAGGTAGGTCTGAGATGGTTGGAACGAGGCATTTGTTCACTCTTGGTACATGACGAGATTTATAAAACCACGACATGCAGCAAAAATGGCAGGCTCCATCTAGCGGCTAATGTCCATTACAATCGAAACAGCAGTAGCCATGGGAATAGTTAGTAAGTATGCTTTTAGAGGGCAAAATATTTACTAGTGAAATATTTTTGTCGAACTCCTCTATACGTTTCCTTAAATATATAAAGGAATAAAAACCAGACTGCAACCAACAGCTATTCTCCGAACTAATGTCCCACCGAGCGCTGAATTACGAATTACAAGTCTGGCCGCGTTAAGTGTAATAACTGTGTATTGCCACAAAACGCTAAGTTTCGATTTTAACAGACACCAGCCGAAAGACTTATTCCTACTTAAAGGTGCTCTCGTGCCATACCACTTGCAGGCTGCAGTTTCGAGCTATTGGCTCTCGTTAGTGCAAGGTAGGTCTGAGATGGCTGGAACGAGGCATTTTTTCACTCTTTTCACTCTTGGTACATGACGAGATTTATAAAACCACGGCATGCAGCAAAAATGGCAGGCTCTATCTAATGGACATGAGCCTAATGTACATTAGCCGCTAGGTGGAGCCTGCCATTTTTGCTGCATGTCGTGGTTTTATAAATTTCGTCATGTACCAAGAGTGAACAAATGCCTCGTTCCAGCTATCTCAGACCTACCTTGCACTGATGAGAGCCAATAGCTCGAAACTGCAGTCTGCAAGTGGTTTGGGGTGGCTGGCACGAGAGCTCCTTTAAGTAGGGATAAGTCTTTCGGCTGGTATCTGTTAAAATCGAAACTTTAGCGTTTTGTGGCAATACACAGTTATTGCACTTACCGCGGCCAGGCTTGTAATTCGTAATTCAGCGCTCGGCGGGGCATTAGTCCGGAGAATAGCTGTTGGTTTCAGTCTGGTTTTTATTCCTTTATATATTTAAGGAAACGTATAGAGGAGTTCGACAAAAATATTTCACTATTAAAAAGAAGAAAAAAATAAAGTTTGAAAACTGTTGGCGAAGGCGCAGGAAATTCTACCTAAAAATAGCAAGTGAAGAAATATTCGGTCAAAATGGTTAAACCTTTTTTACATAAAGTTTGTGTCCTGATCAAAATACTCTTATTGAAAAACTTTGGGAAAAGGCGCCTCCTTCTCTGCGAGTGATATATACCGATTTAGAAATGTGTCGATCAAATGCAATATTCGTATTTCAAAAGATTATAGTAACAGATAATATAGTTGGTAAAACTAAAAGTGCACACCCCGTTCAGAGTTTAATACTGTTACAATAGCAGTAGGATGAGTCGAGCGGAAGTCCATATGATCCAGATGAAGTCTAAGTAGGCTATCAAAATTTACTACATGTTTAACATTTCGAAATGTATGGTTTACAAAAATAAAAAGTAATTGCAAAATCCGATGTGATATATTGCTAACTCTTTTGCGAGCGTCTCCCAACGCGTATGTGTGTAACATCAGTTCATTGGCCAAATTACTACTATACTGTTTGCAAATACGAAAACAAAGAGTATATTTCAACTCATCAGCATATATCTAAAATCGAAATCTTGACAGTAAGTTAATGTTAGCTAGAGAAATGTACGAAGCTCTTAAAGGGACACATAAAATAAAATAATTTCTATTTCTAAAATTCCGTGTTACAACTAGGAATTTTAAGTCAAAATTCTGAGTTAAAATTCGGAATTTTAAAATTCCGTATTATAACTGGGAATTTTACGTCAAAATTCCGAGTTATTACTAGCAATTTTAAAATTTCGAATTAAAACGAAAATTCCGTATTGTAACTGGGAATTTTGACTTAAAATCCATAGTTATAACACGGAATTTTAGAAACATAAACTATTTTATTTTGTGTCCCTCCCACAGCTTCGTAGTTTATACCGAGTTGTAGATTAGAATTAACTGCCAGAAGCTCATACATAAAATTATTTAATGGCCTTCCACCTTCTATACATAGTGTCAAAAACATTAATCGTTTTAAAACAGAGATACAGAGATTTTGTTAGCAAATAGCTTTTATAGCATTGAGGAAATTTTAAATTATACCTTGTAAAACTTACAGCATAGTTTGTAATTTAGTTGTTTTAATTCTTTCCTGAGTGTTGTTTTATACTATACAATTGATACATTTAAATGTAAAATTTGACTATTTGACTATTTAACTAAACGTAAATTTGTCTAAAGAAGTAAATAAATAATGCTAATAATAAGTAATAATAAAAGAAAGTTTCTAATAAAAAATTTGCGTCCAACCCTTTTTAATTTCTTCTCGATATAGTTCGTATCTATTTCGAAATATAAGAAAGTTTCCACCTTGCTCTATTTGTTCTGGCAACGACCTAACTCAGCTTTAGTAAAAAATCATATTTAGTACTCTTATTAAAATTCGACCTTCATATTAACATATTTTATTAACAAATATTCAGTGATAATATTATGGAAACTTGAGACCAATTCATTGTTCTGTTTTTAAGTTGAAAGAAATAGTAATTGTTTTTATTTATACAATAGATACCGAAAACGCAGATGGTCAGCGAAAAGTCGTGTGATGGTGTTAAATAATTATTTATAATAATTAAACTGCATTGCGGATCATTGTGAAATTCAATAGGGTTCTATTCTGCTAATAGGCAAAACAATTAAAAAAACATTCTAGTGGGTCAGTTAAGGATTGCGATTGCGTACCGTTGATACGAACGCACGTACTTACATACAGACCAACTGACGTAGGCGTTTTTCAGTTTTCAATGCAATTTTAGAATTTAATAAAATTTCAAATCAATCTGATAATAGTATCATTTTGTAGAGTAGCATCTTCTGTTTTCAAAATGCTATAGCTGAAATTGATTTCTTGCAACGAAACTGAGTGCTGGTTCGTTGGACGAAAATAGAGCACAACCCAAAGAGTGTGTAATACGGAAAAATGTATATAAAATATTTTGTAGAGAATTTTATTAGCTATATCTTCCACACAAACATAAATTCAATATGGCTAATGGCGAGATATAAGCAAAGAACTTAATCGGACCACCACTTTTCCGAGATGCCGGCTCAAGCGCAACAGATTGAGTTAAGGACGTTTAGTATGTTTAGTAGTAGACCCGAATAAACATCTCTGCCCAGTTTCAAAACATTCTCAGTTATTCCCCTTAAATTTTGTCTATTGACCGGAATATAGATAATAAACTTCAATTAAATTTTATTTTATAATCTTTAGTCACTTTTTTTGAGGCAATTTTTTAGTTAATTCGTAATATCCCCATTTTCTCATTTAAAAGTCGTCGAATGTAATAATTGTGTCTATGCTCGTTCTCTTTATTTAAATCATCCAAACCTCTTTTGAAACTGAATAACTGCTGTCTTATTTTTGAACATTGTCTTATAATCCACTTCTTGTCGGGGTTTTTAACACTTTCCTTAAAATTATAAATAGGAGGCAATATATGAAATTACATCTAGAAGTTGGTTGGAATACTTGAACATATCCAGTCGCAGCAAACTCATATTGCTAGTTTCCGTAGCGACCATTCCAAGAAACGGGCATATTCTTTAGTATAAAATCTTAAAGAGCGAAGGTTACTTCCGTTCAGGTATTTTCAGAATTATATACTTTATAATAATATAACGGCTTTGCTCGGTACATTTCAATGGTAATAGTCCTAAATAGTAGTTGCACTGAAATAAAATACGTAGCAGTTTGCTGATTATGTTCCGAATGTGTGGGTTTTGTGGGAAACTTTTCCAGACAAATTATTCATAATACTTTATTTTTCCTTCTATCTAGTAAAGTGGTCTGTAAACTCACAGAATTACACCTTAAAACTTTAAATGTGTAACACACAAAAAGTTCAAGATATGATGACCGCACAGGTTAACCTGGAACTACTGAGAAACTCTTTAACTACATTAGAGAATCCCAGAGGGATAACGACAATCAAAAAGTTACGGATAACATGGTTCTTCAATCGAGGTGCCTTCTCAGTAAGTGTTTTGTGCGCGTCAGTTTAAAGTCGATTAGGGTCCCTTGGGACTCAGGATAATTCTACTTTCTGATGTTCGTTGTTTTTAAAACACGTAAGGACTACTTGTCAAATGAGAATATAATTCACAAGATCTACTCGATATAGTTAGTTAAATTTATTAATACCAAGATGATAATTGTAATTTAGTCCACGCGGTTAACCCTGAAATATTGACCATATTCTGCATATCGTGAAAGAAGCACGTTCGACAGAGTTGTTCTTTAAGAGATTTCAAATGATTTGGCCGGCAGAACACCCATGGGCAACATTTAAAATAAACTAGTAAAGCGTTTATTTTTGAAAACGGTAGACACAAAATTAAAATTGATTGATTTTATACCGCCTAGTATTTGATGTTCCTCTTTTTACTAATACAGGTGTGTACAATAAGATACAAATATTGATGACACCATAGGATGCCGATTTGTGCCTAAATGTTGCGTATTTTGAAAATGAAGATGCAAATATTCAAATTGATAATTGATTATCTTGGTGCCAAGGCTTTCGCGGTGTCACAAACGATAACCTGTATAAATAGAGGAGCTCAGTCCAGCAGAGCTCACTAACATGGAGACAAAACAGAAAGCCATCGCCAGGAAGGCCAGGAGAACGAGAGCTCTAATCTACCCAATGGTGGGCAGACAGAGCAGACTCAACCTGAGGAACAAGCTCACGCTTATCAGATCACTCATCAGGCCCCAACTGACGTACGCCTCCTTAGCCTGGGGCTATCAAGCAAATACCTACTTCCAGCAGATCCAAATAGCGGAGAACGTCGCCATCCGGTGAACGCACCATGGTTCGTACGCAACGCAGACATTTTCAGGGATTTGGAGTACACCTCCGTCACCGAAATCATCCAGGAGAGTGCCAAGAAGATATACAACCTTGCCGAGGAGCATGGGAACCCGTTGATAAGGGAAACCACTGACTACGATCCAGCCGGTGCTCCGAGGCACAAGAGGCCAAATCATGGAGAGCGGGTGAGTTCGAGAACCATACCACCGGCGATGAAGACAACCCACAGAAGCGACATGACGATCACCCAACCACCCACCCACTACCCTGCGGGTACCGGACAAAACATCGTCCAGTACCTGTAGTCACGTAGCTCCGTGCAGACCAAGAATGCTACCAAAGCATATAGGTCTGCACTACCTCGAGCTATATAGCTCATCTTTACCTAACCGATGATCCGGATGGCAGGATGTCAATTGACACTCTGCGTATCGGCAGTCAATCTCTGTCAAAATACCTCAAAGTTTCCGAACAGACAGATGACTACCCCCGGGGGTGACAAGCTAGCGAAGAGAACATCAAGACAGAAGAGCGCCAGAAGACAAAGGCCTTAGCCAGCAAGGTCCAACAAGCCAGGACCCGGGGAGGTGGTCCGAAATCATCTGCATAGCTCACATTTGTGAGCGATGCAGACACACGACACTAAACTATACGCAGTTCTACGTCACCAGTAAGCGAGGATTCTCGGATATAAGAGCCCGGCCGCAGATCAACATAATTCAGAGTGGATAATTCTGCCAATCTGTCTACAGCGTGCTGAGCTGAACATATTGCAGTTTTGTGCATCTCCCGACGCAAACACGACGGAACGAATGCAATCTGACCCTGGGAATCCTACAGCGTGTTGAACTGGGACCCCTCGAGTCGTTAGTCATTCCCCGGCGCCATTTCGCCGCCAAAGCCAGAGACGTCGCATCGCAACCGTTACACACTCTCTCTCTCTCTCTCTCAGATAATAGAAAATGTTGTCCTAAGAACCGTAAAAGATACGGACATATAACCTGTACCTGTATGTTATGTAACACTGCCACACATTACCTGTTTGGAAAAGTAAATAAATTGTTTATATTTTTATTGGGCTGTCTTATTAACTAATCTGGACCCTGATTAATCTACGAACCAACTACCCGACAACAAACTGTTACACTCTTCCTCGATTCATCAGCTTTTGCTCTCAGTATTCGTTTTGTATGCCTTTCGTTTCATTCTTAGCATGTGTCCTGCCCATCTTATCATCCTAGCTCTATCGTTTTTCGAAGGGATACGTTAATAATGGTCTTATTAGTGTCCCTATATTATAGATTTAGATTTTTGTGACCGATTTGGTGACTTTAGTTGTTTTTCAACTCCATAGTACCATCTGTTAGCTATAAGTATTCCTCATTTTACATCTTCTTCGGTTCTTCTTTCATTATTTACTTGGGAGCCTAGATATATAAACTCCCGTACTAGTTCTATATTATAGTCGTTTATGGAAAGATTTTGACCTGCTCTATTTCTTCCGCCTGCGTTTCGTGCTACAACCATTGTCTTTGTTTTTTGTTCGTTTATTTCCAAACCCATTTTTTGAGCCGCTTTTTCTAGTTTGCTAAAAGCCTCTATGTTAGCCTTATTTGTTCTATTTATAATGTTAATATCGTCTGCGTCTGCCAAAATTTGGACCGATTTAGTGAATATTGATCAAGACATCGATTTTTGTGTCTCGTACTACTTTTTCAAATGCTATGTTGAATAATAGGCATGCGAGACCATATCCTTGCAGCACTCCTCTTTGCGTTTTGAATTGCTTAGATATTTCATTATGAATCTTGACTGAACACATTGTTTCATTGTGAGTCTTGTAAGACTTATCAGTTTAGGCGGTATTCTTAGGTCTCGCATCGCGTCATATAGCGTTTTCCTATTAATGCTGTCATATGCGGCAACAAAGGTGTGGTATGTATCAATCATGAATTTCGTTCTCTTTTGTATGATTTGCCTCAGTATAAAGATTTGATCGTTTGTCGATCTTCCACTGCGGAAGACACGAACTAGAAAACTGCGATTGCGAGTTATAGCGATGTTCTTGTAAAGACGAACCGGTCCTCCGTGCACTCAGAAGGATAATGCAAAATACTTAAACTTCTATTTGAACAGGCGTCTTACTTGGAATAGTGTCTTTTTAAGTAAGACGTTTGCCCAAATAAAAATAATGTGTTTTTATAAAGGAAAATAAAAATGTATGCTTATTTTTATGAAAAAAGTACAACTTAGTTGTTACCCATGAATTATTAGAGTTGGCTTTTCTTTGCTGTATGGCGCATCTGACAGCATCACGCTCTCTGTTGCTGTTTCCTATTAGACACACGATTTTACCAAAACTCTTTCCTCAGCTCCTTCATGATATCAGTCCAATATTTAGGAAGATGTCCTCCTCGCCTATTGCTATCTGTTATTTCCTAAACTATTACTCGTTCTGTATTGTCATCTATCCAGGGGATTCGAGAGAATACGATGTTGCAGAGTCTCTTTGAGGGACGTATATCTTGATTTCAGTTGAAAGTGCTACAACGGTCCAACAAATGTACTTTGGTTTGTGATTGAGTGTCATAATAGATAAAAGTGTCGACAGTAAGCGAAGACCAAATGTGATGAAGTTCTAAGTACTTGATAAGTGTGATGTAGTAAGAAATGGTCTATCGGATCATACTGCACAAATTTTAAATGTTGAAATTCCAATTGATTTCCCAAAGTGCTTGAATTCTAGGAAATCAAGGCTTTTTACTAATATAAACTATGAAACATTTAAATATTTACGTAAGCAAAGAAAAATGAAATGGCAGGTAATGTTGATAATGGCTTTGACGAGTTAATTAAGGCACTTTCTTATTATGCTGATATCTGTTTTTCCCTTTAAAGAAGTTAGTTTGAATAAATATAGGAAGGCATGGGTTACCCAAGAAATTATAACTTCATCAAAATAATTAAAACTATTAGATAAAAGTTTGGGAAAATCTAATAATCCAGACCACATATATTACTATAGGACATATAAAAAGATTTATAAGAAAGTAGTCTCAGCAGCTAAGCGTCTATGTAATGACCAGTTTTATAACCGGGCTAGTAACAAATCGAAAGCGGCTTGGTCAATCATAAATGAAGATATGGGGAAAAGAAAATAAAGGAGAATTCTATAAAAGAAATTGAAATCGACAATAATATGCAAAGTGATGTAGATAAAATAATTAATTCTTTTAACCAATACTTCATTTTACCAGTAAAAAGGCAAAACTTTGAAAATTCAAACTTTACATCTTTTTCTATAAAACTGCAATACCCAACAATGTTTATTAGACCTGTTTCAGAAACTGAAATTTTTAATATAACAATCAAATTCTTCTGGGGTGAAAAATATTAGTTCAAAGATGTTGAAGGTAGTTGCTAACTATGTTGTAGAGTCTTTGACTTTCCTAATAAATCGATCTTTATCTGAGGGTATATCTTGAAGTTAGCTAAAGTAGTACCTTTACATAAGAAAGGGTCTACAACAATAATTGATGATTATCATCCAGTTTCTTTACTGTCAACTAAATAATAGAAAGAGTATTGTATTCTCGAATGATAACCTTTATTAATAAGTTCCACATAATGTCTGATGCTCGGCATGGATTTCGAGCAAAAAGGTCCACTCAGACAGCTGTTATGCAATTCCTCGATAAGTTATATGATGCCATAAATAAAAATGAAAAATGTAGAATTTTCAAGGATTTAAGCAAGGCATTCGATCTGGTGGATCATGACTTGCTTATTAAAAAACTATTCAGATACGGATTTAGAAGAAAAATTAGCAGCTGGCTGCAGTCGCATCTTTCAAACCGAAGTCAAATTGTGGAGCTAAATAACATAACAAATCGGACGAACTAAATGTACCCTGTGGTGTTCCACAGGGTTCCGTTCTTGGACCGCTGCTCTTTTTATTATTTATTAATGATTTACCGAGTACAGTTGATAATGGTAATTTGATAAAGTTTGCTGATGACAATTCATATCTGAGTACTAGTTCGAATATGACTAACCTAACAGATATTTCACAAAACAAAATTAAAGCTTTTACATCCTGGTTTTATGAAAACAAATTACTTTTAAATGCTTCGAAGACTGTATTCATCCATTTTACACCTAGATTATCAAACTATAATATAAGCAGTTTAATAAAAGTTAATGGTAATTAACTTGAACAAGTTCAGCATACACGTTTTTTAGGTATTTTTATTGATAATGCCCTAAACTGGGAATTACATATTGACCATTTGTGCACAAAGCTGTCTTCAACATGCTTTGCCTTATATAGATTAAGCAAACTTACTAGCACATCAGTTGTTCTTTCCTATTATTATGCTCAATTTTACTGCCGGGTGAAATATGGCATCATATTTTGAGGTTCATCTCATTTCTTAGAACAAATATTCAAAATCCAAAAAATGGCAGTAAGAAATATAAAATGTTTAAATAAGACTGTATCTTGTAGAAATGTTTTCAAGAAACTGCATATATTAACAATACCAAGTTATTTATGGAATAGTCATATTTGTTAAGTAGAATTTACATGAGTTTTTATGTAACAATTATAATCATGCCTAAGAAACCAGGAGGAAAAACGACTTATCAATTCCAGTCCATACACTGCCTGTTTTCGAAAAAAGTCCACGATATATGGGTAATAAATTGCCTGAAACAATAAAAGAAATAAATAGCATAAGAACATTTAAAAAGGAAGTTAAAAATTACTCTTAAATAATGTATATTACAACGTAAGGGAATATTTTGAAACATAGTTTTGAGATATGATATATGTATTATGTTTGTTATGTTGTCTCAGTAATTATGATCTGACTGTTTGACATTGTTTTTTCTCATATTTTGTGTACCTAACTTCTAGTATTTTGTTGTCTTCATTCATTTATGTATTTTATTCTTTGAAGTAATCATTTGACGAGTCCAATACCATTTACTGTAATGTGATCTATGGATAATAAGGATAATAAAGATTATTATTAATATTATTCGATTCACTTTCTCAGCATTACTACTGGAATTATTTGACCTATCCTTCGCGGTCTTAAGTAGGATCAGGTGGTCATCTGAGAAGGAAAAATTCATTTCAGCTCTCAGAGTTAAAAAACTTTCTTATAATATGAGTTGTTTGAAGAATGGTTGCTTTCTGTATAACGGATGTCAGGTAAATTCAATTTGACTATGTTGGTCGTAATATTCTATGTTACCATTCCGTCTGTTGAAATCACTATAGGCACTATTTTAACTTGTTTTAATTTCCATAGGTATTTTAATTCCAAAGCGAGGTTTTCATATTTTGTTATTTTATGGCTTTTAGTCCTAGACAGGTTTTGGCGTAAAGGGACCGCTATGTCAATGATTGTGCCAACAGCATTCTTTTTATCTAATAAGATTGTGTCAGACTTATTATAATCGATGGTTCTGTCGGTTAATAGAGGTCTATCCCAGTAGAGCAAAAGTCTGAAGTCTCGAGTACAGGGGTTGAATTATATTTGTAGTATGACGGCGGATTGTGTAAAAGCTTGAACTTTTGGCCTAATTGCTGGTGAATAATTTTGGCCACGGAGTTGTGACGGTTTAAGTAGGCATTATTAGCTAATGCGGGACATCCTGCCGAGATATATTCTATAGACTCCCCTGACGTGTTGTACTTTCTGCATCGGTCTTCTTGATTGTTTTTAAGAATACGTTTCTCATAATTTCGAGTCTTAATGACACCATCCTGAATGGCTATCACGAAGCCTTCAGTTTCTGGGTGCATAAGACTGATGCATTTTTGTCGACTTCATTTTTTTCCAGATCGTTTGGATATTTTCCATGTAATACTTTGCCTTCATCTTCTGGTCCGCTGCAGATCGTTTGACATACTCTTGACGTGGTTCTTGCAAACGTAAAGATGTTAAAAAATCATCGGCTGAAGCTAGCTGTCCATATAGTGTATTATTATTATTATTCTTTCAAATTCTCTTCTTAAGAGGAGGTAAGGTGTACCAACCATCGGCTATCAGCAAGATGGTGGTTTCTATTTTAATTTATAGAACTACCTTTGGGCACAGTAGAGAAAAGACCAGTAGTCCGACTCAGTCGGAACAGTTGTATAAGATTTTCAGTGCGCATGCGATGCGCGTGGGCTTAAAGTATTCGATGCGCAATGGACGGCACGACGACAGTGGACAGCAGTGATGCTATAGGGTGGGGCGGATGTTTATTTTTATTTACGTTTACGTTTCTGAACAGTCACCACTGTCGACGAAATGCACGTGGGATACAAACAGTAGATGCGCAGTGGATTAAAAAAAATAAAATCGAGTACAACAAATATCAAAGGGACCGCAGCGAGTGAAACTACTGGTCTTTTCTCTACTGTGCTTTGGGCATGCAATTAATGGTAAGAAAAAATAACACCTTATCCGAACCACATAGACTTTCAGCGGGATCCCTCAAGGTTCCGTGCTCTCTCCCTTCTTTTTTAATTTATACATCTCCTATATTCCTACCCATTCTACCACAAACCTTCTCATATATGCAGACGACACTATAATATACCCTCATAGTTTTTATGGCCAAACAGCGACGCAAAAAATAAAATATCATATAGAGAGACTTATTACTCACAATGGAAAACAAAAATTAATTTTTCAAAATTAGAAATTGCTTTTTCTAAATTAAAAAGAAACAACGTGCAAATTTCTTAAAAGAAAACGGCAAAATTACTCGAACTTACACTGGACACTAGACTCACATTTGCACCCCATGTTACTAGAGTAATAAATAAAATCTATGCAACTCGTCAACTCTATCCTTTAGTTAATAGACGCAGTACTCGATTGACAATAAAATTTGCCAATGTAAGGTAATATTCCGGTCGATGCTGACCCTATGCCTGTGTGTCATGGAATTTTATTTCAGACACACAGTGCCTTAGGTTACAGCGTATCCCAAATAAGCTACTTCTTCTATTAACAAATTTACTATAGAAGATATAATACTATAGAAGATTTTCATAGGCTTACGGGGGTGCAAATAATGTGACAATACATTGACGAGACTTCACAAAAATTTTTAATGTTTAAACTTCTCAACTCTGACATAACACATACAAGACGATACGATAACACCCACATGTCCACAAATTCCCACACGAACGATTACCACTATACGACTTATTCAGAAATGATTGACGTAACTTATTTCCTTAAAACCCCCATTTCCCACAAAAACACACAAATATAATAGCCATAACTCCATACCCACTACCCACTTCCTATTTGATTATATCCCCCTTGAATCCCTCGCCGAAATATTATTCCATAAAAATAATGCACTCTGCACAACAACATGTTTTTATATATTGACTATTTTAAATAGGGTTTTTATCATTTTCCCTATATGATCTTCATATATTGCCAATTGGCAAAATCTCGAGTCATCTCATTACTTTAAGTCAATATCAAAACTAAAACGCAAGTGAGCTGCAAAGAAACTTGCATTAAAAGCTCATTATCGTATCTGGAATCGTTTCTGCCACAACAACTAGCCATCACGTGACACCGCGTGGTTCTCGCGTTTGTTGTTGCGTAACTTATTCATACAATGTAAACCAGGGAAACAAATGCAATAGAATCTGACATGTACAAATAGTTAAACAAATTAAAAAATCTTTAATTGGAAATTGGAAAAAAATTGCATTTCGATAATCCAGTGAAGCAACGTTCAGCACGGTTAGTACTTGGATGGGTGAATCCATCTTGGAAAACACAGCAATCTCGAGACGTGGATTACGTAGTGGATATACCATCCTTCGGAGAGGATGTAAAGCAGGGGGTCCCTTGTCTATTAAATGTTAGGCAAATAAAAGATCCCTACTTTTCTAGGGAGAAGAGGTTTGGCAACATTTTCAAGTTGAGAGTAGCTTGTCTCCTGGCGTCGGTTATAGGCCCTGGTAGCGCAAATAGATAAACAAAAATTGTAATAACTGAAATGTCGACAAATTGAAAACTTAGCTTTTGTTGTAAGCGTAAGCGTATTATCTATGTTATATAAAATTATACGCTTATTATAAAGACTTAGTCATAACAAACCTCCACAGGTATATCATATTACATGATAACGACTTCTCTTATTAATCGCTTATCTTAGAGATATTATATTTCACCTTTGCTTCACACATTTTATGCTGAATGTCGAATTACATTTCCTTTGTTCTATATTTTGCTTACTCAGGTTCTGTATGTTATAAATACGACTAGACATGCTTTGTAAAGCCAATTATTAAACTCAGTTAGAATGCAACACTTCTAATTTATTATTATATTCCTTCTCCAAGAGCCAACGTTGGCTCCATTTAAGTAAATAAATCTTTTTAAAAAGTCACTCATGTAAACCGTGATCTCTTGGCGCAGTCGGTAGGATCCGTAAACATCATCAGAACAAGAAGCCTAACTGGTAGTGAAGCGTAAGAGAACAAGGAGAACATCTGCAGAAGGTGCCTAACTAGTGCGTGTACATCTACGAGAACAAGGAGACCTTCCTCACTGATGGTGGCGGATCCCAATCCCTTGACGGACGAAGAACCTACCCATGGAGATGAAATTAACGTAAGTCATTTAAGAATCATCCCGTACCATTTTTTCCATTTTATTATTTTTCGCAACTTCTTTTATTAAAAGTGTATTATACTGCTAATACACTCGGCGCACAAAGCCAGTTCTCTTGTCAAAGTGAATCCATTCCTTTACAAACGCAACGAAACAAGTTCATTTAATTTTAAGTTTATTTATTTTCGTATTATACTGCTAATGCGAAACATTGTGTATTATACAGCTAATATACAATCCATTTACGCACGCAACGTAACAAGCTAATTTAATTTATCGTATCATACTGCTGATACGCAACCAATTTTTGTCCAAGTAATTTCTAAATACAAAAAGCAAAATGCCAGATAGAGCTCAACCAGAGACAGTTCAACCAGTGCCACCGGCACCAACCGAACAACAACTACAACAACAACAACAACTACTACAACAAAAACAACAACTACGACAACAACAACCACAACCAGAGCAAATTGAGCCTTACAAGCTCTCTGAGATATTTTCGTTGATACCCGAATTTGATGGCAATGCCATTAATTTACAAACATTTTTAAATTCATGCCATTGTGCACAAAGTATGGCCATTAACGACCAGAAAATTTTATTAACAGTCCACATCAAAAATAAATTAAAAGGCAAAGCTGCCGAATTAATTAACTCACGTAATCCTGGCACATGGCCAGAAATAAAAGCACTACTGGAAACCCACTTTGGGGACTCCAGAGATTTAACGGCCCTAATTCAGGACCTGCGGCGCATTCACCAATTGCCAGGTGAATCCGCCCTAACATTTGTTTCGCGTTTACAAACGCACAATGCGAAAATGCACGCTGCAGTGCAAAAGCAAAATTTAACATCGACGCAAAGAACCGCACAATCCGACCTCATCGAAACAATGACTTTAAATAATTTACTAACGGGCTTAGAACCAAACTTAGGCCGCATCATACGTGCCAGCAACCCTCCAAATATATTGAAAGCTGTAAGTAGAATTCGTAGAGAGCTACAACTCTCTTATTTCGAGCAACAGAAATTTCCGAAAAATAGTCCGGTCAAAAATCCCGCTTTACAACAAAAACGACCAACTTCAAATTTCCAACAAAAATTCTGTTCATTTTGCAAGCGCAATGGACATATAATAAACGAATGTCGTACAAGGCAACAGCAACTGTCTATGCCATCGACATCAAACTTCCAGAGACCAAATTATCAAGGAAACCCAAATTTCCAAAATTTCTCTCAAAACAATCAATTTGGCCAGAGGACATTCCCTCAAAACAATCAGCCAAATCAATCGCAGCAAACAGGCCCTCAGCCATAAGGCCAAACCCGAATTTCAATCAACAAAGACCCTCTGCTATCCAACCTAACCCAAATTTTAATCGCTTTAATCAGCAAAAAACGCATCATTTGAACTATGAACCTTATGACGATCAATGTGATTATAATAATCAATACAATGACTATTCACCCGATTATCAAAATGTAAGTGACAGTTATGAAAATTACGATTTAGAAAACGCTCAAAGCTTTTCAGAGAATTATACAGCTAATTCCCAATATGAACAGTACGAGAATTATACTGCTAATTCTCAAATGCCACAGGAGGATTATACTTTTAATCCTCAGGATTTTCGCTTAGATCCGGAGTACCCCACGGATACTCCAACACAGCAAGCAGACCAATTCGACCAAATAACAAATCAAATACGAACGATGAATCTCAACGACAGTTTCGACCCGTCGCTGAACTTCCCGGAACAAGGGAACACTCACACTCATTGTTGACTGTAAATTCAAAAAATCTATACTACATTAAAGACGTCACAAACAAATTCAAAATTCTAATCGATACTGGTGCAGGTATCTCTATCTTTAAACCAAAAACAGCGGAAAATTACAAACGGAGATTTTCAGAAAATGTAATTATACAAGGTATAACCGATCAGAAAATTACTATTAGTGAATCTGTTCTTATACCCTTTACGGATAACGACCCACATAAGGTTTACATCTACGACCTAGATATCAATTTTGATGGACTGATAGGAGTTGATTTCCTAGAGCACTATCATTGTATCGTCAACATAAGAAATAAACAATTAATAACCAATTTCAAAACGGTCCCACTCTTCAAAGTAACCGACGATTCGTCGAAACCCGAATACGACAAAATCCAATCAAACCACAACCCTAATCAAAATAAGATCCAAATTGACGGCCGTACCGAAAAAATTTATAAACTAAAATGTAACCTTAGAAACACTGACGCTATTTTGCAAGCGCAAGAGAATGAAAAAGTCCGTTTACCTAATACTTTTGTTAAAGTAAACGAAAACGGAGAATTTTTAACAACAATAATCAATGCTAATGTCATCCCGAAGACTGTCGATATTTCCAATTTAAATTTAGAACCTTTACAAAAATTTAAGTCAATTTTTAACTTAAACACGCAAAATTCTGACCCACACCTAACGACGGACAGATCCTTCGAAATCAGGAACGAATTGCGCTTGGATCATCTAAACGAAGAAGAGGCCGAAATAGTAACGCAGCTTTGTTTAGACTTTCAAGATATATTCTATCTAGAAGGAGACAATTTGACCTTTACCAATGAAATCAAACACCCTATTGACACCGAAAATTCCCGACCGATATTCACTAAATCATATCGATATCCTCAAGTCCATAAAGAAGAAGTTAAGTCCCAAGTATCGAAAATGTTAAGTCAAGGTATTATTCAGCCTTCAATCTCACCTTGGTCCTCTCCTGTCTGGGTAGTTCCCAAAAAACTGGACGCTTCTGGTAAACAGAAATGGCGCGTTGTAGTGGACTACCGCAAACTCAACGAGGTTACAATCGGTGACAAATATCCTCTGCCCAACATTTCCGATCTTTTAGACCAACTTGGCAAATGCCAATATTTCACGACCTTAGACTTGGCTTCTGGTTTCCACCAAATCGAAATTAATCCCGCAGATATTCAAAAGACTGCTTTCACAGTTGAGAACGGTCATTATGAATTCGTGCGAATGCCATTTGGACTCAAAAATGCTCCATCAACTTTTCAAAGAGTTATGGATAACATCCTGTTAGGTATTCAAAATGAACGATGTCTCGTCTACATGGACGATATCATTATTTACTCTCCTACAATTCACGAACACATTTCCCGTCTAACTGAAGTCTTTAAACGCCTTCAAAAAGCCAACCTCAAAATTCAACCAGACAAATACGAGTTTCTCCGCAAGGAAGTCGCTTATTTAGGACACCTAATTACAAAAGACGGCGTAAAACCGAACCCTTCAAAAGTTGACGCTATCTTAAATTTTCCTCAACCGAAAAATCCAAAAGAAATTAAATCATTTCTAGGCTTAGCCGGATATTATAGGCGCTTTATCCCTAATTCCTTCAAGATAACCAAGCCCCTAACAAAACTACTACAAAAAGACATACCATTTCTCTTCGACAATGATTGTGTAAATTCTTTTCAAAATTTGAAACAAACATTAACAACAACTCCGATATTAATTTACCCTAATTTTGATTAACCTTTCGTTCTAACCACTGATGCGAGCGCATTTGCCGTCGGCTCAGTGCTGAGCCAGGGGCCTATTGGCAAAGATTCACCCATTGCCTATGCTTCTAGAACCTTGTGCAGTGCAGAAACTAAATATTCAACGATTGAACGCGAGCTTTTACCGATAGTATGGAGTGTAAAGCACTTTAGACCATAACTGTACGATAGAAAGTTTAAGCTTGTAACCGACCACAGACCACTCACCTGGCTATTCTTTATAAAAGACCCAGGAAGTAGACTTGCCCGTTGGCGACTCAAATTAGAAGAGTACGACTACGAAATAATTTACAAACCCGGCAAAATCAATAAGAACGCAGACGCACTTTCCAGAATCAAAATTAATCATTTTTCCGAATGTTCCAAATTCTGTTCAAAAGTTCTAGCCGCGAACGACGAAGAGTCAGACGACTACGAAAACCCAGACGATAACGATGAAATCACTAACGAGCAAATTTCCCGAGAATTTGAAACTTTCACCAGCCTATATAAAACAACATCTCTAATAGATTATTCAAAAATCAAAGCCTCAAACAAACAACTCCTATACCGAGAACATAAAGATATTATAACTTTCTTCCAACAAAATAACTTACAAGACCTACATCACAAAATTATCGAGGACATATTCGAAGAAAACCCCGAATTTCATAACGATAAAATCAATATTGTATCGAGCAAAACAGTCAGACATAAGAGATATTTTATCATCCCTCTACCTTTTGATATCGCATCTGTAATTGAACATCTATTTTTGGTATTATTTAAAAATCAAGATGTCCTAGATCTCTCTAAGACATACTTTGTCTAAAATAATTTAGACCTTCCCATACTTGAAATCCTATCATTCATTTTTGCGGAAAAAGACTTAAAAGTAGTAATTTGTCAAGATATCGTCAGAACTGCCGACGAAGATGAAATTCCAATTATATTGGAGCAAAATCATTTTGGTAAAAATAATCTACACCGAGGAATAAATGAAACGATTCGGAGAATTAGAGAAAAATACACTTGGCAAGGTCTAACTAAAGACGTTGAAAATTTTATAAAAAATTGCGAAACTTGCCAAAAGACTAAAGTATGCCGGAAAAACCTCAATAACCCTCTAGTAGTCACAGAAACCCCAAGAACACCATTCGAAAGAATTAATGTCGATTTGTTTGAATTCCCAACTCGAAATTATGCGTTAACTATTCGCGATGAGTTAACTAAATTCACACAAGCCTATGCAGTCCCGGACAAATCCGCAAAATCCGTCGTAAATACTTTGTTGTTATACTTTCAACATTACGGTACCCCGCTAAGAATCCATTGCGATTACGGTGGCGAATTTGACAACCGCTTGCTCAAAGATCTCTGCACCCTCTACGACATAAAATTAACTTATTCAAGCGTAGGACATCCCCAATCGAACGGATCCATAGAAAGATTTCATGCTACTCTAGCCGAAATGATAAGAATTCATAAAACTGAAAATCCGAACGAACATCCTTTCACAATTTTACCATATGCAGTAATATGCTATAACAATTCAGTAAATAAAACACACGGTTTCACCCCATACGAACTTGAATTTGGGCATACGTCCAACAGACCGCCTGAAACTCTGTATAACCAAAAAAAGTTAATAACCAAATACGTTAGGGATTTAAACAACAGAATATCCCACTACTATAAAATAGCCCGTAGTCGAACGCAAGCTCAAAAGGAGAAAGCGAAAGTTCGCTTTGATAGAAACGTTCCCCAAAAACGACCCGAATACAAAATAGGTGACTTAGTTTATGTAAAAGAATCACAAATTAAGAACAAACTACAAAACAAATTTAACGGTCCCTTTAAAATAAAAGAAATTTTCCAAAATTCTGCTACCTTACTAAATCTCGAAACAAAACAAGAAACTAAAGTAAATTTTGATAGAATGAAACCATATACTGAAAATTAAATTTATTTTCAGGTTTCTCCTGCTGTTCGGATCAGCACTCTGTCAATACAAAATTACCCCGATCAATAACACTGTTGGTGTATACTACCACCAAGACACGGGCATCGTGGTGACAAATGACAAATGGACTCTACTAGTGCATAAAAACATTTCATCCCTCAAACTAGCTTTTGACAAAAATCAAAATATCTTAGACAAAATCTTGTACATTCTCAATAATGGTGATCATAAGTCAATTAT
This sequence comes from Rutpela maculata, assembly GCA_936432065.2. Lineage (NCBI taxonomy): Eukaryota > Metazoa > Arthropoda > Insecta > Coleoptera > Cerambycidae > Rutpela > Rutpela maculata. Next base: position 87,805,905 of record OW386293.2, read on the forward strand.
TTTTACGAGTGAAATTAAAACAGACTTTAACCTTTTAACACAAATATCCAACTCTATAAAAATGAAATTTGACGAAATCTTTTCAGATACAAAAAGATATAAACGAGGAATACTTAACGGTATCGGTACAATATTCAAATCCATAACTGGTAACCTAGATGCTGAAGATGGCCAGTATTATATCAATTGTATAAATAAACTAAATAATGACGAACATCAATTGGAAAACTTAATCAAAAATCAAATTTCAGTTACAACTTCTGTTATTAAAAACTTCAACTCGACTATACAAAAAATTACAAATTGACGAAGAAACCTTTAACAAAGATCTCGAAGAAATCGAACACACAATTCAAACAATGACTCAAGCTATTGAGGCTGCTCACATAAAACTAAAATTTTTATACATTTCCGAACAATTAATGGCAAGCTATTTGTATATCGAAGATAACTTAAACGACATCCTAAATTCAATAACATTTGCCAGACTAGGAATCATTCACACGTCAATCATAACCCCTAATCACTTAGTGACAGCACTTCAAGAAGTTTCACAGAGCTTACGAAGGAACAATTTGCCTCTCCCCATTAAATTATCGGCAGTTGCTAAGTATTTGGACATTATGGAATTGCAAGCGTTTCAAATGGATTCTAACTTAGTATTTGTTTTAACAATACCACTTGTTGAACCCCAAAATTATAACACCTATCGCCTATATCCTATCCCGATACTTGATAATAGAACTGGTCTGCATCACATTTTATCTATTTCACAAAAGTATATCGCGAGAGACGATGATTCTTTAATGTACATACCTATACAAAATTTGAAAGAATGCAAACCTCTTTATTTTGGAACCAAATTATGTTCGAACCTGTTTGCCTATCCTATCGACCAAAATGCCATATGTGAAGCCAGAATACTAAAACCGTTGCCGAAACTTACAGAGAACTGTCAAACTTCCTTCATTATTAGTCAGGGATACAACGTCCAAGAACTTGAAGACAACACATGGCTAGTAATTAATTCCGAACCACTTCACGTCACCATCAACTGTCCAAAGAGAGATTCCACGACAGAGTTAATCAACAAAAATTCCATCATCAAACTACAACCAGGATGTTACGCCTATGCAGGCATTACTCGAATACAAGCCAGTGCCAAAGACTTCTCCGAAATTAAGGACAATTCACATCCTATCCAAATTCCTTTTGAATGCTGTAATCACATGCCCGACAAAATCGAAATTCCAAAATTAAAACCACTCAAATTAAACAATCTCGACGTAGAAGATCTAGATATTGCAAAAACCAAATTGGACCAATATTCCAAAGACCTGGATGCCCTCATAAACGAGCCTTTTGTGACCAAACACGTATCTTGGTTCACGTATTTCATAATCACTCTCATCATCCTGTTAGTTGTACTTTACATAACTTGTAAATGCAGAAGAAGAAGATGTAGAGCATTGCGAATGCAACCCTCAACGGACAACCCTCCTTCACCTCCTTCAGAGCGAAGCAGAGTATTCACCAAATTTCCTAGACTTATCCCTCCAAGAAAGCGACCCGGTATTAAACCTCAAGAAGAAGAGGACATCGAGTTAACATAGACTTTCATATGTGGAGTTTTACCCTTGTCTATTAATTTAGACCATTGTATTTTATTCTTATTACATTCATGTAATGTATTACTCACTTATTATTATTATCATTTACCAATTTTAACTTTTATGTATTTTATTATTTTGCTTTGTATTCATTCAACATTGTTTCAATTTATTTTGCATTATATTCATTTAACGTTTCTAACAATTTTCAAAAGTTGCTGCATAACATCAACTTTTTTATTAAGGGGGAAGTTGTTATATAAAATTATACGCTTATTATAAAGACTTAGTCATAACAAACCTCCACAGGTATATCATATTACATGATAACGACTTCTCTTATTAATCGCTTATCTTAGAGATATTATATTTCACCTTCGTTTCTCACATTTTATGCTGACTGTCGAATTGCATTTCCTTTGTTCTATATTTTGCTTACTCAGGTTCTGTATGTTATAAATACGACTAGACATCCTTTGTAAAGCCAGTTATTAAACTCAGTTAGAATGCAACACTTCTAATTTATTATTATATTCCTTCTCCAAGAGCCAACGTTGGCTCCATTTAAGTAAATAAATCTTTTTAAAAAGTCACTCAGGTAAACCGTGATCTAACATCTATACCTATAAATTCTAAATTTGGATCACAAAACTTAGTAAATATGTATTCTTAGTGAATTATGTCCAACTAGAACATACATTTGTATACATGCAAAACACTTTTATTACCAATGTACCTGAAAAAAATAGCCTATGGAGAAATAATTCAAACACATATACATACGATCACTAATATTTTTCGTTATTGCAAGGATTTAGATGATAGAAACTCATGTTTAAACTTGCATGGAAGGTATTCAACGATATTTCTTGAGAATTTCGCAGCAGGTATCTGTAAACGCGACATATTAAATTGCTCTTAAATTTTGGTATAGGTATTAAACCAAAATAGAAGACGAATGGCTTCTTTTAAATACATATTTTCTCTCAGAAAATACGAATATGAATTTTATTTAGCGTCGTTTTATGAAAATATATTTTCGTATTAACTATAAAATATATACATCAATTGAGTCTGAAATATTTAAGCTTTTATTTAAAACATGAGTTATTCTGTCACCAATATAAAAGGTTTACAAGCGATTCATCATTTTATGTTGAATATTAAATAAGGCAATTAAAATAAAATAAAATAAATATCTGGTGGAGAATCAGCTTAAATTATATCTAATAACTTATGACATTATGGCATTAATATTGATATCGTCTACAGATACGACGCGACGTATGCATATTTAAAAAGAAAATATTTTGTGGCTAATTAGTAAACTTACTAATTAGCCATAGAATATTAAGTTACGATAACTATCTTAACGTAATAATTAATTCTTTGAGTATCTAGTATAAGAATACAATGTTTATTTATTGTATATACGGGATGTTTAGTAAGGCGATGTCGACACTGAACAGGGACGTACAGAGGGTCATTTGGCAGTCTAACCTTTGAAATTATGAAATATTTTTTTACTTCCCTAGCGTACCGAAGGGAAGTATTGTATTTTTTCTGTGTTTCTTATTGGGATGCTCTGCCACATATATTTTCTTCTATACAATGTCCATGAAATCTACAAAATAATATAATTATCCAGTATTTTACTGGACCACGCCTGTGACTTTTACGTCAAAGGAGCAGTTAGAGGGTGTTTTTTTTCATTGTAATCGTGAAAAAATCACCCGTCGAGATTTCTCCGGATGTTCATGTTTCAGACTATGTAGATTACGCAAATGAAAGTCATTTAATTTCGTCAGTCAGCCTGTCTGTCTCTCGGTCTGTTGGCTGTCTGTTGGTGCTATATGAATCAGGTGTCAGTTTGGCTCCATCACCCACCAGTTTTTGTAAATCGCTAAAATAACCTAAAAGAAATTAATAATTGCGGTTATTTTCGCGATTTACTAAAAATTGGTGGGTGATGGAGCTAAACGGACACCTGATTCGTATTCAGCATATCAAAGTACTAGGGCTTATCTAGTGGAGTCCCAGAAACAACCCACTTTTCATTTTCATTTGCGTGTTTGTGTAATATATTTGCATACTCGGTTTTCTATAAAAAAGAAAACAATTGTGTGTTTCTGGGACTCCATCGGACAACCTCTATGTATTTCGACGTGCTGAATACGAATCGGGTGTCCGTTTAGCTCCACCATTCACCAATTTTTAATAAATCCAGAAAATAACCTAAATGATGAGGGTTTCTTTAGGTTATTTTCGCGATTTACAGAAGAATGGCGGGTGATGGAGGTAAACGGATAGCAGATTCTTGTTCAGTACGTCGAAATATATGGGGGTCACCAAATGAAGTTCCAGGAATAGACCACTTTTATTTTGTGGAGCTGTGTAATGTTACTTTTTCCCCTATGAGTACTACAATTTTTTAAATCCAAAAAATCAATATTTTATAACAAAATATTTTACGACTGATGTAACTCAAACAATTGAAATGATAGATAGATATTTATTGGTCACTAAAAGTAATACATGATTTTGTACATGTGACAAGTCAAATATGTTATTAAAATACATAAAAACATAACATACAACAAAAATAAACAATCCACAAAAAATGTATAAAACATATAATATACAACACAGATAAATAATCAACAGAAAATATATAAAACGACAGAAACGAAAACTAACTATCTAAATAATCGTTTACAGAATAGTAAACATTGTCAATTAAGAAATCTTTAGTTACCCTCTTGAATTTATTTTCATTTTGAATATTTTTTATATGGTTTGGTAACCTATTATACATAGTAATACATCTGTGGAGTGGAGAGTGTTTAAAAGAAGTGGTTGTGTGACTTGGAATGTACAGAGTATTACCATGTTGAGTATTATGAGAATGATTATTATTAAGTGTTTCAATATGATTTTTATTTTTATAAACGTGCATTATGCACTTCAATATGAATATGGATGGAACTGTCAATATTTTTTATCTTTAAACACTTTTCGACAGGTCTCTAATAGCTGAAGTGAAAAAATTAATCTAATTAATCTTTTTTGAGCAATGAATACCCTAAGCAAGTCATTGCCTCCGCCCCAAGAAACAATATTATATGCTATGTGACTGTAGGCCAAAGCGTAGTAGATGTTTACGACTCCTTCAGTGTTTAAGTAAGATTTCAATTGCATTATAGCATAGATAGTCCAATTAAATAAGTCGGCAAATCAAAATTTTGAGGTAAATACTTGAATTTTTGATATAACTTACTTTGATGTATTAGAACACGATTAATGAAAGAATTTTTTTTCTGAACCCACGGGAAGGGGTGAAAAAAAAAAATAAAGTGTTTTTTCAAAATTACTTAAAATGTGTAAAAGCTAGTAAAAGAGGTTTCAAACAAAAATTGTAAAGCATGAAATTTTATATAAAAATGATCTCTAGACTTTTTTTGGTATTACTAAAATTAACGGAGTTAGGCTGGTTAGAAATTAAGGGATGATATGTACAACTATAAAAAATCATAGCGTGCTAAAAAGTTAATGAATTTGAAATTTTTTTTTTCTATTTACTCAGAAAAATATAAACATTCGTTTCAGAGAAATGGATTTTTTTTTTAAATTGTTAATAGAAACGTTATAAAAATTTTATTTTTTTTATTTTCAATTAAAACCACTTTGAACGATGAAACGAATTTTTTTTTATACCATTCTGTTCATTATTTAATATACTGAATATTTGCTTTTGAAATTTTTTTTACCCTTCATTTTCAAGAAGGTATGAATTTATTTACTTGCTTAGTTTTTTTCCAAATGTAAGACACTGCTCTTGTGACGTCATGATAACTGAAAAGAAATGAAGAATGCATACGACAAAGATAAAATTGTTTCGTAGCTGCTGCGTTGCCTACAAGACGCGAATGCGTCACATCTATAGGGCATCTGCACGTGACGTCACAGCTAACCTCAAAAATATGTGTTTCTTAAGATTTAAGAGTATTACGCAGCTATTATTAAAATTTCTGCCTGGTTCCCGTATTTTCAACTAAAATCTAGCTCAGTGTAATGTTTATGAAGTTCTAAACACCTTGTCCTAATAAAATAGGCCTCTTTTTGTAGGTTGGAAATCTAACCTGTAATTAGCAGTCTATTTCTATTAATCAAGAATGTTGAAAAATTATTTACGTGAATTTTTAAATATTTGCTTGGAGCCAGTACCGGCTCCAAGCTAAAAATGCGTACACAAACATTAAAAATGAGAATAAACTTGAAAAACTTAAAATTTAAGGTTATGTTAGGTACATGATGCAGATGCAGACTAGTTTACAAGTTCAAGGCCGTGTTAATGCTTGATAAAGCTCGTAAAAATATTAGTGAGGGCTCATTGAATTCGGAATGACGTCTAGAAAAAGTGTAAAAGTTTCACACCCGCACATAAACAATTGCAAAAGTTATAAACAAATGAAGATTGAAAATATAACTAGTTTCGTCTTTTGCAAATAACTCAAAAACTATTAATATTTAAGAAAATTGAAAGAACGATTCTTAAAGAGGAATGAATTTCAAATAAAAAAGCCGAACTCCCGAAACTCTATCTCTCAGCGCTCTGCGCGGCGAACACTAAGCCCTTATGATGCTCTGAAATCGGCCGTAATAAGTAAAAATATTTTTTTATGTTATTAAATATTAATTTAAAATTTTTTAAAAATTATGGTATTATTTAGACACTTAACGGAACAATATCCCGTTGAAAAAAAAATGTTTCACCGATTTTTCATAAAATGAGCCTATTGTTAATTAACAAATTTTTTTTAGAGTTTACGTTTATATTTCAAGTCGGATAATTGTTAAACAAAAGCCACTAAAATTATTTCGCTTCATGGAGACCTTATAAAAATTTTTTTGCCATTTTATTATAAAATATTGTGATTAAAAATTTAAAAAATGTCTTAAATTTTTTTTTTAATTGTGTAACGGTTTCTTGTCGGGTAGCTGGTTCGGAGATTAATCAGGGTCCAAATTAGTTAATAAGACAGCCCAATAAAAATATAAACAATTTATTTATTTTTTCCAAACAGGTAATGTGTGGCAGTGTTACATAACATACAGGTACAGGTTATATGTCCGTATCTTTTACGGTTCTTAAGACAACATTTTCTATCATCTGAGAGAGAGAGAGAGAGAGTGTAACGGTTGCGATGCGACGTCTCTGGCTTTGGCGGCGAAACGACGCCGGGGAATGACTAACGACTCGAGGGGGTCCCAGTTCAACACGCTGTAGGATTCCCAGGGTCAGATTGCATTCGTTCCGTCGTGTTTGCGTCGGGAGATGCACAAAACTGCAATATGTCCAGCTCAGCACGCTGTAGACAGATTGGCAGAATTATCCACTCTGAATTATGTTGATTTGCGGCCGGGCTTTTATATCCGAGAATCCTCGCTTACTGGTGACGTAGAACTGCGTATAGTTTAGTGTCGTGTGCAAATCCATGCCTCTAGACGGGAGATGGGCAGGTTTGCGGGCCGTGTGCACATTGGTGTCGTGTGTAAATCCGGAATCTTAGTAATGGAGCAGGAATTTAAAGAATGCTTCATTACACTCCCCTCTTTCTTTACAAAAAAAAATTTCAAAATTCTATCAAAGAGAAAATTTTTGCTAACTTAACATCAAAATACAGCAATGGGAAAACAAGTTACTAAACATCTTCAAACAAAATAAAGAAAGAATGGCCAATTCTTTCGTATACGCCTGGTATATATGTATGTGCATATGTAGAGAAAAACAAATTTTTAAATAACATAAACAGTATGTAAAACATCTTAGAGCCATGGTACAAGTAAAATAGTTAAAATAAATGAGCACAAAAAAATTGCAAGAAACAGGTATACAAATACAAATGTGGTTCTTCCGGACGTTTACTGCAGGGGCGATGGCGGACAGGGGGGACGGTGCCAGGGATCCTAGAAGCGGGGCCATCTTGGTTGTGGCGCCTGAACTGTCGCTTCCGTTGCGGAGCTGGGACCGGGAGGGCTGCGTCGTTGTCCTGGAAAAACACCTGGAGGCAGGCAATTGGCCTACCTGGGGTCGGTGGCTTCGGGGGGCTGGGACTGTCTCCGAACTGGGGATGGCATCAGGGACGGTACCTCTCGGACTGGGGACGGCATCGGGGATGGTGCGTCCCGGACTGGGGACGGCATCAGGGACGGTACGTCTCGGACTAGGGACGGCATCGGGGACGATACGCCTTGGACTGGGGACGGCGTCAGGGATGGTGCGTCTCGGACTGGGGGCGACATCTGGAACGGTACGTCTCGGACTGGGGGCGGCATCGGGGTTGGCATCATGGTCGGCATCTGGATGATACGTCTCGACCTGGGGACGGCATCGGGGACGGTACTTCTCGGACTGGGGACGGCATCGGGGGCGGTACATCTCGGACTTCGGATGGCATCGGGGACGGTACGTCTCGGACTGGGGACGGCATCAGGGTTGGCTGTTGCGTCTCGGACTGGCGGCGGCCTTTTGGCTTCGGGTGTCGGAGGCAGAGGTGACAGCAGGTCTGGCACTTGGACTTCCGACTTCATCACTTATTTTGGATGACTCTGGTTTTACTGGACTTGCTTTCGTTACGGTTGCGGGATACAGGGTTTCCATGGGTTGGAAAATTCGGGATCTATAAAATTATTACTGCTCCATATATGGCGGTACAGGATTCCGTCTATAATGCAGTAATCTGGAGTTTTTTCTGGACATCGGTTCGATTAACGTATTTTCGGGACTCTGGACATAAATTTAAATTATTTTACTGCTCCATATATGACGGTACAGCTATCGTCTATAATGCAGTAATCTGGATTTATTTCTGGACATCGGTTCGTTTAACGTATTTTCGGGACTATCCGGAATCGTGTCTCTTCTGGGGTTACAATTGTAGTAGTCTGGATTGCCACCACAAAATCCTTTTCATTTTCGTTTTCTCTCTTGATTTGGAATGCTTTCATTTTTCTATGAATTAACTTGAAATGTCTTTATATCTCTCTCTCATTCGTGAACGTCTCTTTTTGGGCTATCTGGAATAAACTAAAGTCTCAAAATCTGTTCGGGCGCCAAATTATGTAACGGTTTCTTGTCGGGTAGCTGGTTCGGAGATTAATCAGGGTCCAAATTAGTTAATAAGACAGCCCAATAAAAATATAAACAATTTATTTATTTTTTCCAAACAGGTAATGTGTGGCAGTGTTACATAACATACAGGTACAGGTTATATGTCCGTATCTTTTACGGTTCTTAAGACAACATTTTCTATCATCTGAGAGAGAGAGAGAGAGAGTGTAACGGTTGCGATGCGACGTCTCTGGCTTTGGCGGCGAAACGACGCCGGGAATGACTAACGACTCGAGGGGGTCCCAGTTCAACACGCTGTAGGATTCCCAGGGTCAGATTGCATTCGTTCCGTCGTGTTTGCGTCGGGAGATGCACAAAACTGCAATATGTCCAGCTCAGCACGCTGTAGACAGATTGGCAGAATTATCCACTCTGAATTATGTGCGCCAATATTCTTGGCTAAAGATGTCGGTCTCGGATGACTGGGGCCGGGCAGGACTATTGCCCTTTACCCCAATACATCGCTGTAGACCGGGGACCAGCCTCGTGCAGGGCGGGCGAGCTTACTTTACGTCGGCCCCACTCACAAATGTGAGCGGTGCAGACGATTTCGGCCCACCTCCCTGGGTCCTGGCTCGTTGGACCTTGCTGGCTAAGGCCTCTTCTGGCGTTCTTCTGTCTTCGTCTTCTTTTCTTCGCCAGCTTGTTTGCCCCCCGGGGGGTAGTCATCGGTCTGTTGGGTGTTTTGGGTTTGTGGCGGGAGTGACTGCCGGTACACAAGATACCAAGAGGTATCCTGTCATCCGGATCATCGGTAGGGTAAGGATGAGCTGTGTAGCTCGAGGAAGGGCAGACCTAACTGCTTTGGTAGCATTTTTGGTCTGCCCGGAGCTAGGGGGACTACAGGTACTGGACGGTTGTTTGTCCGGTACCCGCAGGGTCTGAATTATGTTGATTTGCGGCCGGGCTTTTATATCCGAGAATCCTCGCTTACTGGTGACGTAGAACTGCGTATAGTTTAGTGTCGTGTGCAAATCCATGCCTCTAGACGGGAGATGGGCAGGTTTGCGGGCCGTGTGCACATTGGTGTCGTGTGTAAATCCGGAATCTTAGTAATGGAGCAGGAATTTAAAGAATGCTTCATTACAATTGTTTATAATAATGTTTTTCTTTTTCTCATTATTTAAACAAATTATTAAGAAAAAAATGTATTCTTAAAATTTATTATTTGCAATTCTCTACAAGACGAACAACAGAAAAAATTTTGTTGTTAATTTATTTGTTTATTTAATAAATAATTTTTTATTAACAATCGCCGAATGTTGTTAGATAGAAAAAAAAAACCAAAAACAACCATATACATAAACATGTAAAAAGAAAAATAAATTTAACATGTTTATGTATACGGTTGTTTTTGTTATTTTTTTTTCTATCTAAAAGGAATATAAACACTTATGTTCAATTGACCCCAAAATATAAGAAAACCGCTGAGTGCTACCATTTAAAGGTGCGTTTTTGAGATCGAAGTAAAAAAGGTCAACTTTTCACATTTTTGAGTTTTACTGGAAAACTATGCATTTTTCTTATAAACACGTCAATAGAAAAGTTGTAGAGAATTAAATTTCCAATCGAAATGGTACCTTCAGAAGTCAATTTTTTTTTACAAAAATACGCCCAGCAAACAAAACAAAAAAAAAACGAAAAATGCATTTTTTTTTGTCTTAGCCTGTAACTTTCTTTCGAGTACATTTAGGCATAGATATTCTGCATAAAAAAAAGCTGACGTTTTACCCGTTAATAATCATTTTAACTGTAAAACGCCAGCTTTTTTTTATGCAGCAATGTCTATGCCTAAATGTACCCGAAAAAAGTTACAGGCTAAAATTTAAAAAAATTAAAAATTGCATTTTTTTTTTGTTTTGTTTTCTGGGCGTATTTTTGTAAAAAAAAATATTTTGACTTCTGAAGGTGCCATTTCGATTGGAAATTTAATTCTCAACAACTTTTCTATAGGCGTCTGAAAATAAGGAGTACGCCACCTGGTGGCCAATAGTCAAACTAATTATGAGCTTTTCTGTCATTGTCTCTTTAGTGTACGATGATATCAACAATAAGTAAATGATAAACTGAGATGTTAAGTTATTAGAAATATGATAGCGTTTAAAGGGGCTACAATTGGCTGGAGCCAATCTAGTCGGTATCCTTTGTAGATTGCAGGGACAACTCGTGAAAGCTGAGTTGGACTCGACAATGTTCAAAGCATACCCTCTTTGATGTAGACACCTTTAACCAGGCATTGAGAGGGAAAAAGCTGGTGCAAATAACCGTGGCCCAAGTAGCAATAATAATGTCCCAGACAATCACACATTGTAAGTGAAATTTTTGAAATAAGTAAATATATGTAATTCCAGTATATTTAAAAGTAATATATACTATTGCACCATGCACTATTATGTTTTACCCCTGAATATTTCTATTTCATATTTTACAAAATACTGTTTCATTTATTTTACTTAAAGAATTAATAAATATTTTTTCAGTTATATTCAATGTACCACTAATTTCATGGGTATCAAATACCCATGAGACATTTGTTTGTAAACATAGAGCATACACATTTATTAAGTTTTGTGTTGAATATGGGTTTTATCACACAAAATAATATGTCCTGCATTTAAAACATATTCCCCTTCATACACACAATTAGAATTTTTACATTTTTACATTTTTAGTGATTCACAAATGTTCCTAAATGTCACTCAGTTTCCTGAAAAAAAAGTGATTTAAACTACAACTGTATATAAATTTAAAGAAATATTTAAGTTTATTAATATTTAACTAGCTAGACACCGTTTATGTCGAAGAAACTGTACTTTTCAAGGGAAAAACTAGATAACCTAAAAAAATATGAATTTTGCTGAATAATGCCATTAACATATTGCAAATCACTTACAACAAAATCTTGCAAACCTTTAGGTCATATATTAATAAAGTTATTATTTTTAACGCCAAAAACAACAATAAACAGAAAAAAATCAATAAAAGTATTCGCCATATAAACAAACAAAAAGCCTATAATTAGTTCACGAGTTCTCCACTTTGACGCTGGCATCTTAAATTCAGACGCCTATTGACGTGTTTATAGGAAAAATGCATAGTTTTCGAGCAAAACGCAAAACAACAATAGGCTCATTTTATGAAAACTCGGTGAAACAATTTTTTTCCAACGGGATATTGTTCCTTTAAGTATCTAAATAATACCATATTTTTTAAAAAAATTTAAATTAATATTTAATAACATAAAAAATATTTTTACTTATTACGGCCGGTTTCAGAGTATCGTAACGGCTTAGTGTTCGCCGCGCAGAGCTCCATTTTCAACATTAAATTGAAATTATTAATAATAGACATAGAGTTTCGGGAGTTGCGACTTTTTTATTTGAAATTCATTCCTCTTTAAAAATCCTCCTTTATATTTTCTTAAATATTACTAGTTTTCGAGTTATTTGCAAAAAAACGAAACTCGTTATTTTTTCAATCTTCATTTGTTTATAACTTTTGCAATTGTTTATATGCGGGTTTGAAACTTTTGCACATTTTTCTAGGTGTCATTCCGAATCCAATGAGCTCATATTTTCACGAGCTTTATTAAGCATTAACACGGCTTTGAACTTGTGAACTAGTCTATATATCTCAATGCAGCGGTGGTGTATGTTTTGGTGAACAAATACTCCTAAAAATTGTTAACAAATTTGTTTTTAGTAATTCTTATTTTAACTTTTCATAAGATTAATTTAATATAGAATGGATCATACATTTTGTTTTAAGAATGAATTATTTTCTTCTAATTGTTATTATCCATCCATCCAAAAAATGGTTCAATTATTTATTATTTAATTTATCCAATTTTATTTTTTAAACTGTTTATTTTTATTTTGATTAGGAATAGACTAATATCAATGATCTATTTTAATGGAAATGTATCCATCATTTTTTTAGTCATTTTTATTTCATTCAAAATTGAAATTAATGATCCAAAAAAAATTAACTCAAATTCATTTAAAATTTTCATTTATTCACCAAAATATTCACAACCGCTGCATTGAGATATCGGGCATCTGCATCATGTAACCAACATAACCTTAAATTTTAAGTTTTTCAAGTTTATTCTCATTTTTAATGTTTGTATACGCATTTTTAGCTTGGAGCCGGTACTGGCTCTAAGCAAATATTTAAAAATTCGCGTAAATAATTTTTCAATATTGTTGATTTATAGAAATAGACTGCTAATTACAGGTTAGATTTCCAACCTACAAAAAGAGTCCTATTTTATTGGGACAAAGTATTTAGAACTTCATAAACATTACACTGAACTAGATTATAGTTGAAAATACGGGAACCAGGCAGAAATTTTAATAATAGTTGCGTAATACTCTTAAATCTTAAGAAACACATATTTTTGAGGTTAGTTGTGACGTCACTCGCGGATGCCCTTACTGCCGTCATAAGGTGAAAAGTCGCATCTAGATATTTGTCATAAATGAGATTCTAATAATATATGAGCACCCAAGAGTTCTGCAGTTAAAAAAATTATTAAAAAATTATAAAGTACAAAAACATAAGTGGATAAAAAGCAGCTACATGATTTTCTTAATTAATATTTACTAGTTGGGAAAAAAACAAACGCCTTTGTTACTTTCCTCGCCAACCGACAATTTACAGATGGGCTATTCTCCTTATGACTTATGACGGCAGTATAGATGTGACGTATACGCGTCTTGTAGGCAACGCAGCAGCTACGAAACCATTTTATCTTTGTCGTACGCATTCTTTATTTCTTTTCAGTTATCATGACGTCACAAGAGCAGTGTCTTACGTTTGGAAAAAAGTTAAACAGGTAAATAAATTCATACCTGCTCAAAAATGATGGGTAAAAAAAAAATTTCAAAAACAGATATTCAATATATTAAATAATGAACAGAATGGTATAAAAAAAAATTCGTTTCACCTTTCAAAGTGGTTTTAATTGAAAATAAAAAAATTAAAATTTTTATTACTTTTTTATTAACAATTTAAAAAAAAATTCCATTTCTCTGAAACGAATGTTTATATTTTTCTGAGTAAATAGAAAAAAAAATTTTTCAAATTCATTAACTTTTCAGCACGCTATGATTTTTTAAAGTTGTACATATCATCCATTAATTTCTAACCAGCCTAACTCCGTTAATTTTAGTAATACCAAAAAAGGTGGAAGTGGCAGCTCTACAGCTGCAGACTGCCATCAACTCCGCGTTTGAAAATAACTGTCCCTTGCAAATAAGCAAAGGAGAAAATAGCGCCCCATGGTGGAGTAGAGAACTAAGTGGGTTGCGTAAAGAAACGCGTAAGCTGCTCAACAGAGCAACACGCACTAAAGTACCGACTGATTGGGAGATCTACAGATCTGCCCAACGAAGGTATAAAAGCTTGATAAACAAGCAGAAGAGAGAGAGTTGGAGGGCCTTCTGTGGAACCATTGAAGACCTACCAGCAGCAGCTAGACTACATAAAACGCTCTCAAGAAGCCCATCATCACGGCTTGACTATATCAGGCTCCCAGATGGGTCTTACACAAATAATGACCGTGAGACAATTGAGTGTCTTCTCGACGCACATTTCCCAGGGTCAGAGATTTGTGAAACAAAGCCTCCGGCGACGGAATTCAGATCGGAGGCAACTGCCGCGGACTGGAAGAAGGCGTCGGAGGTGATAACACACGAGAAATTGAGATGGGCCATATCGACATTTGACCCATTTAAATCGCCGGGACCTGATGGTATATATCCGGCTCTTATACAAAAGGGCGCGTAGGTACTATTGGGACACCTGTATCATCTACTTAGATCCTGCTTAGCTCTGGGATACATACCAGTGTCCTGGAGAGAAGTAAAAGTGGTCTTTATACCAAAGACAGGTCGTACCATATATGACCAGACTAAGGCATTTAGACCGATAAGCCTGACTTCCTTTCTTTTAAAGATATTGGAAAGGTTAATAGAAAGGTATATAAAGGATGGGGTACTGGTGCCATCACCAATTCATCCCAATCAACATGCATACCAAGCCGGTAAATATGCAGAGACGGCCCTTCATCAGATCGTTGTTAGAGCTGAGAAGGCGCTAGAGCAGAAAGAACTGGCACTGGTAGCATTCTTGGATATCGAAGGAGCATTCAACAACCCAACCTTCGATTCTCTCTGTCAAGCAGTTGCGGACCGCGGCGTGGACGGCACCATAATTAAGTGGATATCGTCCATGCTGAGTACCCGCAACATTGAAATCACGCTTCGCAATGATTCGGTTACGGCTAAGGCGGGCCGAAGTTGTCCTCAGGGTGGGGTACTGTCCCCGTTATTGTGGAACCTCATGCTCGACGGGCTACTGGTCAAATTGAACGAAGCAGGTTACTATGCGCAAGCATATGCAGACGATCTGGCTATCATGATAAGAGGCCGATTTGAAGTGACTATCGCAGGGCTCATGCAAAGGGCTCTTAACATAGTTCAGTTATGGTGTAACAGACACGGGCTCTCGGTCAACCCCGGCAAAACAGAGCTAATGCTGTTCACTAAAAGGAGAAAGACAAGCAATTTTCAGCTTCCTTCTCTCATGGGCACACGTTTGTGTCTTTCCCGTACAGTGAGGTACCTGGGAGTAACCCTAGATTCCAAACTGTCATGGAAGGACCACGTGGAAACTCAAGCGAGGAAAGCCTGCGCATCCCTATGGATGTGCAAACGTATCTTCGGTCTTAAGTGGGGAATAAATCCAAGGACCACCCTCTGGATGTACACTGTTATGGTGAAACCCCTCATAACATATGCGGTTCTTGTGTGGTGGCGCTCCCAGGAGCGCTCCACAATTAGGGCTCGCCTGTGTCAAGTTCAAAGGCTAGCTTGCCTAGGAATAACAGGAGCAATCAGGACCACTCCAACGGCTGCAATGGAGACCATCCTTGGACTAACTCCCTTGCATGTCGAAGTGGAACTGGAAGCTAGGAAAGCAGCAAATAGACTGTTTAAAGGTGGAATGTGGAACGCGACGGGACAAGGGCTGGGGCACACAAAGGCTCTAGCTCTGCCTATAAGGGACCAGGTCGTTGCTCAGTCAGAGGACGACCGGTGTCTCCCCGTCTTTGAGTTCACTATTCCATATACAGTCGTGTTCCCTAGTCGAAACGACTGGGAACGCGATAAAATGAATCTTCTGAGTCCCGGAGGTCTGGAATGGTACACAGACGGATCGAAGACTCAGGAGGGAACCGGTGCTGGTGTACACGGATGCAAGCCAAGGGCTCGTATATCGGCGCCACTTGGCAAGTATCCTAGTGTATTTCAGGCTGAGATATATGCCATTTTACTGTGTGCAAGCGAAAACCTCAAGAGAGGTTTCGTTAATAAGCATATTTATATATGTAGCGACAGTCAGGCAGCCTTGAGGGCTCTTGCATCAAACAAGGTGACCTCTAAGCTTGTGCTGAACTGTCGAAACATTCTGACTGAGCTGTGTGAATGCAACTCAGTTAAACTTATATGGGTGCCCGGACACAGCGGAGTCGAGGGCAACGAAGAAGCAGATCGTTTGGCGGGCGAAGGAGCAAAAACTCCTTTCCCTGGCCCCGAGCCAGCCTTCGGTCTGCCAAGAAGTCTGATACAATCAGAGCTGCAAGACTGGGCTACGGCACAGTTTAACGACTATTGGGCTCAGGCCCCCGGAATGAGGCAGTCGAGGCTCCATATAAAGGGGCCCTCGACTGACTCCACCGTAGAGTGGCTAATTGGGCTCGATAGAGAACGATTGAGACGGATGGTAGGCCTGATAACAGGACACTGTCCTCTGAACAAGCACCTGCATACAATGCAGTTGAAAGATGATCCTATTTGTAGGATGTGTGGAGAGGAGGATGAAACTATCACTCATATCCTGTGCCATTGTGCACCAATAGGAGTGTCAAGGTACAGGTATTTCGGAAGGCAGTTTCTACAGCCGGATGAATTACGGGACCTACCCTGGAAAGGGCTGCTCTCCTTCGTGGAGAGCACTAGTCTTTTCTAGGGGATCCTAAATGTCGCGAATGTACAATGGGCCGATAGGCCTGAGTACTGCGGATCTTCGGATTTGCTCGCGTTTTCTAATAAAATACCAAAAAAAGTCTAGAGATCATTTTTATATAAAATTTCATGGTTTACAATTTTTGTTTGAAACTTTTTTTACTAGCTTTTACACATTTTGAGTAATTTTGAAAAAACACTTTATTTTATTTTTTTTTCACCCCTTCCCGGGGGTTCAGAAAAAAATTTCTTTCATTAATCGTGTTCTAATGCATCAAAGTAAGTTATATCAAAAATTCAAGTATTTACCTCAAAATTTTGATTTGCCGACTTATTTAATTGGACTAAGAATGCTGAATTTAATTTAGAACAAACATGTTCAATGTGCCTATTCCAGTTCAGTTTATCATCTAGCCATAAACCTAGGAATCAAGGGCTGATCTGGACCTTGAGCTTGGGGGGGGGGGGGGTAACCCAAAATTTTTAGGTGAGCGGGGGGGAGAAATCCGGAAAAAAAAATTTTTTTTGAAGAGCGGGGGGGGTGAAATCCAAAAAAAAATTTTCTAGAAAGCGGGAGGGAGAGAAATCCAAAAAAACATTTTTTGTCTCAAAATTTTTTCATCCTAAAAAATTTTGAGACAAAAAATGTTTTTTTGGATTTCTCTCCCTCCCGCTTTCTAGAAAAATTTTTTTTGGATTTCACCCCCCCCGCTCTTCAAAAAAAATTTTTTTTTCCGGATTTCTCCCCCCCGCTCACCAAAAAATTTTGGGTTACCCTCCCCCCCAAGCTCAAGGTCCAGATCAGCCCTTGATTCCTAGGTTTATGGCTAGATGATAAACTGAACTGGAATAGGCACATTGAACATGTTTGTTCTAAATTAAATTCAGCATTCTTAGTCCAATTAAATAAGTCGGCAAATCAAAATTTTGAGGTAAATACTTGAATTTTTGATATAACTTACTTTGATGCATTAGAACACGATTAATGAAAGAAATTTTTTTCTGAACCCCCGGGAAGGGGTGAAAAAAAAATAAAATAAAGTGTTTTTTCAAAATTACTCAAAATGTGTAAAAGCTAGTAAAAAAAGTTTCAAACAAAAATTGTAAACCATGAAATTTTATATAAAAATGATCTCTAGACTTTTTTTGGTATTTTATTAGAAAACGCGAGCAAATCCGAAGATCCGCAGTACTCAGGCCTATCGGCCCATTGTACATTCGCGACATTTAGGATCCCCTAGAAAAGACTAGTGCTCTCCACGAAGGAGAGCAGCCCTTTCCAGGGTAGGTCCCGTAATTCATCCGGCTGTAGAAACTGCCTTCCGAAATACCTGTACCTTGACACTCCTATTGGTGCACAATGGCACAGGATATGAGTGATAGTTTCATCCTCCTCTCCACACATCCTACAAATAGGATCATCTTTCAACTGCATTGTATGCAGGTGCTTGTTCAGAGGACAGTGTCCTGTTATCAGGCCTACCATCCGTCTCAATCGTTCTCTATCGAGCCCAATTAGCCACTCTACGGTGGAGTCAGTCGAGGGCCCCTTTATATGGAGCCTCGACTGCCTCATTCCGGGGGCCTGAGCCCAATAGTCGTTAAACTGTGCCGTAGCCCAATCTTGCAGCTCTGATTGTATCAGACTTCTTGGCAGACCGAAGGCTGGCTCGGGGCCAGGGAAAGGAGTTTTTGCTCCTTCGCCCGCCAAACGATCTGCTTCTTCGTTGCCCTCGACTCCGCTGTGTCCGGGCACCCATATAAGTTTAACTGAGTTGCATTCACACAGCTCAGTCAGAATGTTTCGACAGTTCAGCACAAGCTTAGAGGTCACCTTGTTTGATGCAAGAGCCCTCAAGGCTGCCTGACTGTCGCTACATATATAAATATGCTTATTAACGAAACCTCTCTTGAGGTTTTCGCTTGCACACAGTAAAATGGCATATATCTCAGCCTGAAATACACTAGGATACTTGCCAAGTGGCGCCGATATACGAGCCCTTGGCTTGCATCCGTGTACACCAGCACCGGTTCCCTCCTGAGTCTTCGATCCGTCTGTGTACCATTCCAGACCTCCGGGACTCAGAAGATTCATTTTATCGCGTTCCCAGTCGTTTCGACTAGGGAACACGACTGTATATGGAATAGTGAACTCAAAGACGGGGAGACACCGGTCGTCCTCTGACTGAGCAACGACCTGGTCCCTTATAGGCAGAGCTAGAGCCTTTGTGTGCCCCAGCCCTTGTCCCGTCGCGTTCCACATTCCACCTTTAAACAGTCTATTTGCTGCTTTCCTAGCTTCCAGTTCCACTTCGACATGCAAGGGAGTTAGTCCAAGGATGGTCTCCATTGCAGCCGTTGGAGTGGTCCTGATTGCTCCTGTTATTCCTAGGCAAGCTAGCCTTTGAACTTGACACAGGCGAGCCCTAATTGTGGAGCGCTCCTGGGAGCGCCACCACACAAGAACCGCATATGTTATGAGGGGTTTCACCATAACAGTGTACATCCAGAGGGTGGTCCTTGGATTTATTCCCCACTTAAGACCGAAGATACGTTTGCACATCCATAGGGATGCGCAGGCTTTCCTCGCTTGAGTTTCCACGTGGTCCTTCCATGACAGTTTGGAATCTAGGGTTACTCCCAGGTACCTCACTGTACGGGAAAGACACAAACGTGTGCCCATGAGAGAAGGAAGCTGAAAATTGCTTGTCTTTCTCCTTTTAGTGAACAGCATTAGCTCTGTTTTGCCGGGGTTGACCGAGAGCCCGTGTCTGTTACACCATAACTGAACTATGTTAAGAGCCCTTTGCATGAGCCCTGCGATAGTCACTTCAAATCGGCCTCTTATCATGATAGCCAGATCGTCTGCATATGCTTGCGCATAGTAACCTGCTTCGTTCAATTTGACCAGTAGCCCGTCGAGCATGAGGTTCCACAATAACGGGGACAGTACCCCACCCTGAGGACAACTTCGGCCCGCCTTAGCCGTAACCGAATCATTGCGAAGCGTGATTTCAATGTTGCGGGTACTCAGCATGGACGATATCCACTTAATTATGGTGCCGTCCACGCCGCGGTCCGCAACTGCTTGACAGAGAGAATCGAAGGTTGGGTTGTTGAATGCTCCTTCGATATCCAAGAATGCTACCAGTGCCAGTTCTTTCTGCTCTAGCGCCTTCTCAGCTCTAACAACGATCTGATGAAGGGGCCGTCTCTGCATATTTACCGGCTTGGTATGCATGTTGATTGGGATGAATTGGTGATGGCACCAGTACCCCATCCTTTATATACCTTTCTATTAACCTTTCCAATATCTTTAAAAGAAAGGAAGTCAGGCTTATCGGTCTAAATGCCTTAGTCTGGTCATATATGGTACGACCTGTCTTTGGTATAAAGACCACTTTTACTTCTCTCCAGGACACTGGTATGTATCCCAGAGCTAAGCAGGATCTAAGTAGATGATACAGGTGTCCCAATAGTACCTACGCGCCCTTTTGTATAAGAGCCGGATATATACCATCAGGTCCCGGCGATTTAAATGGGTCAAATGTCGATATGGCCCATCTCAATTTCTCGTGTGTTATCACCTCCGACGCCTTCTTCCAGTCCGCGGCAGTTGCCTCCGATCTGAATTCCGTCGCCGGAGGCTTTGTTTCAAAATTTTTTCATCCTAAAAAATTTAAAATGAAAATTTCTGGGGGGGGTAATTACCCTATTAAAATTTTTTTTCTTCCCAAAATTAACAAAAATCATACCATTTTAAAACAAAAATTGATGATTTACAGAATCTTGTGGGGGGTAATTACCCCATTACCCCCCCCATAAATCCGCGCCTGCTAGGAATTTTGATGTCTGCGAGAGTGTTAGATTATTTTGAGACATAAAGGTTTCTGGTAAAGGGGATCTTAGATGAAAATTCATATATACGGTCTTTTTTTTATTTAAGATTAAATGATTTCGCTGACACCAAGCCTCTAATTCATCACAAGTGACTGCAATATATGTTGACAATTCTTCTGGGTTTTTTGCAGATAAAGTAATTGTGATATCATCTGCAAACATTATAACAATACCATTTGTAATATGTTGGGGTAAATCATTTACATATAACGCAAATAAGAGTGGCCCCAAAACTGATCCTTGGGGGACATCCATTTCAACTTTTCTTGTGTCAGATACCGCTCCATTGCAATTAACCAACATCCTCCTGTCAGACATGTATGATATAATCCAATTTAATAAGTTTCCACTAATGCCAAATGCGTACAGCTTGGTCTCCATAAATCTGATATCAACTGTGTCGAAAGCCCGAGAAAGGTCAAACATGAGTGATATCACTGAACTTTTCGTATCTAATTCTTTATAAACAAAATTTAGTAAATGGTAGGCTGCCGTCTCTACCGACCTCTTTTCTCTGAACCCATGCTGATAGGGTGTAAATAACTTTTGCTTATTTAAATAATTTATAATAACATTAGAAACAAGTTTTTCTGCCAAATTTGATAGAACGATAAAATTACGAAAAAAATCATACAACAACAACAACAACAACAAGCATTGATTAATGTTTCAAGGTACAATAATGCGCCATTCCGGAGTCCGGCCCGGAGCCAGCCAGACAACCACGGCGAACATCGCCGAGGTGGGTGTGAGACTGGGCGGGTAGGGTCCGGTTTGGCGGTGACGAAAATTATTTGCTGAGTTAAAACTCTTGCCTAATGGAAAAAGGCTTAAATTTAACGGTATCGTATAACGTAGTACACAAGGGTACTTAAAAATAGTTAAAATTAAAAACTGTAAAAACTATCGATTTCGCGCATACGCGAACACTTAAAAATTTTGATTGCTGGCACGGGAAAACAAAACTCAACGAAAAAACCCGTTTGAGACAATTCCACCCTGGTAGTCTTCCTGACGCCAGGAAAGTGTCGTGGATAGTTAAAAGTGTGTAATGTTATGTGAAATTTTAGTTTGTTAAGAATTTATTGGTCGAGACTGAATTTAGAGACAAAAAATAGACAAGGAACAAAAAAGGTAAAAACAAATAAAGGGAATAGAGAAGGGTTGGTTGTAGGTTTTGATGAAGATTAAAGGTGGGGAAAGGAGAAGTTGTCGGAGAGGGAAGTGTGGTTAGAGAGGTTGCCGAAAGATAGGCAACGCCTGGTATGGTAAGGGGTGTCGGATATCGAAAAGGATCGCATTATGCTGTCTGATTCGTGTTATGTTGCGGGTTAGCGGTCCAGTTAAACTTGAAAATCATGCAAATATTGCAAAAAATACATAAATATGTTGCATTCTTACAACGCACGCATTAAAATGAGAATGCTGCCAAAATGGTAAGAGATATGAAAAAAAATGTAAAAGTAAAGTGGTAGAGAATTAAATTAAAGAAACTTTTTACCTCTATTTATTTGTCCCGTAAATTGTTTGGGTACTTCCCGATGAGCTAGGAACTTGAAATTTGGCATGGAGGTGAGGCGTACCTTTTCGACCTCCAGAAAAGTCCAAAAATTGCAATATGGCTACAAATATATACATATATAGTACACATAGAAAACAATACCTACATTAAAATGAAAACGCTGCCAAAATGGTAAGAGCTCTTAAAAAAACTAGAGGGACAAAGTTGTAGAAAATTAAATTTGACATAAAAAAGTGAGTGGCGACATATATGTGCATATATCTTTTTATTATTTTGGAAACATGCGTTTAAATTCGATGAATCTGCACGATGCCATCTTTGACACTCTTCCTTTGCACATTCTATAAAATACAGACATATGCTCTCACCGTATTTTTGTCTTTACAAAAGTGGCTGTATGAAATATTTTAGAGTTGTATCTTTGTGTTTTATCTGTTTGGTTCAGCTTTATTGGAGTGTCTTCATTCCAGACTATAAAACGTGAGTACAAATGTATAAAAATATAACATAACCTATTGAACTTCATGTTATGAAAAACTTATTTGATTATGATTAAATATTTAATTAGTTATTAATATCGTGTTCGAAACCATGAAAATTTAATACGATTTTTTACGCTTTCAGAATGCCAAAGGAAGTTAAAAAAATGAGGATTTATACACATTCCCGTATTTTACAATCGCTGAGAAACCTACGAAATAAAATATTAATTTGGCTCAAGAATTGAATGCTGAAATCAGCAAACCTGATGAAACTGAATTTGAGAATGACGACAAATAATGTGCCTACTTAGTTAATAAATTTAAAACCAACTAGCTGTGGATGAAAATAAGTAAGTAAATATTGTACTTTAATTATTTGAAACTTTTATTACACTTTTAAACGAAAGATATGATATAATGATACAATATCAGGACAAACACAGGTGGACAGACTGCAATCTTTTATCTTGAAACTCTATTTACCAGAGCATACTTTATGGATTTTAATTTATAATCCGGTAAATTATTATTATTCACTGAGTGCTATGGGTCATACCCATATCCTTCAATAATTTCTGTTATTTTGATCTTGCCCACTTTTCATCTATTTTTTTAATAACAGTGGTTCAAATAATAATAACTACGTTTATTTTAGCTGCACCCATGAATGAGTATATTATGGAAAACGAAGCAGAGAAACTGTTAAAAGATTATCCGATAAGTGCAAAAGAGAGAAGCGAAGCAAAGAAGAGAATAGAGAAGTAGGAGTGCGCTACATTCTAAAAATGTATGTTCGGCTATTATTAAATTTGCAAAAGTAATATAGGTATTTATTTTACATTTTTCTAAAAAGTTTGCTTTTTAACGCTACAAGTGTTTTGAAATATTGAATGTGTTTAGCTTATTCTTATAATTAAAATATTATTATTATTTAAGTAGCACTTAATTCCAAGCAAAATATTTCTGTTTTTTTATAAAATTGTATTGTCTTTGACGATGGTTAATAAACCGAATCGTAAGAAAATAATATTTTATTTTTTAACTGACCATAAACCCAAGAAATTACGTATAAGTTATAAAGAAAAAATAGGTAAGTGCAAATATTTCAAAAACTAATATTTGACAAAAATTCTAAAAAATGTTACAACACATTTTTTTTTTAAATTTAAGTATAACATTATTGTCTAAATGTTGGTTGTGACATTTTCTTAATTTTTTATGTTTCTTGGTGGAATCCTTTGCCACATGTTTTCTTCTAAAACAATGTCCGTAAAATCTACAAAATATGCAATTATCGAGTATTTTACTCTAAAATAACCTCTACGCTCCTATAACGTAAAAATCACAGGCGTAGAGGTTATTTTCCAGTAAAATACTGGATAATTGTATTATTTTGTTGATTTTACGGACATTCTTTTAGAAGAAAACGTGGCAGAGGATCCCACCAAGAAACAGAAAAATTAAGTTGCCCGTGGATATCTATTTTCAGTCCGTAGGATATCCTGGGACATTTCACTAGGTAGTTTGTACAGTCTATTTGTAATACTTAGAACATTCCGAAATATTCCGGGATGTCCTGGGATGTCCTGATACGTCCTTAGTACAAGCACCGGTATATCCTTCAGGACGTCCGTCGTACTGCTTTTATCTGATACCGAATTGTGACATTGAGATGGCCAGAAGAGTGCCGAAAAGCATAAAAACTGGGATATTAGGATGTCCATAGGCAAGCCCAAATACTAAATGGGATTTGCTATAGTTAGGGTGACCATATTTTTTTCTAGAAAAAAAAGTACCTACAATGATAGAAGGGGTCCCTTATTTAAAGGTGAGGGTACGGTTGCTAAAAATGCGCCGCAGGCGAAAATTTTGAATTTTTCAAGGTCAAACGGCCTTAAATTAAAAGTTAGATATTTGATTAAAAATTATATTGTCTTCAAAATGTAGGTCTCGTGTGCGCAAGATTTAAAAATATAAAATGCCAAATATATTTATGTCAGGTAAAAAATATCGTACTCTACTTAGTCACAATATCTACTCTAAACTAGTATTGACATTCGGCGGTAAATCCTAAGCTAAGAACTACGTTGCAGCCGACCTAAGCGCTTTTGATCTGCAGTAAAATGAAAGAGCGAGATAACGAGATAAGTGACACATTCGACAGTCGATGCTAGACTCACGTAGCGTGACCGTGGCATCGCAGTCGGTTGATATACGTGAGCCAGAAACACTTGATTTCGTTTCGTTCGGTACGTTTTATTTTATATGTACTTATTATAAAAATAAAAAATAAATGAAAATATTTATTTAGAATTTTTGTGTACCTCAAGAAAAAAGAAGTACATTTATGTGTACTTAATGAACTTTTTAAGGACAGTAGGACATTACTCGAAAAAAGGGTACTGTCCTACTAAAATAAGTACATATGGTCACCCTAGCTATAGTACGTCCCTCGGGCAGCCTCGTGTTGTGTGGGAAGGATGACAAAAAATGCCGTTAACAACTATGCGTTATTACTCTATTATATGATATATTTAAGACAATTAAATTCATATGCCATATACTTAAGATACGTTAGATTAGTTCTACATATAATTTACTCAATTAAATTAATGTGTCTCAAACAAATAAAATTAAAGGCACTGATCATTGGCCATATTTTTCGTCCTTAAATGTATAGTACATAAGGCTCAAAATCTTTAGCAAGCCTGAAACAGCAGATTTCTAACACACTTGTATTGTTGGTTGCCTAGGATCTGAAGTCACACTAAACGGATCCATTGTCTATGAATTGTTTGGGTATTTCCCGACGAGCTAGGAACTTTAAATTTGATATGAAGATAGGAAATACCTTCACGAGTCCCAAAAAATACAAAAACTTGAAAATTTCAAAATGGCGGCTCCAATATGGCATACAAAATTTGAATCAACTTATAATTTACAACGATTTCCGTAGCGGACCACGGGCATCTTGCTAGTCCGATTTAAAGAACCAAAAATAATAACAACAAATATAGACATCGAAAGAAAAGACTCGCTGGCATTGAAAAAATTTAATTTTTTTTTTGTAAAAGTTTTTTCAAGTTTCCTGAAAACAATAAGTGAATTGTTATTATTATAAAAAATCCGACAAAACTTCTGAAAGTACACCATTCAAGTTTTAATGTCCGCTCAACAAATTGTTGATATCTTATTTATTAACCACGTTAGCGCCATTTGAAGTTTAATGTACGAGAGGTGGAAGATTTTTTTTTAATTAAAGTCTTTCAAATGACTGCATTTTACAAAATAAATTTTTGTAATTTTTTTCCGCTTCGTGTATATTAATAATAATTTGGTATTTCGAAAGGAAGATTATGTAGTCGATTAATATAAATATATAAAAATGGCAGCTGTTTTACTAAATTAAGTGATACATTTCATATCTCGTAAATTTATCTATAACTAGTTAATAATTTAAAAAGCTTTTTCGAAAACAAATATATACATATATGACAATATCGACTTTAAAACGTTTTTTTAATTTTTGTCATTTGGTCTTATCAGTCAAAAGTTACATCACTTTTTATGTAGCGCGCACACGCTCGCACTGTGGAAGTACGATCAAGTACCGTGCCGCTGGGTTCCGTTCCGAGCGTTAAAGCAAAAAAATGGTACATAGATAATTTTTTTTTTATTTTCTCTTTCTTTTTGTCTTTTATCATTTTCCGAAAAATAATAAATTAACAAAATTATTTACAAAAATCCATATTTGTGCACTTAATCTGTTAAACAAAAAAAATTGCACAAGGCAAACTTTTCGGATTATCATTTCTAACATTTCTCAAAAATTCAGCGAGTTCAGAGAATTTCCGAAACAAAAATTCTAAATGCATTGGACTAAACAGGTATAATCTAAATCAGTGACCTCAAATTAATAAGAAATCATCTGTTGCCCAAAAGTATCCAGAGGGCATAGCAGGATAAGCATGTAGAATCTGCTCCCAAACAAAATTTTGTTTGTTATCAACTATTTGAAGGGGCTTACCCTAAATATGATTTTTCCAAAATTTCAAGCCTGCAGCCGCCATATTGGAGGAGTGGTGGGGGGTTTTTTGATTTTCTATTTTTAAAATTTCCTCGGATACCGTTGTACGAAAAAATCCGAAATAATTCACAGTTGTTGCTATTTACCCAATTTTTTTTATAATTTTTAAATCCAAATTTCATATGCAAAAAAATTTTGCAAATTTTTAACACAATTTTTTGGCACTTTAAGAAAGAGGGCCACTCTGAATTTTTCATCGTAAATTACTCATTTATCAAGGCCTATTTCCAAATTTTTTCATGTTTTTAAAAGATGTGGAAGATAGTTAAAAAAACGAAAAACTGCATTACAGACAATTCTCTCATACGCGCCTCACTATCATTTGGACGCATGTCTTGTTAACAAATATATACAGTTTTTCCATCACTTATAAGTGCATTTTTAACAATCTGCCGCCGTTATAGATCATTTTAACAGTTTTTAGGTGCTATTTTTAATTTGCATTTAAAAATTATGAAAAAAATTGGGTAAATAGTCCAATATGTAAGTAATAACTGTGAATTATTTCGGATTTTTTCGTACAACGGTATCCGAGAAAATTTAAAGAAACGAACATCAAAAAACCCCCCACCACTCCTCCAATATGGCGGCTGCAGGCTTGAAATTTTGGGAAAATCATATTTAGGGTAAGCCCCTTCAAATAGTTGATAACAAACAAAATTTTGTTTGGGGGCAGATTTTACATGCTTATCCTGCTATGCCCTTTGCAGTTAAACTTTTTTATAATTTTTTTTTGTGCCATTTTGTGATTTTACACAACTATATACATATAATTTAATACATATCCAATATCACTGTATTTTGGGCAATGGGCACATAAACGTATTCTATTTTGTCTAAACCAAGATTTATGTACTAGAAGTATTATGAGGAGCAGTCGGTTCCCTGTATTGCGAAGAAAAACATCCTTGTTTAGAAAATTGAAATGTTACAGTTTTTAGTTGAATTTCATTGAGCTTTGAAGTATGTTTAGTAAGTCTGTCTGCATTGTAATAAATGTATGTTTGTGTCACTACGTCTAATGAAAAAGATCCTGCGAATATTATTCTATATTCGACAATTATAATTGCGTAAACTATACATCTCGTAATTCAAGAAAAGTTATTTTCGCTGCAAAAATTATAATAAATTCATTGAGCCATGTTGTTCCTTCAGTTTTTCTGTGATGATTTTTTTCTGAATATATACACTCGTAAGCTATGACAAAACACAATTTCTAGTTCTATTTGTATGATGTACGCTCTGCAACTCCCATGGGAGCTTAGTCCGGAGGCTGCAGTATGTTATCCCATTAGTTTTGGGTAAAACGCCTCGCTCTGGAAATAAAGTTTTCAGTGTTTTAAAATCTAATCAAAACTTTAATATTCCCGGTAAATTAGTAAATAAAATCACAATATCCGGTTTAATTTAAGACTATTCGTGTTAGAAGTGGCCAACGTGTATAGTAGCTAATTATAATGTAGACTTTTTGTACTCAATGGTGGAATTTCATGCTCAGGGGCAATTAACATTCAGTTTGTTATTGAATTTGTATTTCATGCATCTATATATTACTCCAGTAGTTCTCTACACAGAGGACAAGAAAACAATTTTGTTACTGCCTTTCAATTTCCAAAACTTAGACTAGGTGTGATGGGGAAGATGCACGAAATTTTAAAATGCTTGAAAAGGTGATTTGTTCATAATTTCCATTTAGTTCAGTCAATAGAGGAGGTGCAGAGTGCGTGAGCAGGGACCTAACCGATTCCTTTAGAAAATTGTTCAGGGTTCTTAGAGAGTGAACATTCTGAAAGTCCTGACGTCTAGGAGGTAAACCGGAGGGGGAGGAGGCACAATGAAAGTCCCACTTTTGGTTTTTTCGCTTATATTTCAAAAACAGGGAAAAATTTTATATACCAAATGAAAGCCCATGAAATTGTTTACAACCTTCATTTTATATATTTTTTTCGAATTCGCAACCGTTTTCGGAAAAGTGAAAATGTTCGAAAAACGGTTTTTGACCTGAACAATAGAAAATTGTATTTTAAAGATGATAAAAAAAGTCACATATAAGGTAAGTAATTTTATTCGATTTTAATAATTCTCATTGTTCTCACTCTCAATAACTTCTCAATGTTAACCCTTTCAGGACGGCAGCGGACTGCGCTTGCGGATTTGTCCGTTTGCAGCCGCGAACCGTGCTTTATAATTATTTAAAAAATATATTTTTATGAATTTATGGGAAATGCCAATAAAAAATTTATAAAATAGCTCAAAAAAAAAAAAAACTAACACTGGGAGGAGTAAGAAATGGGTTGAACTAATTATGTGTAATAGGCGGATACGTATGTTTCCGGTAATTAAGTGCACCTCTTGTCGTGCGTAGATATCCGGTTCCCGACGCGAAAGGGTTAAACTCTCAAGAATGGAAGTTATCAAAAGGACAGCGAGGTCCACATCCTCACCAACGACATCCACAGAACTGTGAGTGAATTGTTCCACACCGGTCTTCACGATAAGGACGTCAGTATCATCTTTGGCCTGGTGAGTCTGTATCCCATTCTCCTGAAGCTTTATCTGTAGTAAGGAGATGAACTGACTTTTGTAGGTAGGATTGGACAAAAAATCTTCTTGTTTCACAGGTATCGATGTTTTCCATGTCAAATTGATGTCAGCCGACCTCCTCAGCCTGTATCGTCGCCTCTGTTCTTGTGACTTCGTACTGTTGGCTGAGAGAATACCCCAGCGCGATTCATTCCAGGATAGTGGTGGTTGACGTAGGTGATATCCATCACAAATGGTGGTAACGGAGGCATCTTTTTGCCAAATTACTCTGTGCAGTAGGAATCCTCCATCTACTACTCTGTTCACCTGAGACAGTTGAACAGCCTTATCGGTAGGTTCGAACATGGTGTATAGGACAGATTTGGTTGTCTTCCTCATCCCACTTTCATTAAACAGTGTCAAGGGAAATGGGGCCAACTCGTACTCCAAGAAATTCATCAAATCCTCCTCTGATCATTTACTTATACACAGCCGCTGAAATAGCAATGTTGGCTCAACTGCAAAGTTTTCATCGTGAATTTTTATCGATGAGCTGACAGAAATGAAGGAATGGTTGATAAGAAGTGTGACGTAAAAATCTGTTTCCCGAAAATTTTCACTTTTCCGGAGCGTGAAGCTCGAAAACGGTTCGAAAGAAGTATATAAAATGGAAGTTGTAGAGAATTTCATGAGCTTTCATTTGGTATCAGAAAATTTTTCCCTGCGACGCACCGTTTTATATAAGCGAAAAAAACAAAAGTGGGACTTTCTTTGTGCTTGCCCCCTCCGGCTCACATCCTAGATGTCAGGATTTTCAGTTTGTTCACTCGCTAAGCACCCTGAACAACTTTCTAAAGGAATCGCTTAGGTCCCTGCTCACACACTCTACACCACCCTTTGGGCCATTCGTTGACTGGACTAATTACGCAGAAAACGATTATAACAAAAGGAATTCAAAATTAAATTTATTTTTCGTAAAATAAATATTTAGATTATGCCGTAATTTGTAAACAGAACCACGTGACTGCAAACGGTTTTTTGGGGTCAATGGCGACAGCCGTTAAAGTCGGCATTGTGATAGAGTGAAAGAATATTATTTATTAATCGAACAAAGACGCGAATTCTCTGGGTCGTAAGTCTGTTATTTTTTATGCCAGAGAAAAAAAATGTGTCGGAAATCTGAACCAATTATCTTAATATTGGTGTCTAAAAATTTTCCGAAAAAAACTGATAATAATTGAGATATTCGAGAACATGGATGAAGGACCCTGCTCTTTTCTTATTAGGCGTGCGTGCAGATCACCCCCATTTTCATCAACTAACCGGTTAGGTTGAGGTAAGTATTCTTCAAGTTGACATCGAAGAATACTTACAGTAAAAAATTAGCCAAAGTTAGTTGATCGAAACATATAAATAATTGCAAAAAACTATAATATTTTTATATCACGGTTTTGTCAAATTCTATCTTCAACTCGTGATATCTCGGCAAATAATGAATATTTTTTAATGAAATTTCAGCACGACATTGTTCAAGTTATTCTTTAAGATATTGAATTGTTCCGAACCCTTATTTATTTCACAGATGAATTGGCAAACATCAGTCAAAAAGGTATAAATTCTCTTCTCGAGGCGGCAACTGATCGTAATGATGAATTGGCGCTAAAACTATTCAACGCTAAAAAGAATAACACATGGGACAAAGTAAAATTTCATAAAAACTGCAGAATTTCATATATAAACAAAAAGAGACGCGAATGGTTGAAACGGCCAAGTTATGAGTCTCATGCATCAGATCAAGCTAGTGAAAAAATTGCAAAGAGTGATGAATCAGACTTAAACTGGCAAAAGCAATGTTTTATTTGTTGCAAAGGTGATCAAAAAAAGAAAGATGTAAGCCTTGAAAAAGTTCTTAGTGTCCCAATGAACGAAATACCTTCTGCTCTATTTAAGGAGGATGGTAATAGGCGAACATCGTCAAAATCTGATTTGTTACATGCGATCGAAAAAAATATTGTAACATCTGTAATTACAGAACCTTGCTGGACAGAACCACATGGTATAATAATAGATATGATGGCAGATTTGCAGTGTTTAAATACGAAATATATGAAATGTCTCGGAGATGTTGGACAATATTTTTTGAAGTATTTTCGAAAACTATTTGAAACTTTTTCTGAGATTCACGTCATTTTCGATCTCTATGACGTTAGTATGAATCCTAAATCGCAAGAGAGGTCAAAAAGGTATAAACTAAATTCTAATACTTAAGTACTATATTAATGCTAGTCGACCTATACCAGATTGGGATAAAGTTATGTCAACAGATGCAAATAAAAATGCTTTAAACATATTTTTATGCAACTACATCGAAAAAAATATTGAAATCCCTCAGACTTCTGATAAAATTATTAATAAAAAACTATATTTGACTGGTGGATACAAAAATCATCTTCTAACTAAAGAAATCACTAATTCACTTAAACGTGAGATTACAGATTTATTTTCGAATCATGCTGAATGAATGAATGAATGAATTTTGTTCGTGCCACGCTACTGGCATAAAATGCTGTCTCATTTGTAACTGTACATCAAATTGCTCGTTGCAGCCCATAGATGTTGATTCAGATTAAAAATATTAAAAGCAACCCAATGTATTATGTATTTTTTAATTTATCAACAATTAATTTAGTATTACTTATTTTCACTTTACAGTAACCTGTAAAAAGGGAATATGTAACAAAACATTGCATTGATATGATAGTAAACGCCTAAACTACGGCAACCACCACAATGAAACATGCCGCGCGTAAACATGTCTGCTGCGCGCGGAGACGCTACTTCAAAGTGCGATAACTTTTTATATATACAATATGAATGCGTGAAACTGTACAGAAAACTTCTTTAAATATTGTACTTTGACATAGGTTAGGTTAGGTTAGGTTGATATGTGAGTGGGCTAGTAACAGACCCTCCACCGCGACCATCTGGTCTACTGTGGCTCACTCCTAATTATATTTCACCCAATAGGTTCAGCTTTTTGATAAAGTCGACTACCTTATTGGGTGAGAGGTTGTCCAGATCCTCTGGCAGCAGTTGCCCTTTGCCAAAAAGTGAGAATCTGGTTCTTTCTGCAGCAGGACAGGTACATAAAATGTGCGCTGCCGTTTCATCCTCCTCCAGACACAGTCGGCATTCAGCGTTGTCCGCTATTCCGAGTCTGTGTAGGTGGTGGTTAAGTCTGCAGTGCCAACTAGAGTTCTTAGGTGTAACCTATTTAACTCTAATAGTTTTTTAGTTCTTGATTTCAAAGGGTATGTGATGAACTCCTTTGAATGAACTAATCCTGGTAGTTCTTGCCAGTACTGGAGGATTTTCCCCTCAGTCCAGGCCAAGATGGTGGTTTTCGCAGTGCTTGCCGATATGCCAAGCACTGGCTCCGGTCCGATAAATTTTGATACCGCACCTTCCCTGGCTAAGGAGTCGGCTACTTCGTTGCCCTCCAAGCCAGAATGGCCCGGTATCCAGACCAGAGTTAATTTGTTGTATCTGCCCAATCGGGCTAGAGCCTTTTGGCAATTCCAGACCAATTTAGAATTGTAGCGATGTGAGCCAAGAGCTTTAAGAACTGCTTGGCTGTCTGAAAATATTTTTATTGATCTGTGTCTAGGATGCCTCTGCTCAAGCCTCCTTGTACACAGTTCAATGGCATGAACTTCTGCCTGAAAGACAGTCGCATAGTTACCCAGGCTCGAAGTGATTCTTACCTTTGGGTTGCGACTGTATGCTCCAGCTCCAACTCCCTCAGGGGTTTTGGAGCCGTCTGTAAACCAACAGATGTCTGCTCTTTGTAGGTCAGTTTTATTCCGATCCCATTCGTCTCTTCCAGGAAAAAGGACGGTAAAAGGCAGTTCATAGTTGGTCGCGGTAGGCATCACATCTGAAAGCATTCCCAGGATGCCATGACACTCCATGTCATCTGACAGCCTGTTGCGTTCCATGATGCTAGCCTGCGGCATATTATTTGCCGCTTGTTGAAGTCTGTATGTTGCCCACCTGGCCTCTCTCTCCAAGTAGATGTGGAGAGGAGGTAGATCCAGGAGGATTTCCAGAGCTGCTGACGGTGTGGTACTTATCGCACCAGTTACTGCCAGACATGCTTGTCTCTGTAGACCAGAGAGTTTGGCTTTGGTCGTTTGTTGTAGCCCTTTCGACCACCAAACTATGGAGGCATACGCTACCATTGGTCTTATGACCGTAACGTATAGCCAGTATATTTGTTGGGGACCTATACCCCAGGTTTTTCCACAAATTCTGCGACATGTCCACAAGGAGAGTCGCGCCTTGTGGATTACCTTTTCCAGATGGGAGTTCCAGTTGAGTGATTTATCTAGTGTAACCCCTAGATATTTCACTTCCCCGCAAATGGAATAGTTTCACCTGCTAAGGAGGGCGGCACTAAATTGTTCAGCCTCCTTTTTCTGGTGAAGGGTACTATTACAGTTTTGTGGGGGTTCACAGTCATCTGCTCCCTCTCACACCAAATATGGACTGTATTTAGCACCTCTTGACCATAATGACTAGATCGTCCGCATATGCTTGAATCTCGGCTTCCCACAGAGAGAGAATGGCCAGCAGATCATCCACAAGCAGTGACCATAAAGGGGGGAAAGTACCCCGCCTTGTGGACACCCTCTTGCGGCCCTGAATCTGACCGTTTCTCCCTGTAGAGAAGTCGTTATGATTCTGTTTTCAAGCATAGCTTGAATCCAGCCAGTTATAGTTAGCTCAACCCCTCTAGCAGCCGCAGCTGTATATAGGGAGTTGGGCAATGCATTGTTGAATGCTCCTTCGATATCAAGGAATGCTGCCACCGCAATCTCTTTTTCTTCAAGAGATTGTGTGATTTTCCCGACCAGGTTATTTAGTGCTAGTTCTGTTGATTTGCCGGGTTGATAGGCATACTGGTGAATATTCAGAGGATAGGTGCTCAGGATGTTTCCCCTGATATGTCCATCCAGAACCTTTTCTAGGCCTTTCAACAGAAATGATTGTCAGGCTGATGGGTCTTAGCGATTTGGGGTCTGGTTCTGTCCGACCCACTTTTGGTATATATACCACTTTTACCGCCGCCCAACTGGATGGGATATAGTTCCATACCAGACCAGCTCTGTGTAGTCTGATGAGGAAAGGTAGCAGTATTTCCAGTCCGTTTTGTAGCAGCGCTGGAAAAATGCCATCCTCACCAGGCGATTTGAATGGCTGAAAAGATTTGATCGCCCATTCAATCGCTGGTGCTGTGATAACCTTTTTGGCCACCAGCCAGTCGTCTTTGTGAGGTCGTTTGGTTCGGCCTCCCGATGGTGGTGGTTGTTGGTTATCCAGGATCGAACTCCCTGGGAAGTGGTTCAGTGTAAGGAGTTCAAGGGTTTCCTTTCCAGATTCAGCAAATTAGCCATCTGGACGTTTTACCATACCAAATTCTCTTGCCGGCTCTCTGGAAATGATCTTGTGGATTCTAGTGCTGCTAGGTAAGTCAGTAATACTCTCGCAGAACTTCCTCCAAGATTCCCTTTTTGCCCTTCTGATTTCTTTATTATAGTCCGTTAGCGCAGATCTATATTGTTCCCAGTTGCCCGAATCTTTAGCTCGATTACAGAGGCGTCGAACTTCTTTTCTCATTTTATCTAATTTTTTGTTCCACCAAGATGCCCCTCTGTTGTCTTTTTTTCGTTTTTAGTGGAGAATTTTCATGATATGCTGAAATAATTGCGCTCCGGGTCTGTTCCGCCGCAATTTCTATTTCATCACGATTCCTGATTGTGGTGAGAGTGGATTGCAGGTGTGCCTGGAGGGATTGTTTATACCCACTCCAGTTAGTACACCTAGGATCCCTGTACGTCACCACAGGTCTTGGTCCAGTTTCTATGTTAAATAGAATGTGTCTGTGGTCTGAACACGAGGGTTCAGAGGATACTTTTCAATCAGTAATCTTGTTGCTCACAAAGCTTGAGCTGATTGTTAAATCCAGTACCTCTCTTCTATTTCTAGTGACAAAGGTTGGTTCCGTTCCAATGTTATTCACAATTAGCCCTTCACCTAGTATGTATTCAAAAAGTGACTCACCTCTTTGGTTAATGTCTGTGCTGCCCCATGTCGTATGGTGGGAATTTGCATCACATCCAATAACAAGGTGAATGTTGTTCCTCTTGCTGTAGGCGATTAACGACCTAACCGCAGGTGGAGGAGGTTGATCAGCACCCCTCCCGGGAAGTATGCAGAACAGGCTATTATGTCAATTCTGCTTTCCCCCACCGGTAGCGATAAGCGGATGGCTACAACATCCTGGGTGCAGTAACCTGAGAGTACAAAGTAATTGATGTTAATTCTGATCAAGATACAGGCTCTGGGTCTTTCTCCAGAGCCGACTGATACTATCTTGCCAGAAGTGTTTCCTAGTCCGTTTACTCGGCCTGTATTGGTTGTCCAAGGTTCCTGGATAAGGGCAATGTCAATCTGCCCTTCCTTGAATCTTCTGCCAAGGACGTATGTGGCGGCCTTGGCATGTTGTAGATTCGCCTGTAGGCACCTGACGTGCGTAGACTTCAGGTTGATTCCTTCGGCGACTACCTTAAAGGAGGGTTTGACAGTTTCACTTTCGCAGGGATTTTTTACCCGCTGGTCATGTGAACTGCCGTTGGACTGTAGACGTTTTCCCGTTTCAGCTCGCTCAGAGAAAGTTTGTTGAACCCTCTCCGGCGGCTGGTTGGTGTCACGTCGTTCCAACACTGACTGCAAGGCGGTTTCATATGGTATTCCGCTCTTGAGTGAACGGCTAAGGAGCTTTGTTGCAGCCTCCCTTAGCTGTTCTCTTTCAGAGGAGAGGTTGTTCAAAGCTTTGGATTCCTCTTCCCCTGAATTGTCTTTTCCTTCGGACTCAGGAACCGGCTTTAACAGCTCCCTTTCCTGATCCGACGGGATCGGACGTGCTTGTGGAGTGGGATTTATCCCAGTCTCCAAGGGTTCTTCAATTTGAAGATCGTTGCGTTTTTTAGAAGAGAGATTGCCCAAAGTTTTGGGCTCCTCCTTCTCTGATTTGTCCTCTCCTTCGGACTCAGGAATCGGCTTTAACAGCTCCCTTTCCTGATCCGGTGGGATCGGGCGTGTTTGCGGAGTGGGATTTATCCCAATCTCCATAGGTTCTTCGATTTGAAGCTCGAGGGTTGTACACCTCTCGTTTGGTTTATTTTTGTTAGTCGTTTTCACCATATGGTTCCCACGAGTAGCAAAGGAATGTTGGTCCGCCACAGTAGAGCCCTGCATTGCTGTGGTAAGGCAAAATACTCCGGAAGATTGCCCAGTTTTCCGGAGGCCCCGTTAATAACACCTTTCGCCCCGGTGCCATTCAGCCTTCGGCACGGGTTGCGTACACCTTGGCTTGGAGGATTTTATCGACTTACCTTGTCTAGATCCGCCGTGTTTAGCCGAACGCAGGGTCACCTCGGGCAGGATGCGACATTGAGCCGCGCACGGACGATCTTGAGAGAAGCTTTCTAAAAGATGGCCATTTCCCCTCAGCTTTTCTCCTAGAGTCAGTGGCCAAGTAGCTGACTCCTTGACCCCTACTTTGACATAAGTTTGTCAAAAATTATCGTATTAAAAGTTCGTCACACAACTTTTGTGTTTGAAAAAAAAATTAGGCTTGACAATAGAAATCATTTTTTGAGCTGTATCTCAGAAACTAGACATAGGATCGAGTTGGGCCCATGAGAGCTTTTCACCAGAAAGTCGAAATCTACAATATATTAAAAATTCAGCAAATTTCACCGGGGGGCACTTCCTATAAGAAATGAGCGGGGTCCTTTCAGGTTTTCCTAGAAAATGCATGTAAACCTTAAAAAAAAACATTTTTTTCAGATACGTTCGTTTCGAAGGGCCGGGATTAATGAAGCGTCTAGGTAATACATGGCATTAAGTGGATATCGTATTTGAGATCGATTTCAGTTAATTACCGATTAATTACGGTGACAAAATGGCGAAATTTTACAGTAAATAAAACAGTCCCTACTTCCGTCCTTTCTAGTTCCCTAAATTTTGGCGTAGAACAAAACATAATAAAAGGAGTTTTAGCAAATTTAATTCTATTTAAATTCGTTAGAGTAGTTTCTTGGCCTAGTAGTCAGGATTAAGGAGTTACCTAGGTTTTAAGCAAAAAATGTCCTATGTCTTGCCGCATATCGCCGACATTTCAGTAAATATCTCCAAAACAAAAAAAAATTAAAATTCTGATGGAATAATTAAAAAAAATAGTAATAACTAAAAATGCACCAGTCATGATAGAATGAAAATTTCTCAAGCACCCACACTAAAACTGAATATAAATTAGGATCAATGAGATTTTAAAGGACTATCTTCCTGATGAAGACAATATCAATCTCCTATTACTGCTCTAATGATTGATAAGTGATATACAAGTGGTACATAGAAAACTTACAATGGCGACATTTATCCCCATGGCAATCCGTAAAATACGGAACATTGTTTTAGGACCAAGACAGACATAAGACTAAATTTTCACTTGAATTTAATTCCCTATATGATTTGATAATAATATTGAATGCCGTGAATTATTTTCTCTGCTAAAAGGCGAAATTTCTTGCACTATCAACACATTTTTTATTAAGTACAAAATTTTAAAAAAAAAACAGCTTTTGACCAATAAAACTACTTTGGTTAATATTCAGGTGAAATGTAAACTACATGCCCTCATTAAAAACCTCATTAAATAGAAGTTTAGTCAAACACAAAATATTACTATTTTTCCTTATCCACAGTGTATACGTAGTCAGTCTTCGCTAGTTCTAAATTCCAGTCGATCGGTTAGAGTAAATTTTGCTTTAATGCGAACTTTGCTCAATTTAACAAGTAAACACATGATTGGAGGTGTCAAGCGCATTGGATATCTCCACAAACAAACCGCAAGCAATTCCTGGATCATGCAGTTGTAAATTCTCTAAAATGAAGACTTATTTGTGGTGTTAGAATTTGTACAATTTAGTTGAGTGAGAGACTTTATTTAAGAGGAAAAATATTACGAACATCTTCTATATAAGGCATCCAAGAAAAGTTAAGTTTAATAAACACAATAAAAGGAATAACAAAAAAATTATTGAAGACTTGTTAAACAAAGATTTTAACGAACAGCATAATATCAGTTATGCTTGTACCCGATCAACGAAAATATTAATTTTAAGATATTCTGCCACACATATCGAAAAAATAACGTCTTAATTATTTTCTTTAGATCTAATTATTATCTTATTATAAAGTCTGGCTCATATAAAGGAATATTACTTCCATATCTAATGGAAATATAGTAGTGCAAAAAAAAATTTCTTTTAATTTTTATTGTTCAAATAGGCTTAGAATGTCATGAAACGTCGAGATTCTAAGTTTAAGCAAAAAAATGTTCTGTCTGTCTTTTTTTGGGCGCAAGTTTACTTTGGAACCGTTTAAGATATTGAACTTGAAATTTGGCACACGTACGTATTTTAACGAGATCTGGAACTAGATTACATTTTGATCTTATTTCGTTGAAGGGTTGGGGGATAAATTGGGGTAAATGAGGGTAAATAGGTAAATCAAGCAATAAGAGTCCGTAAAATTGGTATTTAGTATATATAAAGAAGTTAAGGCTTCTAAAGATATTTTGGTATTAGCCACTCCCATTACTACCCCCACTCCATCGTTCTAACACCACCAACGAGTCAAATGGATGCGCAGTAGGTTTCTCCGAGTATTATTTATTTATTTATTTATTTAGATACATCATCCAATAGAGCAATTAGAGAGCAATTCAGAGAGCAATTACTGGATGAGAAGTGCATACAATTATTAAATCATTGACAATAATAAGTGTAACAAAGAAAACAATACATAAACGATACATAAAACATAAATTATTGTGTGTACACAAAACATACGTACACATGCATACATGCACATATACATCTACAGACTGTCTGTCATAAGAGTAAAAGCTTATTGCAGCTTCAGTTTTTTAATGGATGTAATGGATTAGTTGAAAATATCAAGGTTTTCCTGCAGACAGTTGTAAGTACCACACATAAAATATATAGGGGAGAAACTCAAAGCATTTGTCCGAGGCGTGGTAAGGTAAAAAGTCATATGATGCCGGGTGCTCGAACATGGTACATGAAACATAAGTTTTTCAACTATTTCAGGGCAATGTTGTTGTTAATCACTTTATGTAAAAATGTGAGTGCCTGTATTTTCCTACGATCCTCTAAACTATCTGCAGAAAACCTACTTAATAGCACCTCTTGGGGATATCCAATTGGTGGATATATACCGTCCATCTTATACGACAGAAATTTTAGAAATCGTCTTTGAATGCCTTCAAGTAGGTTTATATATGTAACATACCCTGGGTGCCAGATTAAGGACGCGTATTCGAGCTTAGATTTGACATATGCATTAAATAAGAGTGTCAGTAGATTGATGTCCATGAAACCCACCGAATTTTTGATAAAAAAGTCAAGGTTTCCATTTGCAGAGAGAAAAGTATCTTGTATATGATTTTTGAACGTTAATTTGGCGTCGAAGGTTACACCAAGATCTTTAAAACAATCAGTTCGTTTTAATGGTTTGAGATCAAGTTTATAATCATAAAGAAGAGTTTTTTCCTATTAGTGAATGACATTATATTACATTTACTGACGTTGAGTGGCAGACCATTTTGATTTCACCAAGCTTGTATTTTCTCAGATTTCTTTGCAGCTTGTGATAGTCGGTTAACGTATCTACAGTAGAAAAATTTTCGCATCATCGGCATATAAAAAGACACCGACCTCCAGGTTATCTACAATATCGTATATAAACAACACAAACAATAGTGATCCCAGTGTAGACCTCTGAGGTACCCCTGCCGTGAGTGCAATTTCAGCCGACCTTTGACGACGGTACTTCACATATTGTATTCTGATGTTAAGATACGATTTAAAGAAATTCGCAAGCAACTGGGAAAAGCCCATGATTTCAAGTTTGTGTAGCAATACACCGTGGTCAAGCCTGTCAAAAGTCTTGGAGAAATCTGTATAAATCACGTCATCTTGGGTGCCGGCGTCGAGGTTATGCGATATAAATTGAGTTATGCATATTAAATTGGTGACAGTTGATCTATTCTTCATAAAACCGTGTTGACTGTGTGTTATCTGCCCCTCAACGTGTAGGTATATTACTGCGTGTAATTCATTACTTTTGCAAAATTACATATAATTGTAATCGGACGGTGATTTTCAATTTCATGTCTGTCACCTTTTTTATAGACAGGGGAAATTCGGGATCTTTTCCAGATGTTAGGAAATGTACCACTTTTGAGTGAGATATTAAATATTGTCATCAGTGGCTCTATGAAAACATTAGCACAGTCTCTATCAACAAACGTTGGAATTTCATCTGGCCCTTTTGTAAATTTAGGCTTGAGTTGTAAGGCAGAGGGAACATCGTTAGGCGTAAATTCACTAAAATTCAAACATATATTGTTATTGAATTGGGTACTTCGATCAATGTTTTGCGAAGGTAAACTGTATGCGGTTTTGAAGAATTCAGCAAAAGCATCAGCTATTTCCTGCGGATTTTCAAGACATTTATCATGGTAATGAAGAATATCCGGTATTGCACTTGCCTCTTTTTTGGAGTTAATATATGACCAGAAAGTTTTGGGGTTATTTTTTAAATTATTTTGGTTGTTATTCTGATAGTGTTTAAAGCCAGTGTCTATGTCCCGCTTTATCTGAGATCTAAGAATTTATTTTAAATTCGTTGTAGGCGACTATATTGCCGGTTCGTTTGTACATTTTAAGTTGTCTTGCTTTTTCTTTTATAAGTTCGAACTATAACATTATTATACCACGGCGGGAATTTCCTATGACGAGGTATCGTTTTGGGTACACAGGAGTTAAAGATATCGTGTTTTCATATAATTGCTCACACGCCGAGTTTGCATCATTAATGGTTTTTAGAACTGATCAGTCCGTATTTTCAATTTTGGCATATAAGGTGTGAAAGTCAGCTTTCCGAAAATTATTATGGATGCTCAGTGGCTTTTCTCGAGTACTATTGACACGCGGTACTACTAGTAGTATGGATGCGCAGTAGGTTACCTCGAGTTTTATGGATGTGCAGTAGGTTTCCTCAAGTATTTTGGATGCGCAGTGGCTTTCCTCGAGTACAATTAACCAGCAGTAGGTTTCACTGAGTATTATGGATGCGTAGTGGCTTTCCTCGAGTACCATTGATGCGCAGTAGTATGGATGCGCAGTGGGTTTTCTCGATTATAATAGGTGCGCGGTAGCTTAGCTCAAGTAGTACGAATGCACAGTGGGTTCCCTCGAGTAAAACTAATTCGCAGTGTCTTTCCTCGAGTAAGTTTGATGCATAGTGAGTTACCTCGAGCAGTATGGATGCGTAGTGGGTGTCCTCGAAGAAAATGCTTGAAGTAGAAGCTTTACTTCTATCGTGTAGTCCACGGCACACAATGAATTTTTTATATCTTTGTCATGCCATTTTCTGCGTATTACTTCCACAAGTATACTAACGCAAAAAAATTTTTTTGAAAATTTGTATTGTTCAAATAGGCTTAGAATGTCATGAAACGTCAATATTTTAAGTTTGAGCAAAAGAAAATTCTGTCTGTCGCGTCGGTCTGCCTGTTGGTCTTATAACTTTTTAGTACTCAGGATTACTCTGGAACCCTTTAAGATATTGACTTAAAATTTGGCACACATATATATTTTAACGAACTAGATTATATTTCGATTTTATTTCATTAGAGTTGAGGTATAAATTGGGGTAAATTGAGGTAAATAAGTAAGTCAAGCAAGTAAGTGTCCATGGAATTGGTATATAAGGGGAGCTAAGATCTCAAAATAATTTTTGGCATTAGCCACTGCTATTACTACCAATATACTCGGACAATTCAAAATGTGGTTATCAATTTTATGCAAAACTATAATGAGTTATATAAATCTCCGTATTGGCATATGTGTGAGATAAATTGTTAATTGTTAATTATAAATCATTAGAGAATCCTCTTGTCATCTATACCTCATCTGTTGCGTATACTAGAGACTTCAAAAATCGTCTTTATATTTTGCTTCCACGTCCAGTGGAAGTATAGTAACGACAAAAAAATTTTTAAAAATTTTTATTGTCCAAATAGGCTTAAAATGTCATGAAACGTCGAGATACATGAAAATAAGTTGATAGCAATAATTACCAAGATCTTATACCATCATTGGTCCCATTTGCTACATCTAGGTAAATATAACTGCACAGTGAAATTGTTGTAGTTCCCGTCACCACTTTTAAAGTAGCAACAACTATAACGTTGGTGGCATCTGCTACTTTATGGGAAATGTAACTTGTAGGGAAATAATTTTGGTTTTTGCAACCTCTAAGTTACTGCAGTTAAAATCACCATTTTTCTGTTGTTGAATGAAGACGCCATATTGACACAGATAAAAATATAATTCAATAAAAAGTTTCTTTTTATTATGGTCATTTACAAATATGTTTTCTAAATAGATTATTACTTGATAATATATAAAATTAAAAAAAAAAACGTTTTCCATAAAAAATTTTGCAGTTTTGCTTGTACACATAATTTTTACAAAAACATTTTTTTCCGAAAACACCATTTTCTCGAAGGGCCGTCTTTTTTATCGAAGCATCATAATAACATTTTACAGAAAACAAGTGGTGGTTTTAATATCCACACCCAGGGTAAATGCAAAACATCATGATTTATAATATATGCTAAGGCATCTTGTATATAATCACCTTAACTTGGACCTTGGACATATCATGTGCTCAAAATCAGTAAGTCATTAATTACTTCCACGTCCAGTGGAAGTATAGTAACGACAAAAAAATTTTTAAAAATTTTTATTGTCCAAATAGGCTTAAAATGTCATGAAACGTCGAGATTTTAAGTTTGAGCGAAAAAAAAAGTTCTGTCTGTCTGTCGGTCTGTCTGTCGGTCTGTCTGTCAGTAACTTTTTTTTGTGCGCACGTTTACTCTGAAACCATTTAAGATATTGACTTGAAATTTGGTACACATATGTACTTTAACGAGATCTAGAACTAGATTATATTTTCATCTTGTTCCGTCGAAGGGTTGGGGGGTAAATTGGGGTAAATTTGGGGTAAATGGGTAAATCAAGCAGGTAGGAGTCCATGAAATTGGTATTTAGTATATTCAAGAGAAGCTGAGGTCTCAAAAAAATTTTTGGCATTAGCCACCCCCAT
Source organism: Rutpela maculata (assembly GCA_936432065.2). Taxonomy (NCBI): domain Eukaryota; kingdom Metazoa; phylum Arthropoda; class Insecta; order Coleoptera; family Cerambycidae; genus Rutpela; species Rutpela maculata. The sequence continues at coordinate 87,849,558 of OW386293.2, forward strand.
TACCACCCCCACCTCCTTATTAAAGGGGATGAAAAAAAATGTGATTTAGTCCATGTACAGGAACCAGAAACCTCAAAATATTTTTTCACTTCATCCACCCCCCACTACCACCCCCCTATCACCACCCCCACCCCACTACCGATGTGGGGTATCGTTTTATGGGTTTTTGAGGTAGAAGATTTCAAATATTATATTATTAAAGTTCCATAAACAATTATTTTCACATACAAAGTTTTTCCGTTGTGAGTGACTCGGATAGAGAATCTGGATGTGGAAGTAGTGATTCCTTGGGCAGCGGTTTTTGCTATTCGAATAACAGAGAGCCAAATATATAGTTTACGCTCTCATTTCGGTCAGCTGAGCTGTTCCAAAAGTTAGTAATTTCTACTACTTGGTTACATCCCGTTTACGTAATAACCTAGTCCTCGACACGGTAACGGTAGAAGTACCGGAATAGTAATTTTCCACGTAATTATTATTCCCCATTTTGGTGAATACTTGGTAGAAGGATGGTTCCCATTACGTAACAGTCCTTAGTTGCGGAAACCTTTAAAGTTCCCCTAATGGTAACTATTGCGTAGAAAGTACTAAAATTGCTGCTTGGGTTTGGAAAACCAATGTCCGGGTACATTTCATTTTCTTTAAAACACATAAACTTCAAAAATTTACGATGAATGTTTTTTAGATTATTTATGTATACTGTGTATTATGGACACCATACTATGGAGGAGTGCTCAAGGTGTGACCTAATAAAATCACTGAACAAGAGGATCGCGGTAGTAGGATGGGCAAAGTCTATTTCTTATTATACATCCAAGATTTATATATGCGGCTTTTTGTATTACACTAATATGTTAGATCAATCTATTATTATCGAAAACTATCCCAAGACCTCTTATAAAACTAGGACGAGCTAAGCATAATTGTTACTACAAATGCATCATATGACTCAGTTTTAGTATAAAATTTCATGTCGTTCGCATACATCAGAAAAATAGATATTTAAAAAGTAAATTACATCGTCTAGAAATATATTGAGCAAGAGAGGCCCTAGAATTGAGTCCTGCGGGACTCCTGATATAACCTCTCTATTAGTCTATATTTTCAGATTTATAACCATGATACTGCACGTATTATGCCATATTTTCAAGGTAAGAGTCAAGAAGGCTTAAAATATTTGCTGACATGCCATATTGATCCAACGATTTAAATAATATTTTATCATTTAGCCGATTAACGCCCCGGAAAAGCCTTTATAGGCAACATCAACTTGACCTTGTTTCTCTAGGGTCTCAGATATATATTTAGTTATGCAAACTAAGTTTGTTGTGGTTTACCTAGCACTCATGAATTTGTGATGATTAACATCAATTTTGTTTTTCACGTGCTCATATGTCATGGTGCGGTAGCATCTCAAATACTTTACAAAAGTTGCACAAAATCGCAATTGGGTGAAAATTGCAAATATCGACTCTCCCCTACGCCTTAGAAATAGGGCAGAGTCTCTATATTTTCCTTGCCCTTGAAAACTTGAATGCCTTTAAGATTAAATTAAAGATAATGCGTACACAGACTGTAGTCTTAGACAATTTTAAATCAGATTTACAAAGAATTACATCAGGGGTGCCCCAGGGTTCTATCTTGGGTCCTCTCTTTTTTATAATATTTATGAACGACTTGCCAACTACTTGTATTACATCTTACAAAATTATCCTCTATGCAGAGGATACAAATATTATGTTCAATAAGAATATAAGTGATTTGATTCAAAACAGTAATATAGCTTCAAATGAATTCAGTAACTGGTGTATTCAGAATGGCCTCCATCTAAATGCTAAAAAAACGCTCTATATGAGATTTTTACCGAAAAATATAAAACCAAATTTTGATCCTCTTATTATGATAGATGGAAAAACAATAGAATCCACTGAAAGTATCAAATTTTTGGGAATAACAATAGACCAAAAACTCACCTGGGAAGATCATATAAATACAATCTGTTCAAAATTAAGTAGTATATGTTATATAATAAGAATGCTGAGAGACACGGTCACAATTGACACATTAAAACTGCTTTATTACGGTCTTGTACAGTCTGTGTTACAATATGGAGTGATATTCTGGGGCTCTTCCCTTACTTCAATAAGATATTCATAGTACAAAAGAAAATCTTGAGATGTATGAATAATGCTCACCCACTTTCTCATTGTAAGCCAATATTTAAATCACATAATATTCTCACATTACCAAGTCTCTACCTTTATCAGTTGATAATGTATGTGAAGGAGAACGAAACATCCTTCTTAAAGAATAGTGACACGAACTCATATTGTACACGAAACATGGAAAATATACATCAGCCATATTCTAAACTCTCAATAAGCCAATGTAATACAACTTAGATAGGAGTTATATGTTACAACAGGATAAAAAGTATCTTAGACTTTGATAATGTAAATTTATTTAAAAAAGAATTACATGCTTTTCTAGTAAATGAGTTATTCTATTCTGTGAATGAATTCCTTAAAAAAAATTTTTCCAAAGAAAAATAATATATTTTCTTTATGTAATTTATTTATTCACGTTTTTATGTATTTTATTAAATCACATCTTATGTATTTTACCATATCTTTTATCTTGTACGTCTTGAATTTCAATTTTAAATTTAATGTATATTCTGTTAGTGATTTGTGTTTTAGTTTTAAGCTTTTGTTTGACTAGTCCGATAATTGATGCTGTACATTGTATCAATTTTGTAATGAATAAAGAATTCTGATTTCTGATTCTGATAGTTAGCGGATAAGCGGTAACAAAAGCAAAATCTCGCAATAAAAATGTAGAAATATTGTCAGGACCCATGGCTCATTTTTGGTTTCAATTTTCGAATGCTTGCTCTGCGGGAGGTCATAATACAAGAAAATTTCTAGTGGAATATTGTCGCTGAAAAAAATTGAATTAAATCAATTCAACTGTACTATGTATATAATTTAATTACTTGAGATATGTGCGTTTTTGCTACTACGTTCTAATCATATTTATGGCACTAATTCCCATATCTTCGCCGCTGATTAATTATAGAATCGATTAGGGTACGAAAGGGTAAAATCTAGTTTAAATGGCTGCACTGGTAATGACAATATAAAAATATCGATATTTTTCTTTCGAAATTTCTAAAACCCGTATCTCCAAAACGACGGATTCTTGGGTTCCGGTTTAAAATTAGGTAAGGAATAACACCTTGAACTATTTTAGCTTATATAAGTTACGCCCTGAATATAAAAATCTGATGTTTTTATTTGCATAATACCTTAACAATACTTTTCCAACGTATTAATATCACGAAATTTTTATTCAACTGAAATTTCTTAAAAAACGAATTCAATTTATTTAATTTAATGGAATTTTACACAGCAATAAGAAATATATACTACAATCTCGCCTTCCTGAAACAAATTATATTTTTAAAAGCTAAATATATCAGTTTAAATCCAAATCTTGCAATCTCCATGCTTTATAGCTTTAAATGAGGATGATTCCGGAGTCTGGAAAAGGAGGAATTAATTAATTTGGATTGACGTGGGGTAGCAGTTCATCAGAGCTTTTAACACGAAGCAGTCCAGTCACCGAAAAAGTAAGTTTAGTAATACTGGGAGCGAAACAGAAAAGAATCTTTGAAGTGGATTGTTATAAGATTTCATTCTTTGGAAGTTCTCCCTCCGTTTACTGTAGCATACTCGGATTTCATTAATTTCTTAACGTCTATGTGGTACTTTGTACGGCATAAAAAATTAATTTAAAAGAAAATACTGTGGCCAAAGCATAAGCATGCTTGGAAATATCTTTTGTGGCATCAAGTTGACTTAAATTTCAGTATATTTTCTCAATATTAAAGAAAAAAAATCTGTTTCGACGATAGTAGGGTAGCGTGGTGTAAATCTTGAAGTGGAAGGATTGCAGCACGATTACTTTTTGACCATAAATTAGTAACAAGATATAAGGTGGCTCTTTATTAGTAAAAGAAAAACGAACTACTAAATTCAGAAACTCAATTTAATACAAAACAAGGAAGAAAACCTAAACAGAATTAAGCAGAATTAATTAGTACTACCAATATGTACAGGGTGGACCAAATTAGATCTGATTTGAGGTTTTCTCTAAAACTATGGGAGATAGACAAAAACCAATATAGGTGTCCAGAGCTCGATTTTCGAGAAACAGACAATGGCTCCAACCGCGATCGACTATCTTTTTCGACTACTGAGCTACAGAGCGTTTTGGACAATTGGCATTTTTTGATGACCTCTATATCTCAATTAACAAGTATCGAATCGAAAATCGAGTAACACATTCTTAAGGCACTTTTTTGAGTAGAATCCGTTGCTCATAAGAAGAAAATTATGCATGCCTCAGTTTTCGAGATATAGACAAAACTTATGTTTTTTTAAATGAAACGCCCTGCAAATTATTTCATTAATCGATCACAACTTGAATTATCTATCCAACGACTTACATGATATATCACATGTCATAATAGTCTCTGAATTTACTATGCCTGTTTTTTTTGTCAGTTGATTACAGTAGTTGTGTACACAAACATACTTCGGTCAGTCAAGCGAAATCGAGAACAGGTGTCTAAGGTACGCCTTCAAATGTGTCATAATTACGGAGGTAATAAAATGAATTTACTATGGCTAAAAATCGTTATGTACATTAGATATTGCATATAAATAATAGTTATATCAGTCAGTTGAATGTGGGGACGGAGCTGGTCAGTCAGCCCCAATGTTTGTACAAAAAATAAATAACGTGCAATTCATTTACTATACTTCAAAATCTCTGTCAAGGTATTAAACGCTATATTAATCATAAATAAAATGGTCAGTCAACCACCTTGTGGAACAACGCCCGTCAGTCAGCGAAATAAAAAAAAAATTCGCGCGCGCGATCGGTGCATGTGGCAGGCGGCGGCTCGCTCTTTTCCTTATTATTACTTAACGAACTATTAACTAACTTTATTTTAAAGTGTAATTGACAGCAATGTTAATAATATACATTTTGTAAACAATTAAATTTTTCCGAATTATATTGGATAGACAATAGACCATTAGGAAAGAAATATTGAAAATGTATGCAGTTGAAATATTATATTTAACATAAATTATTATTATAAAAAAGACTATTACAACACTATTATTACAATGTTTAATTCTTTGCAATCAAACTATTCCAATTCAATTCAGTTTCGGATTGGGAATCTAAAAAATAATTATAACTTCTGCAATTATATACAATAAAAAATATCTTTTTTACGTAAAATCAATGGCAATTAGTTTTCCGACTTTATATACATACCTGAATTTTCCTGCGGAGGTTGAATAACGACATCGTTGATCAATTGTGGTAACTGATCACCTTTGAACCAATCAAAGTCATATTTATTATCGATCAATGTCCACCCGCGATCGATTGGGGACTGTTCCGTCGTGACTTTACGATGGGCATTGCGCCAAGTGTTTGAAAGCTCGCTCTTAAAAATTGTTGCATCAATTCTGATTTTAACAACCCCCCCCCCCCCCCCCCCAACGAAAGTCCTCCTATTCAAAAACATAACGACTCTTTTGTTGAGCAGTGCTTTCAGCAGAAAAGTCGTTATGTTTTGGAGTAGAGGACCTTCGTTGGGGGAGGGAGTATCTTTCCATCCAATAGGAAAGGGGTAGTTAATGAAACCTAGCAGTTGTGTACAAAAATTCCGGTTTTCACCTAGGAGTATACCTGCTCGCTTTAAGTATACCCTTTTATTCACATTAATTTTATTTACGTCATGTAAATGATAAATTTCATACTTTAAGTAATAATTTAATTTTTATATATTGGATAATATTGATTATCTAATATAATTTTTTAAGTGCATACATTTTCAATATTTCTTTCCTAATGGTCTATTGTCTATTAAATGTAGTTAGGACAAATTTAATTATTTACAAAATGTATATTATTAACATTGCTGTCAATTACACTTTAAAATAAAGTTAGTTAATAGTTCGTTAAGTAATAATAAAGAAAACAGCGAGCCGCCGCCTACCACACCGATCGCGTGAGCGAATTTTTTATTTTTTTATTTCGCTGACTGACGGGCGTTGTCCCACAAGATGGTTGACTGACCGTTTTATTTATGATTGATATAACGTTTAATACCTTCACAGAGATTTTGAAGTATAGTAAATGAATTGCACGTTATTTATTTTTTTGTACATAATGCTTATATCGTCTGACTGACCGGCTCCGTCCCCACATTCAACTGACTGACTGACATAACTGTTATTTATATGCAATATCTAATGTGCATAACGATTTTCAACCATAGTAAATTAATTTTATTACCTCCGTAATTATGACACCTTTGAAGGCGTACCTAAGATACCTGTTCTCGATTTCGCTTGACTGACCGAAGTATGTTTGTGTAAACAATTACTGTAATTAAATCAACTGACAAAAAACCAGGCATAGTAAATTCAGATAATTGATTTGGGTCTGGCTCTCCGTCTATAATTATCTCTAAAAAAAGTGGTTAATTTTCGAAAAATATAATATATTTGTGAGGAGGCCAGAAAAAACTATAACAACAACACTTCTTATAATATAAAATAATTTTGTCAAAAATAAGAAAAACTAAACTACAATAGATATTCGAATTGTCTTCCATTAACATCTATGCATTTTTGACACTTTCTCCTTACAGCATCTGTTGCATTTCCAATCATGACAGGAGTTATTGCCCGAAACGCAGCTAATGTTTTGTTTTTCATTTTAACCTCCCCACAATAAAATTGTGGGAGGTTACTACAATTAGTCCAAAATCGAAAATTGAGATAACATCAAATCTTTCCGTTTTGAGGTCCCAGGAACCCAAAAAAGTTGTTTTTGAAAAATGTCTGTGTGTGTGTGTATGTGTGTGTGTGTGTGTGTGTGTGTGTGTGTGTGTGTGTGTGTGTGTGTGTGTGTGTGTGTGTGTGTGTGTGTGTGTGTGTGTGTGTGTATGTCTGTTAGCACGATAGCGGCGAAGCCACTAAACGGATTTGGATGAAACTTTGCATGAGGGTTTCTTTAGTGCTCCAGAAGATCTGAAAAGGTTTTGGTTGAGATCGGATTACGTTTGTTGCTGTTTTGGCACAACAAGTTGTTTATTTTATGATTACTTACAATTTGTAATCGAACCATTGAAAAGCAGTAAAAATTCCGATTTCAACGATATATAACACTTGCACTCTTTAGCTATGGTTTCCGTGAAAAAAATTAAAAACCAAATAACACGCTTCTTGTGTAAAATATATTTTATAGTGGAACCACAGAATACAGTAACTGCACAGAGGCGAAGTCTTTGGCGGTTCCTTTCAGTTTTGATGGCTCGTTTTCTGTGACCTTGCGTACCAGTTGCGTTTACACCACGGTGTATTAAATAGGTGGTCCGGCACTTTCCTATTATAATAATGGCTTTGTAAGTGCATGGTTTCTATTTACTTTAATAGATGGCGCGAGCAATACGGTCCTACAATTACCTGAGCATGTGCATCGCATAACTAACATAACCTCAAATTTTAAGGTGTTTTCGTTTATTCTCATATTTAATGTTTGTAACCGAAATTTGAAACGTAGGTATAAATATTGTAGATGGACGGATTACGAGTGAATTTATAATACATCTACGTCACATTACGTCACAAATAAGAAAAATTCTTAGAAACTGGTGCAGATATCGACTTAACTATTGGAAACATCCAATTAAAGTTTGAAACGTAGATGGAAATATTGTAGATGGATGGAATACGAGTGAATTAAAAATACACCTACGTTCTGATGACGTCGTAAAAGCATAAAATTCTTATAACAGGCGAACTGATGATGATATCAAAAAAATATTTCTACAAGACGAGTCACGAAATTTTTTTTTTTTTAATTTCCAAGAATATCAAATTTTCGAGAAATGTCACTTTTCAGAAAAATGTCAGATTTTTAAAAAATGTCAAATTTTCAGGAAAACGTCAAATTTTCGGAGAAATGCCACTTTTCAGAAAAATGTCAAATTTTCGAAAAAATGTTGAATTTTCAGGGAAATGTCACTTTTCAGAAAAATGTCAAATTTTCAAAAAACGTCAAATTTTCGAAGAAATGTCACATTTCGGAAAAATGCCAAATGTTTGAAAATTGTCAAATTTTCGGAGTAGTCATTTCAGAAAAATGTCAAATTTTCGAAAAAATGTCAAATTTTCGGAGAAATGTCACTTTTCAGAAAAATGTCAAATTTTCGAAAAAATGTTAAATTTTCAGGGAAATGTCACTTTTCAGAATTATGTCAAATTTTCAAAAAAATGTCAAATTTTCGAAAAAACGTCAAATTTTCGAAAAAATGTCACCTTTCAGAAAAATACCAAATGTTTGAAAATTGTCAAATTTTCGGAGTAATGTCATTTCAGGAAAATGTCAAATTTTCGAAAAAATGTCAAATTTTCAGAGAAATGTCACTTTTCAGAAAAATGTCAAAAATTCAGGAAAATGTCAAATTTTCGAAAAAACGTCAAATTTTCGAAGAAATGTCACCTTTCAGAAAAACGTCAAATGTTTGAAAATTGTCAAATTTTTGGAGTAATGTCACCAGAAAAATGTCAAATTTTCAGAAAAATGTCAAATTTTCAGAAAAATGTCAAATTTTATTAAATGGACTCAAAGGAAAATTCCCAAAAAATACTACGGGTCCATTTGTGGTATAAGTTCTCTGCTAGTGTGTTAAAGCGTGCAGACTGTATGCTGAGTATTTTTGACGTGTCAGGTGTATCGAGAGATTACAAGTTTTTTCGACGTTTATAAAGCCCACGGATGGTGTGAGAGTCCATCCTGAACCGCTTACAAGCTCTACAAGTGTAAGCAATCCCACCGGAACGCTTTCGGTGAGTTTTTTCCAATAAAACTTTAAAAGTGACAGTGACATATTTTAAAAACTATTTCCGCTGCTTCCGGCATACCGCCGGAAATTCTTCCGGCAACATAACCTAAAAATAGTACTACATAACCTAAAAACAATTTAGGACATTGGTACCAACCAAAACATTTTTCAAAAACCAAATTCCCCAGAGAAACATTGGAACCAAAAATTTGACAGCTATCACTTCCCCGACCGATTTAGTGAAAAATTGGTCGAGGCCAAAAGATAAAACAAAATATACCAACTCAAACTTAAACGATCCACCATGAACACTACCCTGGCTACATCTGGCAGGGAAGCTGTCCACCAAGAGCTATATGGTTTTTTCCAAAGATGGCCATCCCTGCCATCCATCCCATTACCAACGAACAGGTTTTTTCGTTTAGTTGTTTCCCATATCAATAATCAAAATTATTAAGTGCCCTTGCCTACGAACGTTTTTATAGAATTGTGTTTATTTTCATATTAATTTTAGGTCCATGTGGACACATTATAATTTTAACCTAGTCTTTAAGCCTGCCTACAGAAGACAGGAGCTACTTTTCTATTTTTCTCCAAGCCAAACCGGACCTACCCCGTCCAGCTTCACACTCGCCACGGCGGTGTTCACCGTGGTTGTCTGGCTGGCCCCGGGCTAGGATCCGATGAAGCATATATTTGTATTAAAAACATTGAATAAAATATTAATGTTGTGCAGACTATAAATTTAACACTCAAGTTCTTAGGTCCAAATCCCACCGAACGCAAGACTTTTTTTCCCATTGTAATACGAAAAAAATATTTCAACTTAATAAATATAATTAAATGAGATCGTTCATATTGTTTAGTGCTCTTTTCGGCTTCAAAGAATCACCGGGTGGGGAGGTTCCAGCCGCTTCCAGTAGCTGCCGATTTTTTTCTATGTGATTAGAACGTTCTCTCTATATAATATTTTTTAAATAACCTCAAAGCCAATAATTAGCAGAGGTTATATAGGGAGATCTAGCTGGTCACAAAATAGGACCATTATTTCCTAAATACTAAACAATATCTAAACTACTTTGTTATTTATTAATGTCCAGTTACCTAGCTAAATTTATTGTTAGTCATCAATTTAGTTAACTTAGCTAACTAGACATTGATAAACTATTCCTGAGTGATATACAGATACTGATCCAGTTCTCCCGGAATTGAGCATTTAAATAATTTCGTGTTTCATTTGACGTATAACCTGGGGCGCCATCGTGTTAGTAAATTAATCTTTGAAATTATCATACAGGCATATTGTCTACAAGGGGCTCTATTTCTTGTCGTAGAATGTTAATAAAATTTTCGGTATTCAAATTACCGTGAAATAAATGAGGACCTATTATTTAGTATTATAAAACCACACCAAATACCAAATCCAAATCATCCTTGACGATTATCTGTAGCGGTTACGTGCGGATTTTCATGAGCCCAGTATTGGTTATTATACCGATTAAAAATTCCGGCACTGCTTATATCGTCTGTTCATATATAATTTTTCCTTCAAATCCTGACACTTCATTCCACTGACGCAAAAACCTCTGGCAAAATCGAGACGCCTTTGAAAGTCATCATCATATTTTTCACTAAATTTTTTACTAAATTTTTAACAATGCTTACTCACAATTAAGTCACAAATTAGTTTTTGAATTTGCGATTATTTCGATTTTCTTTTTTTTACCATGGCCTGTTCAATAAATATTAGAAATGCGATAAATATGCATAAATGTGAATGGAAGACAATTCGAACATTAATTGTAGTTTAGATTTTATTGTTTTTGGCAAAGTTATTTTATATTATAAGCGTTGTTGTTGTTAATAGTTTTCCATGGCCTCCTCACAAATATATTAAAATTTTCGAAAATTAACCACTTTTTCTAGAGATATATATAACATATTATATAGAATAGAATAGAAAGAGTTTATTTTACAAAATATACTAAAAATACAAGATAATAAAAATATACAGTAAAATAAACTAACAAACTTCATATAAGTGCAAACCGCACTGTGCATGAAGGAAAAAAATATAAGTACAATAGAACTTAAATTTTTAAAATAATTACAAACACTTTAAATAAAACAATATAAAAGTATTAAGCATATACATACACACACATATATCCATATATGGAAGCATATTTTCATACATTTATAAACAAATACACACATATAGACATACTTACACGTATACAAAAATATACACAGACAGGTTTGATTAAGATTAAAATATTTGAGTATGTATATACACTTTTAGAATTAAACTTATGTATCCTATTTTATGAAAGCAGCATTGAAACTTTAAAACAGATTTTGGATTTATGACGGTGTGGATTTCATCTCGGCTGAGTGTTTCTAAAATATATTGTTTCAGTGTATGTTTAAATTTCCCAAAATTAGATACATTCTTTACTTCGACAGGTAACGAGTTAAATGCTCTAGGACCCAAGTAAGTGAGACATCTGTGTCCGCACGTTGTCCTTGTTTTAGGAACTATTAAATTATTTCCTAAGTTAAACCTAGTTTTTATTGTCTTGGTATGAGTACCAGGAGACCACTGTTATAGAACACATTGGTAAAAGAATAACATTCGTATGTCCATAACCTTTACTTCTTTAAATAGAATATTGGATGGGTAGCTTATATCCTTTTTAAACATAATTTTTAAGAGTCTTTTTTGTAGTATTTCCAAATTTTTCAAGTGATGGTCCAGTACTCCTCCCAATCCTAATATACCATAGTTTAGGTGTGTTTCGACAAGTGAATGATAAAGTATTTTTAGGTGCTTATTATCTAGAACATCTCTTAAACACTTGAATCTATAAACAACTTTCCTTATTTTCTTTATTACATAATTTACTTAAGAGTCCCATTTTAGTCTAGCATCTATTTTTATACCTAAATATTTTATATCTGTTACCGGTGATATTTTAAAGTGGTCACTGATTGTTAGTTGCTCAAATGTCGGAGCAGATCTATCGTGTAAGTAAAAAGGTAGATAATTTGTTTTATCCAAGTTTAGTGTTAGATACTTACTATCAAAATATTTTTTTATTTTGTCTAGGTCAATTTCTACTTTATTTTTTAATTCATCCCAGTTTGGTGCTGTGAAGAAAAGGGCTGTATCGTCAGCATAACTTATGGTAAAGCCAGAGGTTTGCATGTCAAATAATGAATTAATATAAATTAAAAAAAAGTACTGGGCCTAATACAGTGCCTTGCGGTACGCCATATTCGACAATATTAGGGCGACTTCGTTCTGAATTTATCTCGGTATATTGAGTTCGGTTATTCAAATATGATTTTAAAAGGTTTCTACTATTACCTCTGAAACCTAAACTTTCTAAGCTGCATATTAGTTGAGTATGGCATACCGTATCAAAAGCTTTTTTTAGGTCCATAAATACCGTTAAACATTTTTGTCGACTATCCAGCGCCTGATATATTTTACTAACTAAGCAAGCAATTGCATCTTGGGTACTTTTACCTTTTCTAAAACCAAATTGTGAGTCATTTAGTAAATTATATTTCTCCAAATAACCCACAATTCTAATTTTGATAACTTTTTCAAAAATTTTAGCGAGATAGGCCTATAGTTTGTCACTTCTTCTTTTTGTCCACTTTTATATATTGGTTTTACAATTGACACCTTAAAGGCTGATGGAAATTCTCCTACAGCTATTGCTTTATTAATTAGGAGAGATAAAGGTGTAACAATATACTCAGCGATTTCTTTTAAGGTGGCAACTGTAATTCCATCTATTCCAGGAGTTGTTTTAGTTTTCATTTGATTTATTATTTTTTTTAAATCTGAGATCGTTGTTGGATACAAAAATATTGAATTGGTTTGTATTTTTCTTTCAAATGGTGTATTTAGATTTGGGTGGATTTTATCAACCAGAGACTTTCCTATGGTACTAAAGAAAACATTGAATATATTGGCTTTCTCACGATCATGTGTTACTTTGTCACCTTTATCATTTTTTACGTTAGGTATTACCGTTTTTTTATTTTTATGTATACCACAGTATTCGTTTGTAATCTCCCACAAATGTTTAGAAGATAATTTATTTTTTTCAATTTTTTGTTTATAATAGTTAGACTTTTCATTTTTTATTGAGTTATTTAAGTCATTACTGAATTTTTTATATTGTATTCTCATTATTTCGTTGTTTGGATTTGCTTTTAGTTGACTGTACATCTTATCCCTTCTATTAATGTCATTTATAAGTTTTTTGTAATCCAGTCTTTTCTCTTCACATTTTTATGCTTAATTTTTACAATATTTGTACAAGTATTTATCATGTTTGGCAAAATATGAATAAAATAGTTAGTACCAGTTTCAACATTTTTAGCATGCAATTCCTCCCATGACAATTCATTAAGTTTATTTTTCAATTTTTTATAATCAATGTATTTGATAATCCTATTGTTTTTTAGAGGCTTTAAATCCTCAGTATTCAATATAATTTGTATAGATGTTACGTAGTGATCAGTTATACTCGTTTTAATAATACAGGGTATCGACATTATTTGTTCTTTGGGGTTTTTTGTTGTTCTAATAAAGACATGATCCAAGCAGCTACGACTTCCATTTTGCTCTCTTGTGATACCATTTATATACGATATAAAACCATGGGAGTATAGAGAATATTTAAATACTCCGATGATACCTCATCATTTGGTTCATAAATGTCTATATTGATATCCCCTATAATTATATTATAATTGAAGTGATTTCTGTTTTAAGACAGGTATTCATCTAAAGAATTATTAAATTCTCGTGGACACAGTGATGGAGGTCTATATATAGCTAATAGGCTAATATCATTTTTGTAAAAATTAAAAATGTCTATCTTTAAAACATTGAGATTGTTGATTTTGATTATTTTGTATTCATAATATATGTTTCCTTTAATGTAAACAATAATTCCATCATTTTTATTTATTTCCCCTTCGTTGTAGATTAAATGGTGCCCGTTAATGTTAAACATATTTAATTCTGCCTCACAGATACAAAAAGTTTCAGTAAAAATTATACAATCAAAACTAAAATTAAATTGTTCCAAAAAAATTTTAAATTGATCTAAATTTTTTGCTATACTGCGAATATTGTTATGTATAATTTTGAAGTTACTTGTTTTATTGTTAATTTCGTATACATCATTACATTCACTAGTATCTGATAAAGGGTAAGTTTCGACGCCACTTCCATCAAAGTCTCTGATATATCGATCCATGATTCAGTTTAGTAATCATATATGAATAATATCAATTTACCTAAAATTATTTATAAAATCTATCGAAAATTAAACTAAAACATTTAGAATAATAAATGGTTTTATTTTTTATTATTAAATAGGGACTACTAGTAACATTTAGCACTCACTAGAGTTCAATTACTTCTTTTTATTTTCTATCTCATGTAATCTTGGAGAGGATCTCTGCTGGAATGGTTGTATTCCTTTTCTTTTTAAGGAGAAAACATCTGTGGCTGCTTCAGGTATGTTTTCGTTCACAGTGTCGAGATTACCATTATTTTTTTGTGTAGGGGTGGGTGGTGCGCTGTTTGGTTTAGTTGTTTGTCTTAATGTCTCGGTGTTGTCTTCCTTAGTTGCTTCGTCTGTATCCTCTGTTTCAGATAGAGAGTCCCTTTCATTGTCCGCTAGCTGCTCTGCTGTAAATTGCTCCTCATTTAGATATAATATATTATTTTTTATATGGGCACTTAGACCTTTGGAGTGAGCCTCTTTTAGGTGTTGTTTTAAAATTTTATTTCTTTTTCTTTCTTCTAACGTGAGTTCTTCTGCGATTGATATGTTGGTTCCTTTTAATCTGGAGGCGACTTTCAATATTTCAATTTTCGTGAGAAATGAGACAAACTCCACTATTATAGGTTTATTTTGAGTTTGTTTTCCAATCGTGAATATGTTATTTATATCGTTTTTAGTTAACGTAATATTTAGATGCTTATTTAATGTCTCAACTGTGAACTCTAACAGGCTTTTTTCTGTATCATTATGAAGACCGAATATTATTATATTATTTTTTCTCAGAGCCTTTTCCAAGTTCTGGTATTTTAGTTTTAGTTCCCTGTATTGCGTTTCTAAGGTCACTCTCTTATCTGTTTCCTCTTGTATAATTTTCTTTATTGTTGCAATTTCTGTATCAATATGCGCCTTAATTTCCTTTGTTTGTTTATCGTTTGCGTCCTGTATAGATTCTATAAATTTTTTCAATAGTTGGTTATCAGTGTTTTCATTATTCATTTCGTATTAAATAATATCTGTTTATATACTTTATTTATTTATATACTTTTAAATTTAGGCAGTCAGAGGATTGAATTAGATGCTTGTTAGTGTATGGCCGCCTGCATTTTAATTCCAATCAACAAAAAACTTCTTGATAGTGAAATTGGGTGATAAGATGTATTCACTGATTTATATAAATACACTATGATCATGCAGTTAGGACTTCTGAGACGTGAAAATTATTCTATATAAGGTTGTACTTGCCATTAGTTTATCTGGTGTTTGGAACGATTTCTTTTTGAGTTAATATACATAAAAATTTTAATTTGTTACAGAGACAAATGATTTACCAATTGAAGCAACCCACACACTGCACTATATATCTATATAGTATATATCGTTGGATAGCTAGTTGTGATAGAATAATGAAATAATTTACAGGGTGTTCCATTTAAAAAAACACAAGTTATATCTATATTTCGAAAACTGAGGCATGCATAATTTTCTTCTTCTCAGCAACGGATCTTACTCAAAAAAGTGCCTTAAGAATGTGTTACTAGATTTTCGATTGGACACTTGGTAATGTGAGATGTAGAGGTCCCAAAAATGCCAATTTTCCAAAAACCCTCTGTAGCTCGGTAGTCGAAAAAGATAAACGATTGCGGTTTGCGCTGTTGTTTGTTTCTCGAAAATCGAGCTCAGGATACCTATATTGGTTTTTGTCTATCTGTCATCTCTATTAGAGGAAACCTTAAATCACAATCTAATTTGGTCCATCCTGTACCGTGAATTGCCGGCATATTACGCGACTGAGGTTGTCCGCCATTTAGAAAAAATTGTTAAAACCGTTTATTCAAATATCTCGGCTTCTGTTGATGCTGCATAAAAAAATACGGCGTATTAAAATGCGTAAAATTTACCATGTTTCGTGTGCTCTACGTTTTTTTTTTTTTTTTTCGTAGGACTGATAGATTTTTGTTTATTGCGGTTTCTCTCATTTTTCTCAATATGGGTAACTCCTACGAGGAAATTGTTCCACATGTAATTTGTAGAACAGGAAAAAATCTGCAGATCCGGTTTTTTAATTTTTGCAATCTACGCCCTGAAAATGGGCCGTATCCGATGTCGGTGGAAGAGATGCAAGGTTCGCTTTAGATTTTGTAGTTGCTCTTACAAAACGTTTGTAACGTAGCGAATTTAACTTTTCTTGTGCAAGAAAGAATGTTTGTCCTGCGGTAGCAGGAAGGGGGAAACCTTTTCTTTAAGGATTTTCAGAGATGCTTTCAAATGATCATTGTTCTTCAAAGTGGTGATGAATTTCGATTTGCCAAATCCAATAACAGAGGAAGTCGTGTCACACCCGCACTGCCCCACAACATCTAGGCGGGTGTCTTTTGAAGAATTTCCTTCCTCCACAAAAAAGTCGTGTCCGCATTTCAACATTTATTTCGCAATAAACAAAAATCTATCAGTCTTACGAAAAAAATGTATAGCACATAAAACATGGGGAATTTTACGCGTTTTAATACGCCGTATTTGTTTTTATGTTGCCTCAACAGAAGTCAAGATATTTAAAAAAACGGTGTTTAACTATTTTTTTTAAGATAGCGGAGAACCCCTGTTGCCTAACGTACCGACAATTTTTTTTTATGCCTTGTTTATATTAACGTCCTGGCGAAGTTTAGCTAATGATACTCTACCACTTAACCAGGACCCCACAGTGGTCCGAAAATTTCAAAAAGTGGCCAAAAATCCAATTTTGTTATAGATCTATTAACAATCACATATGTAATGAGGGAAAAATAATATTTAAAAAATAAATATCCTCAGGGGTGGCATTTAGGGGTTGTTTTTCTGAAAAAGGTATATTTCAGCTTTTTTCGGTTGGATGTTATATCAAACCGTTTAAATAAGACAGGCAACCTAATTAAAAATATATTTACCATCGGGGGTTGCTTTTAGGGGTTGTTAGTGTAGAAATTGACATATTCATTTTTTTTTCAGTTTAACGTTATCAAAGCCCGCTTAATTAACCCAGAAAAAATATATAAACAAATATTTACAAACGGAGTCGTTTTTTAGGGGTTGTAAGAGTATATCAAATGGCACATTTTTGCTTTATTTCAGTTATAGACAATCGTTTATTTAAGACAGATAGAATAGTAACATTTTGCTCTAAAATTATAATAAAGCATAGTTTATACGTCTCTGAAGATCGCCCTGTATGACGGATATTGTCGAATTTCAATAGGGAGTATTCTACCATGCTATTTTATATACGTGCCAAATTTGAAACAAAAATATTAAGTATAACGGAAGTTATTGTGTTTACAAGAAACGGTCTACACACATATGTACATACAGCCCCACATACACACACGCACATACATACACTCATACATACAGACCCGCAGACATTTTTTTATTCGATATTTGAACTCCTGTTATGAAACGGATTTAAATACACAATTTTTTTTTCTACGATTATTATTAAAAATTATGGTCCGGTTATAATACATCTATTTAATTAAATCAAATACGTATAATAACTATAGAACTGAATTTTTTTCGAAACTTTCCTTGGATGGGACCATTTTTATTGATAATAAATACTGATTAAAAAAGGATATTAAAACACATAAACACACCACAGATAGTAGACAACCCCCCAAATCCATAGCCAAGGCTGTGCGGAAGGGGGTTACACATTTGGAAAATCGCAGACATACATCCACACCCACCGGTGTTGTCAATACCGGGGCTGGAGGTCGAACCCAGAGCGCGGTAGGCAGTCGATCAGCATATTCGCCACTCAATACGCCTTAACCGATTGAGCTACCGCGCCGATATTATAAATATAATAAGTTATTTAACAATAATTGATTCCGCATCCCCTTGCGTCAAGTGATCGATGCTGCCGGTGCTCGCGGAATACATGTCGCACGTTATAAAAAATCCAAAATTTCGAAAATCCGCTTGAGATTGCCTAATTTTTTTTTTGTTTGTTATAAAGGAATGTCTAAGGCATTTTTGACGTATTTTTCCAAGGCATAAGATTTGTTTCGTAGCTCTACACAAATCTGAACCCACTCGTAAACGTTTCTAATAAACACCCTGTAATAAAACAACCTTCTATCTGTTTTTAAATTCAAAACTTTCTTTATACAATATATTAAAATAAAGTACATACCTCAAAGAAGCTGCTGTAAAAATTTCATTTGAATTATCACGTTTTAGGCACACACTCTCTCTTCAAAAGTTGGTGATTAAATGAGACGTAATATCGGTGAAACGGTGCTATATAAAGGGTTGTGTTTGCGAGCCCCTAGCAGGTAGAGATATCGCCTAATGGCCTTTGAATTCTTGGAAAAGATGCATTGATCATTTTTTAACTGCCCCCAAAGTATCAAAGCGAAATTTGAAAGTAGAAAAAAAGAAATTTTGGCCACTTTTTGAAATTTTCGGACCACTGTGGGACGGCGAGATGAGATACGGTTACCAATCCAAGTGACGGACTCGAACAGCCGTGCTTAACTTCGCCGATCGAGATGCAGTCACTGAAACTGGTACCGTACCTCACCTCACCAATTCACCAATACACTCACCAATGAGCCCCCCCACCAAGTTCCAAAAAATCTCTGACATCGCATCCACCTCAGAGATTTAATTTATAATGACTGGGCTATTATGGAAGATAATTGGGTTAACTTCATATGATATAATGTGTACACTCAAAGAAATAGTATGGGTAAATTCAACAAAAAACAAACAATATCGTTAATTTTGTTAAATTAAATTATATTGATGGTATTATTAAACAAGAGGTGATTGTTATTTTAATTAATAAAAAGTTGTCGTTCAACAAAACAAACATTAACTTAAAAAATAGATGAATAAGACCATTATTTTTTCGTCTGACTATTATTTTGTTGAATTCTGTCAAATTAAACTAGACAATAGTATATTTTACTTTTAACTATTATCGAATTGTAATTCTAACCCAGTATTAGTTCACTGTATTATTGTACTTGGTAGATAAACCAATATTATTGTCGTCTTCTAAAAGTTCTAAAAGAATTACCATAAAATTTGCTTGCTTACCACGTAGTCTATTACAGAAATTATTTCCAGATGACGCCACATACAAATCACTGACAATAATCAATCATGCATTATCTTATACTCTTTCTAATTTATAGAAAATTAATAACATGATTGCAATGTTCAAATTCTCTCAGGGATCATCGATATATTTGGATGGATCTTATAAACATAAACGATCTCTAATCTTTGGTTTGGGTGGTCTGTTGTCTCAATACTGAGATTTTGGCTAACCAAAAAAAACTTCGTCATACAATAAAGTGTAGATCAACCTAAAAATTAGTTGGTGAACAAAAAACAAAGTCGTTGTACTATTTAATTGTAGACCAAATTGAAAATGGTTAGTAAACATAAAAAAATGTCATTGTACTATTTAATTTGTTACAAGAAGATATGATTATTAAACTACTATTTGTTTACGAAAACAAATAATGTTGTATGACTATTCTTTTCTGATTGATTTAACTATGAAACTAGATAGGCGTGATTTCATATGCTCTTTTTGGTTGAATTTACCTATCATTTTCTTTGAGTGTAATTTGGCGAAGAAAACATCCCGAAATTGTGGCCGACTCACATTTGTGTCAGAGATTTTGACAATGTGTAGGACTACCAACAACAGATAAATTCAATTTAACTTGGTTCAGCTGAACGAGATGTAAAAATGTTTGATACAACATAATGACTGCTGAACTACGATCAGCACTGCTGAACTACTGATCAGCTAAACTGATCTTGATAGCTGTATGATGCAACCGGTCCTTAATCTAAGTTTTGTAGATGGTTTTCCACAACTTTGATCTATGAGAATTTCTTGGAGAGTGTGTAGTACGAACGTAGTACAGACGAAGTACGAACGAGTTCGTTAGTTTTACCTTCGCAGATTTTTAAGTTCAGAAGTTGCATCAGTACTTAAACAAATTTAAACACTTTCAATATATTTCATATTTGCAGATGAAAGAGAGAGCAATACTTTAATCCCGTTTTAAAGTCATTAAAATGAGAAAACTGATTAGGAACAGTTGACAATTAAATATCAAATTGCTCAAAAGTCATCTAAACGAATATTGATATAGCATGAGATTGCAGTATCCAATCGTTTGCTTCTCACCTAAAATTTATGAGAAAATAGAACAAAAAATGTGTAAAATGTTTGTATTCATATGATACATTTTATTTGCAGGAATATAATATTAAAAGTAGAAATATTAAATATATGACATCACATGAGAGATACATCAAAGTAAAAAACTATCATGATATTATAATATATGCTCTATAACAAAATATGTCACTGTTATAATATACAACCCTTCACAGGTTGTTAGAAAACATGTCACATAAAATGCGAAATTGCACTTCTTGGTACCTTTTATGAAGAAAAATATGGCACTTCGAAGGATCAGAAATACAAGATTTCAAAATATCTAACTTGAGTTAATGATAAAATACTTTTTTATCACACTTAAACAATATTAAAGAAATAAACATATAGATACATAGTTTATTTTTCTTTAAGACAATTACATAACAATTGTATAGGAATAGTCACAAAACAATTAAAGAAAAAACTTAAAACTAATAAAATTTCAACATTTAACACAGATAGTGAGTGACATTATAAAAAAAAATGGTCTATTAAAAATTTAAAGGATTTCTTAAATAAATTAAGCTTTTATATTTAAAGGTAAGCGATTGAATGCTTTTAGTCCCAAAACATTTGGAGATTTATATGTAATCAAATAACTACTATGTGGAACGTGAAAATCATTATTTTGTCTGATGTATATAAGGGTGTCTCACCAGGAACTGCATAGATTGATATGGGGAAAAGTACGCACCAGAAAATTTTGAAAATTTAGGAAGCTACTAATGGCAATGTGGCCAATCCAACTAAAATTACAAGCATCTGGCACTTCCGGTTATACCGGAAGTCGATACCAACTTGCTTATTTTAAATGGAACACCCTATATATTTAAAGGTTTTCGAAAGGAGTATAAAATTCTGAGTCAAAAACATGTCGAATACTCTATGCGTAAACCCAGCCATTTCAGAGATATGTGGCATTTAAAGAAAAATTCGACAGGTTTACAATAGCCTTTATAACTTTCTTCGTGTAAAAGATAACCATTTGCTTTTTGGCATGTAAAAAGAACACAAGGGGTGCTGCACTTTACAATTCAATTACATTCAATAATAGTACACCAAGTGCTCCATTTTTGACGTTACATTTTGTAAACTTCAAACCGCGAAAACTTGTTAAGGTCAAACGGAATACCCTATTTTTTTTTACACCAAGTTACGTAAAAAACCGCTGCCCAAGGAATCACTACTTCCACATCCAGATTCTCTATCCAAGTCACTCACAACGAAAAAACTTTGTATGTGAAAATAATTGTTTATGGAACTTTAATAATATAATATTTGAAATCCTCTACCCCAAAAACCCATAAAACGATACCCCACATCGGTAGTGGGGTGGGGTGGTGATAGGGGGGTGGTAGTGGGGGGTGGATGAAGTAAAAAAATATTTTGAGGTTTCTGGTTCCTGTACATAAACTAAATCACATTTTTTTCATCCCCTTTAATAAGGAGGTGGGGGTGGTAATGGGGGTGGCTAATGCCAAAAATTTTTTTGAGACCTTAGCTTCTCTTGTATATACTAAATACCAATTTCATGGACTCTTACTGGCTTGATTTACCCAATTTACCCCAATTTACCCCCCAACCCTTCGAAGGAACAAGATAAAAATATAATCTAGTTCTAGATCTCGTTAAAGTACATATGTGTACCAAATTTCAAGTCAATATCTTAAACGGTTCCAGAGTAAACGTGCGCACAAAAAAAAGTTACAGACAGACCGACAGACAGACACCAACAGACAGACAGAAAATTTGTTTTCGCTCAAACTTAAAATCTCGACGTTTCATGACATTTTAAGCCTATTTGGACAATAAAAATTTTTAAAATTTTTTTTGTCGTTACTATACTTCCTCTGGACGTGGAAGTAATTAAGTTCCTTTTTTTCTAATATAGGCATTGTGGGGGTTTAAGTTACAACTTTTTGAAATATTTGCGATTTTCCTAGAAATTCAAGAAATGTTAGTAAACACTTTATCAAATTAACCATGATTAGAAACAATCAGTAATGCCATCATTCTCTTATGTCTGCGTTTAAATTACACATACGAAGACTTTTTAAATGTGATAAAGTAATATCAAGAACTTGTAGTACATTTGTTACTAGATATCCACAAAAACGGAAAATAACACTAACATGCCTATTAATTGGATTGAAGACACTTTGCATAAACTAAAATAGCTAAGGTGAAATCAACTAAAAAATTCCGCCCACACATTTTTCGCACCTTTGGATTAGTTCTTCATGGGTAGCTCTTCTAATTGAATTCTGTGATAAGTTTTGAAATGCATTTCTTACTTTCTGCATACAATCTTCAATAGTTGTTAATGGGCTCTCATAAACTACATTTTTAATAGTTTCCCTGATAAAACGATCCATTGATCGTAAACTGATCGATAGTTTCTTGCAAAAAATTATTTATCAAATACGCGTTATGTGGGGGAACACCGTCGTGTTGATAAAAAATGTTTCTGTCCGGCGAGAGGTAAATTTTCTAAATAGTTGTTACTCAAATTTTGTAAAATATTTAGTATCTTTCACCTAAAAAAGAAAACAAAAACAAAAAAATTAACTATACATATTAGTCGAAGAAGAAATATTTTTAACTTACTGTATAAATCTTGATAAAATCTAATGCCACCACTCTATCGTTTCTCATGGCGCAGTAAACATTAAACTGCCAACTTTCTTGAAAATGTCGCTCCCTGAACACATGAGGATTCGAGTCATTCCAATAATGCGAACTGTGGCGACTAAAAAGTCGGTTTTTGGTAAATTTAGCTTCATCTGACCATATAATATTTCCGAAATAAGAATCTTCGCCTACAGATCCTATTAGAATAAATCACAAAAATTTTCTCTGTTTAGGAAATCCGTTTCTTTTAATCGCTGAACCATTTGGAACGAAAACGGGTGAAATTTATGTTTAATTAAGATTCTGTGAACTGAATCCTTGCATAGTCCTGATGCAGTATGCGTTTTACAGTGTTTGGTGACGATTTCCGTTTTTGTGGGTATCGAGTAAAAAATATACTACAAGTCCTTGATATTACTTTATTACGATTCTCCATTAATAAAAAACAAATTCAAAAAGTCTTTGTGGTGTAATTTAAACGCGGTGGCATTTTTTTTACATAAAAGAATAACTTACATTACTGATTGTTTCTAATCACGGCTAATTTGATAAAATTTTGACTAACAATTCTTGAGTTTCTAAGAAAAGCGCAGTACAATAATTCACACATAGCCAGATAATTTTATACTACGATTGCAAGGCTTAAATTTAACCATGGACGATTCGCGTCACACCTTTTTAAAATAAGAATACGTACAGATAATCTTTGTATGTGCGGGCAAATTGGAGACATAAACCATATAATTTTTAGCTATGCACTTAATCAAAGTCAAACGAATGTTTGAATGGATAAACTGGTAGAACTCGGATTCTACCTACCTCCAAATGTTAATAATATTCTGGTATCCGAAAATTTCGAGACCTTCACAGCATTGTATATATTTTTTAAATCAACAAATATAAGTCTATAAGTCAAATAATTTTTAAGGTTAAACTTGTCACCTTGGTGCTAATTGCTCCTGTGTAGTTCTAACCTATCATACCGTGGTCTCCCTACCCTGTCTATGTTTCCATGAAGTCGTCAAGATGGACCCCTTGACGTGAAATGAGTGTCCCCGTATGATAGATAGTTGTATGGACCTGTATTTGTGTGTGTGCGCATACACGTACGTGTATTGCTTGCATACTTTACACTTTCATATATGTAGCTTTGGTTAGGTTAATAGTAGGCAATAACAGGGTTGAATATCATATTATGCTGGAAGAGTTTTGTTTGCAATGTGTCACGAGTGTGTTATAAATGAAGAGCTACTGGCTGACGGTTTCATCCAAAGCCAAGAGGAAAAAAAAAAAAGAAAGAAAATATCAAATATTTCGAAAAGTTGTAACTTAAACCCCCACAATGCTTATATCAAAAAAAGGAATTTAATTTTACATAAACAAGTTTTCGCGGTTTGAAGTTTACAAAATGTAACGTTAAAAATGGAACACTTGGTGTACTATTATTGAACGTAATTTAATTGTAGAGTGCAGCTCTCCTCGTGTTCTTTTTATATGCCAAAAAGCAAATAAGTAACTTTTACACGAAGAAAGTTATAAAGGTTATTATAAACCACGACACCTGTCAAATTTTTCTTTAAATGTCAAATATCTCTGAAACGGCTGGGTTTAGGCATAGGATATCCTACATGTTTTTGACTCAGAATTTTATGCTTTTTTCGGAAGTACTAAAATATAGAGGATGTTCCATTTAAAATAAGCAAGTTGGTATTAACTTCCGATATAACCGGACGTGCCAGATGCTTGTAATTATTTTAGTTGGATTGACCACACTGCCGTTAGTAGCTCCTTAAATTTACAAAATTTTCTGGTGCGTACTTTTCCCTATATCTATCTGCAGTTCCTGTACATTCCCAAAAATTTTACGTTTTTGGTTTCAGTAGATATTTTAAAGTTATTGACAGATAATCTAAGAACTGAGCATTTTTTTGCCAATTGTGAAAACGTATGCAGTGTGTTTTTTGCACATTAAAATACAGATAATTCTCATTAAACCAGTTATTCAGGTTTTCCAATACATTATTACATGTTATTTCTAGTATATTATCTGATTCATGTGAAACAATTGCTGACGTATCATCAGCATATATTGTAAAATATGCATCAGGTGTTAGATTATCTAGTTCATTTATGTAAAGTAAAAATAATGTAGGACCCAATATTGAACCTTGTGGGACACCCACACCCTCACTTCTTTACATTCGGATCTAGTTACCGTTTTATTGTTGTTTGTAACATTGCTAATACTTACATATTGACTACGTCCTTTTAGGAATGTACTTATCCAACTTAATGGAGCTCCAAATATTCCGTACTCTGAAAGTTTAAGAAGTAACTTGTGATCAACGCAGTCGAATGCAATATTGAGATCACAGAACATCCCAACAAGACACTCTCCTGCATTGATACACTTAGTGATGTTGTTATAAAATGAGTGCAATAAATAGTGGAATTTCCACAACGAAAGCCATGTTGGTGTATTGAAAGTATATTGTTAGAGTCCAGATTAATTTCTACACGGCGAAACTTGCAGAAGAAAAACCTGCAGAATAAAATCTGTAAGTGGGTTATTCCATTGCATGATAAAGTGCAATTTATATTAGATATATACAATATACATACTTACATGCAGTTAGTCTGTAATTTTTTAAAATTATATTGATAAAATTCTTGTATTTTAATATACTAGTGTATAAGCCTGTTTTCGGTATGCGCTACCGTATTTATGCGTGGTTCCGATATTCTGAGGGAAGTGAAGTGAAGCGTTTTTTCTTGTTTTACTAATTTAACTTACGATCATAAGCTAGAAAAATAATATTTAGGTATTAAGCAAATCACAACATATACACTCTTTTATTTATTATGAAATTACCTACCTTATCTATTGTCCTAATTTAGGCACGCCAATATACTAGTTAGGTAAATAATATTCATGATGAAACAAATAAATAAAAAAATAATTAATTGTAAAAATAAATCAAGAATAGGCTTATAACTAATGAATGAATGTTTCCTATACTCTACTGATGAGGACTAACGAGTTCGAAAAAACTTATACAACTTTTCTAGACTTGAAATAGAATGGAAGGTTCAATAATTTTTGTGAATGACTGAATTTCAATAAATGATTTAAGTATTTTCAATATATTTTTTTGTCTTAAAATGCTAGGAATTCTATCATGTAATTCAATATTTCGTCAGTATTAGCTAGAAGAGTAGTTCCTTTGATTGTTTTCTCCAATGATGAGTGTTTTAAAGTGTTTTCCTAAGTAGTATATTAGCGTGACCAGATCAACGTAACAATATACAGAAAGTAGGTAATTTCATATTTAAATAAAAAAAGTGTGAATAACTACATAAACACATAAACACACCACAGATAGTAGACAACCCCCAAATCCAAAGCCAAGGCTGCCCAGAGCGCGATAGCGAGTCGATCAGCGTATTCGCCACTCAATACGCCTTAACCGATTGAGCTACCGTGCCGGTTAACTGAATTTAAAGAAATGATTTAAATATTTTTAATATATTTTTTGCTCTAAAATGTTAAAAATCCTATCATATAATTCAATACTTCGTCAGTATTAGCTAGAAGAGTAGTTGTTTTGATTGGTTGTGCAATAATGAGTGTTTTAAAGTATTTACCTAACTAGTATATTAGTGTATCCAGATTAGGGCAACAATATACAGAATGTGGGTAATTTCACATTAAATAAAAAAGTGTGTATGTTGTGATTTGCTTAATACCTAAATAATATTTTTTAATATATAAAGTGTCTGTTCCAAGCATATCTCGCATCATAGAAGATGTTAGCAAAGCCATTGTGACGGCTCTTCAAGTTTATATACAGGTAAGACTTGAATACCTTATTTTTTAGTATTCAGTATTATAGTCCTTTTGGCATTGTTTGTAAGGGGAGGGTCAACTTTCTTAAAGAATATATTTATTTTTTTAGTTTTTTAATATTTTCTACAACATATTTATTATATATTATTTATTTTATTTATTAATTTATGTATTGGGATTCTAAACAGAACTAAAAAATAATTTCACTGTAAAGAAATTATATAGCAACACAAAGGAACAGTGGCGTGGCGTTGGATGTTCAAGTCAGTCAGTCAGTCAGTAAGTCGAAAATTTGAAATACTAGATTCTATGACATTCTCACTATTGGATGGGTCGTTTTCTGAATTGTCAGTTGAGAAACGGATTTTTGAGGTCAGGTTTGAAGTATTTCGTCCAGCAGTAGACGTAGAACGGGAATTAGCCGGCGAGGGAGTTTGAGAGTATAGACCTGCAGTGCTTACTGTGCAAGTGGTTCACTTGCAAAAGTTGGTAGTTAGGTAGCTATTGGTATGTGCGGTCGGATACGATGGCACGCATCGAATTGTAGGATCACTAGAGTAAGGCGTGGCCCCAGTAGGCTGATTCGGCGGCATGGCTTGTTGTTTGGTCCAGTTCCATTTCAAAAAGTCGGGAATTGATCCGCATTTGTGCAAATGCCTGTACCCGAGGTTCTTTCTTGTTACGTAGCTTACTCTCGACGTAGTCAGCAAAAACTCAGAAGTGATCTTTTTCTTAATATTTTACATTTCTAAGTAATGAAACAGCTTCCTCCACCTGTTGTTTTTTTTCCTCCAGTATTCATAGATTTGATCGAGAATCAGTTTGACGGCTCACTGGCGCAGGTGGTAGCGAGTCCGAGGTCCGCTCCAACTGGGAACTATTTTGCTTCTGAATGTGTTCTTCCTCTTTCACAGAATAATAAGCGGTTTTTAAAATCTAATTTCTTGTTTTAGCTCCCCACATCAGAGAGACATTCGTTACAGATTGCCCAACAGTTTGAAGACAGGTGGAACTTCCCACACTGTCTGGGTGCTCTTGATGGGAAGCACGTCATTATTGAATGTCCTCCCAATTCGGGTAATTCCTATTTTAACTATAACGGAACGTTTAGTATAGTTCCTTTTGCACTTGTCGATGCTAATTACTGTTTTCGATAAGTAAATGTAGTGCAGTCTAGACGGATGTCTGATGGAGGCGCTTTTCTTGATACCTCTTTTTACACGGCGAGATGGTTTATTCAACTTACCACAACCAGAGACCTTGCCAGAAATGGTCATCCCTTTGCCGTACGTTTTTGTTGCCGATGATGTATTTCCATTAACTAATCACATTATGAAACCTTACGCGACCGATTTTACTAGAGGATCCAACAAAATAGTGTTCAATTACAGACTGTCAAGAGCTCGCCGCATAATTGAAAATGCATTTGGATTACTGAGATCAGTTTTTAGAATTTTTAGAACACCAATTCTACTGAACATAGATACGATTGAGTATGTGGTTGTTGCCTGTATTCACATAGTAGAGTCGTAAGTCATCTCATCTTTATTGCTCTCCAGGCAATTACTTCATTACACTTTTGTAAAAGAATTGCAACAAGGACAGAAACGTACTCAATGAAGTACTGGGATATATGCTCTCCCGGAATTAGAAACAGAGAAAATAGAAGACTTCTAGAACTCTAGAAGCAAAAACATAAACAGAGGAGTATGAACACTTATATTACGACACAATGTGGTAATGTATTTCACAGACAGTTACACTTCCCCTCCCACATTTCTGTACCGTGCGTCATATTGTTCTCGCTGCTGACAACAAGAATGACCCAAATCCAAACCAGCCGGCCCAGCGGTATGTTTCTCGGGAGTGGCAGCAATGCCTACGGTATGCTGATCAATCAATCAAGATGTGTGATTATCGAAAAATCTATTTTAAGGTATTTGGAGTATTTAGTAAATAACTTTCTTACAAATAACATCACATATTCATACATATTCACATCAATAGGAAAATATAAAAAATTGTCCATTCTTTATGTATATTGTTGATCTTACTTCCGATAATGCTAGAATACTAATGAAACATAATAATATATCATTGTTTGGAAAATATTAACCAGAACCCACCCCTACGAGAAAGTCTCATTTAACTCACACACACGCTAAAGAATTCACTAACCGAATGGCGATACATAAATGAAAGGAGAATTTTTAGAAAAATGAAAAGTAAATGTTTACTTTTATTCAGCTAGTCTTAATGAACTAGAAAAAAAAAATAATTAACAGAACATATAAAGGGGGTAGGTACATAAAAACGATGCAGCAAAAAATGAATCTACATACAAACAGAAAATTTAAAATACGAAAAAAGTGTATCAATATGTCAACTAATATTACAAAGTCAACGTCCACCGCTGCAGGCAAACAATTTCGGCGCAGTAAATAACTTATCAGGATTTTATCAAAAGCACAGGGAACTGTGCAGATTATTTCACTCATACCAATGAAACTTCATTTTTTGACACTACTGTACCAATCAAATATCACTATCTAAATCAGCTTTTGGTAGCATTAATAGAACAATGGCATACAATTTTATCGCGGATGTAAAATACAACATGTAGTTTTATCGTATGTAATAGTACGAGAGCCCACCGACAAAAATGAAACATATAAGCTGGAGAGACCAAAATTGGTGGGGATGCTTACCAAGTCATTATCTGAACGTCGGTCATAGCAATCTGGGTTGCAGCGGTGAAGGGGCAGCCGTTTAATGGGGTTTTACGGGGTAATATATTTTTTTAAATAATCAACCCCTCTTTTACTTCCACATCCAGTGGAAGTATAGTAACGACAAAAAATTTTTTAAAAATTTTTATTGTTCAAATAGGCTTAGAATGTCATGAAACGTCGAGATTTCAAGTTTGAGCGAAAAAAATTCTGTCTGTCGGTCTGTCTGTCGGTCTGTCTGTCGGTCTGTCTGTCGGTCTGTCTGTCGGTCTGTAACTTTTTTGTGTGCACATTTACTCTGGAACCGTTTGAGACATTGACTTGAAATTTGGTACACATATGTACTTTAACGAGAATCTAACTCTTGTTCCGTCGAAGGATTGGGGGGTAAATTGGGGTAAGTTTGGAGTAAATAGGTAAATCAAGCAGGTAAGAGTTCATAAAATTGATATTTAGTATAGGCAAGAGAAGCTAAGGTCTCAAAAAAAATTTTGACATTAGCCACCCCCACCCCATTATTAAAGGGATGAAAAAAAATGTGATTTAGTGTGTGTACAAGAACCAAAAACCTCAATATATTTTTTTACTTTATCCACCCTCCACTCCCACCCCCTGTCACCACCCGCACCCCACTACCGATGTGGGGTATCGTTTTATGGGTTTTTGGTGCAGAGGATATCAAATATTATATTATTAAAGTTCCATAAACAATTATTTCCAGGTACAAAATTTTTTCATTGTGTGACTTGGATAGAAAATCTGGATGTGGAAGTTAAAGCTAAAAAATATGAGTCTTTTGTTCTTAGCAACTTTTTAGTCCGAGTCCAATTTTAGCCAGAGATTGGCCTCAAATGTCTAATTTTTCTAATTTCAATAATTTTTTACGACGAGAGGATGCGTTCTAGAGAAAAATGATAAAGAGAAAAGTTGTTTCTTTTTGTGCGTAGAATATATCCTTTTTTTATATTTCTGATTCTGTTATTTTAAAAATTACTTAAGCCAGATCAGAAAAATGGCTGCCCCTGCGCTACTGCAACCCGGATTGCTATGACTACACACGTTCAGAGAATAAATGATTTGATAAACGTCCCCATCAATTTTTGACTCTCCAGCTTATGTGTTCCATTTTTGTCGGTGGGCTCTCGTACTATAATATAACTATTGCTTAGAATATTATGGGTAAAATGTTTTGTTCTCTGGTAATATAAAGAGTGCAAATTGACAGTTTATTATGTGATTTTTTAGTAATAATTTTTGATAATAAACTGCCAATTTACACGAATTTTATTAGCTTTTGACAACTTAGCTTGAGAAATGATAAAATTTGAAGAATAAAATTTGAAAGCACTTGGGAAAACTATTTCAGGAACAAATAATTCATCAAGTACATCTTTAATATTATGTTTTGTAATTAATTGCCTTCAGACGTTCTGTTGTAATTTTTTAAAGTTTTCTGCCTTTTATTTTCAATTTTATCATTTACGTCACATAGAAATGTATTTCCAAAGCGACTCATCTAGTAAAAAACAAAGTAGGTAGGTATACATATTTAACAAATGCAGCTGCAGGAACTTAAAATCCACGAAATTCGCCATATTGTAAATATAATTAATGACGATCAATGAAAATAATATATGTTAAACCGTAGGTATTGTAATGCATCACTGTAAAGAGTTCTTGAGCACGCTTCGACCAATCACATTACGAGTAAAGACAGAGAAAGAGCATCACTTAATTTTATCAATCTCCCATCTTTATGTTCTAAGGCTGCCGATATTAGATAAAATATTGGTATAGTAACGCCATCTATTAACACTACATTAGAATTAACTAATTCTTCCGATGAATTTTTTAAGAATTACTATATTAAAATGTTTATTAATATATATTTACCTATTTAATTCTTATTTTTAGTGTAATAAGTTTAATAATTTTCCATAGTACCTACGAAAATTAAAATGAAATTGTGTCTTTTGAGAAAACCCAAAAATAGTCGTACCTATGTTCTTTACAGAGAAGTCTACAACCTTACTAATATTATCTATAACCTACTTAGTAATGTTCTTTAGAAGGGGTGAGCGTAGAGGCGACTTCAATGTGAATATCAGTCGATATTCTGTTGAAGCAACGTCGAGCGTGGTTAGTACTTGGATGGGTGACCCATCTTGGGAAATATAGCGTTCTCGTCCCACCTTTCAGCGGCTTGTATATCAGTGTATACGCGGAAGCAACGTAATTTCAGACGAGGATTACGTAGTGGATATACCATCCTTCGGAGGGGATGTAAAGCAGGCGGTCCCTTGTCTATTAAATGTTAGGCAAGTAAAAGATCCCTACTCTTCTTAAGGGAAGAGGTTCGGCAAAATTTCCAGGTTGGGGGTAGCTCGTCTCCTGGCGTCGGTGATAGGCTCTGGTAGCGGAAATAGGCAGACGTTAAATAGTTAAAAAAAAAAAAATCCTTTTGAAAAAAAAAACCGCTGCCCAAGGAATCACTATTTCCACATCCAGATTTTCTATCCAAGTCTCTCATAACTAAAAAAAATTGTATATGGGAATAATTGTTTATGGAACTTTAATAATATAATATTTGAAATCGTCTACTCCAAAAACCCATGAAACGATATGCCGCATTGGCATTGAGGGCGAGGGTGGTGGAAGGGGGGTGGTAGTTGGTGGGGGTGGATAAAGTAAAAAAAATTGAGGCTTTTGGTTCTTGTACACACACTAAATGACAATTTTATTTTTTTACCTTCTTTAATAATGGAGTGGGGGGTGGTAATGGGGGTGGCTAATGCCAAAAATTTTTTTGACACTTTAGCTTCTCTTCTGTATATACCATTTTAATGGACTCTTACTTGCCTGATTTATCTATTTACCCCCATTTACCCCAATTTACCCCCCAACGGAATAACATCAAAATACAATCTAATTCCAGATCTAGTTAAAATACATACGTGTACCTTTTAAGTCAATATCTTAAACGGTTCCAGAGTAATCGTGCGCACAAAAGAAGTTACAGACAGACAGACCGGCAGACCGAGACAGAAATTTCTATTTTGCTCAAACTTAAAATCTCGACGTTTCATGACATTCTAAGCCTATTTAAACAATAAAAAATTTTAAACAATTTTTTGTCGATACTATACTTCTACTGGATGTGGAAGTAATAAAAAATTGTTCGTATCTCACTTATTTTTTCGAATTTTTTTAAATCGGAAAAACTGTTGCTCAATAAGAAACCATTCTATTCAAGAGAAAGAAATTGATGTCACTTCCTGCTCAACCGGAAGTGATATTTTCATTCCTGTTAGTCTAAAAGTAGCTCACTTTTGTACCGAAAACGAAATTTTTAAATCCAAAAACAATAAAAAAAAATGGTGGCATACAATGACTCGTGTCCACCCGGTATACCTATTGCGTTTACCTAATCTTGCTTATCAAGAGTTTCTAACACGAATTGTATCAGTAAGGTAAGGTTAATTATAGGCTTTTTATGTAAAAATCTGTGGATTCATTCTGATACACGTGTTTATTAATTTTTTTTCGTAGCATTTAACAGGAAAACTTTGAACACCGTATGTAATCAACAAATGATACTAGCTTCATTAATTGTAGTTTTGAGCTATAAGGCCTACTAGTACAGATAATATGACAAACCCAAATTACCCGAAGTGGTTCTAAATTTCTCAGGCGACAATTTTAACTTCGATCGTTCTCAAGCCGTAAAATTCAAAGCTTAGTTCCTTTGATCAGTCACTGGCAGCCAGCGCAAATTGCATAAAACGACAAACAGGACTAAAAAGGCTGTTTCTTTTATAAATTACGGGCTCTGAAGAATATTTAATGGGCTTTTCTAAGGACGCAATTGATCGCGAACTAGTAATTCCACCTTGACGTCCGTATTGAAATATAACAAGTTTGTTATAGTCGGAAAGCCAGACACTCGAAATATCCTAAATAAAAGTGGCCTATGCAACTCAGGAACATATAAAAACTTAGGCCAGGCATTTTAAGTTCTGACCTTGAAAAAATAATGTAAATCTAAAAACCGCTGCCTAAGGAATCACCACTTCCACATCCAGACTTCCTATCTAAATATCTTACAACGAAAATACTAAAATGCACTCCACTAAGTGGAGATAATTGTTTATGGAACTTTAATGATATAGTATTTGAAATCGTGTACCAGAAAAACCCATAAAATGATATGCCCCATTAGTAGTAGGTGGTGGTGGTGGTGGGAGTGAATTAAGTGAAAGAAATTCTTGATGACTGGTTCTTGTAGACACACTAAATCACAATATTTTTTCACCCCCTTTAATAATGGTGGTAATAGAGGTGGCTATTGCCAAAAATGTTTTTGAGAACTTAGGTCCTCTTATATTTACTAAATAACAATTTCATGCACTCTTAATTGCTTGATTTACCTATTTATCTCAATTTACCCTTCAACTCTGCTACGGAATAAGATCAATATATAATCTAGTTCCAGATCTCGTTAAAATACATACGTGTGCCATATTTAAGTCAATATTTTAAACGGTTCCAGAGTAATCGTGAGCACCAAACAGATACCAGACTAACAGACAGAGCGACGCGACAGACAAATTTATTTTATTCAAACTTAACATATTGACGTTTCATGACATTCTAAGTCTATTTGTACAATGAAAATTTTCAAAAATTTTTCTTGCGTTAGTGTCTTCAATTGGATGTGCAAGTAATGCGCAGAAAATAGCATGACAAAGGTATAAAACATCATTCTGTGCCGTGGACTACACGAGAGAAGTAAAGCCTCTATTTCAAGCATTTTTTTCAATGAAACCTACTATGCATCCATATTATTCGAGGTAATTCACTGTGTACCTAATTTACTAGAGGAAAGCCACTACGCATTCATACTTCTTGAAGAAATCCAGTGCGCATCCATTTTACTTGAGAAACCCACTGCGCATCTATACTACTCTTGGTAACCTACTGCGCATCAATGGTACTCAAGAAAAGCCACTGCGCATCCATAACATTCGGGGAAACCTACTGCGCATCCATACTACTTGAAATAACCCACTGTGCATCCATTTTACTCGAGGAAACCCACTGCGCATCCATATCACTTGAGGTAACCTACTACGCATCTATTCTACTCGTGGTAACCTACTGCGCATCATTGGTACTCAAGAAAAGCCACTGCGCATCCATAACATTCGGGGAAACCTACTGCGCATCCATACTTGAAATAACCCACTGTGCATCCATTTTACTCGAGGAAACCCACTGCGCATCCATATCACTTGAGGTAACCTACTGCGCATCTATACTACTCATGGTAACCTACTGCGCATCAATGGTACTCAAGAAAAGCCACTGCGCATCCATAATACTCGGGGAAACCTACTGCGCATCCATACTACTTGATATAACCCACTGCGCATCCATTTGACGCGAGGAAACCCACTGCGCATACATACTACTTGAAGTAACCTACTGCGCATCTATGGTACTCTAGAAAAGCCACTGCGCATCCAAAATACTCGAGGAAACCTACTGCGCATCCAAACTACTAGAGGCAAGCTACTGCGCATCGATGGTACTCGAGGAAAGCCACTGCGTATCCATGCTACTCGAAGGAACTTTAATAACTATAGTACTCCAGAAAAGCCACTGCGCATCCAAAATACTAGAGGAAACTTACTGCGCATCCATACTACTAGAGGTAACCTACTGCGCATCGATGGTACTCGAGGAAACCACTGTGCATCCATGCTACCCGAAGGAACTTTAATAACTATAGTACTCTAGAAAAGCCACTGCGCATCCAAAATACTCGAGGAAACTTACTGCGCATCCATACTACTAGAGGTAACCTACTGCGCATCGATGGTACTCGAGGAAAGCCACTGAGCATCCATACTATTCGAAGAAACTTTAATAACATGATATTTGAAATCGCCTACCCCAAAAACCTATAAAACGATATGCCACATCGGTAGTGGGGGTTGGGGGTGGTGGCAGAGTGGGGTGGGGGGGGTGAGGGTGGCGGTGGATAAAGTAAAAAAAAATTTTGAGGCTTAGGTTCTTGTATACACGCTAAATTACAATTTTATATTTTTTCCCCCCCTTTAATAATGAGGTGGGGGTAGTAATGGGGGTGGCTAATGCCAAAAAATTTTTTGAGACTTTAAGTTCTTTTATATATACTAAATACCAATTTTATGGACTCTTACCGGCTTGATTTACCTATTTACCCCCATTTACCCCAATTTACCCCCCAACCCTTTGACGGAACAAGATGAAAATATAATCTAGTTCCAGATCTCGTTAAAGTACATACGTGTACCAAATTTCAAGTCAATATCTTGAACGGTTCCAGAGTAAATGTGCGCACAAAAAAAGTTACAGACAGACCGACAGACCGACAGACAGAAAATTTTTTTTCGCTCAAAATTAAAATCTCGACGTTTCATAACATTTTAAGGCTATTTGGACAATAAAAATTTTTTAAAATTTTTTTGTCGTTACTATACTTCCACTGGATGTGGAAGTAAAATTAGTAGAAATGTTCTATTTAGTGTGATGAACAACTTACTAAAAGTTCTGATACCGGCTTCATGATGATTTTTATGTAACAAAGGCATAACTTCTCTTTTTCGTATATTTCAAGTTTCTAGAGTATATAAGTACAAAAGTTGTAGTCAATAAATTGTTCAATAGAATTATAAACTATATGAAAATTGAAATACATCTCCGTCGGTTACTCTGTACGTACGTACGTTCTTAGCGGATTCTCTTGAATGTTCATTTAATCAATTCGTCTATTATCAGAATAGAATCCCATTGAAATTCATAATGATCCGCCAAATAGATTAATTATAATAAATAATTATTTAACACCATCACACAATTTTTTGCCGACCATTTCACATTTTCTATGTCTATTGGATACATGTTTAAAAAAAAATGTTTTTTTTTTAATGTTTTTTTTTAAATGTTTTCTTAACCGCTTCTCAAGTCACCGAAGTAACTCCTTGAAAATCCAGAATGAATTTGTGTTAGGTAAAGAGAAACGAGGCCCTACAGCTTATAGTGGAGTCCGAACCACTTCTTGGGGATAATTTTATAATTAAAATTATTTCGCGATGAGCAGGGATTGAACCTGCTTCTCTAGGTACGCCAGTATGCAAGCTTGACGCAAGCAAGCAAGCAAGCAAGAACAAATTTATTTTAAATTAAGAATACATATTGTTCTCCCCGCGCACTCATCCGGAGCCAGCCATACATCCATGGTGCGAAACGCCATGGTAATTTATTGATTGGACGGAGCGAGGCCGGATTAGATAAAAATAAAATGAAAATATGAACACAATCTCCTTTCGCAGGAGAGGCGAATTAAAAAGTGCATAAGGTAAAACATGTAAAAAATAAACTTAAAATAATTGATATATACAATACAAAAGAGGCTGGTGTAAATAAAATATCAGATATATATGGCTGGTCTTCACGGGAAAATTACTACAAAAAAACCGTTCTAAGCAATGCAGTCAAAGTTAACGGTTATGCAAGACCGCGGAATTTATGGTTTCAAATATTTGGTTTTCTAAAGATTTTAATATTCAAAAATAAATTGTGATTGGGAAGAGATAATTTAGAGAGACAAACAAACAAAAACAACAAAGAAAAACAAAGAAACGAGTAGAAGAGAGTTAAAGATCAGAAATTATGTTTGAGAGTTTTTATAGATAGATAGAGAAAGGCGGTGTGGCTAGATATGTTGCCGAAAGATGGGCAACGCCTGGTATGGTAATTTGTGTTTTATGCGAAAAGGTGCATTATGGTCTCTGATTCGCGTGATGTTGTTTGTTAGCGGGCTATCACCAAGTTTGAATTGATAGAATTTTTCCGATGTAACTTTGATGTAGTCCGCTAGTGGCGTTATGTCATGACAACGTGCGTTGAGGTCCCTTAAGGAGATGTATCGTGAAGAATTTGAAATGAGGCGCATAAATTTATGTTCCAGAACCCTTAGTTTATCCATTGTCGTGTCCGGTATGCTGCACCATACCGGCACCGCATATGTTAGTGCCGGTCTTACAATAACAGTGTAAATTAATTTTTTGTTTTGTCTACTGAGTCTGCTATTCCTGGCCAGAAGCGGATACAGACTCCTGGACATAGAATAGACTGTTCTTATTGTTTCGTTAACATGTCGGTCGAACGTCAGTTGCTTATCTAGTCGTACTCCTAAATACTTACGCACTCCCTTTCTGGAATTTTGTTTCCCCTTATCATAATTGGTGTTAGAATCTTATTCTCTGTAAATCTGCGCGTGAAGACTATAGACTCCGACTTCTCCGCATTTACGCGAATTTTCCACTTATCGTAATAAGCCGTGGCACGAGCCATGTGGGCTTTAAGAAGCATGTTAGCCGCTTGTGCATTATGCCTATGCGCGTACAAGGCTGTACTTGGCAAGTATTCGGGAAAGTGGGGAAGTCGGATATGCACAAATTGTACAATTTTGGACCGAGGACCGTCACCTGTGTGACGCCCGCGCGAATGTCCGAAGCTAGACGCGCTAAACCACTAAGCTACCGTCCCCCAACAATAAAACAATTATTTTTTCATTCAACCC
Organism: Rutpela maculata; assembly: GCA_936432065.2. Classification (NCBI taxonomy): domain Eukaryota; kingdom Metazoa; phylum Arthropoda; class Insecta; order Coleoptera; family Cerambycidae; genus Rutpela; species Rutpela maculata. The sequence continues at coordinate 87,887,876 of OW386293.2, forward strand.
GTTTTAACTCAAAAGCGGGAAAATAAATTGGTGTCAAATTTTCACCATATTATCACTGGTCAAATTGAAGGTCAAATTTTAATAAGAGTAGAAAATATTATTTTTTTCTAAAGTTGTGTCCAGTTGCTGCAGGGAAAACTAGGACAAGCGAAAAACTTTCTTTTCGAAATAAATACCAACTATATCAAGAAAATATGGCAAATTCCGTGGACTTTTAAGTTTCTACAGCTGCAATTATTGAATAATTATACCTATTTTGCTCTTTATTAGATGAGCCGGTTTGGAAACACATTTTTATGTGACGTTAATAATGAATTGAAAATAAAGTTCAGTAAACGCTAAACAATTATAAGAAAACGTCTCGAGGCAGTTGATAGCAAAACTTGATATTAAAGATGTTTTATGTATTTTACTTATTCATGAAATATTCTCCCCAAATACCACTCATGCTTTTAAATTTCATCTATAAATTTTTTCTCAATCCAAGTTGCCAAAAGGTAATATAACTCGTGTAAATTGGCAGTTTATTATCAAAGATTAAATCCCTCCCACTAAAGAGCTCGGGATTTAATCAGATAAAAAACTGTTAATTTATACTCTTTCTAAGCCCTAGTGATATTATATATGAAAATTGAACCGGGCTTGAGAACTAAAACGTCAGTTAAATCAATATAAAAATCGAAGATTTCTTGTTCTATGTTTTGTTCTGTAAATAGTCGTATATTAAAAATAGTCTGAAAATTCAGCGTTCAAAGCGTGTTGTCTTTAAGAAACCGCATTCGCTCATTTTAATGTGATTTGACTGAAAAAGTATCCTCGACTGCGTCTCGGGTACTTTTTGTCAAATCACATCAAAATGAACTCAAACAGGCAACACGTTTCCATGCGCAAATTTTCGATAATTTTTAATGCACTTAATATATTACTACAGAAAATTTCGCACCTGATCTCTTCACGTTATACCTATGTGGTAAATCATCAACTAGTTAAAAATAAAACCATTTATTTTTAAAATTATAACAATATTGACAAAAACATATTCTGAAAAACAAATAGTGGTTAACTACGCCACAATCACATAGATTTTATTGAAATGAAAATTATCTGTTGCCCGATACGGTTAAGGATTGCGTTCCAGAGCAATGGTTGAGTTACAAGGCCTATTTCTCCCTTCCTTTGCATTTTATGAAGAAACGCTCCAAATAAAACCATATCCTCATTTCATTAGCTGGCAGTATGCAGTTATTTTGAAAAATGAAAAAATTACTTCGACCCACAGTTTTGCACTGTAAATTATACAAACATGGCAACTTGTCCTATTAAATTCATTAATTTTTCAGTCATATCATAAAATAAGCAAATATTCTTGAACACACCATTGGAAAATAAAAGGTTTGAATATTGTGATACTAAAATATCAAGTTTCTACGACAACAAATGACAGACACAGAGCAAAAGGGACATAAAAAATGCGAAAATAGTTTTTTCATAAAAATAATGAAAAAGTGTAATTTTTTCTAATTTTGAAATTCCAAATGAAGGCCTAGAAGGGGTAAAAGAAGGTATGTCACAAAAACTTAGTTTCGAGAATAGCGATTTTTTAAGCTGATTTTTAATTTATTGATACATTTAAAAACTTTTGATTTTTGTTTATAAAAGTATATTAAACCATTCCGTAAAAGCATTCTGACAAAAAATTTGTTTGTTTATTTAAGGGAAAAACAGGAATTGTCACAGAAATAAATATATATTCATGAAAACAAAGGGGATTGTCCAGTTTCGCTTTCCTTTTGTGCCTTTTTATTTGTAACTTTTTTACTACTTTCCACTTTTTTATTCTTTTCCTCTTTATTTATTTGTTTGTGTGAGGTAAGATGTCATAGTAGCGTTGGGTTTTTCAGAACTAAACTTTTTCATATCTTGCAAATTGTTAAATGTTTTTTCTGATATTGGAATGATACCTAGAATAATATGGAAACGGATATAGAAGAATAACGTAAAATACTTATATTAACAATCAGTCGTCATATTTTCGGTCAGGAAATAAAAATTCATTACGGTGCAGGGCATGCTCGGGCTCAGGTCTCTTCTGAATTGGGAGTAGTATTGGACTTTTCTTCCATTGTCCAATAAAGAAAGATCTGTGCGACATGAGGCGTGGATGAACTTGCTTCTATTTCTCTAATAGGGAGTGTTGGAAACTGTATATTTATTGATATAAGGTAACTGTTTAAAAAATGTCCCCCAATTCCTTATTATTTCCTGAAATTGTTCAAGATACTGTTTGTTCATTTTCACTTCCTATATTTTTATCCATTAAGTCGTTTTTAGTAAGGTCCCGACAAAAATACAAAGAGAATAACATACACCACTTGTAGATAGTCTTAAAATAGAGCATCTACTAAAAGTAAATTAAAACATTATTCACTTAAAATTAAAATATATGGACCTTCCCCGTTTTTACCATTTTCCTTGTGGACATTTCACGTTTTTTCCCAGTGTGTGATTTTTTAAACACGAATGGTGCTGCCTTTTTACAGTGGAGTTGTTTTTGTAGTAAAATATAGAGGTTGGTCGACCAGATCGCGATGCCAGCTGACTTCACGATATCTTGTGGCATACCTCCTATGGTCTTCAAATAAAATCGCGATCTAAAAAATATGTTTTGTGAAGTAGTTTTATATACGAATCAACGACCTGTTTCTGTATGTTTGAAAGTTTCATAGCAGGTGTCGAATTTAGAGTTCACGCTCTTCGACTAACAATATCAAAAGAAAGGAAAGTAAGTAAATACTTCCCGGTAAAAATATGTTAATTTTATACTTCTAATTATTTATTCATGCAGCAGTATGTGATTTACGTACGTACATGGCACGTAAATTATTTTTCCCTTATTGTGTGAATGCTATTTGTTTTTAAGTGGATATTTAAAATTCTTCTACTGTGAGGCGGGTGTTTGTATTCGTGATAATTTAGATGTTTTGATGTAGTGTTAGAGATAATTAAGTAAACTGCTCTTCGAAAGTTCGAAAATTCAGGACTTAATTTTTTTTTTAGAATAACACTTTCTCTTTTCTGGCAAACTTTAATTTTTACTTCCACATCCAGTGGAAGTATAGTAACGACAAAAATTTTTTTAAAAATTTTTATTGCTCAGATAGGCTTAGAATGTCATGAAACGTCGAGATTTTAAGTTTGAGAGAAAAAAAAATTTCTGTCTGTCTGTCGGTCTGTCGGTCTGTCTGTAACTTTTTTTGTGCGCACGATTACTCTGGAACCGTTTAAGATATTGACTTGAAATTTGGTACACGTATGTATTTTAATGAGATCTGGAACTAGATTATATTTTCATCTTATTCCGTTGAAGGGTTGGGGGTAAATTGGAGTAAATGAGGGTAAATAGGTAAATCAAGTAGGTAGGAGTCCATAAAATTGATATTTAGTATATATATAAAAAAAGTTAAGGTCTCAAAATTTTTTTCGCATTAGCCAACCCCCATTAGCCACCCCCATTACTACTCCCCACCCTATTATTAAAGGGGGTAAAAAAAAATAAAGTTGGACTTTAGTAATATTAGTGTCTACAAGAAACTAAGGCCTCAAATTTTTTTTACTTCATTCATCTCCACTATCACCTCCACTATCACCCCCACCGATGTGGCATATCGTTTTATAGGTTTTTGGGGTAGACGATTTCAAATATTATGTTGTTAAAGTTACTTCGAATAGTATGGATGAGCAATGGCTTTGTTCGACTACTATGAATGCGCAGTAGGTTTCCCCGAGTATTACGGATGCGCAGTGACTTTCCTCGAGTATTACAGATCGCAGTAGGTTACCTCAAGTAGTATGGATGCGCAGTGGGTTACTTTAAGTAATATGGATGCGCAATGGCTTTCCTCGAGTACAATGGATGCGCAGTCAGTTACCACGAGTAGTACGGATGCGCAGTGGCTTTTCTCCAGTACTGTAGATGCGCAGTAGGTTACCTCAAGTGGTATGGATGCGCAGTGGGTTTCCTCGAGTAAAATGGATGCGCAGTGGGCTACTTTAAGAAGTATGAATGCGCAGTGACTTTTCTCTAGTATTACAGATCGCAGTAGTTTACCTCAAGTAGTATGGATACGCAGTGGGTTACTTTAAGTAATATGGATGCGCAATGGCTTTCCTCGAGTACAATGGATGCGCAGTAGGTTAGCACGAGTAGTACGGATGCGCAGTGACTTTTCTCCAGTACTGTAGATGCGCAGTGGGTTTCCTCGAGTAAAATGGATGCGCAGTGGGTTAGTTTAAGAAGTATGAACGCGCACTGGCTGTCCTCGAGTAAATTGGATGCACAGTGGGTTATTTTAGGTAGTATGGACGCGTAGTAGGTTTGCTCGAAGAAAATACTTAAAGTAGAGGCTTTACTCCTATCGTGTAGTTTTAACGAATTTATATATCTTTGTCATGCCATTTTCTGCGTATTACTTCCACATCCAGTTGAAGTATATTAACGTAAAAACAAATTTGGAAATTTTCATTGTTGAAATAGGCTCAGAGTGTCATTAAACGTCAATATTTGTTTGAACAAAACAAATTTGTCTGTCGCGTCGGTCTATCTGTTAGTCTTGTATCTTTTTGGTGCTCACGATTACTCTGGAACTGTTTAACATATTGATTAAAATATGGCATATAAGTATTTTAACGAGATCTGGAACTAAATTGTATTTTGATCTTATTCTGTTGTAGAGTTAAACGGTAAATTTGGGTAAATGGGGGTAAATAGGTAAATCAAGCAAGTAGTAGTCCATGAAATTGGTATTTAGTAAATATAATAAGACCTAAGGTCTCAAAAAAAAATTTGGCATTAGCCACACCTATTACCACCCCCACCCAATTATTAAAGGTGGTGAAAAAATAGTGTGATTTAGTGAGTGTACAAGAGCCAGGGTCATTAAGAATTTTTTCACTTCATTCATCCCCACCACCGATGTGGCATATAATTTTATGGGTTTTTTGGGTACACGGTTTCAAATATTATACTATTAAAGTTCCATAAACAATAATTATTTTCATATAGTGGAATGCAAATAGAGTATTTTTGTTGTAAGAGACTTGGATGTGGAAGTAGTGATTCCTTGGGCAGCGGTTTTTATATAAATATATAACGATATTGAAATTTGTGTTTTGTGATATAGTCAGCACTTGACTTTAATAAGAAATTGTAATCATCTAGGGCAAATGTTTGAATTAATAATTTTTATCCAATACCTTCAAGTAAAAAGGCGTTTGTCTTGATATTTTTAGCCAATCAAAGTAAATGTGTATTCATTAGTAAGTTCATTTTTATTTTGAGTTTCAAATTTTCTAGTAGTTAAATCGTCTACGAGAATTTACAAAACAGTTTACTCATAAGAGACGAATATAATAACAACTTTAGTTACAACAGCAACTAAATACTATTAGTATGGTATTAATATAATTTTTCCCTAAAATTGATTCAATAAATCAATCAATCAACTCATTCATAAAGTATGTTTTAATCTATTGTCAATTCAGAACCGATTTAGCGTAGAAGTGCAGTCGAGGAGGGTTTTAACCTCGGAAACTGGCGAACAAGGATGAAATCATCCGAAGCATTTTGCACCGTCTTTTTTATACTAAAACAAAGTTTTCCAGTTTATCTCGTGCGATTATTAATAAGTAGTTGCTTAAACAAATAAGTAATAATAATAATAATTTTTTACTAAAAAAAATCGGCTACGGAAAGCGGCTGGAAGCTCTCCACTCGGTGAATCTTTTCATTTAATTATATATTTTTTATTTATTTTTAAAAACCATATAATTCTTGGTGGACAGCATTTCTGCCAGCTGTGGCCGGTGAAGTGTATACCGTTTCAATTTGAGCTGATAAATATTATTTTTATCTTCTGGCATCGACCGATTTTCACTAAATCGGTCGGGGAAGGTTATCGTTTGGTTGCTTGTCACTAATATTAGATGTCAAACTGACAGATGCCAAAGGGTTTCAGGAGAAGAAGATTTTTTGGCAGATGTCGAACTGGCAGTTGTCAAATTTTTTGTCGCTAAACTTAGTTCTAAATCTGTCATACTGACGGCTGTCAAAATTTCTGGTTCTAAACTTTATTGGGGGATTTTATTTTTTGACAGTTGTCGAAAATTTTTAGGTTGGTATTGCACTTGGTTTGGCTTTTATGTTATGTTAATGTTTCTTAAGTTGTAGTTGCCGGAAATGGATTCAAGTTTCTCAGACTTTTAATGTCACTGTCACTTTTAATAATTTTGGGCGAAAAATTCACTTTGGGGTCAGTTATTTAATTTTTTTCACGGAAACCAAATCGACAGGGTGCAAGTGTGATATATACAAATAATTTTAAGTAATCATAAAATAAACAACTTGTTGTGTCAAAACGGCACTAAACGTAATCCGATCTCAACCAGAACTTTTTCAGATCTTCTGGAGCACTAAAGAAACCCTCATGCACAGTTTCATCCAAATTCGTTTAGTAGTTTCGCCGCTATCGTGCTAACATAAATTCACACGCACACACATACAGACATTTTTCAAAAACCACTTTCTTGAGTTCCTCAATTCCCACAATTTTATTGTGGGGAGGTTAATAAAAAAAATTTTAATATCAATTATTTGAACTAAAAGCGAATAAGAGTTTGAGAAAAAAAGTTCTGTACAATTTTTTATATAAATTGTTAGTTTTTAAGTTATAACGGCTTGAAAATTGCGATTACATTAGTGATAAAAAATAACATGTCCCGCTACTTTTCTCACTAGTATGAGAATTGAACTTTAAGCTGCCCCTGTTGTAAACCCATTTATTTTTTAACTTATTTATTTAATAATACTATTCTCCATCAGGCTAAAATATTGTTAAAACACTCTTTTAATTTTAATTTTAAAATCATTAGTAGAATTTTATTCCCGCATTGTTCCGCCTTTGGCCCTTTCACTGCAGACTACTGTCAACACTTAGCCGTTTTAAAGTATCCAGATGAATTTCAAATTTAATAGGAAACTGATCGCGATTTCTTCATAAGAATAATCTCGATCTTTCAGATTTCCTATTTGAGCAGACCCCCTGCGCGACCTAGTCAGTGTATCGGATCTTAATTTCGAAAAACCAACAAACAAAAACAGTACAAAGTCTTAAAAGTGAGCAATCTCATTAGTCAAATTGTTACTCTAAAACTTTTATTTTTTTTTTTTTTAATAAAACTTGAACGTGGCAATATTGTTAGAACGTGAATGGGTTAATACTTTTTTTAAACCAAATTAATCTATTCCTCGACCAACATATAGGATCTCCCACAAATGAATTTAAGCCAATTTCGTGGTAACATCACGTAGTGTCACAAAATTTTCATATGACACAAAACCAGCACAAAACGATAGTAAAGTCAGATATTTGAGTTTGCACAGACAGAATGCCATATATTTCTTTCGCAATCTATTTTCTTATATCACCTGAACTTTTTTAATACATCTTCTCAAGTAACATTTTTTCGACGTCCGACTATTTTTACACTAATAGCAACGTCAATATTAGCGCAAAATGCGGTCGGACCGTGACTTAAACACAGAAGTAGCGCTCAATCCACGGGACGACGTAGTTGTAACTTCATAAAACTTGTTAGGCTAATTTTAGTCATTAGTTAACAATTGCTAAACGTTGATTGATATAAATCATATTTGGTATGGTTAGAAAACGTTGATTAAACCTCTATAATTATTTAATAATTCCTTAATAAGGAACACACATAAATTGTAAATTTGTTTAATATTGAATAAAATAGATTCTTTCTTTGTTATAAGTTTTGATTAATAATTTCATTGAAATGTATTGCACTTGACATAAAATGAAATTGAAATAGTGCAACTTTTCATACGTCGTAAAATGAGTCATAGTCCGGGAGACAATGTCCCAAAAAGTTGATTATTTGACGCCGCTCCATTTGATTTTACTTCGGTGATCACGTCATCGCAAATCAAACCACGGAATCTGGGTGAGGCTGAGAAATACATTGTTATTAATTAATAATAAATAATTTAAAAATAAGTTATTTGATGTCGGCTGAAATTGACGTGATGTAAAGTTTATGATTGAATAAACATAAAAAACATAGTCAGACTCTTGGACAATGGTGGGTTAACAGTCAGACCATTATACAAAAGTTAATAAACAAATAAATTTTCAAATTAAATGATGCCGACTGAAATTCATATAGTATGTTAGAGCAAATACGTAAACATGCATGATCTCTCGATGTAGGTGGAAAAGTCATCAAATCGTGCAGCACGTTTATTGATTGCTAACCATTAATCCACCAACTGCGGTCTGACGATGATTTTTATAAATTATACTATTACAACTATTGCATATTACAATATAGAATGATTTTAAATAATGTTTATATATTTAAGAATCTTTATATTCAGTTGATATGTTAAATTTCGAACTGTTTTTTTTATCATTGAGCCAAAAAGCAAATACAGTTTTGACATTTTTTAAAATTATTTTTGATACAGAACTATATCAGACTATGTTTGTTGGTTTCGAATTTTCTTCTTATATCTTATATCTTTTATTATAGCAGTTCATAATCTTTTCAACGAATTTATGTAAAGTTAGAATTTATCAAAAAAACGAATATTTGGCAACGGTTTTTATTATTAAGCCAATAAACGAATACATTAACTCTAAACATTTTGAATTTATTTTGTTGAACGTTATACAAAAGTAGATGTATTATTTATTAGTCCACCTTTTTTGATAATTGTAAAAGTGTCATTAGGACTATTCATCTTTCTTATCGAAGTTGTTCACTTCGTCCTCGCTACCGTCCATCATGAAAGGATCCAACTTATCCACGAATCAATCTTCAGCTGCGTCGTCGTCGGTATTTTCAGCTGCATCGACGTCGTTGTCTTCTTCATCTGCATCATTAGCTGCAAATTGTTGTTAAAAATAGAATATTAATTTTCAATTATTTATATACATTATTAAATTTTTATGAATTATACCTGAAGGGCCTTTTCGACGCGTATGATGTCAATCTTAGAGGGAAGTTGATTACCAACAAGCCATTTAAATTTTAATTTTTCGTCGATCTCCTCCCATCCATAATCCTTTGAAGTTAAGATCACTCTCAGAAACCGTTGAATTAATTTTATTTTACAAAATGAAAGGAGCTACTCACCGAAAGCGTTGCCTTTTATTTAAAATATTTCACTATCTGTCAGTTGGTATGCCTTCATGAACGTTTCAACTCGGGCAGAGTTGATATCCTGTATGAAACTGTATATTTGGCATATATATTTTTCCAACGTTCTTAAAATTTCATCCACTTCTTCGTTGCTCTCACTGCCAAGTTTGCCAAAGAATTTAATTCACTTTCATACGCTTTAAATTTTTGGGTAACGCCGTAAAAGACGGTAGCGCATGATATATTTTTCATAAATCATTTATTTCAGTAGGTATATTCACATCACTGCCACTGTAATTAATATAACCTTATATATTTTCGAAACACTTGAACACTTTGATGATGTCGATTTCGTGAAGGAAAGCAATATCTCATTGCCTTTTCTACATATAACACAAAACGACTTAACCGCTGACATTTGAACGTTCGATTCCAACATATGTCTACGTTAACTATAAGAACTGGTAGAACCGGTATACCGATGAGATATATATTCAATTTTGATTTTTTCGGCCATTTTTGTTGTTTTCCATTTTTTTACAAGATGGCGGATTAACCTAGATATCGGACAGGTCTCTATTTTTCAAGAATTTTATTTCAAATAAGCTAGTGCTTTTAAAATTCCCATTCGATTACTAGTACAAGATATTATAAGGAGACAAGTAGAAAATACGTGAAAGCGCGTCAAAAAGTGCATATAGCTTTTGACGCACCAAGAATTTTTAAGCGTAAATATGTTTTCCGTAATCAGGTAATACATAATACATAAAAATCAATAATAAATTTCTGTTTTCGCCGAAAATAATCAATTCAACTGTACTCAATATAAGGTTTAATAATCGTTGTGAATGATTGAATTTCAATAAACGATTTAAGTATTTTCAATATATTTTTTTTGTTTTAAAATTCTAGTAATCCTATCACGTAACTCAATACTTCGTCAATATTAGCTAGAAGGGTAGTTGTTTTATTGGTTCTCTAATAATGAGTGTTGTAAAGTGTTTACCTAAATAGTATATTAGCGTGACCAGATTAACATACCAATATACAGAAAGCAGATAATTCCATGTTAAATAAAAAAAAGTGTGATTGACTGAATTTAAATAAATGATCTAAGTATTTTCAATACATTTTTTTTGCTTTAAAATGCTAGGAATCCTATATGGTCTAATAATTATAAAAAACCGATGCCCAAGGAATCACTACTTCCACATCCAAGTCTCTTACAACAAAAATACTATATTTGCATTCCACTATATGAAAATAATTGTTTATGGAACTTTAATAGTATAATATTTGAAATCATGTACCCAAAAAACCCATAAAATTATATGCCACATCGGTGGTGGCGATGAATGAAGTAAAAAAAATTCTGACTTTGGCTCTTGTACACACACTAAATCACACTATCTTTTCATCGCCTTTAATAATGGGGGGGGTGGTGGTGGTAATAGGTGTGGCTAATGCCAAATTTTTTTTGAGACCCTAGCTCCTCTTATATTTACTAAATACCAATTTCATGGACTATTACTTGATTGATTTACCTATTTACCCCCATTTACCCCAATTTACCGTTTAACTCTACAACAGAATAAGATCAAAATACAATTTAATTCCAGATCTCGTTAAAATACTTATATGCCATATTTTAATCAATATGTTAAACAGTTCCAGAGTAATCGTGAGCACCAAAAAGATACAAGACTAACAGACAGACCGACGCGACAGACAAATTTGTTTTATTCAAACTTGAAATATTGACGTTTCATGACATTCTGAGCCTATTTAAACAATGAACATTTCCAATTTTTTTTTGCGTTAATATACTTCAACTGGATGTGGAAGTAATACGCAGAAAATGGCATGACAAAGATATAAAAAATCGTTGTATGCCGTAAACTACACGATAGGAGTAAAGCTTATACTTTCAGTATTTTAGTATTTTCTTCGAGGAAACCTACTACGCGTTCATACTACCCAAGGTAACCCACTGTGCATCCAATTTACTCTAGGAAACCCACTGCGCATCTACAGTACTGGAGAAAAGCCACTGCGCACCCGTACTCCTCGTGGTAACCTACTGCGCATATATTGTACTCGAGGAAAGCCATTGCGCATCCATTGTACTTAAAGTAACCCACTGCGCATTCATACTTCTTAAAGTAACCCACTGCGCATTCATACTTCTTAAAGTAACCCACTGCGCATCCATTTCACTCGAGGAAACCCACTGCGCATTCATACCACTTGAGGTAACCCACTGCGCATCTATAGTACTGGAGAAAAGCCACTGCGCATCCGTACTACTCGTGGTAACTTACTGCGCATCCATTGTACTCGAGGAAAGCCATTGCGCATCCATATTACTTAAAGTAACCCACTGCGCATCCATACTACTTGAGGTAACCTACTGCGATCTGTAATACTCGAGGAAAGTCACTGCGCATCCAAAATACTCAAGGAAAGTCACTGCGCATCCGTAATACTCGGAGAAACCTACTGCGCATCCATAGTAGTCGAGCAAAGCCATTGCGCATTCATACTATTCGAAGTAACTTTAACAACATAATATTTGAAATCGTCTACCCCAAAAACCTATAAAACGAATGCCACATCGGTGGCACATCGGCTCGAACGGGTTTTTTCATTAAGTCTTTTCCCGTATCAATAATCCAATTTTTAAAACTGTGCGCGTGTGCTGTGCAAACTAAAACATTAGTGTAATTTTTAAGTGTTTTTAAAACTCATTCTAGTTATAGTTCGCCAAATTGTTAGATTTAAGTTTTTTGTTCCAAAGAACAGGAGTTCTAACCTTATAATTCTTCATTTATTGTTTAAGCCGGAGTTAAACCCGTTTCACCCGACCACCCATCTACCACGACGTTGCACGCTGTGGTGGTGTGGTCGGCTCTGAATCGGGACTTGACTCAGGCTCACTTTTGTATTATTAATTGTAATAAAACATTTTTGAATTGAATTGAATTGGTGGGGGTGGTAGAAGGTTGATAGTGGAGGTGAAAAAGTAAAAAAAAATTGAGGCCTTAGTCTCTTGTAGACATTAATATTACTAAATTACAACATTATTTTTTCACCCCCTTTAATAATGGGGTAGGGGGTAGTAATGGGGGTGGCTAATGCCAAAAAAATTTTGAGACCTTAACTTTTTTTATATATACTAAATATCAATTTTATGGACTCTTACCTACTGGATTTACCTATTTACCCCCATTTACCCAAATTTACCCCCCAACCTTTCAACGGAATAAGATGAAAATATAATCTAGTTCCAGATCTCATTAAAATACATACGTGTACCAAATTTCAGGTCAATATCTTAAACGGTTCCAGAGTAATCGTGCGCACAAAAAAAGTTACAGACAGACCGACGGACAGACAGAAATTTTTCTTTCTCTCAAACTTAAAATCTCGAACGTTTCATGACATTCTAAGCCTATCTGAGCAATAAAAATTTTTTTGTCGTTACAATACTTCCACTGGATGTGGAAGTAAATTTCCATCACAAAAAATGTTATCTGTGATTTTCCTTCAGTAACTGTTAGTGGAGGGGTTATACATCACAAAACCACAAAAATCCATTCTGGATGGGTGCTGCAATCCTCCAAAAAACCACCTCTTCGGTGAAATTAGCCTTATTTTACTGATAACTCATTAACCGTTGAATATATAAAAAAAATTGCCCATCATAAAAAAGAAAGCTTACTAATTTCCTAAAAAAAGTCTTATTGTAATTTTGTTGTATATGCCATGGTTTTCGAGAAAATCGATATTGAAAAAAATTCCAAAATTTGTATTTTTAATGCCCGCGAATTTTCATTTATTTGAAATTTATTGCGCGAGGCCTATAGAAAAAATTGAATTTCTCGAAACCCATACAAGCTAGGAATAAAAATCAACATCGGTTTTAAAGGGGATATAAAATACTCTCTTTTGTTGCTATTACTTCCACGTCCAGTGGAAGTATAGTAACGACAAAAAAAATTTTAAAAATTTTTATTGTCCAAATAGGCTTAAAATGAAACGTCGAGATTTTAAGTTTGAGCGAAAAAAAAATTTCTGTCTGTCTGTCGATCTGTCTGTCGGTCTGTCGGTCTGTCGGTCTGTCGGTCTGTCGGTCTGTCGGTCTGTCGGTCTGTCTGTAACTTTTTTTTGTGCGCACGTTTACTCTGGAACCGTTTAAGATATTGACTTGAAATTTGGTACACATATGTACTTTAACGAGATCTAGAACTAGATTATATTTTCTTGTTCCGTCGAAGGGTTGGGGGGTAAATTGGGGTAAATTTGGGGTAAATGGGTAAATCAAGCAGGTAAGAGTCCATGAAATTGGTATTTAGTATATACAAGAGAAGCTAAGGTCTCAAAAAAATTTTTGGCATTAGCCACCCCCATTACCACCCCCACCTCCTTATTAAAGGGGATGAAAAAAAATTGTGATTTAGTGTATGTACAGGAACCAGAAACCTCAAAATATTTTTTTACTTCGTCCACTCCCCCACTACCACCCCCCTATCACCACCCCCACCCCACTACCGATGTGGGGTATCGTTTTATGGGTTTTTGAGGTAGAGGATTTCAAATATTATATCATTAAAGTTCCATAAACAATTATTCTCACATACAAAGTTTTTTCGTTGTGAGTGACTTGGATAGAGAATCTGGATGTGGAAGTGGTGATTCCTTGGGCAGCGGTTTTTTTAATGGCTATTGATATTTATTAGTATTTAAAAATAACAATATAATATAGTTATCTCTTAATTTTTTGCGCCTCTAACTATTCACAGGCCCATAAAAAATAACTGACTTTAATATAAGTTATAAATGCATTATCTTTTAGTTCAAGGTAGTACTTCAATGCAGAAAATATTAGGAATAAAAAGATTTCACATTTACAAATTTACCAGCTTGTTGAAGAATTTTTTATTGCTTCCTAAAAATAAAAAAAAGACCCAAACATCTTGAAAATTCAGCTCAAAAAATTATTCAATAAAATGGAGGAAATTGAAAAGAAAGGAAAAACGGCCAAACTTTGGATTACCTATATCAAAATAGTTATATTGGTAAAATCAAAATAAAAAATAAAAAATTGGCAAAAATTTGGCTAACTTCAACATGCTGGTAAATTTGTAAATATGAATATTTTTGTTCCTAACTTTTTCTGCATTGAAGTACTACCTTGAACTAAAAGATAATGCACTTATAACTTATATTAAATCAGTTATTTCTCATGGGCCTGTGAATAGCTAGAGATGCAAAAAATTAAGAGATAACTATAGTATATTGTTATTTTTACTTACTAATAAATATATCAATAGCCGTCAAAAATGGCAATACAAGACAGTATTTTATAAAATAAAATTTAAAACCCATTTTGATTTTTCTTCCTAGCTTGTATGGATTTCGAGCAATTCAATTTTTTCTATAGGCCGCGCGCAATAAACGAATAAACGAAAATTCGCGCGCATTAAAAATACAAATTTTGAAATTTTTTCATATCGATTTTTTCGAAAACCATGGCATATACAACAAAATTACAACAGGACCTTTTTTTAGGAAATTAGTCAAGCTTTCTTTTTTATGATGAGCAATTTTTTTATATCTTCAACGGTTAACGAGTTATCAGTGAAATAAGGCTTCTTTTTTCTGGGGGGTGGGGGTTGCGGCATCCCCCCAGAACGAAATTTTGTGGTTTTATGATGTATAACCCCTCCACTAACAGTTACTACTATCTCAGATAAAATTTTTTGCGAGCTTCTGATGCATTTTTTACTTTACCGACTGGAGTAATAATGTAATTCGAGAATTCAAAATGCACTTGCCCGACTTGCTTCAGAAGAGAAAATATTTACTTCGGTGGTGTTATTTATCTAGTCTAGTATAACATGAGCCACACTGGATAAATCATTCTGCTGGGGATCATTGCAATCAAATTGTTCTGTATTGCTGATTTTGAAATAACATGAAGTGCTTAATGTATTTTGCAATAATATATTATTATTTAAATGCGTTGCTTAAAAACTACTTGCGGTAGTTGATGCGGGTATACAAAGGGGTGACAATATATTTATTATAATATGCAACGTCAGCAGTTGGGTGTTGACTATAAGCATTTTCATGTAGAACCAGAGCCGTGGAGAGAAAATATGGGCCCGGAGGAGAAAAATCCGAAAAAAATATTTTCAACAATTCAAAACCAGGCCCCCCAAACAAGCCCGGGTCCCTCAAAATGAGCCCACGAGCCCGGGCCGAATCACCCCCCCTCGACAGGTCTGTGTAGGACACACAGAGGTACGTTCAGAAAAGTCGTTCAGAGAAATTAAAAACAATGTTGAGTCACTGGTATATCCCTGTGGAATACCTCGTTCAATACGCAGTACTCTTTTTAACCAATATTTATATTGTTAGCGGCGTCCCCGTATGAGCGTTCCAGGATCCGCCTACGGACGACTGGAGAGGGATCCCCAACTCTCGTGAGTGGACGAAAACAGAATGACTAGAAAAATCGAGTGAGCGTGAAGTTGTCAATTATTATAATATGACAAGCTTGACAAATAAAAGTGTTTTTCGTTAATATTATTATACTTCTTTGCTTTATTATTGAATAAAACTATCATCAGAAGCGGGATAGGCTCACCTCACGGCCTTTAGGCGGGCATCTGCGTAAAGTGCATAACAAAAAGAAACAACTGTTGGCAGACGTTTTGAAGACTTTCAAAGCAAACAGAAGAACAGATCGACTTTCCAAACTTTAGACCAGCAAAAGATAATACTCAGGTCTGGAGTAGGTAGAGGAAATAAAAAAAAAAGAGAATTTGAGTTGTCCTATTTACAGAATGTGACAAGAGTTTGGACACTTTTTAACTAATGATGATAAACGTTGGGGACAAACGTTTATCATCATTGTACGAGACTGAGGTTACTATTTAATTGTGACGCAGTGCTTAGGATGTTAGGCTTGCGACCACGGAGTCCCGGGTTCGAATCCTGGCTAGGGTGTGGATGTGTAGTGGCGTTTTTCACGTGTTACCGAGATGGTAGCAGTGGGCTAGACTGCGGTTGTGTGAGAGACAACACGATCTAGTCGCTCTCCTCTCCTGAGTTCTAGTCTCAGCTGCGGCAGATGGCAATGTCGCAGGGAATGGGTGTTGAGAAGCTGTCTATGTGTGAGTGTCTATCCTGGTAGAGTGGAAGATCAGCCTACGACTGAACTCTGCCAGAACATTAATATAAACAAGGCTAATAAAAAAAATATATTTTTTTTAGTCATTTCCACCAAAGAAAATTCATGACCGTTTACTTTCTGAGGTTTCAGTCTTAAATGGTTCTTTTTGCAATATTAATGCAAATTATATGCATAAAAAAATTAATTTTGATCAATTTACATGCAAATTGGAGTTATAATCTAATTGAATTAGTTATTTATGGCATTCACGACAGTAAATACAAGAATATGTTTAAAAGCGAGATTTTGATACTATTTCAGATTTATTGAATATATAAGCACAATTTTAAAGTCAACACATGTTGTTAATGAAGCTTATAATCCGTTACCCTTGACTTGTATCAACAAATAAATTCATGAAGACTAATAACAATAATTCATCTTAAATCAACAAAGTTGTAGAGAAATTTTGCTTCAACTGAAGCCACGTCAAAGAAAAATGTTTTATTAAGAATTCAATAGACAAAGAAGTAAAGTTAATTTTATTTTTAGTGATAAGTGCACAAGAAGTTAAAATTGATAATGAAATTTACATAGGTTTGTTCAGTTGACATTGGAGCTGATATTTTTGAAAGATGTTTATTAAAATTAATTGGAAACAAACTTTCAGTTAAAGGTGTTTATTAGTCCGAGAAAAATGTTATCAAAACATACATTTCAGGCTGATGTTGAAATTTCAGGACAGCGTACTAGGTTAACTTTTACAGTTATGCCAGTTCTTAACGTTGACTATGTCTTAATTATTGGAAATTATTTATTTATTTATTTATTTAGAGTAGGCGCTGATTGTAATGGTACACGTGTTCTTAGCAGGTATCATTCAGCCGTTTATTGGGAAGTGTTTAGATAGGTTTATCTCGGGCAATGCCGCATGTATGAATGGCACATTCAATACCATTTCATAACTCCCGATGTACATTGAGCTAGTGAACAAATTGAACGGTGGGTATATGCACACCATTATGAACCTGATCCAAATTGAAACCAGCATACCTATAAGGAATGACTGAGGGTTTTGGAAAATGTGGAAAATGAAGTTAGTTTTGCAGAATTTGAATTTTTGAGTCTCTATGAGATTATGGATTATTACTGAAAAAGGTAGGTATATGAATTAAGAACTTGCCTTAAAAAAAATGCATAATTGATCTATTAGAATTCCCTAAGACTGAGAATGAATGATGTTATTTATTGATTTGTAAAAGTATTATTTATCAATCTTTTTGATTTTCTTACTTTTTGATACTGAGGAACTGAATGCGTGTACAATGTGGACTTTAGATCTGTCCTGTAGTATGGGGTCAGCATACTCTCATACAGGAATTGAATGTATGTACAAGGCTGGACTTTAGATCTGTCTTCTAGTATGGAGTCAGCATAAATTTGTTTGTGTATATGAAATTAAATTTGATGTTATTTTTATTTTGTTTTGATGAGACACCGGTCCTGTGTGCTTGAGTCATCAGGCTGGGGTGTTTCTAAGGTTGCCAATATCGTGTCAATTTGTCTAATTATTTATGGCATAATCAACTTTAGCATGGCATTGTATTTTTTTTAACATGTTACAGAAAAATGAAATTATTCCACCTAGTGGACGTATATGCAAGATTTTGATTTATCGTAAAAGCACTTCATTGGGTCATGTAGATTTTCTCAGTTGTAGTCCTGTTTCTATATTTTGAATTACAAAACAAAGATCATGATTACACACAGAGCAAAAAAGTAATACTGAAGTACAACTGATGTTATCTGCGTTACGCGAAGGTCAACTTGATTCTAACCAATATATAGAAACTGAGCATCTTACTGTGTCATCGAACTATATTGGCCGATAAAACGAAAACAATTCATTATAACTTTGTTCCATGACATAATAAACTTGGACTTTTACGCTTATTTCATGATGAGCAGTGTCATGTTAGAATTGATAAGTTAACTTCAAAACATTTTTGAAAACATTTTTGATTTCCTCGTATTAGGTCGTTTCTAAAAAAAATATTGTAACTTAATTCCGATAAAAATATTAGTCAGCTGAGACTGAGCAAGTCTTATTTCCTTGTTTTAAACTCCAAAATTAGTTATCATTGATGCTAGTTCAAATTTTGATAATTCTGAAGTCTTCGAATTTCTTGATAAATGACGAGTTTAGTATCACTTTATTACGCCTGATGTACACCGTGCTTATGTTCAAGTAGCACGTTATATGAGTACCATAATGAATTTAATACGTATTGAGAGTCGTATTAAAACAGAATTAGCGGAGCGAATCTGGTTTTGAAATGAAACCAACTTTAAAAAAAAAAAATGTTTTTTTGACAATTCGGTTAGAAGCGTTCTCTTTTATTATGTTATCAACTTAGTTCAGCTTAATCACACGGGGTGGCGAAGGAATTTGCATTTAAAATTCGCAAAAACACGTTTTTCCACGATAACTTTGTTATTATCGACCTGACGAAAAAAAAGTAAAATTAAAAATTGAAGATTTCGCGGAAGAGCATAATGGTAAAATTTTCTTCAAATCAGACGGTAACTTTTCGTGAAATTTTTTTTTGAAAATATTCGTTTTTTTGCACCAACACTAATATACAAAAAAGTAATTCTTTAATTTTTTTACGAAAAAAAGAAGTTAGGGGGATGAGATTATTTTGAGGTAGGTGAAATAGATAAGAATTGATGGAGCCGGAGGATTGGGGTGGTGGGCCAATTAGGGAAGGGGAGGGAGGTAGGGAAAGGAAAATTATTCAACCCCCTCGAACCTTTTTTCTCTGTCGTGCGATTTTCAAAAACCAAACTGGAATTTGTTCGTTATTACGTCTAATATTTGACTGAACAATTTTTTTCAATTTTTTTTAAATAAACAAACTTGTGGAAGTGGAAAAGCCTTTTGCATTTTTTTTAAATGCGTTTTTGAGTACGAAAACTGCTAATTCTAGAAAAAAAAATTCAAATAAAAAAAGTTACGTCCATCTTTTATCTTCGTTACTTCTCGATAAACTTGGTATCTATTTCGAAAGATAAAAAAGTTTCCCGCATGTTACATTTGAGAACGCAAATTTTCGACATAGCCTTAGAAAAAAATTAGTGCTCTCTACACTTATTAAAATTTGACCTACATATTAACACGTTATGTTAACAAATATATAGTGATAACATGATAAACATTTGAGAGTAATTCATTGTGCCGTTTTTGAGTTAGAGCGAGTTAAGAGGAAAAATACTTGTTTTATATATCCAATACACACCTAAAACTAGAGAAATGCGCCGCGAAAACTCGTGACGGTGTTAAATAATTATTTATATGTAATAAGTTTAATATTTGATGGAGGGTAGACTGATAAAATATTAAGATGGGAAAAAGATTTGTAGATCCGAATATTAAGCTCCGAAGTCGTCCCTATTCCTTTTCCTTAACCCTTTATTCCCGCAAGCGCATTATGCCCCCTCCCTCCCTTCCTATTCCTTGGATTGCAATATATTTTTTTTAAATTAAAGATAAAAAAATCTCACTTACCTGTAAAAAAATTATCTTCTGTGCCCTTTCCTTCGTACTCAAAAACTCATTTAAAAAAAAATGCAAAAGGTTTTCCCCTCCCACAAGTTTGTTTATTTGAAAAAATTTTAAAAAATCATTCAGTCAAATATTAGACGTAATAACGAACAAACTCCATTTTGGTTTTTGAAAATCGCACCACAGGGAAAAAAGTTCGAGGGGGTTGAATAATTTTCCTTTCCCTACCTCCCTCCCCTTCCCTAATTGGCCCACCACCCCAATCCTCCGGCTTCTTCAATTCTTATCTATTTCACCTACTTCAAAAACATCTCATTCCCCTAACTTCTTTTTTTCGTAAAAAAAATAAGGAATGACTTTTTTGTGTATTAGTGTTAGGGCATAAAAACGAGTATTTTCAAAAAAAATTTTCCACAAAAAGTTACCGTCTGATTTGAAAAAAGTACCAGATTATGCGCTTCCGCGAGATTTTCAGTTTTCAATTTTACTTTTTTTCGTCAGGTCAATAATAACAAAGTTATCGTGGAAAAACGTGTTTTTGATAATTTTAAATGCCAATTCCTCCGCCACCCCTTGTGATTAAGCTGAACTAAGTTGATAACATAATAAAAGAGAACGGGTGTAACCGAATTGTCAAAAAAAAATTAAAAAAAGTTGGTTTCAAAACTCCTCTTTTTCTCGCCAGATCCGCTCTAGTAAATGGCCGAATACATTATGAAAAACCCAACTTGCCATAATGTTTTGCAAAATGTCACCACTGCAAATTTTAATTGATATCGAAATCAGTACGCCGCTCATACAGTCTGCTTTAACTAACCTAAGTCAGGATCTGACCCCAGTTCACAATCGGACGTTGGATAAGGAACGTCTTGCGGAGCGATTGATGCCACAGCAAATTCAAGAAAACAAAAATTCAAGTAGACGTGATAGCGTGTAATATTTGTGTGGCGAATATTTATTGCTGCAAGAAAAATGCGTGCTAGTAAAACTAAATTCGAGTACATAGGACCCTACGTAATTATGGAGATCACTGCCGAAGGCTACTATGAGTTAAAGAGAGTTGGTAAAAATAAAATTGTGAAAGCTCTTAAAGAATAACTGGCCAATTCATTGGTGTTTGTCAGTTGATATGAATGACTCATCAGACTTGAATGAAAATAAAGGTACTGAGGAGGAAGAAAGCTAAAATTTTAAAATATCGAGTGCTGAAGCGATGCACAGAAGCTGTTGTTAATTGAAAAGATTGTCATAGAGTATTTATGTATGTGTATAACAAATTTGGGCATGTATCTTGTAGAGTCTTGCCTGATCTTAATGTTTAGGAATGTACCTTGTAGAGTCTTACCTGTTGTTAAAATTTAGGCATGTACCTTGTAGAGTTTTGCCTGGTGTTAAAGTTTAGGCATGTACCTTGTAGAGTCTTGCCTGGTGTTGAAGTTTAGGCATGCACCTTTTAGAATCTTGCCTGGTAGTTAAAATACAGTCTACAGAGAGACTTGTCTGGTGTAAGAGGTTGAAAATTTTTAAATTCAAACCCGTGATCCACAGAGAGACATGATCTGAATTATTCTTTAGTAAAAAAAGTTCCAACTATTGGATATATTTCTTTCAGAGGACGAGCACGACCCTCGTTTCCAGCGACAAACAGTTGTCAGTCTGGCCGTGACAGCGGCGCCCCCATATGACCATCCCAGGACCCGCCTATGGACGACTGGAGAGGGACCCTCGACTCGCGCCATCTCGTGAGCGAGCGCAGCAGGACCAAAACAGAATGACTAGAAAAATCGAGTGAGCGTGAAGTCAATTATTACAATATGACAAGCTTGACGAATAAAAATGTTTTTAGTTAATGTTATTATACTTTTTTGCTTTATTGTTGAATAAAACTATCAATATATTTTAAACAAAATTAATTAACCATTAATTGTAACAAATATTTTCTATTAGGAAACTATAGGTTATCATCCATCAGCATATTATAAATGCTTGGAATAATATTTGGCTGCATGAATATTATGCATAATAATTTTATTGGCAGATTCTCAACGAATTGAATTTTTACTCCATATTCTTAAAATGCTTAATGTTATTCTTATAATAGCATTCCTTGCAAAAGGAAGTAAAACACGAATCCAACAACTACAAGTGGTTTCCGAATTCATTAAGTTATATTATCATCTTTTGTAATTCATGAATTATAGATGAGTCAGAAAATAGATTAGCGAATAAATTTAATTTGTTATTCTGTTTCCAAGATGGATTATGATTAAAATCTTTGTTGTAGTAAAATTTGTATTTACAGTTAACTGTTTATATTAACATTGTTCCTTGTGATCTTTGTAAATCATATTTTATAATACAGATTTACCATAAAAGTTGGATGATTTAAAAAATCAAGAGGTATTCAAACCCTGTTTTTCTCCATTCCTTTACAAATATCCCGCCTCATGTTTTTGTAATAATGATTTACGGAGATCTATTTGAAATTTCTTGATAAACTTCGCAAAAAAAAACTGTCATTATAGTCGATGTCTCGTTTCATGTACTTGGGCTCATCTGTTAAAGAACTTCAAAGGTACTGCATCTGCATCCTCGTGGAGTTATTAGTTTCCGAGTCTGTCTGTGTTTGCACGTATATTATATTTTCTGTGGACTAATAACTTGCATTTAAATATATTATTATTTTTCTACGACTATTGAATAATTCATTTTGAACATGTAATAGAGCTCATTACTCACAGCCGTGGGTAATGATTCATTACCCAATAGGCTAGAATCAATCACAAGGGTTCATATTCATTATTCAACAATCTTGAACCAATCACAGGAGTTCATATTCATTATTCAACAGTTTCTGTGGAGCAATCACAAGAGATGATTTAAAGTTCGAAAACATTGCGTGTGCAATATCTCAATTCAATCTGTCATAATAAGTAGGTCATCGATTTCGCCGATGCGATTTACGATGTGCATCACATGCAATTCTTCCTCTTTCCGTAATGAGTTAGTATGGACCTTCCACTCATATATTAAAAAAGGTCTGAACGTCTAAAGAATTTCGTATTTCGCCTTCCTTGCAGATTATGAAAATGAGCACCTCGACATGGTGTTCGTTGAATAACTGGAAAAGTATCACTCCTAGCAAAAAAATAAGAATCTCCAAGATAAAGATCATAAACCGAAGAACAATTTGCTGTTTTTAAAGCCTCCGTAACTTCTGTTTTTTTCGGAGATATGGAGGATTAAAAATGGCGTCAAACGTTTTTAAGTCAAAATACCTCTTTAAAAGTTAAATATCTTAGAAACCATGGCACTTGTATCAAAAATACTAAGAAAATAAATTAAATATTATCGATTAAGCTAAAAGTTTTTTTTTATTTTTTTTTACTGCTTAAAAAATAAGGAAGTCATGACCGATACAAAGTGTATATTCACAATTTCCCTAAAAATCTCGCCATTTATCACAATTCTTATTTTCGGCAAATTTACTTGAAAGTGCAACTTCCTGTTGGGTAGTCGTAGAAAATTATAGTACTCTACTCGCTTGTAATAGCTCTTACAAGCTCGTTGAATAATATACTATTATCGTTTCTGGTCCTCGTCAGCAAAATCTACAGTTCAGGCCACCGTCAAATTTTCTGATTATATCCAGGTGCTTTTTGACAGAAAAGTGTCCAGCTAGAAGTCATGTTATAATTTTCAACTGCATCCTGATATTATTAAGAAATGCTTTTATTAAGCTTTGGACATAGTCTTTTATTTTAGATTTCCCGGAATATTCTTATGATTTTCATATTTATTCACAATCCAGTCTTCGTTAACCCCTATGGTTGAGCTTTCGGTGATGCCCAGCATATGTTCTGGGCCATAGAATATATTGGCTGCTCCTTGTCTAACTAGTTCATCAGCTATTTCGTTTTTATCTTTTTTTACTCCGGTCAAATTAGCATTCAATTCGGAACAAATTTGTAACAAGCTACTTTTAGGGGGAATATGTAGGGGAAGATGTCCTATTTAACAGGAAAAAAATCCCAAAAAATCCAGATGGCGGAACCCGTCAAAAATTGAGCCGCCATATTGAAATTAGGCACTTTTTAACTTTAAACTTGAATAATTAATCTCACATTGATTTTACCAAAAAAATTAATCAGACAAAAAGTAAAGAGTATTATAGAAGCTATAAAACATTGTAAAGTTTTTGAAAATCGGTCAATAAATAACTGAGATAATGGCGACTAAAGTTTGGGTACTATGCATTAAATTAGATAATTTCAACCGTAAAAAACTTAGTGTTCGGTGGGGCATTAGTCCGGAGAATAGCTGTTGGTTGCAGTCTGGTTTTTCGTTCCTTATATATTTAAGGAAACGTATAAACAAAGAAATATTTCACTAGTAAATAAAAAACTTACTTGTTTGTCTTCTGGTTTGGTGGGTGCTGATAATGTAAACTGCCACTAAGCTTATGAAAAGGGATGTAACATATTAAGACATATCGAAGGAAAATCATTTTTTGAACTGAAACTGAAATGAAATGATCGAGTTATATCAATTGCACATACGAATAAAACTGTTAAAATAGGGAATTCAGTATCAGTTATTAATCCAATGCAACTATTTAGTCGTATAATTTTTGCTGCTAAAGCTCCTGTGCAGTGGCCTGTTAGTATTTTTGATGACATTTCCTTCAGGAAAACTCCAAAATCAGCACTATTACGATATTTTGATAGCAAACTTAGTCCTACTAATGTTTTAACGGAAGGTAATAAACACTTTGTTACTGACGGGGGGTTTCTCTTAAGAAAAAACCGCTGCCCAAGGAATCACTACTTCCACATCCGGATTTTCTATCCAAGTCACACAACGAAAAAATTTTGTATCTGGAAATAATTGTTTATGGTACTTTAACAATATAATATTTGAAATCCTCTACCCCAAAACCCATAAAACGATACCCCACATCGGTAGTGGGGTGGGAGTGGTGCCAGGGGGTGGGAGTGGGGGGGTGGATAAAGTAAAAAAATATTTTGAGGTTTCTGGTTCTTGTACACATGCTAAATCACAGTGTGTGTGGTAATGGGGGTGGATAATGCCAAATTTTTTTTGAGACCTTAGCTTCTCTTGTCTATACTAAATATCAATTTTATGAACTCTTACCTGCTTGATTTACCTATTTACTCCAAATTTACCCCAATTTACCCCCCAACCCTTCGACGGAACAAGATGAAAATATAATCTAGTTCTAAATCTCGTTAAAGTACATATGTGTACCAAATTTCAAGTCAATATCTCAAACGGTTCCAGAGTAAACGTGAGCACAAAAAGTTACAGACTGACAGACAGAAATGTTTTTTTCGCTCAAACTTGAAATCTCGATGTTTCATGACATTCTAAGCCTATTTGAACAATAAAAATTTTTAAAAAAATTTTTGTCGTTACTATACTTCCACTGGATGTGGAAGTAATTTGTATGGCAGCGCCCTGCACTTTTTAAAGATATTAGTGAATATCTTAAACATGTACAATACCACTATGTTAACAATTGTACCATAATTTTTGATGGGTGAAATAATGAGAAAATATCAACAAAGGGAATTTAGTCATGTTAAGACCTGGTTTAGCGGGAAAATCTGATAAATTAACTAATATAAGCCAACTTCAGTCCATTTTAGGTGAAACAGTGGTCAAAAATATTTTATTTCTACATTCAATTTTAGGCTGCGACACGTCAGCGTTTTATAAGAAGGGAAAAAAACAGCGCTAACCATATATTACAAAATGACAAGGAAATTTCAAACCATTTAGAAGATTTTAAAAATCCATGTGCTGATGTGTCACATCTTTTAGAGTTGGGTGAGTTATTTATTTATATATTGGTATGGAGGTCGTAAAAGCAAAAATTTAGATTCATTTAGTTATATTAAATATACCCAACTTGTTGCCCGCCAAAATCTATTTAATAATTTTGAATTGGAAGTTTTACCCCCGACTTCTGACACCGCCAAACTTCATATAAAACAGGTGTATTTTCAAGTTTAGGAATCGCTAGGAAATAACCTCAATCCTGAAAATTGGGGTTGGATTAAAAATAAAAAATTTTTAGAACCACAAAAGATGCTGCAAAAGTGTGCCCCTGAATTTGTATTAAATATTTTGTTTTCCAGCTGCAAAATAAACTGTTCTGTAAATTATGCAGCTGCAAAAAATACAATTTAAGATGCACAACAAGTTGCATTCATTGCTTTGGAGAATATTGCAACAATGCTACACCTACGTCTTTGTTACAAGACGAAGCAGAGATTGACATTTAATTTATTAACTCATTTATTAATTTCATTAAAAGTTTGTTTATGTTTTAGTAACTTTTATGTTTTTAATAAAAATGTGTTTTCATGTTATATGGCCTTTTACTATATATATTTTAAGACACCACAACAGAATAATCAATGCTGAAAAAAAAAAATATAAAATTCCAAGTCATATCTTATTATCTTTCTTAATTTTTAACCTATCTCAGATTTCTAAACGTCAATTTTATAGATTTTAAAGGTTTCTCGAATTTTTTTGTTTTCATAATTTTTTATTATGGCTAAGATAATAACTTCATTATCTTTGACTTTAAACGAAAAATATCACGATTTTTTGGGATTTTTGTCTACATATTTAACACTCCCCCCCCCCCCCCCCCCCGTTTTCGAGGATGCTGAACACGATGGCGGTGTCAGAATTTCTCTTTGGGGTTGCGCAACCCCTCAAAACGGCCAAAAACCACCCCCGAGAGGGGTAAAACGCGCTTTACTTGATTTCCCTGCAGAAAATAACCTTCCCCCCGTTTTCGAGGATGCTGAGCACGATGGTGGTGCTGGATATCGCCTTCGACCCCAACCAACCCCTCCACCGGCCAATACTCGCCTCCGAAAGGGGTGAATTTTTTTTTTTCGTAATATCAGGCAAATTGCATTTCTATCCGTTTTCGAGGATGCTGAGCACGATGGTGGTGCTGGATATCGCCTTCGATCCCAACCAACCCCTCCACCGGCCAATACTCGCCCCCGAAAGGGGTGAATTTTTTTTTTCGTAATATCAGGCAAATTGCATTTCTATCCGTTTTCGAGGATGCTGAGCACGATGGTGGTGCTGGATATCGCGTTCGACCCCGACCAACCCCTCCACCGGCCAATACTCGCCCCCGAAAGGGGTGAATTTTTTTTTTGTAATATCAGCGGGAAACACATTTATTTCCGTTTTCGAGGATGTATTAATATGCACCCATACACATGTTAATATGTTTCTTACTAATACCTAACTTTGTTTACTCTGTTTCTATCAATTTAGAATAGTTATATTTTTGTATGAGTACAGAAATATATTATTATAATTACATAATACTATCCTCTTTTATTTGCTAAAACTCAGTCTTGCTCTCTATCTCAGGGTGCTTGGTGAATTGCTATTTCTTTATATTAATTTGTTTTATATGGATTTAAATTAATTTCGAAAAATTCTTTATTTTATTTAAAAATTGAAAATTTAATTTTATATGGAATGTTTCCCAATTATCTATTATTGGTACAACAGTAACTGGTTGCTCAACTCAAAATTTTACTGCCAAAAAAAATTATTTGTTTGACTTTAGAATACAAATTTTTATTGGTTTTAGTTATACAAATATCATTCAAATTTTATTTGTTCAACTTTTGAAAGTCTGTCCCTACTTCCCTATACTTAGCTAACTTATATGCTAATTTTAAAATTATGAAAGTTTTTGTCGAATGTGACTTAACAATTGTCAGTTAAAAATCGTTTTCAGAATAAATAACTTACTTTATTAAATTTTTGTTTCAATCAGGTTTGTTAATAGTTTTGCACTTTTAATGTATATTCTTAATTCCTTGTTGATTTTTCTTCATATATGTTCCCTTAATTTTAGTTCCGCTTTTCTATTATATTAACCATGAATCCTTTACTTTTAAATCAAATTTGCTTCTACCTTTTATTCTAATGGCTTAATATATTTTAATACTCTTTTTCTTCGTTTTCCTCCATTATTTTAAAACTGGTTAGATGTTTATTCTTTCTCTTCTTAGTTATAACTGTTTACTTGCTTGTATTATATAATTATACTTCTTCCGGTGCTCCTCTATTTTATACGTGTTTATGTGCTTATTTTATAATAATTATTCTTCTCATATTAAAGACTCCAAATTATATTCTGTTATTTTTATATACTTAAATCAATATTTTTCATTACTTTCTTTTCTTGACAGTCTTCCTTTTGTATTTATTTTACGTCTCTCCTCATTTTTTTCTCTCACCGCCTTCCTTTCTTATTTTACTTTAATCACGTACACTAATCGATGCACTATTTTTCTACATTTTTATTTAGTTTCACTACTTATTTTAACAATGGCAATTTAAAATACAAATCTGTTCAAAATAAAATTTCAATGATATTTTATTTATTTTTAAGCAGTGTTTTACATATTGAGTCTTCTTAATTCATTTATATAAAATTACTTTTCTATTTATGGGTATAAAAATACATGTCATTTCCCCCTTAGATAAACTTGATTTTTTTTTTATGAAAAATAAAGTTTATCGGTATCTGCTTTATGCTTTATTTTTATACTTTTTTCTGGTTTTCAAGATAAGGATACAACAAATTTACTTGAAACTTTCCCCTTATTTTTCCTGATTCTCTGTTGAACAGTTCATAGGTGTTTTTGCCTAGGATATTTTTTATTTCATAAGGCCCCTCATATGGTAATTGTAGTTTTGCACATGTTCTATATTTTCGACTTGGTACCCTTAATTTTTTTATTATTACTAGATCTCCTAGTTTGAATGTTATTCTCTTTTTGACTTTACTGTTTTCTTTTCGTTTGTACTTTATTGCTGACTTAAGTATTCTTTCCTTCACTTCCCTATGTAGTTCTGCTATATCATGTATATCTGTTGTGTCCCATGGACGTTCTGGCAATTCATTTTTCATGAGTATTATAGGCGATGTGTGTGTGATTGAGTTTGGTGTGTGATTCATGTAATGTTCTATTGCGTGTAAATAGTTTGGCCATGATGTTTGTTTGTTATGTGTGTAAAGTCTTAGAAATTTTATTATTTCTTGATTGTAGCGTTCTACTGGATTCGAACAAGGGTGTCTGATGGATGTGAAAATTAATTTTATGCCATTTTCCGAGCAAAAGTTTTTGAATCTCTCATTATTAAAATAGGTGTTGCATTATCCGTTAATAGTGTTTGCGGTTTTCCTATCTCTTTGTAATACTCATTTATACCAAGTATTGTAATGTTTGTGTTGGGGCGAGCATAGAGGCGACTTCAATGTGAATATCAGTCGATATTCCGTTGAAGCAACGTCGAGCGCGGTTAGTACTTGGATGGGTGACCCTATCTTGGGAAATACAGCGTTCTCGTCCCACCTTCTAGAGGCTTGTATATCAGTGTATACTCGGAAGTTACGTAATTTCAGACGAGGATTACGTAGTGGATATACCATCCTTCGGAGGGGATGTAAAGCAGGCGGTCCCTTGTCTATTAAATGTTAGGCAAGTAAAAGATCCCTACTCTTCGGCAAAATTTCCAGGTTGGGGGTAGTTCGTCTCCTGGCGTCGGTGATAGGCCCTGGTAGCGGAAATAGGCCGACGTTAAATAGTTAAAAAAAAAAAAATGTTTGTGTTGCATCTTTTTGTTGAATATAATTTGACAAATTTTGTGTAAACGTCATAAATTACCAAAATGTGTCTGTAACCATGCTTGCTTTTAATCAAATTGGATATGTAATCTATTGCACTGATCTGTAATCGTTTTGTGGCTACGATGCTTTCAATTGTGTTTTGATTTGTGTGATTTTTGTACTTGCCTAGACAACATAGTTTACAAGAGTTTAGAACTTGTTTAAATATTGTAATATCATTCTTTGCATAATAATTTTCTCTAAAAATATTCCAAGTCTTTCTTATTCCCGTATGTCCAAATCTTTTATGTAAATCTTCACAAATTTCCTTCGTTAATGTGTCGTCTATTACATACAATTCTTTTTCACCTATTACTTTTACTATAAAATCATCTTTTATTACGTAGCCTTTATAACTTTCATTATCTATCTTTTCCTTCAAATCTATCAAGTATTCTTGACTTTCTTTAATTGTATTTGCATTGTACAAAATTTCATTTTCCTTTAACCGACTTAGCGCTACTAAAAATGTGTTTGATTTTATTGCTTCTGTTTCCCTCATTCTACTTAACGCATCTGCCGTTACATTTTTCTTTCCCGGTATATGTCGTATAATGAATTTATACTCTTGTAACAATAACGACCACCTATAGATTCTGTTGTTCGCAAATCTGTTGTTCATCAAATATTGTAAAGCTGAATGATCTGTCTCTATTATGAATTCATTTGACGTTAAGAAATATCTCAATTTTGTTACACTGAAGCATAATCCCAACATTTCTTTTTCAGATACTGAATACCGTGTTTCATAGGCTCTCAATACTCTTGAAACAAAACAAATAGGTACTTCTACCCCATTTCTTATCTGTATTAATTCACCCGCTATTGCAAAGTCTGATGCATCACACCTTAAAATGTCATCGTAGTTTGCATTATATAGCTCTAGATTTTTCGCAAAGCTGTTTTTCAATTCCTGAAATGCCTTTTCTTTCTTCTCATCCTATTTCCATTTTACCCCCTTTTTAAGTAGTTCAATCAGTGGAACTTGTTTTTGTGATAAATTTGGTACGAATCTTCGATAATAATTTAACATGCCTAAAAATCCCCTTAATGTTTTCAAATTCTTGGGCTGTGGATACTTTCTTATTCATGTTTATATTTATTCCATGTTCATTAATAATGTATCCTAAATATTCTACTTCTTTTTGAAAAAATTTATATTTTTTTATATTTAGTTTTAAACCCGCTTCATCTAATGTTTTTAGTATTGTCTCAACATGTTCAAAATGATGATTTTCATTCTCTGAGAATATTAATATGTCATCTACATAGTGAATACAAAATTCTTCGTACTTGTTTAATATTTTTTGTAATGCATGTGTTAATGCAGCCGTTGAACTTTGCAAGCTAAATGGTACCACGCAAAATTGATAAACATTTCCTTCCACACTGAAACCTGTGTATTTTCTACACTGTTTATTGAGAGGTATGAGCCAAAATGAATTTTTCAAATCAAGTTTAGTGTAAACATTGTTTGACTTCATTCTGCCAATAATACTTTCTATATTGACTGGTTGTGGACTTGTTATATTGTTTACTTTTCTAGCATCTAAACAAATTCGTATAGAATCATCTTTTTTTTTACTATTACTATTGGATTTATATAGTTTGTCTGAGATCTTTCTATAATACCGTCATTTAACATATTTTCTAATTCCTTTCTAACACTTTCTCTATATTTATATGCGATTGGATACGTTTTCGAATTGAATGGTTCAGATTGTTTTACTTCTAGCCAATGCTCATAAATATTTGTTACGCGAGCTTTGAAATTATATAATTCAGGATGTTTTTCTAATAAATTTGACACATCTTCGAAATATTTGTTGGGACAAGTGATTTCTTTAGTTTTTTCTTCCTCTTCTTTCAGAGGTATTTTTTCTGTGGAAATTTGATTAATAATTTTTTCATCTTTGTGACTTTCATTTATCATTTCTTCCACAAAATTTATTATCTTTTCACCTATTTTTAAGTTTCTTTTTTCTAAATTTATTACAGCATTTTGCTTGCTTAAAAAATCGTTTCCCAACAACATATCAAGTCTCATGCTCGGCATTATTACAAAGTTTTGTGAATATGTTTCATTTCCTAGCTGAATTTTTAAATTTATAATTTTATTATACTCTCCTAACTTTTTCTTATTTGCTGTTTGCAAAACAATCTTTTTGGAAGTTAAAATTTGTTTTTTGAGATTCAAATTTGAATCCTCTATTATATTTTCATTAATTAAACCGACCTCAGAACCGGTATCTAGTAAAACTGTGTATTTAATTTGATTATGTGAAAGGTTTATGAAAGGTAAATCATAGTTTTGAGATTCTATATTTTCATCTTTATCTAGTGTTATGAATTCGCGTGGATGCTGGTATGTAGAATTAACTTGTTTTACATCTGACTTGCTTGTTGCTGAAAATTTTGACTACTTTGATTTATTTCAGCTGTTGTTATTGTATTTACTTGGTGTGTTCTGTCCCATTCCTTCTGACCTTTTTTCTTTTCTGTTTGTCTGTTTTCATCTTGATTGTTATCCCATTTTCTTTTGTAGTCATTTCTGTAATTTGCTCCTTGATTTTCATTGTTTCTTGTCTGATTATAGTTATCTCTATAATTTCTTCCTTGATAATTTTCATTCCGCCCTTGATGATTATTATTTCTTTCTTCATACACGTTCTGGTATGTATTATAACGTCCTTGATTATCTTTGTGTCCTCTGTCTTGATACCTTCCATTATAGTTTGTTTTATTTCTTGTCCAATCTTTTCCTCCCTTGTTTTCTTGGTAGTTCTTTGTATAGTTTCTATTTCTTCCATCATAGTCATCATTTCTTCTATTCTTGTTGTTTGTATCCTCATTTTCATAATCTATTTTGACATCATCTAGTCTTCTTAAATACTGTAGCAGTTTTTCTATTGTGTCTATGCCTTGAATGAGAATCACATCCCTGATGTTTTCATTGAAATGTCTAGCAAAATATTTCACTATTTCCACATCTGGCATTCTTGGTCGCAAATGTTGTACGTAGCTGTACTTCCGTAGTATGTATTTTTCTCTATTGCACCCTTTGTTTTCTACATATCTGCCATTGAATAAATTTTCCCTAATTTTCGCCTGATAATTTTCTCCCCAATAATTATTCAAAAATAGATCAACAAACTCTTGTACTGTTTCATATTTATCTTCTATAATTGAATACCACGTTTCAGCGTCTTTTTTTAAAGTATTCCGTATAAAATGTTTTATATTTTTTCCCTCTGGTAATTCATTTATTTCTTCTCTTAAATTTTTGATAAAAACTTTAGGATGTACCTTCCTATCACCCGTGAAAATTAAATCATATTCAAATGGTAATAGCGACCTGTTATAGATACGTTGAATTGTATGAACATTAGACTTGGACTTTTCTATTTTTTCCCTAGTTATTTTCGTCTCTAATTCTAGCTTTTCATTTAGAACATCTATACTTTTCATAATTTGTTCATCAACAGTACTTATTTTGCTTTGAACTTCATGGTTCGCTTTCTCTAGGATTTCTTTTTCAAAATTTTGTGTGTATAATTCTACCTTGTCTATTCTCGTGTTTGTCTTTTCTATTTCTGTATATAATGCTGTGTTAGACTCAACTAGTTTAGTGTGTAATGTTAACATTTTGTTTTCTAGTTTTGTTACAGTTTCTTCTATCTTTTCTGTGAATTTGTCTAATTTCTGGTTTTGTGCGTCTAGTTTTTGTGTTATGCTTAAGTTTTGCGACTCTAGTTTATGTGTTATCTCTTGATTTTGTATCTTTTGTGTCTCAAAATTTTGCGTCATGTTAATATTCATTTGTACAATTTGTTCCATCAATTTTTGCATATCAAGCTGAGCTGAAGGCTCCTGTAAACTTTCACCCGCCCTTGCCTGTTCTGTATCAGAAGTGCTAGAGCCTGCTTCTCGTTCTTGATCCATCGTTATCTTTTTACCAGATCTTAAGTTCATAAATTGTTTTTAATTTTGGATTGACATATGATTCATTTATAACCACGCGTTGGACGCCAAATAATATGTTTCTTACTAATACCTAACTTTGTTTACTCTGTTTCTATCAATTTAGAATAGTTATATTTTTGTATGAGTACAGAAATATATTATTATAATTACATAAGACTTTCCTCTTTTATTTGCTAAAACTCAGTCTTGCTCTCTATCTCAGGGTTCTTGGTGAATTGCTATTTCTTTATATTAATTTGTTTTATATGGATTTTAATTAATTTCGAAAAATTCTTTATTTTATTTAAAAATTGAAAATTTAATTTTATATGGAATGTTTCCCAATTATCTATTATTGGTACAACAGTACTGTATAACTGGTTGCTCAACTCAAAATTCTTTACTGCCAAAAAAAATTATTTGTTTGACTTTAGAATACAAATTTTTATTGGTTTTAGTTATACAAATATCATTCAAATTTTATTTGTTCAACTTTTGAAAGTCTGTCCCTACTTCCCTATACTTAGCTAACTTATATGCTAATTTTAAAATTATGAAAGTTTTTGTCAAATGTGACTTAACAATTGTCAGTTAAAAATCGTTCTCAGAATAAATAACTTACTTTATTAAATATTTGTTTCAATCAGGTTTGTTAATAGTTTTGCACTTTTAATGTATATTCTTAATTCCTTGTTGATTTTTCTTCATATATGTTCCCTTAATTTTAGTTCCGCTTTTCTATTATATTAACCATAAATCCTTTACTTTTAAATCAAATTTGCTTCTACCTTTTATTCTAATGGCTTAATATATTTTAATACTCTTTTTCTTCGTTTTCCTCCTTTATTTTAAAACTGGTTAGATGTTTATTCTTTCTCTTCTTAGTTATAACTGTTTACTTGCTTGTATTATATAATTATACTTCTTCCGGTGCTCCTCTATTTTATACGTGTTTATGTGCTTATTTTACAATAATTATTCTTCTCATATTAAAGACTCCAAATTATATTCTGTTATTTTTATATACTTAAATCAATATTTTTCATTACTTTCTTTTCTTGACAGTCTTCCTTTTGTATTTATTTTACGTCTCTCCTCATTTTTTTCTCTCACCGCCTTCCTTTCTTATTTTACTTTAATCACGTACACTAATCGATGCCCTATTTTTCTACATTTTTATTTAGTTTCACTACTTATTTTAACAATGGCAATTTAAAATACAAATCTGTTCAAAATAAAATTTCAATGATATTTTATTTATTTTTAAGCAGTGTTTTACATATTGAGTCTTTTTAATTCATTTATATAAAATTACTTTTCTATTTATGGGTATAAAAATACATGTCAATGTATATATAGCATATATATTATACACATATATAAAAAAAATTCACCCGGGGCGAGTATTGGCCGGTGGAGGGGTTGGTCGGGGTCGAACGCGATATCCAGCACCACCATCGTGCTCAGCATCCTCGAAAATGGATAGAAATGCAATTTGCCTGATATTACGAAAAAAAAATTCACCCCTTTCGGGGGCGAGTATTGGCCGGTGGAGGGGTTGGTTGGGATCGAAGGCGATATCCAGCACCACCATCGTGCTCAGCATTCTCGAAAACAGGGGGAAGGTTATTTTCTGCAGGGAAATCGAGTGAAGTGCGTTTGACTCCTCTCGGGGGTGGTTTTTGGCCGTTTTGAGGGGTTGCGCAACCCCAAAGAGAAATTCTGATACCGCCATCGTGTTCAGCATCCTCGAAAACGGGGGGGGGGAGGTAATCTTGTTCCGGCTCAAAATATTTACAATTTTCGGGTTTTTTTCCGACTCACACACGCTACTATAACTCGATTCCGCTCACCCAGAATTTCGATCGCTTCATGGAAGTCCCACACTAGTCTGAATGGCACCTTGTTAATGCATTTAGTGCCGCCTGATTATTTAATACTATGGAGATCTGCTGGTTAACAAATCGTCGATTAGCATTCTGTACGCATTCAAATATAACCAGAGTTTATGTTTTGAACAAAATGCAGTTGTGTCCAAGTGATAGGCTAATACTCGACTTTGGTCTTTCTTTATGTATTCCTGCTCGAGCTCCAGTTTCCATCCTAGACCAATCAGTGTACCGGATTATCCATTTTGATCAATTACTTCCAATGGTGATATTGAAAGACTTGTTTTTTGCTGTCATGTAGTCCGACTTCAATGTTCAGAAGGGGATCTTCTACTAAATTAACTATCCATTTATGACTCGATCCTGCTCTGCAGATAATCGAGTTTTTTGTTTCGTAGCCAATGTATGATAGTCTACATGTTGGTAGTATAACCCCGTCTAGATGATGGTTCTAGGTTAGTTTGTAGTTTATGATCACTCCAATATTTTTCATTACTTTCTTTTCTTGACAGTCTTCCTTTTGTATTTATTTTACGTCTCTCCTCATTTTTTTCTCTCACCGCCTTCCTTTCTTATTTTACTTTAATCACGTACACTAATCGATGCCCTATTTTTCTACATTTTTATTTAGTTTCACTACTTATTTTAACAATGGCAATTTAAAATACAAATCTGTTCAAAATAAAATTTCAATGATATTTTATTTATTTTTAAGCAGTGTTTTACATATTGAGTCTTTTTAATTCATTTATATAAAATTACTTTTCTATTTATGGGTATAAAAATACATGTCAATGTATATATAGCATATATATTATACACATATATAAAAAAAATTCACCCGGGGCGAGTATTGGCCGGTGGAGGGGTTGGTCGGGGTCGAACGCGATATCCAGCACCACCATCGTGCTCAGCATCCTCGAAAATGGATAGAAATGCAATTTGCCTGATATTACGAAAAAAAAATTCACCCCTTTCGGGGGCGAGTATTGGCCGGTGGAGGGGTTGGTTGGGATCGAAGGCGATATCCAGCACCACCATCGTGCTCAGCATTCTCGAAAACAGGGGGAAGGTTATTTTCTGCAGGGAAATCGAGTGAAGTGCGTTTGACTCCTCTCGGGGGTGGTTTTTGGCCGTTTTGAGGGGTTGCGCAACCCCAAAGAGAAATTCTGATACCGCCATCGTGTTCAGCATCCTCGAAAACGGGGGGGGGGGAGGTAATCTTGTTCCGGCTCAAAATATTTACAATTTTCGGGTTTTTTTCCGACTCACACACGCTACTATAACTCGATTCCGCTCACCCAGAATTTCGATCGCTTCATGGAAGTCCCACACTAGTCTGAATGGCACCTTGTTAATGCATTTAGTGCCGCCTGATTATTTAATACTATGGAGATCTGCTGGTTAACAAATCGTCGATTAGCATTCTGTACGCATTCAAATATAACCAGAGTTTATGTTTTGAACAAAATGCAGTTGTGTCCAAGTGATAGGCTAATACTCGACTTTGGTCTTTCTTTATGTATTCCTGCTCGAGCTCCAGTTTCCATCCTAGACCAATCAGTGTACCGGATTATCCATTTTGATCAATTACTTCCAATGGTGATATTGAAAGACTTGTTTTTTGCTGTCATGTAGTCCGACTTCAATGTTCAGAAGGGGATCTTCTACTAAATTAACTATCCATTTATGACTCGATCCTGCTCTGCAGATAATCGAGTTTTTTGTTTCGTAGCCAATGTATGATAGTCTACATGTTGGTAGTATAACCCCGTCTAGATGATGGTTCTAGGTTAGTTTGTAGTTTATGATCACTCCAAGACATTTTACCTTCCCGGGTATCTATAGCTGTGTGCCTGCGTACATGTTGGCAGTATAGGTACCAATATATGTATAACTGTCTATATGTTGGCTCTAGGTTAGTCTATGATAACTCCACGATATTTCACCTTCCCCGGTATCTACAGCTGTGTGCCTTCCAAGTTTCTCTTTTTTGCAAATGAAACTGGGTTGTTTTTGTTGGGCGTACCTTCAGCTCTTCCACATCAGTCTACTTAGTACACCCATATACAGTCTTATTGACTGTAACTATTTTCAGACAGTATATCTTAGACCATATTTTGCTAAAGACAATTAGCTGAAAGCTAAAATACAAACAAAGATGTTTCAAATATTTTCTTTTTGAGATTTGTCCTTTATGGACAAATAGTTGTGATATCGATGTCATTGTTATAACGCATCAGGAATATAATTCATAAAATATTATCGTTGTGGAAGCGTCTGCATCCATCGATTAGTTTTTTTCAGATACCGAATCTCCCACTTGATTTACAACCAACTAATCCATGTTGTTTGGAAAATACCAGCGTGTCACATTATTAATAATCTGTGAGTAAATAAATAAAAATAGACATCCGGTATCTATACTTCTTAACACGTTATTTTTTTGCTCCCTTAAGCTAAGCACATATTTTCACTTTTACTTGGAAAGTAACATAATACCTTTTGACATAAAAAATTACGTCAAATAAACTGTCATAGGATTTCACCGTAAGTAGGAAATATGATATTTTTACCTTCCACAATAAATTTTGTTTTTCATAAGACCAGAAACATTTTTTATTATTTACTTGAACGTTTGATACAATATATCTCGAGATTGCTTTTGATACATGTAACAGTTGTATGTGTAATATTATGACATCAGTTTTTTTATATTTTACAAGGTTAGGGTTTATTATTCAAATGAAGATGAATAAAATTGCAAAAACTAGCATTTATAAAAGCGAAAGTTTTGATAAGGTGAGTTAACAATATTTTAAAACATATAAATAATAATAATAATTTATTTATGCAAGAGATCATTTATATAATATAGGACATGTCAAAAATAGTACCTGAAATATTAGATAAAATATAATATATTGTAACAATGTCAATAAATAAACAAACAAATGTAAAATATATACATTGGGTACATCGAATTAAAACTAAATTTTACAAAATATAAAACTAACTAATATTAAGGTACTCATCAACTTATCATTTGCATTTTAAAATTTTGTTCGTCAATAGATTTGTACGAATTAGGTACCTACTTTAATTCCTACATATTTTGGAGCTGTGTTCATATAATGCGAATATATGATGCGGAATTTCTCGTGATACATACCGGGTGACACAGGAGATATGTAACACCCCGTAGCATGTTTATTTAAAAAGATATTATTTTGAAATTTGGTAGACTTATATAATGCATGATTGTCCTTTTTCTGTACAAACAAGAAATTTTTTCCACTTTCGGTTTCACCGGAAGTGACATCTACATCGTTATTTTAAATGACACCCTGTATATATTTTTTTCCTATCTGATTCTACTTAAATTTTTCTTTTCAACTATGTATACCAAGATGACATTCGTTTTTAAAATGGCTGCTGAAAACCATTTTATTGCACTAAGTCAAGTTGGCTATGGAATGAAATGTGGCGGTAATTAATACTTAATGTGCTGCGATATCAAAAGAACCCTGGTACACAATTTTGTGTTTTATATTTGTTTTGTCCTAATCAGTAGCCGAAGAGACTTTGTAGAATTTTTATATTAAATAAAAATCTCTAGACTAAATCCCCGAAATCATAAAAACTAAGATAGAAACACTAATTTTAAATTTGACCCATTTGTAAAATATTTATAGAATATATTAAAATCTGAATCTGCAATAAAAAACAGGGGTTCCTATTTAAGATTTCAAAGAAAATATAATGTCTGGACGTTGCCAAATAACAAATAAACACGATGACCGACAAGACGGTTATTTCAAAAATGTAAGAACGTATTTTTAATAGAAGTAGTATGAAACGAATTAATTCAAGTCGGGCATTGCCGACTGTGATTATATTAAATACGATAACTTCTCTTAGCTTGAATATATATATTTTTTTAATTTTGATACATATATAAAATAGCATGGTAGAACGCTTCTTAGTGAAGTTGAGTCATATCTATCGTACAGGGTCATCGTCAAAGCCATGGAAACTAACATATTTTACATAAACTCTGTGTAATGATGATTCTAGAGCAAAATGTCCTAAGGCCTTTTGATTAAGAGCATAAAAATAGAAAGATATACAAAATATCTAAACTGCAGTATACAGTGCATCTTTCAGGTTCGAACGAAATTTATGTAGGTTAGATGATGTAGCAAATTTACCACAAAATGTTATTAGGGTATTTTTAATAAAACTATTACCAATATGAATCGAATTTGCAGTCGAGAGTTGCCGAATACCTAATAAACACGATGACTTCTGATATAAAAAATTTATATATAGAATAGCATGGTGGAATACCCTTATTAAAATTGATCCATGTCCGTCATACAGGATGTGCCCATGTAAAATTTCTTATTCAAGTACAAAAGTACGAAAATGTATAGAATATCAGAACATACAATGTGTCTCTTATCTTTGAACCAAACTTTAGGTAGATTCTATATACAATTATACTTTAAAGGGCACACATTTTTTGTATCTAATAAGTCTATTACGAAGGAATAACAGTTGCAGTCAGACTTTGCCGACTAATGCCTATTTCAGCAACAAAAATAAAAATAATATGGACCGTGTGCTTAATTTCAATGACACTCTTTAAAAGCGAATTTTGTTGTAGTGTACTCACTTACATATAGAGAATATTTGTACATAACTATGGATATAAAGAGCAAACAATTTTTATTACTTTTTATATATTTTACAAAATGTCGACATTTGAGTAAATTTTTGAAATTCGATTTTAAAATTATTATTAATAGCATATAACGCTATATTGGTGACCCCGACGTGATCACATACCGCCTAATCATATACGGAAGTTAAAAGCAACAAAATTGGAGCAGAAAATCAAGAAAGAAGAACGTGAACACATATTGTTTATATTATTGTATAAAAAGATCTATAAGATGTTATTATGAATCGAATTTACGAAAGATATTTTGGGAAGTGTTTGACAGAAGTCTGTTGACTTAATATTTGCACATCATCTTCTGATGATCATTAATTTGAAGATATGCAACCAAATAGTGTTGCAATGGGGATTTATATTTGATGGTGTAAGGAATTACTGGTGTAAGGGCACTTACGAGTTCCGAATTATTTTCCAAGACAATCCCAAGTTTATTTCTTTCCAGAAGACTTTAATTACATATCCCATTATGTGAATGTGTTGGTGAGTGCCCTATTTATATTATTCTCCCTGCAGTGTTAGATCGTCTTATCAACGTATGAATGTATCAATTATTTTCTATTTTGACAATCCATTTTTAATTTATGAGAGATTCTCACCAGATATTATTTACGCTCGATTGTGAACATTCATTTTCATTTTAATTGCCAGAAATATTCTTTAATAGAATTTATATGGATTAATTTCATGAGTTGGTGAAATTTCTAATGAATTAATTATCTATAATTGAATAAAAGAATTATTGTTATAGATTAATTATTTGGATTTACCATTAAAAAACAAAATAATGATTTTAATCTTTTTGATATTATCAAATGTTACCTTGGAATGAAGTATAATTTTAATATATTAAATATATATATATATATATATATATATATATATATATATATATATATATATATATATATATATATATATATATTCCTTGGAGGATTGAAGGTATATTGCCTCATTTTTATATAATATAGAATGACTAAAGCTGATCAACTGTCAGTCAAATCTGACTTTCCTTTTTTTAATGTCATCTTTGATATTGATACTTTGAAATAAAATTCAAATAGGTATTCGCAGCCTGCCACGCCTGACTTCTACTCGTTTTACTTTTTATTGATTTTTGACTCAAAATATTTGACTAATACACTTAACAGTGGTAATAAAAGCGTACTTAATATTATGGAGATATCGATCAATTTAAACATATTAGTATATTATTCAACGAGCGGTAATGTAGGTAATAACTCACGCAGATGAACTTCACCTCCGGCTCGTGCTGTAATTCATCTAGTGAGTTATTACCATTATCTCAGGTTGAATACTATACTTTATCTACGATTATAACAATAAATAGTAAATTAAGAAAATTTTGTTTAAGTTACTCACTTTGTTTATTAATAAAATTAACTGTAAAATTTAATTTTTGTACACGCTTTTATATTTGCTCTGCAGTTTTTCGGGTAATAAATTATGTATTGTATCATTAACTACTTGCCTTAATTCTGGCGGTGTACATCGATTGGACAGGTAGACATGATGGTAAAGGAAATTGGCACTGTTCCTCGTGATTTATAATAACTCCCAAATGAATTATTATAACTCACATTATTTGTTTATGGATACTATTAATTGTCAAAAGCAGTTCATTAATTAGTATAAAATATTTTAATAAGAGTGCTTAAATAATTTTAATTTGAAAACTGTTTGATCATATCAAAAATGAACCCATTACTCGCATGCTTATCATATAATACAAACTTATATTATACAATTTACACGAACAAAATTTACGTCCTCAGTAAAAGATAATCCTCCGGAAATAAAATCAAAATGTCGTAGTCTGCATAATGACATCAAACGGAAAATTACCAAATGCGCGCAATTCCTAATCTATCTTAAAGGCATTAACCAAACATTCAATAGACTCTCAAGTTGCCTTTGAAGAGTTTATTTTACAAATTAAATTTGCGTAAATGAAATTTTCTAATTAAACGAGTATCTCGTACAAAGAGCCTCGACACAAGCAACCAGGTAGATGTCTCTAGTATACGCTAGAATATAAAATTCAATTTACTATTCGAGCGTTCGATAAAACATGCTAAATTCTATAATAGTATAAAGGAATTACTAGACGGTTAGGATTCACAAAGCGGTTTATACTCGCAAGACGTTGCTGGTGGTTGTTATTCTAAAGATAGGAATTAGGTATTTCTTTACTCCGTTATATGAAAAACTAATTAGTTTTCGAAACTTTTGAATATGTTTAAGCCTCTTCACTGTAAAGGAAACTAATTGATTCTTATAACTTTTTAATATTTTCTACTTCTTTGTACAATGAGTAAAATAAATTAATTAGGGATTATTGAAGAAACTGCTCATGTTGCAATTTAAAATTATAGTAACTATTGAGTTTAAATTCAAACAGAGGACTATAATGAGGAAACCTTTTTCCTCATTATTACGAGCAATTCATGAAGGCAGACGTCTTTCCCAT
The DNA here is from genome assembly GCA_936432065.2 of Rutpela maculata. Lineage (NCBI taxonomy): Eukaryota > Metazoa > Arthropoda > Insecta > Coleoptera > Cerambycidae > Rutpela > Rutpela maculata. The sequence goes on from OW386293.2 coordinate 87,930,675, forward strand.
TTTTCTATCACATCATCAATACAAGTAGTAGCAAATCCCAAAAGCAAAAAAGCTTTTGGGATTTGCTACTACATGTATTGATGTTTTTGAAGTTATTTTGTTAGATAAGATGAGAAAGTATGAAATTAGTAGTGTGGCTCTAATGTTACTTAAAAAATAAGAAATAAATAATGAAGTGAAACATGTGTTCTCAAGTGAGCTACCTATAGATATGGAAGTGTCGCAGGGGAGTATACTTGGGCCTCTTTCATTTGTAATGTATTTAAATGATAGATGGATAAACATCTAAAAGTTGCTGCAACTTATTTCTTGTCCTCCAACTGTCATTTAAGTTTTTAAAAATCCTGCTTACACCATGGGTATGTCGGGGTTTATAATGAAAGGTCGAGTAATTCCGCAGGGTTACCTTAAATCTACGTTGTCCAATTAGTCTGTCAACGAAACTCACAGAGTATCCATTGCTCTTAGCTGTAATCTTCATTAATGCTTGCTCTTTTGCAAATCTCTATTTATTCAGAGGGAAACTTAATAGACTTTTTGTTCTCATCAATTAAATGGTAATTTGTGTTACAAGACCGGCTCGCCCTAGAATCTGCTTGGATTGACCCGCAAAACATTGTTTTTCGGCCATGTAACGTACAATATATTTTTTTGCGACAGTGTCATAAGAAATCAATTTTGCATTATTTTTTTAATAAATTTTCTAACAAATACAACAACAAATAATAATAATTAATTAAATAAAATATTTTTACGACCAACACTATTATACAGCTTAAATTTTTATTATTTCTTAATAAATTTTCTAAGAAAAATAAAACTGCAAACAATAATTAACTATAGGTAATAACTTGCGAATTGACTCTTGAAAATTCGTAAAAGTGAAGTGTCTATTTGACACTTACCTCAACAACTAACACAAGTTCGTTTCCATAGCAACGAGAAAGCGAAGCCATACCAAAAATTGGCAGCATTTTTTTACCTTCATGAATCGGAAAAGAGAATAAGAAGGATCGGAATATTTATTTACATTACTAGATGCGAAAAATTACTTTTAGGCGTGAGGTGATTTTTGAATGGTCGAGGCGAAGCCGAGACCTTTCAAAAAACACCGAACATCTGAAAGGGCTTTCACATCGAGTAATGTATTATATTTTTTCTACTATCGAAAGATATTATGGGATTTAATAATAATTTAAAACTAATTATTTCATGAAATTATTTGACGTTTTAATAAATTTTATAGTTTAGTAGGCTGTCTGTGAACATTGTTTCCATGCCAATGAAACAATTTCCTGTCATCATAATCTGTCATCGAGGTTATGTTAAATATTTCAATTTTTGGTGATTTCAAACTAAAATAAACAAATTTAATATGTTTGGTGGCGACGAAAATAGGATACAAGAAGCAGCCAATATTGCTTCTGCCTCATTTTATCCCAAGAAATCCAAAGCAAGGTATATGCAAACTTATGAAGCGTTAAAATTTGTTCTTTTTTTACTTCTCTGTCCTGGCCACGAAAGTTCTACTTTCGTAGCTAGCAACGCCTTAGCAACCAGGTAACTCGAATGTTTACTTTCGTTATCGCGCCTGTTGCTACGATTGCAAAGGTCATTTATATAGGTAGTAGAAAAAAACTTTTGCCGAACTCTGATGCCATTTTCCGGTCTAGCAGGGGAAAACCATAATTTCTGGTCTACCGAAAAAAATATATTTTTGCAGTTAGTTGCATTTGGAAATATGTATTACAATATGACAAGTGAAGCGATATTTTTGCTTCTTCATTTTTGTGTTTATAATTGTACTGTTTAACCCGAAAACATTCTGAGTAATTTTAATTAACTGAATAGGTCTGAGTTAGAGAAAAAGATTAAGAATCTTTTAGTCTTTGGGCAAATATGCTATAAAATATTTGTACGTATACTCAGGACATCTTCGACTTTGTTCCTGTATTACTTCCACATCTATGAAGTCCCTGCCAAAAAAACTATATAAAAACTTATAAAAAAAATGTATAAATTTTTATAATTTTGGATGTGTGTATTTGAAATGTGTTTTAATTGTAAATTCTCATATGGTATCTACCAGTATTGATGAGTTTTTATAGTGTTTTGAATGTAAATTCTCATATGATATCTATTAGTATTGATGAGTTTTTATAGTACATGCAATTAAAAGTTTCTATAGGTTTTTATAGGTTTGTATAGTGTTCTGAATGTAAATTTCCCATAGAAATTCTATTAGAATTGATAGGTTTTTTTACAGATTTTGGTTGTGTATTTGAAATATATTTTTAATGCCAAATCCTATAAACTTACATAGGTAAGTAAATATTATTTACTTACTATTAATATTTCAAATATCAATAGTAATATAGTGGCAAACACTAAATACTGCAAAAGTCTTTGTTTTCTCTAGCGTTCTAGCCTAAACGCAGTTAATAAGTTAGCAGTAAAAGAGACTGCTTTACTTTCAATTTAACAAACCCACGCTAGTTTCTTAGGTCATATTAGATTAGATATGAATTAGCGACATGTATAACAGCTCCCTCTACTGGAAGCTGGAATATGTAACACTAAACTTTCATAAGTTTTAATTATGTGTGTGTGTGTGTTTTAAATGTACATTTCTCGTATGAATCCTATTAGTATACGTAAGTTTTTATAGTATTTGAAATAAAAAGTTTTTTTATAATTTCTAGATGTGGTCTGATGATGTGCGGCTATTTGAAATGTGTTTTTAATGTAAATTCCTTGCCTGAGGTCTATCAGCATTTGCATATATTAATAGGAAATGCGAAGTTTTATAATATTTGCTGCGTACAATGGGTTTTTAATGTAAATTACCTATATGGAGTCTATCAGTAGTTATATGTATTAGTATATTTCAGTTTTTATAGTATTTGAAATACAAAGTTTTTTATAAGTTCTGAATGTGTGTTTGATACGAAGTTTTTATAAGATTTGCTGCGTACAATGGGTTTTTAATGTAAATTCCGTATATGGAGTCTATCAGTAGTTATACGTTTTCACGGTAATTAAAATATGAAGTGTTATAGATATTTATAAGTATTTGAAAAGTATTTTTAATGAAAATTCTCCATACGAGGCCTATCAGTATTTGTAAGTTCTTATATGGTGTTTGAAATACGAAGATTTTATAGGTTCAGATGTGTCTAAGTTTTTGAAGTATTTGAAATGTGTTTTGAATGTAAATTCCTTACTTGAAGTCTATCAACACTTGCACGTTTCAATAATAAACACGAAGTTTTTATAAAATTCTATGAGGATATGCAATGGGATTTTAAAGTAAATTCCCTGAATATGAAGTCTGTCAGTTATAAGTATTTATGGTAATTAAATTACGAAGTTTTATAAGTTTGTATATGAATTTGAAAGATATCAATGTAAATTCTCAGTACGAGGCCTATAAGTATTTATAAGTTTTTATGGCGTTCGATACACGAAAATTTTATAGTTTTTAGTGTATATTCCTCGCTTGAGGTCTATTGTAAGACTTTTATGCTTTTATGGGAATAAAAGGGTTTTCTAAAATACAGTGTGTATCTACTTACAATGGATTTTAATGTAAATTATATGAAATCTATTGTGTTAGTAAATTTAGTTTAGTAAGTATTGTAACTTTTTTAGGTTGACTAAAGTAATAGTTGTAAATAATACTTTTCAATGGGTGCACTGAGAAATCCTTATTAAATTCTTATATAAAACTAAGCTAATAATAACCCTTCAAATCTTATAAAAACCATATACTAATTATTTCTTATTAAATGTTATAAAATTCATCCCTGGTTTCGTGATAAAATATTATTAGTTTTACCAATATTGGAACCCCATGAACACATCAAATTAATAGTTGTAAACAGGGCCGTATAGGCCGGTTCTCTCGGGTCATTTGTCCGGGGCCTGGCCCTATAAGGGGCCTCGCCAGGGCCTACAAAAAAATTTAAAATCCTGTCAGGATTTTTATTTATTTTTGGGACGTTTATTTTTTAATCCTTTCCAAAATAAGGGGGCCCAGAAGATTTACTTTGCCCGGGGCCCTCCAAAGCTGGGTACGGCCCTGGTTGCAAATCATTATTAATACTTTAATAGATGTCCCTATAAATTCTTATTAAATTCTTATATAAACTAAACTGATATGGACCCATGAAGTCTTATAAAAATAAGTACAAATATATCCTTATAAAAATGTATAAAATGTCTACTAGAAACTCCTTAGTATATCTTTTCAATTTCATTACTCTCCAGATCCCAAAAAAAGTCACAAAATTATTCGATGTAATTCCTTATTAATGCTTTTTAATACGTATCCTTATAAATCCTCATTAAATTATTATATAAACTAAAACTGATAACAACCTCTCAGATCTTACAAAAACCATATACTAATTGTTTCTTATAAAAGATTACAGAACTCGTATTTGATTTTACCGATGAAACCTTTTCAGTTTCAACACTATTTAGATCCCATGAGAACTTATCAAATTAAAAGTTGTAATGCCATATAAAAACTGTTTTTAGTATAAACACTTATGGAAACATACCAATAACAACATGGGTATTCCAACTCAATTAAGACTCCTTTAGATACTTATTCATCCCAATATAATTTCTATATGACAAAATTAATGTACTGTATAAAACCTTATTTATAAACCAGATAGGCTCTTATGATTACCCATAAAAAATTTATAATTATCTATAAGTTTGAAATAGGATTTTTTGACGGGGGTGGATCGTAAAACAAATTTGATTTTTTTTGCTCAGATAGGCTTAGAATGTCATGAAACGTTGAGATGTCTGTCATTCTATGTATGCCTGCAAACCTTGTTCATGACGTTGACTTGAAAGTTAGTTTGTATTTTAATGAAACTAGATTAAATTTTGATCTGTTTCCTTTGAAGGGTTGGGGGTTAAATAGGTAAAGTAAGCAAGTAAAAGTCCATGAAATTGCGATTTAGTGTATCTACGAGAAGCCAAGGTCTCAAAATTTTTTGTCATTCGCCGCCCCCACTCTCACTTTCATTACCAGCCCCACCCCATTATTAAAGTGCATGAAAATAATATTGCGAGTCAATGTGTGTACAAGAACCAAAGGCCCCAAAATCAGCCTCACCCACCCCCACTACTACTCCTACCACCACCACTAAAACCGATCTGGCATATTTAATCGTTTTATGCGTTTTTGGAGTAGACGATTTGTAATATTATGTTATTAAGTTCAGTGAACAATTATTTTTACATGGTTCTGTGAACAAATAGTAAAGTGCAAATATAGTGTCTAATTGTTTTTCGTTGGAAAAGACTTTGATAGGAAATCACGATGTGGAAGTAGTGATTCCTTAGGCAGCGGGCATTAGAATATCACGATTTAGGTGTACGGATGACCTTTTTTTTTTGAATTTAACTTAATTTTTAATGAAAAATAAGAAAAAGATAATCTTTATGTATCCAGAAATAATACATTTTAAACATTTCGTCCACTGCATAATAAAGTAAACTGTTTAAGGCGAATGTAAGTAATATATTGTTTTCGCAAGTCAAGAAATATATTACACAAAAATCTCTGCTTTGTTAAGAACTTTATGTGTCGTCTCTTACAAAAGAAATTAGGTCCCGTTCTCAAAAATTGCCTGCGAAGCGTTTTACTTTATTTTCAGATACGAGTCGACTATGTACTTCTCGAGGGAAATTAAAATAAAGTGTTTGTCTTTACCTTAGCTTGGTCCTAGACTCTATCTTACGGCAAAGTTTGTTTGGCAAGCGCCGCGGAAATAGTTTATTTGCATGGTTTGCTCAGCTGCAGTGTTAAGTTAGTTGCGTTTGTCAAGATATTAAAACAAGTATAGTCAGCTACTTATAGTTAAGAGATCGTTACTGTCGTTTATTCCAAGTAAAATTAAAGTTTATACCTATGTATTTTAGGAGACACAAAGCATTGACAAAATTAGTTCATTACTATTAGTTTTATCAAAATATATCGTCATATTCATCATCGTATTCTAAATTTGAAAGGTTTTTTTTAAACAAACATAAAAGTATACTTTATATGTGCTGATATACTAGGGTGACCAGATTTTTGTGTTGGACACTTCTGCTGGGAAAAAAATTGATGAGCGGGAGGAGCAGAAATCCGAAAAATCATTTCTTGATCCCAACATTTTTTGATGACCGAGAGGAAAAATTTTTTTGATCACAGATATAGTACTCCAAAATGCTGAACTTTCCAGCAAAATTCCGGACGTGATGATATACAAATGTCCATATTGTTACGTAATTTTAACGCAAACGTATTCCTTGATCAATTTTGTAAGAAATATGTCTGTAATATTTAGCCAATGCCTAAATCGATTACACAGCCCCACAACCACAAAATAAAGAATGTGGTCTGTTCTTGGAACTTCATTGGGTGACTCGACGTGCTGAACACGAGTTGGGTGTCTGTTTGGCTCCGTCACCTACTATTTTTCTGTAAATCGCGAAAATAACCTAAAAAAAAACTCATAATTTAGGCTATTTTCGGGATTTACTAAAAATTCGAGAGTGATGGGGCTAAACGGACACCTGATTCGTATTCAACACGTCGAAATACATAGAGGTTGCCCAAGTCCCAGAAACGTACAATTTTTTTCTTGTGTGTGCCTTATGAATATCACTGGATCATCCGCCATTTTATAGAAAACCGCGTATGCAAATATATTGCACAAACATACAAAAAAAGTGAAAAGTGGGCTGTTTCTGTGACTTCATTGAGTAAGCCCTATGTACTTCGATATGCTGAATACGAATCAGGTATCCGTTTAGCTCCATCATCCACCAATTTTTAGTAAATCCCGAAAATAACCTAAATTATGAGTTTTTTTTAGGTTATTTTCGCGATTTACAAAAAAATAGTGGGCGATGGAACTAAACGAACACCTGATTTGTATTGAGCACATCGAAATACATAGGGGCCACCCAATGGAGTTCCTAAAACAGACAACTTTTTTATTTTGTGGAGCTTTTTTTTTATCTATTTATTTACCGTCGGCCTTTTTCCGCTACCAGGGCTACTTGCCTAACATTTAATAGACAAGGGACCGCCTACTTTACATCCCCTTCGAAGGATGGTATATCCACTACGTAATCCTCATCTGAAATTACGTAGCTTCCGCGTATACACTGATGTCAGAGTAATGTCAGATTAACTTGCCTGACATCCACAATTTTTCAGTTTGTTAATTTGAAAGTTTATTACTATTGTATTTTTTCAGTACTTCAAGGTCCTTTATGTTTTTGGGGTGCTGAACAAGAATTTCAAGTTTGCCGCCTCGTAACTTTCTCAGCTTAAATATAAAATATATGGAACATCGTAAACAGGAAAAAGAAGACAACTGCAGTTGTTGCAATTAATGTCGCTTTGAAGGGCCTTGTTGATATTCTTCGACAGGAGGCTCATTGTTATCTTCTTCTTCGTCACTTGATGGCTCGACTTAAAGTATCCTGAAGTATTAGATCATCAACCTCTGCTTCCTTATCATCTTCGGCGATGAAGGAGTTGACGTTGTCACAATGGCCATCACGGTTCAAGCAGAGGAGTGAAAAAAACAAATCCGCTATCTTACACCAATTCTCCTCTGCTTGTTTTAAAATTTTTCAGGTCAGAAACAATTCCTATTAAACTTTTCAGTTTTGTTAATTTTGGGTATACTTTTTATCGAATTATTTCAAATTGAACATATCTTTATTACAAAATCCAATGAAATTATTAGGACAAAATGTCTGTTGTATTAGTAATCAGCGACCCACGAAACATATAAATCCGTTGAGCTTTGAAATAAAGGTATGATATTTATTTGAAATAATTTAATAAAAACCTCAAAAAATACACAGAAATGGACAATATCTCGAAATGTGTCAAATGTTGATTAATAGTAATTTACGTTACAAGACCGGAATGTAGTGTTTTGCAGATCGACCCAAGCAGATTCCAGGGCGAACCGCAGGTGAGTTCTGGAAGCTTGGGGAGACACTTCAAAATCTGAATCCATATTTTCCATAACTTGTGAATTGACAACTCGTAAAAGTCAAATTTATTTATCTATTTGACACTTATCTCAACAATTAACATAAATTCGTTTCCATAGAAACGAGAATAGCAGGGATCTGAAAAGACTTAGAAGGGATCGGAAAAGACTGCCGATCTCTAACGTCACTTTGCGATCTCAAGCCTGGGAAACGTTATTTTCTGGCGGATAATGTCTCCAGAAAGTGTGTACCCAGTAAACATTAATGTAACTTTACCTCTCTGAGAGAGAACATTTTAACCTCCCCACAATAAAATTGTGGGAGGTTACTACAATTAGTCCAAAATCGAAAATTGAGATAACATCAAATCTTTACGTTTTGAGGTCCCAGGAACCCAAAAAAGTTGTTTTTGAAAAATGTCTGTGTGTGTGTATGTGTGTGTGTGTGTGTGTGTGTGTGTGTGTGTGTGTGTGTGTGTGTGTGTGTGTGTATGTCTGTTAGCACGATAGCGGCGAAGCCACTAAACGGATTTGGATGAAACTTTGCATGAGGGTTTCTTTAGTGCTCCAGAAGATCTGAAAAGGTTTTGGTTGAGATCGGATTACGTTTGTTGCTGTTTTGGCACAACAAGTTGTTTATTTTATGATTACTTACAATTTGTAATCGAACCATTGAAAAGCAGTAAAAATTCCGATTTCAACGATATATAACACTTGCACTCTTTAGCTTTGGTTTCCGTGAAAAAAATTAAAAACCAAATAACACGCTTCTTGTGTAAAATATATTTTATAGTGGAACCACAGAATACAGTAACTGCACAGAGGCGAAGTCTTTGGCGGTTCCTTTCAGTTTTGATGGCTCGTTTTCTGTGACCTTGCGTACCAGTTGCGTCTACACCACGGTGTATTAAATAGGTGGTCCCGCACTTTCCTATTATAATAATGGCTTCGTAAGTGCATGGTTTCTATTTACTTTAATAGATGGCGCGAGCAATACGGTCCTACAATTACCTGGGCATGTGCATCGTATAACTAACATAACCTCAAATTTTAAGGTGTTTTCGTTTATTCTCATATTTAATGTTTGTATAGGCATTTTTAGCTTGGAGCCATACTGGCTCCAAGCAAATATTTAAAAATTCACGCAAATAATTTTTCAATATTGTTGATTAATAAAAATAGACTGCTAATTATAGGTTAGATTCCTAACCTGCAAAAGTGTCTTATTTTATTGTGACAAACTATTTAAAACTTCATACATATTACGTTGAACTTGACTTTGGTTGAAAGTACAGGAACCAGGCAGAAATTTTAATAATAGTTACGTAATACCTGTAAATCTTAAGAAATATATATTTTTGTGGTTAGCTGTGACGACACGTGCAATACTGCATGTAGTGTTACATATATTCTTTCAATGTTTTAATTTAGCTACTTAATGTCAGATGTCACTGGACTCTTGTCAAAAACAAGAAGCCGGGAATGTATGCAACACTGTATGTACGTATGCACAGAACCTATAAAATTATCTATCTATGCGTAAGTAATGAGAGAACTTAGTTGAGCCATCTTTTACAATATGTACGAAGTAAGCACTTATTAAGCCACTGTGAGGGTTGTCGTCGCATCACCTATTTAATACACCCTGGTCTACACTGAGAGATATGTTGTTTATTTCTTTTAATAGGTTAGATTTCTAACCTGCAAAATGCGTTTTATTTTATTGTGACAAACTAGATATTGGTCGAAAGTATGGAAACCAGGCAGAAATTTTAATAATAGCTACGTAGTACTTTTAAATTTTAAGAAATATATATTTTTGAGGCTAGCTATGACGTCATGTGCAGATCCCCATTTAAGGATACACTGAAAAGACAGTGTATTTCGAGTTGGATTGAAAAATATTACGATTTGAATTGCTTATAATTGGCGCCTATTTTCAATTGAGTTGTACACTAGGTTTTATTTATGAGAATTTTAATTCTCGGTTAATGTTTTCAATATCCCAAAATGAGTGGAAAAAAAAATTCACAAATCCAAACTTAACACGATAAACATCAACAGTGTCAAGATAAAAGTGAGGTTGATTGTTAAACAATTAAGAAATGGCGATGAGTATACAAATTTGGTTTTGGCGGGAAGGCTAGCCTTCGCCTCTGTATAGTTACTGTACTCTGTGGTCTAACCTAACGTTCAATAGACTAGTGTGTTAAAGCGTGCAGACTGTATGCTGAGTAAATTTGAGTGTCAAGTGCATCGAGATATTACAAGTTTTTTCGACGTTCATAAAGCCCACGGAAGGTGTGAGAAGCCTTCGTGAACCGCTCACAAGCCCTACAAGTATAAGCAATCTCACCGGAACGTTTTCGGTGAGTTTTTTCCAATAAAACTTTAAAAGTGACATTATATTTTAAAAACTATTTCCGCTACTTCCGCCATCCCGCCGGAAATTCTTCCGGCAACATAACCTAAAAATAGTGCTACATAACTTAAAAATAATTTAAGACATTGGTACCAACCTAAAATATTTTTTCGAAAACTGTCAAAAACCAAATTCCCCCAGAAAAATTTGACAGCTTACTTCCCCGACCGATTTAGTGAAAAATCGGCCGAGGCCAGAAGATAAAACAAAATATATCAACTCAAACTTAAACGATCCACCATGAACACTACTCCGGCCACATCTGGCAGGGAAGCTGTCCACCAAGAGTTATATGGTTTTTCCAAAAGATGGCCATCCCTACCACCCATTACCAACGAACGGATGTTTTCGTTTAGTTGTTTCCCGTATCAATAATCAAAATTATTAAGTGCTCTTGCCTACGAACTTAGTTTTTATAGTGTTGTGTTTATTAACCTCCCCACAATAATTGTGGGAGGTTACTACAATTAATCCAAAATCGAAAATTGAGATAACATCAAATCTTTACGATTTCGAGGTCCCGGAAACCCAAAAAAGTGGTTTGTGACTAATGCCTGTGTGTTAGCACGATAGCTACGAAGCTACTAACCTGATTTGGATGAAACTTTTACATGAGGGTTTCTTTAGTGCTCCTGAAGATCTGAAAAGGTTTTGGTTGAGATCGGATTACGTTTAGTGCCATTTTGGCACAAGTTGTTTATTTTATGATTACTTAGAATTTGTAATTGAACCATTAAAAAGCAGTATAAATTCCAATTTCAACGATATATCACACTTGCACCCTTTCGATTTGGTTTCCGTTAAAAAAATTAAAAATAATTCGTTATATGTGCACATATGACAGCATCCAAAAAATTGGTATTATTGTTAGGGGAAAACGTATTTTGCCATCTGTCAAAAATATTTGGGTTGGTAACCTTTGTGAATGTTAATTTATAGCTTATGGTACGTGACGTCACAGCTAACCTCAAAAATATATATTTCTTAAGATTTAAGAATATTACGTAGCTATTATTAAAATTTCTGCCTGGTTCCCGTACTTTCAACTAAAATCTAGTACAGTGTAATGTTTATGAAGTCCTAAATACTTTGTCCTAGTAAAATAGGACTCTTTTTGTGGGTTAGAAATCTAACCTGTAATTAGCAATATATTTTTTTATTAATCAACCATTTTTAGGTCACATGGTTTTGACAATTTTGACATTTTGCTTGAGGGACAACAAAACGCAGTTTGCGTGGTTTTATATATTTTTTTCTGATTTTCTTGAGAAACTGTGTGTGTTTTCGTAATAATGTCATATAGTGAATATTATCCAACCCTTATGGGTGATGTAAAGTGTCGCTACGATGAGAAAATCAAAATAATAGACAATATTGACCCATACACCCTTGGAGTGGAGGCTGGAGACCTTTCTGCAGATTTGTCTATTTTACCTTGTGTGTCCGTAATTAATATGGTAAATTACTTAGTATCGACTCACAGCTTCTTCGCAGATCAGCAGTTAAAGGCATACAAATCTTTACAAGCATATAAATATTATGAGGCCGGATTTGTGGAAGAAGTTTGTGCAAGAAAGATAAACTCAAATGTATTCATTGTTATGGGCAAGGCAAGTTTACATTTAAATAACTAAGTGCTAGATTTCAGTGATAAGCTTGTTATATTATCCGTATGTAGTATTCAATAGACTCTGCCAGAAAGTGATTTCTTTACCTTTCTTCTAATCTTTTTTACATTCAAAATAAACCTTATCTCACAATCGCACCTTGTCGCAAAAAAAGATGGTGTTTTATTTTTATTTCACATTTAAAACTGAGATTACTTCATTGTTTACATTGGAATAAAAAGTTTGGTTATCCCTCAGGCAATATGGTCGACTTATCGTGACGTTATCCTAAGATGGTCTATATAGAAAAATTATTTGCATGAGTTTTTTAACTATCTGCTTGGAGTCACTGTGGCTCCAAGCTAAAAATGCGTAGTCAAACATTAAAAATGTGAATAAACTTGAAAAACTTAAACATGTTATGTCCCTAAATATATTTCATAACCTAAAAATCAACATTCGTAAAGGTTACCAACCCAAATATTTTTGACAATGTCAAAACTTATTTTAGTTGTTTTTTTTTTTTAAGGTAATAATTGTTTATAGCCGTGTTCGGATATTACGTCTGATTGATGGGACACGTCACAATCGTTCATTGCAAATCGAGTTAACTGAGCTAAATCTTAAACGTTCGAATATTACAAAATAAAGGCCTCGGACGAAGCTCGACTTGCTCGACCTTTTTGATCGAGCAGGAAGATTTTAATGTGACGCATGCGTAGTCTGCTTGAACAGTCCATAATGTTATTGACTTGTTGGTTAGAGCGTCATTTGGGCTAAATTCTGTGTTATTATTTTTTTTTCATTATCCAATATTTTACAAAATCTTCGAAACGTTATCTGTTAATACCCTTATAATATCCGGCAATTGATTAACATGCAACATAAACAAACATGAGAGGTTATGTTTTAACAGATTGCTTGTAGTCCGCTTCAGTTCGTTCGATATTTGTTGATGAAATAAATGGCTCCAAGGTCACGTGTAATTTATCTGTTTGCTCAGTGCTCTGATTTCCGATGTAATATCCAAATACAGCTGATAAGGATCCACCGTGTGGGGAGGTTCCAGCCGCTTCCAGTAGCTGCCGATTTTTTATATACAATATTTATGTAAAATATACATAAATGATATGTAAGGAATAAGTTATATTTTGACATAATTCATAAATGTATATTTTACATAATTTTACGTATCTTGTACATAAGTTAATACCTAAAATTTTATGTAAAATATGTTACATAACATATACTTAAAATAATATCATATTTAAGTCAACATATTAACTTAATTACTTATACACAAATTTACATATTTTTTACATAATTTTACGTATAAATGTTTACCTACTTCATTTAATTCATTTTACGACATGAACGCGTCACCCACCATGTCGTCAGTTTGCTTGTTTTGATGTAAAATCTAATGTTTGTGTTTTTTTGTGAAACATTGTGGATGTCCTTTAATAACTTGGATGCAGAACTGTGAACTGTAAAGCGTTGTGACTTTTTTAAATAATATTTTATTTGGACGTTTTATTAGTGTAGAGGTTAGGTACAAACATAAACATGCCCGAAACACGGTCTTGTTTTCGGTGTACCTACATGAGTTGGACGTGCACCATTTTTCAGTGAATGACCCAAGAAGTAAGTTTGTATGATACGGGTTTTATAAAGATATTTAAATGAAATGTAATCTTTTTGTTAAGTCAGATGTTAATTATTTCACGTGCAATCATTATTCTCGACAAACAAATACATCATTACATGGATCTTGTATAGTAACACAAAAGCTGTATGTTGGTGCTGTTCCCACGTTATTAAGTTCAACTGAATCCAGCGTAAGAAGTTGTAATTCAAGAAAACCTAGATCCTAATAGTGACCAAAAGATTTTGCGAAGTACTATGCATAGGTATGGTTATTGTTTACCGACTTCTTATAGCATCTACTTTGTTTTCGTTATTTTATTTGTATTTTACATACATTGCAAGGTTTTGTATGTGTAAAGTAGGCTAATATTTTCCTGCAATTTTTCTTTTGTCCAAAATTGGCTTTTCAGCGCGTCAAAATACTTCAGAAAGTTAGATCAGACCTTAGGACAAAACATTTTTTTTTGCTCTTTTTAGAGGACAAAAACTGATAGAATTTTTTTTTTAATATCAGAATCGGTTTCAGCATGTTATAAAACAGGATTAGATGGTTCGAATCAAAAGCGCAACCCTTTTTTTTGTTGACCTGTGATTAATGAAGATGATATTGCTTGTATCGCCATTAAAAAAATTAAGTTGATCACTATCACGAAGAAAACTAGAATTATCTGAACCTTTTTGGTTAATTTTGTTGCAATAAATTAAGAAAATTAATATTTGCCATTATTAAAAAATATGCTTCTGGTAGAGGTAAATCATCTTAGCAAAGGACTCCGCACATTTTCTTTCATATAAAATGGCTCTCGGTGAATGTAATAATATAATATAATTTAATATTTATAAAAAAAGCTTAAGAAACAGTAACAAGTTCGAAAATTGAATCGTTGATTGTTTACTTTTCGGTGGCGTTAATTAACAATTTGTTTATATGACTGTTAAACAAACTGTACTTTTGTCATGGGATTCTCACAAGATTGATGCACTGGTCTACAGCTTATGCATGGAAAAAAATATTGCTTTATACACTTGTTGCATAAATAAGTATTTTAAAATTATTTAAAACCATTTTTTGGCAGTTATTTAACAAATGCATTTTATTCACGCTTCACGGCTCCCAATTGGCGTAGAAAAACCCATTTTTTAATTGTTTTTTTTTTGTGATCTTTTGAAGCAAATCTAAACCGGAAACCGCACCGTAATTACTAATTGTTTTTCAGGGAAACCGAATTGCCGCGGATCTGTAAATCGAAACCATAACCGAGAACCGAATTGTCGCTGCTATGAACACTGAAAATAGTATACGTTATTTAACCCTAACCGAAATTAACCGAATTAATTTCGGTTTCGGTCCCTGTTTAATAGGAACTGTTTTAAGATTTTTCAGGTCAGATTTAATTTAGCTATTTTGTAGCATGTTGTAGCAACAACCTTTCTATGTAATAAAAAAAAAATGTTAGCCTTCGTTGCGAATTCAGTTGTCGGGCGAATTTTTACCAAAAAAGTTCATAATTTTCTACTGTACGATCCTCTCATTTTTGGACAACATCAACCGGGGAGGGGGTAATATGAGTTAAGAGCCATAAGCACCTAAGATATAACTAGAAATCAGACGTCTATTATACGATGGATTAAAACTGCATCATATAATGTCATAGCTCCTGTAAAATAATCTGCCCATTCTTCCCCTCCACGTGGTTTCTTACTGCCAATGAATTTTCACTTGTAATCTCTCTAATGCTTGAATTATTTCGCTAACGCCTCGGGAAGATTTTCAAAAAATTCGGACCTCAAAAAAATTTCCGGATTATTAATTCAAGAGCGAGGGAAATTCGGTAAGAAAATTTTAGACCAAAATTACTTGACAAAAAAAAACTTTAGAAATGTTTGCAAAATCTTTTAGGCTGGTGCCGATGTTAGATTAATTTTTTTGGTTTTTATTTTTTTTTATGTGGTTTCCTCATATCTTAGTAAAATGAAATATTTAATAGTAGATAAAATATGGAATAATGAGAGTGAAGTAAAATTAAAACAAGTTTAGCATACTTATTTCTTATATTCCCTACTCTGTAGTCGCATAAAAATAATATAGGGAATTAATATTAGTCATAATAATTTATTTCGCATGCAATCTTTATGCTACAGTAAAGGGAAACCAAGATTAAATGATATTTGCTGTGATTTTTTTTTTTTTTTTTTTTTTTTTTTTTTTTTAATAATTTTATTCTCAAACAGCCACAATGTACAATATATACATACAGACACAGTGGGTTGAAAAACGTTAACAAAAATTTGTAGAGTTTAATAAAAACAAACTCTTAAATATCCTAACACAATCTATTATTTTACATACTGTTTCTTACAATACTGGTTTTTATAAATGTGATCTTCTATAATTAATGTATTCTGTAATTGTGTACGGTTCCACATCAATTAAGTAATTAAATATTTCTCTCTTAAAACACTTAAAATTTTTTATATTTTTAATTTTATTTGGAAGAGTATTAAAAAATTTCATACTTGAATAAAGAGGACCTTTTTCATACATACTCAGTCTATGAATAGGAAAATTATAATTATTAATACCTCTAGTGCCGTAACTATGACTAATTTGTTGTTTTTCATATTTGTCTTTATGCTTAAAATTAAAAACCAAACACTCATAAATATATATTGCAAACACTGTCAATACTCTATTTTTTTTTAATTTACCTCTACATGTTTCTCTTACTGAACTATTATCAATAACGCGAATAACTTGCTTTTGTAAGATAAATATTTTATTTATATCCGCCGCACTACTCCAAAATAGTATTCCAAATTTTAATTTTGAAATGAAGGAAGCGTAATAAATTGTTCTCATCGTCACATCATTAACATATTTCCTTAATACTCTCATACTATAACATACACTGTTCAATTTTTTTGATAAATTTATAATATGGTGTGACCAACTCAATGTGGCATCTGTAATAATTCCTAAAAATTTTGTTGATTCGGCAAATTCGATGTTTTCATTATTTATTACAAGATTAATTTCTGACAAGTTAATATTTGATCTATTTGTTCGAAATATGATGCACGATGTTTTCTTTTCATTTAGAATTAGCCTGTTTCGTTTTAACCAATCGCCTACAATATTTACTATTGAAGCTGCCTCGTTTAGTAATACTTCTATTTTCTTTTCTCTTATTAATAATGACGTGTCATCTGCATAATTTATAATTAAATGTTTACTATTTATTAAAATGTTACACAAATCATTTATATATATATTAAATAGCAGCGGACCTATAATACTACCTTGGGGAATTCCAATTTTTGTATTTCTGAGTTCCGATTTAATATTTATATGCTGAGAATTAATTTTTACAAGTTGTTGTCGATTGTCTAAGTATGATGCTATCCATTTCAATGCTATTGATCTTATTCCATATTGATCTAGTTTTTGCAATAATATATCATGATTAATAGAATCATATGCTTTAGATAGGTCTAAAAATATTCCCAAGGGTATTTCATTTTTTTCTAATGTATTCAAAATGCCATTTACATATTCAAATACGGCTGTCTCTATACTCCTACCTTTTAAAAATCCATGTTGATTTTGACTAAAGAGGTTATGATCATTAAAGAACTTTATCAATCTATTACAAACTACTTTCTCAAATATTTTTGAGAAAGCTGGCAACAAACTGATTGGTCTAAAATTTTCCATTTGATTTTCGTCACCACTTTTATATACAGGTATAACTACTGCTAATTTTAACAAGTTTGGAAATATTCCAAATTTTAGAGAATTATTAATAACATAACAAAGAGGTTTGATTATGTGAACTGCTATTTTCTTCAGAAGAGATGTCGATAATTCATCATCTCCAGAACTATTTTTGTTTTTTAAAGACCTCACAATTTCTAAAATTTCACTTTCTGTAACCTCCTCAAAAATTATGGGAGTTTCGTTTCTTGGGATATTATTAATAAATGGTATTTTCTGTAATTTTTCAACTAAATTGCTTGCCGCGTTTATAAAATAAGAATTTAAATTGTTAGCCGTTGTGATGAGGTTCTCTGAAAATAAGATGTCATGTTTTTTTGTTTTTTTTTAATTTCCCGTTATACTATCTACCATATTCCAAATCGATTTAGATATGTTGTCTGACTTTGCAATTTTTTTATTATAATATGTTTTCCTAGCCTCAACTAGTAATAATTCTAATTTAGCTTTTTCGAGGTTGTATAATTCTCTATAATTTGGATTATGTTTTAATATTACTGAAATCGTACTAAGTCTTTTTTTACATTCTAAAATTTCGGGAGTATCTTTCCACGTGTCATTGGTGTTATTAATGTTTACTTTCTTTAAAGGAAAACTATTATTAAAAAGAGTTGAAAAGTATGACATGAACGTGTCCCATTGTAAGTTTACATCATTTTCTGTTTGACTTAAAATATGTGACCAATCAATTTGCATCAAAGAATTTGAAAAAGTTTGAATATTAGCTTCGTTAAAGCAACGTATATATTTATATTCTTGTGAGTCTTTATTTGGCACTTGTACAATTATCTTTTGTGCCATATGATCAGATAAGTGTGAGTTTATTATTTCACTAGTAAATTCACAATTTACTATATTTGTTAATATATTGTCAATACATGATTTTGAAGTGCCAGTTATTCGGGTATAACCGTCTATAGCTACTTTTACATTATAAGATTCTAAGAGTGATAACGTTTTCTTAGTGTTTTGATTATTTACATTTTTAAAATCTATATTGAAGTCCCCGGCGACAAAAAATATATCACTGTTTTTAAATAATAATTCTAAAAGCATATGAAATTTTCTTAAAAAACTGTCTATATTTGAGTCTGGTGATTTATAAAGAGCTATAATTACATATTTCGAACTTCCACAACTTACTTCCACAGCCGCACATTCAAACGAATAGCATTCAGATAATTCATTAACATCGGTCCTTATCCGGGCAGATATTTTTTTTTGACAGTAAACTGCAACTCCTCCATGTTGTCCTGATCCTCGACGATTTAAATTGGTGACAAATTATATCCCCTAAAAAAATCGCCAATAGTTAGCCATGGAATCACAAGTGTCTTGGAATATGTCATAAAACGGCTCTGTGCTTTATTTTATGAATAAAGAAGATGTACAAGTGGGATTTTTAAAGCAGAATTAGTTAATGCTGTAAGGAAACATAGTAAGCCAGAATTGTACTAATTTAATTTAAAATAAATATAAAAATATTTTTCATAATATAAACGCCATTGTCTAATCATTGCTGTCAAACCAGGGAAATTTCCACTTATTAATCACATAGATAGGTGCTCATGGGTAAGTAAGATTTCCAAAAAATTTGGAATGGTTGTCATAGCAACAATGACAAGATAAACGTGTCCGATTGGCTAATAATGATTGGTATAAAATTTTCATTGTAAATATACCAATTCTACCTCGGAATATTTCAAAGCATCTCAAATATTTTTCGCTTTTAAAGAAAAAAAGAAGTTTTTTTGCTTTAATGTGTCTTTAAAATATTGGAAAAAGACCTATAAAAGTGTCTCAACATTTCATATAAAATAGCAACTTAGAGATGGTTGAATATTCCCAATATTTTAGACATTTCTCCTACAGTCCAGGTTCTTCGTATTTTAATTTTCTTTTCGATTTAATGCATTTTTCCGAATTTTTCTATAGTTTTTTTTTTAGCAATAGCTGCAATTTTTTAATTGTAGACGTTTTAATATTTATTATTGGGAGCCAGAAAAAATCAAGCAAATCCGTGATTTACCGACCGGTTCCCAAATAGGGAGCTTTTCTCCATAACGGTCCTCCACTAAGAGTAAAGAGACGTATCGGGTGTCAACGGAGTCATTAGACAAGCCATAGTTTCCAGAGTTTTCAAAATCTAAGTTTTAAATTTGGCAGAGGTAATATACAGGGTATTTCAGCTAAAAGTCCCCGGGTAAATATTTCGTAAAATAATAAAGATACTTAAAATTTGTAAATTGCGGATACTTGACACCAAAAAAGGTCTTAAATAACTGCAGTTAGAATTGTTCCTTCGCGATGCCCTGCGATGAGAAATTATTTTTCGATGACTGGAACCTTGAAATATAATTCATACGATTAATGCATAAATTGTGACTAATTTTGCCTATGTAAAATATTGTGTAAATACCAGCCGTTTTGGAGCTACATGAATTTTTTTCTCCATTTTTTTGACTCTGTAAATTTTGAAAATTTCTGTAACTTTTCTGTTTATCATTTTAGAACACCAATTATTTAGAACTTGTATCTTATTATATTCCATACTTCTTATATTATTACGTATTTTGAAAATTTTTACTAATTTCAGATTAAAAAAAAATTAGTTGCATTTGAAAAATTCTGAAAATTATAAAAATTTTCAAAATATGTAATAATATAAGAAGTATGGAATATAATAAGATAAAAGTTTTAAATAATTCATGTTCTAATATGATAAACAGAAAAGTTACAGAAGTTTTCAAAATTTACAGGGACAAGAAAATGGAGAATAAAATTCATGTAGCTCCAAAACGGCTGGAATTTACTAAATTGTTTACATAATCAAAATTATTCACAATTTATTCATTAATCCTATGAATCGTGTTTCAAGGTTCCAGACATCGAAAAATAATTTCTCACCGCAGCGCCATCTCTGTGCACTGGGAAGGAACAATTCTAACTGCAGTTATTTAAGACCTTTTTTGGTGACATTTATCCGCGATTTACAAAGTTTAAGTATCTTTATTATTTTACGAGATAATGACCCGGGGACTTTTAGCTGAAACACCCTGTATAACATAAACGGCAAGATTTTCATCCGCTTTCCCTGGAAATGACTCGAAATTTGAAATTTTAAATAGAACACCCAATATTTTTACATTTTTGGGTTCCGGAGACGATTCTAAATACGACAGAGTAGTTTTAAAAATTGTTTAAGACTTCTTGAGTTTCTTTGGGCTATTTTTATTTTTTTGTTTGGAGTCTGCATGTAGAATGCACTCAAATCAATCAAATGGACCAAAACATTAAGAGAAAAATGTAAACGAGATTTTTCGAATTGATTTAGTGGCTACGATAAACCAAAATTTCCAAAATCACTAATTTTTAATTATGTCAACTCTTTCAAATGACAACATCTTTTAGACATCCAGTAGTTAAACACTAATTTTCACGACAAATCCATTGATACCCTCAAGTCGAATATAGGTTTGATATTAACCCAAATATACAAATTCCTTGGTGGATAACACAGGTCTACAAAAAAAAAAATCTGCTTCAGGGACTAAACCTATCATGCCTTAAGTATTTTTGTGTGCTGAATCTGAATTTTCAATTTAAAAATTTTCTACCGCGTAGATTTCGAGTAAATCCAGGTTTTACTGTCAAAATACCGCATTTTCTCGATAAAAACCGGGATTTACTCGAAATATACTCTGTAGAAAATTTTTTAAATTAAAAATTCGGATTCAACAAGTATACCTTAAGGCATGATAGGTTTAGTCCTTGGAGGAGAATTTTTTTTTTGTAGACCAGTGTAATTGAAATATCGAGGAAATATGCTTATCAAGTAGTAGTCTAGGTGCCCGCGTACATAAATGCATTTATACATGTCCTCGTATAACTTCTTGTACGGCATAATTGCACCTAGTCTATCACTTTTTTCCTCTGCGAAAATTTTCGTAAACGCGGCGTTCCTCCTCGGCATGAAAAAGACGATTTCCACTGGTCGGACTGGAAAATCGGCAAATATATTTTGTCGGATAATTTGAGAATTGGATTCTACATATATATCCTATATATTTCTACAAACTATCCGACAAAAATTTTGGAACGTTAAGGGTGTCTACCACCTTAAACATAACATAACATAACTTTAAAACATTTATTGATAACCAGCTGATTTTTTCAAGATTGCTTAATAAAAATATGTAGAATCCAATTTCCGAATTGTCGAACAAAATATATTTGACGATTTTCCAGTCCGACGTATGGAAATCGTCTTTTTCATGCCAAGGAGGAACGTAATAGACTAGGCGCAATTATGCCGTAAAAGAAGTTATACGAGGATATGTATAAATTGCATTTATGTACGCGGGCACCTAGACTATAAGTATACCGTGGAAATTGAATAAAACTGGATTCAAAACAACCATTTTGCCAACAAAACAACGCTGCAAATAAAAGAAGGGTGCTGTTCGAAATGATTTACGTTAACAATAAAAAACATTAAAAGATTAATTAAAATGCAAATGTTCAAAGCGCATCCCCCTTCTTCTTGACATTTTTTGGCTCGGTCAATTGTGTTTCGCATAACATAGCAAGAGTTATACTTATAAAAACTTCGCGGATACGATTTTGTAAAATTTGAAGTGTTTGAGGGGGTGTATAAAAAACTCGTTCTCTGACATAACTCCACATAAAAAAAATCTAAAATGTTTAAATCTGGTGAGCAGGCAGACCAACGTATGTTGCAATTACTCATCCATTATACCGATTCACTAAATGGGCCATAACTCGAGCGGCATTATGAGGTGGAACCCCATCTTGTTGGAAATACATTTGTTCAGAAACTGCAAGTGGTAAGTCCATCAGCATTTCTTCAATATTATTTTGTAGGAATTCTAAATATCTTTCCCCTTCAAAAAAAATAGGTCCAATAATTCTCGTTCCAATCACCCCAGCCTACATATTTACTCTAAATCTTTCCTGAACCTACCTTGCCTCATTAAATGTTGATTATCCTGCGCCCAATATCTATTGTTTTGTTTATTGAATATTCCATTGTTCGTGAATCTCGACTCAAAATTCGGGTTAGCGGTATTGTTCTGAAATAATAATCTTTTCTGAAACCTACCTTGCCTCATTATATGTTGATGTTGATTTTCCTGCGCCCAATATCTATTGTTTTGTTTATTGAATATTCCATTGTTCGTGAATCTCGACTCAAAATTCGGATTAGCGGTATTATTCTGAAATAACCAGTCAGAATAACCTAATCTTCGTCCATCATCTTCGTACAAATGCTGCTGCACTTGATATTTAAACCAGCGGTAACCATATTTTTTGAGAATCTTTCTTGCTGATTCATGACCAATTTGCACCTCGTGACCAATTTCTCTAGTAGAAACAGTAGGATTCGCTTCTACAAAAGCCAACACGTTAATTTCTGTCGCTTCATCAACGATAAAAGCTGCAGGATTGTTATCAATTCCTCTTCTAATTTGTTTCTCCACAATTAGAAAATATTGAAAACATGGATGATGTCTGTTTGGATACCTTTGGGCATAAAAATCTGCGGTGTTTCTGGAATTTTTGTGGCATTCTCCACTTTTTCATCCTTTGTATACATTTTATACATGTTAAAAAATAATAACAAAAATTAACAAACAACACCTTTAGATATAAAGAGCAAACTTATAGGTCGCGTGCGCATGACGTCACAATCTGAGTCCTTAGGAAAAACAAACAGAAATTCTTTAACTGTCAAATGGCAACTGATTAAAACTTTTCGTAATATCATTGTTTCTCTGTATATTATACATACAAAATGACAAGTTTTTGGTTTATTATTAATTGTGGAAGTGTGACAATCCAAAACAATGCCAATTTTTATAAAATAACCTCCATTTACAACCAGAAGAAGTTGGGGGTTAAAAGACTGCAACTGATTTCAAACAATTAAAAGAAATGATTTTACAAGAGTCTTCCAAGAATTTTATTAGTGGTACGTTGTTGCATATTAATGTAGGGATTTAATTTTTAACGTGGGTTTATGTTGTAGGAAAAATAGCCGTATTACAAGACCATGATGAAACATCCAGTTGGGCTCTCTCAATAAGGGATATAATTTAAAACCCATATGTGAAACTGAAACTACTTATGATAATAATTACTGCTGCTCAAACAAGCAATAAACAATTCATGGTAAAGAAAATTAACATTTTATATTGGTTTGTCAGTATTTTTAATAATCATTTCTTGTTTAAAATTTAGTTGAGCGAAGGTATAGAGCTGTACCGAGTGTACCGAGAGAGAGAAAAGTGCAACGGCAGAAATTGTTTTAAACAAAACTTGCAGGCTTCATAAATATATTTGATGAAGTACATAAATTAAGAGAGGAAATTCCAAAGTACCTACCCGCTATCAACAATGTGCCCTTTTAAAGTATATCGTGTAGTGTTTAAAAACTCAATATTGGACTATTGAACATTGAAGAAGTATAAAATTAAAACTTTGAAGTGGGCGAAGTCCAGTGAACACATAAACAAAGTCTGAATGGGCTATGAATGTTGAATTGTAGCTCTAAAAGCCCTTTGAGTTATATATAAACTATGAATGTTACTTTAATGCTTAGATAGATATTAATATAAAGTTTACCTATATGTTATGTTAGAATCATTTATTTTTTCTTACAATATAAACCTTTATAACTTATAACTTTGTTCTTGATTATTCTTAGAAGTTCTAATAGACCTTGGATGATAAATTATTTAATTAGTAAAGATATTTTGTTTTGCTTTCAGTTACACGCATGTACCTAAGTACAAGTTCGACGTAATTGACTATTTAGTAGTAGGAGTGATAAATAAAACATAATAAAAAGGGAATATTTAATAAAATAATAATGAACAAATGACTTACATAAAATTATAAGACATATTACGTAACAATATATGAAAAATAAAATTCTTATAGGAATTACAATGGATTACATAATCCAATCTATAGATACATTATAGACGAGGGGTTAACTGCTGGAAGAAATTGTGTACGTCTTATTACATAGGTAGCTCAAATGGTTTATAGCACTTCAATCTTCATTGCTTAATTTATATGGTGTCTTTTTCACAAAATTTACAGCGGTTAATTCCTTGACCATAGCCATGTTTACTGGTAAAAATCTAAAAGGAAATAATTGTCACTAAGTAGTGAACATGTTTTGTCTAGACTATCACAGTAAGTACAATCACAGTAAGTACTAAGAAACCGTCTTAATCTATAATAGTCCAAGGAGTCAATTGCTTTTGTTCACGATGCTACGAGTTCATAACCTGAAAAACGAATTTGTACGTTAGCAATTACTTAAAAAGCAACATTTAATTAGGCAAGTATATATGAAAAGAATGGTTGATCACTGATAAAAATTCTTACATTTGCAACAAGCTTTTATTCTGTAAATTTCTTGCACAGTACTTTTTCATCTAACCACAAACAGCTTCAAGACTTTTGAATGCTTTGAACTCATCCTTTTGTCTATGCACTCTCTCAAAAACCAAGTAATTCGCAGTATCCCTATAGGTAATATTTGGAAGTACATCAATATTTATACTAAAGCATTTTTTTCTCAAAATATAAGGATTTAATTCGATGGCAGCAGTATACCTAACCTCTACATCATGAGACAATTCTGCAAAATACGAACTAACCGTCTTCTTGACAAACAAAATTGAGGATATAGAAGTATTAAGAATAGTTGCAGATGTTAAATAATCCAACATTAAGCTTTTAAATGGCACAAACACAGCAAAATTCACTTTAAAGAAAAACATTCTGATTCAATGACAGCTGTTTGTCTCAAAATCTGTGACGTCGGCGCACGCGACCCATTAAGTTAACAATACACACGTATTATTATCTGTCAAACTTCTTTTTGTTTCCACAGCACACTTCTTTTATTCGCAGCTTTGTAGACAAAATGAATGTTTTATTCTATTTTATTTATGATTATTCAATTTCCACGGCATACTTGATATTTTCTCGATATTTTAATTATTATCCACCAAAGAATTTGTATATTTGGGTTAATATCAAATCTATTTTCGATTTGAAGGTATCAATGGATTTGTCGGGAAAATTAGTATTCAACTACTAGGTGTCTAAAAGATGTTGCCATTTAAAAAGTTGACATAATTAAAAATTAGTGACTTCGGAAATTTTGGTTTGTCGTAGCCACTAAACCAATTCGAGAAATCTCACGTTTATATTTTTTTCATTTTATTTTGGTCCATTTGATAGATTTGAGTGCATTCTACATGCATACTGTAGATCCACAAATAAAAATAGTCCAAAAAAATCAAGTAGCCTCAAAATTTTTTAAAAAGTACATTGTCATTCTTGAAATCGCCTCGGGAATCCAAAAATATAAAAATATACAAGGTGTTTCATTTAACATTTCAAAGTTATGGTCATTTCCGAGGAAACCGGAAGTGACGGAAAAGTGTCAAATTATGACAAATTTACCGTTTTTTGTATATATTGCCCCTGCCAAAAAGACTTATATCTTGAAAACTCTGGAAACTATGGCTTGTCTAATGATTCCGTTGACACTCGGTATATTAGTTAAGTTGATTAATATTTTAATTTCTTCATCTATTTACAACTTATTTTATATTATCCAATTTCAATAGTTATAGATAGTAACATCGTGCATTATAAAATTATAATACATAGTAACCCTGAATTACAAATGAGTTTAATAGCTCAGGATCTCCTCGGCTTAAATAGTAAATTAGAAACGAATTAAAATTATATAGCTAATAAATTCTTAATAAGATAGAGAAAATGGAAGTCATATAAATTTTATGAATGCGGTAAAGTTATATGAAGCAATTGGATACTATAAATATAAAATAATGATAGTTTGAAGCTATCAATGAAAAATTTATTATTGGTATTATTAATATGTATGACGAAAAATACGATCACTACTGTAAATAGTAAAAAGCACACTACCTGCCATCTATGTAAATTGAATTTTACATATTGTAAACAAAACGCACTGTAAACAAATCGCACGGTAAACAAAACGCACGGGACACGCAATTATAGGTGGCTTATATCGCTGACGCGGGATTTACAAAAACAAATGCGCCTACTTAATTTTCAAATGCTGTCAAAACTGGCATAATATTTGTTGAATAATATTGTTGACAAGTAAACTAAATCCAGATTCTACTAAATAACTAAATAAATATGATCGTATGTAAAGTATAGAACATAATTCGAGTTGTAAGGCAATTACGCACTCATGGAAATACGCACTCGCCGCTAGGCGGCATCGTGCGTAACTTTTCCATTCGTGCGTAATATGCTTCTTACACCACTCATTACGTAATGTACTATTACCTACGATCCCTACTGTAAATAGTAAAAAACACACTACCTGCCATTTATGTAAGTTGAATTTTACATATTGTAAACAAATCGCATGGTAAGCAAAACGCACGGGACACGCAATTATAGGCGGCTTATATCTCTGACGCGGGGTTTAAAAAAACAAATGCGCTTACGTAATTTTCAAACGCTGTCAAAACTGACATAATAATTATTGAATAATATTTTTGACTAGTAAACTAAATCCAGATTTTACTAATATAAATAAATATGATTGTAGGTAAAGTATAGTACATAAATCGAGTTGTAAAGTTGTAAATTACGCACTCATGAAAATACGCACTCGCCGCTACGTGGCAACGTGCGTAACTTTTCCATTCGTGCGTAATATGCTTCTTAAACATTCATTACGTAAAATACAATTTCGGGCGATTGTACATATATTACTACTTACCGCTATAGATCGTGTGCGCGTGACTTCACAGAGCTGAGACCTTAGGAAAACAAACCGCTGTCTTTGCTGTCAAATGACGACTGACTGAACCTAAGAATTGAATTTTTTCATAATTTTAGAGTTTTCATGGACATTATATCATAGAAAATAGCAAGTTTTTGTTCTATTATTAGTTGTGGAAGTGTGACAATACCGAGACAACTTCAGTTTTTATAAAATAACGTCGATTTACAGCCAGAAGAGGTTGAGATTAAAAGATTCCAAGCAATTAAAAGGAATTATTTTACTGGGGTATTCCAAGCATTTTATTCATGATAAGTTGTTGATTATTAATTTAAGAATTTGATTTTTATTGTGGATTTATATTGTAGGAAAGACAACCGTGATTCAAGACCACGATGATCCATCCAGTTAGGTGTTCTCTGTTAATATGGAAAACAACTTAAAACCCAAATGTGAAACTAAAAGTGCTTGTGATAATAATAACTACTGCTAAACCAAACAACAAACAATTCATGGTAAAAAAATAACACTTTATATAGATTTGTCAGCATTTTTAATAAATATTTCTTGTGTTTAAATTTTAGGTGAGTGAGGGTAGAACTGATGCTGAGGGAGAAAGAAGTGTAATAGCAGAAATTGTTGTACACCTCAAGAGGAAAATACACAGGCTACATTAAGATATCTGATGAAGTGCATAAGTTAAGAAAATTCCAAGTATTGTTGTCATTGATTGATCTGGCAACTAAACATCCTTTTAAATTATATTATGTGGTGCTCAAAAACCCAGTGTTGAGTGAACACATAAATAAAGTCCAAGTGGGCGTTAAAACTGTCAAATTGTAGCTATAAATGTTCTTTGAATTATGTAATTACAATGTTACTACTTAGATACTTCGTACCTAATAAGTGTATAATATAATCATTTATTTTTTTATTGCAATATAGATCTTTCTTTGTATCTCCTGTTAAGTTTCTTGTTGATTCTTCTTACGAGTACTAATGGAACATATGGAACCTTGGATAATAAAGAATTTGATATTTAGTAAGTATATTTTGTTTTATTTTCAGTTAGATGCAAATATTCATGTATATATAAGTTTAATATAATCAACTATTTCAATTCAACAATAATACGAGTGATAAATAAAAAAGTATATATACCTACTTGTTTAATAAAATACAATAAATATTTAATAATTGACTTACATGAAATAATAAAATACATGTTAGACATATTATATAACAATAAGACATGATAAGAAAAGTTCTTGCACAAATTACAATGGTTTGTATAGTTCAATCTATAGGTATATCATAGGTACAGGGTCAACCACTGGAATAAATTGTGTACATCTGTTTACATATTTCAAGTAATTCACAGTACTTCAGTCCTTCATCTTTAATTTATATGGTATTTTTCATAAAATTCATAACAGTTAACCCTTCGACCATAGCCACCGTTTACTGCTAAAAATTGAAAGGAAAGACTGGGTAGTGAACAAATTTTGTCTAGACTAGTAACACAGTCACAATGAGTACTGAAGGATCATCTGCATCAGCAATAGTCCAAGTAGTCGATGGCTTTTGTTGAAGAGTTCATAACCTGAAAAATGAATTTGTATGTTAGCAATTACTCATTAAGCAACATTTAATTAGGTAAGCATATGTTGAAAAAAATCATCGACAACTAATTCTTACCTTTGCAAAAAGCTTTTATCCTGTAAATTTCTTGGAGAGTATTTTTTCACCCAACCATAGCTTCAAGATTTTTGAATGCCTTGAACTCGTCCTTCTGACTATGCATTACTCACAAAAACCAAGTCATTCACAATATCCCTATGTGAAATATGAAATTTACCAATATTTGTACTGAAGTCATCATTTCTCAAAATATAAGGGACTTAATTCGATGACACCAACTTTTTCCATGTGCCTAACCTCTACATTATGAGATGATTTTGTAAAATATAAACTTATCTCCATATTAACGAACAAAATTCACCACACGAAATAATTAAGGATAGTTGTGGATGTTAAATAATCCAAAATTAAGTTTCAAAATATCATAAAAACGGCAAAATATACTTTAAAACAACACATTCAATCGGCACGTCACTCGATGACTGCTGTTTGTTTTCCTAAGGTCTCAGAATCTGTGACGTCGGCGCACGCGACCTATTGAATTAAGTTTAATTATTCCTACTCAAAGGAGCTCTCGTGCCAGCTACTCCACACCATTTGCAGACTGCAGTTTCGAGCTATTGGCTCTCGTCGGTGGAAGGTAGGCCTAGATGGCTGGAACAAGGCCCTTGTTCACTACAGGTACATGACGAGACTTATAAAACAACAACATGCAACAAAAATGTAAGGCTCCATCTAGCGGCTGATCTCCATTACAGTTTAAATAACAGTAGCCCTGACATGGGCACAGTTAGTAGGTATGCTTTTAGAGGGCAGAATATTTACTAGTAGTATAGTAGAAGTAGTGTTACAGGTGGAACTAATTGCAACAAAAATGAATCTTGTTGTAAATGGTAGGTAACATGCTCCTAATCAACATACTAAAAATATACATCCATACTGTCGCGCAAAATGCGTTTATTTGCCCTCCATCTTGAAGAAACATAAAAAAATGTAAAAAAAATCATCAGTAATTAGGTAAACGAATTTTGATTTTCTTTATTATTTGTTTCAGGTAGGTAATCTTTGTTTTGAGTGAAGAAATCAACATAAAGGAAATGGAAGAATAAACCTGCCTTTTGTGTTCCAATGTGCTTTGTGACGATACTCCCTATATCACATTAACAGCTAAAGTCTTGACGGGAATTACCAACGCGAGCAAACAAAGAGATGATAGAATTCATGAACTTTTCAAACTATGCCTACTGGTGCTGTTAAACATGATGTCGACGTGTATACATCAATCCTATTAAAATTAAAAATAATATAAAACTAAAAACATCGCAAGAAGATATTTCTTCGACCAGCTCGAGAACGCTACGAGGAAGTGTTGGATCGTTCAACTTCAAAGAGAATTGTTTGTTTTGTAGCTGGATTATTGCGGATTATGAAAAAACGTAAAAAATGGCAGTCATTCCTGTGCGTCCTTTCCAGTTTCGCGAGACAATTTTGAAACTATGCAGTACTAGAAGTGATCTATGGGCAGCAAATGTACACGCGAGAATGCTTTCAGTCATAGATTTACCTGCTGCAGAAGCTCGATATCACTAAGTGTGTGGTGTTAATTTTAGGTGCGGCAATTCCATTTCTATGAAGTATACTCCCGAAGGTAGTGGAAGATTGCCGCCCGGTTGACAATGATATTCAGATGCTTTTGTAAAGTCATGTGAGTGGTTACAAGAAAACTGTGAAGAGCCAATATCTGTCAGTGACTTAGTGGAAAAAATGCGTGGTTTTTTACCAGAGGGAAGTGAGCTTTACACTTTTGGACATTTGAAGAAAAAATTGCAAGACTGGTTTGGAGACAACATCATAGTATCAGGCACAAATGTGAAATATAACATGATAACATTTGGAAAAACTGTATCAAACATAATCTTGGACTATCACAAACAAAAAGGACTCGATGACCCTGATGACGAAAAATTTAGATTAATCGAGTCTGCAGCAAAACTGATCAGAACTGAAATAAATTTGTTGTACAAAAATAGGGACTTTTATCCCAGTGCATCAGATATTGCATCCGTTGAAGAAAACAAGATATATTTACCCCCTGTTTTACTAACTTTTTTGGATATCCTAATCAGTGGCAAACGCAATGATCTGAAGCAAGTTTCGATAGGTGAGGCAGTCATGCAAGCTTGCAGGCCTCGTTCTCTAATATGTTCAATTCTTCTTGCTGTAGGCGTACAGATTTACAGAGATTTTGGGTCTCGTTTCTTAATTGATGATCTTTGCAGCCTTGGATTCAGTGTGTTTTATGATGAAGTGCAGAAATACATAACACTCTTCTGTAATGGATGAAAGTAACCAAAGCATTGTACCATCAGGCCACTTCTCTCAATGTGTCGACGAAATGTTGACCATAATATAGCAACGATAGATGGCCATAACACCTTTCATGGGATGGGAGTTATAATGTGCGTATCAGGAGCATCTTTTAACACCTTTTTGTTGCTCACAGATAAAATAAAACGACTCAAATCCCACCCTCTACCACATGACATTATAAATAAAGCAAAAATTCCCCTCTACTACATTCAATCCAACTGACTTGAACCCAGCACTGGACAAACTCTTAAATATGATTAAATGTGCCTGTCAAACTACAGTTGAAGAACCAAGTGACACCATGAAATGTATCTGTCACCAATATGGACTTCCATGTTCGGTAGTTTGTAAAAACTGTTGTGGAAAGAACTGTACAAAAACAGGAGACAGTTTTGATATAGATGAAGATGAAGATTTAGATGAAGATGAATGATGATTTGATTTTAATGAAATAAATATGATTTATTTACAAAATAGTAGATTGTAATACAAGTGTGGCAAGGACTTCATTGCAAAACGCTTAGATTAATAAAAAGATGTTTTTTCAACACTGCAAAAGCTTTCAGTTTTTCGGCCACCATTTTGTTATTTCCTTTTACTTTTAAAAACCAATATCATATTCTTTTTCAGCATGAAATTTCCTATAATTTGATACAGCACATGATTTTTTATGATTTTTTAAAAAATTGTTTCATGTTTTTTCAAGATGGCGGTCAAAAAGACGCATTTTGCGCAACAGTACGGATGTATATTTTTAGTAGGTTGATTAGGAGATTAGGATCATTTACAACAAGAATCCTCCTCGTTGCAATTAGTTGCACCTCAAGGTGTTTCTTCGCTTATTTCTATTATACTATAGTGAAACATTTTGTCGAACCTCTCTATACGTTTCCTTAAATATATATAAGGAATAAAAAACCAGACTGCAACCGACAGCTATTCTCCGGACTAATGCCCTACCGAGCGCTGAATTACGAATTACATACCTGGCCATATTAAGTTCAATAACTACGTATTGCTAAGGAGCTCTCGTACCAGGCACGCCACACCACTTGCAGGTTGCAGTTTCGAGCTACTGGCTCTCGTCAGTGCAAAGTAGGTCTAAGATGGCTGGAACGAGGCCCTCGTTAACTCTTGGTACATGATGAGATTTATAAAACCACGACGTACAACAAAAATGGCGGGCTCCATCTAGCTAATTCGTAATTCAGATCTCGGCGGGGCATTAGTCTGGAGACTAGCTGTTGGTTGCAGTCTGGTTTTTATTCCTTATATATTTAAGGAAACGTTCGACAAAATATTCCACTAGTAAATATTCTGCCTCCTAAAAGCGTACCTACTAACTGTGCCCATGTCAGGGTTTTTGCTGTTTCGATTGTAATCTCCGATTAAAGAACTTATATCTAGATACATAATGGCATTGATTTATTTGTCGCTGAAAGACTCACAATCTAAGGCACTTCTTCCCATAAGTTGCTGATTGGCCCATCGGCGTATTCGCGGCCGCTCGTGCACGATCGGCTTCAGTTCGATTATCATAATCTCAGTTGACAGTTCGGCCATTAATGTCAATAAATGTTTTTCGTGTTCTCCGACCAAAAACTGGTGAAAAAGTAATTTTAAGTTGTGATTTGCTTAATACCTAAATAATATTCTCTATTCATATTTACACAGTTTAGTGACAATATATTTTGTGCAAATAAATAGTGAAGTGCTCTGCCGTTTGCAGAAAGCAGTTTAGAAAAGAAGAAAATCGATCGTTCCATAGTCGTAACATGATGAAGTTCAGTTTACAATTATACAGTAAATAGCAATTAAATTTTAATATATATTTATCTTACTGTT
Source organism: Rutpela maculata (assembly GCA_936432065.2). NCBI lineage: Eukaryota > Metazoa > Arthropoda > Insecta > Coleoptera > Cerambycidae > Rutpela > Rutpela maculata. Next base: position 87,963,847 of record OW386293.2, read on the forward strand.
TTATTGTACTGTAATATCGTATGCCTACATCACGTTATATAAAGAGCCGGTAATGCAGGAATTGTAATAATTCATTTTAATGAAAATATTTACCATTCTGCACATTTTCTACACACACAATGCCACTGTTGCCTATGGGATGTGATGTTCATCTATTCATTTTAATGGACATATAATGTGACTATGTTAGGAGCAAACAAGGTATATAGTGAAAAGATAGCCTGTTATGTATCTAGATATAAGTTCTTTAATCGGAGATTGTAATGGAGATCAGCCGCTAGATGGAGCATGCTATTTTTGTTGCATGTCATGGTTTTATAAATCTCGTCATGTGCCAAGAGTGAACAAGGGCCTCGTTTCAATCATGTCAGACCTACCTTGTACTGACGTGAGCCAATAGCTCGAAACTGCAGTCTGCAAGTGGTGTGGAGTGGCTGGTACGAGAGCCCATTTGAGCAGGAATAAGTTCTTCGGCTTTCGGCTAGCTGTTGGTTGCAGTCTGGTTTTTTGTTCCTTATATATTTAAGGAAATGTATACAGGAGTTCGACAAAATATTTCGCTACTAATATTATGTATTATATAAGTATTCTGTCCTCTAAAAGCATACCTGCAAGCTAGAAAATAATTTCTGCTAAAATGGGATATAAATTTACCAAAATTATTGTTTGCTTGAGCAATTTATTTTGGAAATGCGCACTTGGAACTTATCGATCTACCGGCTGATTTTATAAACTGTAAAAGAGGCATGTATTTGATTAACAAAGTTTAACAATTTCATAAAATTATCATAATCAGAATAAATTAATTTCACCGATTTAAATAACCATCTGAATTATTAAAACAACATTATTCCGCGTGAGCTGTAGTTTTTAATTAACAGTTTTTGCACTACACAAATTTAATTATAGAAAACCAAACAAGAATATATAAAATATATTGGTTCATTTATCCAAATTGCGGCTACTTTAATTTATTTTGTTCATTCTCACTGTAGAGTAACCCGTAAATTAGATAATCGCAACCATTTGGGCCTGATAATACATTTCTTGTATGAATATGCACTTTCTATGAGTATTTTCTTATCCAATACATAGAAATGGACGCTTAATTTATTTACACGCAAACGATTTAACTGATTTTGATATTTTATATAGAGTAAATAGTACTGTTGTTGGTAGGGAGGTAATTGGCATCGACATCTAAAATTGTAAAAACCGCTGCCCGAGGAATCACTACTTCCACATCCAGATTTTCTATCCAAGTCACTCACAACGAAAAAATTTTGTATGTGGAAATAATTGCTTATGGAACTTTAATAATATAATATTTGAAATCCTCTACCCCAAAAACCTATAAAACGATACCCCACATCGGTAATGGAATGAGGGTGGTGATAGAGAGGTGGTAGTGGTGGTGGATGAAGTAAAAAAATATTTTGAGGTTTCTGGTTCTTGTACACACACTAAATCACAATTTCTTTTCATCCCCTTTAATAATGGAGTGGGGATGGCTAATGCCAAAAATTTTTTTGATACCTTAGCTTCTCTTGTATATACTAAATACCAACTTTCTGGGCTCTTACCGGCTTGATTTAGCTATTTACCCCAATTTACCTCCCAACCCTTCGACGGAACAAGGTGAAAATATAATCTAGTTCTAGATCTAGTTAAAGTACATATGTGTACCAAATTTCAGGTCAATATCTTAAATGGTTCCAGAGTAGACGTGCGCACAAATAAAGTTACAGACAGACCAACAATCCGAAAGACAGACATAATTTTTTTCGCTCAAACTTAAAATTTCGACGTTTCATGTTTTAAACATTTTTTTGTCGTTACTATACTTCCACTGGATGTGGAAGTAAAATCAAGCATTCTGTTAGAATGTTTGTATAGTATGCATAATAGATATAAGATTTTATTGCCCACTCTTTGTATATGGTGGTTAATTCCCATGTCGTGTCGGCTTCTAATATTTAATAATAGAAGGACTAATAGACATGTATCTATTACTCCTGCTAGCTATAAATACTAGATAATTATCATAAATCAAATTGTGGTGGCCACAAATCCAATAAATTTTTGTTCTATTGATATAAGGTTTTTGTATTACATATCATGATTATCCGATTACCTTCTATATTATAATCAAAATCGTTAGTGTGGTGTTAGCGGAGTCGAATTAAATTTTGAACGGAATTGTTTGGCTGTAGCAATTTTATTGCTAATTTGTTTTACGTATAATGACAAGTACTACGAGAAGTTTTGTAATAAATCGGTCCGTAGTTTCTTGTAAAATTTTAACAACTTATTTTCCAACACTGAATTTTTTTCCTATTTTTCTTATTATCTCCGGTTCTGGAAAACTTGTCGCAAAAATATAAACAGCGAATTGTTCGCAATGATATTGTGAATAAGACGAAAATACAAATATTGGAGAATAACCGGTCCAAATTTTGAGAAACATCAATTTGTGACTGAGATGCAAAGACTGACGTATCTCGACCCCAAATGCAAGTAGATCAATATATTTTTCAAAAAAATATTAGATACTTCATCTATTTTCATTCGTTCATTCGTTTGCTGTTTTTTGTTTAACAAAAAATTCACAGAGTTATTTGAGTTTGATTACAACTATAATTTTGAAAATAATAATAAAAAAACCGGTTTAAATGAAGACATAGGTTTTTTTCTCTTAATATCATTGTAAAATACATGTAAAAACATGCATTTTGAAAAATATTGTCCTCTTATGATTCGCCGCACTTAAGCGATAAGCGATGGAACTTTCGATATTATTATTGGTTTTTAGTCGTTTGAATAAATATTTTGGGCTAAAATTTAACACGAAAGTTTAGTTCAATAAATGGCATAGTTCCACCAACTTTCATTAAAATTGATGCATTGTTACGTTATATTTCCTTAATTGCCAAAATATTTTATTTTTTACAAATTAATAGATTATCAGAAAGTTCCAAAATATTATTGCAAATAATTCGCTATTTTTATTTTTGCGATACGATTTTTAGGACCGGAGATAATAAGAAAAGTAGCAGAAAATTTCAGTGTTGAAAAATAAATTGTTAAAATTTTACAGGAAGCAATATACCGATTTAATATAAAACTGCTCCTAGCACACAATAAGATTGCTGCAGCCAGAGAATTCCATATTCACTTATTTTGATGCCTTAATTTGACTCCACTTTGGTGAAGTATTTTAATGATATAATAATAATTGCATCGTTCTTTTGTTAGTTCTTATTAAGTAACTTTTTAACATTGCTCGCGAAAATGACGTGCAATTACTTACTTACTTTTTTTATTTATAATAAAATGAACTGTAAGCGATTGTTATCTACCGCAAAGTTCACCCATTGGCGCCAATTAGTATGTTGTGCATAAAATATTACCCAGCTTTTTTATTTTAAATAACTATTTATTTTATCAAGCATGCATTTATTATATTTATTTAATTAAAGGGCTTTGGAAGCGCTCCATGGAGTGGAAATTCCATTTTCCAATGAGGTAAAATAACTAGAAGTCACTGACGCGGAATACCCGCATCCAAAAAGTCACCTAGAAAGTATTAATTGCACTGGGAAGGTATACGCAGATGTGTGAAAAAAATTGGGGATTAAATCCCTATGGGATTTAATCCTTTATACACTAAGGTAGTAAGATACGTAATAATCTACAGATCAGTGGAATGGAACACTAAGACATTGCAGTTGGGAGCGTGGCACACAAAGACTTGCTTTCCTGCTCCCATGGCTGCATTTGAAGTCGTTTTATACCCCACACTACTCCACTTTTGATAGTATAAGCAGAAGCTCCTTCGTTGATGCACAGGCCAATGCAAAGCTCAACGCCGTTCAGGCAGCAGCATGGCTGAAGTAGCCGCAACATAGTGGTGTGAAAAGAAAATAATGAAGCAATGTATTAACCAGTTTGACATTTTTTCTTAAAGCCAAGGCACAGGCCACTCAAGATAAATGGATAAGCTGATGATCTGTCCAGGGAAGACGAGTCTAAGTCTCTAGTAGAGCCCGAACTTCTTTGCGGTGTGGCTAAGCCATGCATACGAATATTCATTAATAAATGGGTACAAAATAAATCTCTGAAGTGGTCGAAGATTTTTTCGAGAGAGACAGGCCTGTGAGTTAATTAAAGTACGATCAACATTTACAAATTTATTCAATGTCACGCAATTTATTTCTGAGGCTATCGATGCAGGAAAACGTAACATAACATAAACATAAACACACCACAGATAGTAGACAACCCCCAATCCAAAGCCAAGGCTGTCCGGAAGGGAGTTACACATTTGGAAAAACGCAGACATGCATTTATACCGTCCGGTGTTGTCAATACCGGGGCTGGGGCTCGAACCCAGAACACGCTAGACAGTCGAACAGCATATTCGCCACTCAATACGCCTTAACCGATGGAGCTACTGTGCCGTCAATAAGTTGACCTTATATATACTGATTTTTCCAAAGCTTTTGACAGGCTTGACTACGGCATTCTCCTACATAAACTTAAAGTACTCGTTTTTTTTTTAATTTGCTAATGTAGTGTACGCACTTACATATATGTGAATATATATATATTTATGATAACTATAGATATGAATAATAGCAAAAAATAATTATTACATTTTATATTTTGAAAGACAATACAAATCTTTTGTATAAACATAAACACACCACAGATATTAGACAACCCCCAAATCCAAAGCCAAGGCTGTCCGGAAGGGGGTTACACATTCGGAAAAACGCAGACATACATCCACACCCACCGGTGTTGTCAATACCGGGGCTGGGGGTCGAACCCAGAGCGCGATAGCGAGTCGATCAGCGTATTCGCCACTCAATACGCCTTAACAGATTGAGCTACCGTGCCGGTTTTACATCTTATTATTATATTTATTTAATAGTTTTATTATGCTATAGCTAACTTCCCTGCTGTTATAATTTTTAACTGCAAGGAGCCAATAGATAGAACACCGTGGCTTTAAGTCTGATCAATTCCTAGCTACTTCCGGAGTGCCCCAAGGCTCGGTACTGGGGCCTCTATTATTTATTTTATTTTTTAATGATTTAGTGACTTGTGTTGATGTCATCTGCCTGCTATATGCTGATGACATGAAATTGTATTATACTGTTGATACCGACGAGGATTATGTGTTACTTCAAAGTAATTTAAATAATGTTAATGACTGGTGTCTTCTAAATAATCTGCCTTTAAAGATCGCCAAATGTCTGTCTCTCTGCAGGAAGAATAATCCACTATTATTTGATTGTGAGTTGAACGATACCTATTAAGTTCTATTCGACTCGAAACTGAATTTTAACAAACATATAGAAAATATTGTTCTCTCTGCTTATAAAAGTTTAGGTTTTGTGATTAGAAATTCAAGTGTTTTTGATGACATTGAATTATTAAATCTTCTTTATACTGCATTTGTTTAATCTAGACTTGAATATGCCTTACTTATTTGGAATCCAGTCTATAATAAATATTGTAATTGCATAGAGAATACACAACAGCGCTACCTAAAATTCTTTTCATACAAAATTGACCATGTATATCCCGCAGTTGGCTTCGAACATGGACAGTTGCTAAATAGATTTGGTTCACATAGTTTACACGACCGCAGAAAACTTTTTTCTCTTTTGTTTTTACACAAGTTAATGTTTAATCTCATCGATTGCCCTAATATCTTGGATATGTTAAATTTTCATGCTCCCTCATTTGAAACGCATAATCATAAAACGTTTTATCTTCCCACTGCACCAACAAATGTTCTGATATTCTCTCCCTTATTTTTTATGTGTAACACTTACATGTCTATTGAAGGACAGCTTGATATATTTTACTCGACTATTTCAAATATTAAGTGTATCTCTTCTTAGAAATTTGTAATTTTATTTTAATATATGCTTTTAACCTGTTAGTGTATTATGTATGTTTATAATCGGTTCTTTTCAGCTTTTATTTGTTTTAAATTTTTTTCCATTTTTAAAATTGAGTATAAATTATTGCGTTTTTCCCACCCCGTAATTGGTGGTGTAACTATATAAATTGTAATATACCTTGGTTCGTTGGGGTTCTATGATTTAAGCTTGACTTGAGTTTTTACCATTTTATTTTTAAAGATACATCATGGTACTTAGGACTACTTGTACCCTCGATGAGAGTTGACTAGTTTCTATAAATTATACTTATTCTAATGCTAACCTAAATTACTTGTTGTGCTTACCTAGTATTTACATATATACAAATAATAATAACTAATACATAATATTGGGAGCTGTACTGGACTTGACCTAGTAAACAATTTAAACAATTAATTTCACTAATTGTTTTCATTTCATCATCCAGCACTAAATAAATAAATAAATAAATAAATAAATAAATAAATAAATAAATAAATAAATAAATAAATAAATAAATAAATAAATAAATAAATAAATACAAAAATGAAAACTTAATTTACGGAAGATCTACTGCGCTAAAATTGAAAGGTCATTAGGATAATGGTGAAACATTAGACGACAAATGGGTCTAATGGATCTGGCAGATAACACAAGTAGACAGACTCTGCCAAGGCGAAGGGGAAACCTATGTCCATGTGCTTTGTCATTTTAAAAACAGCTACATTAAGATTCCAACTACTTAGAAGGAAAAAACAAGGACTGGTAGCTAGACTGAGGAACCTTACACTCTATAAGGTTCCTCAGCCTCTGCTGTGGGTACTGGTAAAAAGGACAACTCTAAGAAAAGCCAGAGGAGTACCACAATATATCCACAGATATTCTGTATGTATGTGCGTTTGATTGAGCATACAAAAATACAAAGATGTACAAAAATCGAAATTCTAATCTACAGTGTGTCTCACAGAGTCTAACAAGCTTTGCTACATTAGGTGATGCATCAATTCAATTCTGAGGCCAACTTTGGACACCAAAATTTTTTCTATCATGTCAGTTTACCTCTCCCCCCTTTTATCTCCTAAAAAAAGACAAAAAATGGTCTTGTCCTAAGGTGCTGACTTAACTTTTCTGAAGTATTTTAATGCGCCGAAACTAATTTTGAACTCTTTTTTGTGACCAAGATTGGCTTCTGCGCGTTAAAATATTTAAGAAACGTTAGATCTGAACCTTAGGACCGACCTCTTTTCTTGTAGACATGTGTTATTATGCATTAAAATGTTATTAAGCTGTTTTTCATAAGACTATTCAGGAACGAATGAAAGTTACGGTTAAGCATGTCAGACTGCGATAACTTCTGTTAAATTTAAAATTGTTACTTCAAATTTGGATCCTATATAATGCGTAGAATTGAATTCTCAAGATTGAACTATATGAGTCATGCAGAGTGGTCGCTTGAGGTATATTACCGCCTGTTTTATATTAAATATGTTTTATATTAACTACGTTTTATTATAATTTTATAGCAAATTGTTACAAAGATTTTTGTTTAAGCACACAAAAATACGAATATATAGAAGATAATGAAACTGCAGTATATAGTGTGTCTAAGTTCTAACGAACTTTACTTAGTTTAGGTGATATATGAATTTTGCTCTTAAATATTATTAGGGCATTTTTAGTCAGACTGAAAGTTGCGAAGTTGCCGACTGCGAATACCTACTTGAACAATGAAAATAAAAAGTTATTGTACTGCAAAAAATGGTCAATCAACTGGGTATTCACAGTCCATCCACGTCCGAATGTAAATAAACTTCTAGTACGTTTATATATTTTATATCTAAAAGGTCTGTGTTGGTGGTTTCTATGCGGTAGTTGGTGCCAAGTCAAAAAGTAGGTGTTATTAATATATTAGTATTTACATGCGCGCTGTAGAGTGACAGTAGCTAAATCCCTGAAGTTCCTCCTATGGGGTTCGGAGTATACTGGAACACTTAGTATCAAGCAACTAACTCTGAGCGACAGTCGAAAATTAGTGCTGAAAATAAATATTTACTGCGATATGCTTACTAATGTTGTATAAAATCAACGATGACAAACAAGGAAGGCAGAAACACATATATAAAAACCGCTGCCCAAGGAATCACGACTTCCACATCCAGATTTTCTATCCAAGTCACTCACAATGAAAAAATTTTGTATGTGGAAATAATTGCTTATGGAACTAATTATATAATATTTGAAATCCTCTACCCCAAAAACCTATAAAACGATATCCCACATCGGTAGTGGGGTGGGGGTGGTGACAGGGGGGTGGTAGTGGGAGGTTGATGAAGTAAAACAATATTTTGAGGTTTCTGGTTCTTGTACACACACTAAATCACATTTTTTTTTCATCCCATTTAATAATGGTGGGGGTGGTAAGGGGGTGGCTAATGTCAAAAATTTGTTTGATACCTTAGCTTCTCTTGTATATACTAAATACCAATTTTCTGGACTCTTACCTGCTTGATTTAGCTATTTACCTCAAATTTACCCCAATTTACCCCCCCAACCCTTCGACGGAACGAGATGAAAGTATAATCTAATTCCAGATCTCGTTAAAGTACATATGTGTACCAAATTTCAAGTCAATATCTTAAACGGTTCCAGAGTAAACGTGCGCACAAAAAAAGTTACAGACAGACCGATAGATCGACAGACCGACAGACAGACAAATCTCGACGTTTCATGACATTCTAAGCCTATTTGAACAATAAAAATTTTAAAAAAATTTTATGTCGTTACTATACTTCCACTGGATGTGGAAGTAAAAAAAAACCGCTGCCCAAGGAATCACTACTTCCACATCCAATTCTCTATCCAAATCACTCACAACGAAAAAACTTTGTATGTGGAAATAATTGTTTATGGAACTTTAATAATATAGTATTTGAAATCCTCTACCCCAAAAACCCATAAAACGATACCCCACATCGGTAGTGGGGTGGGGGTTGTGATAGGGGGGTGGTAGTGGGGGTGGATGAAGTAAAAAAATGTTTTGAGGTTTCTGGTTCTTCGGCGGAACAAGATGAAAATATAATCTAATTCTAGATCTCGTTAAAGTACATATGTGTACCAAATTTCAAGTCAATATCTCAAACGGTTCCAGAGTAAACGTGCGCACAAAAAAAAGTTACAGATAGACCGACAGACAGACAGACCGACAGACAGACAGACATTTTTTTTCACTCAAACTTAAAATCTCGACGTTTCATGACATTTTAAGCCTATTTGAACAATAAAAATTTTTAAAAATTTTTTTGTCGTTACTATACTTCCACTGGATGTGGAAGTAATATACAACGAGGCTCTAAATGTGATTAGAGCGAAACATCTAATAAGGCGGCTTCTGAGGCATTTTGTGTTTCTAGAGTAATTCTTCTGTTCTGCCTAAATAATATCCAGTTCCAAAAAAACAGATTATAAACTGAATAAACCGATTCTATTTCTTAATGAAGAAATTATTTTAACAGAGTGGAATACTTCCAATTACAAAGAAAAATACGTACTCGCCAACTCTATGAAGGAGATTCTGCTTTGGAGGAAGTCGACGAATGTAAGGGTGGCAAAGGCATCAGTCCAGCGTCTGTTCCTTCATCAATCATCTTTAAAATGTAGTTATAATTAATTTTTATGGCCGTTGTAAAGCACGTTCAAAAAGCCAGAATTTAAGAAAGGAAAAGACTTAGTGTGGCCAAATGGCAGTTTTTTTATAAAGCTTCCAAAATTTTTAAAAAATCTAGTTCTTCATGAAAAGTGAAAAATATTTTTATTTGTGAATTTCTATAATAGTTTACACTTACGAGTCTTATCATTTCAAAAAGTCTCATTAAAAAAGATTAATTATATTATTTTTCTAGTAATTTTGGTTTATATAAAATTAAATTAGAAATTGTCTATGTAAATGACAGTTTTGCTTGGCCTGATTCGATGAACAGAACCCGACAACATACAGATTGCATTTCCAGAAGAAATTGCCCCACCCCCCTCGCAACTATCATTGAAATCGTGTTTTTAATGCTTAGTTTTATTCGACTAGGTGAACAGAACTTGATATTTGGAAATGGTAACACTTTAGTTGCAACAAGTGCGAATGAGCTGATATACTTGCCTACCAGTCTTCAAGCAATAAACTCTGACTATACTTTATTATTTTAGACCGAGCAAATTAAACTTAGACGTTAAAGACGGATGAGTGTGAGATATAAACAGGACGTTATGTTTTGAAGCGCCCTGTAAATACCGGTAACTGTGAATATGAGATTCAATGGAGAGTAAAGTGACAGCTTGTCCATTCAGCAACATTGGACATGTCAAACAAAATATCTCGAAATCCACAAACATCAGGTTTGATAAAGTCCTACTTTTCTACATCTTTCTTTACATTTTTGACATGTATACTGCTGGGAAGCAGATAGACAGTCCATCAATACCATCCGAAATATCAAGAAATCGAAAAAATACACCGAAAAGACTTTTCAGTATGGTATAATTAGTATGGATAATACAAAATAGTTAATGACACAGAATCAGTGAGCAATGGCGAGGAAAGTTCACTTCAAAATGGAGACGTGGAAAATTTTGGGGGCGCCATACTCCTAACAGCCAACCACGACAGATGGCATCATAGCCTTTGACGTATCAAACAGCAAAGAATAACTTGAATTTCAGGGGGCAGTTTGGTTTCAGAACAAAGAAAGCAATGACGGATGCTATAAGTCTACTCTTGCATTGCATTACAGATGCATACGAAAATAAAAATTACGCAGGTTGCACTTTTTGTGATTTTTCAGAGGCATTCGACTGTGTTCTGCATTATGCAGGGTGATTCGCGAGGAATGTGCCATAACCTAATGGCAGATAGAGTACTTCAAGCCGAGTCTAGATCACCAACGAAAAAATGTTTTGGCCACAGGTTAAGAAGATACAGGGTGTTTTATGCATTTGGTCTGAATCGAATGAAATTTACCAGTACCATTCCTCAGCTGGGACTTGTCAGACTGACCTACTTGGTTTCAAAAACTCCTAGGAAAGTACAGAAAAAAACGCTATCAGAATGGCGGTTAAAGGAGGGGGTGTACTTTCTATAGAAGAAGGGCCCAATTATGAGCAAAAGCTAGAAGCAATTTAGTTTTGCGATATTTTGTGAATTTTACTTTCTAATACAATAATAACACAATAAAAAAATGCTACTATCCTTCGCCGTATATAAAAATCATAAAAATATATTGAGAAATGAGCGAAAACCGCACATTTTTTAATCATATTTTATGATTTTTTGCAAAATTCACAAAATATCGCAAAACTAAATTGCTTCTAGCTTTTGCTCATAATTGGGCCGTTCTTCTATAGAAAGTGTACCCCCTCCAGTTTCGGCAAAAAAAATCACAAAACAATTTAGTACATCACGACTAACACTGACCAGGCATTATCTATGGAATGATTTCATAGAGTCTATTCAAATATTTCAGATCCATATTTCTTCTAAGACTTCACATAATACATAGCAAAAAACCTTCCTACCTTCCTTCTCTTGATAATAAGAAGAAAAAACAATAATAATAAATTATAAGCTAAATGATTGCAAGCGCGGATCTAGAAATTTCAATAATTTTTTTCTCGTCTGTGGCGCATGCGACCCATACGAAATATGGGAAATAACATCTCGAGAAGCACTTCTCTAACGACTCCTAACTTTGCATGTTACTTTTCATAAAAATACAACAATACGTTTTGAAATTTATGAAACTATTTTCATTGCTAACTGAAATACAACGAATTGAAATTTTGTGATTTACAATTTAACAAATCACAAAATTTCAATTCGTTGTATCTCAGTAATGAAAATATTTTCATAAACTTCAAAACATATTGTTGTATTTTTATGAAAAGTAAAATGCATATGACAAAAAAAATAATTTTAAACAGGAGTCCCTAGACCTGTCCCGAATTTTGGAAAAATTTTTCGCAAACTGCTTTTTCAAAATTTTTTAGGAGTCGTTGGAGAAGTGCTTCTCGAGATGTTATTTGCCATATTTCGTATGGGTCCCATACGCCACAGACGAGAAAAAAATTATTGAAATTTCTAGATCCGCGCTTGAATGATTATTTTGATTAAGAAAGATATCTATACACAGTTTGGTTCTGAAATTGAAAAAGATAGTAGATGGATTTTTATTGTCCCTTTTATTGCTCTGGTTTTGTTCATCGTAGAATTTTGGTACGGTTACTATTTAATCTACATTCACAATTTCCATTTTGGTCAATTTATAATAATAATAATAATAATTTATTTATCCAATCGATCATATACATGATATAGGACAAGTCAAAATAATATCTGAAGTATCAGATTAAATATAGTCATATAGTAACAATATATAAACAAACAAATAAAGTAATAAAAAAAAGATTGAAATATACAGCAGCACAAGATACCCATTAGAATTAAATTATACAAAATTTAAGTATTACAAAGTATCATTCGTTAATTGAATAGTATGCTTTGGTTTTCAATTAAAGCTTTATTTTTATTTTAAAATGTTTCTCGTCAATAGACTTGTACGAATTCGGTAGTTTATTATACACTTTAATTGCTAGATATTTTCGGCTATGTTCGTATAATGTTAGCCTGTGTTACGGAATTTCTAGGGTGTGAATATTTCTTGTGTTATATGTTTACATTAACAGTATTAGTGTTTAATTGTGATCTGGCATGTACCAAGAGACTAAGGATGAATAAACATAAGTATTTCATATTTTTTGTAAATATCTCTACAACTGGCTCGCCTGGTTACTCCCGCTATTAAACGCACAGCTCTCTTCTGTAATTTAAAAACTCTCAACATATCAGGTGAAGAACCCCAAGCAATTACGGCGTAACTAATAATTGACTCGAAATATGCGTAATAGCTTGTAATTAATACTGATTTACTAATTATCCACCGTAATTGACTTATACAATAACATATTGGAGCTATTTTTTTTACAGATTTCGTTTATATGTACAGACCAAGTACAGTTCTCACTAATTGCAACCCTAAAAATTTCGTGTATGGAACTTGTCGAATGGATCCTTCATTAGACTTTATAAAGAGGCTCTGGTTAACATTAATTTTACCTGTATTAAAGTGAATAAATATGGATTTATTATTATTTAATATGATGTTGTTTTCGGTAATCCAATCGTGAGCACTTCCTAACTGCTCGTTTGCTTTTGAAGTTAAATAATCAGTTCTTTGGGCGGTGATAAGTAAAGAAGTATCATCAGCAAAAAGAATGGAATTTGTACTACAAAAATTGTTAACGTAAATTATGTACAGTAGTGGTCCCAGGACAGACCCTTGTGGCACACCTACTGTAAGTTCCATTTGATTAGATTTGATGTTCTCTACTTGTACATAATATTTTCTACCATGTAAGTAACTTCTAAACCATTCTAGTGATACACCTCGGATGCCATAATTGTCTAATTTCTGCAAAAGTGAATTGTGAGCAACTAGATCAAAGGCTTTACTGAGATCTAAAAATATCCCTAAGCATTTATTTTTATTGTCTTAGTTGTCATATAACTCTGTCAAGAATTTAGTGACAGCAGTAGTAGTGGAGCGGCCTCTCCGAAAACTAAATTGATTATTATTAAATAAATCACATTTATCGAAAAAACGTATTAACCTGTTAGATGCGCATTTTTCAAACACTTTGGAAAATGGACTTAGAACAGAGATGGGCCTATAATTATCAACTTTGTTTCTAATTATAGGCCCATCTCTATTCTAAGTTCATTTTCCAAAGTATTTAACTTTTGATGTTAAATCTAACCTTGGCAATTCTAAGGACATTTTAGTGTTTTAATTAATTTTTTTTACTCTAGTAAATTCTAAATAAATTTTCTAATTTTTGTCTAGAGTCATATGAGCAGAGCTCGGGAATTTTATCTCGGCGCCAGAGACGGTTATAGATATAATATTATATTGCAAAGACCTACTGAAATATTCAGAAAAACAACGAAATGGTGAAATATCCATCATTGCCATCTACAATATATTTTTGGTAATAAATTTAACCTAAAAACGGAATGTTTCTTACAAATACATGTAATACATATCTAGCAAATAAGAAAACAATTTTTAATCATACTTTCCTGTTCTGTTTAATATGTGTGGCGTGTTTACAATGTAAATTTTCATAATAATTAAATATAAAATTCCAACAAGCTGCTGGCAACATAATATATTTTATCCCAATAAAATAAACCATTTTTATATTATATTAAATCATACATAACAAACTCAGTTAAGGATTAATAGCATAATACTGTCATGTACCGTGTGCATCAGAAATGTATACAACGTGATAAAATGAATTTTATTTCATTTTAAAATGTTAATATGTAACCTACTTTTATAGGAAATCTACTACATTTGTGAAACGTGTTAACAACTATCTAAAGATTCTTTTATAATTGCAGTGTTGAAGGCATTCGATCCTAGCCGAGTGTTAACATTATATTCCAGTGTAAGGCAGTACTTTTATGTTTTTGACTAATGTGGTTTTATTATCTCCTTTAATCAGGCAACGCCGCTGAAATTGTGAAACTTTGGATATTATGCAATTCCCCCAAAAAAGCACAAGGTAAGGTATATTGTGTCGTACTTGCCTAAAAATCTTTCCGAGTTGACCTAAAGCTAACCCTGATTTTGACGTCACAAAGATAAAATTCCCGAGCTCTGCATATAAGTCAACGTGTTAGTAAATATTGGTATCTTTGCCTATTCATATACTTGAACAAAATTTAACTATTCTTGCCCTTTATTTTTTTTTTGTTATCAACTAGACCCTCATAATTGCTTATTTTTTATCTGAATACCTGGATCTCTCACCATCCGGAGAAAGCACAAGAAAGGAACACGTTATTATCAACTTCAATTAAAGTTACGTAAGCCAACCTATCTGTGTAGCTAACATCTGCAGTATTTTGGTCAGAAGAAATTAATGTAAAACAGTACTAAGCAATGGCAAGGTAAAATTTTAATTTCATTACAAAACGTTAGTCAAAAGTTGACGAATTGTTGTAAATATTTGTAGTTTAGCATTGAAGTCATCCTTATCGCAAGTCTATAAATAATTCGTAAACAATATATTCTCTGCGAAAATACAACACTCTCGTTAGTTTTTGACTAAATTATCTTTACACGGACTTTCCAATCGCACCTTCTCTTACCATCTTTTGACGAATTTCAAAAAGCTCCTTACGTAAAGGTATGAAAGAGTAGAGTTATGCTTTTTTGTACGATCAATGGCTTTCATTTACACCTACGCCATCTTTAAAGTAGCAGCCAAACTACGGAGCATATTGATTAAGGCCAACCGGAGTGGCTACATATTTAGTCACTGTAACCCCGGCCAATGTAGCGTGAATATTGAAAAATCATCGCCATCTGCTAAACAATATCCTCAAGCTCATACGCATGGTAAGTATTACTTTTTAACTATTCAAAATCTGCTGAGAGCATACTTGGGAATACTTTAAATTAATGGTAACTTTGCAGTTGATTTGAAGTCTGTAAAAATCCTGTAGCAAGTTTGGTAGGTTATTTTATTTTCTACCTTATGTTTAGTTCAAAATTTGCCGAATTGTTGCCTAAATGAATAGAAATAGTTCATTCCCACAGCAGTTCTTTTAATGTGCTAGTAATGAGATGAAAAATGTGTCACATCTTCAGGAAATCAGAGAGTAAGAAATTATAAAAGATAAATACGAATCTCTTTAAACGTGCAAGAGTAAGAAGCAAATTAAGAAAATCTATTGTAAGAAACTATCTACAATTTTTAGTATAAAAGGGAGGAGGAACTTAAACTTTTTATATACACAATTTGAATATTTATGACGTTAGAAAGAGAATTAACTCTAGTGTAACGTGTTTCCACCCCTAGGAAACCACCCTTGCAAATTCCGTGGGTTCCAAAAATTATAACAAGAGATAACCACTAATACACTTTATTTAATAACTTACTGGATACTTCACAATACTGTTAACAACTTAAATGTACTTTACTGACTAAAAATAATAATGTTTATCACTTTGTCTTAACCTCACTTGTCAAATCCAAACTTCTCTACTTTCTATACTTTCTGAACTACCCGCCGAGAATGCGGTCTTTTATACCTAAAAATGACAGATCTCGATTTTTCTGTGATGACGTCACCATTCTCTAGATACTTCCAGATGCCACTTTAGAACTAACTTCTGGTAGATTCTTCCTTGAGTAGGTGCAAATACATCTGAATTAATTGAATTCATTCTAGGGGTGGCAACACATCACACTAGGTTATGTGTTAGCTAGTAAAGATTTTCATGCATGTTTGACACAATATATCTTAATTTCTAATTTTTTAAAGAATCATTGCTTCGATCAATATATATGTTGAATATCACATAAACACGGCTTAGATCCTCTGAGTCCACTTTTGTTTTCGATCATATGTATTATAAAGTTGGTAGTTATGTCTTAAGTTTAAACGTAATATTATCTGTAAATAAATATTTGTTTATTTTAATCGAATTTGTCATATTGTGGGTTAAATAAACGTAGTAATATTTCATTTCCGGATACCATCACCAACATTTGGGGGTGATTTGTAGAGATACATTGCTTTGTAAGTCTGTGGAGAGACACTCTTATGTCATCTGTGATGACGTTATCAAAGTGGCCGCCGTACTAATTTTTGTAGGTTCAAATATCTCAAGAACTAATCAACAGATTTGGATGCACGAAGTCTCATTTTAAAGATAAAAAAACATTCTACAAAAAACGTAATGAGCAGTTATTACGTCAAAACATTAGTTTTAATGTTATATGCAGATTGATAAAAAATATTTAAATTTTTGTGAATTTTTTTACAAAATTTAAAAAGAACTGTAGATATACTGTAACCTAAACAAAATGACGTATTCAATCGACATCCATTCGTGAGCAAAGGCCTTCACATGCACACAAAAAGGTACATCTGAGACGACTTTTAATGCAACGACCCCTTGTACACCATTCGGGGCACTAATTCTTGACAAACCATAGAGGTATATTTAATCTTTTTTTCATCCCCACTGGCAAGGATCATGATCCTGAGGTTTACTACTCAGGCAATTTCTCCAAATGTTACATTGAAAAGTAGTCCATTTCAAGTTATACAATAGTGTATCCGCAGTTTGAGGAATATTTTCAACATTCCTACTTCATTGGATAAAAAGTATCCTATGCGTCTGGTTATCTGTATCTGCTGTACTAGAATAGTATGATACATAAATGCAACAAAACGCCCAAGTACAGAATACTTTGAGCTATCAGGTGCCTGTACTGTTGTTAACAGGCTAGAATATTCTTGAGAAGCCTAATCAAAGTCTCGAAATGACAACCATGTTTTCCACGCTATTTTCCAATATCAGAAAATGATGAAACTATATCGCATCCTGTAAATGCGTGAAAAAATGAAATTAGATCTGGTACATCACGTGCAAGATAAGAATATATTTCATGAATGGACAGATACTGCAAATTCTTCCCACTTACTATAACTACTTCCCAGTACTATAACAATGACATCTGAATCAATCGTCTTAATGATTACTTTATGTGTCCGAAAAAGAAAAAGAACAGAAGACGTGCATCTGCTTCCTCATGTGATGAAGGTGACATGGAGGCCACGCTCTCTTCGTCACCTGATGAAATTACTCTGTCCATGTATGTGCAGTATACTTATTTTTCGTGACTTTGTATTGTAACTAAATCTGTTGCTAAAAACATACTCTTCGCCGATTTACTGAACTTTTTATGTAACTGTTACACATCCTATATGATACTCTTGGCAATTTTCTTGTAAATAATTTTAGTGTTTGGACATTCTAAATTTTGTAATACTATGTTGGTGAAACAATCGTTGGTATAAAAAAAAATAATAATAAAAAAGTTAAAAAGATACGTCTAACCTGTTTGGAACACACGACCCTTGGATTTCAAGAATCAATACTTTATCATAACTTAAACATTTAACATGTGCCTCCCGGGAACCTGGCCCGGAGCCAACTAGACAACCACGGCGCGCAGTAGATCTGATTTGGTTTGAACAACAATGGGTGTAAGGATTGCAAGACAAAACTTTAGCCACTAGACTATCATACATTAATACAAAAATTAAATGTCTGTAATACACATAGGTATCATTCGAAAATCATATTTCATAGATTAGACATATTATTCTGAAATATATATTAGTAAAATATATATAAACAAAGAAAAAAATAATAAGAGGCAATAACATTTCGCAAAATTTCTATTTAAGTACAAGCGATAAAAATTTAAAAAACATATTTTTTTAAAGGATTCTTATTTAATAATTTATTTTCTTCAAAAGTAATGGGATTCTTGAACTAGCTAAACTAACGTACTGTCCAAATTTCAATACAATCCGACTTTTCTTTCTTAAGTTATCGTGATTACAATAAACGTGACGGAGGTACGGACATTTTGAAAATTGTTCAGAATTCGTTCACTAACGCAATGATATGAAAGTTTTTTTTCTGCGAGCAGTTTTTACTGTTTTAGAAATATGCCGACCAAATACAATATACTCTTCGTTTTCTGATTTGCGAAAAGTATATCACTAAATTAAATCTGGAACAAAGAAGGAAATAATTAGTGTGTAGTGCGGTTTGTAGTGTAGTGTGTAGTGTAGCGAATACATAGTTGTAAAATTAAAGTAATAATAACAGGATAGTATAGAGTTGCAGTGTTTCTTCTGAGCAAACCAAACCTCTGACTTTTCTATTTATTTGCAAATAAAATAAAATCCATTGTTTCTACGAGATAATTGAGTATTACCTTTTTTGTAGAATATTCAATCATCTTTAAAAAGAGACTTTGCGTATTCAAATCAATTGACTAGTTCTTGAGATATTTGAACCTAAAAAATTAGTATGGCGGCCATTTTGATGACGTCATCACGACTAACTTAATCACTTCTGAGAGTGTCTCCCGATGGATTTACAAAGCAATATATCTCTACATCTCACCCCTAAATTTTGGTGCTGGTACCCAGGAGTGAAGTATTTCCACACAATTTGCTGCTTATTCCACGCACTACTTATATAAGGAAGACCTGATCATATCTCACTTTAAAATCACTGATATCAAAAATCACAATAACAGAACAGACTAACTACATGTCCTCCTTACTTCCCATTATTTTCAGCTGATCTTCATCGCAGGTACCTTTGTAAATTCACAGCCACACAAAAAAAAAATTCTGTGCTGCGGACCAAATTACATGAATTTGGTGTATTTTTGCCTTTGTACATGTTACTCATACTCACCTGCGTCTTTTGAGTTTCAGCGGTAGTTTTCACCCCTCCATAAGTGCGGATTTCGGTTTAATTTATGGAAATAGCTTACTGTGGCTCAAATTTTATCCTTTACTCTCAACTACAAAACATCTACCATTTCTCACACTTCATTAAGAGTTATTACATTATTTCTATCATTTTGCATCATTTTAAGGGAATGTTTTTGACCAAAAAGCAAAATTAACACGATAGATCCTTTTTTGGACCACGGATTCGGATTCAGCGTCGAAAAATACACCAAATCCATATAATTTGGTCCGCTGCACAGAACTTTTTTTTGTGTGTGTGGCTGTGTTTTCAGCCATATAGCTCGAGAGCCAGCGACAGAAATTTTCGACGGATTTTATTAACATTCTGTTTAACATTAATCTACTATTTCTATCCCATAAATAGTGAAAATGGTTGTTTACCAGGGTACAAGCGGGACAAAGCTCGACAGGAATGTTTCAGCTATGTAAAAAAAATAGTTTTTCTTCAATCGTCAGTAAAACCTTTTTAATTCGTTTTACGCATTATAGTTTGATTTACACTATAATTTAACTATTAGAACATATTATTCTGACGCTTTTCTCATCGCACCACGTCCGGAAACTTGTAAATGCTGCTCTACAAACACTAGCCGATTTTGGAGATAATAAATTATTCATGGCATCTGCGGCAATTTCCGCAACCTCAAGGGGTGTACAATCAAAATCTGAGTGTGTCATTCTAATCTAGAATAAGTGTGGTGTAAAAGAATAATATCAAAAGAATATTTATTAAAATACTTACAAATCGTGAGGATGCTTCCAATACAATTTAAACTAGCCCTTTTCAAATCGAGCAACGTGAGTTTTGTTTTCAGGTTCGATAAAACACTTTTTTAAAACACAAAACAATTTATTTACAGAAGAAAATTTTACCTTGGTTACAATTTAACAGAACTAGGATTAACCAGAGAATGCCCTCCGTATATTGAGGGTCGGCTTATATATTCCAGGCAACCGGATTAATATGGGCGCTAATCCTCAAAATGATACACAGGGCGTTCACATAATTGGTGCATACATAACTCGTGTACAACATATCCATAGCAACGCGTATTTTTGTTAAATTGGCGGTCATGCAATATTAACACAATACGTTTTTGCTGGTGAAATTCGAGATTTTTTATCTTTATTTTTCTAGCTAATCGACGTTTGAAGAAACAATAACATGTTCTATTCGGAGTAAAACCGCTTCCTGTTACTCGTTTATAATTGCCGGACGAACGAAGTGAGTCCGGCAAACTTACAGTATCACTTTTACTTCTAATAAAACAATATGCTATTTGTCAACTGAAATTATTAACGATTAAATTTCCTTTACGAATTATGAACATAATGAGATGCTCGAAAAGAAATCATGCCGGTCATCATACTTGTGGGACAAAATGCGTCTACCACTTGAACAAGTGTATCAAAGAAACAAAGTAGTTTGGTTTAAATCATTAATGTTAAAACCTCTTGTGTCAATGGTGTATAGTATAGTGTAAAATATAAGAAAAACGTAATTTGCCAGTCTTCCAGAAACGATATTTTTTATTACATAGTTGAAACGCTTTTGTCGAGCATTGTCCCACTACTTGCAAGGCAGGCTCGTCATTTACCAACTAACAGGACATATACACTACGAAAAATAGCTTTACAATGTTAATAAAATGAGTCAACTAAGACTGTCGCTGGCTCCCGGTCTAAGTGTAGTGCAGTTCTAAAAGAGTCAGTTCCATTTTATTTAATACAGTGCATTGTCCGATCTTTTTTAGACTCTCCGATGTAGACCGTCCAATCTTCTTTAGATCTTCTTTAGGTGACTTCTAAGTTTTTCTACCGCTGTCTGTCCTGAGCACTCAAAATCCAGTTCTTGCCGGCTTTCCTCTGGATATCATCCTTCCATCTTGTTGAGGGTAGCCCCACACTCCGCCTAGTTTCTCTAGGCCGCCACTGCGTTATGGTCTTCGTCCACTTGATATCATCCTCCATCTTATAGGGGGTCACCCCACACTCCGCATAGTTACTTTGAGCCGCCGCGCCACTGCGTTATGGTCTTCGTCCACTTGACATCATCCTTGGCGACGTGCCCTGCCAAGCACCCGTTTATTGGCGGCAATACGCTCTATGACATCAACGACTTTCGTCCTCTCTCTGATGATCTCGTTCCTGATTCGATCCCTCAAGCTGATCCCCAGCATGGTACGTTACATTGTCCGTTGACACACTCTGAGTCGGTTTGCCCAGTTTTGTAACACAAAACGAAGAGTTATAGTTACGAGGCCGTGGGTCATGATGGTAGGTAAGATGCAGGCGTCGAATACTTTCCGCTTCAGGTTGATGGACATGTCCAGTTTTTTTGAGGATATGATCGAGTTTTCCAAAACCCGCCCACGTCAGGCCAATAATTCACCTGGAGATTTCTGCGGTCTGGTTTTCCTTGTTAAGCTTGATGTTGTGGCCGAGGTACACATATTCTTCAACATCTTCAAGCGCGTGATAGTCGAATGTGACTTGGATGTTATCTTAACTCATGACCTTAATCTTTAGGAGGTTCATCTTCAGTATCACGAACTCCAAAGCTTCCTTTAGCTCTCTTAGCATCGCCGCTCATCAGGAAAATGTCGTCACCGAAGCTTAGGTGACTCAGAAACTTCCCATCGATATTGACGCCTTTCCTCTCCCAGGTCAGGTTTTTAAACACCTTCTGCAGCACCAGGATGAATAGTTTTGGCGAGGTAGTGTCGCCTTTTCTGAATTCTCTCTCATAGAGATCGTCCCGGTGACTAAGTCTTTGACGTGGAGAGTTATATCTTTGATGAGAAATCCAGCTTGCTCTACAGGTTAACAGAAGTCGAGCTTGTTGGTGATTATTTTGGTAAGGAGCTTGAATAACACAAAGGGGAGGCTAATTGGCCGGTAATTCTCGATGTTCGTAGAGTCGCCCGTCTTGAAGAGGATGGCGACCTCAGCATTCCTCCATGCACCCGGAATCCTTCCTTCTTCCAGGCAATTGTTAAGGAGAATGAGAAGTGCCTTGTCCTGTTTTCAGCATCTCACTCGTCACTTGGTCTTCTCCGTGAGCCCTACGATTTCTCATCTGTTTTAATGCCGTCCGATAAAACTAGTGTATTGAGATTTTAAAATAAAATGAAATGGACTTGTATTTATTATACATATTTCTGCTTTTCTGTTGTTTGGGAATGTTTCAGTAAATATTTACAACATAGGACTATATCTGGATGAAAGCCATCACTGAAGACAGATACCTACCGCCCGGCCTCTGCTTATATATCAACATCGTATTATATATAAATTAGGTATACTAATTTGTAAATTATTAACAGACAACAGGAACATATGGTGTGATGCTATCAAACGTGGTATACAATAAACGGAGTTCAGCTAGTATCATAATTTGACAACAGAGCGTATGTCAAGACACAATCCTAATATTCTAGTTGATAGGTGTTATGGTATTTTTATATACATAATA
Organism: Rutpela maculata; assembly: GCA_936432065.2. Classification (NCBI taxonomy): domain Eukaryota; kingdom Metazoa; phylum Arthropoda; class Insecta; order Coleoptera; family Cerambycidae; genus Rutpela; species Rutpela maculata. Next base: position 87,986,726 of record OW386293.2, read on the forward strand.
AGTTTTTCTCAAAAGTCTAGACTATTTTTAGAATTAATATCTCTGATCTTAGCTCATTTTCCATTGGTCCCCTTGCAGCGCTGGATGACGTCCTTGGTTCAATCGTTTCTTGATCTTTCTCGTACTCGCTTCGGAGGTTACCAATTCCTCAGGGAATCACATGTTCAATATGGCATAGAGATGATGTCAAATGCTTACTTGGTGGAGAAAATAAACTTCCTTATAGTTTATGCAATTAATGCAGTAGTTAATTTCATCATATCCACCCGAGTAACTTTATGTTCTTTTCTCATACTTCTTTTATTTCGATTTTGTTTATATTCGCTAATATTTTAATTTACTAATTTATCATTCTAAACCCTTTACAGCCACTTATGAAATTCATTTCCACTGTTGACAGTCCTTGTTAATCCAGTTATTTTTCGAATTTTAGTTCCATGTACTTCGCTGAAACGTTTCAGTTTCGTTGTTTTTTAATTTCAAGTTCGCAGATTTATCTATACTATGTACGAAGAGAAACGATATACACTATTTTTATAGTTTATTACAGCCTGTAAATCAATATGATATAATAATATAATTAATGACCACTATGCTAGAAATTAAGTACATAACTTATTTACTAAGGGTGATTCCGAATTTCGGGAATATACATGTCATCAAAGTTTTAACTAAAGAGGAATTTAAAGCAAAATAATAATATCGCCCATTGTGTCATGGAGGCGAACAAATTTAACTAGTGTTATTTTTCTTTAAGGCCCACGTGAAATTCAGAGCACAATATTATGATGCCTAAGGGAATTAGAGCTCTTTGACAGCAGAAACAATTAATTTATTCACCGAAGTTCTACAGGAATTAGCCTATTGGCACTCTTTTGATATCACCCACACCAATTCATTACTTGCCAGCGAGATTAGTATATACATGGAATCATATAGTAACATTTTCTTTCTAAGTTAATTGCTATCGAGTATTCTATACAGCGCCCCAGGTTTGTTGGATAATCAGTAATAAGGGGGAATTGCTGCATTAGGCTAAGGAAACGGCAAGAAACAAGTAAGCGTGTTATTAAAAGAGATAAAAATTGTTTGGAATTGCTTAGTTTTGACAAGGACAATAACACATAATAATACAGTACCTAGAAGTACAAAATATGTATTTCGGAATAATCTCATATTATGTAATGATAATTTTTCTTCATGGGTTATTATTGTAGTAAAAGCTCTTACCCTCGAGGGCTGAAAACCACCCCTAAATTTAGATATTTAATATTTGCAAAAGCAGTATTGATTCATTTTTGAAACGTGGGATATTTAAGTTGTGTAGCACCAGAGGTGGCAGCACCTTTAGCATATATTATAAATAAAAGTTTCGAAAGAGGACACTATCCGTCTGCGCTTAAAAAAACCAATTGTACTCCCAATACATAAAACTGTAATAAATATCGAATCGGACAGGCAATATGGATTTCGTGAAGGATTTTGTACACAAGATGCGATACTACATATGTACACTGCCTTAGATAATAATAAGCCGGCATTATGTGCATTCATTGATCTGTCAAAAGCATCCGATACTGTCAGTCATGCTCTACTTCTGGAATCAATAGTAAGCATTGGCATGCCACTTAATTTTATAAATATTTACCTTTCGGGCAGATCTCAATGTGTTAAATAATAACCTTAGTAAATTTAGACAGATAGAATATGGCGTACCTCAGGGCATGGTGCTGCGGTCTATTTTATTCAATATATACCTAAATGATCTGTTCTCAGTAGAATGCTAGGGCAAAACAGTGACATACGCTTACAACCTAGCAATATTCTATAACACTGAAACTGGGAAATATTGAAACTTTTGGTACAAAGAGATATAAATAATATTAAGAGAGTATACTATTAACACTGAATTTTACCAAAACGTTTTTCGTACCAATAAGTACTAACAGTAACGCATTCCCGCAATTTATCAATTTAACCATATCAAAAGAATTTAATATAAGCAGCACTACAGAAATGAAGTATTTAGAAACTCAAATTAACAGTCACCTAAAATGGGATAAGCACATAAATTATATTACAAAATACTACAATACCTTTTTTATAAATTTAAAATACTGCTAGAGATATTTTGGATATTCGATCATTAACAGCTATATATTACTCATTGCTTGAATCGCACCTTATATATAGTAGAATAGAATAGAATAGAATAGAATTTATTCCCAGAATTATATACATACCATTTCATACATAACATATAAATATAAATGATAGTAAAAAATATGTGTACATGGAAAATTGCTCCTCATGCAGCAGTAGGGAAATATGGATTAGCAGCGTTATGCTAACAGATTTAGATACATATTTATAACAATAGTGAGTTCAATATTACATAATTTTTAATATTAAGAAGTTAGATAATTACAGCGTTGTTTCGAACAATTCGAGAACGTTGTAAAGACATGAGAAAATAAAATGTTTTTTAAGTTACTTTTAAATTGGTTTATATTATTGATTGTTTGAATATGTTGTGGTAGATGGTTAAAAATCTGCACCCCCATGTACGGTTGATATTATAGCTATAATATGGGGGTAGATATGTGTTTTTATTTCTTGTGTTGTAGTTATGAATTTCTGATGGAGTTGTTAAGTTTTTTTTCTCTTGAATATCGCCAAGGATAAACGATATATATACAGGTTAGTTAGTGTAAAAATTTGATTTTCTTCAAAGTAATTGCGACAAGAGTCGTATCTTCCTAGGCCACACAAGGTACGAATGGCACGTTTTTGAATTAAGAATGTGCTATTTACATTTGTTGAATTTCCCCAAAATTCAATTCCATATTGTAAGATAGAATAGAATGCATAATAGACTGTCTTGGCTACATCATAACCGATGTTCTTTTTTACAGTGCCTATGGCAAATACTGCACTAGATAACTTCTTGTTGAGAAGATTTATGTGAATTTTCCAGTCAAGTTTTTCGTCAATATATAGCCCCAAAAATTTTGTATTGCACACAGGTTCGATAATTCCTATATCTGAAACCAACGCTGTTTGAGATATATTACTGTTCTGTTGAAATAGCATGTTTACGGTTTTTTCAAGGTTAAGAAGTAATTTGTTGGATGCGAACCAGTCAGACACGTCAGTTATCACCACTTGTGCCGTTTTAATTAAATTATCTAAATTTTGGTCTCTAAGTTGGATGCTTGTGTCATCTGCAAATAATGAGAACTTTAACGAGGGATAATTATAAACTAGGTCATTAATATAAACTAGAAATAATACTGGTCCCAGGATTGACCCTTGAGGTACGCCGCTTTTAATGTTCTCAGGTTGTGAATAGTATTTTTTGTAAGCAGAATCGTTAAGTGAACAAATCTCAACTGAGATTTGACGGTTATCGAGGTATGACTTAAACCAGTTGTTCGTTGTTCCCCTTATTCCATAGTAGTCCAGTTTACTTAATAATATAGAATGATCTACACAGTCAAAAGCTTTGGATAGGTCACAGAATATTCCTAGAGGTAGTTGTTTATCTTCTAGTATTTTACTGATATTGTCTAACAGTTCAAATGTAGCGTCAGATATACTGTAGTTCTTGCGAAATCCATACTGGAAATCTGTAAGGATCTTTTTGTTTTCTAGATAAGTTATAATTTGTTCCTTAACCACTGTTTCTAATATTTTCGAAGGTGATGGTACAAGTGTACAAGTATATTAGCTTGGGGTGGAATAGGAAAAACTGTATTAAATAATTGAATTATTGTACACAAAATTATTTTCAAATAATTTAAAAAAAAAAGATATTACTTACCCATCAAATACACTCTATAAAGTATCAACTTTAATGGACCCATGATAATTATTCTTCTTTCATTCAATTATAAATCAGTAGAAAACAAACAAAAATCTATAAAAAATTAATAACAATTACAGCACAAGAAATAAAAATCACACATACCGACCTCCCCGTATGAATAACTCTATCGGACAAAAAATTATACATATATGAGCTCTAGACTGTATAATCATTTACCTAAGGGGATAAAAAATATTTTTAATGTACTTTCGTTACCTAGGGAAGTAATACGTCATATGGTAGATTTAAGAATATAGCCCTTACTGGCGTCGATGATTCCCAAAAATCTAATAATAAATAATATAATAAAAATAGGTATATATCATATATGTGTATCACTTGTTAATGTAATATATTTCTTCTATCTTTCACAATTTATAATTCTGTGGAAAATCTTCTCTATGAAAATATTAAATTATGTGCCAAAGTACCGAGGGGCCAACCGCGCCCAAAATTTTGTACACCAGATTTCCTCTTTGACGAAGATTACACAGATTTCCTCGTACTTCCTGGGATTTCCTCGGATTTCCTGGGACTTCCTCGGACTTCCTTCAGATTTCCTAAGATTTCCTGAGACTTCCTGGGACTTCCTCGGACTTCCCCGGACTTCCTTGGGACTTCCTCGGACTTCCTTCTAGGTGTACACCAGATTTCCTTCGCGGTTGACCCCTCGCAAAGTACCAAGGTCCAAGGTAGTGACTGTATCGTATTTCATTTTTCACCCCTTTAGAACCCTTTATGATTTTTAGTGTATTTTAATATATCCTGTAATGTATATGTGAGAATGTAAATATATTTTTGTATTTATGTAATTATGTGTGCATTTTTATATTATAATTATCATTGTATTATTACTATTATTATATAGCTGTCTAATTCTCACAACGTGCAAGCTATGCCTTTAGTAGTTGTCATACTTTCATTTACATTTTTGTATAAATTTAATTTGTAAAAATTGTAAACTTTTATTGTTATTATTGTTATTATCTCTAATTACTTCTTTATTTATAATATAGGATTTTATAGAATTTTCTAGTCAGTTTCTATGATATTATCGATGTCCTGAAAACAGACTTGGGGAATCTTATGAGGTGCCTATAAATTCAGTTGTCGATTAAACATACAGAATCACAGGACAGGTTAAACATAAAGTTAATCATTCAGTCAAGGATAAGGCAAGGATTCAAATAATATGATTTATTGTATAAAAGTTAATGGGTGTATACGTAAATATTGGTAAGTTGCCAATCTAGATACACAGTAGCTATCAGATCTGCAAACCAAACATGGCAAGGATGGACACAATCTGTAGAGGATGTTTGATAAGAACTACATGCAATGAGAGAGTTATAGTATCAATCTACTCGCACAAGAATATTTCAATGTTTCTTAGAAAAATATGTTTTTATTAATTTATTCTTTTCTAAGTCAAAGTTTCCTTGTACCATCTTTTTACGACGGTGGGGGTTGAGCATCTGTCAGGCGCGTTTCCAGGTGGTGGATAGGAGAACGGCCAAACTCCGCGAGGAGTAGGGATAACGTCGTCATACTGCTGGGGGGGTAGGGCTAATAACCCAGTCCACCACGGCTAAAACCGCGTCTCGAACCAGCTTACACACCGTAAACCGCTTGAAGTGGCATGACCCTCTGACCCAGGTCAGGGGTATATTTCTCCGGGAGGCACGGGGTCTTGGCTTCACCGCCCGGACCACGTGAATGAAGTACCACCATAAAAACTTCCCCAGTCCTAATGTATTGTGCGCGCCGAAGGGACGCATGGTCGGGAGGGAGCCCGACCACTAGCGATAAATCTCGAGCCACAGGCGCACCCCGTTGTATAAATGCCTTGCACGTGTGTAAGGGGCTGCGTGGCGACCGTCCTTTCCACTTTACTCGTGGAGATCATGTTCTGCGCGGATCCCCCCATCACAAAGTCCACGAGCACGGTGAGGGAGGTGAAGGAGCTGGGGGAGTGGTATCCGTGACCTCGGTCAACACCAAGGACCTTCCAAAGCGCTCGAGCCTCTCGTCTGGGTTCTCGAGTAACCCTCAGGAACTATAGGGAAAAATAGGCCCATTCCAGCTGATGGTGCAGATAAACTTTTTTTTTTGTGGGGGGAGAAGGGGAAATCCATCATGGACACCCAGCGCCTTGGATCTATCACGCTGGGTAGTGCTGGACTCTAACCAGCTAAAACCCCTCCGGAGCCCCCTCCCTGTCTTCAGTGATTCCTCATATCCTGGAACCGCTCTCGCTTACCGTCAGAATATCAGGTCAATCTTAGTGTTAGGTGTTCGAAATAATCTGCCCCTGCAGAGATGTCCTCTTATTACTACTTCCTTGAAACGATTAGAGGTTCAAGTTTCTTTCGTCTACTTGCAGATAAACCTGCATCATAGTAAGGAAGCCTCAGTGGTCCTTACTAAAGTGATGCAGGGATACGAAGTGAAGCAACGTCGCAAGCGGCGAGGACTTGACTGGGGCGACGGACCATCAAGGAATACCGCGTAACGAGGCCTTTGCTGACAAGAAATATAGCCTGGGAAAGCAACCTTCAGGTTGAAGAAATGGGAAAATAGGTCCATTCCAGATAAAACTGTATCATAATGAGGAGGCTACAGCGGTCCTCACTAAAGTGATGCAGGGGTGCGAAGTGAAGCAACGTAGCGAGTGGTGAGGACTTGACGGGGTTATGGACCATCAAGGAACACCGCGTGGGGAGGTTGTTGCCGAACAGAGCACTGAAGTAGAGTGACGACGCACGTGATGAAGGCATATTTTATGCGACTGCAGGTTCTAGACTACAGGATGTAAGGTCAACGGGGAAAGACAATGGACCTGACAACTACCACTCTGCCCATTTTCTCAGACCTGCTGCTAACGGCACAGGAAAAATGGGTAGAGTGAGTTATAACATCTACGGGCAAACACAAACAGACCCGGAAATCATCATAACTCGCCCATTTTCAGACCTGTATCACCTTGTCAGTGATACAGGAATATTTTCCCTCCTCGAAAAAGGAAAAAGAAAAAAAGTCAAAGTTTCCAAAAATTTTATTTTGTCGTGCGATATAGCATTTTATGAGAGTAAAAACTTTTTCTAAGTTGATTTTTGGGGTAGTTTGGAAAATTATCTTATTATTTCCATTAATCTTGCTAGGTTCGACATCAGTCTCAAGTGTCCTATTACTTATTGCAGTAAATCTAACCTAATAAACTTATTTCTTTCTAGTCTGTATATTAATTTTGTATCCAATTAAGTAAAGAACGTAACTCAATTAAGTTTGCGGGTCAAGAATTTTGACCCAATTACTAAGCCAGCAAAAATTTTCATATTTAAAACTACAACTTTGTATATTATTCATCTGGAACAACTTTGTTACAATACAAAATCTTGAACTGCACTATAAAACACACGCTAGCTGAATGTAAAAATTTTCTAGTCGTTTTAAATAAAGTCGTTAAAGAGTTAACAAGGATAACATAAAAGCGGAAACTGCCATTAAAAATTTACTGAATAGAAGTTATGACATAAATGGAATAAATTGAGCTAATGCTTCTAAAGAGCATTGCGACTACCAGGAATAACATTTCGTCCTTTTACTGTATTAGATTATGTTTACATTTTTATTTCATAAGGACGAATAAACATTGATTGCTTACATGAAAATTCTGCCAAAGCTAGCGTTCATATGGTTTTACTTTGAAAGATATTTTGAAAGGAATTTTAAATGTGAAAGTAAACTATTTCTATCATTTCAGGCGCATGCAACGAGCATGAGTTTATTATATAGTTAAATTTAATACTAATGAATACATTTATTACGTTTACAAGCTAAGAATTTCAAGTTTTGAACATCATGAGATATTTTATAAAAAGAGACATGCGTTGCTTCAAAAAAATATAATTATTAGTAAATCTAAAAAAAAAAAGAAAAATGAAGAAAGAGTAAGAACATTTTAACTTTAACAATTAATTTTGATCCCGTTGTTGTTTATAAAAGATATATTTAATTTTAATTGGTAACAAGAATATTTTACACTACATATGCTTTAGTTAACATATATTATAATCCAGTGAATAAGCCGGAAAAAGTGTAAAATGTGGAAAAGTTGTGGAACAGCACCGATTTGAAAAATTACTTTTTTCACGTGTTCCCTAGACCCCCAGGAACATTTTCCTCAGCATTGGCCTCTGCATTACCTCCGAAAATAAGAAGGTTAGGGTGGTATGAAGTGCCCCAAAAAGTAGCTGTCATAAAATAAATTATAAAATAAATATCTCGCCTCGGAAATGGGCTCTAGGAGGTTTCTTGGGTCGCTGATCCCGAATTCGAGATCCAAATTGAGGAATTCCATATACCAGTATGGAATTCGTGCCATTTTCTTAATGAAAATTACACTTTTTCTTGCGGAAATTTAAATATGAATATTGTGCTGCGGAAGTGTGCTCTAGGAGGCTTTTTGGGTCGCTGATCACGATTCCGAGGTCCAAATTGAGCAATTCCATATTCTAGACTAGAATATGTGCCATGGAAAATTCCATTTTTCCAGAAAAAATTTAAATATTAACGCTATTCGACGAAAATGTGCTCTAGGAAGTTTTTTTTGGTCGCTGCTCATGATTTTGAGCTCTAAATTTAAGAATTCCATATTCCAGACTGGAATACGTACCACAGAATATTCCATTTTTTCAGACAAAATTTAAATATCGGATGAACAGGAAGATGAAAGTGACACTGAAGAAGAACCAACAAATCCTGAATTAACCAGTTCTCGAATATGATTCAGATTATGATTGACGTAAATGGTGTAAATTATATGAAAAAAAGTAATAATAATAATTTATTCATCACATAAAATTTCACATACATGTAGTACAAAATTTATCGGACGAGTCAAAAGATTTATAAACAACATAAATACAAATATAGTATAGAGATAAACAGTATGAGTAAGTAATTGTATAAAATAAGTCATTGTATAAGATATGTAATTGTATAAAACAGCAAATTATAAAACATATAACAAACAAGAAACGTTGAACATCATTGCATTTCCACATATTCGGCAAGGGAGTAAAATGCCATATTTAACAAATAGTTATGTAGTGTCACTTTAAATTTGTTGAAGTTATCAATTACTCCAAACAGAGATATGAACTTATTATAGGTATACATGGGAGTTTTGGCTAACAGAAAGTCTTGAAAATGCTAGATGTAAATTATTTTTATTGCGTGTGTCATGGGTATGTACTGACCTATTTCTAGTTAATAAATGTTCATGCTTCTTTGTATTTAAGATCAACAAATAAATGTACAGGGATGGAAGAGTGAGAATACCGAGATTTTTAAATATTTCTCTGCAATGAGTTCGGGGATGTACTCCGACCATACAGCGTATAGTTTTTTTCTGCATTATAAATACCTTCTCAAAATGGGCCGATGATCCCCAGAATATAAGTTCATAGGACAGAATTGATTGAACAAGTCCAAAATATGCCAATCTTAATATTTCTGCCGTAACAGTGTTATGTAGCTGTCTTATCAAAAAACAAGTTGAGCCTAATTTATAAATTGTGTGGTAAATGTGTTTTTCTCAGGTCATCTTTTGATCTAGGGCCATCCCCAAGAACTTTGTGAAATCAACATGCTCAATAGACAGATGATTCATTTTTATGAGAACACTAGAGTCGTGGTTTACAGTTTTTGGTAAAAATGACATATATATGATTTTACTTATATTAACTAACAGATCATGGCTTAGACAAAACTTATGAAATTCATCAGCACAAGTATTGGCCTTTTCAATAGCTAGATCGATAGAATCATCCGTTATACAAAAGTTACTGTCATCTGCGTAGAGTACTTTCAAATTAGGACTAGTGCACGATTGGGATATATCATTCATGAATATTATAAAAAATAAAGGACCTAATACCGAACCTTGTGGTACACCCACAGTTACGTCCTTTGGATCCGATTTAACATTATCAATAACTACAATCTGCTTTCTCTCGCTTAGATAACTGGACACTCATTCATTTGCGATACCACGCACCCCAATTCTGGCTAGTTTTTCTAAAAGCAGTTTGTGATTCATTGTGTCAAATGCTCGACTTAAGTCGAAAAATAGCGTTATTGGGTATGTTTTATTATTTAATGATTCATAAATAAAGTTGCAGACCTCCGAGATGGCAGTGTGGGTTGATTTGTGTTTTCTGAAGCCATTTTGAAACGAATTAGCATCGTTATTTGACTCTAGGAAATTACTTAATCTATTATTATAACTGCTATCAAAAATTTTTGCTAATTGGCCCTGTAGGCATATGTTTCTATAGTTAATCATTTCAATAATTGATCCTTTGTTTTTGAATACTGGTACAGACTTGGACAGTTTTAAGGAATCAGGATATTGACCAGATTTAAAGAATTCATTTACTAAATAAGATACTGGAGAACAGATAATGTCAGATACTACTGCTAGAATTTTCCCATTAATTTCATCTATACCAGGTGCCGGTTTAATAGTACTTTTGTCTAATATTGTTTTTATTTCCTGAGTGGTTGTTGGGTATAAGTAGTAAAATGATAAATTAATAACTATTTTATCTCAGAGAATACCACCTTTTGTACCAACACAATAAATGCTATATTTTTATAAAAATTGTTATCTTTTAATCACTTACCTCACTTGAAAGAAAAAAAAAAAATGCATATATTCCTGCAATGTTTATAAAATTTCCATGTATATTAATTTGACACGCTCGTAATATTCATACATAATTTTTTTCTTCAAAGTAAAATTGGCTTGAAAAATTATTTTGAAATACTCGTAATATTCATACACGAAAAATGGCACAAATTTCAGTACAGAATATGGAATTCTTGAATTTGAACCTCAAAATCATGATCAGTGACCCAAAAAACTTCCTAGAGGACACTTCCGCAGCACAATATTCATATTTAAATTTCCGCCCAATAAAGTGGAATTTTCATCAAAAAATGGCACAAAATCCATACCGGAATATGGAATTCCTCAATTTGGACCTCGAATTCGTGATCAGCGACCCAAAAAACATCCTAGAGCTTATTTCCGAGGCGAAATATAACTATTATAAATTCTTTTATGACAGCTACTTTTTGAGGCACTTTAAACCCCCCTAACTTTCTCATTTTAGGAGGTAATGTAGGGGGTCAATGTTGATGAATGTTCCTAGGGATCTAGGGAACACGTGGAAAAAATAATTTTTCCGGCTTATTTGTTGGACTATTAAGGAAAAATATGTACATACTGAAGGCTCCAGTTGTACTTACTTCAACATTTGATAGTATCTTTCTACTCTCAAGGTGATTTGCTACAACCCTTAAGAGACGATTTTGGCCCGGAATCCTCTTGTGATAATTGAAAAATAAGATGCTTTTTGTGAATTGCTACCTGCCTCTTCTCCAATGTCTCTACCTTCGTTGTTGCAATGCACTTTTTCTGATATAGGCCTAAAATTCTCATTACTTTTATAAAATTATCTCATTAGTTTCAGTGCTGTAATTCAGGTCCTAAAACACACATGAGCAAATTTATGAAACTCACAAAAAATCAGTTGTCGGTTCGGCTTATAGAATCGTACGAGTATTCAAGTAATACGAATATATTTGATTAAAGGTTAAGTTTATACACGGTATAACGAGTTGTAATATGTCTAACTAATTATGTATAAAACATCAGATTCGCATACCACACATGGTATGTAAGGATACATCCCGTAGAGGAATGTTTAGTCACAACTAGGTTCAATGGTGAAGGTTATGGTTTCAATCGACTGGCACAAAAAGATATAAATTATTTTCTAAAAGGTGAGTTTATCAGTTTTGCTTTTGAAGTTGAAAGAATTGGAATTAACGGTAATAGCATATGTCATAAAAATTTTGGTTTGCTTGTAGGTAGAGGTGATTATGTCATTCGTCAGGACTAAACACCTTGAAATTTAACGCAATATATGAGTTTAATGAGCCTATCCAGTTTTTGCAAATGTACTAAAAGCATACAATCCAATAACAATAATATGATTTCGCTTGCCATTCGAGCTACATGAATTTTTTAGTTTGCAAGAATTTTGATAAAAAATAAAATTAAAATTAAAAATTAGCCACTCGGTATGAATAGTACTTCGCTCAATAATTCTCCAGTGCCTCTATACAAAGCTCTTGTCACCGGATATAAACAGCTCAGGTGAAGGTCACCTATCTGCCAAAAATAGGTAGGATATCAGACCAGACGCCCAAGTCATACAGACCCACAAATCTGTCCTCTCTCCTACTTAAAAGATTGGAAAGACTACTGAACAGATACATTAGAGACGAAATATTAAGGGAAGGTGAACGTCAATATGCATACCAGTCGGGAAAGTCAATAGACCTCCCGCTGGATGATTTAAATAGGCTACTGACAAAGTCATTTCTAGATATAGAAGAAGCGTTCAATAACAGGAGAACGCAATCTCTAACGAATGCTCTGTTAAATACAGCAGTCCCAGCAGTGCTCTGCCAGTGGATTAAAGCCAGCCTAGAAGAGAGGGTAATAGTATCCAATCTAGGCGAGGCTACCATTGAGGCAAAAGTGAGTACAGGCTGCACTCAAGGAGGAGTACTATCTCCACTACTGTGGACAACACTTGTTGACGAACTCCTTCGAAAAATTTCCGCAGAAGGCTTTTACTGCCTATGATAAGCTGACGATCTAGCGATGTAGTCAAGGGGCGATTTGCGAACACGATATAAGAGCGTTCGTAAAGAGATCTACACAACATTGTTGACATGGGTTGCAGTGAGGAAGGACTTTCCATACAAAACTACAGTAGACACCTTTACACGAAAAAGAGTTTTGGGAGGCCTAAAAAAAGGCTTAATGGAGTGGAAATTACATTTGCCAGAGAGGTTAAATACCTAGAAGTCATATTCGACCAAAGGCTGACATGAAATTCCTACATCCAAAAAGTTACACAGAAAGTAACCATTGCCCTGGGAAGGTGCAGACAGATGTGTGGGAAAAACTGGTTGTTAAACCCCAAGATGACCTCTATAGTTATGCACTAGGGTTGTAAGATGCATGACAATCTATGGATCGGTGGTATGGTGGACTAAGACACTGCAACTGGGAGAAATAAGGCTAAAAGTGGCGTACAAAGGCTTGCTTTCCTGTGCACCTCTGTGGCCATAAAAACTGCTCCAGTGGCTGCATTGGAAATCCTTTTAGGCCTAACACCACTACATATATTTATCCAAGGGGAATCCCGTTCAGTGGTACATAGGCTAATGTAAGGCACAACGCCCATAAGGTAACAACACGGAACAGCACCAACAGTTATACTCAGAGCTGAAGACAGATCCCATTCTGGGAATGGCCAAGGACACTATTGTCCCAAAGTATAACTTTTAAAAAAAAATTCAAATGTAAGTACCAGACAGAGAGGACTGGCAAAGCGGTTCTCCAATATCGGCACAAACGGTCTAGTATACGGACGGCTTCAAGACAGAACGGGGAGTCGGAGCTTGGGATTTACGGGATAAAGTCGAAAACGAAAATCTTGATAAGTCCAGGAATACACGCCATAGTACTTCACGCTGAAGTGGGCGCTATACAGTGGTGTGCAAAGGAAATAATTAGGCAAGGAACTGTTAACCAGTCAATTACCATTTTTTCCGAGAGCCAAGCAGCGCTGAAGGTACTCGATTCCATGTAGGTCGATTCAAGACTAGCATTTGATTGTATAAATGCTCTTATGAACCTAGGAAATCAGAACAAAGTAACAGTGACATGAGTTTCATGACACGAGGGACACAGGGGAAAAGAGAAAGCTGATGAACTGGTCGGGCAAGGCGCGTCTAAGTGCCTATTACGATGTTGCTAAGCCATGCATACGAACATCCATTAATGAATAGGTACAAAATAAATCTCTAGAGGTGGAAGTGTTTCCCATGACATAGAGAGGCCAAAAAGTTCATTAAAGAACGATCTTCCGAATTCACGGTAGACCTACTACGCCAAAATAGAAAGGCCGTTAGGATAATAGTGGGTCTTCTAACTGGGCACTGAGTCTAATGGGCCTGGCAGAGGATGCAACATACAAGAGGAAGAGGAAACCTCAGTACATGTGCTATGTCATTGGCCTAGCCAGACTGAGATTCCAAATACTTGGCGAAGAGAAACCAAGGGCAGATAGCTATACCAAGGAGCCATTATCGAGGCTATGGAGTCTGATACAAAAGACAAAGCTGGATAAGCAGCTGTAAGTAAAATTAGATTAGGAGTGCCACAATAAATTTAGAGGTGGTCAAGGCCAATCAGCCAGTTGCTTTTTTCAAATCACAATCTAAGGTACTTTGGAAAAACTCTTATTATGTTATTTTGATCAATTCTGAAATAATTAAATATATGATAGTTGACGCCGATTTTCTATGATCACATAAATCACCTAATTAGAACTATTTATATAGAAAATCTAGGATATGTGACACTATCGTATTGAAAGGAATCACGATTATATTATTTGATTTTTAGTACGACATATAAAACTTATAAGACTAAAACCTTTGGTGCGAACTGATGATGCCATAGTGGCCACCAAAATACTGTAACTACAATAGAGTACTGTAATTGTAGCATGATACGTCAACCATATTTACATCGTCTGGAGATATTTAAAAACTGTTGCAATCCACATTCTAATTGAAGATGTTTATACTTGCTCAACTTCTCTGTTTACTTGAGCATCACATTGGTGTCATTCGGAATGGATACATCGTTCAGCAAACAGAGTTTCTCCTTTTTATTATAAACGCCGATGTCTGGTCCATTCAAGCGAATTTCTCTGTTAGTTTTAATCGGCAAGTCCCACATAACATTCATAACATTTCTGCCTCACTGGTATACTGGATACCTTGATATAAAACACCTCCTACCATCGCGTTGCCTATCTTCTAGCTATACATTGTACCACAACCTATAATTTCCCCATCTTTTAATCTTTCCTCAACTTTACAATCTTTCCAATTGTTTCTATCTCTTTTTTTCATGTTTATTTTGTTCTTGTTTTTTATTCTTTTCATTCTTTTTGTCCTCCTTTTGTCATCATAAATTCCCTTCTGAACGATAACCTTTTTAAAAATTCAAACATTTTAAATCATATCCTTTATTCCACCACACTTTCCTGGCGTCGCGCATCGGGGAGACCACCAGGGCGGCAGTTCTCGTACGGATTTTTTCGTTAAGCTTTTCACCCGAGCCAATAGCCATAATTTATTCAATGCTTCAACCAGATTAGTTTTAAGTTTTTATATCCATTAGTATTAGGCCCTCGTAGGCAGCGTTTTCAAATGTTAATATTAGTTTCAACTCTGCCTGCGACATACAGGCATTCTGATCTTAATTATAATCCAATTCTCGTTAAGTTAAACCGTGCCCGCCCCCTCCAGACTCATGTTCGTCGCGCTCTACGCATCGTGGTTGTCTGGCTGGTTCCGGGCAAGGTTCCGGTGAGGTGCATAATGTACACTTTAATATTTAGTAAACTTACTTTCTTTGGTACATCGAAGTGCTTGCACATGGTTCAGTGGATACTGGCCTCTCTGTTGTGTCAGTGAATGTACTCCGATGGTGCCAGAGTAATACCACCACGTGACTCATGGTCTGCTGTTAGGCCGAACATCCTAAACTTACTGTCAACAGACTGTTTCAAGATCATTCTCTGGTAGTATCTAGTGTTTAGTGCTCGGTTCTATGCTGCTATTATTAAACTTTCCGTTTCCTGCCAAGCCATTCAACCGTTGTAATCATTGTCATTAAGGGCCAATTGTATGACCTAAGTTGATCCAAGTTCAGCTTGAACCAAGATCAATAGCCAAGATTACGATTGTTACAATAATCGTAAACATAGATTTTGATCTTGGATCAAGATGAACTTGGCTCAGCTTAGTTCGAACAACTGGCCCTTAGTGTTTCTTGCCTTTCTTTTACATGCCATTTCGAAATCCTACCAATAATTCGTCAGATTCTAACTTTGAATTCATCTAATAGGTGAGTTTTAATGGAAGAGTCATTTTGGCACTTTCTCGAAACTGAAAAGAAAACCTTATTTCGTAATAAATGGCAGAAGTATGCAAATCCTGTATAGACTTCTGTACATAAACATTTTTATTATTATTACTGCATTATTATTATTATATTACGCATATTCATTGAGCCGATATTCGACCTAAAATTTTTATAAATAAAGTCGCAAGTTTTAATAGTAAACAAAAGAAAAAATCTTAAACATGAAGTGACAAAGCAGGTGCGAAGATGTGTTTCGGAGTTACTATTTCTCATCGCCGCAGTGAGGTTTAAAGACGAGGATCTGGAAAGGATAGAGAAACAACAACAATTAAAATAAATCGAAAATATAGCGCAGAGTACTCCTCCAGTTTCTGTACTTTTCACATATTTTAATTGTTGTTTTGGATCAATCCTTTTCAGATTCTCTTCTTTATCGTAAGGAATAATAATTCCGAAACAATTTCAGTAGCTGCATTGTTGCTTCTTCTTTAGGCTGTTACGCGATTTTATTTTTTATTGTAGAATATTTACATTCAGGAGTATTCTTAGAAATTCCTAAATAATAAAGTACAAGAAATCATTAATAGTCTTTTATAGATTGGTACATATCCATTACCTTTTCCTAACACGCCTTTATTAAGTCGACCTGTAACTATCTATCTATGTATGTATGTATGTATGTTATATAAAATTATACGCTTATTACCAAGACTTAGCCATAACAAACCTTCACAGGTATATCATATTACATGATAACGACTTCTCATATTAATTGCTTATCTTCAAGATATCATATTTCACCTTTGTTTCTCATAACTTGTGATGACTGCAGAACTGCAAATCCTTTGTTCTATATTTTGCTTACTCAGGTTCTGTATGTTATAAATATGACTAAACACGCTTTGTTGAATCAGTTATTAAACTCAGTTAGAATGCAACACTTCTAATTTATTATTATATTCCTTCTCCAAGAGCCAACGTTGGCTCCATGTAACTAAATAAAAGTTTTTAAAAAGTCATTTATGTGAACCGTGATCTAACATGTATGTATGTATGTGTCTATGTAAGTAAAAAAGCCTAAGGAACAGAATTTCACCCACTTCTAATTATTGCATCATCATGAAATCTGGCAATTATGTGTAGCTCTGACGACAATACAATATAGAATACGCGATTCAAAATAAGCGCCTACGGTGCTGATTACGAACTACTTTGTGTGAGATGACAAGTGGAAACTTTAATTTTTTGTTTGTGTCATAATTGCTTTGGGTTGATTTTATTGTCGATTAGATTTAATTAAAATTGAAAACAATATGAATCAATATTGTTCAATTCCTCAGTGTTCGTCTTGGGCAAAAAAAACTCCAACATTTGTTTCTCGAAGTCGGCAAACACCGCGTAAAGATGGATAACAGTTTTGGGGGGAAGGATTTTCTGGACAGGCTAAAAGCCTGGATAATAAAATAAAAAATTGGAAAGCCAGTGACAAAGTACATGAAGGTTTGTTCACTTCATTTCACAGAAGATGATTATTTTTATCAAGGAGGTATTTATTGTATGTTGAGGTTAAGGTAAAATAGACATTGTCTTATTTTTAGAACACAGTAAAAAAAATAAAATCTTGAAAAAAACAGCAGTCCCATCAAGAAATTTACTGTAAGTGATAATGATGCCATTCCTGGACCATCCAATAGGTCTGAACGATTTCAAAGAAGGCTTGTGTCGGCAGAAACGGTCCCCGAAACGACCATTCGACGATCAGTGTGATTGTGAAGAAAACGAAAATACCCAAGTACTACAAGCACAACCAGATTATGTTGAACCAAAGGTTTTTGTGACTTCCAAGTTCAAGTAAATGCTCCGGAAGTATGTACGTTGTGTACTCTGTTAACAACAGATAGTAAGCTGAACTGTTTTACTGGACTTAACAGCTTTAAACTCCTGAACACAATAGTGGAGGTTGTGCAGTCTGTTTTTAGAGATAAAAGAGCTCATAGATTAACAGTAAAAGTGAGAATAGGGTCAATTCGACCTATTCCAAAAACATTAAGAACTACTTTTAAAAAAATGATCTACCAAAAATTATCAAATTCTGTCAATCCGATCATGTTAAAAAAAATTATTAGTCACGCGGCGCATCTAAATCCGACCGAGCCGAATGACGTCATTAGCCTTAAAGCTGTGAGGCGACTCCCGTACAATATACAGGGCGCGCGCTATATTTCTCTCACTAGGTTAGTTCAACGTTGTTAATCATCGAATAAAGACATTGTCAAACTTCGAAACTGTTTTGTTCTGTGATTTGAATAAAAATGTCATCATACCGCACCGAAAATAAATATAAATATTGTACCTATTGTTTCTGAATGCAAAAGCACGACGCGCGACGGCATCAACATCAGACAAATATTTTATTCGTTTGCCGACAGACAAAAAGAAAACAGTTCTTTGGCAACAAGCAATGCGTCGGGCTGTCCTCTTAAATGAAATAACAGGAACCTATTGCTCATTTTAATGTAAGTTATTTAGGTTAATAAAAAATAAAGGTAAATACCAATAAACATAAAATTTAGAAGAGAGATATATTTTTTAAATAAATAAGTAAGTATAAATTACGTTAGAAGTTTAGTAGGAATGAAAAAAGCCAAGAAAATATCACAGTCGAAGTCATTTACATGCTGGATAGAGTTAGTCACCGCTGTCCAGAGCTGTACTTCAAATTTTTTTGTATTACAATGAAAATAATAATATGAGAGATTTAATCCGCTAAAATGTAATGTACCGTGGAAAACACGAACTGTACACAACATTGATACACTAACGAAAATTCCTAATCTAAATCTAGAATAATAATACCACTAACTGTCCTTCGCGTTTGAAACACTGACCGATCAATTCGAAGTTCGTTAGGACGGGCAAACAATTTTTCAGGGGGGGGGCGTGGGCCAAAATTTTTTCGATGAGCGGGGGGGGGGGGAGAATCCAAAAAAGGCAGTTGAAATTGACCCCCCCCCGCGGTCGCCGTAGGTCAGGCGAGCCCGTCCTGGCACACTCCTAGCTATAGGCTTGGCCAGAACATAGAGTTTACATGAAAATAAAGATTTTATCTATTAAGTAATACATTATATTTTATTATTTAATATATTGTGGAAAAATTAAGCATGCTAGATTTTTCCAATAGCAAACTGTATCGGTTGGCAAGGGTTCTTCACTTCGGCGATATAACCACATTACAAAAGCTATTGCATATTGCATGGTTACAACCACCATCAGAAGCTGCACAATCTTCGCACTTTACCTCTACAATATTATGTCCTTTTTCATTTATCCCACATGAAACTGTATTATTTATTTTATACTCCGGGATTATTTTGGAAAATAGAAAATAGAAAAACAAAAAGCAAATAAAATTTTAAAACATTTAGTTAGAAGGCGTGTAAAACATAATTATAATTTATAAGAATTCGCGTAAAAATATATTTAATTAATACAATAATTATTCTCACTAATATTCAGTAGGGATTAAGCAGGTAATAATGTTTTCCACAAAAATAATTTAGAAAAATATTTGCCCTACTCGTCCTTAAAATGGTTGTTTACTGTCCAGGTGCTTGTTGTCGGCAAACTGTTAAATAATCACTTTTTTTGTCAAATTTTCTATTTCTAAGTATTAAATTTCATGCTAGACATATTTAGTTTTATTTTGAAAATCCTGTTCAATGAAGTAATTTTCATATGTATTATTAAAATAAAATCTTATTTACCTTTGCACTTACTTCCTCTCATTTCTGCACTTAAATATTCGTGATTCGAATTAAAATTCCCCATAACTATTAGCAAGTCTACCACCGGAAGATTGGAAGAATCTGCTTTTACAAAGCCCCTTTCGCACATTTTTTGTTTTTAAAAAGCAAGTATATAAAAAAAAACCACCTACATGTCTATTTATGCATGTATAAATTTTACATATATAATTACACATTACATTACATATAATACATACAAGCAATTTCACTGATAAGACGGCGCGGCGCGGACCGTCAAGCTGCTGCTGTTGTCGGTTTAAGCCTAATGACGTCACGCGGGCACGAGTTTCTTTTCTCGTTCGCGGCAACTTTGGGGCTTAATATTTTGAAAACTATCATAGATAAAGACGTGAAATTTTGTTTGACCAGTTTTTGTATTAAACAATTTATGATAATGTTGAAAAAGTTGCAATATAGAATAATCGGAAATGACCCCATTGTCTTACTATTTACTAAATTAAAATGTAATTTGTCTTATGTTACACTAGCTCTTCTTTTTGGTATTTCAGCTGAATTATGCAAGATTTTTTTTATTGTTTATATCACTTTAATAAAATCAATTGCTATACATACATTTTCATTTCAATTTATTTATAAAATACCTTTTAAATCACCAAAATACAAAGATTTGAAAGTAAACAAAACACCTATCACACAGGAATTGGTTCCGATGTCAACCGCACAGACGCTGCAATCTTAATTTCAGACGCGTATACTCAATATTATAATATGTTCAAAATGGCCGCCATCCCAATATGGCGGATTATCATTTTCTGTGCAACCCCCTTGATATAGGTATCAAAAGAAAGGACTTGATAAGTAGATAACAATACATATGTGAACAAAACTTAAACATTCAAAATGACTTGTCATCTTGCTGTCGAGGCGACCAGATGTGCCTTATAGTGCTCTGTCACAAATGGATACCCATAAAAGTTAAATAATAAAGTGACAATGTGTAGGAGATATATTTAAATGTGTATAAGTGGATGTGTTTGTAAAATAATATATACCTCGAAATATTTTCAGTAATTGATAAGAAATAATAGTTAGTGTTTCATAGTGCTTCCCCTCTAACGCAGTAAATCATAGTATATACAGTGCAGTGAAATCGTGTACCTGCGGCAATGAGGAGAAGAAATCAGTACTAGTACTAACCGAAGAGAGGAATACAACAAAGGATAAGTCTTACTATCTTATTTAAATTAGTAACAAACTACCGATTTGCAATTAACAAGTCGTGTACATAGTGTAGCATGAAAAATGGTTTGCATTGTAATGTTAAAGGGCAAGAAATGTCAAATTTCTCAGAATAAGCCCTGCTTTCAAGGGGCTGTCCTCTGCTGGCGTGGTATCAATTACGGTCAGACCAATAAATTTTGTAAGGCTTCTCTTAACACTTGAGTGAAATAACTAATGACACTATTTGAAATATATAATAAAACATATTCATTCGAGATACAAAATGATGTAAATATTTGTATTTGAAATAGTAAACAAAAAATAGCCCTGTAGACGAAATACCTTTTTAAGGTTTCATTTCAAACAAATAATTTTTAATGATTATTCCAAATAACATGCTCTTTTCAAGTGTAGTATACTAAATTTTAATTTAGATTTTAAATTTTCAAATTGAAGAAAAAAAAAGGAATATTTGCGGGGGTGTAAAAGGTGTAATTTTGAGTTATCAGGTGAGTGATGGGTGTGCGATTGGCGATATGTGAGTAGTGATTGGTTTCGTACATAATCCGGAACTAGGTACAGTGGTTGTGATGTGGTGCAATGGAACAAGTCAAGAAGGGAAGGGAATGGAAGGGAAGGGAATGGAAGGAAAGTATAACAGATAAGTGTTGTTGATCTTTGGCATTTTGCTGGTGTCTGTTTTAAGGAGTGTGTTTTGCGGTGTTGCATGTTTTTTGCGTTGTGGGTGTTATAATATATTGTTGAAAATCTGACTCAAACAGCTTTCTTAGAGGAAGTCTGAGAAGTGTTTATACATCCAAGCCCTTGAAAGTGTCGAGCGCTGGCACCATGAACTTGTGGTGGACAGAAGGTTGTTGGAGTGCGGCCATGATATTCCTGTGTAGACCCGCAAAGCTATAAACCTTTACTACATACACATACTAACATAACAACAATTAAGTGATGTAGCTAATATTCAATTAACATGGGCCACCACAGAACATATGGAGTTAAGAACGCGGCAACAACAAAAACCAACAGAAGAAGTTTTAAAAGAGCTGAAAGAGACACCATCCAACCACTCAGAAGAACAACAGGACAACAACAGTGACATAAAACATCAACACTACTAGAAGGAAGACAATCACAAAAAGGATAGAAATATACGCAATGAAGTACTGGGGACACGTCCAAAGAAGGGAACCTATCTACTGAAGAAAGCACTAACACTGAACAGCAGCAAACTAAAAATAGGGAGAACGTGCTACATGTGGAAAACAACAATAGAGAGGATCATGAACAAACTGGAAAAGGACCAAACATACTGGGAAAGAAAAGCGAGAGGAAAAAATGAATTCCACAAAGAAATCGAAGCGATATATACTCTACCAGAATCAAAAACGGAGGAATCAGAAGGCTCAGAAGAAGAAGATTCGTAGAAGCAGAAAAACAAAAATAGGAGCACAAATAGCAGCTACACAACGCGGCAGCATATATCACAAGAAGACCCAAAGACCCAGAAGACCCAGAACCAAAAATACAAACAAAGGGAACTTAAAATCTCTCTCACGATACAATGCGGTAACGCATCTCACAAATACCTACACCTCCTATCCCACACTCCTTTACCATGCACCATGAGGCACTCGCTGCTGGCCACAAGCATGACCCTTGTCCAACCCAGCGTGGACGTAGGAGGCCCAGCTGTATAATCCTTGGGAGTGGCAGAAATGCCTACCGCACGCTGGTAAATCAACGAATCAATCAAAACTTAAACATTCAAAATGGCGGAGTCAACATGGCGGACAGGTTTTATCAATTACAGTCGGATTCGACTGAAAATCGGTATCTGTGGGTTATCGAGGCTGCAGATTACAATCATCCGGTCCAAATTTGACAATTCAAAACGGTGGCGTCAAAATGGCGAATAAATTTTGTAATTTATGGTCTGATTCTTATGAAAATCAATATCTGGGGATTTTCGAGGTCGCAGATTATAAATATTTAGTCGAATTCTTTACATAAATGTTGAAAGTGCCAAAATTCTCTCCTTAAATATATAAGACTAAAAAGTAACAAAAATGCGCTTTTATAAATACTGCACTAAAAAGCAAAAAATAATCATCGACCCTCTTCTCTCTGTCTACCCCGTAAGGGCATTAGTGTAAGCCGTGTTTGTAATTAAGTATAATATTTGAGTATAAAAGTGTGGGGCGCTTTTCATTTAATCTAATGATGTCTTCAGCGTTCTAATTATCGAACCTGTTCCAAATAGCATTCAAAAGCCCCACGATTTTATACTCAAATATTATACTTAATTACAAACACGGCTTACACTAATGCCCTTACGGGGTAGACAGACAGGTTCGATGATTATTTTTTGTACTTTATTGCAGTATTTATAGAAGCGTGTTTCTTTTTTTAGATTTTGAAACTATAATTTTAAATTAAATACACATCGATTCTCTAGTGCACATGAGATATTTTTCTTTATAATTTTAAGGTATATTATTTTTTTCTATTATAAATTTTGTCAGCTATAAATGTATTTCAGTTTGTTAAATAGAACTTATTAAACTTGAACACTTTTATAGCTGACATAATTTATAATAAAGAAAATAATATACCTTAGAAATATAAAGAATGATAATATAATAAATTTTATTTATCACTAATGCACCTATAATGAAATAATAGTCATTTTTATTTTATGAAACTCTATAAATCAGCCATTTTCAGCATTAAATAACCACGCGGGAGAAAACCGAGCCCCAAACAAATGCGGCGAGAACAGTATCACGCTCAAAATTTATTATTGCTCATTTGCAAACACAACCCAGTATTTTTCATTATTTTCACGGTGCTTTACATTATTTGCGTACATGTGTTACAATTCTCTTAATGCATTGCTGCACTTAATCACTGGAATGAAGCATTTTGTTTAATACGGCATGTCTCTATGTGAATATCGTTATGAACTCCAACTGTTTACAATTCCTTGATAAAGTGATGTTTGCCGTGGAATATGCACAATTTGTAAGCCGCAAGACATTTTATTCAGTTTATTCAAGTTTTACTCTTTTCATAAGCAGATGAGAGGAGATATATGGTGGCTGGAAAAAATCTGAAACAATTTAAAGTTGCAAGTAAGCTGTCGGCATTTGGAGAAAATGAAGTATTTATTTCCATTTTCTTTTTTTGGCATATTTAAAAAGTTTATAGACCATTAACGTTTGTGTTAAATGGTAATATAATAATAATACTAGCAATAATAACACAGACACACATAAAAAAGTGTCATGTACTTTTTTACCGACTATCATATCTATATGTATTTTGGGGCGCTGAAACCGAATCCGAGGTCGGAATTTTCTTATCATGACAGGATTTGGCATAACCCCAGAGAAATCTTAAAAAACACCTCAAAAATAGTCAAGGATGCTTGTACAGGTAAAATAAAAAAAAATTAGAACAGCCAGCCAACCTACCAGCATGTATTTTTGGACTAAAATCGAATATGTGTCAGAATGGAATTCACACGTAAAACTTTTACATTTTGACGCAGGTTCAAGAAACATGTGAAGACTAATCCAAATTACGTTTATAAGATAAATAAAGGTCGAGAAAATCTAAAACCTTGAATATTTGTAAAAAATCGCTCTTTATTTCTTCCTGTGACATCGTACTCATTTTGACTTAAAAGATTTATGCTGTGGGTTTCTCTTCCTTTTCTTGCCACTCTCTGCCAAGTCACTTTTAAGCATCCAGCAGTAATCGGCCATCATATTTACATCCCATACTTCTGGATAGCGACGCTTTATCTCTCTTCTATCTTGATGGAATCGTTCACCTTGCTCCTATATATAATCTCCGAGATTTTCTGGGAAGTAATCAACATGAGAATCTAGGAAATGCAATTTTAAATTCATTAAACATAGTAATATTTGAAAGTTTTCAACCATCTATGCTACTACACGTTTAAAGTCATCACTTTTTACATTTCCCAAAAAATTCTCAACGACTTCCAAGATACTTCATCACTTATAGTCCAAGAGATAGCTACCATTTATATAATAATAATAATAATAATAATAATAATAATAATAATAATAATAATAATAATAATAATAATAATAATTGGAACCTGCTCGACGAAAAGCCCAAATTAAAGCTGCAGAACACAACATCTTTCTGCAGCTTCACACGGATAAGCCAATGCATGGAGTTTTCTATAAAAATATAGAAAACCTTGGCTTATCCGAAAGGCTGACCTTTGCCTTCTTAAGGTCAGCCGGGCTGAAGTCTGAGACCGAGGGATTCATAATGGCTTGCCAGGATGGTGTATTCAACACCCTCGTCTGTCGTAGTCGTGTCATGGGTATAGAGGTCCCTGATGTCAGCTGCAGGGCCTGCCGCAGGGCGCCAGAGACTCTTATGCACTTGCTGTCGGCTTGCCCGACATATGCAGTCTCGGCCTATATCCAAAGGCACGACGGAGCATTACGAGTGCTTTATTACCATCTAAGGCAC
Organism: Rutpela maculata; assembly: GCA_936432065.2. Lineage (NCBI taxonomy): Eukaryota > Metazoa > Arthropoda > Insecta > Coleoptera > Cerambycidae > Rutpela > Rutpela maculata. The sequence goes on from OW386293.2 coordinate 88,012,203, forward strand.
TCGTATGGGATAGACGAAACACCAGTGCTGCCTTACGCTCCGGGGGATATTGAGTCCGTTGTGGGAAATGAGAAGTGTCTAATTTATTGGAACTACTCTTTTCCCACCGTCAGGCAAATACAAGCCAACAAGCCTGACGTAGTACTCCTCGACCATCAACTCAAGACAATGTTCGTCGTGGAGTTCTCGGCTCCCGCGGAGAACAACATTGTCTTGAAGGAGGAGGAAAAACGGACAAAATATCGAGATCTGCTCTTCGAACTCCGCAGACTGTATCCAGACCATACTGTTAAGATAGTGGTACTGATTATAGGAGCCCTCGGTGGAACGAGACACACACTGCTTTCGGAACTCAAGATCATACCGGCATGCCGAAATTCGGCAGAGATCTTAGCCGGCAGAATGCAGAAGGCCGTCATTCTTGGTTCATTACGTCTGCTCAGGGCACACGATTCCCGGACCCAGTAGTCACTTACCCCACGGGCGTGGGGAGTGGCTATCGGTACTACCAGCTCCCCTCTGTGAGGGTCGGAGCCACAGAGAAGGGTGACTGGTTTTTAGCTAAAAAAAAAAAAAATAATAATAATAATAATAATAATAATAAAAATAATAATAATAATAATAATAATAATAAGGGGGGCGAATACGGACCGACAGCCTCCCCGCGGTGCTCCCCGGGCAACAGGTAGAGGTGACTCTGCCTGGCAGATGTCGGACGTGGGTCCCCAGGGCTAACCACTCTGAGGACTCAAGTCTCTGGTTCAAGACGACGACAGAGAACGGGCCCCTCACAACAGACCCCAGTCGGATGGGGGTCGGAGACATGTGGGAGGGGCCATACCGGACGGTCTTAATGATGACCAACCTGCTATTGAACACGGACGCTTTAAGTGGACGGGGGGATTACGGGATGACCTGCTTATCTGCTATGAGAGCAGCGAACCTGGACGCAGGGGGTACATGGCGCGATTACACCGGTTGTGGTGCGATATGCACCCGGAGTATCGCGCCTTCTCTCAACAACACCTGAGAGATCAGGTATCCTTCCTGCGTCGAACAGGCTATGAAAGGGCACCCCGTCAGCAGCAAGAAGGGCCAGCCGCATCACCACCGCGGCAACTACCTGCTGACCGAGAACAGCGCCTAGAGTACACCGACGACATCCTCAGGGCGAGGGTTAGCCTTAACACCAGGGTTAACCCGAAGCCACACGACCTGGCAAGAATGGATTCGTTACTCAATGATGAGATTCCAGAAGATGCCAACATATGGCAGATCAACAGTGCCGTGTACGCAGCCGCTAGACAACTCGTTCCCCAGCAACGCCTGGCAAGCGTGCCGGGTAGGGTCGAGAAGACTAAGCGGCGCGTACAAAAAATCGAGGCAAAAATTAAATCGGCGAGACAACACGCATCTCGAATCCAGAGTGTGGTGGAGTATATAACGGCAGCTAAGCCATTCACGCCGAAAATTCGGCGTATAGTTGCCGGTATAAGACGACAACACCACACTCTAAATCGGACAGTGCTGCAAACCATCAAACAGCACTGTCTAGATAGGATTCGAGCACTAATGGCCATTAAAAAATCTTTGGTCAGACGAGCACGGGCCTTGGAACAAAACCATCTGTTCCAAACAAGTCCCTCTCGTCTGTTCCAAGAGCCGCCGCGTGTTGTCGAAAATCCGCCGTCTGTTGAGACTGTCGAAGCATTCTGGAAGGGAATCTATGAGACTACGAGTCCATTCGACAGCGACACTCCAGCGATAGCACGCTTCGAGGCGCTCTGCAACAATCTGTTGGGAGAGCAAGACGAAGTGTGTCCGGCGATCAGTACCGAGGAAGTTCAACAAGCACTTGTTGGCACTAAGAACTTCGCTGCCCCGGGTCCAGATGGCATAAACAACTGGTGGTGGAAGAAATTCCCTTCCACCCACCGCCATCTGGCCCGAGTTTTCAACTCATGGTTGAACGAGGGGCAGCCGATTCCGGACTGGTTCGCCGAGGGGCGTACTGTACTGATCCCCAAAAAGGGAGATCTGTCCGACCCGAAGAATTATAGACCGATCACTTGCCTCAATTCCTGTTACAAGATATTTACACGTATCTTGTATGCCAGGACATTGAGGTCAGTTGAGCCGGTCTACAGACAGATACACGAGCAGCGTGGTGGCAAGAAAGGTGTGGCAGGCTGCAAAGAAAACTTGATAGACCGCTGTATTACACAGGATTCTGTGCAATACAAGCGTAATCTATCAATGGCGTGGATTGATTACCGCAAGGCATTTGACACAACATCCCATGCACTATTGTTACACTTGCTTCAATGCCTTGTGGTACCTGCCCCACTAGTGAGATGCATCGAACAGCTGATACCACTCTGGAGAACCCGCTTCACCATAACATCTGGTGCTCAGCGGGTATCGACAGAGTTGGTAACATTTAGGAGAGGAGTTTTCCAGGGTGACTCCCTGAGTCCTCTCCTATTTTGCATCTCACTGCTGCCGTTGTCTGTCGGACTTCGCCAAACCCGCGGATACCAATGTGGTCCACCCAGCAATCGGAGGCATAAGGTCACCTATCTATTTTATATGGATGACCTAAAACTTTATGCCTCCGGAGAGTGCGAACTCCAGAACTCTCTTAGGGTGGTCCAAGAGTATACGCGGACCATTGGCATGGAATTCGGGTTGGACAAGTGTGCGGTCGTCCACCTCAAGAGAGGCCGAAGCGGGATATTCCTTGAAGACGCGCAGCTCGCAGACGGAAGCATCCTACGACATTTGGATGCCGGAGAGACCTACACGTACCTGGGTGTGGAACAACATCACATCCAGGACGTGAAACAGATCAAGGATACTCTCCGCGCAAGTACAGACACCGGCTTCGAAAGATTTGGTCTTCCGAACTTTCGGGGAAGAACAAGGTGTCTGCAACTAATATGCTTGCCGTTCCGATTCTGCTCTACTCCTTTGGAGTAGTTAAGTGGGCACAAGATGAGTTGCGCCAATTGGATAGGGATACCCGCAAGATGATGCATGTTCATAGGAGCATCCATCCTAGGTCGTCCGTTCCTCGAGTGTACCTCCCACGACAGCGGGGGGGGCGAGGACTCTTGAGTCTGGAGTGCACACATGGCAGAGTAGCGCTGAGTGTAGCATGCAACATCCTCAGGAGCTCGGACCCACTCCTGCGGTTTGTGAAAGATCATGAAACTGTGGGAGTTGGCGCATTTTTATTTAAGGCAGCACGCAAGGCCGCAGATGATCTCGGTCTCATATTCGACTTCAGGCGAGGAGGCCGGCGAGGTGCTGATCCAGAATCAGTAACTGAGCTGGCGCCAAATCGTCTGAAAGCCCAAATTAAAGCTGCCGAGCAGAGAAATCTGTTCAGGCAGCACGTCGATAAGCCCATGCACGGTGTATTCTATAACAACATAGAGACACTGGGTTTATCGACGAAGCTGACCTTTGGTTTTTTACGGTCAGCAGGGCTAAAATCGGAGACCGAGGGATTCATTGTGGCCTGCCAAGATGGTGTTATTAATACCTTGGTCTACCGCAGTCGCATTATGGGTGTGGAGGTCCCTGACGTTAATTGTAGGACCTGCCGTCAGGCGCCGGAGTCGCTCATGCACTTACTATCTGCATGCCCGATTTACGCGACTTCGGCCTACATCCGTAGGCACAACGCGGCTTTACGAGTGCTATACTACTACCTACGGCACTCGTACCAAGTAGACCAAACACCAGTGCTGCCTTACGTCCCCGGAGAGATCGAGTCTGTTGTCGAGAACGAGAAGTGCAGAATATATTGGAATTACTCGTTCCCGACGGTCAGGCAGATTCAAGCAAACAAGCCTGACATAGTCCTCCTCGACCACCAAACCAAGATGATGTATGTTATCGAGTTCTCGGCACCTGCCGAGACAAACATCATCTTGAAGGAGGGGGAAAAACGGACTAAATACAGAGATCTCCGGTATGAGCTCCGGGTGCTATACCCAGACTACTCGGTCAAGATGATCGTCCTGATAATCGGTGTACTTGGTGGAATGAGGCCTACGCTGCTCTCGGAATTAAAGGCCATACCAGCCTGCCAAAAGTCAGCCGAGTGGTTGGCAGGCCAAATGCAGAAGGCAGTTATCCTGGGGTCCCTTCGTCTTCTTAGGGCACACGAATCTGGAATCTACAGTCACTAACCCTGCGGGATGCGGGGAGTGGCTGTGGATAGTTCGCTGGCGCTTCTCCCGTGAGAATGTCGGAGACACGGGAGAACTGTCCAGCATCGCGCACGCGAAAAAAAAAATAATAATAATAATAATAATAATAATAATAATAATAATAATAATAATAATAATAATAATAATAATAGGAGCCCTCGGTGGAACGAGACACACACTGCTTTCGGAACTTAAGATCATACCGGCATGCCGAAATTCGGCAGAGGTCTTAGCCGGCAGAATGCAGAAGGCCGTCATCCTCGGTTCATTACGTCTGCTCAGGGCACACGACTCTCGGACCCAGTAGTCACTTACCCCACGAGTGTGGGGAGTGGCTACCGGTACTACCAGCTCCCCTCTGTGAGGATCGGAGCCGCAGAGAAGGGTGACTGGTTTTTAACAAAAAAAAAAAAAAAAAATAATAATAATAATAAAGCTGCAATATTAAACACATGTCGTATAGTCAGAAAATTCCTTGAGGATTAGTAATGAATCAAAATGAATTGGAAAGCCCCGCATTTTGACTTGACCCAGCTAAAACGCTGAGAATGAAAAACAAAATAATAATAATAAACGCCTTTATTTGTTGAGGGCGAAGTTTGTCTATACGACACTCTTCCACTTAACCCTCATTACATATGTAATATAATCAATGATAAATATTATATAATAAATAAAAATAACAATAAATAGTGACATTAAATATGGTAACAGAGGTTAAAATCCCCTCTAATCACGAAAATTAATTATTAATGACTACGTAGTTAACAACATACTATGACAACCTATACTTAAACAAAAATATATAAAAAAAAATACACTATTGAACAAATATGAAAAAGTGCTTTCTAGAATTATTTACCAATGACCTTCCAGATGAGTTCGGATAGAATTTCTGAATGCAACAACAGACAAGGATTTAAAATTTTCTGGTAATTTATTATAAAAATGACAAGCTGCATAAGTAAATGATTTTTTAAATAACATACTGTGAAATTGAGGTACGTAAAGTGCACTATGAGCTCTGATATTTATGGAATGTAAATTCGATCTTGAGACAAGTTTATTTTTTAAATATTTGGGCGATTCCATTTTCATAACTTTATGTACGAAATTAATTAAATGTAATTCTCGTCTTTGCTGCATTGTTAGCCAATTTAGATCTTTTAATTTGTGGGAAACATGATCATATTTATGTAAGTTAAAAATGTAGCGTAAACAGGATCTTTGTACTCTTTCAATTTTGGTGCTCACTGTTTTATTTATAGCAGGCCCATATACTACATCAACATAATTAAATTTTGATAATATTAATGAATCACATAATAATACCTTCAATCTTACTGGGAGAGAATCTTTATAATTATAAAGGAGTCTAAGTGTTGCATAAGCCATTCTTATTAAATTATTTACCTGATGGTCAAATTTAAGGTTGTCATCTATTATCAGACCTAGATTTTTACAGGTGTGTTTTATCTCCAAGGGAGTATCCGTAATGGTTATTGGTGTGTTGGTTTCAGTAACTTTCAGTTTGTTCTTTTTGCTTCCAAAATACATTACACAGGATTTGCTGATATTTATATTTAAATTATGATTTTTTGCTATTATAACTAGATCATTAAGGTCACTGTCAATGTAATTTAGAGAGTTTACTGTGTTAGATGTGGAGAATGACTTATACAACTGCGTATCATCCGCATAGAAATGAGCATTCATGTTAGTCACTGTGTTGTCAAAGTCGAAAGTATATATATTATAAAGTAACGGCTCAAGAATAGAGCCCTGCTTCTGGGCACAATTAGGTTGTTTGATACACAGTTCTTCAAGACTACTTTTTGTTGTCTCCACCATAAATAACTAATTAAAAAATTTAATGCACCGACATCAAATCCTATGTAATGTAATTTAGCACAGAGTAGTTCATGGTTAATCGTGTCGAACGCTTTGCTGAAATCAAGTAATATTAACACAGTCACCTCATTCTTATCTGTAGCTCTTATAATATCGTCACTGATTTTAGTCAAGGCAGTGGTAGTGGACTTACCCTGACTAAATCCCGACTGATATTCAGGTAAAATATTGTTAGCATTTAGATAAGTTACTATTTGTTTATTTATAATTTTTTCCAATACTTTTGACAAAACTGGTAAAATTCTTATCGGACGAAGATCTGATAAAGTTTCCGGCTTAGTATTTTTAAGTAGAGGTCGAACATAGGCTTCTTTCCATTTATCAGGAAAATATTTTTGTTCAATACATGAATTTATGAGATGTACTAATTGAGGTAGCAAGTTAGGTAGGCAGTGTCTTATCATTTTTATATTTATATTGTCTGATCCATAAGCATTAGATTTAATACTATTAAGTGAACTTATTACATATTCTACTGAGGCTAATTGTAAGCTAAAAGTGTTTTCGTTCATTAAATTGTTATTATAATATGTAATGTTATTTTTACAATCTGATACATTATTTGTTGTGGTAGTTCATAATGTATTTATTAATATCATCCACATTTGAAAGATGCATAGGAACTTCGGACTTAGTTTTATTTGAAAAACCTAATTGCTTTATGACGCTCCAATTACTTTTACTGTCATTTTTATCAGAATTTTGATGTGCAAACGCATATTTTTCTCTTTTTATTGCACTTTTTGTATAGTTTCGCAGGCATTTGTAAGATTCCCAATCTGCATCTAATTTTGTTCATTTATATTTCCTGAGTGCACTGTTACGTCGCTTTTCCAAAATTCTTACCGTATCAGTTAACCAAGGAGCCGATTTTCTTGTAATGCGTGCATTGATGACAGGGGCGTGTTCATTGAATAATTCTGTGATAGCCGAATTAAGAAAATCAACCTTGAAATTTATCGATCCTGAACGATAATAATTATACCAGTTTACTTCATTAAGGTCACTCAAAAATTGGTTATCATCAAAATTTGAAAAGTCTCTGTATGTGTGATACTTAACAATTTTATTTTTATTTTTGAGAAACTCACAATAAACTAAATCATGATCTGAAATTCCGTGTGAAGGTACGGTACCAGCCTTAATAATTTCCAATGTGTTATTTGTAATGATCAGGTCTATTAGAGTTTGTGTATCACCAGTTACTCTAGTGGGCTCTGCAATATGTTGTTTCAATTCATAAGTAGATAATAATTCATTCAATTTTAATACAATATTAGCTTTAGTATTTAGCATATTAATATTTAGATCTCCTAGTAATATAATATTGTCGTATTGTGGAGTAACAATTGATAACATGTTATCCATCTGCTGTAAAGAAGTTTGTAAATTATTATTAGGAGGTCTATATAACACTCCAATGACATACCCCTCAGATTTAATTTTAAAACTAACCCACAAACATTCAGTATCATTATTTCCTATATCTGTAAAAATTTCCTTATATATAATATTCGAGTTTATATACAAGGCCACTCCTCCCCCTCTATTTACTCTATCTTTACGCACGAGTGTATATCCTTCAAGAGCTACCAATTGATCACTTATATCCTTATTCAGCCATGTTTCAGTTATTGCTATCAAATCATATTCCTTGCCATCTACAAAATCCTTAAAACTATCAAAATCTGATAAAAGTGACAGAACATTAATGTGGGCAAATTTATATTTACCCATAATTTATTAAATTTGAAGTGCGTAAGAAAATAAATCACAAAAAAAACATATAATTAATAACAAAAAATAGAGTAAGGTACTTAAATAAAAAGCCTATTAATAATTATTAGTTTTAGATTGTTTAAATAGTTATATAATCCACATAAATGCCTACTTCTTCTTTATGGCTGTATTGGAGCGAGTCCTTATATAACCGGAAAGGTCTAATACAGTTACGTATACTACTCAAGTCTGGAGCTAGCATAAAATAGAAATCTGGCGGTCTGGCAGTCCAAAGCGGCCGGACGTTAAACTGGCGAAGTTTCTAATTTCGAAAAAATTTACTTCAATTTAACCGGGAAGATCCATTTTTGTTTTACAGTTTACTTGTTAGATTACTACCTCCTGAATAAATTCGAGCGGTCTGCCATTCGAAATCGATCGCAAAATCGCCGCCAGACCAATCCAAAGTTAAACAAAATTGAAGTCAATTTAATCGAAAGTATCTAATGTTTATTTTTGAACCAGATTACAGCTCACTGAATGGCTTTCATGAATTGTTAACTATGGCAATCAAAAGCAGCCGGATACTGAGTGCCAGATCAAATTTCTTGCAACGCTGCATTTCATTGCACGACGAATAACTTACGACTCTCTGGCTACGTACAAAACAATGTAGGGGAGGGCGGGTTGTAGAAAACTGTAATATTGTTTGTCACTTACCCAAACCTATGCAATCTGGTGGAACAACTCAAAATATGTTCTCATTTAACATAAATGTATCAAACTTTAATATGGGCTAAGGTCGAATATTTTTGTAAACATAATTTTGTACCTGCTCAGTAAAATAATAATACCTACCATACAACTTTCATTTGTTTTATTTATCGAAGCAGTGACCAGTGAACCCCACTAATGTAGCCAGTGTCCCGACTGGTCATATTTTTTAAGAAATGTTAAGCAACGAATTTAAAGAAAATTTCGTCAAATTTATTATTAACCACTGGCAGGACCCTTCTATATCTGATTTTTTTAGAAACAAGATTGTCTATGTCAATGACAAACACACATGCTACCAATTCACCAGTTCAAATAATATGATCATCAGAGCTATTTCCGATGACTATTCTTGCAATCACGAAGAAGCGGACATGAGAATATTGTATGTAATATCTAAATTCCAGTCTCCAAATAATATTGTAGTGCGATGCAATGACACCGATGTACTTGTTATTTTATTGGGTAATTTCCATAAAATTAATGCTGAATCCAAAATTTTGATGGAGGTTGGATTTTATAACAACTCACTTCGTTATTTAGGCGTAGGGAAATTGTTCGTCGAACTCGGTCCTGATGTATATCTTGCCTTGCCTGGTCTGCATGCCTTCACAGGATGTGACACAACATCTGGCTTCTATAAAAAGGGTAAAGTTACTCCTTTTAAACAAATGGAAAAGAGCTCCGAATTTTAAATATATTTTCAAACATTCTACCAAGATCCGGAACCAGATCCGGAACCAGATTCTGTTACCATAACTACGGCGAAGAAATTTGTTTGCTTGATGTACAATCTCCCTAGGTGTCCAACAGTTAATGAAGCAAGGTACAGAAAATTTTAAATGGCTTACAAGCCCAGAAAAATGAATGAGCCACATTTGATTCCCTATCAATTCCCCCGTGCCAATCATTACTGCTGCTGCATGTGGAAAGAAGTATATTTCAAACATATACAGGGTGTCCCGGCACTATGGGGCAATACTTCTGGAACGTATAGTTTGGGTCAAAATAACACCTGAAGTGCCTATAATTTTTTCTCTTAGGGCGCCCCCTTAAGGAGATATTGCCCTTTAAAGGTTACATATTCAAGAAGGTTTTTTGCCTATTACTTTCAAACCGTTCTATCGATTTTAATAAAATTTGGACTGTGTACATATTAAATGAGTATCTTTATTTCAGAAATATAGCGCCCTTCGTATTTTGTCTAGGAAGCCAGGGCTTTTTACCCCTAAATTTTGACATAAATTAATTTTTGAAAATTAAGGTCACATTTTTAAATTCCTTAAATAATTTTCTAAAAAAAGATATTCTTGTTTGACATCGATATAGCGATCTGTTTTTTGAGAAAAAAATTATTTTACTGATAAGGGACAAAGACTGACATTTCGCCAACACATAAATACATACTACAACTACAATACACACATAACTACATTAACTACATAACTAAAATAAATGTTCGATGTGAGCACCCTGTACAAGAATACATTCTCGTAAGCGAGATAAGTTGGATCGCTGAACCTGAAATAGCATTCCAGGGTTGTTCCGAATAGCTTCACATTGGGTAGTGACTCTTCCCTTGTTTGTGCCGGTATTTTATACACTAAATTTTTGAGGTGATCCCAAAAGAAAAAATCTAATTGGTTTAGATCAGGAGAACGAGGAGGCCACGGTACTGAACCTCCACGGCCAATCCATCGGTGGGGCAATTTTTGATCTAAATATTCCCTGACTGTGATGCTGAAATGAGGAGGAGTTCCATCATGCATGTACGTCATGTATCTTATAGTTGCTAATGACACATCTTCCAGCAAACCATCTAGATTTTCTTGTAGAAACCTTAAGTAATTTTCCCCATTTAACCGATTTTCCAAAACAAATGGCCCTATTAAATAATTTCCAATTATTCCTGCCCAGGCGTTAATTTAGAATTGTCGCTGGTGATAAGTTTGAATAATTGCATGAGGATTTTCATCGTTCCAACTATGTAGATTGTGAGAATTTATTACACCATCCCTGCGAAATCCTGCTTCATCCGTGAACAAAACACTACCAATAAATTTGCGGTCTTCCTGTTGCTTTTGCAGGAACCAATTAGCGTATTAAACTCGAGCAGGGTAGTCGTCCGGGGACATTGCATGAACTTTCTGGACGTGGAAAGGATGGAGAAGCTGTTCTTTCAAAATTCTGTGAACCACCGACTTCGAAGTGTTAAATTGCGCTGAGAGCTTCCTAACGCTTACTGATGAGTCTTCGGCAACAGCATCTAATACAGCTTCTTCCAGTACAACTGCACGAACAGTTCTAAGACCACCTTCACCCCCTTACCCCCTATAGTAATAATTAGCTACCCTCGTTTCGGTTCCACGCTCCCTAGAAATGAATAGCATTATTTTATTAAAGAGTTATTTATTCTTTAATTTTTAATATTTTATTTTTTTATTGTTTCTGGTACTCGACGGTTTACCCGTTCAAAAGTTTTCCTGTTTGGAATAACTCTGTTAGGAAAGTGTTCCCCATAAAGCCGCCTGGCTTCCGAACCATTACCGGCGGCAAGTCCGTACATAAGTTGCATGTCAGCATATTCACCAAATGAAAAATTTGCATTGTCAATAAACTACTATCACAGAACTACTTACAATTTACTTATTACTTGCTACTCAAATTTGACGTTTAAATGTATTTAATTGTTTTCTCACAGATATCATGCGGTAGTTTATATTAGTAGTATTCCTTGGTCCCTTATCAGTAAAATCATTTTTGCTCAAATACGGATCGCTTTATCGATGTCAAACAAGAATACTTTTTTTTTAGAAAATTGTTTAAGGAATTTAAAAATGTGACCTTAATTTTCAAAAATTAATTTATGTCAAAATTTGGGGGTAAAAAACATTGGGGGTGGCTTCCTAGACAAGATACGAAGGGCGCTATATTTCTGGAATAAAGATACTCATTTAATATGTACACAGTCAACATTTTATTAAAATCGATGGGACGGTTTGGAAGTAATAGGCAAAAAACCTTCTTGAATGTGTAGCCTTTAAAGGATAATATCTCCGTAGGGGGGCGTCCTAAGAAAAAAAATTATAGGTACTTTTAGTGTTATTTTGACCCAAACTATTCATTCCAGAAGTATTGCCCCATAGTGCCGGGACACCCTGTATATGGATGAACGCCGAAAAACAGGGCCCGATGCAGCCATTAAATTCCGAAGACTATAGTTGGAAGATAGGTCCTTCTGGGATATACGAACCTGTGTGGTTTGATGACGTTGCTCCACCTATTGTTATCGACGCAATTGTGGAGGCTTCAGGTATGTTGAATACAATATAGTAATAATTAGCTAATTTTTAACTCTTTTTAGACGACGAAGATACCGATTCTGATGTCCCTTCGGAAGATGACGGGGACGAAGACGATGAATAACGAAAATACTCGTGACGAGGTAGAGAACAGAAAATATTACAAAAATAATTGGATTTTATAGCATCACTGACAAATCTATGAGTGTGAAATTCAAGCTATCTTTAAAATTTATGATTCTTTTCATACAATAAAATTACATTTCCATCAAATTTTTAATATACCATCAACCGAAAAATAATATAGCTTACTCGTAATCGACAATTAACAAGCTTTACTACCTTACATAAACCAATCTGGCATCTTGAATCCGGCTGTTTTTTAGTGCCAGACCGAGCAATTCGTAAAAGCCACGCACCTGTAATATGGTTGAAAAATTAAAACTAGATACTTTCGGTTAAATTGATATCAATTTTTTTAAAGTGTAAGTTGATCTGGCCGCCATTTTACGACCGATTTCGAGAGGCAGACCAGTTAAAATTAATTTAGGAGGTAGTAATCTAACAAGTAAACTCTAAAACAAAAATAGATCTTCCCGGTTAAATTGTCTTTTTTTCGAAATCCCATTTTAACGTCCGACCGTTTTGGAGTGCCAGACCGCCGGATTTCCATTTCATGCGGACAATACTCGAAACTGTAATATTAAATAGAATTAGATCTCTCTTGTTATAAATCAAGAGCTACTGGCTGATGGTTTCATCCAAAGCCAAGAGGAGGGAAAAAAAAAATTAGATCTCTCAGTCTATTAGCAATGTCCGAATTTGTGGTCCATTAAATATTCCTCCTTTCAATTTTTCCTCAGAAATGGCTGGAATTCTTTCGTTCAGGTAACTAAAGATTATACCTTCCTGATTCAAGGTCTAACAAATTTCTTCATAAGACCGAGTTTAATATGCATATAAAAACATGGGATTAACTCGTTTAATCTTTCAATTTACTTTTTACCCTATTTCAGGCTTGTTCAAAGCGGTTTCTTGAGCTTACATAAAAACATTGAGGACATACGACAATTCGGACCCGGTTTCAGCGCCCCAAAATACGTAGAAAACATGGGTCAACTCGTTTAATCGTGCAATTTACTTTTTACCTGATTTCAGACTTGTTCTAAGCTGTTTTTTGAGCTTACATGAAAATATTGATGACATCTGACAATTCTGACCTCGGATTCTTGTTCAGTGAACCAATATATTATGTATAAAACATGTGTTAACTCGTTTAGTCTTCCGATGTACTTTTTACTCGGTTTCGGGTTTTTTCTAAGCTGTCTCTTGAGCTTACATATTGACGACATGTGGCAATTCTGATCTCGTATTCGGTTTCAGTGGCCCAAAATACGTATAAAAACATGGGTCAACTCGTTTAATCTTGCGATGCGCTTTTCGTGCAATGCCACCTAATTGGACCCGGATGAGTGATAGCGCGGCAAAAAAATATTACCCGAGCTCAATCAGAGAGTAGGGTGGGTTAAAAGAAAATTGAGGGCGCCACTAGTTTATTCCCACTCTGCCTTAAACTAGAAAAGCCCCTGTTGTTAGAGGAATCCGTTCCAAAATATATATATATATATATATATATATATATATATATATATATATATATATATATATATATATATATATATATATATATATATATATATATATATATATATATATATATAAATATATGTAAGTGGCAAACTCAGTCAACTAATTTACATAAAAAAAAGGAGCTGTAACAATTATGCAAAAATGATTACCTTGACACCTAGGCTCCGTGAATTCCTTGTTCAAGAATCGATAACTTCGTAGAAATGCATACTTTTATCATGAATAAGTCAACATCAAAATTTAAGACATTTATTTACTAACTATTGGCAAATAACAGTAAAATATGAAACATATTCAAATAGTGTAATTATATACTTGATCTGTTTTCCCCGTATTTTAAATGACATGACACAAAATCAATGTTATGTGCGAGCAGTATATCACACAATTTGTGTGGGCGATATATAGTAAAACTAGAGGAAGCATTATACTCTTCGCCGATTTACTGAGCTTTTTATATAATTGTTACACATTCTATAGGATACTCTTCGCATTTTTCTTGTAAATAACGTTAGTTTTTGGACATTATAAAATTTTGTGATACCAAATTTGTTGTGGAAAAAAAATATATGAAAAAAAATTCACCATGTGAGAGGGATCGAACACGAGACCTTTGGATTGCAAGGCAAACAACAACAACAACAATAACAATTTATTAAATATTTGTATATACATTTATGCGCCTTGCCGGAACCTGTCCCGGATCCAGCCAGACAACCACGGCGCTGAGTGCCGTGGTGATTGCAGAGCTGGGCGAGGCAGGTCCGGTTTGGCTTAACGACGGATGTCTTAGTTAGTACACCTGTCTGTCACAGGCAGACTTAAAAACTAAAATAAAATTAAAAATGTGTCCACACGGACCTAAAGCTAATTAAAAGAAAACTGTAAAAAATTATCACTCACTAGGCAAAGCACTTATTTAATTTTGGTTGGTGGCACGGGAAAACAGAACTCAACGAAAAAACCCGTTTGAAGTAATTCCACCCTGGTGGTCTTCCTGCCGCCAGGAAAATGCCGTAGAACTTTAAAAAATATATGGTATGGAATATTTTGGTTTTTACGAATTTATAGGTCAAGATGGAATTTAGAAACAAAAAGGACAAAAGAACAAAAAGGATAAAACAAATAGAACATATAAATGGGATAGAGAAGGTTGGTTATAAGTTTTAGTAAAGATTAAAGGTGGGGAAATAAAAAGTTGTATAGGAAAGTTTGGCTAGAGAGGTTGCCGGAAAATAGGCAACGCCTGGTATGGTAGGGGGTGTCGGATATCGAAAGGGATTGCATTATGCTGTCTGATTCGGGTTATGTTGCGGGTTAGCGGACTATCGCCCAGTTTGGATTGCAAGGCAAATGCTTTGGGCTATCTCATCTTACCAGAAAACTTGAATAAATGTCGTTCAAGAATTATATTTCAACAGATTAGATATATTATTATGAAATATATATATTGGTAAAATATAAAAACAAAAAAAAATTATAGAGAATAACGTTTCGAAAGATTTCTATTTAAGTACAAATGACAAAAATTTTGAAAAAAAATTTTTTTTTTATTTAAATGATTAATAACTTTTTTATTTATGGATTGATTTTTTTTCAAAAACAATAGGGTTCCTCCTCTAGCTAACGCTAACTTACTTTCCAAATTTCAATACAATCGGACTTTTCTTTCTTAAGTTATCGTGCTTACAAGAAACATGACGGGCGGACAGACGGACAGACGGACAGACAGACGGACAGACGGACAGACGGACAGACGGACAGACGGACAGACGGACAGACGGACAGACGGACAGACGGACAGACGGACAGACGGACAGACGGATAGACGGACAGACGGACAGACGGACAGACGGACAGACGGACAGACGGACAGACGGACAGACGGACAGACGGACAGACGGACAGACGGACAGACGGACAGACGGACAGACGGACAGACGGACAGACGGACAGACGGACGGACAGACAGACGGACATTTTGAAAGTTGTTCAGAATTCGTTCACTAACACAATGATATGAACATTTTTTCTCTACGAGCGATATTTCCGGTTTTAGAAATGTGCCGATCAAATGCAACATACTCTTCGTTTTTGCGAAGAGTACAATAATTAAATAAAAAGGCGATAAGTTACCGTACGTGCGCACGTAAAATTTACACTTTATGTATTATAGTGTAATTATTTAATTTACCATAACTTAAGGTAGTCAATTTTAGTCACTTAAATAATTTAAACAATCATAATTTAACTATAAAACAAGAAAAAAAAACATGCAATATTAACTGAAGCTTGTGATCTCTAGGGGATGCGAAATCCTCGGATATCTCCAAAATTATGAACACTCCAGGTAGGAACAGGTAGTAAATTATGGTACTAATAGGTTTCTTTCGACACCAGAAAAACTACACTGAGCTAAGGATTGAAAATAGGTCGTCGAGGCAAAGATCCAAGTACTAACATGTACACCCAAACTGTACGTAAAATCTGATACTCCAACGGTATACTAAACTCAAGTACTAAAACTAAGTACTAACCAAATACTAAGACCGAATGCTAAAACCCTAAAATAAATAGCTTGTTACGTAATAACCAAAGCAGGAGTAAAAACTAAGACTTACCTCTTTCGAGGGTTTCCTTCCCAAAACAAATGAACCTTTTGGTTCAAGCCAAGGCCTATGGTGGTGTGGCTCAATAAATGAGGGAATATGGCCTAGCAAATCAAATCCTCTATAAAGAGATATAGTTTCCAAAATACTCCACAAAATATGCCACACGGCAACTCCAAACAAATGGAAACTTGAAGTTTTATAGTTTTAATGAGAAAATCCCACAATAATATGGCACAATCGAACAAATTGTATACACCTGTTAAAACTTTACTAGGTCACATTACAAAGTAAGATGGCTAACACGATACCCTTTTCCGCTATCGCATTCCCATTCCAGCATGTCCGATAGAAGATATATATTCCTCCTCTTTTATCCTAATAAAGGCTCCTACTTAAAAAAAGGTTCATGTCTTTTCGGTACTACAGCAGAGCGCTATGAGTTCGGCTTATATCCCGCATAGGCAACTCAATTAACTATTACCATGTTTAATGAGGTGTGGGTATTGTCTAAATTTAAATTAGCAATTCTCGATGAGAACGAACTGTCCGCAGATACGCAACCCAATTTACAATGAAAGAACCTACTAGCTTGCTGAGTGCTTCGCATATAGCATTATTGTTGTAATGATCAAACAGATCGTTACAATCTGTCAATTTAATCTTTACCCGGTTTTAGCTTGTTCTAAGCTGTCTTTTTTTTGCTTACATGAAAATATTGACGACATGTGACAATTCTGATCTCGGATTCGATTTCAACACCCCAAAATACATATAGATATGACAGTCGGTAAAAAAGTACAATAGCTTTTTTTTGTGACTGTGTCATAATACGAACGGACTGGGTCTACAGGGGGAAACGAAAAACTTTATAATAGCAGCACAGGACCAAGCTCCAAATACCACCAGAGGACGATCTTTGAGCAGCTTGTTGAAAGCAGGATTAGAAGTGTGGTCCAGCAGAAGTGCATGACAATCAATAAGTTTCTTCGTAATATTTAAGTTTAAATACTTGATGATGAAGGTAACTCATTTCAATATCAACCTATATTTTTTGTTGACAGATAATACCGCCACACAAAAAAAAAATTGTCTGAAATGTACATGCGATATATGATTTCTGAAGTATTTTTTCCCGCTGAACACGAATCTGGTGTCAGAATTGCTCCATCACCCACCATTTTTTTGTAAGTCGTTTGAAGGTTAAAATAAGAATAGGAGGTGAAAAAAAAATGGAAAAAAATTATACGAATGCTCACCTGCCTACTTATTGTCTGTTTATTTGTCTGCCTTTATATCTGCACACCTGTTTGTTTGCTTGATAGTCTGTATTTTTCGTCCGCCTGCATTTTCTCTCTGTCCATCTATCTGACATCCTGCTTTTCTACCTGCCTTTCTGTTGGGAATTCTGTGTATCTTCCTGTTTGACTAAATGTTTCTATCTATCTGTTTATCTGCCACCCTCCATCTAAATGTCCAGTGACAGTCTGTCTGCCTCCTTGTCAGTTTGTCTTCTTACCTTTCTGCCTACCATTCTCTCTCGGTTTTGAGTGATTGTACAAAAACTGGATTAAAAAAAAAACTATTGAAAGTCTTCAACAAGTCAATTCGCTTCTCTCAGCATAAGTGTATTAATCTAAATTCGAGCGAGAACGTTTACATTGTTCCTGGAATGATCTAATTTGCTGTTGACGTGTGTTGAAATTTCCAAAACTGTATGCTAAAAGTACTTGCATTTAAAAACCCTGACAAAAAATCATTAAATTACTTTGATCCTGACATTATTGAGCTCCAAGTGAGTGAAGCCAACGCACGTGATTCGCGCCGAACTTATGTCCCAACTCACTTGCGGTGGGCATGCGCCATCTATCGATTACTCAAGGTACTCTCTACTTTCATGTTCGCTCTGTTTCTGTAACTAAACCTAAAGGCCAGTCTTTACGTTCCACAGGATTTATGTGGTGAATACAAGCTCGTCATCTTTCACAGAAAAAAATAAGGTGATTCATTGAGTTAAATATATTTGCACTGAGATAGCCGAAGAATCTTCATGTGCAACTAATATCGGCTTAAAATGATCTCAGAACGACCTTGAAATGACCCTCGGATGCCTTTTAAGGGTAAGTGAGCATCGGATTTGGACTCAGCAACCTCAAAAACCTATACATAATTTTTTTCAGATTTCTCAACCACTTTTTCTTAGTTTGACCTCCAAATGACCTTGAAACTTACGTGGTAAAGGTCAACCGGCATCGGATGCAGACTCAGCGACCCAAAAACCCATATATAAATTTTTCAGATTTTTTGACAGCTCCCCTCTGTATTCCTCAAATTAACCTTGAAATGACCTCTGGATGCCTTTTAAGGGTTAGCGACCACCGGATTCGGACTCAGCGGTCTCAAAAACCTATATGTGATTTTTTTCAGATTTTTTCAACAACCTTATTTCGTTAATTTAAAATACCACGAGCTACCGAAACCGCCTAAACTATAAGTAATTACGTTGTAAACATTTATAATAATAATCCCACAATAAAATTGTGAGTGGTTACTGAAATTGAGATAATATCAAATCATTACGTTCTGAGATCCCAGAGACCCAAAAAAGTGGTTTTTAAAAAATGTCTTTGTGTGTGTATGTGTGTGTGTATCTATGTGAACACGATAGCGGCGAAACTGCTAAACGGATTTGGATAAAACTTTGCATGAGGGTTTCTTTAGTTCTCGAGAAGATCTGAAGAGGTTTTGGTTGAGATCGTATTACGTTTAGTGCCGTTTTGGCACAACAAGTTGTTTATTTTATGATTACTTACAATTTGTAAGCGAACCATTGAAAGGCAGCAAAAATTCCGATTTCAGTGATATATCACACTTGCACCCTTTCGATTTGGTTTCCGCGCAAAAAATTAAAAAGAATTCGTTGTATGTGCACACATGACAGCAACCAAAAAATATTATTGCCATTATTGTTAGGGGAAAATGTATTTTGTCATCTGTCAAAAGTATATAAGTTAGTAACCTTTGTGGATGTTGATGGTACATTTATTAGGCAATCCAAACCACGTGACTTCCAATATAGCGTGGAGGGCAAATATTCGTTTTCAATCGTTAAACGTTTGTGTTTTTCTGTTGTCTTGGCTACATTTCCGGAATTTAATAAAAATAAACCCGTGTTGCCCTCCACGCCATATTGAAAAAAAAACTTTCACAGGTCGTTGGATTGCTTAATTAGGAAATCCAACACCCTGTCAAATTATTTTGGCAATATGGCGTGGCGGGCAAACACGGGGTTTATCTTAATTAACTCGCGGAAACGTAGCCAAGGCAACCGAAAAACAAACTCTTTAACAAACGTTTAACGAATGAAAACGAACGTTTGCCGGATGTTTGCCCGCCACACCATGTTAAAAGTCACGTGGTTTGGATTGCTTAATAGGGAATGTGCTTCATGTAACTAACGTAACCTCGAAGTTTAAGATTTTTAAGTTAATAATCTTGTTTAATGTTGTATCCGTATTTTAAGCTTGGAGCCATACCGGCCAAGCGGATATTTAAAAATTCATGCAAATATATTTTTAATATTGTTAATTAATAAAAATAGATTGCTAATTATAGGTTAGATTTCTAACCTGCAAAATGCGTTTTATTTTATTAGGACAAACTATTTAAAACTTCAAAACATTACATTGAACTAGATGTTGTCTCTAAATTTAATTCATAACCTAAAAATCGACATTCAAGTCAACCCAAATATTTTTGACAGATATCAAAACTTATTTTAGTTGGTTTTTTTAAAGGTTCGGATATTACGTCTGATTGATGGGACGCGTCACAATCGTTCGTTTAATGCAAATCGAGCTAACCGAGCTAAATTTGAAACGTTCGAATATTGCAAAATAAAGCCCTCGAACGAAGCTCGACTTACTCGGACCTTTTTGATCGAGCAGGAAGATTTTAATTTGACGAATGCGTAGTGTGCTTGAATTGTCCATAATGTTACTAACTTGTTGAGGTTAGAGTGTCATTTTGGCTAAATTCTCTGTTGTTATTTTTTTCTCTATCCAATGTTCTACAAAATCTTTGAAACATTATCTGTTAATACCCTTATAATATCCGGCAGTTGATTAACATACAACAAGACAAACATGAGAGGTTATGTTTTAACAGATTGCTTGTAGTCCACTTCAGTTCGTTCGATATTTGTTCATGAAATAAATGGCTCCAAAGTCACGTGTAATTTATCTGTTTTCTCAGTGCTCTGATTTCCGATGTAATATCCAAGCACAGCTTATAAAGATCCACTGTGTGGGGAGGTTTCAGCCGCTTCCAGTAGCTGCCGATTTTTTAAATTTCAATAATCAATTTAATTATTTGTCAGTTTCTTTAGGAAATAAAGACTTTCCAGAGTCGACGTGGTTTCCGGCACTCGTTTTAGTTTAGAAAAATCTGCTTTGGAAACGTCAAAATGAAAAAGGGAAGAATCGAATACCTTTTCAATTAACTGTCCCATAAAATCTTATGTATTTTCTTGACTTTTAAGTGATATTAGAATTAAAGCAGCAATCATCTCGTAAATACCAGGCTATCATTTATCGGGGTCAATGTGATCTTTCCGTTCAAACATAATATAAGTACCTACTCCATGTTATTGTCTGCAATCGTAAGTATAGTTAAGATATTGTAAATATACCGCTATACCCGTAGACTCCCATTTTGTTTTTTAACAATAAATTGCTCAAGAAATCATATCGATACCAAGACATAATAAATAAGATATCAAAGAACATATCTGATATCTCTATGTGGTCCTTTTACTTCAAATAAATATGAGACCTGAGATCATTCCCGGCCGTCGCAAGTGGATCTTACGAACAACATATTTTAAATCCTTTTGTAGTATATAAGCCTACAAAAGAACCAAAATATAACTTCTATCGACCTAATAATATAAATAAAACGAGGGTGATTGAATTTGAAACGAAATATACTATATTACACTACATGGTATCCGGATTAATGATAAATAAATTAATGATAAAATATTAATTGGGATAATCAAAAATTTCAATTACAGTGTGCACAAATACTCAGAAATTATTATCAATCAAGTCTTGTTTGTAAAGAGAGAGAGTAGGGTATACTAATACTATTTTATAATAGCCCAGCCGATGAAGGTATTGTAACGTGTTTCCACCCCTAGGAAACCACCCCACCCTTGCAAATTCCGTGGGTTCCAAAAACTATAACAACAGATAACCACTAACACACTTTATTAAATAATTTACTGGATACTTCACAATACTATTATTAACTTAAATGACCTTTACTGACTAAAAATAACAATGTTTATCACTTTGTTTTCACTTTGTACTCTTAACCTCACTCAAACTTCAAAACTGCTTCTATACTTTCTGAACTACTCGCCGAGAATGCGGTCGGTCTTTTATACCTAAAAATGACAGATCTCGATTTTTCTGTGATGACGCCACCATTCTCTAGATAATTCCAGATGTCACTTTAGAACTAACTTCTGGTAGGTTCTTTCTCGAGTAGGTGCAAATACATCTGAATTAATTGAATTCATTATAGGGGTGGCAACACATCACACTGCCCCCTCCTTAAGCCTGAAATTCCCGGTCAGGCAATTCAGCCTCTTTCACATACTTCGCCAGTCTATCCAAATGTACGATCTTCATCATGGACTTTTTGTTTCGTTGAATCCGATAGACGACATCATTAATTCGGGTTGGGTTGTACAGCCAAACCAGATCTCCTGCCTTGAACCCTTCTGAACTACCCTTACGGTCGTATCGAGCCTTCATTCTGTCACTGGCTATGGCGATTTGGTCTCTATCTAGCTCATGAACATTTCTTAGCCGTTCCCTTATTTCATCCACATAGCTGTGCACAGCAAGCTGTTCTTCGCTTGGTGTTCCGAAAATCAAATCACACGGCAGTCTGATCTCATGTCCAAATACTACACGGGCTGGTGTTTGTTTCGTAGACTCGTGGATAGCAGCTCTGTATGCCATGAGGAAGAATGGTATGTGGAGATCCCAATCACGTTGATTCTTATGAACCACTTTAGAGAGATGTTCTTTCATGGTCTTGTTATGTCGTTCCACCACTCCATCTGATTGCGGGTGAAGGGCTGTTGTCCGTGTTTTGTGTATACCCAATAACTTGCAGATTTGCTGAAACACCTTACTCAAAGTTCCTCCCTTGATCTGAGTGCAGCTCCAGGGGCACACCGACATATCAAATTATCTACCAAGACTTTGGCGACAGTGACTGCTTCTTGGTTTGGAAACGCATAGGCCTCTGGCCACTTACTAAAATGGTCCATGGCAATCAGTATATACTTGTTACCATCCTTGGTTACTGGGAATGGGCCGGCTATATCGATTGCGATCCTCTCGAAAGGAGCTACGACGTTATATTGCTTCATTGCACCCCTACTTCTAGTCTGTGGTCCCTTACTGGCTGCACAAATTTTGCAATTGCGACACCAAGCTTCCACATCTTGACGACTATTTACCCAATAAAATCGTTCTCGTACTTTATTCAGGGTCTTATTAACGGCGAAGTGCCCACCGGATGCTCCATTATGCACTTCCTGAAGTACTTTCGGTACCCGACACCTGAGAATCACTAGACGCATAACAACTTCCCTGCCATCCGGGCTTTCCCAAGCTCTCTTTAGCAGCCCGTTCATGACTTTAAGTGAATCCCATTGAGCCCACAGAGCCTTCAATCCAACTGCCTTGTCCGAAACATCCTTCCACGCTGGTCGAATTCCTTTCTCCTTTGCTTTCAATATAGCTCCAATCTCTGTGTCATTCAGTTGTTCTTGTCTCAGGGCTTCGGTTGTCCAATCATTCGGAACCTCTATTTTAATAGTGTTGACGGCCACCGTACCCTGCAATTTCTCAAAGTGGCGGCAGTGCTTGCAATCTTCCTTGCAGTCTTCTAGATAAAGCGTCTGCGTTCTTATGAGATCTTCCAGGTCGATGTTCGATTTTGAAATCATACTGTTGCAGCCGTTCTATCCAACGAGCCAGTTGACCTTCAGGGGTTTTCAACTGCTACAGCCATTTTAATGCAGCATGGTCGGTCCGAATCTTGAAATGTCGTCCATAAAGATATTTATGAAAATGGTCCACTGATTTAACGATGGCCAGTAACTCTTTCCGGATTACACAATAGTTTCTTTCCGGTTTGGACAGCACCTTGCTGAAGTACTCGATCACTCTTTCCTGTCCATTCTGGATTTGAGACAGTACACAACCGACCGAAGAATTGCTGGCATCCGTGTTTAAAATAAAAAGTCCTTCCCGTTGTGGGTACGCTAGCACAGGACCAGTGCATAGAGCTGCCTTCAATTTTCTCCATGCCGTTTCACATTCCGATGTCCATTGGTACTGCACTTTCTCTTCTGTCAGCCGGTGTAATGGCTTCGCAATTTCTGCAAACCCTTCCACAAAGCGCCTATAATAAGTGCAGAGGCCAAGGAAGCTCGTTACTTCATGAACGTTACATGGTCTTGGCCAATCTCGTACAGCAGGAATTTTGTCGGGGTCTGTTTGTATTCCACCCGAAGACACCACGTGACCAAGAAATTCGACTTCTTTCTGGAATAGCAGGCACTTCTTCGGGTTCAACTTCAGATGGGCATTCCTGATTCGCCCAAATACTTCTTGAAGATTTTTCAAATGTTCTGTAAAGTCCTGTCCCATAACAAGCACGTCGTCAAGGTAAACCAGGCACGTCCTCCAGGTTAGCCCTTGCAGTCCGAATTCCATCAGTCTTTCAAAGGCAGCTGGAGCATTGCAAAGTCCAAAAGGCATCACGGTAAATTGATAAAGACCACTGCCTGCTGAAAACGCTGTCTTTTCTTTATCTTCAGGATGAAGCCCCACTGGCCAGTATCCACTCCTAAGGTCTAACGTAGAAAACCAATGTGAGCCTGCCAACGTGCTTAATGTGTCATCAATTCGTTGTAATGGGTGACTGTCTTTCTTCATGACATCGTTTAATTTTCGATAATCAACACAAAATCTTAACGTTCCGTCCTTCTTGGCAACCAAAACTACTGGCGATGACCAGGGACTCGTTGACTCTTCAATGACTCCATCTTGTAGCATCTTGTCTATCATTGCCGAGGCATCTTCTTGTTTCACTAATGAAAGCCTCCCAGGTGGTTGTCGAATAGCGGGTGAGTCGCCAGTATTTATCCGATGCTGGACTATGTCTGTTTTTGTAAGGGGCTCTGTATTCTTAGCAAATACTGAACTTTCCCTTTCCAGGAACTTGATTGCCTCCCTTCGTTCATCCTCAGACAAATACTCCAACTGGGTACTCAGCAAGGTCAAAACTTCCTGGTCTATTTTCATAAATGAACTTCTTCCCTCTGTTTGTTCCTCGCACCTCGCTACCCATGTGACCGGTTCATAGGAGCCAATCGGTTTGCCTTCCTTAATTGTCACAGAGTGGGAATTTAAATTAACGACTCTTATTGGGATTTTGTCTTTATTCCGGGTTAAAGTTCTCGCCACAATAATATTGGGTAGGGACTTAATCGATTCCTCATCTTCAACTAGGCCAACACGGTACCCTCCAGGATTTCCTTCTAAGGCAGCATCGATCATTTGTTCTGAATGAGCAGGAATCTTGATCGTCTGTGTTGTTAACAATCTCGCTTTATGGAATTGGTCGTCTGCGGTTGCCAGAATAAATTCCTCATTTCCAATTTTTAAGACTCGCTCCCCTACGTCAACAATAAATCCTTGCTCTCCCATGATGTCCAGACCCAAAATGAAATCATCCATAATGTCAGCCACAATGACCTTGTAATTGAACCTCAACCGTCCAACCTGTAGTTCCAAGTTGACCTCTCCATGGACCGCAGCCCTGTCCCCCGTGGCTGTCCGAATGATTACTCCATTTTGCTTCTTGTCAATCTGCAAGCCTGATATAAACCCTGGCCGCACTATTGATGAC
This sequence comes from Rutpela maculata, assembly GCA_936432065.2. NCBI lineage: Eukaryota > Metazoa > Arthropoda > Insecta > Coleoptera > Cerambycidae > Rutpela > Rutpela maculata. The sequence continues at coordinate 88,037,388 of OW386293.2, forward strand.
GTAGCACCGGTGTCAATAGTAAACACGCATTTTCTTTCATTCACATATCCTTGCAACAACAGACTACTTGGAATTCTTTGGAGCTGGGAAATCTTTATTTCACTGGGGGAACCGCATTCCCTAGCCAGCACAGCCCCCTTGATGCTGGCTATCTCTAGTTTTCCTGCTTCTCTTCAACATTTACAGCATTTACTCGACTCTCCGCGTTCTGCTGTCGACAGTCTCGTTTCATATGTCCCACCTTGCCGCAGTTGAAACATTTAATACCTCCTCTCGGCTTTCCTCTATTTTGTTGTTTTTCTTGCTTTCCGAGGTCATCTAATTTATCGAGTAGTTTGGTAAACATTTTCTGCATCTCAGTCAACATGGGGTTCTGGTTCATTTCTGGTAGCGATTCTTCGAGAGTCACAGCTCGTACTCTCGACCTTAGCGTATCCCTGTAAGCTGCTTCTACTTCGAGTGCACGCACCAAAGCTTCGCTACTACTTTGGTGTCTCGTCAGCCTCAAAACTCGCCTTCTTCGTCTCGTATGCCATCTAAAAAGGCCCCCACGACTAATTGCTCCTGAAATTCTCTAGGTGCACTCGGATACGCCAGGTGTGCCAGTGTTTCTCCACTGGGATAGTCTGAAGTAATTCTGAGGCCTGGCCCCTTAACGCCAGAACTAATGCCATAGCCTTTTCCTCGTTATCCCAGTTATTCGCTGATGCTGCTGCCTCGAATTGTCTCTTGTAGGTTGTCCATGAGCTTTGGCCGTCAAAGGAGGGAGGTTTTAACCGAGGACCCGATGATGTTACTAGTTGGCCTCCTTTCTCTCTCAACTGTCGTTTAAGCCGGTCTATTTCTCCTTTGACTTCTTCTTCGAACTCATTTTTCCTCTGATGTCACTTACTTCCCCTTTTACATGACTGACTTCCGTCTTGACTTCAGAAACTTCAACCTTGATTTCTTTCTTTAGTTCCTCAGTGGTGGAAATGATAACGTCCTGTTGTATTTTCATTTGTTCATTCAGAATTTTCCTTAATCCTTCCTGGCGTTTTTCTTGCTCCTCTTTTTCCTCTTGATGTCGTATTTCTTGTTCTTCTTTCTCCTCTTGACGTTGTCTTTCCTGATCTTCTTTCTCTTCTCGATGTCTTCTTTCTTGTTCTTTTTCTTCTTGTCGTATTATTTCCAGGTCTTCCATCATTTTCTTTAATTCATATCTCTCTTCTTGACGTCTTCTTTCTTGCTCTTCTTTTTCTTCTTGACGTCTTCTTTCTTCATCCTCTTTTTCTTTCTGACGTCGCTTTTCCATCATTCTCGTGAATTCCGCAAATAGGTCCTTTATTTGTTTCTCTGCTGCCATGCTTCTTGTTTTTATGGGCATAAGATTATGTTACAATAAAATAAATTTAACTGTCACGTCAATATCGGTAATGGAACTTTCCAGAACAATCTCAAAATAGCACGAAAAAGTCTTGTCCAGAGTCATTTGTCACTATCCAGTTCAGAGAATTTAATAATCTCCACTAATGTCCAAATAGAAAAGTTCTAGAAATTTTTCACGCACTAACACAAATGAGTCTTTTTCAGTGTCTCTATCACTACTCAGTTTAAAGGATTTAATTATTACACTAATGTCCTAATTAAAATGTTCCACAATATCTCAAAAATGCACTTAACACTATTTTCCTGTTCGAAAATAACCCTCGAACAATGTGCAGTAAATTAGTCCTTTGTGTTAGCACTAACCCTCAAGAATACTTCTCGAACACTCCAACACAACTTCAGAGCTCCTCTTGTCATAAAATTCCGCTTCTGACACCAATTTGTAACATGTTTCCACCCCTAGGAAACCACCCTTGCAAATTCCGTGGGTTCCAAAAATTATAACAAGAGATAACCATTAACACACTTTATTAAATAATTTACTGGATACTTCACAATACTATTATTAACTTAAATGAACTTTACTGACTAAAAATAACAATGTTTATCACTTTGTTTTCACTTTGTACTCTTAACCTCACTTGTCAATCAAACTTCAGAACTACTTCTATACTTTCTGAACTACTCGCCGAGAATGCGGTCGGTCTTTTATACCTAAAAATGACAGATCTCGATTTTTCTGTGATGACGCCACCATTCTCTAGATAATTCCAGATGTCACTTTAGAACTAACTTCTGGTAGGTTCTTTCTCGAGTAGGTGCAAATACATCTGAATTAATTGAATTCATTCTAGGGGTGGCAACACATCACAGTATTTACCCACAACAATTTGCAAACTGAATAATTTTTTGTTCAATAAGTTCGTGAAAGTATATAGAATAATATCCTGAAAAGTTTACATTTCGCTCGGATGCAGAACAAAAAAAAAGTGAAAAAAAAATTTTTTTCATCCATTTTTTGAAAATTTTGAAATTCAGTCAAGCTAACGTTATAACTCGGAGCGAGATATATGCGTGCGTGTGCTTGAATACGCATGACTGTGACACCGACGCACTGAATTACATGTCACTAAATCAGAATTTGTTCAACCTATATGAGTGTTGGTTCATTTAACAGATGGGAATTTTAGCTTTCTGATGCATTTTTGTTTTAAATAATACAAGCAAAGGATGGATGGGAAAAATATACTTATATATATTATCACCCCCAAACTCACTCGTCGCAATAAAAAATATAGAAAAAATAAAAGCCCTTCAAAAAAATTCTTTTTTCATTGAGAACTGTTAAAAAGTATGTACACTTCATGATTATTATGGTTTATTAAGTTGTAGTAACGTGGATTCAAAAAAAATTACATCTCAAATCATTTTAATTTCCTTGCTTGATGATTATCTTGATAAATATATATTGGAAGCTGTAACTTTCCGATAAATTGACCCATTGGAAAAAATGTATGCTTTTCGAATGTTCAAACACAAATGCGTTTACTTGTATGCATTTTTTCTAAAATGCGATTAATCAGATCATAATAAAAAATTGCGACTTTCACGATCTTATCCTTATAACTATGAAAATATCTTTGATAGTTTTGAATAAAAATTTTGGATAAATATTGGATATAGCTGAAATGTGGATAGGTGTACCTGTAATAAATGCAATACAGTAAAGGCACGGAAAAATTCATGCGAGCGATTCAGCGGCTATCTGTGGTGTCTGTGTATGCGTTCATAATTATATATTTTTTCTCCATACTCACTATTTATTCCCCTATTCCTAAGAAAAATGTTAAAAATGTATAATTAGAAAGAGAAAAAAAGCTTTATTTTACTCGTTAGAACTGCTAAGAATTTTTAGAGGTTCCGTAGTATGTATTTAGTCGTGGGCTTGGCCGCGCAGAGTGACAAATTTATTTCACTATTTTTTTCCGGGAAAACCGTGGCTTTAGCGATAAATTTTATTAAGGAAATTTTTTGTTCAGAAACACGTGGTCTACTCACCTGCATTTTTTCTTTTTATCTATCCTGACTTAATTTAAACATTTTGAAAAAATGGATGAAAAAAATATTTTTTCACTTTTTTTTATGTTCTGCATCCGAGCGGAATGTAAACTTTTCAAAATATTATTCTATACACTTTCATGAACTCGTTAAAAAAAAAATATTCAGTTTGCAAGTTTTTGTGAGTTTCACTATAAAATGATTCTTTCGCCTGGGCTATAACTTATTTTGAAAATTATTATTATGAGTAATAGTCTAAGAGCCAGATCCAAAAAATTCTCTGAATTTACTAAACCTGGTTTTTTGCCAGTTGATTACCGTAGTTGTGTACACAAACATACTTCGGTCAGTCAAGCGAAATCGAGAACAGGTGTTTCAGTTACGCTATCAAAGGTGTCATAATTACGGAGGTAATAAAATGAATTTACTAAAGCTGAAAATCGTTATGATAATTCTATATTGCATATAAATAACAGTTACGTCAGTCAGTCAGTTTAATGTGGGGACGGAGCAGATCAGTCAGCCCCGATGTATGTACAAAAAATAAATAACGTGCAATTCATTTACTAAACTTCAAAATGTTTGTGAAGGTATTAAACGCTATGTTAATCATATATAAAATGGTCAGTCAACAATTTTGTGGGACAACGCATATCAGCGAAACAAAAAAAAAAATAAAAAATTCAGGTATTCAAACAATATTGTTGGCAAACTACATTGTCGTTGATTTTACGTAAAAAAATATTTTTTATTGTATATAATTACAGAAGTTATATTTATTTTTTAGATTCCCAATCCGAAACTCAATCGAAAACGTCAGAGCTTAACATGTCTGATCATGAGAGCGAAATTGACGAATTTGATGATTGGGAGGAATAATTTGATTAAAATAAATTAAATATTGTAATACTGTTATTTGTAATACATATTCTGTACTCATATAGTCAAAATCAAAATTAATTTATTGGTGCTAGTAACAAATTTGTTTTGCACAAGTCAATCAATGGAAACATTTTTCAGGTACACAAAAATGTACGTAATGTAAATATGATGATACATACAGTAAAAGTTTATAATTTAAAATACACATATACACATATAAATGCATATACATACACACACATACCCATATATAAAAACAATGATGATACATTCACGTAGACATAATAGTAAAATACATAGTAAAATTATTTGATCTCCGTCAACTTTGATTTGATGTCAAATTTTAAGAATTCTTCTATACTGTAGGAGGTTTCCTTTATTAAAAATTGTTTAAGCAGCTGCTTATATCTCACCTCCGGTAAGACTTTTACCCAACCGGGAATTTTATTATAAAAATTGGGGCCATAACAATTAAAACCACAGTCACTAGATTTTAATCTCTGAAAATCAATTGAAATATTATCTTGATTTCATTGTAGTTATGAATTTCCTCTTGTTTTTAATAAGAGTGTATGTTTTTATAGTTATATACTAAGCAATGAAATATGTAAAGTGAGGGGAATTTTTTTGCCTTACGTCATTTCTATATCCAAGTTTGTGATTATTCTAACCGTTCTTTTTATATTTTATATTTTACACATATTTCATTGATTTTTCTTGTTGTAGTAGCTGTAATAGTGTTGTAATAGTCTTTTTATAATAATAATAATATATGTTAAATATAATTTTTTAAGTGCATACATTTTCAATATTTTTTTCATAATGGTCTATTCAATGTAATTAGGACAAATTTAATTATCTACAAAATGTATATTATTAACATTGCTGTCAAATACATTTTAAAATAAAGTTAGTTAATAGTTCATTAAGTTATAAGGAAAAAAGCGAGCCGCCGCCTGGCACGGCGATCGCGCGCGCGAAATTTTTTGTTTGTTTGTTTAGCTGACTGACGGGCGTTGTCCCACAAAATGGTTGACTGACCATTTTATATATGATTAATATATTGTTTAATACCTTCACAAACATTTTGAATTTTAGTAAATGAATTGCACGTTATTTTATTTTTTGTACATACATTGGGGCTGACTGGCCAGCTCCGTCCCCACATACAACTGACTGACTGACATTTATATGCAATATATAATTTACATAATGACTTTCAGCCTTAGTAAATTCATTTTATTACCTTCGTAATTATGACACCTTTGATAGCGTACCTGTTCTCGATTTCGCTTGACTGACCGAAGTATGTTTGTGTACTCAACTACTGTAATCAACTGGCAAAAACCAGAGAATTTTTTTGGGGCTGGCTCTTCATCTATAAGCGAAATTATTGAATTACGTTACGAGTATGTTCACAAATGTAAATAAATCCTCTCACCTATTTCTTATAATTTTAACCGAGATTGTAAGTTAACGATGAATTCCTTAAACACAATACAGCTGGTGGGATTCAGTAATTATTGAACAAGTTACGTAACACGTAACAAAACGTTGCTCAAAAAACAAAAGAATAATGCATTAAGGGCCAAAGCTAAGCAAATCTGAACATTCACTTAGAGCCTGGATCCTAAAAAAACGTAATAATTCATAGTTTTCTTGGTTTTTCTGTGGACTGTGGTGTCGTAGTGGCTCAAGCTAATAACTGTCGTTTAACTTTTCATTTAATGCATTTTTGAGAATATAATTTAATTATGACTTTTAATATTAAAAGTGTTTGCACAAGAAAAGTTTAAGAATGGTTTTACTTAGCACGTGATATGTGAGCCATTCCTCTTGACAACAGAAAATTTAAACTAACATTATTTAAAAAATCGGTAAAGGTATTTACCGAAAACTTCCATCTCTGGCGCACAGCTTCATTAAAAACACAAAAACACAGTTTGCATCCTTTAGTCATTAATTATATTTTCTTCGAATGACGACCCTGTATATTGTTTTTGACTAAGAACTATGATCATTATTCATTATCTTTTCTACAGGATGACTAATTTTAACCAAATTAAATGCATATCAGGTTTTCGTCCTAGGATAGTGACAACTGCATTTCAAATATTACCTTCCTCTGCCATTTCTTAATTAATTATTTTTAGAGCAACCACCCCGAATACATTTCACTAAAAGTATGTTAGATTCCTTCCTCGGTAATTGTGTACAGTCCAAATATTAAATCCACCATAATTATGTTTCATAGTGACCACCTTGTACATTTTTCATATTTTTCTTCTTGACAATTGCGTTAACTACATGCCAAATATACGTTCTCCGTCACATTTTTTCATTATTTTTTAGAGTAACCACCCTGCATATTTTGTTCACATATTGACAGATGTGTTAACTGCATGCGAAATATTATCATCCCCAGTCACATTTTTTTTTTTTTTGGGTGGCCAACTTGTATATTTTATTTTCCATATTTTTCTTCTTTGGCCGTTGTGTTAACTTAATTTCCTAGGATGACCACCGTGTATAATTTTTTTATATTTCAATATATATATATATATATATATATATATATATATATATATATATATATATATATATATATATATATATATACATACAGTGTGTCCCAGGATAGATGTAACAAGAGGTGTAATGGACCAACAATTTTGGAATTTTGGAATGGTATTTGCGCATTGAGTTCTGCTTGTTGTAAAACTAAAGTATACCAAAAATTACTTGATTTGGTGTTCTTCAGGGTGTTTTATAAGCAAAGTTGTAAAAATCACTACTAATAAAGTACCTTTATTTTTCAAAGTATGAAAAAATTCCATTAAGAAAAGTTATTTAGAATGCAATTTTATACTTCCATACCAAATTTCAGGAACATAAAATTATTTTTTTGAAACTCCCCATTTTTTCAATAAATTAGTATTTCATTTTGAACCATTCAATTAAAACTGCATAGAAATTATTTTTTGTGAATTAATATTTAAAGTTATGTAGAAGTTAAAAGTAGGCTATGAGAAAAGCAGTGGATACACATTTATCATTTATTATTGACATATCTGTAAAACGTAGTCAATATTATCCTTAATTTCTGTTTCAAATTAACGAACTAAGCATGAAAAATTGAGTGAAAATGGTACTCACAGTACGTGAAAAAATTTATATTGTGCAATGCTATGGAATTGGCGGTGAAAACTCGCTAAGAGAAGTGGTAAGCCAATTTAATTTGAAATTTCCAAACACTGCTTTGTCACGTACTCAGGCTATGAGAATAATTAAAAAGTTTCTTGCTACTGGTAGTGTTCTTAACTTGAAAAGAAAAATAAAAGCATATGATGAAGACAATGTTGGGGCTATTATGGTTCATGCCTCTGTTATAGAAAATCCTAGGATGCCACTAAGAGAGAGATCAGCTCTTATTAATATTAGCAAGTCTAAACTCCAAAGAATTTACAAGGCAAAGAAAATTAGGGCATATAAAGCAAATTATACACATACGCTTGAAGAGGGAGATGACGGCCGTAAGTTGGATTTTTGTTTGACCATTGGAGAAAAAATCATGGAAGAGAGATTTTTTCATAATTTCATAATTTTGTCAGATGAATCCACATTCACAACCAATGGTGCTGTTTCATCTCAGAATTGTCGGTTTCGGGCTTCTGAAAATCCAAATTTTAGAATTTATTGTAGAAGACAATATTATAAAAAAGTAAATGTGTGGGGTGCCGTTTCTTATCACGTTGTAGTTATTGGACCTTATTTCATTGAGGGAAGGTTAAACCAGCACACTTATTTACAGCTTCTTGAAAGATTTTCTGAAGAACATTTAAATATTTTAAGAGATATTCCTTTAGTTCATTTTCAACATGATGGTTGCCCTGGCCACTCCACAGAAATGGTTCATCGGTGGTTGAATTTAAATTTTGGAGAAAATTGGATTGCCAGGAATGGACCGATCAAGTGGCCGGCGAGATCCCTAGACCTATCAATTTTGGATTTCTTTTTATGGGGTTGCCTCAAGCAGTTGGTTTACGCTGAACCACTTCCTAACGATGTAGCAGTATTGAAGCAGAGAATTACAAATGCCGTAAACTCCATATCGTTAGACCATATTCGAAACAGCTTTAAGGACTTCAGGCAAAGGATCGAAATATGTGTGGATGTGGGTGGTAGCTACGTCGAATAATAAAAAAATTGTAAACATTGTTTTGTATTGGTCAATAATTAATTTGTTTGTGAATCTGTTATGTTTTTGACATTTATTACTTGTTATAATTTTTAAACCTCATTAATCTTCTGTTAGTAATTGTTTCTTGTTTTACAATTAGTTCGATTAACATTATACCTTCTTACATCTCGTATATTCAATTTTTTATTTACCAATAGCCTACTTTTTGAGATGATTAACATTTGCTCCTACACAACTTTAAATATAAATTCAACTCTTAATTCGCAAAAAATGGGAAGTTTCAAAAAAATAATTTTATATTCCTGGGTATAGAGGTATAAAATTGCATTCTAACTTTTCTTAGTGGAATTTTTTCATATTTTGAAAAATAAAGGTACTTTATTAGTGGTGATTTTTACAACTTTGCTTATAAAACACCCTGTAGAACACCAAATTAAGTCATTTTTGGTATACTATAGTTTTACAACAAGCAGGACTCAATCCCCAAATACCATTCCAAAATTTTTGGTTCACTATACCTCTTGTTACATCTATCCTGGGACACAGTGTATATACTAATTCAAATTTTGCTTTGTATACTGGTTATCCACTAGAAAACAATTTATTTTGTTCTAGTTACGAAAAAATTATTTCATTATAAGAGCTTCTTCTTTCAGTAAAGATTTCAAATATTAACACAATTTAAAGTTATTTATAAAATAAGGACCAAACATTGTATTGTACATAATCCACACCACACATTATCCTTGTGATAACGGTAACTTCTCGAATTAATGATAAAATATGAAGTCACAGTAAGCCGCTACTATTTAACTTAGTTGTTATATAAGTCAATTTAGTTGTCAAATAAAATTCATCTCCATACGAAAATACTTACTTTACAAGAGAGCATTTTTATAGAAAGTTCCGAAACCATCCGGTCTCTGAAAATGCTTTAAAAAAAATTGTGAAAAACTGATAAAACTGGTTCTTTGATGAGATAAAAAAAAGTTAAATGTATGATGATGAGGATGCTGCAACCTTGGTGGCCAATAATTCTGCTGAAGAGGATCCAACATTATCTTTGACAAAAAGATTAGTCGAATTATATTACTCCATTACTCCGTAAAAACCAACATTTAGGCAAATTCTTGAAAATGTTAAAAATGGATGCCGATTAGGGTTTTATTTATGAGTTGGTAAAAATTTTATAGATGACAGGACATTTCATAGAAAATTTCTCACGTCATTTTTTAGCCAATCAAAAGTTTGTTCTTGGTTTCGTTACCATAGCAACCCAAAAAATTTCAGCAAATTTTCATCCTCCAGAGTATCCTGAACGAAATTAATAAGTGGAAATTTTTTTGTCAAATTATTGACATATGATCATATTTGACATTTGCTTTTACATAAAAATGAAATTTTATTTGTCATATTAAACGAGATAATTATAAAAAAAAATCATTGAGCTCGTGAAACATTTTATTTCATGTTTAATTATGATACTGGATATTTCAAATGTGTTTGGAAATCCTTCAAAAACTCCTCGCGTTTCAATGGTGAATACATCAGTGAAGAATCTGTATCAATTAAATGTCTATGCTTGACTACATAAATTTAATATTTTGAAACAATTTTATTTAATTTATCTTTTCTAGTTCGTGAACACTTAGTTGATTGAAACTTCCAGTAGCTTTCTCTATACTACGCTGAATAACTTCTCATTTTGGTTTTCGTCCATATTACACTTTTCAATCAGGTATGATAAGTATTTCAATTTGGATGGCTATTTTAACCTCACAAAGTTCTTCACAATATGTGCATAATGTATATTTCTATTCTATTTCCATTCTTTAAAATCTTATTCTTTAAAAACCTCGAAAACAACTTCAACAATAGAAATATTAAGCTTACATTGGTTAAATTGTCAATTAAATAATGATAAATAGCTAATGATCTTTTATTTCCAAGCTATCTCTGTTGAGTTATAATTTGCTAAAACTTAGCTCTACCATGTGCATAAAAGATGAAAATAAACTAAGAAAACAATGTTCCACCTATTTTAGTGAACAAAACTTATTTCACAACACACAAATAGAGTTGTCTTAAACAATATTGAGTAAACTAAAATGGGTGAAAAAGATATTATTTATCTATTATACGAATATAGGTCTATCGGTTCACCCAAAGTGTTGTAACATTAGAAAATATAAGAAAAACAGAATTTCACCTATTTTAGTGAAGAAAACGTATTATCAAACATTTCAGTGAATATATATTAACCCCTCATGTAGTAGTTTTTTGCAATTAAAATGGGTGGAAATATTTTTTTTAATATTGCATATATGTAGATGAATTTTTTAAGAAAATTCATGTACTCAAAAAATTTCCAGTAATTCAAACACTTGGGAGATTACAAGTGAAAATTTTTATTCACTGACGAAGATACATTTTCTACCAATCGCGCGTGTCCTCACAGAATGCACGATATTTGGCCAAAGAAAATCCAAATTTTATAATTAATTCGAGAAGTCAGTGTGTTAAGAAGAATAATGTTTGGTGTGGAAGTATGTACCTACAATGAAACTACCTATTGCTCTTTATTTTATAGACGAAAATTTAAATCAAAATGGTTATTTGAATCTTTTGTTGGTATCACTGAATGAGTTGGATGATGATGAGAGAGGGGAAATATTATTTTCAACAAGTTGAGTGTCTTGCTCACCCATCGTTTTAGTCCGGTATTTGTTTAATACAAATTTTGGTGAAGGCGATTTGGACTTGTAGCGTAGCCAGCTAGATCGTCCGATCTAACACCATTAATTTTTTTTCATGACCCCACTTGAAAGAAAATCTGTATGAACATAACTTTTGACATGATTTGAACTTACTAAAGGACGAAATTAAAAAGGAGATAAATAAAATTTATCAAGTAATTATACATAAAGTTTATGAAAGAGTTCATAAAAATAATGTAAAAATGTTTTGTTGTAAGTGGAAGCTATGTTGAACAACATAAATACCTATATGATCTGTTTTACATTTTCAATTTACTTAAAGTTTTTTTTAAAAGAGTACCCGTTTTCTTGGCTCTGTATAAGAGACCAATAGTGAGGGGTTATGCCCTACAAAAGGTGTAGTGGAAATGATTTTGATATATGTTTAAGTCGAGACCTTGATGAAAAATACAAGTTATCGACCTTGGAGGGGGGGAGACGCGAGGTGCCATTTTGATTGAAAGGTGTAAAAAATTGCTTTTTTCAAAATAATTCGGCAACGCTCAAGCCTACTAGAAAAATATTAAAGAGGACAGAATTTTCTACATTTCTTGTATATACATTTTTATTGTATTCTAATTGGTAACGAGATACAAATATTATATAATGTACGTTTACAATATAACATACTTTTATTATTTATTATTATATTATTTCTTTTATTTTTTTTTATTTGATGGTCCCGGTCGATTGATATTGTCGTCTTCATGATTATGTTCGTCAGTACTCCTGTGATTCTGGGCCTCCATTAACAAAATTTCTTCATCTTAGTCCTCGCTCTCGATGCGAACCTTTGGTTATTTTCACATGATTAACCATTACAGAATCCACGCACAATGGAGCACTTCAATCCAGCTTTTCTAGAGTCACACGCTGTGCTGCATCGTTTTCTGCGTTTACATGAAATGGCATTTAATAAGGTCTCACGGTTTTTTTATTGTTACTGGAAGGAGGCTATTGGTGCCAAGTTTCCAGCCCCAGTCTCTAGATTTTTATGGATTCCATATAATTTTTGGACTTGATGGTATATCCCAAACGCATGATTTGTATATTGTAGGTGGTAAAGAAGCAAGAGAAAATTTGTTTTTTGTTGCGAATTTTATGAAACGTTGATAGCGGACTTCTTCCAATGTTAAATGGAGCACTATAAATATGGTGGAGAGACTTTCTTTATAATAAAATATATACTGTTTAATAGTTTTCTCAAAAACTGACTTTTTTTATTATTATATTATTTTCTGACATTTACAATCTCTCTATTTATAGACAAAATTAATAGAACATTTCTAACATCCTCCCATCTTTGCAATTTTAAACGATAAAAATTGCAAACAAATATTTAATAATTGATTGAAGGATATTCAGAATGTTTACATTATATGCCTAAACGATTTGGTATTTTAACTAAACGTCCACTTCGTGTGGTAATCTTGCACTTATCTTCATCTTCAAGAAAATTCTTAACTTGAAATATTTTATTACTAGTTTCACCAGGTAGTACATCGCCTTTACTCTTTTGGAGTTGCTCGAATGTTTCACTGTCATCGCCGGACACTTCTAACTGGTACAAACGCTGAAATGGACGAATCACCTCTCCACCAGCTACTTTAATACGCGCCACACTGGGAATATTATCCTTACCAGGGTATATTTCTATAACCCTAGCTAATGGCCAATTTACCCGTTTAGAATTATTATTTTCTAGAAGAACGACATCACCCACTACAATGTTTGATACTCTTCTTTTGCCACTATGAACCAGGTTTGCTAAATATTCTTTTCGAAATCGCTCGCGTAAATTGTCTCTAAGTTTTTGAAGGTATCTTTGTCTTTTTAAAAAATGAGTTATGTCAATAGCATCAAAATCAAGTAGCTCATAACAAGCAGTAATACTATACAGAAACATCGAAGGAGTTACAGGAATTAACTCATCTGCTTCATTTGAAACATGAAACATGACGTGAATTTATTATGGCTTCACAATCACAGAGTACGGTCATCAGCTCTTCATAATAAATCGAAGATTTTCATAAATTACGTCGTAAAAGTTCTTTCACCATTCTAACAATGCGCTCCCACCATCCTCTCCACCAAGCAGCTGTAGGAGGATTAAAATTCCATTTAATTCTTCTTACTCACGAATATTTTAGAATGTCATCCCAGTTCAACTTTTTTAAGTTATTATTAGCACCCACAGAGTTTGTACCATTATCGGAGTATATAACTGATATTCTTCCTCTCCTTGCTACAAATCTTCGTAAGGCCAAAATGAAAGCATCTGTTGAAAGTGCAGCAATCAGTTCAAAATGTACAACTTTGTATATCGCACATGTAAATAGAACAACCCAAGCCTTTTCTTTTCCTTTTAGGTACAATGGACCAGCCAGGTCCACCCCAGTAACCTCAAAAGTCGCCGCATCCTTTATGCGATTCTTTGGCAAAGGTACAAAAGGTGTTTCTGCAGGCTTTGTAGTGAGTTTTTTTTACAAATAATACATTTTGAAACCACTTGCTTTACAGTTTTTCTGCCTTTCAATAGCCAGTACTTTTCTCGTAAAATTCCTAGTAATGTTTGTACTCCAGCATGTCCTGAAAGCCTGTGTTGTTCTTCAATAAGTTTAAAAATTAAATTATGATTTGATGGCAATAATATGGGATATTTAAAGGCACTTGCATCATCACCTAATATTAATTTGGTTTTCACCCTGAAAAGACCATTTTCGTCTTAAAAAATCTGTATATATATTTCTAATTGATTTTAATTTTGTTTCAACAAAGCTTTCTGTTTGCATTAATTTTTAAAGTTTAACTTCAGCTTCATCTAATTCATCATAAGATAATTCACCTTGGACTTTATTTTCTTTATTACACAAATTTTTATGGAAACGTAAAATCCAACCAATCATTCTTATAATTTTATGATACAGAGAAATAATTAAATTTGTCAGTTATCTTGTCTTTTTGGTGGTAAGTTAAAGTTTTTCAGAGTTAATTTCCTCTTTTGAACAAATTATTTTAGAATTGGGCCAAACCTCGGGTTTTTCCTTGAGCCACACTGGCTCTTCCCACCAAAGAAACCTCAAAAAATGTCTATCCTTTGGCGTGATACTAATTTGCAAGAAAGCCTTCTTAATGTCAGCTGTTATTCCATTTGAATGTAATCTAAACTTCAATAAAAGAGAAGGAATCAGTTCAATTAGATTTGGTCCTTTTTCTAACCCATTGTTTAAAGAGTTTCCTCTCTTATCTTTTGCAGAAGCATCAAATACTGGCCCAATTTTTGTAATGACACTGGATTCTTTTATCACAGCATGATGGGGTAAATAATGTGCAATAGTTTGTTTCTCTGTCTCTGAGACTTCTTCAATAATTCCTAATTTCTGCCATTCATTCAAAGCTTCATCGTAATCTGAAAATTTATTCAAATCTACTAGCTTCTTAGTAGTATTATATAACCTACTCTTGGACGCCTCCATATTGCTCAAAAGCTTCGAATAACCTTCAATCCATGAAAGACACACTTCGTATCTATTTTCTTCATTCATTTTAATTGTTTCCTTAACATGTTTTAACACATCAGCTTCTAAGTCAACTTTTGTTTTAACATCCGCAGGATCCTTAATTCCTAAGACATCTAGATTCCACAAATTCGATAAGGACATATTATTCAAACAAGAATTAGTTGTCCCATGATATTGCCCCATCACAGTCCAACCTAAATGCGTCCAATGATATCCTCCCCTAATAATAATGAAATTTCAGGAACATTGGAGCCAACATCTGTAATAATTATATTTTCAGTTCTTAAATTCTCAAGACATGCTGAATTCTTCAGTCTTGGTAGGTATATAATTGCAAATATTTTATTGATCTAATAATGTCCAGTTGAATTTAAAAGAATTTTCCAAGTTTTCAATTAAAACGTCATATAAATTATGTATATTTACAGCAGATTTTATTCCTCCGAATAATACTTTCTTGGCCAATTTTTTTAAAATTCATTCAACGGCACATTTTGATAAAATATATGATCTCTGTGATCCTGAATCTAGCAAAGCTCTCACAACTTTTCTTTTATTATCACTTACTTGTTTGTAATAAGGTCTCTATATGATTGTTACTTGTAAGTACATTTTCAACCCTTTTATTTTCAGTAAATGCTTTTTCTGCATTTCTTGTATCAGATTGTTTTGTTACATTAAGATCAGGACACATAATAGCATAATGCCTTTTGTCACAAATATGACACTTGATAAGTGTTTTACATGTCTTTATATTATGATTTGATTTTAAACACGCAAAACAACATCTTTTATTGTTAATGATATTCTGTCTTTCATCTAATGTCAAATTTCGCGCTTTAAAACAATCCTGACTTGAATGTGAAATTTTTTCGCAAAAAATACAACTAAAGTTGGGTTTCTCGCCTCCCTTTTTACCTGCTGAAAATATCGTAGCTGCTGTAGATATTTCTTCTACCTCCTTTACCGTTCGCTGACTGGTGGATTTTTTATCTTGTCCTTTCTCAAATCCAAAACTTGTGCGTGCTAAATGAATTCTTTCTTCAATTTTTATTTCTCCTCTTATAAAGCCTAATAACATTTTTAGACGATTAGCTGAATCGACTGTGTTTTTAGCGTCTTTATAAGTACTGCGATGCCTCTGCCATGCAATTAAAACACTTTCAGGTAAAGCGGATTCGACTAATGGGTAAAGCATTGCAGCATATTTATCGCTGGTTACACCTAATGACTCTAAAGCTCTTAACTGTGTTTCCAACTTATCAAATAAACTTGTCAAACAGACTTGTTCTATTTTTTGTTGCTTGCTGAAGAACTATATTTAACAACTCTCTAACATATACCTCTATGAGGAATTCATCTCTAGCAAACTTGGTTCGCAATTGATCGATGGCCTTTTCATAATTCTAACCTGATGGGGGAAAACTTTCAACCAACTCTCTGGCTGCAGAACTTTGCTCGGTAGCCTGTATCAAGTATTGGAATTTGTCCTCAAGATCGATATCTGCATCTTCATGAATCTTCTTAAACTGACCTCAAAATCCAATCCAATTACGTACATCACCGTTAAATTTTTTAAATTCTAATTTGGGTAATCGGAATTTTCTTCATTTCTCTGTAATTACCACAATTTTCACCTGCCCATTATCTGCAGTTTCCACAACTTTCACCTGTCCAGCTACGTCAATCTTTAAAAAACATACAAGTTTTGTTCGATATACAATACATTCTTCTCTATAAGATTCAATCATGTCTATTTCTTGTTCCATTTCATCATTTTCAAGTTCAGATGAAAATAATAACTCTTTTAGCTTATCATCAATAACAAATAACCTGGCACTTTTATCTTCTAATTGCTTAGATGTCGATCTGCTCGTTTTTAAAGATATTATCGATGTCTCGGCATATCTTCGTAAACATACGCCTCAACTGTGTCCTCTCCTTCTTTAATTTATTCATATTCTCCATTACTAGTCCTGTCACGACCGCCAAATGTTAAATGGAGCACTATAAATATGGTGACTTTCTTTGTAATAAAATATATACTTTTTAATAGTTTTCTCAAAACTGACTTTTTTTATTATATATTATTTTCTGACATTTACAATCTCTGTATTTATAGACAAAATTAATCGAATATTTCTAACATCCAAAGTGTACTTATATACTGCCACCATATAAAGCAAAGAGAAAGCATACTCCAGCGTCTTCAATGTCTTCAGATATCGCATCCTGATATTTGAAGATGCCAATAATATCATTCAGCCTTGTTTGTTTCTGAACAAGAGAACAAAATTTTGGTTTTCCTTGGCTAAAGAGTGACGATGATCAGCACCTGATAAAAATGAATATACAAAGAATTTATAAAATTTTGCCCTCTTCATCTTTATCTCTAACAATTTTCTCGTTTCTGAATTATTTTGAAAATACAATTTTTTGCACCTTTCAATCAAGATGACGGCTCGCACCTCCCCCCCAGGTCTAAAACTTGTATGTTTCACCAGGGCCTCGACTTAATATTTATAAGCCATTTCTACTCCACCTTTTGTAATGCAAAGGTCATTTTTGTCCCTACTGACTGGATTATAACTATATTAGGATTTTATTAATTAATAAAGATGAATTTGTAAGTATAAAATTCCCTGTTGTAATATACATTTATTTATTTATTTTTATTGATATTTGAAGACTTTACTAAAATGGGACGGATAACAGGTATACAAAGTAAACCTTGAATCAATAACTAAAAATTTGAAGACAAGTAGAATTTATTATGAAGATAAACTTTTCTTGGTAAATTGCTAAATAAAAAGTTCCTTCTAAACCGAACCCCATTCGTTGACACCCTGTATACAGAAAATTATATTGTGAAGTACACCTGACCAGAAGTGAGTAGAAATCCATAAAGATAGAATTTGCTGCCTGAACACGGGAAACAAATATTTGTCATGAAACTGATAGCAAATTAAAGAATTTTTGTGCTTTTGGTGTCTGCCACCATAAAAAATTACATATTTGTCCTGGAATGAATATTTGGCTTACCTCGTACTCCTGTCCACAAAACTCTTAATATTCAAGATGTCAGGGAGTTAACGAAATTAAATCTATTGGCTCCTGCAGTTTATCCAGCGTAATTGCTAAGGTAGCTTCTACCAAGGATCAGGATAATTTTATTTAACAGTTAATTAGACCTGAGTACGCCTCTAATACGGTCTGCTTGTGTAATCAGCCCTTTGCACTCTACGTTTCAAGAGTAATTCGTGATTAGACTCTATATCCCACATCTGATTATTTAAACGAAAAAATATCTAGAGTGCTCTGGTTGATTCAATTTAACGGATGTGACACTTTTCAGTATGGGGAATTATTATATCGATATCTTTATAAGAGGAACACATTTTTTAATAATTACCATACGAAATTTTTTTTACAGAACTCCGTTTTAAAACAATTCAGATTTTGAAAAATAATAATCTGCGTGTGTTGTACGCCTTTATATACCCTAGGCAATATGCATAAAAAATGTCCTATTAACCTTGTAGCTTATCCTCACCTATTTGGCGCTAACAGCGTCCGAACAGAGAGGTAGTTTGGGGCGCAGAGGTAAAAATCGATCCTGTTCCAAGTTTCACAGCAAATATCTTAAAACCGGTTACTTTAACGAGAAAAATGCTCAGGAATGAATTTATAGAGCGGAATTTTCTCTATAAGATGCATATATAGCGGGTTTTGACGCAAGTGCTTTTTATGTATTTTCCCCTTTTTTTTCCACAAAGCTGTGTTTTTCAATTTGAGCTCGTTCCCACACCACCCACGAGGCAGAGCTCTCGATGTGTTTTTTTTTGAGGTGGTTTCCCCTGTAGGACTATTCTACTAAAATCTTTCAAATTTTACTCATTAACGGGTTCCTCATCGAGGAACTCTTCTTCGAATTCAGAATTTAAACATCCTTGCCCATGGCAACTAGAGCACATTGTTGGGCAGCGCAATCTAACCTTAACACAGCTGCATCGTTTTCCGCAACCCTTTTTGCAGCTGTAGGATATTAGCTTTAAGGTGGAAATTGGTGCTGGTAACTCGGTGGTATAAATGGGTGGTAAAACGTTGCCTACTTTCTTTCTTTCCCATTCCGTTGATTCCAAGTTTTCTCCTCGTCATCCATGAATTTGGAGAAATACTCTGTAAGAATTTTGACGTAATTCCTCAGACGTTGGTGGCAGTGTTGGTAGAATCCCGGCAGTACTAGATTGACCGACTAACTTATTGAAGATAATAAATCTTTGATGATTCAAAGATGTCTTTTTTTGGGAGCTTTGTATACTGCTAACGTGAATTGCTTTCCAGCACTTGTAATTTCTTTTTTCGCTGAACTACGGTTGTTGAATATACGGACAACCTCTTCGAGATCTTTTCTTTTATTGACGCATTCCACCGGTTGCACTTTTCCTTTACCAAAGAAAGCTGAAGTGGTATCGCATCCACTGAACGCGTGGACAAACAAAACTGTCTCCTTACGATTTTTTAAAACTTCTGAATTTTTTATTTTTCCCTGAGTCTCTCTTAAGAAACGGATATCTTTATCTTCAGGTGCGAGGGGGATAATCAATGCCAGAAGATCAATAACTTGTCCGTCGATGACCACTGTATCGTTTTCATGAGATTAATTTAAGGCAGTTTGAACTATGAGTACACCTGCGCCGTCTACAGTAATTGTTTTGATTCCCTCGTTTTTATATCTCTCCACCAATTGCGAAATAAACCATTTCTTGTTTGTGAGATTATTTATCATTTTATTTTGCGTTTCAGTCAGTGGCGTGTTCTCATTGAAAATAATTTCCGGTGAAATGCGTTTTAAAAGTCGCTGCTGTCTTTCGACGTTCTTCGTACTGCAGGCATTGTCAGCATATCCGTGAAACACTACTGTCACTTTTTGGCCGTAATGATTACGAATAAAACGAACGTAAGCTGTATAAACGTCGTCAAAGTTACCCTGCTTCGGCCATACTACACGATGAATCAAACAGCCGCCATCAACAATGAAATGGCAAACGGAAAAATCTATTGGCCTCTCTCGTACAGAGATTTCTTAGTTTTCTCATTAACCCATTCTCATCGAAGATAGGAGGAGGAATTGAAGCAAGCTCAAAATTGAAACATGACTCCAAATCTTCTTTTGAGTGAACAGTACAGATCTTTGATATAACTGCGTAGAGTCGAAAAATACAGCTTTGTGGAAAAAAAGGGGAAAACACATACAAATCACTTGCGTCAAAACCCGCTATATATGCATCTTATAGAGAAAATTACGCTCTATAAATTCATTCCTGGGCATTTTTCTCGTTAAAGTAACCGGTTTTAAGATATTCGCTGTGAAACTTGGAATAGGATCGATTTTTACCTCTGTGCCCCAAACTACCCCACTGTTCGGACGCTGTTAGTGCGAAAGAGGTGAGGATAAGCTAAAAGGTTAGTAGGACATTTTTTATGCAGAATTTAACGGCAAATTTTTATTTTCTCTACTTTTTTCTCTTCCAACGAACGGTTTACAAGATAAAAGTGAAAAACCAGCGTTAAGTCCCCGTTGGGGGTGGTTTTGTGCAAAAAAAAAAGAACGTTCCACCCCCAAATTGGGGGAGAAATTTTTCGGGTATCTATTTCTAACCCTATCTAGAGTACGCATCCCAGATATTATTTATATAATTTATTTATTTATAAATTATTTCTCCTATTCAGTGTTTTCTAATCTAATTTGCGTATACTATAAGGCCAAATTGCTTTTCCGACAAAAGTTGATGAATGATGTATTCTCTTTTTTACTCTTTTTTACTACTTTTTCAGCCACTTTAGGTTCGGCATTATAGTTATTGGTCGATAAAGGTTTCACAATGGCCTCTTCAAATGGGGAAATTTTTCGATTTGTGATATTTTGTTTGTTAAATGGTTTAAAGGATTTTTTATGTGATCCACTGCAAGTCCTAAAACTTGAGTTCAGGATATGTATTTGTTGAGTAAGCAGACCTTAATTTTTGGCTTCAGCGTCCATCTTATTCTCAATACTACAATGGCGTAAGTTTCAAGAATATTGTGTCTTATTGTAACTTAAATTTCCATACTTCTGTAACATACTTGGGTGGCCGGTGAATGATATTAGGGACATTTTAGGCCACTTATTTTAGCGACGTTAAAGTCATTCGTTATACTGTTCATGTGCAATCATCAAATAATAATTGGATACGTTTCTAACCGATAACGTTGTCCCTTACTTGTTGAAATCACGTAACACTAATTAATAAGCGAAGATTCTAATAATGTTGAGAAGTTTAAATATTTATAAAGTTTTTACAATTAAGTTTACTCTAAATAAATGATACGAAATTAAATATAAAAAAACATTTAATCGTTTCTCAATAATACATATTTTATTTATTTTTGTTTCTGATTTGAAACATACGACATATCACATACTCCTTATGTGATATGTAACTTTGGCAACGTCGATTGTACTGCCAAAGAAAGTGATCCACTTCAATAATCGATTCGAAAATTTCCTGCAGAGTTATGCACCTAATGCAATTATGGTCTACTACTACTTCCAGTCCCGCCACAACATAAATTAAATAAATACCAAATCTTCCAAAATAAACAGAAGGTGATGTTATATATGTATGCGTACGTCACTCACGTTAAGAAAGTAGTGGTTTCTAAAACTCAAAACCACCTCAAAACGTTAATAATGGAATATGCTCTTTTCTAGTTTCACATGTTTAGTGTAACTTTTCACGTTTAACGTGTCCAGCAAAATAAGGGGCTTAAAATCTCTCTAATATTATAAGAAACACTTGAGTTAGTGAAGTTTTGGTAGTTGCATAATTACGTGTGTTGTTTGGATCAAAAATTTTCGGTCATAAAACTTAATATATGTCACTGCCACGTTGTTAAACAGCTGAGAAATGGCCAAACTTGCAACACATGATTAGTATACAGTATACACCTAGTGCTCGAGGAAGATATATAAGGGTACAAGCGGGCATACATCACAGCGATAATGCGAACTTGAGGGGAATGTAGCAAGGAGGAATGAATTTAATGGGATTAGAT
Source organism: Rutpela maculata (assembly GCA_936432065.2). NCBI lineage: Eukaryota > Metazoa > Arthropoda > Insecta > Coleoptera > Cerambycidae > Rutpela > Rutpela maculata. Next base: position 88,059,272 of record OW386293.2, read on the forward strand.
TAAGTAATGTAGGCTTTAATATTTAATTTTTATAAATCAAATTGTAAATTAGAAAGTGTAATTTTTCTGTATCCGCTAAGGTAATACTATTAATAATGAACAAGATGACACATTAAGCTTCAACATATTCTAACAGTTTTTTTTGTAGTATTTTTGTTTCTGCTTTTTTACCATAGATTGATTTTATTTCTATATTTTTTACAGAGAAGAAATTATGAAGTGAAATTTTGCCTTCTCCCAGTCAATCGAACCTTATTACTTAATATCGATATTGAAGTCTGTTAAAAACTCGTTTTAATTCGTTATTGGTTCATTTTTACAACAATCAAAAATTATTAATTGTTACTTAATTACACTTTTTGCAACAAGTAAATACATAAACAATGCTCTCGCAAGAAGTGAAGCGATGTCGAAAGCGAACGCTTATAGCCGCTAGCCAGGGCGGAATTTAAAAAAGTTTCATGTGCATCTTTTATTTGGCAATATAGTAATCGTGACATTTTTACTAACATCCTTTCGATGTAACGCGATACAAAAAGAATACCAAGGACATTACACATGAAATTGATCAATTAGTGGAAAGTCGTTAGATTTAGACTCCGAACGAATTCTCCAATGATTAAATTGTTATAATTTTTGAAGTACGTTTTCGACACTATTTACTAAAATGTTTATTTGTTGACTTTTCTCGATTTTCAATTTTACTAAATACAGAGCACAATGGCGACATTTTTATTAAGAAAGTGTGAAGACGCACATTGTTTCGACCATAACTGCTTTATTTTTGATTCTACAGAAATTAACAGAAAAACTCACAAAAGCTTAATTCATAACTTTAAACTTAACCTTAATAACCTTTTGCTTCTCGACATTTTTGAAGTTCTAATCTTTGAAATTCCTAATCTTACAAGAAAACAAATGCATTCCCAATTTACAAGATTTCTTCTTAGCCTTTACCATTTGTAAAGAAAACAAAAATTTTACTTTCTTTCGAAAATACTTTTATAATTTAATGTGCAATTTTCTCAAAAGCAATTATTTTAAACGTGCAAAATAATTTTGGCATCTAAGTAGAGCTGTATGTTAATGAAAAATGGTATTTGGGAATTATTTCAATTATTCATTTACTAATTACAATAACAATATTGTGAAATATTTATTTAGGAAATGTGAACACGCGCATTGCTTCGGTCATAACTTCTTTGTTTTTTATACTACGGAAACAAATAGAAAATCATTTGAAAGCTTAACTAACAGCCTTTAATTTTGATTTGTAAAATTTTAAAGTTATTTAACTATTTTACTTTTAAATTAAATACTTCGTCTCACAAACGTTCGGACGCCAACTTTAAACTTTTATATCTCAGAAACTGTTAATCATACGTAAATTTTAAAAAATACCTATTCGTTTCTAGTCTATAAGCTGTCTTTTAGGCCTAAAGCATTTTTTTTCTAGATGTTATATTTTTCCAGTTATTTGGTATAAACCGTTTTGAAATATCTGTTTCCTCGAGCTAAAATCGCAATTTTCAAGTCGTTATAACTCAAAAACTAATAATGTATATAAAATATTGTGTAGAACCTTTTTCTCTCAAAATTAACTGTTCTTTCAGTTTCAATAATTACTTTTTTTAGTTTTACTATTAAAATTATTATTTTAAATTTTTATTTTAACAATTAAACAAACAAATATCGTTAAATTCTAACTAGTAAACATTTTAGTATTGAATCTTAGCAATACAATGCAAAAAATGGCAAGAAAATTTATTCACTGGTGATCTTATTCGGCATTTTTCATCTTTTATGCCTAACGAGTAACGACTAAACTGAAATATATATTGTATACATATTTTATACTCACACATATCCTTATTAGTCCCGTCAATGAATGGTTTTTAGAGGGAAATGACGAGGTCCCAATTTTTGACTTGAGGTCTGTGTTTGGACTATTTAAGAGGAAAACATACCAAAAGTCCATAGTAAAAAGTTTTTGGTTTTTCACTCATATCTCGAAAACGGTTAGCCATAATCAAAAAGTGGCTAGATGAAAATTAACTGACTGACTAAATTTTCTATAATAATGTTTCTATTAATTTTTTTCGTATCTGTTATGGTTCAGTAATGAATTGTATATCTTTTAACTGTATTCTAACTTCATTATAAATTGAAAAAAATTATTAGTAATCATCGTAGAAAATAATTTTTTGTACAGATATCCGTTTCACAGCGAACTGAGCTCAAATATCGAATAAAAAATGTCTTTGTGTCTGTAAGTGTGTGTGTGTGTGTGCGTATGGGTGTATACCGTTTCTTGTAAACATAATAACTTTTGTTACACTTAAAATATTTAATTACAATGTTATACATATGTTCCAGATTGAAATTAAATGTTTTAAGTCTAACGGAAGTTATCGTGTTTACAAGAAACGGTATACACACACACACACACATGCATATACATGCACACACACACACACACACATTTACAGAAACAAACACATTTTCTCTACGATATTTGAGTTCAGTCTGCTGTTACACGGATATCTGTGCAAAAATTTTTTTCTAGGATGATTTTATTAAAAAATGTTTTCAATTTATAATTTTATAACAAAGTTAGAATACAGTCAAAAGATATACAATTCATTACTGAACCATAACATATACGAAAAAAATTAATAGAAACATTATTGTAGAAAATTTAGTCAGCTTTAATTTTGCATATAGCCACCTTAATTAGGGCTAACCGTTTTCGAGATTGAGCGAAAAACCAAAAACCGAGATCTTCTTTGTGCCCCTTCCTCCCCCCGGACTCCACGCACCCCCCGCACCCCCCGCACCTCCTATGTTCGGGGACTTTTGGTATGTTTACCTCCTAAATAGTCCAAACATAGCTTCAAGTCAAAAAATGGCATTTCTCCTTTCTTGAACGTTCATTGACAGGGCTATATTAGCTTCTCTTTAGTATAATACCATATCAGGTTTTGTTGAAAAATATTTTGCAGGAAAGGTATGTATTTTGTTTGCATTGTACGTGGTGTTTTTTTTAAATATGTGAGCAAATTATATTAAAGTTTTTGACCGAGCAAAATTAAGCCGATATTTATGCCTACTGTAAACATTTAAAACTTTAAAAGCAAATCATTCTCTTTTGGAACATTTTTGCATTACGAAATTTAATGTAGTTAAATCCTACGTTTTAATCTTAATCTTTTGACATGGGCTATGCCCTAATTAAATTAAAATATTTTCACCTCATAATAATATTTTCAATTTAACATAATTGCTTAAAATTAGCTACCCACATAAAATTTCCTCTACTTGATCAATTAACATGCTTAACTACTAATTACTAACCCTTACCTTAACAAATCTATCTTTATTTATTTTTCTACAACAAAATTTTTATTTTAGGATATGAATCTGCAGTTCACATACACCTGTCGTTGCGAAGAAAGCTTTTGTTGTGCATCCTGTTGTGCTTCTAAAGTTCAAATAGCACAGCTTAGATTTGTAGACCCTATCTACTTATTTTGGTTTAAATGTCCATATCATTGTTGCATTGTCATTTTTACTAATTGAAGAAACCTTTCCCGAAGCACTGGGTTACTATGTAGGAATATTCTTAGCTGCATAACTTTATTTGGTGAGTACTTTCCACACCTCTATCATTTCACTTGTTACTCTTTCTTAAGTTCTCGTTGTTTATGTTTTTTAGTAATATTATATTAAAATTTGTCCTATTTTTCATATTTAGTGTTTATAATTTAACTCTTATCATTTTATTTTGTCTTTCCTGGGTAAGAGGTTATATTGATTAGAAGTCCTAAGAAATCATACTGTTAAAATGAAGAATTTTGGTGTCCCGAATCTATCGCAAACCCATATTTTTAAGTTATTTTATTTTCTAATTATGTCCTTTTCATTCTATTACTTATTTTTATTCTATACCAGAGTAAATTTATATCTAATGATAAATTCTTATAATTAATAACGAATTCATTTAAAATAACTCAGTTTATTCAACATTTCTGTATTTATCAAACTACACATTGACGTTAGATAATATGCTAGCCTCACACAATGCTCAATTATTATATGCTACTACGTTTGCGTATTGATATTATTATAGTTATTAAGGTACCAAGGGTGTTATAAGGATAATAACGCACCGAGGTCGACAGTGCACTTCCCGAGGGCCTCCGGCCCGAGGGAATGTACGTCGACCGAGGGCGTCATTATCCTATAACACCCGTGGTGCCTTCAACGTTTAATGTCCTACAAGTCTGTTATTTGATTCGAATTTTTTTTGACATTTACGATTTATTAATTTGACATCTATTATGTTCAGAACGATTTGATTTAAAAGAGAGTAAAAATCAAAATTGTTTGTAAACGCCGTCGTTGCATAGCAACGCATTTTGTTTGTCAATAACGCTATGATAATTTTCTTGTTTCGGGTTGTGTTATAATTTTATAATGCCCTAGGGCGTATAGATATTCATAACGCCCTAGGGCGTTATTTTTCATTTAATGTATCTCAAAATAGGGTGGTTATTGTACAATAACAGACTTGTAGGACATTAATATATAAAGTTGTGTATATCTTAACAATATATATACATATATAGGGTGGCCACCCTAAAATTTTTTTTTAAAAAACTGACGAATGACAATAATACTTCGCATACAATTAACACAATCGTCAAGGAAGAAAAATATGGAAAAATATACGAAAAATAAGAACATGTGACACAGGACGATAATATTTCGCATGTAGTTAACACAACTGTTAGAGAAGAAAAATATAGAAAAAAAAATAAAAAATGCGACGGAGGATGATAATTACTTCCACATCCAGTGGAAGTATATAGTAAAAATTTTTTTAAATTTTTATTGTTCAAATAGGCTTAAAATGTCATGAAACGTCGAGATTTTAAGTTTGAGCGAAAAAAAAATTGTGTCTGTCTGTCGGTCTGTCTGTCAGTCTGTTTGTCTGTCTGTAACTTTTCTTTGTGCGCATGTTTACTCTGGAACCGTTTAAGATATTGACTTGAAATTTGGTACACAAATGTACTTTAACGAGATCTGGAACTAGATTATATTTTCATGTTGTTCCGACGAAGGGTTGGGGGAAAACTGGGGTAAATTTGTGGTAAATGGGTAAATAAAGCAGGTAAGAGTCCATAAAATTGGTATTTAGTATAATCAAGAGAAGCTAAGGTCTCAAAAAAATTTTTGGCATTAGCCACCCCCATTACCACCCCCACCCCCTTATTAAAGGGGATGGAAAACATTTTGATTTAGTGTATGTACAAGAACCAGAAACCTCAAAATATTTTTTTACTTCATCCACCCCCACTACCACCCCCCCCCCCGTCACCACTCCCACCCCACTACCGTTGTGGGGTATCGTTTTATGGGTTTTTGAAGTAGAGGATTTCAAATATTATATTATTAAAGTTCCATAAACAATTATTTTCACATACAAAGTTTTTTCGTTGACTTGGATAGAGAATCTGGATGTGGAAGTAGTGATTCCTTGGGCAGCGGTTTTTCGCAAGGAATTGACACAACTGTCAAAGAAGAAAAATGTGAAAAAGAAAATGTACAATGTGGTCACGCTAAAAAGAATACAAAATGTGACAGAGGATGATAATATTTGGCATGTTGATAACACAACTGTCAAGGAAGAAAAACATACAGAGTGGTCACCCTAAAAAAAGGATGGAAAAATATGACGGATCGTATTTCGCGTGTATTTAACTCAACTGGCAGGGCAGAAAAATATGAAAAATATATAAGGTGATTACTATGAAAAATAATCATGGTGGATATAATATTTTAACTGTAATTGATACAATTGCCGATGATAAAATCTAACATACTTTTACCGAAATTTATACAGGGTGGTCACTCTACTAATTAAGAAACGGCAGACGGAAATAATTTTGGAATGTAGTTGTCACTATTGTCAGGAAGCAAACCTGATATACTTTTAGTTAAAAAAAGTACATAGGATAGTCATCCTATAGAAAAAATTATGAGTAAATAAAAACTGTTAAATAGAAGGGGAAGTTTTGCGTAAATAATGTTACAATTTTTTCAATTCTTTCAGCTGCACCGTTTTTGACATGCTCGCGGTGAAAGAGAAAGCTCAGTATATTGGAATCCTATACAGTGATTCATTAGGACCATCTATTAGAAGTATATGGGGGAAGGAAAATAATTTTGATCTAAAAATTTGTATGTAGTCCTAACTGGAGAGGATTTATTCAATGAAAATATTTTTAGCTCACTGGCATTTCCGCTTATAACGGAAGTTGCAACGAAAGAACTATGCCCAGTTTGGGCTATGAGTGAACAGCCGTGAATCATATATCAATCGATAGGGGATCATCCACTGATGACCCAAATCAAGGTTTTAATTTTGCTTTTCAAGTCCTGTGGCGAAGGCTTTAGGATTACTTCAAGTGGCGACCGTTAGACATCATAAAGAAATCATTACACAAATCAAAGAAAATGACTAGATTTTTTAATACTCGTTTTAACTGTCCTAAGGAGTCTTGAGAATATGTGTCCGGCATGAGATTTAACTATTTAGCGATTTGAATGTAATGGTTGTCACTCAAAATGACCTCTTGATTCTTCCTCCTCGTCTGAACTCTCCAGTAACAAAAATGCTTGCTTGCTTTCATGGCAGCCGAATCTCTTGTTCAAGATGCTGAGCGTGTCCTAAATACCAAAGAAGTGTCACGACATGTCCTACTGTCGGACGTGCGTTTTTGCAAGAGCAATAATATTCCATTATAGCATGAAATCCGTTTCCAGCGCGTTCTGCTAAAATATGTACATAATACTTCGTCGAATTATTGTGTCTAGACTGTCTTAGAGATTTCACTTGCATACTCGTCATTAATAAATTATACCATATTTAGCAAAATTTCTTGCCTCAACATTACGACTGACTTATATTTAATAGCGACCATTGGAGGCAACATCTCCATAGTATAACTGAGCTTGTTTGATTTGGTACTCTCCCAAGCTAATTGTGTATAAGTCTTCTCTTGTTAAAATTGGAAATTTTGCGTTCAACATGATAATTGAGGCAATTTTACGATTGATATGCTTTGATTCCATTAATTAGTACAATAGATTTGGTTTGTGCAAGCCGCTATGATTATAGAATGAGATACATTATGTAGAGCAGCAGCATTTCGAAAATTAGTCATAAGATTTAACTGAATGCACCAAACTTGATTAAAATACCGGAAAACTCTTTTACGATGCTCATTAATTACTTCTACGACATACCTGACCTTGGCAACTAGTCGCTCAGTTGTGTTTCGCCAGCTCAAACGATGTCCGGCATTTTTACTACGTACTTCGCATCTTCGAGATATGCCTTCACGTCACGAAAACATCTATCCACTACGAATACGTCACCTTTCTGAAAAAGAGAACGGTCTTCAGATATTTTTTCCATTACCGACTTCAAGATGCTTGCATCGTTTTCAGTAGCCTTGAAGGGTCCTATAACCTCTAGTAAATATCTGTTAGGAGCAACGCACATCATGGGCTTTATTAGAGGATGTTTCTTCAGCATGCTGTAACAAGTTCTCTGACAAGCATAATTCGAATGTCTATGTGTGTACACTAGATGCCATCCCATATTGTGGTTAATGAAATTGGTTCATCGGACAACAAAGAACGACAATCTAGTCTCTAGTTAGGTTTACAAAGCCAAGATAACGCGTTGTAAAATCAGTCTCCAATGCTTTTCGTGCGCTCTTCATTAAACGCTCTGCAGTGCTTCGTTTACCATTAACAAAAATATGGGTTATTTGTTGATCTGAATGTCCCGTTTTTAGTTTACAGAGGTAAATTGCGAGTGAACACTCGATATGACGTTTTTCGCATGCCTTTAAGGATGTTAGTTCACTTAAGGGGCGCGAAAAGTTTTCTTTACTTAATCCAGTCCAGTGCTCCATCACAGTGTTTTCTAAGTTCTCAAAATAATCTAAGTTTATTACTGAAAGTTGTTGATTAGGAATTTGGTTTCTTAATAAATCTCTCATCTGAATCGCTGTAAAGTCATAAGATATTGTAGCAAGAATCTCTGACCACTGGTGCTTATTGTGAGTATCACAAACGCGTGATCCTGCAGGGATCTGAACACGAAAATCTTTCGCCACGTGAGCCTCATTACTAATCGACACACGCTGATGACCAACAGGACAACCAAAAATGCATTTGCATTCAGTGCATATCCATTGTAATTCGAGGAACAGGCAGAAATTCAGTTTCCATTTTATCTTGCGTAGACACTTTAGATTGCTTTCTTTGGTGTGTGCAAAAAGATACATGACATACTAACATATATTTGTTCAATGAGACTGTTCTTAAAGAGCACGGCTCACTTTAAAAAAAAGGTTAATAATTCTTCAATCAAGCCTTTTCACATATTTTTCACAACGTCCACAATAAACTTCACCACGACTAGTAGCTGCTTTGGGGTTACCCCGTGCCGGTGACTGGTTTTCCCCAACTGATACATTCGTCGCTCATTGATCTTCCCCTCCAGAGCCATCGCTGTCATGCGATAGCTATATCCGAGTATAGAGCGCGTCCAGGGACTTAGCCGGATAGACAAAATCACCAAGGAGTCTAAGTTAATATTTTCTTTGATATTTCTGATAGAATCCGTTACTGGCGTCCCCGCGGGGATGCAGAGAAACAAACAGGATCAAATATCTCATTATAAGAGCAAAGTTTAGGCAGTTCTTACTTCCACAGGACTTATTTTACGGGACTGTGCTCACGAAATCTTTTAATCATCTTTGATTTGATACTAGTAAGGTCCCAAGACTCTTCATCAGCAGCCCATATTCCGTAAGAAACTGGGCATAGTTCTTTGTAATTTTAAATAGAATGCTTCCAATATCTTGTCTTACCCTCATAAAACAATCAATATGTTATAAATTATTGTTAGCGAGATATTATTTTTATGTTATATAATGTTCCTGTCAAAATTTTTGGAAAACAGTTAATATCTAAGAAAATATTAATTAAATGTCCTTTAAATTTTCGGTAAAATCCAAAAAATGGGAGCATTTTATTTACAATAGCAAACTTCAGGTCAACTTCCGGCTTAACTGGAAAATATTTTCGTTAAATAAATTATAAATTAATTTTTTTTTCTCCCATATACTTCTAATGGCTAAAATGTATCACCATGTGGTATCCTTTTAATTTTTAAAGATTAGGAACCGTTGATGTTATGAAGATACTCTTTCTATGATTCGGCAACGTCACAGGGTAACAACACCCAGCGTGTACTAACTCACTACGTGGCAATAAAATTCCTTGTTCTGCGAATACATAAATCTTGACCGACATATACGTATCCTAAACGACGAAAAGGGGACGAACAACAAAAGACATAAATTCTTATCACGCTAGTGTTGCTGTATGGGAAAGTGAACATAAAAATTTATTCCAATGTTAGGACTAATTTCCCTTCAGAATAAATCTTGTTTTCTTGTTATGAAAGGGGAAAAAATTATTTATTGTAGGTAGCTATTAAAATTTCTTGCCGTTAATGCTTTGCTGCAGTGTGAGAGAATTCGACACGTACGAATCTCTCGAGATTAGTAATCAAATTTTGTTGGGACAAGATGCGAATTTCCAGGCATCTTTGAGGAAGTATTACTTATCCTTTACGACCCACGTTTAAGTCTAAATTTGTATAGTTGGTTTTAGTGGATGGATTTGATATTCATGCTGTGAAGTATGCAAATTTGAATCATATCGCTGATGAGCACGATAATATGAATTGGTGTTATGAAGAAATATAGTATAGAATATCTACGTCTGATGTCACAGTGAGTCTAATAATATAGTTTATATTATTTTTTAGTGGAAATAATGTGGTAGCATTCTGTAAATAGTGTAATTCTGTTTATTTCAGAATACAAAATATTACTAATATTCTCTTACTTCCCTCGCTTACCCAAGGGAAGTATTGTAATTGTGAATAAATCACCCACCGAACTTTCACTGGATTTTTACGTTTCAGAACACGTAGATTACAAAAATTAAAGCCACTCAATTCCGTCAGTCTGTATGTTTGTCTGTTGGTGCTATATCTACAAAACCACTTGACTGAAAAGGATAATATTTGGTAGATAGTTGACGCTTCTGCCAACGAAGAACTGAGAGACTCTGACACTCTACAACAGCCAAAAGATGATATGAATTATACCTATTGATAATGAGTGTTTTAAAGTATTTCCCTAAGTGATTAGAGTGACTAGATTGAGGTACCAATATACAGAAAGTAGATAATTTCATATTAAGTAAAAAAGTGCGAATGACTGAATTTAAATAAGTGATTTAAATATTTTCAATATATATATTTTTGCTTTAAAATGCTAATAATCCCATCATGTAATTCAATACTTCGTCAGTATTAGCTAGAAGAGTAGTTGTTTTGATTGGTTTCTCCAATAATGACTATTTTAAAGTATTTGCCTAACTAGTATATTAGCGTGCCCGGATTAGGGCAACAATATACAGAAAGTGGGTATTTTCATAATAAATAAAAAAGTGTGTAAGTTATGATTCGCTTAATAATTAAATAATATTCTCTAATCATGATAAAAGCAAATAAATAAAAAATAATTAATTGTAAAAATAAATCAAGAATAGGCTTGTAGGTAACGAATGACTGTTTCTATACTTTACTAATGAGAACTAACGAGTTCGAAAAAACTTGTACAACTTTTCTAGAGTTGAAATAGAATGTAAGGTTCAATAACACAGGTCTACAAAGAAAAATCTGCTACAAGGACTAATCTATCATGCCGTTAGAATTAATAAAAAAAAGACGATTTTCAAGAAGTTTTATCTCCAAAAGATTTTATTGCATAAAATGCATCTTTTAGGTATAAAAACTTGAAAAATCATAGTCCGTACGCACAGAATGACGGGGAAAGTGCCTAAAAATGCATAATTATGCAAAAAAGTGCATTTTTGCTGTTTTTGTGCATTTTTCAAGGGTTTTTCAAAGATATTAATTAAGATTCATAAAAATTTGAGAAAAAGGGTTTGTTTTAGTATTATACAAGCCTTGAGAACATATTGGGTAATTTAAGACCGTTTATGGGCCGATTGTAGCCATTAAACGCATCCTAAAGTGCATAATTTGCACCCGTTAAAAAAAAATTTAATAATTGCTCTAAAATTAATAAAATATCGTCCAAATTTTATACTCGGGGGTTTTCGAGATCACTAATTACGAATTTGAAGAGAAAATCGGAAAATTCAACATGGCTGACTGATAATGACGCGAAATTCAATTTTAAAAGTACATTTTTTTCCTTTTTTTCACATAAAATGTACACAAAGCAAATAGAAAATGAATTTACGTCTTTTTTTAACTAAGCTTTCAATTTTTTTTCATTTTCCCCTCCCCCCCTCCCCCCTCCTATATCATATTTTTTAACGCGTTGGCATTGAATATAAAAATTGACAAAAAGAAAAGTGCTAAAAATTTTTTTACGCACTTTTCTTTTTATCAATTTTCATATTCAATGCCAACGCGTTAAAAAATAAGATATAGGAGGAGGAGGGGAAAATGCAAAAAAAAAATAAAAATTGAAAATTTAGTTAAAAAAAGACTCATTCAGATTCATTTTATTATTTGTTTTGTATACATTTTATGTGAAACAAAAAAAAAATGGTCTTTTAAAATTGAATTTCGCGCCATTATCAGTCACCCATTTTGAATTTTCCGATTTTCTCTTCAAATTCGTAATTAGTGACGTCGAAAACCCTCGAGTATAAAATTTGGACGATATTTTATTAATTTTAGAGCAATTATTGAAATTTTTTTTAAACGGATGCAAATTATGCACTTGATGCGTTTAATGGCTAAAATCGGCCCATAAAGGGTTTTAAATGACGCAATATATTACTTAAAGCTTGTATAATACTAAAACAAACCATTTTTCTCAAATTTTTATGAATCTTAAATGAATATCTTTGAAAAACCCTTGAAAAATGCACAAAAAGAGCAAAGAATGCACTTTTTTGCATATTTATGCATTTTTAGGTACTTTCCCCGCTATTCTGTGCGTACGGACTATGATTTTTCAAGTTTCTATACTAAAAAGATGTATTCTATGTAATAAAATCTTTTGGAGATAAAACTTCTTGAAAATTACCTTTTTTTTATTAATTCCAATGGCCTAAAGTATTTTTGTATGCTGAATTCGAATTTTCAATTTAAGAAATCCCGGTTTTTATTGTCAAAATACGGTTTTTTATCAATTTTTGACATTTACTCGAAATTTACTCGGTAGAAAATTTTTTAAATTGAAAATCGGTTTCAGCATAAAAAATACTTACTTAAGGCTTGGAGCAGAACTTTTTTTTTTGACCTGCGTAATTTTTGTGAATAACTGAATTTCAATAACTGTTTAAGTATTTGCAATATATTTTTGTTACCTTAAAATGCCAGGAATCCTATCATGTTATTCAATATTCCTAGTATATTAGCGTGACTAGATTAAGTTACCAATATACAGAAAGTTGATAATTTTTTTTCATATTAAATAAGAAAGTGTGAATGACTGAATTTAAATAAATGATTTCAGTATTTTCTCAATATATATTTTTTTCGCTTTAAAATACTAATAATCTTATTATGTAATTCAATACTTCTTCAGTGTTAGCTAGAAGAGTAGTTGTTTTGATTTAGTTCTCCAATAATGAGTGTTTTAAAGTATTTGCCTAACTAGAATATTAGCGTGCCCAGATTAGGGCAACAATATGCAGAAAGCAGGTATTTTCATAATAAATAAAAGTGTAAGTTCTGATTTGCTTAATACCTAAATAATATTCTCTAATGATGAATATTTCGGAGATAATAATCATAAAGTGAAAACTAGTCCTCCCACGTAGAACATAAAACCCCAAAGGGGTTATTTTGGAAGAGAATCAGCACCCGAAGATTGTATCATATATTCACTGACACCCTGTACGCATGAGGCAATGTATATGTCACAAACTTAATATCACTTGGAATTTCCTGTAAATATTCCGATGGATAGATAGATAGATAGATAGATAGATAGATAGATAGATAGATAGATAGATAGATTGATACATAAATAAATAAATAAATAAATAAATAAATAAATAAATAAATAAATAAATAAATAAATAAATAAATAAATAAATAAATAAATAAATAAATAAATAAATAAATAAATAAATAAATAAATAAATAAATAAATAAATAAATAAATAAATAAATAAATAAATAAATAAATAAATAAATAAATAAATAAATAAATAAATAAATAAATAAATAAATAAATAAATAAATAAATAAATAAATAAATAAATAAATAAATAAATAAATAAATAAATAAATAAATAAATGAATCAATGAATCAATGAATCAATGAATCAATGAATCAATGAATCAATGAATCAATGAATCAATGAATCAATGAATCAATGAATCAATGAATCAATGAATCAATGAATCAATGAATCAATGAATCAATGAATCAATGAATCAATGAATCAATGAATCAATGAATCAATGAATCAATGAATCAATGAATCAATGAATCAATGAATCAATGAATCAATGAATCAATGAATCAATGAATCAATGAATCAATGAATCAATGAATCAATGAATCAATGAATCAATGAATCAATGAATCAATGAATCAATGAATCAATGAATCAATGAATCAATGAATCAATGAATCAATGAATCAATGAATCAATAAATCAATAAATCAATAAATCAATAAATCAATAAATCAATAAATCAATAAATCAATAAATCAATAAATCAATAAATCAATAAATCAATAAATCAATAAATCAATAAATCAATAAATCAATAAATCAATAAATCAATAAATCAATAAATCAATAAATCAATAAATCAATAAATCAATAAATCAATAAATCAATAAATCAATAAATCAATAAATCAATAAATCAATAAATCAATAAATCAATAAATCAATAAATCAATAAATCAATAAATCAATAAATCAATAAATCAATAAATCAATAAATCAATAAATCAATAAATCAATAAATCAATAAATCAATAAATCAATAAATCAATAAATCAATAAATCAATAAATCAATAAATCAATAAATCAATAAATCAATAAATCAATAAATCAATAAATCAATAAATCAATAAATCAATAAATCAATAAATAAATAAATAAATAAATAAATAAATAAATAAATAAATAAATAAATAAATAAATAAATAAATAAATTCATAAACACTCTGTATTTTACTTTAAGATATTAACCTTAATCTAAAATCACTGCACATTTATTAGTTAAAGGAATGAAGTATGTGCATTCTAATTAGTAATTTATGATTTAATTTACTTTGCAAGTGCATGAATCCTACTATGAATCACGTATGCACAGCAAAGCCTTCTAAATGAAACGATTACTCAATTATCGTTATTGGTCCTATGTGACACATTATGAGGGAATCCGATTACCAATTAACGAATTTCATCAGCTAATTTCGGAATTAACTTCTAAAATTATTTTGCGCTCATAAGGTTTACTTAACTTCCCGGGTAACTACAAATTGCAAGGTAATTTCTTTATAATTTCTAATATAACTGTGCAGGGGAGAAAATCCTATCAAGAGAATTAGCTTGGTTCCCTATAGCGGTAACGAGACTTATAATACGGGAATTTATTCTGATTGGGGAATGACTTCTAATTCAATTTTAATTGGGGATTGAGTATATCTATTAAATAGACAGTAAACATTTCAAAGTGGAATTATTTTAAGTTTAAGCGTCAAAGTTAATGTCAAGTTTTAGAAAAAACATCATGCTTGAAATAATAAATATGCGTACATGAATTCGTAACCAAAAGTTACACATTTCAGTTTCATTGGAAACGGACCACCTATGTTTATTCTCAGTTTCGGGGGAATCACATATGCTATGTCTGGGCTCTTTATATACAAAGGAAGGATGTCGATAACACAGGTCTACAAAAAAAAAATATGCTCCAAGGACTAAACCTATCATGCCTTAAGTATTTTTGCATGCTGAATCCGAATTTTCAATAAAAAAACCCAGTTTTTATTGTCAAAAAACCGTATTTTGACGATAAAAACCGGGATTTACTCGAAAACTAAGCTGTAGAAAATTTTTTGAATTGAAAATTAGGATTCAGAACACAAAAATACTTGGAACAGAAAAAGATTTTTTGTAGACCTGTGCACAAGGACTAAACCTATCATGCCCTTAAGTATTTTTGTGTGCTGAATCCGAACTTTTAATTTATAAAATTTTTTAGTGCATAGATTTCGAGTAAAAATTCCGGTTTTTATCATCATAATACGGTTTTCTTACATTTTTTGTCGTTTACTCGAAATCTACTCGGTAGAAAATTTTTTAAACTGAAAATTCGGATTCAATACACAAAAATACTTTAGGCATGGTAGGTTTAGTCCTTGGAGCAGATTTTTTTTTTCTGTAGACCTGTGTAAGTTAAGAGAAGAAAGAAAATCATATTAATTTTTCAAAGTGCCTCATACATATTTGTACAGGAGTCCATAGTACAGAATTTTTCTTTACATATTTTTCTTAAAAAAAATGTGTATAGTTTTATTTTTTCTTGAATGTTTATATTCAAACATTGTTGATGTAGAGAGGTGACGTTAATAATAAAATGCACACTAAACTGGTGGCCAATTGAAACAGACCAAGCGAATTTTTAGATTGAATTTAAATCCACATTTCTTGAGAAAGAGAACCGATATCGATATGTGGTTTTCAGGATTTAAGAGATAATTCATTTGTAAAACAACAAGTTTTGTCCATTTCTTTTATTTTGAAGGACGTTACTATCTACATTGTGTGAAAAAAAGGCTGTTTTTAACCAAACTTTATAACTACCGAGATTCCACAAAAAATAATTTAAATTTTTTTGACGAGCATTTTTTTATTCACCGGTTTGTGAAGAAAAAAACTGTTTCTCAAATTTTTTATGTCTCTCTTATTTTATAAGATACCGATTTTTATCTGAAAACCTGTGTTTTTGACGTTAGGCCTTGTTAGGTTTCGTAAGAGCCTTTTGTCGCAGGTTATTATAATACCTTATGACGGCTCCTTTGAAATAATAATAATAAGTGGATTTTTTTTGTATTTCAGTTCATGATGAATAAATATCTTTGGTGGAAAGCAAAAAAAAAATGTTGAAGTTGGGTGGGGGTAGAATAGGGGTGGTTAATGACAAGATATTTTTTGAGACTTTAGCTTCTCTTATATATACGAAATACCATTTTTATGGACCTTTACTTACTTGATTTACCTATACGCTCTCATTTATCCCAATACAGATATAATCTAAAATTCAAGTTCAAAATATAATCTTGTTTCAGATCTCGTTAAAATACATAGATGTACCAAATTTCAACTCAATATACTAAACGGTTCCAGAGTAATCTTGCATACAAGAAAAGAAAGACAGATCGACAGATAGAAAATTTTTTTGCTCAAATTTAAAATCTCGACGTTTCATGACGTTCTAATGGAACAATATAAATTCTCCAATTTTTTTTTTACCTTACTGGATGTGGAAGTAAAAGTAACTACTCGTTTGCGCTGTAGGTGCAATTGTAACTAAAAAGCTGCAACAATTGAATTTTTCCATAGAAACTGATGGAAAGGGTCAACTTGAAGTATTACTTTTGAAATGATGACATACATAGTAGATGGTGGGGCTATTTTTGTTAGTTTATCGACCTCCGTACTTTCTAATCGTTAGTTATATATAGTAGCATATCTTTTTTTGTAAAAAATATGGCAACAATAAAGTTTAGAACAATGTTATTTGCTATCTTTTTACACGTATACAATCTGTGCCATGCATGCCTTTTCGTCCAAAGATTTTTTTCATACTTCGTAGTGAGTTGAAGGGTAAAAATTTAAGATTGACTCTCTTGGAAATCGTAAAATGATCTGAAAGCCCCAAATCTGAAAAATTCGAAGAATGAATAAGTATGAATGAATGTATGCTCCATTCAACAGAATTTTATAGTGAAACCTGTTTTTCGGTAACATCCTTACATACTCCGAGAGCACTGCAGCCCCCTGGGCTTATTGTGCTCTCCCTGTCTTAGTTTATACTGTCCATTTTAATATTCGTGTATCACTAACAAGGTGATATAAGTCTGAAAATGACGAGTTTTGATGGTTTCCGGGTCTGTTTGTATTTAACCGTAGATATTATATCTTCTGCAGTCCAACGCCTCGCAGTCGTGTTCCACAGTTTCTGATACCTTACCGCACAGTTTCCAGTTAAGGTCGCCAGCAAACTTTCCGATTAAATGCAGGTACTTCTTAATGGGAAAGTGTCCCGTCAGAAGACCTGTTATGGTTTTCAACTGAATCCTCTTCTTTGTGAACAGTTCCTCAGCTTGTTTTGAGCATGATCTTTCAAAGATTACCCTTCTGGCTGAGCCTTTTGTGATGCCCAGCGCGGGTTATGGGACATACAATATATCAGCTGCTCCTTGTTTAGCAAGTTCGTCAGCTTTTTCGTTGCCCTCTATACTGGTATGTCCCGGCATCCTGCTCACTCATAATTTTGAGGTCTTCGTAGCAGTCCCAAACTAGTCTGCAAGACACCTTGTTAGATGCTAGTGCCTTAAGTGCCGCCTGACTGTCTGATGCAATTGATATCTGCTGGTTCACATATCGTCGTTTGACATTCTCGCGTAAACACTCGACTATAGCCAGAATTTCTGTCTGGAACGCATTTGAGTGCTGTCTAAGAGAGAAACTTATACTCACTCTTGACTTTTCACCATGTATTCCTGCTCCAGCTCCTGTTTCCATCCTAGACCCGTCAGTATACCATGCCAGGCCTTTGCATAAAGCGTCAGGAGCACATGTCATCCAGTCCTTCCTATCTCCTTGTTAGAGCTTGTTGAATGTAATTTTTGGTATCACGTAGTTCGACCTCATACTCAATAGAGGATCTGCTACAATTTTTATTATCCTCATGTGCCCCAAATTGCCTCCGAGAGTCGGGTTTTGAAAGTTTTATAGCCTGTAAGCTCTCATTCTTAGAATCTGACGCTCAGACCCATTCCAGCGATGGACACCTCTTGTGGGTTTCCCCACTTCGAAAAAAAAAATAATAATAAAAAAACATCCTGACATTGAGTGGCAACTTGTTAAAAACATTTGGGTCATAATAATTTGTTGCATTAGTCTAGATATTTAGCTAGCAAAATTTTGTTTAACATAAACAATAAATCTACCATTATTCTCGTAATACCTATTCGCAGTGAAAATGTTCTGTTCAGATGAGCAGAGTGTCCCCAAGTTATTACGACATAGAAAAAAGCACTTTGAAATAGCGAGAATAAACCGTTTTTATCACACTCAGAGACAACTCATTTCTTAGATTCATAACCAGATAAACTACTTTGAACAATTTACTAGCCAGATAATCTACATGTTGATCTCAGTAAAGCTTAGCGTCCACAATTACTCCTAAAAACTTAATATTATCAGGATTATCAATATTTTATAATTTTCTGGTTAAGAAAATCATACTTTATGTAATCAATTTATTTAGATTTAATTTGTTTGCCCTGAACCAGTCAGAAGCCTCCAACTATGAGCGCTGTATATCCTGTTCATCGAAATTCTGATTTATATTTATCATGGTTGTATCATCAGCAAATAGTACAACCGAAGTGTTCTCAATGTAGTCATGCAAATCATTTGCGTAAATTAAAAATAAAAGTAGTCCTAGTACGGAACTTTGTGGAACTTCAAAGCTTACTTTTGCCGATGATGACCTCATTCTGTTATATACATTATTTGATTCCTGTCACATTTTAAAATATTAAGTGCTGTAGGTTGAAGATCATATATGTAAAGTATAGAGGTCAGAATATCATGTTGCACACAGTCGAAGGCTTTTGACTACTACTACTCTGCTTACTCTAGAGGTATTTGGCAAAACAAATAATGCTAAAGTCTATGTTGAAGCATATACAGCTTTACATTACTGGCATGTGATAGTAATGCCAGCAATCTCTAATTACCACAGATATCTGGTGATCGCTTCTTATCTACTGGTATGAAGATTGAGGTTCTCCGATCATCGAGCCAGATCATTGTCTCCCAAACTCTTGGGAGTATTCTGTGAAAAATTATCAACTCATCTTCACCGGCTAACTTAAGCGCGTCGCACAGTGGTCAAAATGACCGAAAACGTGGGCAAACATCCCTAAATTTAAATTTCGATTTAGGGACTTTTATGCACCATGGTATGTCTACTATATGACGCGGCTGTTTGTAAGACCCATGTGTATATATATTAGGGTGGCCCATCTTTTTCGAAATCGAAATTTTTTATTTCTCACCCCTGCAAATGGTTCCATTTGAAGAAAAAACAGTCCCCTCAAAATATTATTGAGGCAAATTGAAGGCATTATTATGCAATATTATGCAGAATGCATTATTATGCAATAATAGAAGTAAATGGAATTATTTACATTCTTTGGTTGATGCACTGTTTTTTTTTTAATCATCAACATTTATCTTTAGAATGACTAATCAAGTCATACAAATATCAAAGACATTATCTGTTGTGACTATGACATGTGTCATACTACTGTAAATTCGTAGTCTAAGAAAACTAGACTAGAAGTTTTTGAAATAAAACTCTCGTTTTATCTTTGTGTATTTTATTATGAAACGTTTTTTTCATACATAGTACCAAATATTATCCTAAATCTACAAGACATATAGCAATAAAAACAATATTTTTTGCACTAGGCCAAAGCATGCGACAGGGTTTCTTTTTTTACATTTGGAAACTGTGATTTATAATCATTTACAACTTGGAGTAAAAACTGTTTTTGTTCTTCATTTTTTGTTAAAATGTCATTATAGTCAGTAATAAGTTTGATTCCTCTCTCAGCGGCATCATTTACAACTTTAATTTTGTTTACAATATTGAAACATCGGGTATAACTTTCATTTTCCCTCCATGTTGTTGGATCATTTTCCAAAAATTCCATAGACAAACCTAATTTTTGAAAAAACTGTTTAGTGTTCTCGCATATGAAGTCCTGAATTTCCTTGTTTTCAACGTCAGTAATGTTACTAATCATAAGTCGTTTAATACCCTCTTGATTTGGTGCTTTCCTATTCAAAGCTTTAACCATTTCTCTTTTAGTGGTAACTGAAATATCGTCATCAAAGAAAGATAAGCCAACATTTACTGAATTAAGATACCACATATGGTTCACTATTTTCCTACTTGCGGCTTGAGATATTTCTTTGTCAATATTTTGATAATTAATGAGTTCTTTACAAAAGTCTAAGTCATGAAGCGGTGCTTTACTAGCAAATGACGCTGTAAACCAGGCCTTTACATAAACCTTTACAATAAAGAGACATATATCTTCAATACCTATTTTTTCTTTTTTAGTTAGTTGGAACTGATCTTGGAAAAAAAATATTTTTAGACAGTAATTGGCTTTGGCCATCCAACGTGCATGATGAAATGCCCCTGGTTGATAGAATGTCGTGTGAGTGGGCTCTTCTTCAACAAAAAGTTTAGAAAGCATTAAAAATTCTTTATAATCATCACGAGGCTGTTGCAAAGTTAAAGCTGCATTTAGAAACTTTACAATTTCGGCTTTAATTGGTTGTAAAATGTGTTTAATTTTTGATACCTGAAATCCAGTTTTTAGTTTATTTTGATCTATTTTAGGCCAAAATTCCCTAAAACGTTTAAATAGTGGCACATTTGGACCAGATGACGAAGGCATTTTTGTGTCAAACACACTTCTCAAAACCACTTCAAAAATATGATGTCTAGAAGGAAAATATAGAATATCTCTTTCTAATTTTTGTTGCAATAGTGTGGCTGCCCCATTTATATAACCCATATTTGATGTTGTTGTATCACAACACAAAGCTATTACCTTTTCGTCCAAATTCCATTCACAAAGCACATCATAAACTGCTTCAGTCTGTTCTCTTCCAGTTGAATTGGGCAAAGCTGGTACTCCAAGTAGTTGTTCAATATCTCCACTAGTAACTAAGATAGTAAGTCTATCGATATTTTCCATTCCAGTGAGAGAAGGTAAAAGTTTTCCATCCCAATGGATGACTGGGGCCGGCAATTCAGAATTACCGAAGGCAGTTTTTAATATTTCAGCTCTTTCTTCGCGGATGCGTTGTCTAGAGCGCTGAAGTGTGGTTCTGCTGATGGACAAAGATGTGGTGTCATGTCCTAGTGCTTCTGCTACTGCCGTCAAAATATGGACTCCATACCTGTCGCTTATTTTGCAAGCATCAAATGCAGCGGCTATTTTTGGTGTGATGATGTTACATGTTCCATACAATTTCCTCTTTTTTGGCTGTGACGGGCCAGGCTGGTCTTGTAACAACTCTTCTTGGGCTTCGATTATTTCATCTTCATTTTCGTTGGAGTCGGCTGAATTACTACTGGATGATGGACAGGTGACTGTTTCCTCTAATCTAGCTTTTTCTTGTTGACTTCCTTGCATTCGTTCGGATATTTTCTGTAATTTTTCCTCAGCTGATTTTTCTTGAGAAGCAAGTTGGTAATCAATACCATGCATAAATCCAGGACGTCCCTTTTTTCTTTGGTTAATTAAAAACTGCTTATCTTCATCTATTTTCATCAACTCCAATGCATTTGCATGAGAAATGTCAAAGAGATCGTCCAATTTTTCAACGAAATTTTTTTCTTTACCTCCCGCACTGGCCCTTTTAGTCGATTTTTGTAAGTTCCTCCACTCTGCATAAAGTTTATCTAGTTGTTTAACACAATGAAAATCCTGACGTGTCGGAATGCGAGCTTTATCCCAAAAAACTGACACCTCTTTTATTGTTAATTTAGCACTTTCATGTACACTTAGCTTCACTTCACGAATGTTATAAAAGAGCACTTGTAATACTTGTCTATTAGACGGCAATTTATTGCCAATGATTTGTGACGAATAGTGTCCAACTAAGTAAATGAAAGTATCCTTTCGTAAGGATCTAACATCAGCCATCGTTAAATGTTTTTTCAAAAAGGAACGTATGCTAGAACTTATAATGTCACCACTGTAAAACACAATTGCAAACTGACATAAAAACCTACCGTAGGTGCATTATATTTCCAAACTTCCAAAACAAATAATTTCTAGGAAATAATTACACCAATAAAACATTATGAGAAAAGAGGTAGATATTTGTATTTTAAGTAAAATTTAAGTGTATTACCGTAATAAAATCTTATCTACAAATTTCTACCTGAATGCGGCACGGGTTACCGTTCACCGAATTATTTGAAACTTTGACATAAATTATTCCTAGTATAATAGTATATTTTCGTGGGGTGAGACTTAAAAAATACGCAAAAAAAATTCACCCCCTATAGAGATGGGCCACCCTAATATATATATATATATATATATATATATCTAACCCAAAAATCCATTGTAAAACCGAACGTCGATCATGCCGCATCTCGACCTCTCTATCCGTGAGAAATAACGCTCCTTTTAAATATTTATTGTGTGTTCTGCAGTTGTCCAAATTTGATTTTGAGAAACGGATTCTGTTCTTGGGGGTAATTATATTTTAATCATGTATTTCAAATTTATTAAAATTAATTTATTAATAATCAAACTTAACATGTAAAATATGGATTTTTTTTCCTGCCTGCTCCAAGAAATGTAAAAAAAAAGCAATAAGTTAATTTTTCCACGGTTTCCCACCTTGAAACTAGTTTCCCTGAGCTCGTTACAGAATCCTTCATAATGCCTGTAAAAATTGGCTTCCCGCGGCATCCTCATTTTTTTTTTTTTTTAATTTAATTGTTTCGATCGCGACGCAGTGCACAGTAGGGAAATTCCGAAATTTTCTGTTCAAAAATCTCTAGAGACCTTAATATCCATCGGATCAGGATAATTTTTTTTTAAATTAAAGGTAATTGAACTCCCTACACATCTGTCGATGCAGATTTTTAAATGACTCGATCAACTTTTATTAATGGCATAATAAACTGCCAATTAACTGTAAAAAAATATATTAAAAATTTAAATAATGAACCAATATCGCTATATTCATATGAAAACTAAATTCTTTAGTCTACACATAGTACATAAACTATATAGCAGTAAAATCAAACTGCGAAATATATAATTTGACTTCTAACAGCTGTCAAAAAGATAAAATTAACACAAAAAATATTAAAAAAAAAATATTAAAAATTTGCCTCGACAGATGTGTAGGGAATTTAATTACCTTTAATTAAAAAAAAAAAATATATTCCGATCCGATGGATATTAAGGTCTCTAGAGACTTTTGAACAGTAAAATCCGGTATTTCCCCACTGTGGCAGTGGTCAAAATGCTCGAAAAGGTGGCCAAAACTCTTAGATGTTTTTCAGTTTTGCAGGAAATTAGTATACAGGGGTTTTCGAGGTCCCTGTCTTCGAATGTGATATTGTTTTAAAAAAATAGCGGGTCCAATATGGCCGACTTTGTGTTATTTAACAAACTTTAAGTTTTTTCAGCCAATAGTCAGTGTAGGGGATTCCAACATCGCTGACTTCATATTGAAAAAAAAAAACATATCCAATATGGTCGACTATTTTATCAAACATTTAGTTTTTTCAGCTGAAAATCGGAGTTTAGGGAGGTTGTGGAGGTCGATATATATTTTTGTTAAAAACATAGAAATAATTAATTTTTTGTAAAAGATGGCGCAGTGGGACGGAATGGAAAGGTGAATACACAACAAAAAATATTATTTCCATACAAATTTGTTGCAACTGCTACTTGTCGGACAAGAATAATCACTTTCATTTTCGTTACTTTGCATTGTTGAATTTATGATTTCTATGTTTTTAACATAAATGTATATCAACGACCTCAGAAAAACCTATACACTTTCGGCTGAAAAAACTAACATTTAAATAAAAACTCGGCCATATTGGATAGGCCATTTTGTTTTATTTTTAATTAATATCAAATTCGAAATTAGCGACCTCGAAAACCGCTATACAATGACTTTCAGCTGAAGAAACTTATTTTTTAACGGAAAAGTCGGCCATATTGGATCCGCCATTTTGTTTTCTTAAAAAATAATATCAAATTCGAAACCAGCACCACGGAAACATCGATACACTGACTTTCGGCTGAAAAAACAAATTTTTTTACAAAAAAAAGTCGGCCATATTGGATCCACCATTTTGTTTTCTTTTTAAATAATATCAAAGCGAAGTCGAAAACCCGTATATCAATTTCTAACAAAATTGACATACGTCTAAAAGTTCTGGCCTCGTTTTCGGGCATTTTGATCACTGTGCGTCGGCCGTGATATTGTCGATCCCAGCTGATCTGTCAATGTTTAGTTTCTTTAAGGCTGCGTACTGTGCGTACTCTTCTGATTTCAGTATTGAAGAATTTTTATATATTCCACAAACAATTCTAAATTATCCATGTTAGTCTGCTATATCCTTCCGATTCCAAAGCAGTGTTGACACCTTGAGCCCCAGAGTTTTCCTAACTTGTACTTCAGATAAAGTTAGGGTAGGTTGTTTCACATTTTCATATATCTCGCTTTGAATTTTCGTTGTTGTCCATGTGATGTTGCCTTTCAGAGAATCCCACAGGGTATTTAGGTCTTCATCTTTAATGAGTTGACTTCACTTATGTATTTTCCTAACTTATTTGGGGAAGCTGGACAAACATTTTTCTATTTACCTTCGACACGTTTTCAGTTTCAGCGAGAAGGTGTATATGATTGATTGATTGATTTACCAGCGGTAAGCATTGCTGCCACTCCCAGGGGTTATACAGCTGGGCCTGCTACGTCCACGCTGGGTTGGACTAAGGTCATGCCTGTTGCCAGCAACGAGAGCCACATGTCGTATAGTAAAGGAATATGGGATGGGAGGTGTAGGTATTTGTAAGATGCGTTACCGCATTGTGTCGTGAGGGAGCGTTTGAGCTCCCTTTTTTTGTAGTTTTGGTTCTGGACTTCTGCCTCTTTTTGGTCTTCTTGTAAGATATGTCGCCGCATTGTGTCGCTGCTGTTTGTGCTCCTATTTTTATACTTCTGCTTCTACAAATCTTTTTCTTCTTCTGAGCCTTCTGATTTCTCCGTTTCTGATTCTGGTAGAGTATATATCGCTCAGATTTCTTTGTGGAATTCATTTTTTCCACTCGCTTTTCTTTCCCAGTATATTTGGTCCTTTCCCAGTTTGTTCATGATCCTCTCGATTATTGTTTTCTACGTGTAACATGGTCTCCCTATTTTTAGTTTGCTGCTGTTCAGTGTTAGTGCCTTCTTCAGTAGATGTGTTGGTTCCCTTCTTTGGACGTGTCCTCAGTACTTCATTGCGTACATTACTATCCTTTTTGTGATTGTCTTCCCTTCTAGTAGTGTTGATGTTTTATGTCGCTGTATTTGTCCTGTTGTTTTTCTGAGTAGTTGGATGATAATCTCTTTCAGCTCTTCTCAAACTTCTTTTGTTGCGGCGTTTTTAACTCCATATGTCATCGTTGGCAGTATGATGGCTATGTATAGCCATCTGGTCAGACCCCATGATAGTTTGCTTTTCCCGATGAACGGTATAATTGCACTTGTGGCTCTGTATGCTGTTTTTATTCTCTCCTTTACAAACAGTAAAGGAGAGAGATGTTGCTAGGAATTTCAGTTTGTTCGTTGTTCTTAGGGAGTAGTCACCTATTTTGTATTCTTCTTCACTGATCCGACTCTCTCTTGTTGATGATGATGGGTCTCGCTCCTTTATTAGACTTTTCTTGAGGTTTATTTTCAGCCCAGATGTGTCCAGATGCGGTTTCATGTTTTCTAGGAAGTTGAGAATTTGTTGATCTTCTTCCGCGACGATTAGGAGGTCATCGGCGTATGCTAGTACGATTAGGGTTCCCAGTGTATCCGTGTCTTCATTGAAATTTGGTGTTTCCCTGTTTTGTATTACTTGGTCTAGAACCGTGGTGAATAGTCGGGGGGATAGGGGGCATCCTTGTTTGACTCCTTTGTTCTTTTGTCTGGTTTCTGTCAGTTGTCCGAACCATTGTATGACAGTGGTTTCATGAAGGTAGGCCTTTATTACCTTGTTTATTAGATAGTGCGGTTATATAGGGTGTTGACTATGGCCTCGTGCCTGATGGTATCGAATGCATTTTGGAGATCTATAGCATATGCATATGAGCAATAAGGAATAAATTATTTGAATTCATTTGATGAGAAAAACTGATGATTTAAAATCGATTCATATTTCAACCTATCAACGTCTTTTCAGATTATTCTCACAAAAAAAATAATCAGATACCTGTTTCATGACTAACCAAGAGAACTGACCGAATACTTCGACTTTTCGCGTTAAATAAATATAACACTAATACTCATTGCAAATTGCTACAAAACATATCTCCTATAGAGTTAATATATAACAACAAACCATCCTATTTACATCATTAACACTTCATTTAATTAAGCGTTATTTTCACAAGCGCAAATAGTTTCGTCAGCGAATTGTTTGAATATCTCGAACTGTCAAAACCAACACCGAACGCAACATTCTAGACACCCTCAGACAGACGCTTATATCGCGTGTGATGAAATTCCTAGAAACATTGACATAATTAAGGAGGCGGAATGTACCCGGTCTTGCGACTGCAGACAACGTGGCAAACGATACTCATATGAGTGCAATCAATTAAGCCAATTTCGTCGTGTGTCTGCTATTTCTGAGGCGACTGATCGTTAGTGCATCATTCAAGAAGGTTAACATTTTGTGGCTAATTTAATTAAATCAAATATTTAAATTATTGAGAGTCATTTATTAGAGTTTCTTATTATTATACTCTTCACAAAAACGAAGAATATATTGTATTTGATCGGCACATTTCTAAAATCGTAAATATTTTTCATTGTGTCTTTGTTCATTTCAACTTAAGGACGCTCAGTTTGGGGTAAACTTAAATTCAAGAGAAACTCGAGATTATTTGAAAACATTCAATTACGACGTCTATAATATTGATTTTGTAAAAGTATTGTAAAAGTATAATTGTGAAAAACAGATGCTAAAGATGAAAGGGTGAATCATAATTATAGTTTTAAATAAAACACGATTTTTTATCTAAATTAATTGAACGACTCAAAACGAATACGGGGTCATATATTATCTAAATGTTAATTGCGGTATTATGTCAATGTTCCTTTTTTTCTTTTTGAGAGTATTTTACAACATATGTACCTACCCCAAAAAACTATTTATAGTATTCGTGCGAGTGTAGCTCACATTATGTTTATGACTCATCCAGACCTTTCGATATAGGAACACAATCATTAAGTTTAGTCTGTAACTTTTTTGTGCGCGTTTACTCTCGAACCGTTTAAGATATTGACTTGAAATTTGGTACACACATGTACTTTAACGAGATCTGGAACTAGATTGTATTTTCATCTTGTTCCGTCGAAGGGTTGGGGGGTAAATTGGGGTAAATTTGGGTAAATGGGTAAATCAAGTAGGTAAGAGTCCATAAAATTGGTATTTTATTTTATTTTATTTACTTACGTTACAATATCCTACAGAACAGGTTCCATTTACAGAATAAGGGCGATTATAATAGTTCCACAGTTAAGCACATTTTTACAATACAAAATATACACAAATTGTACGCACTATCCAACATGCAAAATTTAAATGTTATAATATTATTTTATATCATTGCAATTTTATAACTGCAATAAAACAGCAATAAAACAAAACTGCTGTAGAAATATCAATTATAAAACAAATTTGTTTATTGGGTAATTATGCCACATTTTACATATTAAAAAAAAAAAGAAAAACCAACAAGTACTTCGGTTACTCAAAAGTACAAGTGAGTGAGTAATCCACTTACAAAGAGGTTTGAAGTCGTAAACCAGACGATTGTAATAACAAACAACAGGAAATATAAAAATATTTTGAATATTTTGGGAGCATTTGGTATGGGACAGTTTATATAACACATTATATACAAAAATATTATAAATAATAGATCAATATATAACGCACCACATATGACCTATATACCTACATAATTTTTACAGTTTCTTGATACGACCAATGCTGGTTTGAAAAATAACTAATTGATTATTTACTTGATTATAATTATTAACATTTGAAAAAAGGGAGCTTGAGTGAGTATATTAGTTCTTGGAATTGGTAGGGAAAAAGTTTGAGTTTGCCGTGATGAGATGCGAGGTACGTGATAATAAATGCTGTTTGTGAGGTCTTCAGATTTGATTATGTTGTGAATAATTTTATATAGAAATATGATAGAGTGAATATTTCTTCTTTTTGCGAGACTATCAACCTTAAATATTGCCAAGAGATCAGCTTGGGGATATCCCCGGTGTGGGTATATACAACATGTTTGAAAATGCAAGTTTCTTAAGAAACGACGTTGTACGTTTTCTAGGGCAGAAATATGCGTATTATAAATGGATTTCCATATAATAGATGCGTATTCCAGCTTTGACCGTACTAAGGAGTAGTATAATAATTCACATGTGTGAATGTTGTTGAAATCTTTCACTTTAAAGGATGATGCAACCGTTGAGTTTCCGTGAGGAATGAATGCTTTGAATCGAAAATTACCCCATGATCTTTGATAACACCGGGTCTATTAAGAGACATATCGTCAATCTTATAATCATGTTTGAATATGATGTTCTTACGAGAGTAAGACATGACATTGCATTTACTGGCATTTAGAAACATATTATTTGCTTTACACCAGTTATTAATTTCTTTCAGATTAGTGCACAATCGGCAGCGGAGTTTATTTGGCAGAAGATCGTCAGCGTACAAGAGATATTTACTATTTAGCTTGCTTGAAAT
Source organism: Rutpela maculata (assembly GCA_936432065.2). Classification (NCBI taxonomy): domain Eukaryota; kingdom Metazoa; phylum Arthropoda; class Insecta; order Coleoptera; family Cerambycidae; genus Rutpela; species Rutpela maculata. Next base: position 88,088,268 of record OW386293.2, read on the forward strand.
ATCATTAATGAACATAACGAAAAATGATGGACCAAGAATGGAGCCCTGGGGTACGCCTGAAGTCTGTAAAAAATGATCGGATTTATGGCCCCTAACTTGAACATATTGCCACCTATTTGACAGATAGGAGTCAATAATATTTAAGAGATCGGCAGAGATACCCATGGTTTCTAATTTACATTTTACTAAGGCATGATCCATCATGTCGAAGGCCTTGGAGAAATCGGTGTAGATTACGTCCACTTGGCCTCCGCTATCCAGGACCTCGGTGATGAATTGCGTTTTGACCACAGATTTGAAACCGTGGATCTCCCAGTGATAAATCCGTGCTGTTCCTGTATGAGGATATTATCAACATCACAGTAAATAGAATCATATAGTACAATCTCAAATACTTTACTAAAATTACAAATAATGGCAATTTGTCTGTAGTTCGTTACGTCATCTCTACCACCTTTTTTGAAAACAGGTACAACTTTTGATAATTTCCACATGTCGGGAAATACAGATGTTTCAATAACTAAATTAAAAATGGCGCATAACGGAGCAGCAAAAACTGAGGCATAGTCGCGTACTAAAAAAGATGGGATATTGTCGGGACCATGGTCATACTTGATTTTAATTTTTTTGATGATTTAATTAAGTGATGAAAACTTTTTTAGCTGCAAAATACCATTAGTTAGGGTGATGCCAGAATTCTTTCAGCAAGGGGGCGTGTTAGAAGTGGAGAATGATTTTGAGAAGAAATCTGCAAAAGCTGAAACGATCTGTTAAGGGTCTTCTAAGTTACTGTCGTTGTATTTCAGGTTGAGCGGTATAGACGAGTTGCCTTTCTTAGAATTTAAAAAAAACCAAAAGTTATTTGGATTTAATTTTAAGTCATTTTCTAATTTGCTTGTGTAACGTTTATAGGCCTCCTCATTCTCAGTATTTAGTATATACAAGAGAAGATAAGGTCTCAAAAAAATTTTTGGCATTTGCCACCTCCATTACCACCCCGACCCATTATTAAGGGGATGAAAAGAAATTGTGATTTAGTGTATGTACAAGAACCAGAAACCTCAAAATATTTTTTTACTTCATTCACCCTCACTACCACCCGCTTATCACCACCTCCACCCCACTACTGATGTGGGGTATCGTTTTATGGGTTTTTGGGGTGGAAGATTTCGAATATTATGTTACTAAAGTTGCATAAACAATTACTTTCACATACAAAATTTTGTGAGTGACTTGGATAGAGAATTTGGATGTGAAAGTGGTGATTCCTTGGGCAGAGGTTTTTGTCTACAGATTTTATTCAAACCGAATTATTAAAGAAAAATAACAAATTTAAAACAATTTGAGATTTGATTACACAGGTCAACATTTGATCTAAGAACAATCAACAGACTTTACCAGAGTATACATAGTTTTTTTGGGTCGCTGATTCCAAATCCGAGGTTGGTTAAGCTTCATCACGTTAGGTTCTTGGTCATTTGAAGGTCAAACTGAGAAAAAGTGTTATAAAAAAAATTTAAAAAAATTTATGTTTATGTTTATGTTTATGAGGTCGCTGAATTCAAATCCGTTGTTATTTTTACCCTTCAAGAACATTAGAATATCTAGAGGTCATTTCAAGGCATTTTGAAATCATTTTGAGGTCAAATTGAGAAAAAGCGACTAAAAAATCTGGAAAAATACTTACTTGGCTGACCTCGAATCCGTGGTTGGCTGGACTCTATCACATCGGATTCAAGGTCATTTGAAGGTCAAACTAAGAAAAAGTGGTGTAAAAAATTTGAAAAAAATTATATATATGTTTTTGGGATCACTGAGTTCAATCTTGTCGTTATTTCATCACAAAGTTTCTTTAAGGCCATATCATGATCAAATTAAAACAAGAATGTTGAAAACCAAGAAATTGAAAAATTTTAGGTATAGGTTTATTTTATCACTGAGTATGAATCTATATTAAGCCATCTGTCATCAATCTATCTAATCGTTTTAATCTATCCAGCTTCTTGTCTGTTTCTATATTCCTAGCTGCTAGCAAACCCATATGTCTTTCGTATGATTTTCCTAGCTGTCTATCCAACCATTTGTCCATTGTCTAGTTATATGGTTTTCTGATGGTCTAACTGCTATTCTGCTTTTTTACCTGCCAGTTTTTCCGTTATCTGCTATCTGACTGTTCATCCGGGTGTCTTGCCTGTGTCTTTCTCAGTTTGACTTTCAAATGACCTTGAATCCGATGTGATAGAGTCCAGTCAACCACGGATTCGAGGTCAGCGATCCAAAAAACCCATGTAAGCATTTTTCCAGATTTTTTAGCCGCTTTTTCTCAATTTGACCTCAAAATGATCTCAAAATGCCTTGAAATGACCTATTGAAGGGTAAAAATAACAGCGGATTTGAATTCAGCGGCCTCAGAAACATAAACATAAATTTTTTCAAAATTTTTACAACACCTTTTTCTCAGTTTGACTTTCAAATGACCAAGAACCTGACGTGATGAAGCTTAACCAACCTCTGATTCGGAATCAGCGACCTAAAAAACCTATGTATACTCTGGTAAATTCTGGTGATTGTTCTTAAATCAAATGTTGACCTGTGTTATCAATAGTTCTGTGTCAGTAGTGTCTATGGATATTGCATTTTTAATGCTGTTTATTTAATAACTACAACACATAGATGATTTTGTTAAGCTTTCAAAATGGAAACAGATGCCATTTTCGAAACACGCAAACACAAAATTTTAATTTCTTTCTATTCACATTTATTTTATTGGTAATAAAACTAGGACCAGGGCAATAGGGTGCACAATTTCATACCTACCATGGATTGCTTACTGCTCCTCCAATGTCTCCGCCTTTTTATGATGCTCTTGTCCCATCTCTAACCACTTCTTAACTTAACTTCCAAATTATTTTTAAAGAGACCGATGTCCTGAACAACAGATGTGAGGAACTTATTAGAGTCCTACACATTCAGTTGCCGACTTAACAAATAAAAGCTTCTAAGATGTTAAACTTAAAGTTAATTATTCAATCAAGAAAGTGTAAGAGTTCAAGTAATACCATTTATTATGTAAATTCAAAGTAACTGTGTGCAAAGAACTTATCTATTAATGTGTAAGGATATGTCTACCAGACATGGCAAGGGCGGACATTTCCTTTAGAAGGACGTGTATCTGAATTACCATACAATGGAGAGTGATAATAGTAATCGATTTGGCACAATGAGATTCACAACTTCCTAGTATTGTACGAGTGCGATTTGATTTGGACTGATGGTAAAAATTATCTACTAAGATTTAGATTCTTTTGCGGTTAGCTTTATAGTTTCTAATAGTGATGTTGTCATTCACAAGGACTTGTCAACTGAAAGGCGTTATATATAAATCATACGCGGGTTTCCTGCTTTTGCTAACATACATGCGGCATATAGTTCAATAAGGGCAGCTTACTTCGACTCCACTCCCGATCGATCCCTATGGAGTTTTCCATAATTACTTCCACGTCCAGTGAAGTATAGTAACGACAAAAAAATTTTTAAAAATTTTTATTGTCCAAATAGGCTTAAAATGTCATGAAACGTCGAGATTTTAAGTTTGAGCGAAAAAAAATTTTCTGTCTGTCTGTCGGTCTGTCGATCTGTCTGTAACTTTTTTTTGTGCGCACGTTTAATCTGGAACCGTTTAAGATATTGACTTGAAATTTGGTACACATATGTACTTTAACGAGATCTAGAACTAGATTATATTTTCATCTTGTTCCGTCGAAGGGTTGGGGGGAAAATTGGGGTAAATTTGGGGTAAATGGGTAAATCAAGCAGGTAAGAGTCCATGAAATTAGTATTTAGTATATACAAGAGAAGCTAAGGTCTCAAAAAAATTTTTGGCTTTAGCCACCCCCATTACCACCCCCACCTCCTTATTAAAGGGGATGAAAAAAAATTGTGATTTAGTGTATGTACAGGAACCAGAAACCTCAAAATATTTTTTTACTTCATCCACCCCCACTACCATCCCCCTATCACCACCCCTACCCCACTACCGATGTGGGGTATCGTTTTATAGGTTTTTGGGGTAGAGGATTTCAAATATTATATTATTAAAGTTCCATAAACAATTATTTTCACATACAAAGTTTTTTCGTTGTGAGTGACTTGGATAGAGAATCTGGATGTGGAAGTAGTGATTCCTTGGGCAGCGGTTTTTTGCTAAAATTCTAAGTTCGCCTTCCGGCATGAAACTATATTTTTTAATGGCCATCCGGTGTACCACCTGTCCGATGATCAAGTTGTAAAGCTGCCCTTGGCTTTTTTGCCTAAAAATTCGTTTTGGAGGTTACGCCCCTTTCTCTCTTCCGTTGCCAATTTTCAAAGTTCTAAAAAAGTTGATGTTGAGCCGTGGCCTACGTAAATGATTTTATCAGGCCTACGCATTGGATTTCAATGGCGGCCGTCGGAGTCCTAGCATTCCGGTGCATACTGAAACCCTTAACGCTTTCTTGAATATTTCTAATAAAATTATATGAACTAATACAACAAAGAATGTAAACGTATGCTTAAAAATGATTTACTTTATATAATTAATAATAAAATATATTATAAAAACATAAAGAGTTTTCTAAAAATAAATAAATAAATGATTAAGAATCAGTATTATTGTACTATTAAATAAAATATATCTGTAAAACTAAAATACACACTTGATACCTTATTTTGATTCAGAATAAATAAACACTTCTAATAATAGTTAAAAACAAAACAAAAAATAATTATTTCTTTAATCTCTAACAGCAATAAATTGTGGATAACAAAAATTTAAAATGCCTCTCTAATAATAAGTTACAACAGTTATTGTAATAAATATTAAAAGATCGGTACATACACGAGTATGTACAACATATTTATTTTAAATTTAATTCCTATCACAGAGATTGCAACTTTTCAACTTTTCTTTTACTTCCACATCCAAAAAATTTTTAAAAATTTTTATTGTTCAAATAGGCTTAGAATATCATGAAACGTCGAGATTCTAAGTTTGAGCCAAAAAAAATTGTCTGTCGGTCTGTCTGTAACTTTTTTTGTGCGCAAGTTTACTCTGGAACCATTTAAGATATTGACTTGAAATTTGGTACACATAATATGTACTTTAACGAAATCTGGTACTAGATTATATTTTCATCTTGTTCCGTCGAAGGGTTAAGGGGTAAATTTGGTATAAATAGGTAAATCAAGCAGGTAAGAGTCCATAAAATTGGTATTTAGGATATACAAGAGAAGCTAAGGTTCCAAAAAAATTTTTGGCAATAGCCACCCTCATTACCACCCTCACCCCATTATTAAAGGGGATGAAAAAAAAATGTGATTTAGTGTGTGTACAAGGACCAGAAACATCAAAATATTTTTTTACTTCATCCACCCCCACTACCTCCCCCTATCACCATCCCCACCCCTCTACCGATGTGGGTTATCGTTTTATGGGTTTTTGGGGTAGAGGATTTCAAATATTATATTATTAAAGTTCCATAAACAATTATTTCCACATACAATGTTTTTTCGTTGTCAGCGACTTGGACAAAAAATTTAAATGTGGAAGTAATGATTCCTTGGGCAGCGGTTTCTTTATCAGACTTTATTTTAATCTCTTCATTGCTAGTCATTTTTTTTCTTATTACACCTCATTTTTTTCCTCACTGGATACGATTATTTTTCACCTTAGAATAATTGTTCAACAATATATTAGAAAAGTATATCAAGTCTCTCACAACGAAAAAATTTTGTACGTGGAAATAATTGTTTGTGGAACTTTAATTAATATTTCAAATCATCTACCCCCAAAAACCCATATAAAACGATATCCCACATCGGTAGTAGGGTGGGGGTAGTGAAGGGGGGTGGTATTAGGGATGGATGAAGTAAAAAAATATTGTTGAGGTCTTTGGTTCTTGTACATACATTAAATAACAATTTCTTTTCACCTCCTTTTATAATGGGGTGGGGGTAGTAAGGAGGGGTTGTGGCTAATGGCAAATTTTTTTTGAGACATTAGCTTCTCTTATATCAATATCAATTTTTTTGGACTCTTACCTGCTTGATTTACCTCTTTACCCCCATTTACTCAAATTTACCCTTCAACGGAATAAGATGAAAATATAATCTAGTTCCAGATCTCGTTAAAATACATACGTGTGTACCAAATTTTCAGTCAATATCTTAAATGGTTGCAGAGTAATTGTGCGCACAAAGAAAGTGTCAGACAGACAGAATTTTTTTGCTCAATCTTAAAATCTCGACGTTTCATGACATTCTAAATCGAAATGAACAATAAATTTTTTTTTTAATTTTTTTGTCGTTACAAGACTTCCACTGGATGTGGAAGTAATTGCTTACTAAAGTGATTAACGCAGATTACTGAATTTTTATTCGAGATAAAATGTTTTCGGTGAATGCTGTGAGACCATTTTTTGCCAGGTTCTTGTCCGACGGAAAACGAAACAGTAGTATATCGTTGTTTATTGTAATTTGATTTGCACTGGCACACAACATCGACGCCATCGACGGGGCATTCTTTTAATTTACATTCATTAATTAAGGGCGTTTTCATAATGTTCACAGTATAAAGATACAGTAATAAATCATTATCTAATTTCAGTATTAGGAGGCTGAATCATTTATTTGTAGTATTTCTCACGATCTATTTTCTGCATTATTACTGTGTTAGGCACATTAAATATTTAAGTAATTCCCTTTTCATTCGACTCCAGTACAAATTGAAATCCAATTAGTTGGCACTAATCCATACTCAACTTAATACTAAACAAATTATACGAAGAAATAAATTATTAATCTTGCAAAAGAGCGCTAAATCCACCCGTAGCCGCAGTAACTTTGTAAAGTCGTAGGACTCCTTTCGTGACGTCACACACGGACTCGAGTGCAATGCGGTGGCCTGATAAAATCATTTACGTAGGCTACGGTTGAGCGCACTTTCTAATTCTGTGATTGCGTCGTGAAACGACATGAAAAATTTTAGGTACTTTCAAAATTTTTAGCTTTTGTTCCACACGTCGCACAGTGGGGCAACAAAGCTAGAAACGTGGCAAAAAATCAAAATTTGTAATAGAGTTAACACGATCGCTCTTTTAAGCTATGCGTAGCCCAACGCCTTTGCACATAATAAAATGTATGGAAATTGGCCGTTACATGATTATTCTCAGCGCCCACAGCAGTAAAAACCGAGTAGTGCAGATAGTGCCCGTGCGTTGTTAATTTTAAAATTTTATTAGGAGATTTTTGTACTCGTTTGTTTATTATTATATTAAAATTCGACTTTTTTGCTATAGAGGCTTCAAGTTCAGGTGTATATTACATTTTCTAGTACTTATAATTTTGTGATAAACAGTAATACTTTTGTTTATACCAATTTAATGGAATAATGAAATAGTTTCATTCCAAGTGCGACCAAGGCATTTTTTTAAATGGGTGAATTCTTTATTTATTAAATAAATGCATTACGTTTGAAATTTATGCCCATGTTTGGCCTTTCACCTGTAAAATTGAAATTATTTCCACTATAACCCCCCCCCCCCCCCCCCCGTTTTGAGAAATAATTTTATTAAATAATTTTTCTATAAACCTGAACCTATTTTTGGATCAAGTTTCAGATTTTTTGCCAGATTTTCGGATCTCCCGCCCCACTGTGCGCCATCGGAGACGTGAAAAAATGATTTCGGATCAAATTTTTGCACAAATGCCAAAAATTAGCTTTGTTTTGCTCTCAAAGATCTTTTGGCATGACATGACTCATGATTCTTGGGGATTCTACAACATAATCATTGTGTGCTGGCAAATTGAGAAAGAAAAATAACTGGTGGGAGCTAACTTTACGCCAGCTCTGACCTCTCCCGAAAACAAGGTGTGCTAGGTGTAAACATTGTGTGCTAGTAAATTGAGGTATAGAAAATAACTGGGGGTGGGGATATGTGGACTGACCCATTTCTAAGTGGCTTTGAACCAGTCTATAATATTACAATATCTGGGGTTCCAACATGCTATTTTTTTCTTGGTTGTCATAAAATCTATCACTACTATATTATATTTGCAATATCGTAATTTTCTTACATTTTAAATATTATTTTTGAATATTAGAAAAAACTGTTAATATTACACGTTTTATGTACTTACTCGTGAACTGTGTCCCAAAAAACATTCGTCCTTTTAAATCTCATGTATATTGTTTTTCTCAAGCTATATTGCCAAAAGTTATATATCAAAGATACCATACTTCGTATGAAAATGCAAGGGATTTAATGAGATAGTAAGCTTTCAGTTTATACTCGTTTATAAACACGATATAAAAAAAAATTACCAATAACATTCTTAGCATAGTGATATTACATACGAAAGCAAAATACTAAGTTCATATAATTGAATCCATCTATATAACGGAGAAAATCTTCATAGTTCCAAACTTATCCTTAAAATCACAGTCTTCTTATAAACCCTGTAAAACTTTATTTTGACATTAAAAATTAAGTAAACTAAACTTCATCCGCTCCAATTGAAATAATGCAGCACTTCATACAAGTGCGACTGAATCCATTGAATAGGAATAGAAATATGACTTGAAAATTCGTGGATTAATCTGTGACCTTTTATTTGTTTCAAGTCGTTTATATTCTGATGCTAAAGTGCAAAGCAATTTAATCTTCCACAATTTTAAAAGCTGTACTAGTCCAACACCTTTCTAACTGCTAAATGGTTTCCTTTGTTTTTTATTAAACAACTATTTGATAACTTAGTGGTATATTGCAGACATTTTAACTTTAACTGGTTTTTATATTTCTTGTTATTATATGAATAATAATGGTAGGAAATTGTAATCTTAAGCCTCAGTAAAAAATATGTTCACATCGTAAATCATTCTCGATTTTCACTTAAAATTAATGACAGTCAATTCACCTTAATATTTTTTTCGTAATTATAACAGGAAGCCAGATAAGGGATAATGTTTATTCAAGGAAGTTTAAAAAATGATATATTGATGTTGTCATTAAAGGATCAGGGGACATATCGATTAATGTTGAAAGATAGTATTAATAGTGTAAAATATTTAGCTGCTGATATTCTACCGACAACGCCGATACCTCATTATTTACCATAGTTTTTTCTAGGAAAACGGAGCAATACACAATAATAATAATTAAAATAAGTATTTTTATTCAATAAAATTACAACGTACAGCATAATAGGAAGTAATGACCAATAGTCACATTTGCTAATACCTTTTTTACATGTAGTCAAACTAAAATAAAAAAAAAGGTGAATAAGGAATTCTTTTAGTGCAGCAGCTATATTATTTTAATTTGTTTTCGTTGTGCCAACAAATGCAATGAGACGTTTTGGATGAGTCCTTTTCTTTATATAAAGTATAAACAGTTTAGAATTTATGTTGTAAAAATAAAATGTTCTGCCAACTTTCTGCTAATTTTCTTATCTCCGGTCTTAGTAATCGTATTAAAATACCAAATTATTCGTAATTAAACTAGAAATAAAACTAAATCTACAGAGAAACTTTCTGATAATTTCTTAAAAAATAAATTAAAACTATTAAAAATAGCGCTTTGTTTCTAGCTATTCGGAGTAATGTTTGAATGTCTTCTTTTCCTCCTCTCGCAGCATAATTAATACTCAAAAAATAAGACGTAGAATGTTCAAGTTCACGAGTCATCATGACTCTGTATTTGCCCTGTCCAAGGCTCCACTCCAATTCTCAATAGGGTTTTCCCACTAATTTTATTTTAACATTTTATGTTGTGAAAATGATATAATAAAACATTCTATTATTTACAACAATTTACTTTTCTAATAAGAATTACTTCTAAGAAATATCGTTAAAACAACTTGCTGATAATTTCAGGACTTTTTAAAACGAGCATTTTTACGCGCCAGAATTACGTATTTTCCCTGAAAACCAATAAGATTATGCATATGACTTTGTGTTAAAGGAAGCTTTCCTCTAAAATTCTCAGAATTTCTTTTTTTTTTTATTTATTTCTTCTTTTATTGCTTGTTCTGTGATTGGTTTAAAGCAGTGGAGTTATAAATATTGGCCAATCAGAATTCAGATAAAAAATTGCGGATGAACTGATCCAAAACCATGGTGCATCGCACAAATCTTGTTATGTCAAGTTCAGCAATTTGAAGATGGATAGAACTAAAAAACAGGAAAATACCATGGTTGCACCGTGCATCATGGTTTTGGACCAGTTCATCCGCATTCACGTCGCTTCCAAAATTTAGTTTCACTGGCATTGACTCCAAGCTTCTAAACTCATTGATATTGTTCAAGAAAGACCGATATGGAGTTGTCTTCTCTTCGATTCCATATGCATTGAGTGGACATTTTGGATTTTCTGAAGTTGTTTTCTGACAGATCGTGCACTTGTTCTAATCCATCTTGTATTACAATTCAATATGAAGCAAAATAAAAAAACATGTTAGAAAATGTGGACACACCGAACAAAACAGTTCATCGGTGAAGAGTTTTTAATTGGTACATGTATTAGTGAATAAATATGTAGTGTGATACATTTAAAAATTGTGTAGTTGTATTCCTTGATTCCAAGTTTGTGGACCTAAGTAATTTAGAAGCCCAGTTATTGATAATATACCAATATTTCAAAATGGCCGCTATTAAATCCAAGATAACCGACGGAGGAGTTGGTTCCTATCAAAAATTGAAAGCTACGTACCTAACTAGTACCTGGAAAAAATTTGGTGCTGTCCGCTGTGTCCACATCTTCATGATAAGCTGTCCTACTATTAAAGATTCATCTCATCATACTTGCGTCGTTATAGATTAGCTAAATATCAGCTGCACGTAATGAATTGGTATCTCGATTAAACAAGCCTAGGACATGTAGGAACTGGTGGAAACCTAATCATCCTGAGGCCATACCTGTCGTGCTAATGGTACATAAAGAGAATTGGAAATAATTTAACAATATTGAAATGATATAGAGTATAAACAGCTTATATCTGTAGTAGAGGTACTAATACTTGATATTGTTTAGATAATTCCAATTTCTCAAATTGCAAAATTTCTTTATGTGCAAGTAGAAATTGCTTCCTACCAATAAATACTACCTTCATGATGGAGATTTTCGTCACTATACCTTGGAAGTTCAAACATATGTCGCATTGGATTATCCATTTGTATTGTCCACAAAATAAAAAATGTGGTCTGTTCCTGGAACTCCATTGAGTGGCCCCTATGTATTTCGATACGAATCAGGTGTCCGTTTAGCTTCATCACCCACCATTTTTCTGTAAATCGCGAAAATAACCTAAAACAACCCTTATAATTTAGGTTACTTTCGGAGTTTACTAAAAATTGGTGGGTGATGGAGCTAAAAGGATACCTGATTCGTATTCAGCACGTCGAAATACATATAGGTTGCCCAATGGAGTCCCAGAAACATACAATTTTTTTCTTGTGTGTGCCTGTGTAATATTTGAAATGACACCGGATCCTCCGCCATTTTATAGAATACCGCGTATGCAAATATATTACACAAACACACAAAAAAAGTGAAAAGTGGGCTGTTTATGGGACTCCATTGGGTAAGTCGTATGTATTTCGACATGCTGAATACGAATGAGGTATCCATTTAGCTCCATCACCCACCAGTTTTTAGTAAATCGGCAACATAGACTAAATTATGAGGTTTTTTTAGGTTATTTTCGCGATTTACAAAAAAATGATGGGTGACGGAGCTAAACGGACACCTGATTCATGTTTACCACGTCGAAATATATAGGGGGCACCCAATGGAGTTCCAGGAACAGACTACCTTTTTTATTTTGTTGTAATCGCCCAAAAAAATATAAAAAAATATATATATATAAATAAACACTTTATTTGCCCAACAGGTACAACCCAATTACAGGGCAAAAGTTATATTCAAAGTTTAATCAACAAAAATTTAATCAACAAAAATTATCAATAAAAATGGAAGATATACAAAAATTTATAACCCTGGCTAAGCTCAGTTAAGGTGGTAGTGGGTAAGTGGTTAACAGTTGTTGCAGTGGTCACCTGGAAACAAACTACAAAAAAAATATTCTAATAATCGTATATTTAATAAGGTTAACAACCAGTGATAAGGATTTACCATCTAAGTGTAGTATACATTTACACAGGGGAGGCCCCTCTTGATGTTAAGAAGTGTTATTTAAATAACTGAATTTACAATGAAATTTAAATAGAACTGGGAGTCAAATGACCTCAAAACTATATGTCGCAGGATAACGGGGAAAAAGGCCTTCTTTTCCGCTGTAAAAAATGGCGGCGAAATTATACTACAGGGATATTCACTAAATAACTACACGTGACTTCTAATCAATGTTATCAGATCACTACTTAAGGCAACAATAATATAATAGTGCAAATAAAATACTCATTACCACTTAACGTTCTACGCAAATGCAACTTATTCTGATCGCAAAAAGAATATCAACTGTCTAATGATCTCGAGATTAATTACTAATTTATATTCATGCATATACGAAATCTTGACATAAGTGGATACAAACCGACATAAAATGAATTAAAAACCTTATTAAAAGTCTACGCAAATGCAACCTATTCTAATCGCGAATAAAATATTACCTCAACAATCCCGAGATTAATTATTAATTTACATTAATACATATACACAACCTTGACATAAGTGAATACAAATCGACATAGAATGCATAAGAATGAATTAAAAATCTTATTAAAACCGGCTCATCTGTGCCGTCTAAACATTAATATGTACAATAATAAATCTTAGGTACAAAAAAAATCACAATAGAGCACGATTAAACACAATGGAACACACACTTGAGATGGTTGAACGCTCCACGTCAAATCCCAGCGAGGAGACGAAAACAAACAGGTATAAAAGAAAAGCTATTTAAAATTACTGGGTGCTTTTTCGGACGTACTTAACACTCAGTGGGTCCCGATTTATTTATCTTTGCCACCGAAGTGGGTCCCACGATCACAGGATCGTAGACAAGGGGTAGCTATGCCCCCAACTCCGTCATTACCCGTTGTTTCCTCAGCTTACTTCTCACGGGAGTGAAATGTCCTCAGGAGTGGTTTACGGCGTCAGTCAAAGTTTCCAGGGCCCCAATGCGGCCGTGCTGGTCATCAATCTACAAAGCGTTGTAAGGCAGAAGAACGAGGGGGGTAAAAGAGAAAAGCAAGACAAAACCCAAAAGGGGTAAAAGTAGGGATAAGAAAAGAAAAGCAATTCACTGGGAGGATGAGAAAAAGAAAAGAACCCTAAAACAAAACAAAACCAGACTTAGTCCCTCGCTAGGGTAAAAAACCTTTAGTTATACTCATGTTTGCAGCCGGTTCTTTTCCACAGAAATTCTAGAAAGTAAAATGGCGACACACACCGGTTTGAAATCCACAAAAAATGTGTATAACAATATAACGGCTTCCAAAATCCAAATAACAATTACTCAAAAATCCAATAAATCCCTCGTATTAAGGGCTATGTTTCTTGCATCCGCGCTAACGCGATTTTTATTCACAAAAACACACAAAGCCCTCGAGCCGCTAGCACGTCTTCACCAAATCATCGTTCCTCTCTTTCCCGCTGGCGCTGCGTTCGATGAACCAAGCCAGGTAGATCTTAGTTATCTAGCCATTTCCACATACACGCGAGCGGCACTCTCGGTTGCCTACCTACGAAATCGTAATCGCTACTGAAATACGCTGGAACGATTTGAAAGCGTTCACTTGTTATGGCGATTGATTAAAGTAACCGTAACATTGTGCAGCTGTGTAATAGGGCGGGTCGAAAAAAATGAAAACTTGAATTTGCAAATCATATAGCTTATAATTTGTTGCTATGTATCCAAAACTAATTTGGTTAAATTTTTAGCCAAATCGGTTAATGCCTAGCGCCCCCCCCCACGGCCTTTAAAATGAAGGAAAAGGCCAATTTTTCGATATTTAACACTTTCCAAATTGAAGTTTGAATTTTTTTGATGACTCCTTATTAATGTCTAAACGTGTGTAGCAAAAGTTTTCCCAATAAAATATTTTTCAGTTCCAGGTTTCGGTAACGTCCGACTGCAAATTTCATTCGTATTGGTAATAGACTTATTAAAAATAACTTAATGATATTTTAAGGTAAAATTGTTATATCCTATAATCTACGTATAGTTAGCTTGAACCTGATAGACACACGTTTATTGTAGTTCAGATATCTTTTACATCTTTGTATTTTTATGTTCTTAATTAAAAACCTTTTTATTATTTTACTCTAAAACCATAATAATAGAGTTTATGTAAAATATGTTAGTTTCCACGGCTTTGACTATCATTTTGTATGACGGATATGACCTCCGATCAAAGAACTTATTACTAGATATATAACTGCTATCTCTTCAGTACATACCTTGTTTGTTCCTAACATAGTCACATTATATGTCCATTAAAAAGGATAGATAAACATAACATCCCATAAGCAACAGTGGCGGGTATGTGTAGAAAGGTAAATATTTTTATCAAATGAATTATTGTAATTCCTGCAATACTTGCTCTTTATACAACAATGTGGGCATGCAATATTAGAGTAAGATGATATATTTCAAATTTAATTATCCTAAACTTTGAAATAATATGTCCATTGCTATAAATCTATAAATGTCGCATGCTATCCATGATTTACGGCACATGATAGTTATTCCTGTGCATATCCCTTCATTCTTCACGGAAGAGAAGGTGGTAGCGATCTCGGGGGTTGCTTCAATCCTTCCAAGGGGTATAAAATTTATTATATATATTTTTACCGTAATCAGCGCCTGCGAAAACGGGGGAGGGCGTATTGACGATCCAAAGTGTAATTAATGAATTTTACACTCCTTGGAATAGTTGAAGTAACCCCCGAGGCTACCACCTTCTCTTCCGTGAAAGATAAAGGGATATGCAAAGGAATAACGATTATGTGCCGAAAAACCTGTAAATCCTGTATAGCATGCTTTCTGGTGTGTGTGTGTGTGTGGTAGTTTTTGCGTGTTTTAGGGATGAGAAGGGGTTGAAGCTAAAAAACGAATATTTTTCCCGTGATTGGCGATCCCAAAAACGGAGGGAAACGCGTTTGAACCGAATCATTTGAAAAAAAAAAATGATTCCACCTCTCGGGAGGGTTTCATCAAACCACTCGGCCTGCTGTCTGGATTCCACTTACTCTATAACCCCCTTCCATTTTATTTCAAGTATAATCCGTCGATAAATCACTCCCCAGACCCGTTTATATATGAAAACATAAAATGATCCATAAGAGGAGTGGTTTATAGCCGTTTCAGGGGGTTGCCGCGGTCACATATTTCTCCCATCACTTCCATCATGTTCAGCACCCTCGAAAACGGGAGGGAAAGGTAATATCGTCTTTGCACGAAATATTTACACTCTTTCTGCCTTCATTACGCATTACTAGTCTCGAAAGACCACGGACGTGATTTTTTTTTCACTATGACGTAATGTTCCGACCACACTGTGAAAAAAATATGTTATATGGGGGTGAAAGTAGACGTTACAAAAAAATTTTGAATGTGGTGCAACGAGGGAAAGTTACTCTTAAAAATATTTGAAAAGTATACCGATGTCTTCTCGTCCTTAGTTCTTTCCGAAATTGACCGACAATTTTTTCTGAGAATCCTCTCCAATACTTGTCCAACATATATTTTTTCCAAAATTTTCGGTTGCTGCGTTTTGGCACAAAAAATTGGTCCTTTGGATTTCATCCCCCTTATCACCCCGTGAAACGCGCCACCCTTTTGCGTTAATATTTTGCAAAATTGTTCCCTTCACTTATTGCTGACTATATTCCTTCTCTCAATGAAGATAGGGCCGGGGACCGTTTCACCCTACTTATCCGGAAAAGTTAAACGGTTCCAGAGTAATCGTGCGCGCAAAAAAAATAAAGATACACATTTTTTTTTGCTCAAACTTAAAACTCGACGTTTCATGACATTCTAAGCCCATTTGAACAACAAAAATTTGTATTCTTTTTGCGTTACGATACTTCCAGTGAATGTGGAAGTAATAGCAATGAAATTAACATAGCGCGCATATAACATGTGTATTTATTATAATAACGAGAATATTGTACCATTTTATGTAATAATTGTCGGTTAAATTGTCATAACCTCTAGGTACTGTCGTGCGCAAAGAAAATGGGACAAGTCTTATGACGTATTTTTGCTAAAATCTAGGTGTGTACATCTAATTTTAATTTTTGTGACACTGTCAGTTACATGTCAAAATTCATTGCAAGTATGCAAATAGAGACAGATTTACATTGGAAAAAAATAGTTGTCCTATTCTTTTTTGCTCACGACAGTACATAACCGCAGATTCAACAAATATAATAGGTAGAGAGTACACGTTAAAATTTAATTACTCTTAACTCTATTGCAACTGTAAGCAGAACCCCATCATGTTACGACTATGAAGTGTATACTTACTTATGATATGAAATGATCGATTTATTTTTTTCTAAACTGCTTTAGTGCTGGACACATTAAGCGTAGATTACGATGATCGAACTGAACCGATCGTTACGAATAGATCGACTAGCCAATCAAGAACTTATGGAATGTTGGCAACTGAAGTGCCTTAGACTGTGACTATCCCAGCAACAAACAAACCAATACACGTTATGTATCTAGAGATAAGTTCTTTGATCGGAGGATATGACCCACTTTTACTAAGAAGTGTTCTACCATGCTATTTTATATATGTATCAAAATTGGAATAAAGATTAAAGATAAGATAAGATAAGATAAAGAAAGTCAACAGAAATTATCGTGTTTAATATATATTCGCAGTAGGTAATGCACTGTCTTAAACTTTTATTCGTTTCAAAACAGTTTTATTAAAAATATTTTTTTACATATTTGAAATAGATTTTGTCGGTCATCGTTTTTATTGGGTATTCGGCAACGTCAGATTGTAAATTCCTTTCTTTTTATAATAGTATTATTAAAAATACTTCAATAATATTTTAAGGCAAAACTGATGTCATCTAATCTGCGCCTGCATACAGCTCGTATTAATCTGAAAGGTGTACTGTATATTACAGTTTAGATATCGTGTATATTTTTGTATTTTTTCTGTACTTAATCAAAAATCTTGCTGTAAAATTATAATAAAATTTAGTTTATATCAAATATTACATGCATGATTTACACGCTTTTCTGGCGATCGTCATGTATGACGGATATGATCCAATTTCAATGGGAAGTATTCTTTATATTTGTTCCAAATCCGAAAGAAAAATTTTAGCTCCGACAGAAATTACTGTATTTAATAAATATTCGAAATCGTCTTATTAAAAATACCTGATATTTTAAAGTAAAATTATTATATTATGTAACCTACATAAAATTGGTTCGAACCTGAAAAACGGTTTAGATATTTGTGCGTCTTCATATTGTTGTGTGCTTAATCAAAAACTTCAGTAATATTTTGCTTTAAAATTATAATGAAACATGGTTTGTATAAAATATGAGAATTTATACGCCTCTAACGGTCGGCCTGTATGACGGATATGATCAATATCAACAGGAAGTAGTCTACTATGCTATTTTGTATATACCAAATTCTAAATAATAATTTTAAGTCCAACAGAGTGTATCGTATTTAACAGACAATCGCAGTCAACAACGCCTGACTGCAACTTTTATTCATTTTATAAAAGTCTTATTAAAGACATTATAATATTTTAAGGTAAATTGATATATCATCTAGTCAACATAAAGTTGGTTGGAACATGAGAGACACCCTGTATATTGCTGTTCAGAAATATCCAAAATTTTTGTGTGTTTAATCGAAAACCTTTTTTGGTCTGAAAACCTGTTTTACAAAAAAATTACAGTTTATACGCCTCTGGCAATCATCCTGTATGACGCATATGGCTCAATTTTAATACAGAGTATTGTACTATGCTGTTTTACACATATTTTAAATTTGAATAAAAAATATTAAGTCTAACAGAAATTATCATGTTTATAAGAAACTGTCTACGCACATACATTCATACACACATTTTTTCTTTGATATTTGGGTTCAGTCTGTTACGAAACGGATTTTTTACAATTTTTTTTTCTACTGTTATTATTAAAAATTTTTGTCCGGTTACAATATACCGCGCCCAAAATTTTGTACACCAGATTTCCTCTTTGACGAAGATTACACAGATTTCCTTGACATTTCCTCGAATTTTTTTCAAAAAATTTTTGAAGAGCTTGGGGGAGAAATCCGAAAAGCAAAAGATTTCCTGAGACTTCCTCCAGATTTTCTCGGATTTCCTCTAATTTTTTTTAAAAAATTTTTAAGAGCAGGTTGGAAAAATTTTCCTCCAGATTTCTTGGGATTTCCTAAGATTCCCTCGGATTGCTTAAAATTTACTAAGATTTCCTTGGATGGCCTAAGATTTCCTCGGATTTCCTTAAGATTTCCTCGAATTTCCTTCTGAGTGTACATCAGATTTCCTTCGAGGTTTGCCCCTCGCAATATACTTGTTTGATTAAATCAAATAGGTATAAAAATGAACAAATTGACAGATTTTCAAGTTTTTGATAATACGGCTGTATTTTTTATTGATTTTATAGTTTGTAGCTACTAATATATAGAAGCATGAAGCTTTTTAATGAAAATGAAACTACACTTATATTTATTTAATATAATGAAGAACATCGCCCCACTCTTCTCCCTACTAATTAGGAGTGCCTTTAAAACCGTTCTCTAAAACAAACTATAATAGTATAAATAGTATATAGTGAAAAAATAAATAATTTATAAATATCTGAATTAAAAGTAAGTACCAAAGAAATAGAAATTCAAACATATTCTTTTCATTGATTTTTATATTCCTCCTGAACCCAAGAGACGTTTGTTTATTCTAGTAAACTAAATTATATTTCTATCAACTCCAAGAGAAAACCGGAGATACGCCGAAGAGAATATTTTTTTGAATAATACCGATTCTTTGTATATATTACCCTGCATCCCCTAGTGAGAAATACATTGATAAAAAACGTGACATGCAATAAAAAGCTGAATAAGGAAAGAAGGAAGAAGATAAAAAATATCATGAGCAGAATTTCACCATCTGTCTTTTTAATAATAATTGTCTTGTATGAAAAAAATAACGGATTATGATGAATCAAGCACTTCAGCTACTCTAGTGGAACAAAAAATAATACGCACTTTGCGAAAGTCACATGAATCAAATCCAGAGCTCGGTTCAGAAATATATGACGAGTTTATATAAGGTGATCCATTCTTTCCTGTGAAAGCACGTAATTAGGAATGGGTAACATAATAACGTCTTAATTTTTCGCACTTTAATATAGGAGAACTCAAGCATACAAAAGTGCTCTTCAAATTAATTTTGTTTGTACTTTAATTTTAAAATGTGCAGACCACTTCAAACTGTTCCTTGCATCTTACTAGTGAAATGGTAGGGGTGCTGCCAATATCAGGAGAAAATATATTTAAAAAAATCGACGTTTCCCAATTATTTTAAAACATCCTCAGGATTTTGAAGTTAAAATAATTAAAATCAAAACTACATATACAGTGTGTGCATGGGGTACCGCACTCTTGTAAACTTTCTTATTTTTGATTTGCCGAGAAAAAGTCATTCTTTATAAAATGTTTTGCTTATCCTAGGAAGTCATAAACAGTTATCAAACTTGAGATAAATTACACAAAGTATTTAGTAATGCCACCGAGACGAGACCATTCTCGGTCTCGTCTCGTCTCGTCTCGACTTGTCGAGACGAGGCCAAATTTTTTTCTCGTCTCGAAAAATCGAGACGAGACGAGATTTTTAAAGTCGAGTTCTCGCCGAGACGAGACGAGATCGAGTATTTCTCGACTCTTTTTTATTGTAAATTTTTTTTTAAATTAATCTTATACAGTGTGTTTCACTTGAAATGGTAACACCCCAATAACTTTTTTATTTTTTTTTTTCGATTTGAATCAAATTTTGCTTAAGTATAGAACAAATTAGGATCTACTTATAACCAGAACAACATTCTCCTCCTACAAATGCAAAGCCACCTGCGGTACCAAAATATGCGGAGAAAATCAAAATATCATATTAGGTATTTTTTTATCGGATATAAAGAAACTTATTCAGTGTTTCGTCCTTAGTATAGTTTTTTTTGTTTGTTTATATTATAGTAATTGTTTTATTAATTTTCTTTGATTAGCAATAATAAATAGGTGTCATTATATTGTATTCTAAGATTTCGCGTGAAATATATAGAGAGCGCTAGTAAGTCAGCCTTCCTGCGCGAGAAACAGAAAACAACCCGCCAAGGGGATTCGCATCGAGGCTTTCGATACATACATTCCGTTTCGCTTCTTTCGCCACTATATACTAAGCAATTCGCTACTTTCGCTATTTTTTATGTGTTGTGTGTTATATATTTGATGGGACTACGAGTAGAGTAATCTGGCCAGATCAAGAACATCCGATCTAATAACCATCCGGCCCGAACGAGAAGATAAAGGTAAGACTGCTCAGTCTCTCTATATATAACTATATAAAATCGCTAAAACCTGATATTGGACGTGAAGTTCAAACATTCAGAATTTTCCAAAAACCTTATGCCCAAAATTTAATCAAAATTAAAAAAGTGAAAAAGTAAAATTTAAAAAATTTTAAAAATAATTATTAAAAAAAGACTGTAAATTTCTTGACAACTACCAGGCAGCTTGGGTTTAATTTCAAGCAAAATGGTCATAGTACAGTTTTCTAAACAAAAAAATCCATTAAAATGATATTTTCGGACTTGGACATTATTTTAATCGAAATTTATGATTTTTTTATTTTTATTAAATTTTGGATTTTTGAACAATTCTGAACAAGTTTCATTAACAAAATTTTCTGATAAAAAATATGCCTAATATGATTTTTTGATTTTCTCCGCATATTTTGGTACCGTTGGTGGCTTTGCATTTGTAGGAAGCGAATGTTTTTCTGGTCATAAGTAGATCCTAATTTCTTCAATACTTAAATAAAATTTGATTCAAATCGGAAAAAAATAAAAAAGTTATTGGGGTGTTACCATTTGAAGTGAAACACACTGTATATTTATACTATAAAAACTAGCAACAACGTATATATTTTCAGCGTAATACGAACTTGATTAATTTAAATTATTAAATCTTATATCTTCTTAGAGTATACGGTATAGAGGCAAAAAAAATCTTAAAATATGGAGAAAATTAAAATTCACAATATTTCAAATAGTTCTTTTAGTGAGAGGTACATTTAAAAATTAAACAATAGTCAAATATTCATATAAATTGAAATATTCTTTATAAATTAAATAAATAGAGCTTTCACTTGTGAAAAAAGGAAAAAATGGGAAATTTCACATTTGTCGAGACGAGACCAGATCTCGACCTCGAGACGAGATTTTGGGTAGATGAGAATATGTCGAGACGAGATGGTTGAAAGATCTCGTCCCAACAATGTCGAGACGAGACGAGAAAAAACAATTTCTCGACGAGACGAGTCTCGCGGCAACACTAAAAGTATTCTAAAAATTAGAAAATATGAAATTGACTTTAAGCAAACTACGTACTTTTTGTTACATATTTATTGAAATTTTTAATTTTATTTAACAAAGTTTTTTCAATTATGAAGAAAAGCGTAGTTTAATTTCAAAATAAGGAAATAATAATTTTCAAAAAAAAAACATTTTATTCAACTAAGTTGGAAACTATTTCAGAAATTATGAATCCAGAAGATAACGTTGTAGGATATGCTGATGAAAAAACCTTTATATTTTAAGGCAAAACCTGGACTGAAGTATATACTAATGCAGAAGCCAGTTTACAAGGGATACATTCATGGTTAAATGTGAGCCTTCTGAGCCTCAACACCAGTAAAACAAAATTTTTAACATTTACCATATCAGCTGATGACCAACCGACAAAAGATATATTAACAATTCATAATGACAAGTATAAAAATGGGGAAATCTGTAACTGTCCGTACATAAACAAAGTTAATAATTTAAAATACCTTGGTCTAATGGTGGATCATCACCTGAGAGGGAATGTACATGTGGAATATCTTGTAAAAAGGCTGAGAAGACTTATATACAAATTCTACCAGCTAAGAGATATTCCTAACAGAAAAAACCTTATCATTACGTACAATGCTTTGGCTGAATCTATTATAAGGTATGGTACTACAGTCTGGGGTGACTCTGTAACAACTCATTAAAACATTTAAAACTTGTCCAGAATTCCTTACTAAAAATAAATTTAATAAAGAAAAACGATATCTCACAGATTTATTGTATAACGAAATAGATATGTTTACTGTAAGAAAACTGTATCTTTTGAGTATCTACTGTACATGTTCAAATCACCACCAAATGTGGTAAACCATAATAGACCAGTCAGAATAGTTTTTTTTGAGCGAAATGTCGTTTACCCCGCAATTTTTTTCTTAAAGTATAGTTTGGGATGTCCATTTAAACATAATTTACATTATACCGGTGATATATTTCGTATTAATATTTATTATATTCACTTTAAAAAAAAAATGAAAAATAGAAAAGTAGCATTGTTCTTTCGTCTGTAGCTCTTAAACGAAAAAAATTCTGGGAAAATGTCAAGAACAATAAAATATTCAAAATCAATTTTCTCAACTTCTATCTCTTGATATATTTTCGAACAACGCTTCATTTACGAGTTATATTGCAAATAATGAGATAAATGTCAAAAAATTGACGATTTTTTAATTTTAAAGTCCACCTGTCACGCGTGCGGATAGTTGGCATATGTTTGTGGACATCCCAAACTATATTTAAGAAAAAAAATTGCGGGTAAACGACATTTCGTAAAATGATCCTTTTTCCGTCTATTCTGACTGGCCTATAACTGTGGAACCCACTGGAATATAAGCCTTTCAATACAAGTGCCAATATACCGGAAGATGCATACTCGGCTATTTATTTTCTATTATGGACCCAGACTATATAATATGTTACCTGCAAAATTAAAAAGTATAAAAAACAAACATGAATTAAAAAAATACCTTAAACTATTTTTAAATGAAAACTACAGGCAAATAAAAGTAATTTTCCAGAAATATAATGTTTAATATCTATAATAATTACAACTATACTAACATTTATAAACTTACCCTACTTAGTAGTAAATTAAGAATATAGTGTCCTCCTTCTCACACTACTACGTAGGAATTAAAATAAATTTTAAATGAAGGTATTTATCTAATTCTTACTATGTATATAAAATTTTCCGCGTATACTATAATCCAGTCACGTTGCTGCTTTATTTGTGAAAATCACGCACGAGCTCCTTAGAGCATTTAGGTGATTTAATAAATATGCAGCAACGGTTAATAACTTAAATTATATTAATATCAAGATAAGGTCATAGTATATATGAATGTTTATCTATATATTGTATTCTGTCTTATACAATTTTTATATCACTTATTATTTATTTACTTACTTATTTGTTGTTATTTTATTTCATAAAATTCAACAAGAATTTGTATTTTCCTAAACAATAAAACAATAAACAATTTCAAATGTTGACCTCCTATTAGTACACATTTTCCTAATCTTTTTCTAAATTCTCACAGACAGATGAGATTACATCAAGTAATGCCATTAGTCCACGCAAATTAGACATTTTAGAAGAAATAATTTATAAAGTAATAATATTTGAGATGCGTACTCTAGATAGGATTAGAAATAGACACCCGAAAAGTTCCCCCCAATTTGCAAAAAAACACCCCTAACGGGGATTTAAGCTGATTTTTCACTTTTATCTTGTAAACCGTTCATCGGAAGAGAAAAAAAGTATAGAAAATAAAAAATGTGTCGTTAAATTCTGCATAAAAAATGTCGTATTAACCTCGTAGCTTATCCTCACGTATTTCGCGCTAATAGCGTCCGAACAGAGGGGTAGTTTGGAGCGCATGGGTAAAAATCGATCCTATTCGAAGTTTCACAGCGAATATCTTAAAACAGGTTACTTTAACGAGAAAAATGCACAAGAATGAATTTTTTTTTTTATTCATTGAAAATATCATACAGAGATAAAATATTCGCTGTGAAACTTCGAATTGGATTGATTTTTACCTGTGCTCTCCAAACTACTACCCCTCTGTTCGGACGCTGTTAGCGCGAAATAGGTGAGGATAAGCTACAAGGTTAATAGAATATTTTTTATGCAGAAATTTTTTATTTCCTATACTTTTTTGTCTTCCGACGAACGGTTTACAAGATAAAAGTGAAAAAACAGCTTTAAGTCCGCGTTGGGGGTGGTTTTTTGCAAAAAAAGAGACGTTCCACCCATAAATTGGGGGGAACTTTTCGGGTATCTATTTCTAACCATATCTAGAGTACGCATTTCAAATATTATTACTTTATAAATTATTTCTTCTATTCAGTGTTTTTTAATCTAATTTGCGTGTACTACATTGACTAATGTCAACGTCGGTATAATAGATATTTATGCGTATTTTGTATTTTCTATAAAAATATTAATTACTGATTATTGATTTATGCTAACCCTGGAACAATGAATTTACTTGGTCAAATGCTACGGAATCGGACATGTTTCTTATAATCACGCAATAGAATTATTGAATGGGAAGTATTCAGATGTTAAAGAGACTCGCAAAGCAGTACGTAAATTAATGGATAAATTTGATTCCACTGGGGATGTAAATTGATATTTCCTTATTTTGCAGCTAAACTCAGTATTTAAGCTTTTATTCATAATTAAAATTAAATAAAATTTTTAATAAAAATGTAAAAAAAGTAGTTTACTTAAAGTCGATTTCATATTATC
This sequence comes from Rutpela maculata, assembly GCA_936432065.2. Lineage (NCBI taxonomy): Eukaryota > Metazoa > Arthropoda > Insecta > Coleoptera > Cerambycidae > Rutpela > Rutpela maculata. Next base: position 88,113,190 of record OW386293.2, read on the forward strand.
TAATTTTTAAAATACTCTGTATGACTTATCTTAAGTTTAACAACTGTTTATGCCTTCCTAAGATAAGCAAGAATAACCTTTTTTCAGCAAATAAAAAATAAGAAAGTTTAAAAGAGTATGGTATCCCATCCAGGGACACACTGCATATAGCAATTATACATATGATAATTTAACTAGTATTCATGTCAATGAGTTTGTGCAACTTCATTCTGTTAATTTTTAAAAGAAAAAATTTGATTTTTACTTCCCTCACTTACCTAAGGAAAGTATTGTAATCATTAGAAAATCACTCTCATATGTTTCTTGGGATTTTCACGTTTCAGACTATGTAGATTATGAAAATCGAGGTAAGGTGTCCGTTTGTTTATCTATCTCTCTGAATACCCGCCCGCCTACCCATCCACCTACCTGTCTGCTAGGTACCCAGATCGTCCCCCCGTTTCTGGATAGTTCAGTCCTCGTAGAAGATTACCATGTCATCCACAGAACTTGTTACATATACATGAAAAGTATTGGACCTAATACTGTACCTTGCAGTATACCATATTTACCATATAATATCTAAATTAAACTGTATAAAGGTAGATTCTTATGCTGTCTGTTACTTGAGTTTTATAATAAATAATTTAAAGAATATTTTTATGTTAACCAAGAATTACAAGTAAGTATATGAAGATTTACAAGCTAAAACTTATTTGCAACTTTTTAGTTCATATATAACGTTCTAGTGAATTAACCATTAAGTCTACAGAAAAATCACTTAAAACAAACGATATGCGCTGAAATTTAATGCCAAAAATAATTCAGTTGTAATTAATTCCTTATCCACAGAGCACAGGATATCCTAATTATATCATATTATCCCAGTCGAGGACTATCACTGTCAGTACATGGATTTTTCAAAATGATAATTTGGTCCTAAAAAAGATCCCAGATTAGGATATCCCAGACAAGTCCTGTATGTATGTCCTAGAAGTATCTGTTGGGACATCAAGATCCTCAGTAGAGGATATCCGCGGCAAATCACATAATGATATCCTAATTATATCTATCGAGGATATTAATCTCAGTAAACACATGAACGTTGGTCGAAATGCGGTTTAATGTTGGAAACTATGGGAAAAGGATGGCATCAAATGCCAATTATGTTACAATGTCACTACCATGGAGACAATTAACTATACTTTAACCGGGAAAGAAGAATATCGATGAATTGAACTGTCAATAGTGTGCAGTGATACATGTCATTGAGCAAAGTTGATTTGATAAACGCACACTGATAACGTGTTCATACTACTATCCTCCGGTCCCGGCTAAAGTATAATTATAAATCACATTTATGCAAACGTCGACCCGATATTGAAACTGTAATCGAAGTCAAACATCTAGAATAAATCGAATATTCATTGGCATCTGGCTCATGCATGAGCCCTGTCTAAGTTCACGGTAGATGTTGGTAGACGCATCTGCTTACAAGTCGCTGATTTAGTCCTATCACTGGTCTATGAGCGTATAGGGTCATTTAGTGATATGGCAGTTTCCTACTTTTTCTTCCTCATTTTAAAGTCTAACAAACCAATAGCCTCAGAAAAAATCAGCTCAATTGAATCAATAGCCACAGAGATATTCGCATTTGAATAGAAATACGCTCGGCCGACCAACAGTTCCGTAGAGTGACGTCACTTGGCGTGCGCCGATACCTATATTAGAGCAGCGATTTCGTAAGTCTATCGTGTCGTTTTTTTTTGCGTAGAACCAGGTCAAACATGTTAGGTTCCTTTGAGTATGCCACCGGGCATATGAAATCATATTTTACGACATTTTTTTGTGGTCTCGAACTTTTTAAATCAATAAAAAGTGAAAAAAATGTATTTTTAAATTAAATTGTTTTTTTTTGTTTCCACCGCCATGCCATATCTTTAAAATTATTAAAGGTACCGAAATTTGTTATGTGTCAAATTAAAGCGCACACTGTAGCGCTTTTACCAATATAAACGGTTTGGGCACAATTCGCACTTTCATTTCGCTAAAAATCAGATAAACTAAAAATATATATTTTATGTATTGAAATCTTCACCAATCAATAAACTTTTTTATTTTTGAAAATATTTACATACATGCAGCGAAGAAAATAAAGCCTAATAATCACAAAAGTTTTTGAAACAATATATTTTTTCCTAAAATGTACCGTGTGGCAACAGCGATTTTTTTTATCAGCGCTAAATGCGACATTGGGACGCAATTAATACACCTCGCATGCAGAGTTGGTCAGATTAGCCGCGTAGAAGTGGCGGTTGTCGAAAATCATTAAGTATTCATTGTTCGGATAAAAATTGTGACAATCGAAAATGTGCTTGTTTTAAGGAAGGCCTAAAATGTTGCAACGAGTGCAAATGTCGTTCCTGTAACAACATTATTAAAGATTTCGAGGCAGGTATGAACGAATTAGAATGCTATTAATGTAGGGCCTACATAAACTACATACTACATATTTATCTATCCAAATAGAAAATTTATTTCAACAACAAAACTCATTTTATGCGTACGTTTTTACTTTCATTCATTTAAAAATGTCTAATAAACTTACTAATTAGGTGGGTAGTTAGTAACACTGATTGATATTTATAGATTAGATATTTATATCTACCTACCTGTCTTTTTATTATTAAAAGGAGATTATTTTATATTTATTGTAAAATTTCTTAATATTAACAACATATGATCAACACTACTGTACAATATATGAAATATTGAACAATAATATTGATCCGGCAGGTTTGCTACAGCCGGCGCGCAAGAATATGACTTTGGTCCGTTAAAAAAAATCGCTGACTCAATACTATGAACGGGAGATGAAAAATTTTTATCCTAAAAACTTTTTTCACCTATTGGCTTCAATTTGTACGCAGCATGTATATGCAAATTTTCATAAATAAATTTTTTTCTCGATTGTCTAAAATTACGCTACTGAAAATAACAAGTTTGAGTTTCCCATTATTTATCCAACTTAAAAAAAAAAAATCGGGTTCACGTGGGACGTTGGTCGAAGCGCTATTGTATCTAGTTTAATTTAAAAAAAAAAATAGCTTGATAGCACAAATATTTTCAGAGATATAGCAGTGGAGACGTTAAAAAACATATTTCATTAAAAATCTATTTTTTGAGTTTTTCCGAAATAAAAAAGTTCTCGACCATCAAAAAATGTGGTAAAAAATGATTTCGTGTACACGATTATCTTACTAAAGAATCCCACTGGTTTGGTTCTATGCCGCCGGTTTTTTTTCTCGAAAACTAAGCGACTTTACTTCCAGATTTTACTCTACTAACTTGCATTCACAGCCGTGTTCACTGGGCGGTTCAGCCATCTGACGTCACAACTCGACTACATGGTTATCCCGAGCGTTTTTAAGCGCGCCGACTTTAACAATTTTTTATACATGAAGGCGGCGTCAGTAAATTCTAATTTTTGGCATACTTACTATACTCACCAAGCTCTTTCAGAATATGTAATAATAAAAAAATATTAAATGAGCCTATTCATTCGCCCAGAAATTTGTATGGGCAATCTTCTCTTACTGATGATACTGGCGATAGTCGTCAATAGTTACAAATTAGTAATTGCATAAGCAATTAATCGTCTCTGTTGCATTGTAACAAATTTTTTACAACGAGTTTTTTATTTATTTCTTGAAACAATGGTATTTGTTTTACATGAAGAATTTATATTTCTCATATATCCGTAAACAGGTGTACACCAAATGTGTCCTATAAATGACCCAAACCTCAACCTAAATAAGTCCTCAGGATATCAGCATAACTATCCTCAGGAGGTCATGAGAAAGACTCAGGTCATCCCACTTGTGGTTATTATGAGATTTGCTTAGGATATCCCACATATCCAAATACGATATCATTGACATGTCCTTGAGATGTCTTTGTGCTGTGTGGGTAGTAATCACTTACCTTCAATCGACGTCTTTGTCATGATGTCGTAAATGTCGACCTTTCGTAACTAATGTTCCATTTTGAAAATTAATTAAAATTTTCAGAAGCAAAGAACACACAATTAAACGTACCACTTTATTAATAGTCCAATCAACAGGTAATTTTTTTTTTGCAAAAATTGCGTAAGTCAGTTTTTCTTTTAAAAAGTGTTCGGAGTTCATTCTGAGTATTTTGTCAAGTTGGCGGGGTCGGCGGTTGTTGGAGTTAGGAGCCATCCTTGCGAAAAGTAAACGCAAATATCTCGCAAACCATTGATGCTACGACAGAAATGGAAAGCACCTTTTTTGTTCAGCACTAAATGTTCTATAAATTTCTCATTTTCGTAGAACTTACCGTTTATGAGTTACAGCATGTCAAAGTTTGTATAGAGTGGTTCCTTTGAAATATTTCATAAACTGTTCATCGTCCATTAAAATGTTAAATAGCAATTATGTAGAGCTTTAAAGTCTCTACACTTTATGTGACAGACGCCATTTTGTATGACTAATATTTTATGAGCTACAGCTCGTATTTTAATAAAGTAGTTGTTAAAAATGTCTTCCAAATTATTTATTGTACACTCACATATGTTATTATGAATTTTGCAGAGCACTAAATACTTTACTATCTAGTGCTCTACAAGTTTGCAATTACATATTTTTGTATGCGATCAATAGTTGATGAGATGTTTTAAAAAAATTAAATAAAAACTATAGATAATTTAATGCTCTACAAATTTGCAACTACATATTTTTATATCGGACCAACAGTTAACGAAATGTTTTGAAAAAACTATTTTTCAATAACTTTCACGGACTGTAGCTCGTGAACTATTAGTTCAACAAAATATTGTCTGGCAGAAATTGTACAGGAATTAGTGAAAGATTTCCATTTGACATTTTAATGTACGATCAATAGTTTACGAAATAACCCCCAAAAACTATATTTTAAAAACTTTGTCGCGTTGTTTAGTTCTACGAAAATAAGCCTTTGAGAGATTCTGTAGATAATTTAGTTCTGAACAAAAAAAGTTCTTTTCCATTTTTGTTGTAGCATCACTGGTTCGCGAGATATTTGCGTTTGGTTTTTCGCAAAGATGGCTACTAACCCCAACCACTGCCGGCCCCGCCAACTTGACAAAGTACTCAGAATGAATCCCCGAACAGTTAAAAGAATTACGAATACACTTTTTTTACCTATTGATTGATTGATTGATTGGACTATAAATGATGTTTGCAATAAAAATAAAAATGGCATAAATCCTGAATAAAAAAATATTCCGAGAGAATAAGTAACTTTTGCTTATCTCTTGGAGTAACGTTGGGATGCTGATCTCAGCTGGAAGTCAAGAGGTGCTGGCATCTTTAACTCGAGCCACTGCTGATTTACCATTAAGTTCGCAGCAGCATACATTATTTTTATTGCACACCATTTATAAATATTGAAAATTTTTGTAACGTAGAAATAACCTGTAATGAAAATTAGAGCTGAGTTAATGCTATTAAACATTTTTTGTTTTCGTTTTGTATTTCAATGTTTATTTATAGAATATAATTACTTATATTTTGTAATTCTGTGTTTCCGCTGCTGCTTCTATTTATTAGCATTTTTTATTCTTATAAATTTTCTAGACGCAATTTCTAATAAATGTTTTAAGTGATCATAAAATTGTTGTATATCTTTATAACTATCAACACTAGGGAGTTGTAAGTGTACCTAACAAATCTGTTTAATGAACTGATCACACATCGATCATACTTTTGCATAGCAGTGCATTTGCATTTAGATGGTATGACTATTGTACAATTCATCAGTAGATAAAATAATGAAAAAACATTAGTAATTTAGAAATAATATAATTCCGAAAAAATGAACTCAGTCATGGACTATTATAAAAGTAATTTCATTAAAGATGCCACCTGAGAAAAGATGATCTTAAAGTAGTAGAGAAAACAATAAATTACCTTATTATTCCAAAAATGGCACCTATTTATTTATTCTACGATTAAAGATTCCTATGCCCCATCAATGATATGAGCATTCCGTTACCTTTAAAAAGCAAGATCTAGTTTTGTGTGCAAAACACTACTTTTGCGAAAGTTCGAATATAGGTGGTCAAGGATATTATTTACATGGACTTCTACAAGGCTCTCGACAGGCTCGATCATAGTACCTTGATTAGTAAACTTGACAACTACAGTTTCTCTTATTAGTTACTTAGTACCGACAATACAACTCTGTCGGGCCCTTACAAAGCTCCAGTGTGCCTCAGGGGTCGATACTCGGTCCACTTTTCTTTATTATATCTACTAACGATATTCTGGAGAGCTTTGATAATAAAAATGTATCGGTTTATTGGTTTAGTTGATGACTGTGCAACTCTTCAAGATTACCTAAGAACCGTTAACACTTGGTGTTGGTTAATGCCAGCAAGTGAAATGTAATGTCACTTGGCAGAGAGAATAATTAATTATAATATTGGCAGCATAAGCTTACAAAAACCTAAACTCGTTGAAGACATTTAAATTTGTAGTTATGATAAAGCAGTGTGCCATAGCATATATGAGATTGGAATAGCGCAAAATGGCTCATTCTCGGAGAATGAAATAAAACTAGTCCGCTAAACTCTTAAGATCAGTTAATTCGATCACTACTACAAAGTTTTTGCAATTTTGTAATAACTTTGTGCGTAACACACGTCAAATTGTATAAGAACTAACAAATTACAAAGACCTCAGGTGAGATTTTACTGAATAAACTTTAATAGCAACTGATATGAAAAAAAATATATATACTAATAAAGTGAAAGAGGACGGTAGTATTTCGCATGTAGTTAACACAACTGTCGAACAAGAAAATATAAAAAATATACAGAGTGGTCATTTTTTTTTAAATATGGCGCTGGACGATAATATTTCGCATGCAGTTAGTACAACTGTCATAGAAGGAAAATATGAAAAAAAATATGCAGGGTGGTCACCTTAACAAAATGTTTAAAACATGTGGCTTAGCACTATAATATTTTGCACGTTGTTAACACAACTGCGGAAAAAGGAAAATATGAAAATAAAAATATATGTATAAGGTGGCCACCAAAAAAAAAAAAAAAAATTAAAATGGAACGGAGGACGATAATATTTCGCACGCAGTTAATAGAACTGTCAATGAAAAATATGAAAAAAATATATGGGAAGGTCGCCCTAACAAGTTGAAGGAAGACGATAATATTTCGTACATAGTTAACACAACTGTCGAAAGAAAATATAAAGAAAGTATACAGGAAGGTCATCAAGAAATATTTAAAAAATGCGACGAAGGACGATAATATTTTGCATGCAGTTAATACAACTGACAAAGAAGAAAGATACAAAAAAAATATACAGGGCGGTCACTTAAATCAATTTTTTTAAAATGTGAAAGAGCATGATAATATTTCGCATGTAGTTAACAACCGTCGAAAAATAAAAATATGAAAAAAATATACAGGGTGGTCACCCTAAAAAGATAATACAAAAATGTGACGGAGAACGATAATATATGGCATATATTACTGGCAAAGAAAGATATAAAATAATTGTACAGCGTGGTCACCCTAAAAAAATTTTTGAAAAATGTGACGGATTGCAATAATATTCCGCATGCAGTTAACACAACCATTTAGGAAGAGAAATATGAAAAATATACAATATTAAAACGCAAACTAATTTAAAAATCATAAAACGTCCGGCAGGACGTTGCGAATAAGAAGAATAAATAAAGGGTGAAAAAGAGAGAGCGAAGTTTTGTGTAAATACCTTTACCGGTTTTTTTTCCAAGGTGCTGTTTTTCTTCAATATATCACCTAGATGCTCAATTTTTTTGGTCCGTTTAAAACACTTATTTTAGAAAAAAATTCCATCCGCCATATTAGAGCTGCCATTTTGAGTTTTTTAATTTTTACTTCAGATTCGTAATCAGAGCTACACACAATTGCAACAACAATTAGAAGTGAGTGAAATTCAGTTCCTTAGACGTTCCTACTTACGTACATACATATACAGGGTGTCTCACCAGGAACTGCATCGATCGATATAGGGAAAAGTACGCACCAGAAAATTTTGAAAATTTAGGGAGTTGCTAATGGCAGTGTGGCCAATCCAACCAAAATAATTGCAAGCATCTGGCATTTTCGGTTATATCGGAAGTCGATACCAAGTTGCTTATTTGAAATAGAACATCCTATATATTTTAGGGTTTTCGAAAAGAACATAAAATTCTGAGTCAAAAATATGAAGGATACCCTATGCCTAAACCTAGCCGTTTCAGAGATATGTGACATTTAAAGAGAAATTTGACAGGTGTCATGGTTTACAATAACCTTTATTACTTTCTTCATGTAAAAGATACTCGTTCGCTTTTTGGCATGTAAAAAGAACACAAGGGGAGCTGCACTATACAGTTCAATTACATTCAATAATAGTACACCAAGTGTTCCATTTCTGAAGTTACACTTTGTAAACTTCAAACCGCGAAAACTTGTTTAGGTCAAATGGAACACCCTATATTTTTTTACATCAAGTTATGTAAAATTAAATTCCTTTTTTTCTGATATAGCATTGTGGCGGTTTAAGTTACAACTTTTTGAAATATTTGCGATTTTCTTAGAAATTCAAGAAATGTTAGTAAATATTGTATCAAAAAATTAGTCATGATTAGAAACAGTCAGTAATGGCATCATTCTCTTATGTCAAAAAATGCCACCGCGTTTAAATTACACCCACGAAGACTTTTTGAATTTGTTTATTATTTATGGAGAATGTAATATCAAGAACTTGTAGTACATTTGTTACTAGATATCCACAAAAACGGAAAATAACACTAAACACTCTGTAACATGCCTATTAATTGGATTGCAGACATTTTGCATAAACTAAAATAGCTAAGATGAAATCAACTAAAAACATGATTCCATTTTAATTTCATAACACAGCCACACACAAAAAAAAAGTTCTGTGCAGCAGACCAAATTATATGGATATAGTGTATTTTTCGACGCTGAATACAAATCCGTGGTCAAAAAATAAATCTATCGTGTCAGTTTTGTTTTTTAGTCAAAAACTTCCCTTAAAATGGTGCAAAATCATAGAAATAATGTAATAACTCTTAATGAAGTGTGAAAACTGGTAGGTATTTTGTAGCCGAGAGTAGAGAATATAAATTCGAGCCACAGTAAACTATTTCTATAAATTAAACCAAAACCGCCCTTATGGGGGGGGGGGAGGTGAAAACTACCGCTAAAACTCAAAAAACGCAGGCAAGTGTAAATAACATGTACATTTTTGTATCTCTTAGTGCAAAATATTTTACTCTGGTGCGACAATCAGCCATTACTCTCAAACCTCATCCTATGGAGGGTTAAAATTACCCCCACCCCTCATAGGTTTCAAAATGGGAAAATAAAATCAGGCAGGGTAAACAAATGTGGAGAAAATTCATTCCAACCACCAATACATTGCTAGAGACTACCCTTAAAGGGTGGTAAGAGCTATCCCCATGCTGAAATGTTACATATGGGTGCTATTAAAATTCAGAAAAGGTCAAATACTTATTGTGCCAAATATATAAATCTGGTACGAAAACCACTAGATCTTTTTTAATGAGGTTGAAAATCACCCCAATTGGGGTGGAGTGTAAAAATACGGACGGAAATAGATAGACGGAAATTTAGTTAATTTAGATATACATAGCTTACATAGATAGAAAAAAATGGTCACTGAAGAGATAACTTGTTGATAAATGTTAAGATAAACAGTTGAATAAGCAGGTATGGTATAATAAATAAAACACAACTGGTTAATGCTTAATGTATGAATTTACTCCATTTTTATCTACCCTGCCTAAAACTACAAATGCCTGAATTTTTGTTCCAGGATATTAGAAGTAATGAAATCTGTCCGTCTGTGGGGTTAATTTTTACCCTTCCCCCAATAGGGGTAATTTTCAACCTTATTAAGATTGGGTGGTTGTCGTACCAGATTTGTATATTTGGCACGATGAGATACAAGTATTTGACCCTTTTCGAATTTCAATAGCACCTATATGCATCATTTGAGCATAGAGGTAGCTCTTACTAAGGGTAGGCTCTAGTCATGTGTCGGTGGTTGGAACGAATTCACTCCATATTTGTTTACCCAGCTTAAAACTACACAAGCCTCAATTCTTTTTTCCGTTTTGAAACCTATGATGGGATGGGGGTAGTTTTAACTCCATAGGGTTGATTCTCTACCCTTTTAGAGTAATGGCTGGTTGTCGCACTAGAGTCAAATATTTTACACTAAGATATACACAAATTTAGCCTTTGCACATGTTATTCACACTCACCTGCGTCTTTTGAGTTTCAGCGGTAATTTTCACGCCTCATAAGGGCGGATTTCAGTTTAATTTATAGAAATAGCTTACTGTGGCTCGAATTTATATTCTCTACTCTCGGCTACAAAACATCTACCATTTTTCACACTTCATTAAGAGTTATTACATTATTTCTATGATTTTACACCATTTTAAGGGATGTTTTTGACTAAAAAACAAAACTGACATGACAGATTTTTTTTGGACCACCGATTTGGATTCAGCGTTGAAAAATACACCATATCCATATAATTTGGTCCGCTGCACAGAACTTTTCTTTTGTGTGGTTGTGTAATTGTTCAAAATTCCGCCCTCGAACCTCCACATTTTTCGCACCTTCGAATTAGTTCTTCATGGGTAGCTCTTCTAATTGAATTCTGTGATAAGTTTTGAAATGCATTTCTTACTCTCTGCATACAATCTTCTATAAAGTGTTAATAGGCTCTCATAAACTTTATTTTTAATAGGTCCCCAAATAAAGCGATTCATTGATCGTAAACTGATCGATAGTTTCTTGTAAAAAATTATTTATCAAATACGCTTATGTGGGGGAGCACAATCGTGCTGATAAAAAATGTTTCCATGTTCGGCGAGAGGCAAATTTTCTAAATAGTTATTACTCAATTTTGTAAAATATTTAGTATTTTTCACTTAAAAAAAAAACAAAAACAAAAAAATTAACTATACATATTAGCAGAAGAAGAAATCTTTTTAACGTACCTACTGTTTAAATTTTCTTGATAAAATTCTAATGCCTCCACTCTATCAAACATCAAACTGAAAACTATCTTGATTTCGCTCCCTGAATACATGAGGATTCGAGTCGCTCCAATAATGAGAATTGTGTCGATTAAAAAGTCCATTTTTGGTAAAGGGTGTAGCAGAATAAGCATGGTAAAACGACCCCAGAAGCGTTTTGGCCTAATTCGGTGTCAGTAGATCGAAAATAGGAAAATAAATGTTTTTCTCGAGTTTTAGCCCCCCATCGCCACGGGTAACCCCTGTACCCTAATAAACATGACATTTCGATTTCATTTTTTATCTCTGCAAGTTGTGCGTTAATTATTATGAAAAAAATAGACGATGTACATGTAATTTAAGTGCATCTTAGGAAAAAAAAATCAGCTGATTTTGCGGCCTTCTTCGAATAAAAAAAAATATTTAAAAATTAGAATATTTATTTTTTCATGAAAATATTGATTCGCATACACAAAACTTTTACCATTTTAGATTACATGTACATCGTCTATTTTTTTCATAATAATTAACGCACAACTGCAGAGATGAAAAACGAAAACGAAATGTCATGTTTATTAGGGTACAGGGGTTACCTGTGGCGATGGGGGGCTAAAACTGGAGGAAAACATTTCTTTTCCTATTGTCGATTTACTGACACCGAATTAGGCCAAAACGCTTCTGGGGTCGTTTTACCATGCTAATTCTGCTACACCCTTTAGCTTCATCTGGCCATATAATATTTCCCAAATAAGAATCTTCGCCTACAGACCTTATTAGAATAAATTCACAAAAATTTTCTCTTAGGAAATTTATTCCTTTTAATCGTTGAACCATTGGGAACGAAACATTTCTTTTCCTATTGTCGATCTACTGACACCGAATTAGGCCAAAACGCTTCTGGGGTCGTTTTACCATGCTAATTCTGCTACACCCTTTAGCTTCATCTGGCCATATAATATTTCCCAAATAAGAATCTTCGCCTACAGACCTTATTAGAATAAATTCACAAAAATTTTCTCTTAGGAAATTTATTCCTTTTAATCGTTGAACCATTGGGAACGAAACATTTCTTTTCCTATTGTCGATCTACTGACACCGAATTAGGCCAAAACGCTTCTGGGGTCGTTTTACCATGCTAATTCTGCTACACCCTTTAGCTTCATCTGGCCATATAATATTTCCCAAATAAGAATCTTCGCCTACAGACCAGACCTTATTAGAATAAATTCACAAAAATTTTCTCTTAGGAAATTTATTCCTTTTAATCGTTGAACCATTGGGAACGAAAACGGGTGAAATTTACGTTTAATTAAGATTCTGTGAACTGAATCCTTGCATAGTCCCGATTCTAGAGCAGCTTGTCTTAATGACATCATTGGAAATGCATGAAAATATCCCATAATTGCTGTTTCTACGTTTTTGTCATCAACAATAGGCTTCCGCTTTTGAATTCTTGCCTTGACAGAACCATAGTTTTTAAAATTATCCAATATGCGTTTTACAGTGTTTGGTGACGGTTTCCGTTTTTGTGGATATCGAGTAGCAAATGTACTACAAATTCTTGATATTACTTTATCACATTCTCCATAAATAAAAATCGAATTCAAAAAGTCTTCGTGGGTGTAATTTAAACGCGGTGGCATTTTTTTGAAATAAGAGCATGACTGAAATTACTGATTGTTTCTAATCATGGCTAATTTGATAAAATTTTTACTAACAATTTTGGAATTTCTAAGAAAATCGCAAATATTTCAAAAAGTTGTAACTTAAACCCCCACAATGCTGATATCAGAAAAAAAGGAATTTAATTTTACATAACTTGATGTAAAAAAATATAGGGTGTTCCATTTAACCTAAACAAGTTTTCGCGGTTTGAAGTTTACAAAATGTAACTTCAAAAATGGAACACTTGGTGTACTATTATTGAATGTAATTGAATTGTGGAGTGCAGCTCCCCTCGTGTTCTTTTTACATGTCAAAAAGCAAATGAGTATCTTTTACACCAAGAACGTTATAAAGGTTATTGTAAACCATGACACATGACAAATTTTTCTTTAGATGTCAAATATCTCTGAAACGACTGGGTTTAGCATAGGGTACCCTACATATTTTTGAGTCAGAATTTTGTGCTCTTTTCGAACACCCTAAAATATATAGGGTGTTCCATTTAAAATAAGCAAGTTGGTATCGACTTCCAGTATAACCGGAAGCGCCAGATGCTTGTAATTATTTTAGTTGGATTGGCCCTATTGCCGTTAGTAGCTCCTTAAATTTTCAAAATTTTCTGGTGCCTACTTTTCCCTATATCGAGCGATGCACTTCCTGGTGAGACACCCTGTATAAATAGTCAGTTACAGGTCGATCTAATAAAAGCGTGTTAAAAACATCTAACTAATTTTTGAGCAGAAAAAGTTTTCAGAACTGAGCAGTATCTTGTCACTCGCTTTTATTTATGAACAGCCTGTCACTAAATCAAGTTATATGGCCGTACCCAGCAACATGAAATACCATTTAATGTTCTATTAAACTTGACGTTTGAGCTCTACTTCGTTTCAACCCTACCAGTTATTATCTGGCAATTAAAAGGATGAATGCGAAAAAGCAGTAATAACAACAACGCAGTTTATCCAATAAAGTTTATTATTATCGTATTGTAACAACATTTTACTGCTGATTAGCAGGATATGTACATTCATATACATTACATTTAACTACAGATATAAACGTGGTTTTGCTTATCTTTAGATAATTCGGAAGTACAATGGTGGACTGTGGAAATGCACATTTTTAATCAATACGCGTCCATGCCAGCCAATCTATCATTTATGATAACATTTAAGTTAAACTTGGTCACATTTATTATTAGATATACATTTAACATTGGAAAATGAGTTGCTCTGAACAATATTTGGCAAATTCTCTAACATTCCAACCACAAAGGACACAATGGCGGCAAACACATTAAAAACCCTTAGGAAACGGCTATTAGTGAAAGAATTTTGTAATTTGGTATACTGATTTCTGTCATTAAAATGACTATTTTTCCAAGCAGCGCCAAATCAAAATGGCTTCCGGTTTCAAGATGGCGGCTATTTTAAAAAATTTAAAAGATCGACGTTTCTAGCTAAACTTTTATGAAAAAAAGTTATTAAGGAAAATTGTTCCGCATTAAATTTTGAAGAAGACAGTTCTTATAAGTTTTTTTTTCTAAAATTAAAAATTAACACTCTATGGGATAAAATATCACAAGGTCCGTTTCTTCTGATATTTTACAAAATAGGCAAAGTAATGTTCTGTACGTCATAATAATTATCCTTTGACCATAAAGTAACAATCAAAGTTAAATTATAGAATTAATTAAAATACTAGGAGGCATAATACAGGGTGTAATCAGTTTCATGTCATTAAAAAAAAAACTGGTAACAGGGACCGACTAGACAAACAAAAAACCTTTATGACTTTTTCCCCTAGGGGCACTTTGAAATAACTGACCTAGGTCAACAATTTAAATATTAGGGTAGGAAACATTTGAGAACCACTTCCTTTGTGGGTCAATAGACGTGTACTAGGTATAATTCTACAACTTTTAAATTGTCATAAAAAAGTGCAAAGATTACCGACTGACTCGTCGCCGGCCGGCGGTTCAAAGCAAAGAACGGCGGTACCTTTGATGAGCGCCTCAACCGAACCAATTATAAAAATGTAAATAATTCGTTATCTCTTTTTGCAGAACTGCAAGCAATTCATAGGCATTTCTTTACAGGTGTGTTTTTTTAATTTAGAACATAATATTGGAACTTTTATTGTTGTTTATAATTTATCAGACTTAAATGTGATTTATTAATATTTTTAACCTAAATGAGTGCTCTGGGTTAAGCTTAAAAATCGAGTAATTATTTCATGACATTGGGAAATAAAGAGTTAGACGTCTGAGATACGATAACAGAAAATAATTATGTGTATTTTAAGTTAGGAAAAAAATCTGATTTATTTAACGAATTGCCAATCAGGTATCGAAAACTAAAATATTCAATAAATCTAGAACTTACCAATAAATTATTTTTGATTTACATAAATTGTTCGAAATGGCTTCCGTCTGCATCAATAAACTTTTCGGCACGTCGAACTAAGGATATACGCACTTCATTCAACACATTTGGTAAATTAGGATAATTTTTTATGGTTTCTATGCACATTAAAATACGTTGCTGCAATTGTTCCAAAGTGTCAATTGGATCACGGTAAACCAGAGATTTAAGATGGCCCCAAAAATAAAAATCCATCGGATTTAAGTCGGGTGACCTAGCAGGCCATGGTACTGGTCCGCCACGCCCAATCCATCGTTGAGGAAACTTCGTGTTTAAAAAATTTCGAACAGCCAGACTAAAATGAACTGGCGCGCCATCATGCATATTACCACATTCTTCTACACCTTGGCAACAAATTTGACAATGTTTGTTGTAAAAAGTTTAAGTATACATCACCATTTAATCTAGCAGGTAATTCTATAGGTCCAATTATTTCATTACCGCAAATTCCTGTCCACAAATTAATGCTGAACTGTCGTTGAAAATGCGCCCTTTTTATTACATGTGGGTTTTCGTCTGCAAAATAATGCATATTTTTAGAAATTAAACACTCCACTCCTGGTAAAACACGACTCATCGGAGAAACAGAGAAAGTTTAAAAAACCCTTATTTGCCGCGTGTTTTCTCAAAATCCACCTACAAAATTCCATTCGCCCTGCATAATCTTGAGGTTCTAGAGCTTACACACGTTGATAGTGATGGGGGTGTAAGTTCACATCTCTTAAAGTCCTCCACACAACAAAATGGGATACTACCACACGGTTCGCGATATCACGGCTGCTTAAAGTTAGATCCTCTTCTACGAGTTCCAAAACTTGAACCTCCGCTTCAATTACTCTGTCTTCGCGTTGAGGACGTCTTTCTCCTCCATGTCCATCGAGACGACCTGTTTCCCGAAGACGCTGAGCAATCCTTACAAATGTACGTGCACAAGTATGACGTCGATTAGGGAATCTTAAACGATAAAGCTGTTCCGCAGCTGCTGCATTTCCACGACATTCTCCATACATCAAGTGCATATCCGCGACCTCTGGGTAAGAGTAATCTTCCATAGCGTTCAAAATCTGCGTTTCAAAATACCACACTAAACTATCAACTAACGTTGTCAATAAAGAAAATAAAAATGAAAACTTCCAAAATCCTAAAAGTAACACAAAAAGAACGAACAAGTAGTGTCTGTACGTAATCAAGAACTTAACGATTTGAACGGTAAGTCAATAAAATAAATCTTAACTGTAAATACGCGGCCTAAAATTCAAAAAGAACGAAAACAACGAACGGGTTCGACGTGTGTACTTAGCAAAGTGTCCACAGAAACTAAAATATTGCACAAGAGGGAGTATAGTTTTCTTCAGATCTACTAAGCACTCAGAAAACGCCGACGTCTTTCACTTTTACCGCAACGCTAAAGATCTTGAAGATCCAGTCAACTAGCCAACCGTCCTCCTCGGTACACTTTGAAAATTGCCGTAACAACTCTCATAAAAGTGAACTGGTCTGCTGGAATTCCGGGCCTCAAAGCGTACCGACAATCGAGCAGACCAGGTCAATCCAGTAGACCAGCTCACTTTTACGAGTTCGCATGGCAATCTTCAAAGTGTACCGAGAAGGTCGGTTGGTCTGCTCTCTGCCGCTGAGTCGTGTGTAGATCCCTTTACCTTACCTACTTTTATAAAGTGTGATTATTAACTTGTATCCTCGGTCGAAGCGCGGTCTCTAACAAAGGAGCGTGATACTTTGAAAAAGCCGTATTTGATGGTTAGAGGAGCCGACATACGCGAAAATAAAAGCCTATCCCAACATTCCAGCAATTCTCAAACAATTTTACTGAAAATTTCCGAAATTTTTGTTTATTTTTTTTTTCTAAAACTATGGGTTTTAGACCATGTTATATAAGATTTTTTTGTTCGTATTACAAATTATATTTCGTCGTACTGAACGGTTGTGTTGTTCGCTGTCTGTGAATAATTGCTAAATAATAGTGATAAAAGACGCCAATAAAGACAATTTATATCATCTATGTGTTAAAGTAACTATAAGTGACTTTCATACGTGAAAAATATTAATTCATTGTTGTGTATAGCAAGAAAAGACTAAATACAATTTATAAACAAATCGACATTATCAAAGCGAGTAGTAGCTACTTAAGTCGTATAAAAATAGAGGACAGAAAAAGCCAACAGATAAGAAGAATTAAGTTGTACAGTGTGTATCTACAGTATGGGCGATGAACAAAATATTAACTTGAATGAAAATTTTTACAAGAAACTTATTGAAAGTATTGAAATAGCTAACAAAAAGCAAACGCAAGAAATTAAAGCCGAAATTGAAGGGGTTAGAAGTGACATCAATAAAGAAATTAATAAGAGACACCAGTTGGAACTAAAATATAGAGAGTTAAAAGAGAAATATGAACGTCTTGAAAAAGGCCTTAGGAAAAATAATATAATAATTTTTGGTCTTGAAAATAATACAAACTCTGAACTCCTAAATTTTACTGTGGAAAAACTAAATAATATCTTGAATCTTGAACTCGATATAAACGACATAAACGACATATATACAATAGGAAAGCAAAGAAACAACAAACCAATAATAGTAAAATTTATCTCTTATCTTAAAAAACAACAAGTCCTAAAAAATGCCTACAAACTGAAAGAGGTAAACAAAAATAATAACTCAAAAATAACCATATCCGAAGAACTGTCACTTGAAGAAAGGAGAATAAATAAGATATTACGGCAGCATTTAAGCCAAGCAAAGTCGAAAAAGCTAAACGCTTACATAAAAGGTAATAAATTATACATTAATGACGACGTTTATACTGCCCAGGAGTTAATGGAAAACGAGGAAAGCTCAGATGATGAAATAGAAAAGGAAGTTGTTGAACAGATTGCGAATAAAGACAAAAAACAAATAAATAGTGCTCCATCAACACCGATTACGAAACGAAAAGACCGCCAAAGTGAAGACGAATTACAGGACGAATCTGAAGAGAGCCAAAAGGAAGCCAAAAAAAAGAAAATTTTTATAACAAAAAATCCAGGTATAGCAAGTAAATCTTCACTAAGACTACAAGAACAAAAGAAAAGTACAAAAGCCAACAAAAATAGTGAAAATAATTTAACACCAGAAGAATCTGCTATTATAGGTTAGTAATAAGTCTATGTTATATTCATAAACTCTTATTTATTTATACATATATTATTTTTAAACTTTTAGTTTTCGTGTATTGTTATGTATCAAATAAATTTCATAATGTGATAAATGTAAATAATGTATGTATGAAGTCTTTTATGTATTATTGTGTTTTTTTTTTAAATTTTCATTACTTATATATTAATTATATTTTAAAGATTAATAAACATACCTCCCTCAAATAATACCCTAAAATATTATTTTTTTTTTGTATATGAATGTATATTTTTGTACCTATAAAATAATTATAAATACATTCTTTATTGACTATCTAATAAACAGAATATTTAGATAACTTTTGTTAACTAGTTATTCGTACTATATAAATTTTTGTGTCCCTCGACCCTACTCATTAATTTATATCTTTATTAGTTGATCACCTGGTAATAAGTAAACACAAGAAATGGACCAATATATTCGTGATTACCACTACACGCCAATAATAACAAATAATATTAACAATATATCAGAATATAACGCGGCTATTACAGGAAAAAATATTGGTTTTAAGTTATGTCATCAAAACATACGTAGTGTATCTAAAAATTTGGATGAATTTAAAATATTCCTTAGTCAAGTCGTTTTAAACTTTGAGTGTATAGTTCTCACTGAAACCTGGCAAATCTATGATACATCTCTTTTTGAAATTGAAGGCTACTCTCTGACATACAGCAAGGGAGATATAAACCAAAATGACGGTGTTATAGTCTATACAAAAAATTCTTTAAATCACAATGTAAAAATCGTAAATATAGGTGAATGTCGCTCAATAGAGGTAGAGTTGGTAATAGAAAATAAGAATATTACTCTAACGGCCATTTATCGACCACCATCAACAAATGCTGAAATTTTTATAACAAACATTCACGAATATTTAAACGAAAGGTCGTTAGATAACAAATGTAATTACCACCTAATTGTCGGAGACATAAATATTAATATTTTAGAGGAGAAGGTTAATCTAACATGTGATTATTTAAATACTCTCAGTGAACTTAATTTTCATTCTACAATAAATGCCATTACAAGACCGCAAGAATATTCGGGAACCTGTATAGATCACATATTTTTAAAGTGCAAAGAAAATGATTTAAATCATATTTGTTCTCCTTTCGTTCTCAAAACACATACAACTGACCACTACAGTATCCTCTTTAACTTAAATATTAATACTAATAATTCACAAAAATTAGCAAACACACACTTTGTTAAATATATTATTTACAAAGATTTAATAAAAGATTTACATAATTATAATTGGTATTCATTTTATAACATAAAAAATATAGATAAAAAAACAGCGTTTTTTGTTAAAATATTGACCGAGAAAATTAAGAATAATACGAAAGTAATTCCACAAAAAAGAAACCAACAAAAAAGAAAATCATGGATCACACAAGGATTAGTAAATTCTATAAATAAAAGGGACAAAATGTACAGGGAATGCAAAAAATATCCAGACAATGAAAAACTTAGACTAGACTTTAATAATTATAGAAATTATACAAATAATCTTATTAAAATAACGAAAGTTAGCTACTATAAAAACAAAATTGATAATAATAAAAATGATACAAAAAAAATATGGAACACAGTAAATGATTTAAACAATAAACCTAAGATTAAAAGTAGTATTAAACAAATATTAACAAAAAAGAACGAAATTGTTACGGATGATATTTCCATAGCAAATACTTTTAATGACTTTTATGCAGATGTAGGAAAAAATCTGGCGGACAATATAATTAAACCATCAACTTTGCCCCCTTCTAAATGCCCAGTTCTATGTTCACTATTATTTCAACCTACAAATAACGTTGAAGTTATTAATACCATAAAAACGTTAAAGAACAATAAGGCTCCGGGAATAGACATGATTACATCTGAAACGTTAAAAAAAATCGCTGAAGAAATAGCACTTCCCTTGACACATTTAATAAATGAAATAATTGAAACGGGTATATGCCCACAAGAATTTAAAATTGCAAAAATAAAACCTTTATATAAAAATGGAGATAAAAATGTAACATCCAATTATCGACCGATTTCAATTATTACCAATCTAGCAAAAATTTTCGAGAAAATTATAAAATCAAGAATTGTGAAATATACAAAAATTAATAATTTGATTTCAGAAAATCAATTTGGATTTCAAGAGGGTAAATCAACACAACAGGCCATTACGACATTAACAAATGAAATATATAAATCGCTTGATAGTAATCAGAAGTGTTTGTGTCTATTCCTAGATCTTGCCAAGGCTTTCGATACTGTTGATCATGAACAGTTGTTGGAAGCCTTGCAAGATATGGGCTTTATCGGAAATTCACTTAAATTAATGACAAGCTATTTAACTAACCGCAAGCAATCTGTTGAAATAAATTCAGTAATTGGTCATGAGAGAACAGTAACGTGTGGTGTACCACAGGGCACTGTTCTAGGTCCTATTCTTTTTACCATCTATATTAATAATTTGTTATCAATTGATTGTGAGGGAAAAGTTATTAGTTTTGCAGATGACACCGCCGTTTTCTATACAGATACATCATGGGAGGGCCTTAAGCAAAAAGTGGAAAATAATATGAATATTCTCATCGATTGGTTTAACCACAAGATTCTAACTATTAATTTCGAAAAAACTCTATTTATGCCTTTTGGCTGCTACAAGAACTCTTTACCTACTTACAACAAATTAACCATCAACAACCATGGAAAAAAAATAGAAATTATGTCAGCAGAGAAAGCTAAATATCTTGGAGTAACCTTTGACAAACATCTACGATGGGATTATCATATCGAGCGTGTAACTCAAACTCTAAGAAGTATTTTATATAAGTTTAAATATTTCAAATCATTTTTAGATATACCACATTTAAAAATATTATATTTTGCGTTAGTGGAATCACGCATATCTTATGGAATTCTTGGATGGGGCGGCGCTGCAAATAGTTACTTAAAAAAATTAGAAATTTTACAGAAAAAGTTTTTAAAAATAATTTATCAAAAAAATAATACTTACCCTTCCAATTTACTGTATCATGAGGCAAAAATTTTGGACTTGCGACAAATATTTTTTTTAAAAGCTGTTACTCACCAGTGGAAATACAAACATCAATTAGTTTTAATTGACCATACGTATGAAACTAGGAATAAAATGAAGGGCCAAGCGAAAACGCCTGCTGCTGAAAAATCGGTGGGTCAAAGAAGCTTAGCTTTTTTGGCCCCTAGATTATATAATGAACTGCCAAGTCAGGTAAGGGATGTACGTTTCTTAAATCAATTTAAAACTAGGGCTAAACAATTTGTACTCAATATGAGCAGGGACGAGGTATCCAAATTATTAAATGTAAATAGGGATTAAAATATATATTTATAGTATTGTTAAGATTAGATAGACAAGGTCAGTGTTTACTTAGGTGTTTTTGTGTGCATGTGTGTATGTATGTATATTGTTGATAAGTACATGGAATATATATTGTATGGAGTGCTGATGAACTGAGAAATTATTGCCACTTGCAAGTGTTACTTTTGTGGTACTTTCTTTTGTTTATTTACTTACAACTTTATGTCGTACATGAACTTTTTAATATATGCTATAATGTAGAGAGTTATTATGTAATGTGTATTAGTCTATGTAATTTATGTAAATAAACAAATTATTATTATTATTATTATATTAGTCGTTCCCCACCACCAGTTTTTTTAATGACATGAAAATGATTACAACCTGTATTTTAAACCTCGCTGATGCATTACAAGGTTTCAACTTCTTAACGGGGTGTGATACCGTTTCCTTCTTTTCTGGAAAAGGAAACGTGACTGCTTGGAAGACGTAGACGATATATCCAGAAGTAACAGAAGCTCTCACATTCATTTCGAAACCTCAAGAAAATATTCCTGATGAAATTTTAAACTTATTCCAATGGTTTGTTGTTTTAATGTAATGTAATATTTCTGCCTTCACTGAAGTAAATAAGGCACGAAAGAAACTGTTTATTTCCAAGAACAGGACAACGTCTAACATCCCCCTTCAAGGGATGCTTTGGTGCGACACATTTTCACATTTTACGGACTATAGCTTCCAAAGTGGGCACATTTGGGGACACTCTCTCACAATTTCAATTAAATTTGATTTTGCCTACTCTTGAAAAATGGGGATGGTGCCTGTCCGAAAATGTTTGGGTGCCAAAATTGTCAACACTTCCGGAGGTATCTAAAGCCCTTAGACAATTAATTCAATGTAGTTGCAAAAAAAGTTGAATTGAAACCAAATGTGGTTGTAGAAAAGTCGGTTTATGACGCACGTTACTTTGCACAAATTGTAAAGGAGAGAATGCAACTAACTTAAAAAAGGTATGTAAAAAAATCTTTACTTATTTTTAGTAAATTATTTTTAGGTTGAAATATAATGTATCTTCAGTGTCTCGTAAAGGAATACTCAACGAGAACATTATAATTATTGCTTTAGATAGTAAAATATACATAAAATCATTTTCTAGTATTTCTCCATGTGGCGGCTTGATTCTTAGTGTTAGGTAAACATATTGTATAAAAATTTTTTATTCAAATTTTAATGTACGATATTTTTCTTAAAAATTTTTTTCTGTAACAGTAATTATTTAGTTGAAAAACTTGTAAACTGTTAAATTATAAATAAAAAGAATTTTTTATATTTTTCTCTTCTCGTCAGCTTGAAACCAGAAGATTACATAAATTGTAACAGTAAAAATGTCAATATGTCAATAATGCCTTTTTCTTGCCTGTTGGCGAGTTAAACTGATCCCGAAAAAGAATTAAACTTCAATTACTATAGTGCTTTTACCATCCGTCTAGCACGGTGAAATTCAGCTGGTGCTCGGGGGAGCATACCGCTAATATCTTGTTGTAATCATCTTGGAGTTTCATTTTAAGAAGGATCTTTAGGAAAGAAATATCAACAATTAACACGATTTAATACAAGTACGATGCCGTGTATGGTGTCAGTTGCAGGTGTTCTAAAATCGGTTTTACTCGTGAAATTACAGATGATTCTTGAACAGTTTAAAAATAAAATTTCCGGTCCACCTGAAAATCTTAGCGCTTGGAGAATCACAACATTATTTCGAGGATGTGATGATTACACACCCACCTATAGTGGGTGTGCTTTAGTAAAATGCACGCTCTGCTCTTTTGTCTAGTAGTGGTGGCTGTCATGTCAGAGTCTTTGATCTGGTCGCGAAGACTTCATGCCTAGGTGATCTGAATAACTGCCAAAGCTGCAGCTTGTCCAGTTCCAAATTTTGATAAAGGTTAATTATTTATTTGTAGAGAAAAATCAGGCATAATTCTAGAGATATGTTTTAAGAAACCAAATATCATAAAAAATGATCTTTTCCACATATTCGTGAAGTAACCTTGTTCTAAACACTATAACCTATTTTGGAGAAATTGTGAAAAACTTACTAGGTTACAAATTACATAAATTGTTGATTTTAAAACTAACATAAAAATTCAAGAATAAAATTGGATTTTGATTAGGTACTGTATACCAAAATTACTTCAAACTATTCAAATCGAAGGAAATTCAGATTTTTAATTAGATAATGTGAATTTTGCTGTGTGCATTTGGAAAATGTGAGTTTTGCAACGGTTGGATTTGGAAAATGTGAATTTTGATGAAGGCATTAACATTAAATTTTAGAATATCGCTTGAAGAAGTAACACAGGGTGGACCAATTACACAGGTCTATAAAAAAAAATTCTGCTGCAAGGACTAAACCTATCATACCTTAAGTATTTTTGTGTGCTGAATACGAATTTTCAATTAAAATTTTTTTTACCTCGTAGATTTCGAGTAAATCTCGGTTTTTATCGTCAAAATACGGTTTTTTTGAAAATTTTTGACGTTTACTCGAAATCTACTCGGGAGAAATTTTTTTAATTGAATATTCGAATTCAGCACGCAAAAATACTTAAGGCACGATAGGTTTAGTCCTTGGAGCAGATTTTTTTTTTGTAGACCTGTGTTATGGTTTAATAAATAATTCCAAAACAATTGGATGAATAAAATTTTTGATATTTAATTTTAATAATTATTTGCTACTCTCTGTCTTCAGATTTTTCTTTCAAAAATACTGTTGTCAATAACACAAAGCCAACTATTACTAAAGTCGAACTTATTTCAAGCAAGTTTGCAAAAATAATTTTAAATACGAGGTTCCATAACGCAATCCTAAAACAATATATCAGTGGACGATGAATAATGTGACTTTTGCAGCAAAAATCGTATTTCAGTTTTAAATTTATATGTAAGAATGTGATTTCCTTTCTCTAGTCTAGAAGATAGTACCAATAGCTCAATTTTTGTAAAAAATTGGAGAATGAGAGTTTTGAATCTAGGCGTCTCATATATTATGTGTGTTTTGTAAGGAGAGATGTAAGATAGACAAGATTTAAACATATATAAAAATAAGGAACAATTCTAATGATGCATATTAGCTTAGTATACTGTGCTTCCATACGGTGTTCTTAGTATAACACTCTGTCTTTGATTCATCCCTTTAGAACTACCAAATAATGTTCAGAAGAACTTACTAATGTCCATGTATAATATTTACAAATAATACAAAGTTGTTATTAATTTTTAACTTTTAATTTGTATTCTTAAGTTCTACATTTAATTCTATGTATGACCAATCTAAAAATGTGCATTCGTTTTAATTTTACCATTTACATTTCAATTTACATATAGATACACTTGACTTTAGTACTTTATTACGTATATAAAATTAAGCAGTCTCAAATGAGCAAAACCCTATGTATCCTTAAAACTACGTTCACCTACTTTAAACTAATGGAAAACAATCTAGTTGAAGTGCTAAATATACTGCTAGATATATTTTCTTACAGCACCATCACTAGGTTTTACAATAAATGTTTTTATAAACTTTATTTGTAATAGAAATAAAAATAAATAGTATATATTTTATACTAGAATTTAAGGAAATAGATCATTTCTTTCATTATAAGCGTAAGATAAATTCTTAATGTTATTTTGTAAAATTAAGTATAGTAGATTCCATATCTATAGCATTTGTTTACAGAAGCCCATTGCGAGACATTGACTACAATGAAGGTCTATTTGATGGCTTTTAAGTATATGGAATCCATTACACTTTTTCAAATCAATTATCATTATATTTCTAATTACCTGTTGTACATGCTTCTTCACATTCTCTTTATCCACTTCTTTCTTCTTTTTCTTTTGTGTTCCATCGACGTGTCATAATCCATGTAATTCTAATCTAGAAAACATATTTCCCAAATTGAAGAATTATTTAATTTATGTTAACCCATTTGTTATTGTTTGACATTTTGTATTATAATCAAAATAAGTTACCTATACACGACCAAAATCAGTCCCGATTTAACATCTTTGGATGCATTCTTGTGGGCGTTTTTAAAAGGAAAAGTAAATAATAAGTTTATATAGAGTGTTCAATGATTAACACTCAAATTCGGGAAACAATTTGTAAATTAATCTAGGACAATAATAGCGCTGTTTCAAATTGTACGAGCAATTTGAGAAAAAGATATGAGTTTTGTGTTTTGAACACTCTGATTGAAAATATTATTAATTTTGTTCTTTAATAACTCCCACAGACATGTTTCTAAATCGAGGTTGTTTGGTGGCTATGTGCTTCTGTCTAATCCACTTTGATGAAATAATACAAAATGTCAAACAATAACAATGTTGTCATCGTATCATCAGTCACAGCCTACTATGTAGTAAGTAGTTGCTGCGCTTCCATCAGTAACCACAAAATATCTATATGAGTATTTGGAGCATATACAGTGTGTCCCAGGATAGATGTAACAAGAGGTGTAATGGACCTAAAATTTTGGAATTTTGGAATGGTATTTGGGGATTGAGTTCTGCTTGTTGTAAAACTAAAGTATACCAAAAATGACTTGATTTGGTGTTCTACAGGGTGTTTTATAAGCAAAGTTCTAAAAATCACCACTAGTAAAGTACCATTATTTTTCAAAATATGAAAAAATTCCATTAAGAAAAGTTATTTAGAAGGCAATTTTATATCTCTATACCAAATTTCAGGAATATAAAATTATTTTTTTGAAGCTTCCCATTTTTTGCGAATTAAGAGTTGAATTCATATTTAAAGTTGTGTAGGAGTAAATGTTAATCATCTCAAAAAGTAGGCTATTGGTAAATAAAAAATTGAATATACGAGATGTAAGAAGGTATAATGTTAATCGAACTAATTGTAAAACAAGAAACAATTACTAACAGAAGATTAATGAGGTTTAAAAATTATAACAAGTAATAAATGTCAAAAACATAACAGATTCACAAACAAATTAATTATTGACCAACACAAGACAATGTTTACAATTTATTTATTATTCGATGTAGCTACCACCCACATCCACACACATTTCGATCCTTCGCCTGAAGTCCTTAAAAGTGTTTCGAATATGATCTAACGGTATGGAATTTACGGCATTTATAATTCTCTGCTTCAATACTGCTACAGCGTTAGGAAGTGGTTCAGCGTAAACCAACTGCTTGAAAATAAAAAGAAATCCAATATTGATAGGTCTGGCGATTTCGCCGGCCACTTGATCGGTCCATTCCTGGCAATCCAATTTTCTCCAAAATTTAAATTCAACCACCGATTAACCATTTCTGTGGAGTGGCCAGGGCAACCATTATGTTGAAAATGAATTAAAGGCATATCTCTTAAAATATTTAAATGTTCTTCAGAAAATCTTTCAATAAGCTGTAAATAAGTGTGCTGGTTTAACCTTCCCTCAATGAAATAAGGTTCAATAACTCCAACGTGATAAGAAACGTCACACATATTCACTTTTTTATAATATTGTCTTCTACAATGAATTCTAAAATTTGTATTTTCAGAAGCCCAAAACCGACAATTCTGAGATGAAACAACACCATTGGTTGTGAATGTGGAGAAAACTATGAAATGATGAAAAAATCTCTCTTCCATAATTTTTTCTCCAATGGTCAAACAAAAATCCAACCTACGGCCGTCATCTCCCTCTTCAAGGGTATGTTTATAATTTGCTTTATATGCCCTAATTTTCTTTGCCTTGTAAATTCTTTGGAGTTCAGACTTGCTAATATTTATTAATAAGAGCTGATCTCTCTCTTAGTGGCATCCTAGGATTTTCTATAACAGAGGCATGAGCTATAATAGCCCCCACATTGTCTTCATCATATGCTTTTATTTTTCTTCTCATGTTAAGAACACTACCAGTAGCCAGAAACTTTTTAATTATTCTCATAGCCTGAGTACGTGACAAAGCAGTGTTTGGAAATTTCAAATTAAATTGGCTTACCACTCCTCTTAGCGAGTTTTCACCGCCAATTCCGTAGCATTGCACAATATAAATTTTTTCACGCACTGTGAGTACCATTTTCACTTAATTTTTTATGCTTGGTTCGTTAATTTGAAACAGAAATTAAGAATAATATTGACTACGCTTGACAGATATGTCGATAATAAATGATAAATGTGTATCCACTGCTTTTCTCATAGCCTACTTTTAGATTCTACATAACTTTAAATATTAATTCACAAAAAATAATTTCTACGCAGTTTTAATTGAATGGTTCAAAATAAAAATAAAAAAATATTGAAAAAATGGGAAGTTTCAAAAAAATAATTTTATGTTCCTGAAATTTGGTATAGAGGTATAAAATTGTATTCTAAATAACTTTTCTTAGTGGAATTTTTACAACTTTGCTTATAAAACACCCTGAAGAACACCAAATCAAGTCATTTTTGGTATACTTTAGTTTTACAACAAGCAGGACTCAATCCCCAAATACCATTCCAAAATTCCAAAATTTTTAGTCCATTACACCTCTTGTTACATCTATCCTGGGAAACACTGTATATACAGTGTGTCCCATTTTGTTTGGAACCAACCCCATAAAAAGTTTATTTTAAGTTCGATTTAGATCTGGTTTTTTTCCAAACGTAGAACTCTGAAAAGTACATTCTTGCGGTATATTACATTTCATAAAACATTATCGCTCGGCCTACTACGTGCATATTTCGGGCGGAAAATGAAGAAATCTTATTAGCGATTTTTTTATTTCGTGTTTCAGGACGCCATTACTGGATTCGGAACCTCTCAAACGGATTTTTTTTTTTTAATGCCTTAATTTATATTTGTACCAAATTTCGTGAAAGAAACCTTATTTTCGAGAGACACCAGAATGTGGCATTTTACTTGGAACCACCCCCCATAAAAAGTCTATTTTAGGTCAGATTTAAATCGGTTTTTTTTAAACGTAGATCTCTGAAAAATGCATCCTTGTGATACATTAAATTGTATAAAACATAAAAACTCGGCCTACTGCTGTCTTTTTTTTGGATATGGAAAATGAAGAAATCTTATCACTAATTTATTTTTCTGAAATCTGAGTACTCCACTGGATCTAGGGTTTGTACCGAATTTCGAATTTCGTTTTTGATTTTTTCTGTAAGAAATAAGTATTCTGAAATTGCCAATGAAAATCCACTTGCATGGAATTGCATTTTTGAAAGAGTGCTTTGACTCAAACAACTAAAAAAGGAATGTTAAATTGACAGATTGTATAAGTTTACTTATTATACTCTTCGCAAAAACGAAGAGTGTACCGGGTATAACAGGATCATAGTACACCCCCCTTTTCTCCTTTAGTTTTGAAGATAATTGATTGAAATTTGGGATATCCTATATGCATAATAAGCGGCACTTTTTGACCTACTAGTATTTTTTTCTTACTTCGGTTTCGCCGGAAGCGATACTAACCATCGATTTTTAAATGGAACACCCCATGTATTATTGCATTTTTGAATTCTGCATAATTTTCTAAATCCAACGATACTAAATAAGTGACATTACAAATGTCAATATTTTTTATAATATAATTTTTAATTTTCCATTTAAATATACCATGACTGTTCCGATTTATTCCAAATGACCCGTGTCATGCTAGAAAAATCGAAATTCCGTCAAAAATAGTAAATTACGTGATTTATGAGAAAATAGTTCATCGAAATGGTTTTTGGGGCAAAACTCAAATTTACTTCCACATCCAGTGGAAGTAGAGTAACGACAAAAAATTTTTTTAAAATTTTTATTGCTCAAATAGGCTTAGAATGTCATGAAACGTCGAGATTTCAAGTTTGAGCGAAAAAAAAATTTCTGTCTGTCGGTCTGTAACTTTTTTGTGCGCACGTTTACTCTGGAACCGTTTGAGATATTGACTTGAAATTTGGTACACATATGTACTTTAATGAGATCTAGAACTAGATTATATTTTCATCTTGTTCCGTCGAAGGGTTGGGGGTAAATTGGGGTAAATGAGTAAATCAAGCAGGTAAGAGTTCATGAAATTGGTATTTAGTATATACAAGAGAAGCTAAGGTCTCAAAGAAAATTTTGGCATTGGCCACCCCCATTACCATTATTAAAGGGGATGAAAAAAAATGTGATTTAGTGTGTGTACAAGAACCAAAAACCTCAAAATATTTTTTACTTTATCCACCCCCCACTCCCACCCTCTGTCACCACCCCTACCCCACTACCGATGTGGGGTATCGTTTTATGGGTTTTTGGGGTAGAGGATTTCAAATATTATATTATTAATGTTCCATAAACAATTATTTCCAGATACAAAATTTTTTCGTTGTGTGACTTGGACAGAAAATCCGGATGTGGAAGTAGTGATTCCTTGGGCAGCGGTTTTTTCAAATGGAACCATATTGGTACCGTGGTACCATTTATTAGTACTATTAAAAAGGAATTTATTCTATGTCGTATTAAAATGTGCAATAAATACAAACAAAATTACAGCTAAAAGAAAATAAGAAAATACAATTTTGTTCTAATTATCTTGTTATACATAAGGTGGCTACCTGATTTACCTTTGTCTGGGGTCATTTTAAAAATATTGACTACTCAACCGCCGTTACAACCCGTGAAGACCTGGAGCTACGAGTAAAACGCGCAATTAATAGCATAACGGCCCAGCAATTGGCGAACGTTCTTCGAGAAACAGCTATGCGAGTTCAGAAGTGCGTTGACGTTAATGGACAGCATTTTGAACATTTGTAATGTTTTGTGTTCATTTTTTATATTCCAAAGCCACCTTATCTATAACGAGATAATTAGAACAAAATTGCATTTTCTTTTTTTCTTTTAGCTGTAATTTTGTTTGTATTTATCGCACATTTTAATACGAAATATGCATAAATTAATTACTAACAGTTCTACTAAATAGTTCCACGGTACCAATATGGTTCCATTTGAAAAACTTGGGTTTTGCCTCAAAAACCATTTTGATGAACTTTATTTGCTCATAAATCACATAATTTAGTATTTTTGACGGGATTTCGATTTTTCTAGCATTACACGGGTCATTTAAAATAAATCGGAACCGTCATGGCACACTTAAATGGAAAACTAAAAATTATATTTTAAAAAGTATTGACGTTTAAGATGTCACTTATTTGATATCGTTGGATTCAAAAAATTATGCAGAATAACAAAATGCTATAATAAACAAGGTGGTCTATTTAAAAATCGTGTCACTTCCGGCGAAACCGGAAGTGAAAAAAAATCACCTTTATATGAAAAAGTGCCGCTTATTATGTATATAGGTTATCCCTAATTTCAATCAATTATCTTCAAAACTAAAGGAGAAAAGGGGGTGTACCATGATCCTGTCACACCCGATATTGCATTTGATCGGCACATTTCTAAAACCGGAAATTTCGCTCAAAGAGAAAAAATTTTCATATCATTGTGTTAGTGAACGAATTCTGAACAACTTTCAAAATGTGTCCGTCTGTCCGTCCGTCACGTTTCTTGTAAGCACGATAACTTAAGAAAGAAAAGTCCGACTGTATTGAAATTTGAAAAGTAAGTTAGTGTTAGCTAGAGGAAGAACTTTATTGTTTTTGAAAAAAATCAATCAGTAAATAAGAAAGTTATTAATCGTTTAATTAAAAAAAAAATTGTCGCTTGAACTTAAATAGAAATCTTGCGAAATGTTATCTCTATATATTTTTTTGTAAATACATTTTACTAATATATATTTTATAGTAATTTGTCTAATGCGTTGAAATATGATTCTCGAAAGATATATATTACAGACATTCAATTTTTGTAGCAATGTGTGATGGTCCAGTGGCTAAAGTTTTGCCTTGCCAAAAAATCTCCCAAAAATTCTACACCTTCAAACTGGGCGATAGTCCGCTAACCAGCAACATGTCCCAAATCAGAATACATAATGCCCCATTCCAGATCAAACACCCCATACCATACCAGGCGTTGCCTATCTTCCGACAACCTCTTCCCCAGCCATACTTTCCTATACCAAAACCTATCATTTCCCCACCTTTGATCTTTCCTCATCTTTATCTTTCCAATCTTTTCTATTCTCTATTTGTTTGTTCTATTTTGGTTTCTTTTTTTCTATTCTCTTTGTTCTTTCTGCCACCAAAAATTCCATTTTGACCCATAAACCTTTAAAAAATTCAAACATTTTAAACCCCATCCTTTTTTCCACCACATTTTCCTGGCATCAGGGAGACCACCACCAGGTCAGCAGTTCTCGTACGGGTTTTTTCGTTTAGCTTTTCACCCGAGTCAACAGCCAAAATTTATTCAGTGTTACAACCAGTAACTAGTTCTAAGTTTTATATGTATTAGTTTTAGGCCTTTGAGGGCAGCAGTAATTTAACCTCCCCACAATAAAATTGTGGGAGGTTACTGAAATTGGTCCAAAATCGAAAATTTAGATAACATCAAATATTTACGTTTTGAGGTCCCAGCAACCCAAAAAAGTTGAAAAATGTCTGTGTGTGCGTGTGTATGTATGTTAGCACGATAGCGGCGAAACTACTAAACGGATTTGGATGAAACTTTGCATGAGGGTTTCATTAGTGCTCCAGAAGATCTGAAAAGTTTTTGGTTGAGATCGGATTACGTTTTGACACAACAAGTTTTTTATTTTATGATTACTTACAATTTGTAATCGAACCATTGAAAAGCAGTAAAAATTCCGATTTCAACGATATATCACACTTGCACCCTTTCGATTTGGTTTCCGTGAAAAAAATTAAATAACTGGGCCCAAAGTAAGTTTTTGCCCAAAACTATTAAAAGTGACAGTGACATTAAAAGTCTGAGAAACTTGAATTCATTTCCGGCACAACGCCGGAAAAATTTCCGCCAATCACAACCTAAAAAATATTAATGTAACCTAAAAACCAAACCAAGTGCAGTAACTTAAAAATTTTCGACAAATGTCAAAAAAAAATCCACAGTAATGAAGTTTTTAACCAGACTTTTTAACATCTGTCAGTTTGACAGATTTAGAAACAACAAAGTTTAGCGACAAAAAATTTGACAGCTGTCAATTTAAAAGCTTCTTCTTCTTCTCCTGAAACTTTTTGGCATCTGTCGTTTGACATCTGACATTAATTTTAAACCCACGCTAGGGGGGTAGGAATTTTAATTGTTCCTTTTTTTATCATTATCGCCAAGCCGAGCCGAAACTGCCCCGCCCAGCCCTACAATCACCACGGTGCTACGCGCCGTGGTTGTCTGGCTGCCTCTGGGACAGATTTCAGGGAGGCGGAAAGTTAATAAATTTTATTTGCTTGCTTGCTTGCCTGCCTTGCAATCCAAAGATCGTGTTCGAATCCCAGATAGGTTGGATGTTTTTTATTTCAATTTTTTTTCTATATTTTTTTTCACAACAAAGTTGGTATCACAAAATTTAGGATGTCCAAAAACTAACATTATTTTCAAAAAAACTGCGAAGAATAGATAGAATGTGTAAAAATTATATAAAAAGCTCAGTAAATAGGCGAAGAGTACGTTTTTAGCTTATTTAAACTTATGCTCGTAATAATAATTATGTCGCGCAAGGGATGTGTATGTATAAATTAATACATTAATTGCTCTGAAGGTGCTGCCATTAATCGGCGGACGATTTGCTACAAACCCATCTGAAGGGTTGTAGAATCCAGTAGAGTACCCAGATTTGAAATAAAAAAAATCGCTAATAAGATTCTTTCATTTTCCGCTTCGAAACAATACCGCAGTAGGCCGAGCATTTATGTATCATAAAATGTACCGCAAGAATGTACTTTCTAGAGGTCTACGTTTTAAAAAAAAACTATCTAAATCGGACTTTACTTTTATGGGGTGGTTCCAAGCAAAATGGGAGACACTGTACAAATAAATTATTTTGTGAAATCAAATATTGTCTATTTTTTTACTGCCCCAATTACCTAATGACTGACATAAACTGAGGTGCAATCAAACTCCAAACATAATTTCTATGACATACCGCATATATATCTCCCAGGAGCTGAATAAACTTATTCAGCGAATCCCGCTTTAACAGTGCTGTAAAATAATGACATTACTCAGTCTGGCCTTGGGGTTACTGACACAGGAAATACGAAGCGCTCGGTTCTTCTTACAAGAATTAGTTTCTTAACAAAAACACTACGTAAAAGTTTTTATTATCTTGATATGATGTTCACTTTATACACTGTCTTTTTACACTTTTAATTATGTACACGTTAAACACTTACTAAATTGGTATTAAAGGATATTCACGGATATTTTATGAAACTCCGTGTTATTAACAGCTTGCAGGGTTAACGATAGATTATATGTCACCTGAGCACCGAGAGCACTATATAACATGCAGTCAGGATGAAACATAAAATAACTGATCCTCCGCTGTTTCCTGGGGAATTGGAGTATGTTTCCAACTCTAGAGGAGCCGGTGCATAGCTGGGGAAGATCCAGTTCTCAGAAGGATCCTCATCGATCACCTTCCTGCCTAGAAAAATAAAAACAATGAAAAGTTGATGCAAGTCATTCATAACTGAAGTTGAAATTAGTTTTCATGGACTATGCATACAAAGAACCCCGCACGTTTCTTATGTAAAATAATGCCCGGTAGATTTGGTTAAAATTGAAATATGTTATTTATGAAATCATTCTGAATAAAAGTCTCCATGGGAGCAAGGCCGAGAAATTAATAGTTTTTTAGTTATGGAGCTTTGAAGTTGTATATCCGTGGTATATCAAATTCGGAACGAATTGTGATGTGGCTGAAGAACAGCTCGAGTTTGACACGAATTTTCAAAATTAGAAATCCAACAAACTAAATAACCTCCTCCCTAGATATGGACCACAATACGAACCGGAAGTACGAACCGAAAGTTGCATGATTAAGTCCAGTTCTTAGAGTGAAAACTTTTTCAGTTTTGGTATAGACCTGCCTGTTAAGTACCTATAAAGAGTAAATAAATAGATTTCAGACCTCCTCGCTGAATATGGACCACAATAACATAGCGCTGAAGTGCGAGCCGGAAGTTATTACTCAGGTCTGTATACAGACTGCATAAGTTTTCACTCTTCAAAATAGACTTAATCATGCAACTTCCGGTTCGTACTTCTGCGCTGTGTTATTTTGGTTCATATCTAGCAAGGCAGCCTGAAACCCGTTCATTTACCATGAATACGTAATTATTACGCAGGTCTATATATACGCTGAAATACTTTTCACCTTTCAAAATGAACTTAATTATGCTACTTCCGGTTCAGACTTCAGTCTTGTGTCCATATCAAATGAGGGGGCCTGAAATCCATTTATTTACCCTCTATACCAACTTAATGCGCAGGTCTATACTGAGAATAAAAAAGTTGTCACTCTTAAAAATGGACTTAATCATGCAACTTCCGGTTCGCAATTCTGCATTGTTATTGTGGTCCATATCTAGCGTGGAGGCTAGAAACTCGTCCATTTGCCCTGAATACGTAATTATTACGCATGTCTATAGATACGCTGAAAAAGTTTTCACCCTTAAAAATGGACTTAATTATGCAACTTCCGGTTCGGACTTCAGCCCTGTGTTATTGTGGTCCATATCTAGCGAGGAGGCCTGCAATCCATTTATTTACCCTTTATACGTACTTAACACGCCTATACTGAAACTGAAAAAGATTTCACTCTAAAAAATGAACTTAATCATGCAACTTCCGGTTCGTACTTTCGGTTTGTATTGTTGTTCATATCTAGAAGGAGGCTAATTAGTTTGTTGGATTTCTAATTTTCAAAATTCGTGTCAATTCGTTCTTCAGCACGTCATAATTCGTTCAGAGTTTGATATACCACGGATAGACAACTTCAAAGCTCCATAACTTAAAAACTATTAATTTTTCGGCCTTGCTCCCATGGAGACTTTTATTGAGGATGATTTCATAAATAACATATTTCAATTTTAAGCAAATCTACCGGGCATTATTTTACTTAGGAAACGTGCGGGGTCCTTTAAGTAATGCAACTATAGTGGAGTAAACGTAAGTCTAAATCACCTAAAAAGGAACTGTCTTACTATAGAAACTTTTTTGTTGGGACTTATAAACATTGCAAGATTAAAAAGTAAGTGACGGCATATACCGGATAGCTCAGCCGATAGGGATACTCTTGTAACTTTTGAATGGGGGAATAAATTTTTTTCAAGTTTTGTGTAGTGTTATTAGTGGAGTCAAATTAAGGACCAAAATAGGTGAATGAGGAATTCTCTGGCGATAGCAATTTTATTGTTTTAATTTGTTGTAGGTATAATAACAAGTACTGTGAGCAGTTTTGTTTTAAATCGGTCCTTGGCTACTTGTAAAATTTTAACAATTTATTTTTCAACACAGAAATTTTCCTTATCCAAACTGTTCGCAATAAAATTATGAATAAGATTATGTATATGAAAAAACCTTTTGATAATTTGTTAATTTGTAAAAAAATAAAAACTAACAAAAATAGAATTTTTTTAACTGTTTAAAAAATATAATGTAATAATGCATCAATTTTAATGAAAGTTCGTGGAACCATGAAAGTTCGTGGAACCCTTTATTGAACTAAACCTCAGTGCCAAATTTTAGCACAAAATATTTATTCAAACGGCTAAAAATCAACAATAACTTCGAAATTTTCATCGCATTTTGTTTAAGTGCTCGACTCGTAGGAGGACAATTTTTCTTTTAAAGTGTAGGTTTTTACATATACTTTACGGTGTTTAGAAAGAAAAAAAATTTAAACTTTTATGGAATTTGATTGTAATTAGGATATTGCAATTTCAAATAACAGGTGATTTTTTTGTGAAACTTAAAACGATAAGCGAATTATGAAAGTATATGAAATAATCAACGTTTAAAAAAAAGAATGAAGTTCTACTTGCATTTGAATCCGTGATACGTTAGTTTTATGCGCTTTAGCCGATTATAAATAAACATATTGATATTTTTTCTTGAAATTTCGGCAGATTGTTCCAAAATGCTTATGTTTCTTTCTTTGCTAATTGAAAACAATCCACAACTAATTTTTTTTTTAATTACATCGCATAAAGCACCCTTGAGGACAAAAAGCACGGTTGATAAAAAATGTCTCTCCCCACTCCTTGAATATTGTAACTAGGCAACTAAGTTAATTAATGGTATACATCACTACTAGTCCAAGATCCCAGAGCCGCCAGACCTACGTCATTTTAGCAAAGCTAATATTTTGACAACGAATAGTGTAATATCTAGTTAAGAACGTATGCGCATTTGCTAGCTTGAAAACAGGTACAAAAGGTACATAAAAATTTTTCTCTCCTACGTTAAAGTATGATAGCTGATTCATTTTTTAAGCGACAGGCTAACGACATGGTGTAAGCGCCAACCTCCGAATCTTAAGGTCCAATAACTTCTTACAAATCAAAACCTTTTAAATTATAACTTCCTCTTCACCCTACCTTTCCGAAGGCATATAGACCATCGGATGAGGGTTGTCATTTGTTCGAACGGGTTTTTTCATTGAGTTTTTCCCGTACTAGTAACCCGATCTCTTAAAACAGTGCGCGTGTGCGCGCTTAAACAAAAATACGCCATTTTCTATTTATTTCTAAGTAGTACTAAGTATTTTAAAATCGTTCATGATTATTTTTCAATAAATTGTTAGGTTTAAGTTTTATTTCTTAGTAAAACAGGAGCCCTAACCTCCACCCATTTTACTTACCGTTTTAGCCGAGGCTGGACCTGCCCCACTCGGCCACCCATTTACCACGGCGTTGCGCGCCGTGGTGGTGTGGCCGGCTCTGAACCGGGTCAACTTAGGCGCATTTTTTGTAACTAAATTGTTAATAAATCTTTTTGAATTGAATTGAATTGAATCTTAAGGTCCGAGGTTCGATCCCTGAGCGTTCTCAGCTTTTTTTTTTCAACAAATATTAACTTAAGGTGGCGATTACCAAGAAAAAGACAACCGATAGGGGAATATTTATTATTTTTGACCATAACTTTTTCCTTAGTACGTATATTTGAAAAAAAACTGAGAACGCTCAGGGATCGAACCTCGGACCTTAAGATTCAATCAATCAATCAATCAATCAATCAATCAATCAATCAAAACAAATTTATTAAAAATTAATAATTTTACATCTGTCCTACCCGAACACCCGTGTCCGGAGCCAGACTGACATCTACCATGCGAAGCATCGCTGTAGCAATTGAAAGGCTGGACGGAGTGAGTCCGGGAAGGATTATCGAAACAATAGTAAACTGACTAACTCCTTTTACAAAAAGTGAATTAAAAGGCAATTAAAATAACAACTTATCTAACGATGTAAATTTAAAACAATTTGTATAAATGAATATGTAATATAATTACATATACCTTAAGATTCAGAGATTGACGCTTACACCATGTCGTTAGCGTGTCACTTAAGAAATAAATCAGCTATCATACTTTGACGTAAGTGAGAAAATTTTTATGTATCTTTTGTACCTGTTTTCTGCAAAAGCTTCAAGCTAGCAAATACGCATACGTTCTTAACTAGATATTACACTATTCGTTGTCAAAATATTAGCTTTGCTAAAATGACGTAGGTCTGGCGGCTTTGGGATCTCACACTATACATTTTCATCGTATGGGGACTTTTTTTTAACATTTTTAGTCTTTTTTCGTGTATTCTGATTCTTTTATTTGACATAATATAATATGTTAAGTTTTTATTCATCAAAAATTCAACAAGCTTTATTCTTTTATAATGTTTTCGGCTTTTGTCATATCTAATTTTCTGTTTCTTTTTAAAATGTTTATGTTTTGTATTTATTTTAAATTTTTAATGTATTGTACCATAAAAATAATTTGTTTAGCCGTTATTTAATTAAAATGCATTGGAAATTATAATCTAGGTAAATTATTTCTGTGTTAAATAAAATAATTCAAGTCAAGATTGAAGATTTTCGATGCATTATCTGAACAAATATGGTAAACAAAGCAGTAAAGGTGGATACAAAAAATTACTTGCATCACGTGTTTAACACTAACCCAAAAGATATCTGCCGTATTATTAAAAGTTTAATGATACTATTTTTTAATCACTCCACACTTAAAATTAAAAAAAATCTGTATTTTTTGAAAATCAAAATAATATTTTTTGAGAGTCAAATCATATGTATTTTGGCCAGCAGGATCCAAATATGCAAAATATACAGCTTGTCCCATTTAAAAATTGGATTTTCATGCCAACTCTTGTAACTTTTGAATGTTCGGATGGATATTTTTCAAATTTGGTGTAGTGATATAGGATGAAATTTTCAATTATATGATGCAAAGAACCAAAGTGGCTGACTTCCGGTTTCGATGTAATTGTCATGAAAATCAAATTTTTAAATGAGACAACCTGTATATTTTTGCATTTTTTGATCTTGCTGGCCAAAATACATATGGTCTCCTGACCCTGAAATATTATTTTGATTTTCAAAAAAATATAAATTTTTAGTTTCAATAATAGAAGACCGCGATTTTGGCAAAATTGTTAAAAATCGGTCTGCTAGTACCACTAAAATATTATCTCTTTAGATACTAACATTAAACACGATTTATTCTTCATTAAGTTCAGCGATATTGGTTATTCGAGAAAACTATTTTTTTTTAAATGGAACCTCTATGGGACAACCTGTTATTTAATCAGATCTTTAAATTACGAAGTGAATGATATGCAAAATGTCTACCTTTTCTTTGTACTAAATTTATAATTAAAAGAAAAAATATTTTGATTTAAAAAAAAAAATTTTTTTGAAATTTAAAATAATATTTGAGGATCAAATTATATGTATTTTGGGCAGCAGGATCCAAATATGTAAAAATATTCAGGTTGTTCCATTTAAAAATTTGATTTTCGTGTAAATTACATCGATATCGGAAGTCGGCCATTTGGTTCTTTACATCCTATAATTGGAAATTTCATCCCATATCACTACACCAAATTTGAGAAAAATCTATTCTCCTATTCAAAAGTTACAAGAGTGTCCCTATCGGCTGAGGCACCCGGTATTCGTTTCAATCTGACAAATCTGCACGAAGCCACACTTGACACGCATCTTTTGCGCTAACTGTAAAAGATATGCTCTCTTAATTAGTAGAAAATTTAATTATCTACATTTTTTTCATATCTCTTACCATTTTGGCAGTGTTTTTATTTTAATATAGGTATTTCCTTCCACATATATTAACTTGGCGCTATATTGGAGTCGCCATTTTGAATTTTGCAAATATTGAAATTTTTGGGGAATCATTAAGACACACCCTACCTTTATGCCAAATTCAAAGTTTCTAGCTTTTTGGGAAATACCCAAACAATTCGTCTGATAGGTAAATATAGGAGAAAATAAAGAAACTTTGTTACAGTGTGCTAGAAATCTTATTATTCTTTTTCATTTTTGTTTATTCATTGCTGTATAGTATAATTTTTTTCAATATTATATATTACATTATACACTAATCACCTAATTATCAGTATAATAACGTATACCATTTTCCGGTGGCTGCACTTTAGTTCACGCCAAATTTGCAAAAACCCCAAAAGTTCAAGAGTAGCGACCAAACACGGCTATCCCCCGTTTTCGAGGGTGGCCAACGCGATGGTAACAGCCTCGCGCCCCCCCCCCCCTCGAACTACCCCCCAAACGCAATAAACCACTCCTTTTTTCCATTTTTCCTTATCAGGCATAGGAGGACTTGTTGGATCAGTTCTTTTTTGAGGAAATTCAATAAATCCTGTAAAATTTCGCAACAAGACCCCCGGGGGTTGAAACCACCCCCTCCCTCAATACCGAAACATGCAAAAACATTCAAACGTGCTGAAAATTGTTTATACAAGTTTTCAAAGGCGGGGAACGCGATGCTGATATTATTTAGCCTCTCACCCCTAACCAACTACCCCTAAATGCATAAAACCATCCCTTTTTCCCATTTTTCATTATCAGGTATGCGAGGACTTGTTGGATCGGGTTTATATTTAAGGAAACTCAATATGTCCTATAAAATTTAGCCACCAGATATCCAAAAGACTCCCGTCCTCAATCCAAGAGTGTCCTTCAAAGAGAAGATTTTAAAGAAGGTATCCCCTGTTTTCAAAGGTGGAGAACACGATCGTGGCATTACTTTCTCTCTTAATCCTCAAAAACTACCCTTGCATGCCCAAAACCATCGGTTTTTCTTCTAGTGAGATCACAAGCGCTCATTGGATCAAGTTTTCTAAAGACAGATTTTTTTATTGCAGCTTATGTTTGATATACTCGACTTTTCTTATTATGTATTTATTTTCACATTTTATACATGATTTTTATTCTTATGCTAGGCATGCGTCATATATGATTATTATTATTAAATGTTAATTTATTCTTCGGCGTTTACAAATTAGATCACATTGTTCTGGCCAATCAGAATGGACAGTAGACTATTCAATGAGATTTTCTTCCATCTCGGTACATTCAACATCATCGTCACTATCGTCAGTCTCATCGTCGCTAACATTATCATTCCGTATTAAAATTTCCTGGATCAGCTTTTGAATATCATCAATAGTAACATCCTCATCTTCTGATAGATCTGGATTTTCAACACGCTCGTTATTATCGCAATCATTACCATGTTTACAGAATGGACTACACTTTACTTATATGTTACACCTGGTCTTACAACCACATTTATATTGTTTGAAAAATGAGTCAGGAATTAGCTTTTCGGAGGAAAATTTCGGTTCTAAGAAGCCATTTCCCGTTGCCCAACCCCAGTCACCGGAGTTCATTTAATTTTGTGACCACACCTGCACTTGAAAATACACTCTTTTTACATGTTCCTAAATTGCCCCCCCCTCTGTAGGGGGAACTGTACATATATTTACGCATATTGAGTTTCCACAAAAAAATCCCAATCCAACAAGTCCTCGCATACCTGATAATGGAAAGTGGGAAAAGGGGGTGGTTTTTTGCGTTTAGAGGTAGTTCGAGGAAGATAGGAACCGCGCGACTATCACTATAATACAGTTTATACCTAACCCAGCAGCGACTTTGATTTGAAAGTAACAGCAATGTGACAGAGTGGTGGAGAGGCCTATTTGAGAAATCTCGAATTTACTTATAAATTATCGTTGATTTATATAAATTATTCGAAATGATCTCCATCAGATCAGTATACATTTCGGCACGTCGAACTAAAGGCATACGCACTTCCTTCAACACGAAAGATGCTAAACTGTCAACTAACGTTGTCAATAAAGAAAAAGAAAAAAAAACTTGGTTCAAAATACAAAAAGCAACACAAAAAGAACGAACAAGTAGGTTTTTTTTATCTGTTTATTTAACGTCGGCCTATTTCCGCTACCAGGGCCTATCACCGACGCCAGGAGACGAGCTACCCCCAACCTGGAAATTTGGCCGAACTTCTTCTCGTGAGAAGAGTAGGGATCTTTTACTTGCCTAACATTTAATAGCTAAGGGACCGCCTGCTTTACATCCCATCCGAAGGATGGTATATCCACTACGTAATCCTCATCTTGAAATTACATAGCTTCAGCGTATACACTAATATACAAGCGCTAGAAGGTAGGGCGAGATCGCTGTGATTCCCATGATGGGTCACCCATCCAAGTACTAACCTCGCTGCTCGTTGCTTCACTGGAGTATCGAGGATACATACACAGTGAAGACGCATCTACGCTCGCCCCCGAACAAGTTGTAGGTACCCAAGTATTTAACGACATGAATGGTAAGTCAATAAAATAAATCTTAACTATAAATACAGTGACCCAAAATACATACAAAAATAATTAATAGGTAGGTCGTGTGTACGTACTTAACCAAGTAAAGACATAACCTAAAATATTGCTTGAAAATATCGCAAGGGAGAGTATAGTTGCCTTAATATCTACTAAGCATTCAAAAAATGTCGGCGTCTTTGATCTTTACCGCACCGCCAAAGACGCTGACATTTTATATATATCTGCACATGTCAGAGTACCATGCGCGACCAGTCACGATGATAATAAAGCCTACCCCAATATTCGAGCAGTTCTCAAACAGTATTATTAAAAATTTCCGAGATTTTTGTGTATTTTTTTTCTCCAGAACTATGGGCTTTAGACCCTATATTTTTGTTTGTCTAGTCGTTTCCCACCACCAGTTTTTTTAATTGACATGAAACTAATTACACCCTGTATGTGGTTGTGCACGTGCTTATGACATTTTGTTAAATACATTTGTGTACAGATTGAACGCAAAATTTGTTCATGGTTTACTAACATTGTTAAAGTCAAGAGCGTGTGTTTCTATTTTCCATTCTCCATTTTAAAAATTGTATCCGACATATTACCACGCCTTGTAAACAATATTGGCCCGTAGCTTGTCTATTGTTCCTTCATATAGTTTGCTCAGTACATACTA
Organism: Rutpela maculata; assembly: GCA_936432065.2. NCBI lineage: Eukaryota > Metazoa > Arthropoda > Insecta > Coleoptera > Cerambycidae > Rutpela > Rutpela maculata. The sequence continues at coordinate 88,156,398 of OW386293.2, forward strand.
TGTTTGAGTAAATTTACAAGAACTGACCAGGGATTTAGAGAATAAATGCAACACAATTTGTTATTTAACAACTGAAAAATTTTGTCAGTTTTCAAACAAATAAGGTTTATAAAATATTTTAATACAATACTTATGGTAACTGACCTAGCAGCTGCTATTTCCTTGAGAGGTATACACTCGGATATTTCTTCAACAACTAAAAATAAATTTAATCTATTGAAAATATTATTATTTATTTCATAGTTAAGCTTTAGGAACATTATTGGCACATTATTGATTGTAATGCAATGTTTTGTCAACATGCCATCATTGGCCTTTCCACTTCTCTTATCATAATAAACACTATTTTGTCTAATACTTCAACCATTATACCAAATATTTTCTTTTATATGAGATTGTAGCCACATTCATAGCAACTACTTAAATTGAGCCTTTGAAAATGAAGAAATAAATTTTTCGAAACGTTACGTCGCGTGTCACCAAAAAGGATTATTTTATTCTATTGGAACTATAAAAAATGTTCCTCATAATAATAGTAACAATAAAACAGTAGAATTATTTGGAAAATCTTTTAACTTCTAATCATTCTCCATTTATAACATCCAAATGTTGAGGCATACAATCAATTACGCTCTTGCATATATTTTCATCACTGTTAAGTTCTTCCCAAGGTCCTTTTACACAGTACTATAGCTCTGTAACCGTTCAAGGTAAGTTTGTTTATTACACGTACATTTTTCCTATCGTTCTACCCCACACGTCCTAATAGTCTAGGTGCCCGCGTACAAAAATGCAATTTATACATATCCTCGTATAACTTATGGTATGGCATAATTACGCCTAGTCTATCACTATTTTCCTCTGCGAAAATTTTCCTAAACGCGGTGTTCCTCTTCGGCATGAAAAAGACGATTTCCACACGTCGTACTGGAAATAGGCAAATATATTTTGTCGGACAATTTGAGAATTGGATTCTACATATATATTCTAGATATTTCTACAAACTGTCCGACAAAAATTTTGGAACGTTCAGGGTGTCTACCACCCTAAACATAACATAACTTTAAAACATTTATTGATAACCAGCTGATTTTTTCAAGATTGCTTAATAAAAATATGTAGAATCCAATTTTCGAATTGTCGGACAAAATATATTTGCCGATTTTCCAGTCCGACGTGAGAAATCGTCGCGTTTACGAAAATTTCCGCAGAGGAAAAAAGTGATAGACTAGGCGCAATTAGAGCATCACTTCGATATTAGTCTTTACAAACTTATCTCGAATGATGTAGACCATGGGTATTGGGCAGTTGTATTACTGATAAATAGAGTTATTGAAAATCGTCCTGCTTTTTGAATAGTAGAGACATATTTTGGCTCATTATATTGAGAACGCCTAACTCTATAGGCAGGTATATGTCGATTGTTAGTTGTCTGTAATGATTTTCGTCAGTAAAAACGACCCTATTCTAATAATTTAAATCAAATTTCTACCTTTTTTGGATAGGGCCAAAACGTGTGAAGTTGTCTTTTCCTTACATCCGCCATATTGAATTGAAAAAAAAAAACATTTCCTTGTAGCGCAGTGCCATCTACATCTTTACATATTAAGAACTATTTATATTATATTTAAAAGTAAAGCCATTCTAGAAATTCTAGCAAATGCCTTTCAGAGAAAATTCAATATTTCTATTATTCTTCAAAATATTTTGCGCGGAAGTTTTTGTTCGTGCACAGTGTCGGTAAAATATCAAAAAAATTGCTTGCAAATACAAAAAAAATAAGGAATCAATGAAAACTTTCGGAGGCGTAGGTTTTACCCTTAATATTAATAAAGCGATAGTTTCTTAACCCAAAGAGCGCAGAATGGTGTTTTAGGGGCCAAAATTAGTTTTTGTGATATCTTGGAATAACGTTTTAATAGAAAAAAAAATTATTTTTCAGAATGAAAAGATACGTTGAATGTAATAATAAATATAATAATAATAATAATAATTTATTGGTCTGGAAAAATATACATTTAATAGACATATCAAGTAATGCAGAAATGCAATACAAATATAAAATACAGTCTGTATACATGGTAATAAAATATGAAATGCAATACAATGCAATCTATACACGAAAGCCCTTTTATTTATATTTTAAATATTGGCTAAAAATCAGAAGAGTCTTAATTTATGTTCAATTTGTGAAGAAGTTATTTTAAATGAAAAAGTTTTATCTGGAGCAGATGCAATTAAAACAAAAAAAACTGTACCAAAGAAATTGGCGTTGACAAACACCAACACTAACTAAAAGCTAAAAAAAGGATCTGTAATTGTTGTTCATCGAGGCTATCGAAATACATATACGAAACCTTCAAATGCTCAAAAGAAGAAAAAAAAATTGAAAATCCGAAAAAGTAGTTATCGTTATATAAAAAATGAAGATCTGATAATACTTTTGATTTTTTAAATAAATTGCTTTTCTGTGCAAGTAGTATATCTAAAGTCATATGACCACTTGGTTGAGAGACAAGCATACATGTCTCTCACCTAGGCGTCCCGGGTTCGGACCGTGGCACTGATATTTTTTCGAAAGAAGAAAATAATCCCAATATACTCGAATATTGAGTGTGTGTGCCTTGTCTCCAAATATGTAGCCCCTCCCACACAAGGCTTTTCCAGAGCCTTAAGAGCCTATCGTGTGTGTTTGTGTTAAAAAAGTGATTAGCCGTCAGTGCGTGGTGTTCAACACAATACTGTGAAAGCTACAATTGGAAATCGTGAGCTAGAAAAGAAAGATTCTTGGAGAAGAGAAGATTTTGGTCGTCTTTCTGTTGTGACGATTTAGTGAAGTTACTTCTAGATACCATAGTAATTGCTACACTAGTTATTTAAAACATTGACGAAAAAGCTTACAACCTGAATATTCACCAAGTGATAAAATCACCCAAAACATGGGACGATATTTATAAATACATGTAGACCAGTCGGAATAGTGTTTTGTGCGAAATGTCGTTTACCCGCAATTTTATTTTTGAGAGCATAGTTTGGGATGTCCACAAACATATGCGAACTATGAGCACGCGTGACACTTTATAATTTTTTCGCTTTATTTTCAATATAACTTGTAAATGAAGCATTGTTCGAAAATATATCAAGAGACAGAAAAGCTAAGAAAATTGATTTTGAATATTTTATTATTCTTGACATTATCCCAATGCTTCGTTTAAGAGCTACAGACGAGAGAACAATGCTACTTTTTTATCTTCTGATTTTTTTTTTTAAGTGAATATAATAAATATTATTACCAAATATATCATCAGTATAATGTAAATTATGTTTAAATGTCCAATATACAGCTGAAAAAAAAATATATTTACAGACCTATATATAATTTACATGTTAAAAAAAATAATAGTAATAAAACTTTTCAGATATTGAGGTATTAAAATGATGGGAAAATAAATAAACAAATACATATTTTCACAAACAGACTATTTATTTTATGCATAGTATAGTGTACAGGCGTTTCATGTATAACTTAGTAGAATAGAATAGAATAGAATAGAATAGAATAGAATAGAATAGAATAGAATAGAATAGAATAGAATAGAATAGAATAGAATAAGTTTATTTAAAAAATTGTTCTACTACAATGTAATTGTTAAAAACTGAAACATTATGTTGTTTGCCCAATCCACGCTCAAATGATCTAAATAGCACTTAATGTGGGGGCTTAGTTCATTTATCATAATGTTTCAATTTTAACAATTACATTGTAGTAGAACAATTTGTTAAATAAACTTATTCTATTCCATTCTATTCTATTAAATTATACACATGAAACGCATGTACACTGTACTATGCATAAAATAAATAGTCTGTTTGTGAAAATATATATTTGTTTATTTATTTTCCCATCATTTTAATGCCTCAATACCTGAAAAGTTTTATTATTATTTTTTCTGTTTAACATGTAAATTATATATGGGTCTGTAAATATATTTTATTTCAACTATAAATTGGAGATTTTAATATAATTTACATTATACCGATGATATATTTCGTATAAATATATATTATATTCACTTGCAAAAATAATAAAAAAATAGAAAAGTGGCATTGTTGTTTCGTCTGTAGCTCTTAAACCAAAAATTTTCTGTGAAAATATCAAGAACAATAAAATGTTCAAAATCAATATTCTCAACTTGTCTATCTCTCGATATATTTTCGAACAATGCTTGATTTACGAGTTATATTGCAAATAATGCGAAAAATGGTTGTTGGAGATAAGTTGGCGAGAGTAATTAGACATATTTCAGAATAATAATAATTAATGTTAGAGTTTCTCATGTAATATCATTGATATTAATACACAGTTAATTACAGTCCGCTGATTTAGTTTATTATACAAGAATTGGTAATCTACCCCCAACATATTGGTTCTTCGACCCGATCAATGTATTTATTGAGAACTATTAGAAAATTAGAAACAAATAGATGATTTGCGCAGCGAGACGCCATTCCAGATTGGCAAGTGTTTTCATATATCGACAAGAGTAGGTACACGGCGATTCTCCAATCTAATGCAGGTACAGCGTGAATATTATACTGGAAAGTAATAGAAAATAGAAAAATACTTAGATATCTGGGTAGCACCGATCGACAGCGTCGTCAGAGAAATTATATTAGGTCCTGGTGCAGCACAGAAAACATAAAATCAAGGATATTAGAGCACATATAGCAGTGAGTTCGTTCCATATTTATATTTATTTCCGTTTTAACCTGCTTTATAGTTGTATTAAATTTGCTTATTATGGCCGATGTTGAGATAAGGCAGTTTAAAAATAAAAGAGCTGTAATTGAAGGCAAATTAACGTGGTTTGGAAATTATCTTCAAAGTTTGGACAATGAAGAAATAAATAATACCATTTTAGCTCAAGTTACAATAAGACTTGAGAAACTAGATCCTTTATTAGAAGAGTTTAATGTAACTCAAAAACAGATTGAGAATTTAACTGAAAACATTGAAAGTGAAATAATTGTCCAAAGAGAAAATTTTGAAACGATATATTTTGACGTAATAACGTCATTTAAATTATTTATTTCTGGAAGTAGGCCTGAAAAAGTAAGCTCTACGCCAGCATTAAATAAAAGTTTAGAAACAATTAGCTTACAAAACCTAGATATAAATGCAGACAACTCTCAAGATAATGGTGATACTACTGGGCATGTAAATATAAATTCCGTGCCTGGAATTTCGCAAAATAATAGCTTTTGTAATACTAACCATCAGCCTCACAGTAACGCAAATTCTTAAATTATTAAATAACCTGAAATAAAATTACCAAGTTTTAATGGTAATTACGATCAGTGGTTAGAGTTTTGTGACACCTTTACATCAATAGTGCATAACGATCCTAGGTTGGATGATATTAAGAAATTTTTATACTTAAAAGCCTCGGTTGTAGGGGAAACAAAAGATTGAAACTGTTTGAAGTGTGGGAAAAAACATAATACACTCTTACACATAGATAACATTAGTAAGGATGATAATTCTGTAAATTTCTCAGTTCAAAGTAGCAATGGTGATAGTTTATGTAACAACCCGCCAGTATCTCTTGCGAATCACACCACTTATAGCAATAATGCAAAACAAATCTTACTCTCCACAGCTATCATACAAGTAGCTGACAACTGTGGTAAGTAGCACTCTTGTAGATGTTTGTAAGACTCTGGATCCCAATGTAATTTCATAAGCGAAGAACTTTGCTCGCTTTTGGGTTTGAAAAAAGATAATTTTAATTCATTAGTCTTGGGTATCAATCAGGGTATCTCATATAATACACATAAAACCGAAGTTCAAATTCAATCCAACATTGTAACATACCTGTTACAATTTTTGCCGTAGTCAAAAATCCTATTTTATTTCCGACCATATTTTGAGTATCACTCAGTAAGTTACAAAATTTTGCCGTTCATTTAATAATAAGTACTATTGTAAAACACATCACAAAAACTTCTCATCTTGTATACTTAAATGTTTCTACAATACAGCACCCTCTTTTTAAATATTTATTGTACTAATTAAGAAACAAGGTTACCATAGATTTCTTTATGGATCTACATTTACTCGTGGTCAAACAATACATTAGTCTCCATTACTAATCTATTACTTTAAATATTAATAATACTACCAAAATCCAGATGGCGTAAAGCGCTTGACAGAACTGTTGTTTTTTAAACCATACTAGCTTTCCTTGTAATTGAAACTTAATTGGTATTCATTTTACTATTCTGAACTAGCAATGAAAGTTGTGCGACTCAATTGCGATATCTCCAAGACTTTGTCTAATTCTGTTGTATCGTCAATTACCTAGTGCATCAATAGATTTTGAGGTAAATTAGTTTTATTATTATTCTTTTAAAACATATAGGCACCTTCTGTGCTATATATTTTTTTGTTCAATTGACCATGTGAGTATTTGTAAAATCTAATTTTGGTTTCCTTCTTTCCTATGATGGCGTTATAGTTCTGGCAGCTTAAGTAAAAGTAAAAAATTATTGAGTAAAAAAATTACTAAGTAAAAAAAATTATTAAGTACTAAAATAAAATTAGTACTCAAATTTTTGATGAAGTTAAATTTGTTTAAACAGAAGAATTTATGAAATTAAAAACTTCTGGAGGGTTTAATTTGCCGAAACAAATTAAACAATGTTTACTTGGAATTCAGTCCATAAGGAGAATTTAGTTTTTCTATCAATCAAATTGTGAAGATTCAATAAAAAGAAATTCTTGGATTCATTTGGTATATTCTTTCACACGGAGCACGTGTCAGGAGGGAAACATTTCCTATTGTAAAGAAGCCAATTAAACTTCAGTTCCTAGAGATTCATTTTCGTAAAATTAAATTTACTCAACTAAGCCGAACTATTTCGACAATCAAGCACAGGTTGAAATTTCTTGCCAACGTCTTCACGCTGTAAGCATCGAGACGACGACGTGGTCCACCAGGTCTAACGAGACACCTTAGGACACGGTGAGAGTTTTGTGTTAAATATTATTGGTGAATTATTAACATCCACCTGGTGTTACATATATTTTTATGCAGGCCATGAGGTCCTTGATCAGCACAAATTTCGTTCTTGTTTTATTACTGTACATTTCTATATAATTAAGATTATCATTTCATCTCTTTTTGAAATTTGGAACATTTTATTAGTTATAACTATTTTTGATCGTAACTTTGTTGAACATTTGAAATTGCTATTATTTCTTTTTTTTTACATTTATGATTATGTAATTTGTTCACGTAAATTTTAATATCGACCTGAATACTTTTATAATAAATTTTATCACATAATTATTTTTTTCAATCTTTATTTTTTTTTCTTAATCAAAAGTTTATCCTTTCTAAATTTACCTGTAGGAGTTTTCGTCCTGGTAAAAGGGGGGTCAGTAATCTCTATTAAGGCTGCAGGTGGCGCCCCAGATTAAATTCATTTTTAAGCCCTCCTTTTACCAGACACGAATTGTGTGACAGGTGTCAAATAAAAAGTGTGTAGTGTACTTTCCCCTAAATAAAATAAGAGCCACAAGGTCGACCTAAAGGTAAGAGAACTCACGTTTATCTCTAAACAAGTAGCTAGCCGAGAGCCGGGGTTCTTCTGGTTGTCACGTCGTTCTTGGGACTTGTCCCGGGGATAACGAGGGAACCTGAAGGCTCCAAACAGGCGTTCACTCCACCCAACAACATCGGGAGGAGCGAAAACGTAACAACATTAATGCATTTCCTGCGATGTTGCCATGTCTTGTCTTACCCAGCATTACGGAAAATTTGCCTACTTTTTTTTATCTAAAAATGCTAAAAATTCCACAAAACTTAAAGTTGGCCCGATTCTTCATTCAATATATCGTCAAAGATTGACCTATTGCTAGGGGCTACTGTATTTTGGAAATTACTGTGCGTCGGTCAGGTTAGTTTAGGTAAAAATTTGCCAACGCTTCAAAATACTCAGTTCGGGTTGATCTCTGGGTCAGTTCTCTTGCCATTAAATAAACAAAAATATGAGAGAGTTTGCGCCTATAGTAGCATTGAGGTTGACAATTTGTTGCATGAGCAAGTTGTTAAATTTTGGAATATTTAGGAATGTAATGGCTCTTTAAAAAATTATTCGAGGGAAGAAAAGGACGTGGAGGAACATTTTTTAAACACAGTTCAACGTGATATTAATGGACGTTTTATAGTAACCATACCTCTGAAAGGGTATGCTGAAAGAAAATGTAGCTCAGTTTGGGGGTGAAACTAGGTCTACTGCGTTAAATAGATTTTACAACGTGGAAATGAAGCTTATAAATACCCCGATTTGCGCAAAGAGTATGTAAAATTTATGAACGAATACGAGCAATTAGGTCACATTACAAAAATTAATTAGATAAGTTCTATAGATTCAAATCCCACGTATTATTTACCTCATCACTCGGTTATTAAAGAAGAAAGCATTACTACCAAGGTTCGTGTTGTGTTTGATGAATTGTGTAAAATTAGTTCAGGATTATCTTTAAATGATGTACAGAATATAGGACCAACTATCCAAAATGATCTCGTGACATATTGTTAAATTTTAGAAAATATTCTTACGCTCTTAATGCAGACATTGTCAAGATGTATAGGCAGGTATTACTTAATCCTGCAGATCCTAGCTTGCATAGAATATTTTGGCGCGAGAATCCTGATGAAAAGTTGAATTGTTATGAGCTTAACACGGTGACTTACGGAACAGGTTCTGCAGAGCTTTTTGGCCATTCGATGTCTTAAGCAGTTGGCTGTAGAGCATAAATTACAATATCCCCTAGCTTGTGATCTCCTTGAAAATAATTTCTACGTCGATGATTTACTTGCTGATGCTGATTCTATAGAAGAAGCTAAAAGTATTCAAAGGGACTTATCTTATATTTAGAGTTAGGAGCTCGTTCCAGCTCAGAAAATGACTTTCAAATGAGCCAAGTATATTTGGCAGTCTTCCAGCAGCAAATGAAGATTGTAATTTTCTATCAATTTGTAACGAGGTTTATCAAACAAAAACTTTGGGTATACTATGGGATCCTAAATCGGATGTATTCTGTTATTCAGTTCAAGGTTTCAAAAATCAGAGTATTATTACCAAAAGAACGATTCCTTCATTAACAGCACAAATATTTGACCCTTTAGGTTTACTTGCTCCAATAACTATTATTGCTAAGATTTTAATTCAGAAGTTTTGGCAAAATAAGTTAGGTTGGGATGATTCGATCCCGTTATGTCTAAACTATGAATGGTTAGATTTTTGTGATCAGCTAATACATTTAAACAATTTAAAAATTGTTAGACATTGCATTTTACAGAATCATATAAAAATAGAATTTCATGAATTTGCGGATTCATCCGAATCTGCATATGGCGCGTGTGCATATATCCGATGTGTGGATGTCTCAGGAAAGTGCACGGCAAATTTATTTTGTGCCAAATCTAAAGTCGCTCCTATGCGTAATGTTAGTCTACCTCGATTAGAATTATGTGCGGCAGTTTTGCTTGCCAACCTATTTAGGAAGATTTGCGACGCAACTAAGTTTAAATTTAATAATATATTTTATTGGTCTGATTCCACAGCAGCATTAGGATGGATTCGAGGCTCACTGCAACGATGGAAAACTTTCGTAGCAAATCGTGTTGCCGAAGTTCAAGATTTTACTGACATAGGTGATTGGCATCACGTCAGAACCGATTGTAATCCTGCAGATTTAATAACGAGAGGTACTGCATCTAAAAAATTAATTGAATCTGATTTGTGGTGGCATGGACCTCCTTGGTAAATGAAGGACATGTCAGAATGGCCAATTAATCGTAATGAAATAATTCCATTAACTGAATTACCTGAATCCAAAAAGGTAATTAGTTCTTTCATTGTCCAGGTAAATGATTTTGACTTATTTACCAAATATTCTACTTTATCTAAATTAAAACAAGTAGTTACATATATATTGCGTTTTATCTCAAATTTGCGTGGAAATCGTATTTTAGGTCCACTGACTTCTCAAGAGCTAGCTTTAGCTCTAATCAAGATAGCTCAACTACAAAGTTTTAATTGTGAAATAAATTGTCTCATTCAAGGTAAGCCATTGAATTCTAAATCTAATATATTATCGCTAAATCCGTTCTTGGATGAAAAGGGTGTCTTGCGTGTCGGTGGTAGGCTGCAAGGATCTATGTTTGCATATGAGAAAAAACACCCAATTATTTTACCACCGCATCATAACTTGACCAAATTGATAGTTCAAAATAAACATTTTAATCTTTTGCACTGTGGTCCGCAACATTAATTAGCTTCTATACGGGAATATTACTGGCCTATATCGGGACGTAATTTAGTGAAAGAGGTGGTGCACAAATGTATTGTCTGCTTTAAAGTAAAAGCTAAGGAGCTCGAACCTTTAATGGGTTCCTTACCAGAATGTCGTACTGCATCATTATTTCCATTTAGTAACACATGTGTCGATTACGCCGGTCCCTTTTTGGTACGAGACAAAAAAACGCGTGGATACAAACTTATAAAATCTTATATTGCATTATTTATTTGTATGTGGACAAAAGCCATGCAGTTGAAGCTTGTCTCTGACCTCACAAGTGAAAATTTTTCGGCCGCCAAATTTTGTAGGAGCGAATTCCACACTAAAAGAATTATATGAATTTCTTAATAAGCAATCCAATACTATTAAAGATTCTTTGAGCGAAAATAGTATAACTTGGCATTTTATACCACCAAGATCTCCCAATTTTGGTGGTCTATGGGAGGCTAGGGTCAAATCTGTGAAGGCACATTTAAGATGAGTATTAGGTAATGCCTGCCTCACATTTGAAGAATTTAATACGGTAATAATTCAGGTTGAATCGGTTTTAAATTCGCGACCTCTATCTCCTCTGTCTGCTGATCCAAATGACATAACCCCTCTTACCTCTGCTTATTTCTTAATTGGACGATCAGTTCCCGATCCTGACGTAACACAGATAACAGAAAACAGACTTCCGGCATATCAAAGGCAGCAGCAATTAGTGCAGCATTTTTGGCAACGGTGGCAGAAAGAATATATTGCCGAGTTGCAGACCAGAGTAAAATGGCCAAAAAATGTGGACAGTCTTCTACAACCTGGTGCCTTAGCAATTTTGCGTGAAGACAATTTGCCCCTTTCAAAATGGCAACTTGGCCGCATCTGTGAGCTCCATCCGGGTCCGGATGGTAGAACTAGGGTAGTGACTGTACAGTGTTCTAGTGCGAAGCTTAAACGTGCTGTTTTAAAAATATGTGTACTTCCTATAGACTAATGTTCATTGTTCATTGTATTTGTTTAAGAAAATATTGATCATGTTTTTGAAAGTCTCATCTTTCAAGGTGGGCGGCTTATGTTAGAGATAAATTGGCGAGAGTAATTAGACATATTTCAGAATAATAATAATTAATGTCAGAGTTTTTCATGTAATATCATTGAAATAATACACAGTTAATTACAGTCCGCTGATTTAGTTTATTTTACAAGAATTGGTAATCTACCCCCAACAATGGTAAAAAATTGACGATTTTTGAATTTTAATGTGTGTTGCCCCACCTGTCGCGCATGCGGATAGTTGGCATATGTTTGTGGACATCCCAAACTATACTTTAAAAAAACGACATTCCGTAAAATGATCCTTTTTCCATCTATTCCGACTGGCCTAATGGTAGAAAGATAAGATTGTCAGTTTCTTTGGAAAAATTATCACAGTTAGTAAAAGACTCCTCAAAAAAGAGATAATAGTTGATTGTTATTATATGGTAAAGTTTAACGTATACAAATATGTTCTACTTTTCTAGTATACCATACATTGCCAATATTTTATAAAAGACACACAAGCAATCACGCACGCATACGCGTACATACCGCATTCTCAACTCGCTAAAAAACATAGTAATGAAGATGTAAAAGTAATTTACATTCAACTCTCTGTACCTCGAACAATTTTCATTGTACAGAGGCAAGTTAAGAACCAAATTGAAGATATTTGACTCAGCTATCGGCAAAGAAAAAACATTTTTTTTTTCAAATCAATATTTTTCGAGAAATTTAAAAAAGCGCATTTTCACCCCTTTACAGCCCTAAAAACACTCTTCTGCACTTTTTGGTATTAGAACTCATAGCTTTCTTAATATTAAGAGTAAAACTTACAAACCTCCAAATTTTCATTGGCTTCTTAATTCAAATATATTTTTCCCGTACTACACTCTGTTTATGATAACCCAGCAAAAAATACATAATATAACAAAATGTACAAGTAAAATATTCCACGCAATTTTTTACGAGATAATCTGCTCGCGTGGACAACGCAATAACAGGTTTAAACATATTCACAATTAAGTAAATGAAAAAAAAGTAGGGGATAAAGTAATTTTGTTCTATGCATCGGCTTTCGCGTATTAAAAGGGATGTTTTAAAAATCCGGTTCATGCATTATTTAGGATTTTAATGAAATCAGGAACAAAAAGTCCAAAACCGCTTAATCAACTTACCAATATTTCCGAATAATGGAGTGACAGTGCTTTTAATGCTGCTGGTTATTTCTGAAAAGAACAACACAAATGAAACTGTAAATCAAATTAAAATTTATGGAACTGGCTTTGGCAGCACCAAATGGAGTTACATGAGATTGAATCAGAGATATATATGCATCTTGTTTTTTGTGTACTAACGCACCCTCCAGGGAATTTCCCTTGTGATACTACCATAAATCATCGGAAGAGCAAATGTATAGGAATATTAAATCTTTTTAATGTACCTCAGCTATTTTGACATTGATTTTAACAGAGTTCTTTTACATATAGTCCAGTCTGTAAAACGAGTTTCACCTAATAATCTAATTATAATGAACGGATTTGAATGAAACATTCTTTATCGCCTTTCAAATGTGAAAGATAAAAAAGGTAAATTATGCGCTTAAAATTTTTTAATTGCTTAAATATATAATTAAAAAATTGACAACAAATTAACAATTGTATGACTCGGAAGCTATACGTTATATAAATAAATCGTAAGGATCTTCTTTGTAGCTGGTCGCCGTACCTTAAAAATTATGATTATTGTTTATGCAAATTTCGGAGGTCGACCAAGTTTGCCCCGCCCACGTGAGCAACGAGACCTAATTATTGTCAAGTAAATTTAAATTAAAACATATAATAATAAACAACAAAGTGCTGCATTTGCTATTTATTTGGAAGAGTACAAAGTTATATTTGAATCATGTTAGGTAACATGGATCCAACCAACAAAATGAAATATTTTGTGTTGACCATATTTTACTCTAATATACTGTACCCGCCACGGGTCTTGGCGAGCGGCAGGTACTGTAGGGGAACGTAGAGGCCTATCGGAGAACTTCCTATAATAACACAGCCCCACCAAAAAAAAAGTGTTCTGTCCGGCGGACCAGACCAGTGTATTCTTATGTATTTGGGCCCACTGAAACCGATTCTGAAGTCAGAATTGTCAAATTAGCTCGTTTTTCACCCCTAACCCCAAGAAAACAACCTTCCAAAAAATGGTCTGTCTGGCGGACCAGACCAGTGTATCCTTATGTACAGCGCCGGCGCCATGGTATTTGGCACCTGAAGCAAATATATGCTTGCCACCCTGCCACTAGCCTTTTTGGTCAATAGCCAAAATTGACAAAATAACACACAAAAAAACTAAATAAATTTTAGCAAGGTGATAGTGTTTGAGCTGCAGAGGCTCGCAACATGTGTGCCGAGAGCTAGCTCAGCTCTAGTCGGTGAGAGGTTTAAGGTTGACACTACCAAAAGGTTGACACTACCAAAAAAAAAAAAACAAAAATATAACATATAATTATCAGAACTACAAATATATGCATAAAGGGCGCCACTAGCAAAACAAGAACTGCAACCTAGCTAGAAGTCTCCCAAAATTGTCAAGGGTACCCAAACATTATCTTTTAATCCCAAAATGAGGCATTAATTAAGAGGGTAAGTTTTATCATGGGGTGAATTAAAAATTGTGAATTTAACAAGTTACATAATTTAATGATTGCCGCAAACGAAAATAAAACAAAATATATATAATATCTAAACATTGACCATTGAATCAATCAAGTCCATAATCACTCATATACTACATAAAAACCTGTAGGCAAAACTGCCTTCCGGAGAGATCCTTGTCCCTCGTAGAGAAACTTCCACGTATGTTCCGGTTACCCAAAAGAAATCCAATTCACAATCCAAGATGATGCATAAGGTCGTCGTCGTTAAAATCAATCCGGTGACCACAAGTGGTGTACAAGGCGAACACTGAAACCCAGAGTTTCTCCTGCACGTAAATGGTTGGAGCCAAACAAAACTAGTGTAAGTTCATACCCAAGGTAATGGAACTTCCAACTAACAACGATAGACGACGTAAAATCGAATAAAACGAAGTATAAATGAAATGGAAATTAAGTCAAGTTGAACACATAAACGTGAAAAGGTAAAATTTGAAATCTAAATTGAATGGAAAAACTTCAATTAAAATTGATAGCCCTGAAACAAAATACAGGTATATATAAAAAAAATCAAAATCCAACTTACTGAAAGATGGAGAGCGGCCCGAATCGGGGTTTCAAAATATCAAACCATTTGGATGTAATTACGATAAAATGGCTTTCTACAATACCAGGAAAATGCGTTGAATCGGTGATCGAAAATATCAAACCATTTGGATAGGATTACGACAAAATGGCTTTCTACAATACCAGGAAAATATGTTAGTGGAACACAAGTTCCATAGGTTAACAAAAAAATGCTACTTACAATTTCTTAAAAATCCGTCAAAACGAACATTGTGCGGCGTCCAAAATAACCAAAAATGCTCACAGAAATTAGTGAACTTCTAAGATCCCATAGATCCCATAATTAAGTTAAATGGAAAGCCTATAAAAGGCAATTAAATAGAGAAATTTTACCAACGTGCCTAGTCAACCATTTGAGTAAAAACTGATTTTCTAGAATGCCTTCGAATGCGCCTGCGCGGCGACGCGTTAAAATTTGACCTTAGGAGCTGCTCTTTACACCAACGTGTAATACTTTATGCCTACTCTTGGTAGTGACAATAGCTTAAATCCAGAATTAAATAGGCAAGCTTACTTTTGACATGTAACAACCCTAAGAAAAAACATTTACAAGTTACTTCTGTTAGGACAAATTTGTTAATAAAAACTTATGAAAAATAAAAGAAAAATTCCAATAGACAAAAATAAATTAAAAAATATTTTAGACAATTTGAGACAAAAGCGACCGACGACCAGCGCGGCGTTGACATGTTAACGAGTAAACGAGTAAGTACGGAATATGGATTAGAATATGTAATGATTCATAATAAAACACCCATTCGGGGTCAAAATTTTTTTTTTTGAGATTTTTGTACAATTTTGAATTTCTACAATGTATAAAAAGGTAATAATCAAGTCTTATAATGCCACCCTTAAAAAAACACCGCCTGAAATATCTGCTTCGCTGTTTCACCCCTTCCGCCGGCCCTGCTTATGTATTTGGACTCGCTGAAACCGAATCCGAAGAAGAATTGTAATATTGGCTCGTTTTTCACCCCTAACCCCAAAAAAAATATCCCCAAAACAAAAAAAATTGTTCTGTCCGGCTGACCATACCAGTGTATCCTTACAAAATATATAAGGATACCCTGGTATGGTCTGCCGGACAGAACATTTTGGGGAAGGGGTGTTTTTGGGGGTTGAGGATGAAAAATGAACCAATCTGACAATTATGGCCTCGGATTCGATTTCAGCGGGTCCAAATACGTATATAAGGATACACTGGTATGGTCCGCCGGACAGACCACTTTTTTTGTTTTGGTGTAAAAAACGAGCCAATCTGACAATTCTGACTACGGATTCGAATTTAGCAGGTCAAAATACATAAGGATACATTGGTATAGTCCGCCGGACAGACCACTTTTTTGTTTGTTTTGCGTTTTTTTTTTTTGGGATTAGGTTTGAAAAACGAGACAATCTGACAATTCTGACTTCTGATTCAGTTTCAGCCGATTTTTTTTTCCTGCTATATATGGCCTTACATGCACAGTGTTTTGGCCACGAACATATTAAAAAATATATAGTTTTTTAAGTAAAAAATAATTAACAAATAATAGATATAGATAAAATTATTATGACCGATTATTATAATATATGAAAAGAACAAAAAAAAAACAAAAAAATTTTACTACTCCTACACACAACTGAAACATCATTCATACTCACTCAGTCAGGATTGGTAATAGGGAATTAGACGAGGAGGACACGCTTCTCGCCCAGGGTCTTTCAGGGCATTTTTATAAACGTACAAGGTGGAGCACGGTTAAGATTGGTTAATAAACAGTAGGAGAAAAACAAAGGTTTTATAGGAGGTTAGCTAGATATCTATATTACAATTAATAAAAAAGGAGGAAAGATTTTTCATGCAGTTAAGTTTAGAGAGCCTTAAGAGATGTGGTAAACATATAGGTGAAGGAAACCCATTTTCATTCAGATATCTGATAAGGATTTTAGAGTTTATATCCGTTGAAGGGCAATTGAAAATTAAGTGATTAATATGTCCAAATTGGCCGCAGAGGCAGAGTGGGTCTTCTCGTATTCCAATTTTATGCAAATGGGCGGGGAATCTGCCATGGTTAAGTTTAATTCTGCTAATAGTCGAGATAGTTTTTCTACTAAGGTGACAATTTTTAAACCATTGTGAAGACAGGATACTTGGATGGATTTTAAAATAATACGTGTTGGACAGTTTTCCATATTCTTGCCATTGGAAGTTCCATTTTTCTAAAAGTTTTTTCTTGACGACAGGATAAAAATCAGAGAAAACTGTAGAATTTTCCTTTTCAGCCATAGCAGAGTTGGTGTGCCTTCCTATATTATCAGCTTTGTTATTTCCTGTTATATTTGAATGGGATTTTACCTACAAAAAATGAAATTTGATATTTTGAGTCGATGCCATAGCCAATTTTTCCATGATATTTATAATAAAATGGTTCGGGTAAATGCAGTTAGCTCCAGGAAAATTATTTAACTTTTTTGAAACTGATTGAGAATCAGTGCAAATGACGACTTGGTTATATTGTTTAGAGATCGCCCATTCTACAGCTCGAGAAATAGCTGCTGCCTCTGCCGAAAAAATACTGAGTACGGAATTTAGAGTGAAGGAATATTCGAACTGAGTGGAAGGAACATAGAAAGCTCCACTTAACGTATCTGCAGTTTTCGAGCCGTCAGTATAAATTTTGATAGAGTTAGTTGGGAAGTTTGACAGAATCTCACAGAAAGTTTTATAAACAGATATATCATCGTCTTTAGGGTAGGTTGGTATAAGAACATTTGGCTTAAAGAAGAGGGTGTCATAATTCATTTCGAAGACACTTTTTTCTTTGGTAGAGTTTACAGCCAGAAGATCGAGATCATGACAAAGCCCATATGCATTGCAAAGTGGTGGGGAGTTTTTTTTCGCCCAGTAGGGATCGGTAAGACTTTTAACAAAAATATTATGAATTTTTCCCATAATAAGCCCATTACATTTATTTTTAAAATATATTTTGACGCTAAATATTCTCTCCGGTACATTAGGGGCTGCTCCAATGCTTCCACTAAAGCCGCTTGATTAGGGGATGAGCTCATGACCCCCAAACATGTTTTAATAGCTTTAAACTGAATTCTGTCGATTTTTTTGAGATGTGAGTTACAGGACGTGCCATATAATATACTGCCATAGTCGATTATAGATCTTATAAAAGATCTGTAAAAAAGTAGGGCTATATCCTGATCTGCTCCCCAGGAAAAACTACAAACTTGTTTCAAGATGTTCATTCCTTTTTCACATCTATTCATAACATTTTCTATTTGATTTTCCCACAGCAGTTTAGTATCAAGTATAATTCCTAAGTATTTAAAAGATTTAGATACAGGAAATGTAGTTTTATTTATTATCTACGCGCAACCTATGGTTTTTGTAGATTTCTTTTCATTTATTTATGTGTATTATTTTATAAAATGGTATTGTAAACTATATTATATTATGGTAAATAAATGTTTTTATTATTATTATTATTATTATTATTATTATTATTATTATTATTATTATTTAATGTAATGGTGTCTTGAAAACTAATACGTCTTCGGGTGAAGAACATCACAGTTGTTTTGTTTGTAGATATGGTAAATCCATTTACAAAACACCACTCTTTTAAGCAATAAGTAATGTGAGATAATTCATTAGTACAGACTTGATGATTTTTCCCATTAGTATATAATGCGATATCGTCGGCATATTGAATGCATGTGATATTATTTGACCATATATCATGTATATCACGAGTATATACATTAAACAACAACGGACTCAAAACTGAGCCCTGTGGTAATCCTTGAGATGTAACCCTGGGGTCTAATATTTTATTATTATATTTAATAGAGACTTCTCGTAGCACACAGAGGTTTATTATTGTTTTGGCTATGTGAAGAGGAATTTTTAAGTATAGCATTTTTTGGAAAAGGATAAATAGGTTTACATTTTCGTAAGCATTCTTAATATCAACGAAAAGCGCACCCGTACATTTATTATCTGTAAGGGCTAACCGAATATCAGATACCAAATGTACCATAGCATCTGTTGAACCATAACCGGGCTTAAAACCGTATTGATTTTGAGGTAACATGTTATTGTTTAAAATCCAGTATTCGAGTCTAAATTTAATAAGTCTCTCAAAGGTCTTAGTAAGACAAGAAATGAGGCTAATGGGCCTAAAAGATTCGCCTATAGAAGGGTCCTTACCAAATTTCTGGAAAAGAATGACATTGGTCTGCTTTAGGCAGTTTGGTATATAAGAATTGAGCCACATATCGTTAAAAATGTCTAGCAAAAAAGTATTGGCAAGTATTCCCATATTTTTTAGCATAGGATAGGAAATATCATCTGGGCCAGGAGAGGTATTAGCACGATTTTTTATTGCTTTTTCTAGTTCCTGAAGGGAGAATTTTCTTGAAAGAAATGTATTATTGTGGTGATTTTCGGAAAAGTCAAAGTTATAGTTATATTCCACGCTTGGTGGTGTAAGTTTATTTAATACTTCCGTCGACACATCATCAGATATAAGAGTTTTGATAGTGTTTCTCTTTTTTAAACGCTTTACCTTTTTCCATATTTGGCCAATTGGAGTGTTTTTATTTAGGTTGTTACAAAAGCCCTCCCAGTGTCTTTTGGCTTTGTTTTTAAATTATCTTTTGGCTTGCGCAATAGTTTTGTTACATTCTAAAAAATTACTCTCATTGGCTAGAGATTTATATCTCCTAAGTCCTTCTTTTCTAGCGATGATCATTGAATCGCATTCGTCATCCCACCACACGGGTTTATCACGTTTTTTAGGAATAAATGGTTTGTTTTGTTTAATGGAAATGGAGGCCGCACTATTTAGACTATTTATAAAAAATAAGATTTTATCGTCAATATTGGTGAAAATTTGTTCGTCGATAAAATTATTTTCCAAGTGACGACTGAATAACTCCCAATCGGCAGTGTCCAAACGCCATTTTTGTGATGGATAAATTATTTGTGGATCTTCTTCAGGACTGTTAATATGTAACTGCATGATAATTGGAAGGTGATCAGAGCCTAGAGTCTCATCTGAGAGTTTCCAGTCTATTAGTGGTGATATGTTTGATGAGGATAGGCTTACATCGACACAAGATTTAACAGTATTGGGGTAAGCTACTCTAGTGGGTAAGCCGTTATTTAAAACAATTAAATTTGAATTGTCAATGGCGTTTGCAAGGTTGACACCCTGCTTATTTGAAATGTTGAACCCCCATAGTCCATCGTGAGCGTTAAAATCGCCCCCGATAATTAAATTAGAATAAAGTGAAAAAATGTTAGCCCATTCAGTACAAGAGATGTTATTAGTGGGGGCTCTATAAATTGATAGGAAATGAAACCCTTTATTGTTGATTAAAATTTTTACTCCACAACATTCGGGTTTAACGGAATTTTTAATGATTAATTCCTGAAAGGTAAAGGAAGATGCAATTATTATTGCTACTCCTCCCTTGCCGTTAGGTCGGTCTTTTCTTATTATATTATAGCCTGGGAGGTTTAGTTTTAAACTGGGCTTTAGCCACGTTTCAGATATCAAAGCAATATCAATTTTTTCTGATAATAGGAACTGTGAAAAACTATGTTTATTGGAAACAATGGACATGGCGTTCCACTGAATTATTTTAATATGTTTTTTCTTTAACTGCGCCATCAGGAGCGATCCAGTAAATTATTAATAAATTTAGAAATTGAGGGATTAACATCGTTATCTAAATCGTTCATATTAATAATATCTTTATTTAGAAACTGTCGAATAATTTCTTTTGTGTAAACGGAAACTTGTTCAACCAACTTTTCTCTATAATTCATAAAATCGTCTCTATGGGGATTAGGTAAAATTGATTGGTTACTAGATGTAGATTCTCTTCTGGGAAGGGGGTAGTCATCAGTTATGTTACCTACTTTTCTTTCTTTAGACTGTTCATACGTGGAATAAGGTGGCTGGCTAGTAGAGAGCCGCTGAGTTGTATATCTAGGTTTGGGTATAGACATTTGAGAGGTTCTCGGAAGAGGCGGGTATTCTTGGTAGTTTTCAAGGGCTTGAAATCGATTTTGTGTCGCTAATTTATATCCACTATTATTAAGTTGAAGCTCTTTAGCCTCGTTGAAGGATACGTTATGTTTTGCCATAGACTCTTTAATTTTTTCTATTGAGTAAATTCTGGACAGTTCTTGGACAATGAGTTATGGTCAGAGGATTTGCAGTAAACGCATTTGATCTGGCAATCTATCGTATTATTATCGTGGGTTTCCCCGCAAGTTTTGCATCGTACTTTTCCTTTACAATTTTGCTGCACGTGTCCGTATCGTAGGCAATTTAAACATTGTATAACAGGGTATACAAAAAGTTCGGTTTCAAATCTGACTTGATTAATGTAAATATAATTAGGCAAAGTCGATACCAAAAAGGAAATGGAGATTAGCTGTCTAGGAATTAACTTCTGTTGACCATTTTCATCAGTTTGTTTTCGCATAAAACGTTTAACTGATGTACATTTGGGTTTACATTTTCGATCTCATTTAAAAGATATTCCTCGTCGAAAAATGTGTCTACGCCTTTGACTATACCTTTGCGCTCAACAAAAAACTTAGGAATGTAAGCAATAAAATTATTATCTGTGATACATTTGTGGTTAATTATTTTATTGGCGGCTTCGTAATTTCTAAATTCGATTTTTATTTTATTACGGCCTAAAGCTTTAATATTTGTGATAGCTGCTCTGATTAATGGATCTTGTTTAAGATAATGACCAACTCGTATGGCGTGTAGTTTACCTATATTTTTATCTTTAGATTCCACATGAACAAAAAAGGGTCCTTTATCAATGGGACGATAACGCGTGTTTAGATCGTAATGTTTTGGTGTGGATTGATTTATTAAATTGTTAGAAATATTTTGAGCATTTTTATTAGGCTGTTCTGCATCACTTGATACGTATAAATTAGTTAATTCAGTGGTTTTGTTGTTAATAAATGGAATGGACTCAACCAGATCCATGATATTGTTATCTGGAGGGTCGCCACCCTCCCCGTACATTCCACTAGACATTTTTTTAAATAAAATAAAGGATGGGAGAACAAAAGTAATAACACTACTATTAATGTAAATAAGGTAATCGGAGCACTGATTATAGGAGGTAACACAATAATTAATCACTTCTTCGGGAACTCGACCGTCCTTGACGCGATTCTAACGAAGACTGATTCAGCCGATTTAAATACATAAGGATATACTGATGTGGTTCGCCGGACAGACCATTTTTCTTGGGGGGTGTTTCTTTGGAGTTAGGGTTGAAAAACGAGCCAATCTGTCAATTCTGACTTCCGAATTCGGATTCAGCAGGTTAAAATATATAAGGTATAGTCTTTTTTTTGTTTTGAGGGTGCTTTTTGGGGTCAGGGGTGAAAAACGAGCCAATCTGACAATTCTGACTTCGAATTTAATTTCAGCAGATCCAAATACATAAGGATACACTAGTCTGGTCCGCCGGACAGACCATTTTTTTGAGGTTTGTTTCTTGGGGTTAATGGTACAAAAAGAGCCAATCTGACAATTCTGACTTTGGATTCGGTTTCAGTGGGTCCAAATACATGAGGGTACACCGATCTGGTCCGCCGGACAGACCACTTTTTTTGTGGGACTGTGTAATTTATCACTGTGCAACACCAACCATGGTAGCGGTACATGCGCTGGACCTATACCAATCTCTCCATAGAGACTCTCCTTTGCTCTCCGACACTCGTGGTGGGTACTGTTGAAATATACTATAACTTATTTTCACTGCTCCTGCGTTTAAAATTTGACGTAGAGGAAAATGCCGATATGGTAAACCTTAGTTTGTCGTTATACAATAAAGTCGCATACTTCTAAGCACACAAAACTATAATGCTATTATCAAAATACTAATTGCAATATCGAACCAGAGGTTGTACATTCCTGAAACAAGGAACCAATACACATAACTATGCAGAAATGAATAACAAAATTTTTATTCACATCCGTTCAGTATATTCGGATTTCTACGTGAAAACCCTTCTTGTGCTTTTACAGACTGGAATAATATTATCAGCTTCCATCTCACAACAAATTAACTAAATTAAACTTTTGGGTTGTGGGTATAAATTATTGGATAATGATGATAATTATTTCTGGCATTAATTTTATATAAGTGGATCATTACACAGGTCTACAAAAAAAAAATTCTGCTCCAAGGACTAAACCTATCATGCCTTAAGTACTTTTGTGTGCTGAATCCGAATTTTCAATTAAAAAAATTTTCTACCGCGTAGATTTCGAGTAAATCCTGGTATATATTGGCAAAAAACCGTATTTTGACGATAAAAACCGGGATTTACTCGAAATCTACGCGGTAAATTTTTTAATTGAAAATTCGGATTCAGCACACAAAAATACATAAGGAATGGTAGGTTTAGTCCTTGGAACAGATTTTTTTTTGTAGACCTGTGCACAAAATGCAGCTGTGTACAGATCTACAAAAAAAAATTTCTGTTCCAAGGACTAAACCTATCATTCCTTATGTATTTTTGTGTGCTGAATCCGAATTTAAAATTTAAAAAATTTTTACCCAATAGATTTCGAGTAAATCGCGGTTTTTATCGTCAAAATACGATTTTTGACAATTTTTGACGTTTGCTCGAAATCTACGAGGTACAAAATTTTTTTAATTGAAAATTCGGATTCAGCCTCGGATTCAGCACACAAAAATACTTAAGGCATGATTTGTTTAGTCCTTGGAGCAGAATTTTTTTTTGTAGACCTGTGAATAATATCAAAAATAAAGTTTATATTAATATTATTAACCAATTACTTTTATTTATATATCAAGAGAGAATAGTGTAAATCCAGTAAATGACAACAATCCAAAGTTTAGGTGAGTTTGAGGCAGTAAGCAAGATTATATATCTTGGAGCCCCTATTGGCAATACCGGCAACAACAAATGTGAGATTCGAGATAAACTACAGAAAACAATACAGAAAATCCAGCTGAACAGGATTTGGCGCAACAAAAGTATCACATAATACACAATAACGTTTGTCAACCCTCCAGTTTTTAAATTGGTCTTCACCCTCTAAAACTTGAGTTGTTACGAAGATAGACAGACAGTGCTGATGCTTTCGAAATGTGAGATATTTTTTACGAATTCATTGGATACCTCATCACACCAATAGCTCCTTTCTCTAAGAAGAACGGCATCCAAATCAGTGCCATATTCTTCTAAATCCTGTCAATTATTCTGATCGTAAGCGACAAAAAACACTCCCCTACAAAACGTATGGCCGATTTTGCCAAGGAGCCAATGGAGAAGACCACTGGTGAGGTCATGGATCTAACAGGCAACCGTGCCACATGAAATGATGCTGTTAAACGTACTATACAACAAGACGAGATCAAATAGAATAAGATTTGGTCAATCAGCCTCTGACGAGCCAAATATGACTAATAATGCATGGCTTACAAAACGTCCTTCAAAACATTGTGAATACGAAAAACAAGAAAATCTAAATTCTTACTACTACCCATTTTTATGATCGTCATGAACTATCCTCCTGACTCACTTACTTGGGGAACCAGTCCCTGGTGAAACAACAAATTCGGTATGTAGGTTCACGCAAGTAATTGCAGCCATTTGATTATAAATAAATCAACTTTAATTAGTTATTTATTCAATAATTAGCTTAAATAGACTTTAAATCAAAAACTTTTTCCTGGCATTCCCGATTTCATCATCCCTCTCTTCTTTATATGGTTATCCGTTCTCGCATTTTATTTATGCCTTTGTCTTGTTTTTTGTACTAGTTTACAGTCCTCTTCCGCTCACCACTAAACCACCGCATTACGAATTTAATTCATTCCTGGTTCATAAAAAGTTTGAAATAACTACAGTATAGTAAAAACTTCAGCTTCCCAGTGAATAATCAAACAATTTTCATATAGAATACTACAAAACTTTATCAAAATGCACAGTCAGTAGCTTGCCAATTCGAGATTTCAGTTTGACAAAGATAAAGCGAGAATCGTTTTTTGCGGATATTGAAAAACGTATTGAAACTATTAAAAAATGAAGATATTAAAAAAGTTTAATTACTACCTGCAATAAAATTTTTTTATTTATATCTGCACTACAAAAATTACTACGAGCCGTGCAAAACAATTTTAGACATTGACGACTATTTTCGTGAATATATTGAAAATAGTTTTCTGTACAAGAATGTCTACCCATCCAAATATTCGGTGATTGCTTTCACTGAGACACGACTTGATTCGTCTGTGTACAACTGTGAACTATTCGGTGCTAATTACAATAATCATCGCTCCGATAGAAATTTCATAGCTACCAATCATACTAGAGGTGGAAGTTTATTGCTTGCAGTACATGATAACTTTACCTGATCGTCATTAGATCTTAGTTCCGTCGGTTTTTGTAATCTACCGTCTATAGATATTTTATGCGTGAAAATTACATCTAACCGGTTTTCAATGTATGTAATTTATGTGCCCCCAAACTCTGCAGTCTCGGAATATGAAAAACTATTCGAATCAATTTAATCCCTAGATTGTTTGTAAGGGTTCGACATACTTATTATACTCTTCGCAAATACGAAAACGAAGAGTATATTGTATTTGATCGGCACATTTCTAAAACCGTAAATATCGCTCGCAGACAAAAAATTTTCATATCATTGTGTGAGTGAACGAATTCTAAACAACTTTCAAAATGTCCGTCTGTCTGTCCGTCACGTTTTTTGTAACCACGATAACTCGAGAAAGAAAAATTCGATTGTACTGAAATGTGGACAGTAAGTTAGTGTTAGCTACGGGAAGAACCCTATTGTTTTTGAACAATATCGATGAGTAAATAAAAATGTTATTAATGATTTAAATTTGAGAATTTTGTTTTTGTAAAAATTTATATTTTTTTACATTTTTTTTACGTGTTAGGTAGTTCTTACGCTTTTGAGGTCGAATCCCTTCCCCCCACATGGGATATGGTATAGTTTTTTATTATTTTTACTTTATTTGACACTAAGTTCGTACTATAAAATTAAAAATGTGTAAAACTAATATTATTTACAAAAACTGCGAGGGATACTCTTCGCAGTTGTGTAACAATTATACAAAAAGTGTAGTAAACCGGCGAAGAGTACGTTTTTAGCTTGTTTAGTCTATGTAATGAATCATTATTTGGCGAGTTTTTTGTAAATATTTCGTGCAAAGGCGAGATTACCTTTCCCCCGTTTTCGAGGGTGCTGAACACGATGGAAGTGGTGGGAGAAGTTTTTAACCGCTGCAATCCCCTGAAACGGCCAAGAACCACCCTTTTATGGGGATCCCTTTATGTTTTCATATATAAACGGGTCTGGGGAGTGATTTACGATGGGTTATACTTGAAATAACATGGAAGAGGGTTATAGAGTAAGTAGAATCCAGAGAGCAGGCCTAAGGCCGAGGGGTGGAAAATCTTTTTTTTTTTCAAATGATTCGGTTCAAACGCTTATCCCCCGCTGATCACGGGAAAAATATTTATTTCTAGCTTCAACTTCTCCTCATCCTTCAAATGAGCAGAAATCACCCCTCACTCACCAGAAAGCATGCTATCAAAGATTTATAGGTTTTTCGGCACATGATCGTTATTCTTGTGCATATCCCTTCATTTTTCACGGAAGAGAAGGCGGTAGCGACCTCGGGAGTTGTCTCAATCCTTCCAAGGGGTGTAAAATTCATTAATTATATTTTTTTTGTGATCAGCGCCTGCGAAAACGGGGAAGAGCGTATTGACGATCCCAAGTGTAATTAATGAATTTTACACCTCTTGGAAGCGTTGAGGTCACTACCGCCTTCACTTCCGTGCACAGGAATAACGATCTTATGCTGAAAAACCTGTAAATCCTGGATAGTATGCTTTCTGGTGAGATTTCTGCCCGTTTGAGGGATGAGGAGGGGTTGGAGCCAAAAATGAATATTTTTCCCGTGATCAGCGATACCGAAAACGGGGGATAAGCGTTTGAACCGAATCACTTGAAAAAAAAAGATTTTTCACCTCTCTGGAGGGTTTAATCAACCCCCTAGGCCTGCTGTCTGGATTCCACTTACTCTTTAATCCCCTTCCATGTTATTTCAAATATATATGACCCGTCGATAAATCACTCCCCAGACCTGTTTATATATGAAAACATAAAGGGATCCCCATAAAAGGGGATTTTTGGCCGTTTCAGGGGGTTGCGGCGGTCATAAATTTCTCCCACAATTTCCACCGTGTTCAGCAACCACGAAAATGGGGGGGGCAAAGGTTATCTCGTCTTTGCACAAAATATTTACACTATTTTTGCCTTCATTACATAGACTAATTCCCAATACAGGTAATAAAGTGTAACGCAGGTATATGAGTGCTTTACACATTCCCTACAGACGATCCAGCTGCTGGGAGCCGACATTGTCGGTACTCTTTGAAGATAATTGGAATTCCAGCGGACCAGTTCACTTTTACGAATGAGTTCAAAGCATGCCGACAAGGCTGGCTCCCTGCCGCTGGATCATGCGTAGACCCCTTATAAACCCTAGTTTATGGGCGGTCCTATCACAAATAACAGGTAGAATTAGAATTCTACGAAAAATAGATATACTAACTACCTACCTCTTTATTTGTCACTAAAACTAATATTCATTCTTAGGTAGTCGTATTTGTACCTTGTGCATGATAAGCGTTCATTTTCGAAAGTAAATAGTGCAATTTTGAACATATGCCACGAGATTGTGTAAATACACCTAACAACTTTTGTTATATTTGTGGTGAAGTGACTTTTGCGCATCAAAAACGTAATTTTACTCCCAAAATTAAGAAGGTGTACCAGTTGTATTTTGGTTGTACAATTGGAGACGAAGACAAAAAATGGTCACTACATGTTGCAGCAATTGTGCGAACAATCTTTGCAGTTGGCTAAGTGGAAGAGGACGTTCAATGGCTCTTGCTGTGCCCATGATCTGGCGAGAACCTACAGATCATGTTACCGATTGTTATTTTTGCGTGATACCTCCTATTAGACAGGGTAATTAACAAGAAAAAAAGGATGGTAATACAATACCCCAATTTACCATCTGCCATTCGCCCGGTTCTCTATAGTGATGAATTACCTATTCCTAATCCACATCAAGAATACAGCCTTGATTCTGACGAAGAATCGGATGATAATGTAGATGACGACTTAGTCCAGCCATCAAGATCACAAGATCCCGATTTATCTGCCGAAGTGTCCGGTGGTGAACCACACAAAATTAATCAACTCGAATTAAGTGACCTTGATCTGTTCAAGGCAAAAGCGGAGCTTTTGGCATCTCGATTACAACAATGGAATTTACTACAAGAAAATGTTAAAGTTTCGAAGTCGTCAAAAAGATCTTATACTTTTTTTCAAAATGGAAAATGACTTGGTTGCCTGCAAGGACATTGACGGTTTAATGAATGCTTTATACATTCCCCATGATCTTGGTGACTAGAGACTTTTTATTGACGCCTCGATACTTAGTCTAAAAGCTGTGTTACTCCATAATGGAAATAAATTGCCATCAATTCTAATCGCCCATGCTATCCACATTTAGGAAAATTACAGTAAAACGAATGTATTGCTACAAACAATAGAATATAACAAGTATAAGTGGCAGATTTGTGCAGACTTAAAAGTGATAGCTATCTTACTTGGTATGCATTAAGGGTATACCAAATATTGCTGTTTTCTTTGTGAGTGGGACAGTCGAGCGCGATTAAAACATTATAAAAGAAAAATTTGGCCGCCAAGACTGGGTTTTGCACCAGGAGAAAAAAATGTTGAAAACATTTCATTAATTGATTCACAAAAGGTAATACTGAGGGTGATACTGCCACCACTCCACATAAAACTGGGGCTTATGAAAAACTTGGTAAAAGCTATGGACAAAGAAGGACGTGCTTTCAGTTATTTAAAACAAAAATTTCCCAGACTTAGTAATGCGAAAATTAAAGAGGGAATTTTTGTGGGTCCTCAAATCAAGAACTTTTTCAGAGATGCTGAATTTGACAACATTCTAGAAGGTAATGAAAAAGCTGCTTGGAATTCCTTTAAAGTGGTAGCAACACACTTTCTCGGTAACAAAAGAGCAGAAAACTATAGAGACCTTGTTGGGAATCTTCTTTCTTGCTACCAGAAATTAGGTTGCAATATGTCATTAAAAGTCCACTTTCTACATTCACACCTAGATTACTTCCCAGAAAACTGTGGTGCAGTGAGTGATGAGCATGGTGAGAGATTCCAACAGGATATTCAAAATATGGAAAAAAGATCAGGGCAAATGGACTTCTGCGATGTTGGCAGACTACTGTTAGAGATGCTCCAGAAGTAACTTATAAGAGACGGGCTAAGAAGCGTAAGGAGAATAACTAATTTTCTGATAAAAGGGCTTATATTCTAATTAAATATATAGTATATAACATGTATTTGAAATATGTATCAAAATGGCAAATATTTTTTCGCATGATGTAATTAATTGCTTTTTTAATTAAAATTATACCATAATATGTGAGTTAGGACAGTTATTACAATTTTTAGAGCCAACAAATTTTTTTATGATATGTTAGACGTAGCTGGGACCAAAACAATGTGAATAAATGGTTTTGGTTAACGATACAAAATAAAAGTTAAAATTTGTAGGTGTGTGATTATCGGCGACTTTAATATATCTAAATACGCAGCTTATTTGAATGACTCTGAGCCTGACCGCCAAACTATTATCTTCAACAACTTTATGAACGTTCTCAATATCTTGCAGTATAATTTTGTATTTAACGACAATAATAAACTGCTCGATTTGGTTCTGTATAACAAAAATTGTACTTTAGAATGGTCTGTATATCCATTTGTAGATGAGGATATACATCACTCGGCATTGCACATTTCCCTTCAGTGGAATATTGGTTCCAAGTTAAAAAATATCTTTCCTGCTCACGAAAATAATCGTTTTTATAACTTTCGGAAAGCCAATTTTCCGGCCTTATATAATTTAATCGCAGTTGTCGATTGGCAGCTTCTCGATACACTTTCTAATGCGGAAAAAGCAATGAGTTGTTTTTATGATAAATTTTACTCCATTATTGATCTATGTGTACCCAAATTCCCAGCTACCAACAAGAAAAAGTATCCCCCATGGTACAACTATCGGATTATAAATAATATCAAGTTAAAAGCTAGACTCTGGCGTTTATATAAGGGAAACGTAAATACGCGTGCATTGGATGAATTTAAAACATTAAGATCTGAATAAAATCGGACATTAATACATCCTACAGGGTTTACGTTAAAACAATTGAAACTAATATAAAAAACGATCCTTGTAAGTTTATCATTAATAACAAAAAAAGGAAAGTCTAGCATTTCCAGTCAAATGTCCTATAACGAACGCCAGTTAGATGACCCCAATGATATTGTTAATGTTTTCGCTGACTTTTTCTGTAAATCTTAGTTACCTTCATCTGCCTTCTCCAAGATGTCGGTAGAGGCACCAAGATTTAACTCAACTTTTTACTTACGGGAAATTAATGAGAGTCAATTGGGTTGTTGACGAATTTTCAAAAATGGTGAAATATGGTAGTGGAGGACTTAATTTAGTTATATATTTAATTTGGAAGAAAAATTCTTAGCGCAACATATTTAAAAAAATTGTTAAACTTCGACTATTTCAATGTGCCGGGAAAACGGTAGTGACATCATAACGGCAGTTAGATGTGAACTTATAAGCAGAACAGATGAAGACGAATAAGTTGACATTGCTGACAAGAAAGAAAATAACCTCATATGTCAAAAGTAAATTTGACGTTTAGCTAGCAGTGATTGATGTTTGCAGTTATTGTTAATATTTTTTTACAAAACGACTAAGGCAGTATATCTGTAATTCTGACATTCTACTTGCGGTAGATATATTTATGGTCAGCGAATTTTTAAAAAGAGACGATCGTTTTGACATTGCAATGGTTGGAAGTGCAAAAGCTGCAAGGCACTTACGTTACAGCTGCTATAGACAGTACAAACTATTGTAATTTCTGCAAAAACTTCCTTTATCTTATTAATATTACATAATATGTTTAATATGTATTTTATTATTTAATTTAGTTGTTAATTTGTTAACTATACTTTGTATTTTAGTAAATATTTCCTTTTCATTGTTTTATTTCCTATTAACTATATACATGCGTATCTAACTGAAAACAACAAAATAAGTTTATCTACTAAAGAAATTATTTATTATCCATTGATACTCACTTCTAAGAAGAGTCAGAATGAGACTTACGAAGATATCACGAAAGGTCTGTATTATAACAAAAAATAATAAATAGGTAAGTACTTTATGCTGGTATCTATCTAAGCAATAAACAATATGTATTTATAACACACATAATTCAAAGGGCATTTATAACTACAATCCAACGCATTCGTAGCTATTTCCGACTGATTGTGTTCACCGACTTTAGACGACTTTCACAGTTTGTTTCATATAGTTTTTCAACGGCGAGTTTTTAAATTTCCTTTCTTAATTTATTGATCATCCTAGTATTATGGGGTGTCTAGGGAGCTTCATAAATAATCAATAGCTAACAAAAACAACTGCACTTTATTCCAACATAAACTAGATAAAATACATAAAAGCAGATTAAAGTCATTTCCCTCCTTTTAGGAAGTCAAAGCATGAATAACATTCTAATCTAGAGCCGTTAATATAGTAATACACCCTGTTTTATCCACCAGTTTGGCGGGTAATTTAAATTTGTAACAGCTAGAACGCCACACAAGTCTTGTAATGCGGCCGTTTTTCCTACAACATAAACCCATATTAAAAATCAAATTCCTACATTAAGATACAACTTACCACAAATAAAACGCTTAGAATACATTGTAATTTATTACTTTACTTAACATTGAAATGGTCTCCACAATAAGAATACTTGGTCTTTCTCTGGTGGCTTTGAATCATTCATTATTACGTTCAGCGTTTATTATTTGAATACAACAGTTTTTCTGGTGAATTGGTGGTATTATTTACACAGTACGGCAGAAAACACTATCTGTACTTATATTTATCCATAACTAGATGCTGTTAAACTATACCGAATTGTAACCTATGAATGTCAGTTGAATTTGACGTTAAATATAATGTCAGATTAAACTGTCGTGATTGTCTTTTTTCTCCGTCGCTATCAACGAGTTTCTAAATTAGTACCCGTTTCTCGGTCGTTTTATATCTAACTTCTCTACAGACTGCCGTTATTATGTCATCTCCGTTTTAAATGCATGTATTTTTGTAATTAATATTATAATATTATAAGACTTTCTTTTCAACTTCTACATGTTTCTAATGATTTTTTATGGATAATTGTTATTGTTTAACATAGATTCTCCTCAAATTTTAACTTAGTGCAACAACCCAATTAACGGCTGCACTGAAGAAAATAACACCCAGAATGACAACCGGCCCTGACAGAATACCCACATTTCTGTTGAAGGATTGTGCATATTATGTTCTGGCATACCCTCTGTAAATACTTTTCAACTTATGTATCAGTAACTGTGAAATACCCAAACTGTGGAAATGCTCGAAAGTGTGTTCAATTTTCAAAAAAGGGAATTATATTACCAACTTTCGACTGATTTCTATCATTTGAAATTTTCAAAGCATTAGAAATTTTATTACGCAATTTCATATATCACCATGTCTCTACGAATATATCGATCTTCCAACATGACTTTATGCAAGGCCGTTCTACTGTAACAAATTTGGTGTGTTTTACTCAGTTTATAGCTGAAGCTCTAGATATATGGACTCAGAAAGAGGTAATTTATACAGACTTCTCAAAAGCTTAGCTTTCGACAGCCTTGATCGCAATTTGATACTACACAAACTTAGCTACTTTGGTATGTCGGATGCTTTAACTACACTACTTGAGTCATATTTATATAACAGGACGCCATATGTTGTTTCTAACGGGTTTAAGTCGGGCGAATATTTTGGCAACAGCCAAGGATCCATACTTGGTCCCTTGTTATTTATTATTTTCTTCAATGACATTGTAGATCTTTTAGATGTCAATTGACTTATTCATGCTGATGATCTAAAGATTTATAGTGTTGTTAACAGTATCGAGGATTGTCTTCATCTACAAAGAAACTTGAAGAACGTGAATTCTTGGTGCAAGAAAAATAAGTTGCCCTTAAATCCCAATAAATGTAATATGTCTTTTTCAAATACAACATAACATTTGATTACAATCTTGACAATGTGAATCTAATTCGACCCAGAACATTTCGCGATCTAGACGTTAACTTTGATTCAAAACTCTCTTTTACGTCACATATAGACGCCATCGTCTCAGAGTCTACTAAGACGTATGGATTTATAGCGCGAAATTGTCGCGATTTCACGAACAGCGATACAATCAAATTGCTTTACTTTCATTTTGTCAGATCCAAGATTGAGTATGCTTCTCCTGTATGGTCTCCACATTACAATACGCACAACAATACTTATAGAATCAGTACAACGTCGATTTTTAAAATTTGTATCATTTAAATCTTATGTTGTTTGTCCACCTATCGGCCTTCCGCAGCGGGACTTGCTCGAAAGATAAATGTAAATCTGGAAAGGGTGTAAATATTTTTCTCATGTATTCCTCTTTAAAATCATTCATAATATCACAGATTGTCAAGAAATATTACCTCAGCTGAACTTCATCGTACCAAGAATAACCTCTAGGGAGGACTAATAGACCAGGTGCCTGCCGCCGACTAATTGCCATAGGTTTATGGCCAAAATGTATGAATTGTTGTTAATTTGGGGTAGTAGAGCACAGAAGTGTTCATGCCAGCCCCTTTTTTTTCATACAGGGGCATAGGGCAGGCTCCCAAATATTTAAAAAATATGACTTGTAAAAGTAAAAAAAAACAGCCACAAAATAATCATCAAGCACGTGAGTTGGAGGGATTTCTTATTTTACCCCCAAAAATCATGAATCCAGACTGTCATTCATTTTGGGTGGTACAATTCCAATTCCAATTTTGCAAAAAAGTCAGGTAAAAAAAATTATAAGTTTATGAATGGCAATCAGGAAGTTGGTAAGTATGAACCTACCGAATGTGAAAATATATTCGCCTTCTCTGAAAAGAGGTACGACAGCCTTGCCATTCACGATAATTGATGGCGTACCAGAATTTCCCAACGCATATACTATTTACCCGTGTAATTCAATGAATATCATAAATTTACGACTGGCAATCAGAAACTTGGTAAGTATGAACCTCCTAAGAGCGAAAAACATTCACCATCTCTGAAAAATGGTGCAAAGATTTTCCTTTCACGATAATTGATGGCGTATCAGAGCTCTCTACCGCATATACTAGTTACCTGTGTAGTTCTGATTGCCAGACGTAAACTTATGAGATTCATCGAATTACACGGTAGGAAACATTTGCGGTAGGAAGCTCCGATACGCCATTAATTATCGTGAAAGGCAAGACCTTCGCATCACTTTTCAAAGATGGCGAATATATCTTCACATTCAGGAGGATTATACTTACTAAGTATCTGATTGCCAATCGTGTGTGTGTGTGTGTGTGTGTGTGTGTATATGTTTCAATGGCACTGGATATATCCAACTAGTCAGTCAGTTTTAAATTGTAATTTAAATAAGTTATTATATAATACTCTTTTTTTTATAACTATTTAACGTCGTCCTATTTCCGCTACCAGGGCCTATCACCGACGCCAGGAGACGAGCTAACCCCAACCCGGAAATTTTGCTGAACCTCTTCCCTTAAGAAGAGTAGGGATCTTTTACTTGCCTAACATTTAATAGACAAGGGACCGCCTGCGTTACATCCCCTCCGAAGGATGGTACATATATCCACTACGTAATCCTCGTCTGAAATTACGTTGCTTCCGCATATACACTGATATACAAGACGCTAGAAGATGGAACGAGAACGCTGTATTTCTCAAGTACTAACAGCGCTCGACGTTGCTTCAACGCAATATCGACTGACATTCACATTGAAGTCGCCTCTACGCTCGCCTCTTATAATATTCTTAAATGCCAATAACTACATTACAGTTATTATTTAAAGACGTTTCAAATATAACTAAGATTCGAGATAATATAAAATAATTGTTGTTAGTATTATTAGTGTAGATTTAGATATAGTATAGGTAATCTTGTTTTTTTTGTACTGATTTTGTTCTTATTTTTTTCCTTTTCTTTCTTCTTTTTTTTATTTTTACTTTTTTTTGTTTATTTTTTTTAACATATTTTTAAATTTGTTTGATTTTTTGTTATTAATTTTTTATTTTTTTTAAATTTTTTTTATTTATTTTATTTTCCAATTTTGATGTACAGACAAAGCTTTTATCACAATGATGTCTAACAGAATATATTAGTATAATTATCTAATGCTAGTTTATTTACATCTTAGCCGACTGTCATTATACATTATTACATTTTTGTATAATTTGTTTTAATAAAATCATATAAGTGAAATAGGCTTTTATATCTTTCAGTGAAAGCAATGTGGATATATTCACTGGTAATTGAATTTTTTCCTTTACTAGGTTTTTATACAAATTATCAATATTTTCTTCCTCTAGGATATATTCCAAAATAATATGCTGCAGGTCAGCGGTTTCATCGCATATGCATTGTGCGTTGTCCGAGACGCCCATTTTATGTTTATATATAGGAGTTAGGGCATGATTGCTTCTTAATCGGCATATTGTTTGTATGAAGTGTCTGTCTGTAACACTTTTAAACCATGGAGAGGGGGGAATTTGTGGTTGGATATTTTTATAAAACTTGCCCGTTTCGGATTTCTCATATTTACATTGCCAGGATTCTTTCATGTTTTGCTTCACAGTAAAAAACAAGTCGTTTCTGGGTGTTCTGAGGTTTAATATAATGTATCCTTTTCCCGTAGCTTATTTTGCTAGTTTGTCAACAATTTCATTATTTATCAAACCTGAATGTCCTCTAATCCAGGCAAGGTGGATAGTTTTTGATTGTCTTCTCGCTTCATAATTAATTAATAAAATTCCAGAAATTAAGTCGTTAGTATAAGTAGTTGATTGCCAATCGTAAACTTATGGTATTCATCGAATTACACGAGTAACCAGTACATGCGGTGGGAAGCTTCGATACGCCGTCAATTATCGTAAAAGGCAAGACCTTTGCACCACTTTTTAAAGATGGCGAAGTTACTACTTACCAAGTTACATACTTACCAAGTTTCTGATTGTCATTCATAAATTTGTCATTTTTTTTACCTGACATATTTTTCAAAATTGGACGAACGTAACATCTCCTTCTACCTCCCAAAATGAATGGAGGTCTGGATTCATGATTTTTGGGGGTAAATTAATAAAGTCCTCCAACCCCCATGCCCAAACCTTTTTTGTGGCTGTTTTTTTTACTTTTACAAGTCATATTTCTTACACATTTAGGGGCCTGCCCTACGCCTCTGTACCAAAAAAAGGCATGAACATTTCTGTGTTCCACTACCCCAAATTAACAACAATTGACACATTTTGGGTGTAAACTTATGACACACAATTAGTGGTCGGCGGGCTTCTGGTCTATATCGTTTTATCTCCCGATACCTCACACTAATATTCTTAAACATTCGCCTCTATGTAAAAATTGCAATGCAGCTGGTAATAATCTTGATATATTTAGTTGCAGCCTTAATGACATAAAAACGTTTTACTCAAATAAATAATTTGTTTTTCTTCCCATTTTGTTATCTACTTCATTCACTTAATATAAATTTTGTTATGTTTTCTACACATTTTTGTTTTTAGCTCACGTTATATTGTATTATATATATGTTATGTTTTGTATGTCTGTGACCACATTTTCTCTTTTATGTTACCACATGTTTTAATGTTTATATTTATGTTCAATTTTTTTAAAGTACCTACTACTATCGTTTTTGCTTTCATTATTGTTTTATAATTGGGTTATCTACCTGTTGAACAGTGTTTTCAATAAATAAATAAATAAATAAATAAATAAATAAATAAATAAATAAATAAATAAATAAATAAATAAATAAATAAATAAATAAATAAATAAATAAATAAATAAATAAATAAATAAATAAATAAATAAATAAATAAATAAATAAATAAATAAATAAATAAATAAATAAATAAATAAATAAATAAATAAATAAATAAATAAATAAATAAATAAATAAATAAATAAATAAATAAATAAATAAATAAATAAATAAATAAATAAATAAATAAATAAATAAATAAATAAATAAATAAATAAATAAATAAATAAATAAATAAATAAATAAATAAATAAATAAATAAATAAATAAATAAATAAATAAATAAATAAATAAATAAATAAATAAATAAATAAATAAATAAATAAATAAATAAATAAAAAACAAACAAACAAACAAACAAACAAACAAACAAACAAAGAAATAAATAAATAAATAAATAAATAAATAAATAAATAAATAAATAAATAAATAAATAAATAAATAAATAAATAAATAAATAAATATATAAATAAATAACAACAGATACATAGAGCAACATACGTAGGAATAAAAAATATCGGATAACAACAGGAACTCTAACTGAAGTACAACCAGGAAAATCTAAGGACTCTAAATGTCAATGTTTCCTTGACATCAAAATAATGTAAAAAATCACGCGAAGAATTCAGGTTTTTGTCAATTGGAAAAAAAATCTCAATCAACAGACATATTTGTGAAGAAGTGGAATCACATGTTGATCATAATTTATTTATTTAAATATGTATATATTTATATGTATTCAATAAGTAACCAATTACATGGTGAGAACATTACAGTGAAGTAAAATAAAACATTATAATAGAATATAACTAAAATAGGACTAAAGTAGGATACCTAGAGTAGAATTCAAAAAACAAAGGTTATATTCTGTAATTATAAATCAAGTTGTTAGAATGGATACTACAAGCTCGATAATATTAAGCCCACTTTGCAGTATGTTATAGTTTTTACACAAAATATAAAGGGAAGACTTTAATAAATTAATTGGACAAAACAAAATGTTTCGCAATTCCGATTTGTTATAGGTACAAGGTATGTAAAAATTTTGCTTCAAAATATGAGGATAA
The DNA here is from genome assembly GCA_936432065.2 of Rutpela maculata. Taxonomy (NCBI): domain Eukaryota; kingdom Metazoa; phylum Arthropoda; class Insecta; order Coleoptera; family Cerambycidae; genus Rutpela; species Rutpela maculata. Next base: position 88,194,297 of record OW386293.2, read on the forward strand.
ACAAATATGTTAAATTAAATTATTGAGTGTGTAATATTCTTCAATTTTCCATATTTAAAATAACATTTTGAGAATATTCAGTTATCGAACACATACCATCTTCAATAAAACTTAAGTACTTAATAAAATGATACTGAACATTCTCAAAATTATTTATGTCAATAGCATACCCCGAGGACCATATGAGCGAGCAGTATTCTAATTTTGATCCTGCGAATTAATACAACAGGAATTTCGTAATATCCGTATTGCTAAACTTTTGCAGCTTCTTATTACAAAACCTAGGTTTTCTAACGATGATGTGATGATGAAATTAATATGCTTTTTAAAACTTATATATTTATCAAAGACAACTCCAATATCTTTTAGTGTATGAGGTCTTTGCAATATTTGACTATTTATTTGATAATTGTACTCGAGAAAGTTACATATTTTATAAAAAGTGAATGTGTTGCAGTTAGATATGTTGAAGGGCAAGTTATTAGATAGATATCAGTCATTAATTAAGTTTTTTGCAATCCTGTTCGCTTTTCATTACACAATGGATTTTCAAGTCATCGGCATATTGGTTCTCTACATTAAGATTAACTACAATATTATTTACAAAGACAACAAGCATAAGGATATCAAATCGCCTGAAACTATAGTATTCCACGTTCCGTATTCACTATTCTCTAGACATGAAAAGAAAAAATCTAATTGTGCCACTGATAACCCATTTTTTTTTCAATTCTTTAGAAATAAATTGTGAGATACAGTAGTCCCAGTAGATCTACCAGAAACAAACCTATGTTTGTTCTTTACAATTAGGTTATGTACCTTACTGGATAATGACAAGTTGGCCTCTAAAACTTTGGCGATATTGCAGATAAATGTAATGGGAATATAATTTTCAGCTACACTCTTTTTTAAAAAACGGGACATATATAAAGAATATTTCCATGCAATACTAGTAATAGTAAGGACTTTTTTTAAACAGCAAGAATGATTATACATTTTAAATCAAGAAAAAAGTAGACATTTAACTCTCTTAGAACATCCATTGGACCAAACGGTAAGACAAATTTTCAATTCTGCGCGACTCTCATCCAGTATTTTTATTGTAAAATAAAAAAAACTAAGAATATGTAAGTTACATAGCTTTGACTAAAAATATTCATGATTCAGAGGCAAATTGCAATTCAGCCATTATGCTTCAGTTTACAACGAAGTGCATTTACTCATTTATAAACCTAGAGCTCCTCAAATATCGACTCTGCATGTTGGTCATCTAAGCACTATGAATACATTTTTATCGACTAAAGCTTGTTGCCCGGTAACGTCACGAGATAATGATGTGAATCGGAAATCTGGGATTAGGGATTTAGTTATGGAACTGAGCGAGGGACGTTAGAAATCTCTGAGTACTTTCAATAAAAAAGTATCTAAGTTTTAATTCATAAGGCTGAGATTTCATCGGACCATCTCCCCAATAAACATATGTAAATAATCAATTATTAATGCACAAATATACACATTGTCAGAAATATTACGTACGATTAGGGCGTTTTTTCACTGGCCGAAACGATACCGATTTGTCGTCAACGACACCGATACAACGATATCGGGGCAGCACAAACGCATAAAATTATATTGAACTCTTTTTCACTTGCCGATACGATACCGTTTTGTCACATTTTGTCGGCCCTGTGTAATTATATGCTATTCTTCAGTATCGGTACGACATTGTCGGTATCGTATCGGTATCGTGTCGGCCAGTGAAAAAACGCCCTTATCTTGAGAATGGCACTATCAATTGTTTGAGAGGAAATCCTGAAGATACCTGTTTTATTGCCAAATGATAATTTTCATAGAAAAAAAAAGCACATAATAGCTGAAATGCGTGCATTATCAATGCGTTGTCAACGCTTTCTGTAATCGAAGTCACTGAGGCTGCAGAAAAACTGAAAGACTCATGCTGCATAGATATTTATAGTATTAATCGAAAATTATCATAGATACTTTAGATGTCATCGTTCCATCCTCTAATATGCTCAATGCTTGTATATGTGAAGGAAATTATCCTGAAAATTACAAAAGTGATACCAATCTTCAAAAAGGGTGATATTTCGAAAAACCACCGCCCCATATCCATCATCCCTATTACCTCTAAGGTTTTTGGAATAATATTGAAAACACTAATGCTAATGCATTTTTGAGAATCTAAACTGTTGTCAGTTTGGCTTCAGGAGTAAGTGTAGCAGTTTTCAAAGTTGTGATCGACATGGTTAATGGTCTTGAGAGAAAATTTGTTTCAATCACATTACGTGATCTCTCTGACTGTGTTTCTCACAATATCTTATTAAAGAAGCTGTACTGTTGGAATTAGAGTTTTATCCCAAACATTTTTTGGGTCTTATTTAGAAAACAGAAAAGAAACTGTATGTATAAAAAATAATTTTTCTGATTTTAGTCAAGTTGCACGGAGTAGGTACAGTTTTGGGGCCTTTGCTATTTATTATATATATATCAACGACCTATTCCATAATATATTTCTTAACACCTGTGTTGCATTTTCAGGCGACACAACCATAATAAATTCAGGTTCAGACATGGATGACCTTAGGTTGAAAAGTGCCGACACTGTTTCTGAAGACAAACAATGGTTCACATTTAGTAAGTTAAAACTTAATGAAGAGAAAACGCAAAACCTAGTGTTTTCTACAAGTCAAACAACCACTAAAGGTAATAGCGCAAAACTGCTCGACATCACCATTGACGACATACTAAATTGGTCTTCACACATTGCACAATTAAGTCGCAAACTATCGGACTCTCTATTTGTTTTACGAAATCTAACGATATCGTTATCAATAGGGACTCTGAGAATGATCTATTTTGCTCTATTCCATTCTCATATAAGTAAAGGCACACTGCTGGTAATTCTTGCTACGCGGACAAAATTTTCCGGCTACAAAAACGAGCTGTTAGAATAGTGACTAGTGAAGGCTTCAGAGACCACTGTAAGTCAATTTTTAAAATCCTTAATATAATTTGCGGTCTTTATATATATTCTCGTTTTTAGAAATTTATGAAAATAAAAATCAATTTACAACAAATTATGAAGTTCACAACTATCACACTAGATCTGGAGGTTTTCTCCGAACACCGCGCTATCGACTTTCGAAGCCAACTAATAGTGGTCATGAAAAAGCATTTCCTTATTCACTGTTTTTATTTAGTGGAGGAATATATGCAAACCCCTATATGATTTATCGTAATATATAACGTATTACCTAATGAAAACGCTTACCGTTATCACCATTCCATAAGATAATTATGTAATTGTATGTTTTTTATCATGTTATTCTATAAATATAACTGTTGTTACTATAGGCCAGTCACCGTAGACCCAAAAATCGCGTTAGGTCGCAAAAAATTGCACTCTTCTGATTTTTTGGGAAGTTGTTAGGATAGATACCAATAGTGTAAAACCAAGTTTGCAGTTTCGAAAGACTTGTGGTAACTGCGTGGTGCTCGAAAAACCTTGAAATTTTCGGACTTTTTTCTGGCTTATACGTCTTAAACGTCCTATACACTTTTAAAGTAGACAAAATTTGCTACAATTTGGGCGTAACCGTAGGTCTGTAGATCCAATAGGTCCCGAGATACACCACTTCAAAAGTTGGCCATTTTTTCCAAAAAGTTCGACATTGTAGTTTTAGCAGTCTTCCGAGCAGGATATCGGCTAAAACACTCATCTTTCGAGGAAAGTCATAGGAGATGAAGCCGTAGAGCAGTTATTTTGCTTTAATTTAGGGAGAAGCGAAACCCTGTATGGCCAATAGTTCCCTTGTTATCTAGAAAGAACCACGAAACGGAGCATGACGAATTGCAGGAATTTTGTAAAGAATAAGAAAGACATAACTCAGTGGAAAATGGTTTATATCAAGCAAAATGAAATTGAGTACAATTAATAATAAGGTATAAATTTATCAAGATTGTACCAAAATTGTATAAAAATTATTTTGATAGTTTGGGGGACCTGGGACGTGAAATGTTGAACGTGAAGTGATGGCAGGACCTCAGCTGACTCCTGCGATATAAATAGACAACACAATGTAAATAAGTATTTATGAAATGCGTAAACAATTTTATAATAAATTACAACGAAGGGGTAGGTATGTAATATTAGGCTTACTTTTACGCACTTAGCGAGACAGTCGTGTTCTTTTAGGGCCCAGGTTCCTCAGACGATTCTTCTTGGGGCTCCGGAGACTCCTCTGCTGTCGGATTAGATCTACTACTAGATACTAGTGATGAAGGGTTGTATAGAGGGGAGGATAGAGGCAGAATTCACGAAAATGGAAGAGAGCGGGTCGGAGAGTCACGAACTTGTGGCCCCTTCCACCTCACCTCTTCGCTCCCGACAAATGTAAACATAACATTTCTTTTTAGTTCTTTAATTATTAGCTTTGTATACAAGACATGTGTTTTGTTTAACGTAAATGGTAGTGACTATAAACCCGTTATGTTAAAAAAGTATAATGCATAAGTACCGTTTATTTTGTACTCAATACCAATATACCATTTGCGTTTATAAAAAAAATTTCCTCTGTTTTTAAAAACTTTTCAGTCGTAGGTGGTAGGTACCTACCCAAAAGATGAGGCCTAGGTTATTTCACAACTATGACTCATATAAATATGTAGCTGTGATACAATAAATAAATCAAATTTATAAATATAATGTCATTTTTATTACATTCTATAGGTAACTGTGTAATATTAACAATTTACATTGGAGCTTCATTTCTTGAAAAATCTGATTTCCTGAATTTTTCAAAAAATGACCAATTTTTGAAGTGGTGTATTTCGGGACCTATTAAATCTACAGAACTGCATTTGCATTCAAATTGTAGCACAGTTTGTCCACTTTAAAAGTTTACACTGTGACTTTTTCCGTAGGATGCGCCTTTTTGAAGTTATCAGCCCGAAAATGAAAAAATTCCGAAAATTTCAAAGTTTTTCCAGCTACACACAGTTAGCACAGGTCTTTCGAAGCTGCAAACTTGGTTTTACACTACTGGTATCTATCCTAACAATATCCCAAAAAATCAGAACAGTGCAATTTTTTGCGACCTACGATGTTTTAAATGACGGGTTTACTATGTACCTATTTCTTTTTAATTTTTTAATTTTTAATGTGTATGTGACTGCTGTATGTTGACTTGCCAAAATATTTTGTAATATATAACTTGGTCAAATAAATTTCCATTTCTATTTCTATTTTAAATATATACTAACAAGTGGGATCAATTAACGATACACGTACATTTGTAAGAGATGGACCTGCGTACTGAAATCAGTGAAAGGTAGCCGTGAATGAACTAAAAGCTGGCAAAGCAACTGTGGTCGACAATATCATAAAATTGCGCTGAACTTAGTTGGTGAGGATAGAGTGGAAATCCTTCATAGCCCATGCCTAGACATATTGTAGACAGCTTGTCTCACTGACTGGAGTACTTCAGTCTTTATGTGACTACATTTACAGTGGTCGATAATAAAGATTGCTAGTATTAATATCACACACCAGTAAAAATATTATTCCACATTCTTCAATCAAGACTGCAGCCTCATCTATCCTAGAGAATAGGTCCTGACAAAGAAGACTTTGTTAAAGGACGCAATACGGCAGGTCAAGTTGTCCCTTGCACCCAGTTAATTATTTTGGAGCACCAAGGACTATATAAAGAGCGCAATCTTCTGAACAAAAAAAAAGAGCAATTGGGGTTGAAGTGTGTGCGATATTGATATAAATATTTTACAGTGGATTGAAAGAAAATGAAATAAGAATTTCCATTTGTATTATAACAACATATAATTTATTCTTTATAATAAACAATATTATTTTTAAATATTGATAGCATTTTCATTACGTGACACACCATTATAACAATTTAATCTTTTCCAAACAGTACAAATAGGCCAGTTGTCAGGGAGTTCAGAATGCGTAAATCTCGTTTAAATCGGTCAAAAAATTTTACTATTGGAACCAGTTCATTGTAGGCCTCTTTTAGGCATACTAATTCTTCCCCCTCGCACGCCCTCCGGAATATCCCCAATTTTGCCTAAAAATCATTTTTTTGCCAATCTTTCCCCCTCGCCCGCCTCCCGGAACACCCGCAATTATGGGACAATAGCCCTTAAAAATCATTTTTTTGCTAATATCTCGATTCTGAAGGGTCCTACCTAAAAAAATATGGTTATCAAATTTAAAGGTACTCTATGGGTTCTTCATTTGACATTTTACTTTCTATTCTTTCTTGAATATGAAGAACCCTGTGGCAACATCGAGGAACACTGGGAGTTTATAAAAAATACTGTTACAGTTGTAGCAGCGGAGGTCATGGGTGAAAAAAAGAGACAAAGGAATGAAGACTGGTATGATGATGAGTGTAGACAGGCAATAGGAAGAAAAAATTAGGCGAGGCAGAAATGCTTGCAACAGGATACAAGGGCGAATAGAGCGCATTACATAGATCATAGGAGAGAGGCAACAAAAATATGCAGAAGAAAGAGACGAGAAATGATGAATAACAAAATAGAAGAAATAATAGAGCATAATAATAGAAAAGACACTAGGAAGTTCTACAGGACTGTGAATGAACATACGGAGGAATTTAGGCCGAAAATCAACATATGTAAGGAAGAAACAGAGGTGCTGACAGATAAAACCAAGATAATGCAGAGATGGAAAGAGTATTTTGAAAAGCTGCTAACCTCGAGAAATGAAGAGTAGGATGAGGAAATAATAACGTATTATACTGCAGAGACCGAAGAAAAAGAGCCAACGTATGAAGAGGTAGAAAAAGTCATTAAATGTTTAAAGGACTACAAAGCACCTGAGCGAGATGGAATCACGGTCGAACTAATAAAACAGGGGAGTGCTGCACTGTGGAATAGAATATACGTAATTATTTTACAGATATGGAGAGAAGAACGAATTCCCAATGAGTGGAAAGTTGCGATAATACAGCCCATACATAATAAGGGTGACAAAACAGTATGTAAAAACTACAGATGTATAACTCTTCTAAATGTCACCTATAAGATACTCTCTGGTGTAATACATAATAGGTTAGTTACATACTCGGAAGAAATTCTCGGTGAATACCAATGCGGTTTTAGAACTGACCGATCTACCACTGATCATGTCTTTACTATAAGGCAAATACAAGAGAAGTGCTACGAATATGATATAGACTTATATAAACTGTATATAGCAGGCGTTTGTTAAGGTAAACAGGAGTATAATGTTGCGAGATCTAACCTTATTAGGTATCCCCGCAAAACTGGTGAGGATGGTTGAAGCCACTCTAGCTGGCTCTAGAGCAACTGTCAGGGTACAAGGAAAGCTGACAGAAGAATTTGATATTAGTAGCGGTGTAAGACAGGGAGATGCGCTCTCTGCTGTCTTATTTAATTTAGTACTGGAAGCGGTTATCAGAAATGTGGACCCACGGGGCTTAATTACCACAAAACGTGTCTAAATTTGCGCCTATGCTGATGATGTCGCAATTATAGCTCGTGAGCCAAGGCGATTAACCCAAAGTCTAATAACACTGAGTAATGAGACACAAAAGAAAGACCTTCGAATAAATCAGGCTAAGACGAAATATATGCATTGCAGCAGAAACATCAACAACAACAGGGATAACCTTAACATCGAAGGATATCAGTTTGAGTAAGTTGGAACTTTTACATACCTTGGCTCAACAATTAATGAAAATAATAACAGTACCTATGATATCAAAGCTAGAATCATGAGTGGCAATCGGTGCTATCACGCGTACAGGGAGCTCATGAAAAATACAACCCTGAACAAAGGATCTAAGTTAAAAATTTACAACACTATAATAAGACCTGTAGTTACATATGGCTGTGAATCTTGGACCTTGACAATCAACGATGAAATGCACCTCAGAATATTTGAGAGAAAAATATTAAGGAAAATATTTGGCCCAGTACGGGATGAAGACGGCTGGAGAATCAGGATGAACCATGAAAAAGATAGGCTGATAGACGGGGCAACTATAGTACGGTTTGTTAAAGCACAACGAATACGATGGTTAGGACATGTAGAGAGAATGAGAGAGGAAAGGTGGCCAAAAAAAGTGGTAGAGTGGAAACCCCCAGGAAGGAGAGCAAGAGGAAGATCTAGGAAAAGGTGGTTAGATGATGTTAGAGAGGATCTGGAAGTTATGAGAGTAAGGAATTAGAGAAGAAAGGCAGATGATAGGGACGAATGGCGACAACTGGTGAAGCAGGCTAAAACCCACCAAGGGTTGTAATGCCAAAGAAGAAGAAGAAAAAGAAATCCTCTATGGAAATGGTTCAGACACATTTTTACGTAGTATTAATATTCTTGGTGGGGGAAGACAAGCATCGTACCGCAACCGAGCTGTATATCGACACTTTCCTACACTTCCACGCTTCCTACCTACTATAATTTTATTCAGAATTTTAGAATATAGCGTTTGTCACGTATTGATATGAGTATTTAATGAAAGACAATTATCTTTTATAAATTACATACAATTATATATTCAATTTATCTTAGTCGATAATTTGGCGAAGGCGCCATGTAAATTTTAATCCGAAGTGCATTAGGCACTACGTATTTTAGGAGTAGTAGATACCGAATCTGATCTCAAAAATTAAGAATTTAAGACTGTGAATTCAATATGGCTGCCATAAATGCAATATTTTTCAGTCATTGAAGTGTATCTGTATTAAGAAAAAAAGGGTCGATTTTTCGAGACATATATTAGGCAATTTTTTATTGAAAAACGAATGCAATATTATTGATCAACAGGCTTTGGAACCGTTTGATCCAAAATTTAATGACATTTTAATTTATGGATTTCTACGGCCCCATTAAAGTTACATTTTGAAATATTGATTAATTAATAACTTGAAAACTAATTTTATTTCGAAAAAAAGGTATTCTTCATTTCCTATTTAAATTAACTTTTTCTACCGAATAGTGTCATCAAATTTCATAGACCAGGAATTTTCATTGAAAAATTGAAATATTTTTATTTTTACTTACGACAGGATTATCGGTTGTTCTAACATGTATTTTATGAAACCAAGCAAGGGAAAAACAGACGAATGAATTTATTCATCGAACTCTTTTAAATACGCAAAAGAAGTTGCGAATAATATATTATTCCTCCACACATCCAGTGGATGTGACACAACTTCTGCATTTTTCAGGCAAGGCAAAGGAAAATTAGTTAAATTATTACAAACATTTGCAGGATTGCAAAAAAATGTGGAATGTCACCCTGATGTTATAAATACAGCAGGCCAAAAAGTTATCTTAGCCCTTTACGGGGCAGAACCCAATCAGCATTCTTTGAATAAATTCAGGTACAAATGATTGTAGAAGAACAGACTACCGGGCGTCAAACTGACGCGACATCAATTTGTTTATTAAGGGGCGCCAGCCGCGTTCTGACCCGTTTTTTTACTCCCAGACGGGTTCGAGATAAGATGCACTTCGATAGACGAGTAATGGATAGGCTGCACTACCTCAGATTATTAACGATGCTCTCTCAGGATGTAATTCCTATTTTTCACTGTTGATTAGGGTTTTGACGCTTTCTGATTGTTTAGATTTTGGCATAGAAAAAATCCCTATTGAAAATTTCTCTCCGACGGGATTGAATTTTGACGTGATTTTGATATGTTTCTGTGGTAATAAATGGTCTGACGCCTTTTGGTTTCTGATATTTTTGCATAAAAAAAGTCCCTATCGAAGATTTCTCTCCGACGGGAATGGATTTTGACGTGGTTTAACTACGATTAATGGACCCTATGCTCTAATATTTTTCAGAAATCGCATTAAAAAATCCCCATCAAGCTCCCGTAAGGCGACCAAAACACGAGTATTAGACTTAAGGAATCATGAGATCCCGATTAACTGTTGTTTAGGTCTTCCAAACAAAGGATTGAAGACTAACCACAAGTCTTAAGATCAATAAAGAGCAATTATTTCAAAGAACGGCATTTATTTAATAAATATAAGGTAATACAGTGATTTACTGCAAAATGATACCATACAAGTGAGAGCGTATGCTAACAATCGATTTGGTAGAAAAGATTCATGCAACTCTCCCAGAATCAAATATAAGCCCTTTTAGAAATTATTGTGACTTTTGGAATGGGTAATTATAGCTGACTAAAAATAACATAAAAATTGTTTTCATAAAAAAAATTTTGTTTCACTAGAGACTACCTAGATTTAAAGTGAGATTTCACGTACTTAAACATATTCAAGAGGACTTACTTACTACATAAGTTTGATAGCATTCAAACAGTCCACGGCTTACTTGTCCATATGTAGGTATTCAACATTGGAGAAATTATAGCGAGCCACCTCCGAACGACTTTTGGGCAAAATTTAATATTTGAATTTTTGTTTTTTTATGCACAAGGCGTTTTTTTATAACTTTATTATTTGGAAAGCCCTGACATTGTCTTTTTTACCATCGTTTTGTATTGATTACTCAACGCGCTCGACCAAATTGCGAGCCGCTGGGTGAATCCAAACTTGCTTTATGCGAGAAACCGGCTGTGTGCATTTTCATTGATTTTGTGTCAATTTTTGCTTACAGGCGCTCCGTCGCCTTTGCCAAGTTCATCGGTTTTGCTTTTCTAATACATTTCTTTGTTAAAATTTTATTGCCATTCTTTAGGACAAGGTATACAATGACTGTATCTTCATGGTCAATGTCTTTGATGGAGCAATTAAAATTTGAAAATATTATGAATATTTTCAAAGTACATTTTTGGCGTACTTTTAAAAAAGTCGAATTTTTATTTTGTTTTCGACTTAGGTCGATTCTGCAAGGTTCTGCAACATGATCACAAGAACTATTGAAAACAATAAGTTGCAAGTGTACAAAAGGCCACAAAGCCGCATGTGCTTGTAGAAAAGCTGGACTAAGATGTTACATTATTTGTTCTGGATGGCAAGAACAATCGTGTAGAAATGTCGAAATATATATAAACCACTTAGATCAAGCCGAAGAAACCGAATATAAGGTGTTAGCTTTTTTGGAACACGATAAACACGAGGAGGCTGAATCTGACAAAGACGATGCCGAAGATAATGAAATCGACCCTCGCAGTTTTATTATTTTATTCTTTTGGACCTTCAACTTCAAAAAAATCCAAACTATTGTAACGCATCGGCAGTAGACAATAAAAGAATTAGAAGTTAACCAAATAAACAAAAAGTGGATTAGGCCTATTGGCGCGCCAAACGCTCTATCCCAAGGTGGTGTGGAAACGTGGGCATAATAGCAGTAACCACCAAAGTTGTAGACATTTGTAATATAAAAATTGATAATAAATATATTTACATAAACTACAAAAGTGAAAATTAAACGTAATATCATGTAGACAGCGTGGAAATATAGAAAAGTGTCGATATACAGAGCGAATGGAATACGATGCTTGACTTCCCCCGCCCATAACTCCAAGAATATTAATGCTACGTAAAACTGTGTCCGAAACATTTCGATTGAAAATTTCCTTAACTTTAGATTGTATAGAATAGAATAGATTTTAAAATGATGTTAATATACCTGACGGCTGGCTTATTTCATCTGTTGAGATTAAAATGATATTGTCAAAATACACTTAGTCCAGTCAACGAATGACCCAAAGGGTGGTGTAGAGTGCGTAAGCAGGGACCTAAACGATTCCTTTAGAAAGTTGTTCAGGCTGCTTATGGAGTGAACATACTGAAAGGCCTGACATCTAGGAGGTGAGCCGGGGAGGGGGGCGAGGTGGCACAAAGAAAGTCCCACTTTTGGTTTTTTTCGCTTATATCTCTTATGTGTCACATCGTAGGGACACATTTAATTTCTAATACCAAATGAAAGCTTATAAAATTCTCTACAACTTTTACTCCATATACTTTTTTCCAATTCGCAACAGTTTTCGAGCTACACTCTCCGGAAAAGTGAAAATTTTCAAAAAACAGATTTTTTCCTCAATAAATTGCTGTTCGAGTTGGTAAAGAGGCAATTAATGAGATAGTGGACTTGCCATTCTCAGGCATCAAGTTGTCCCGCAAAGATCGTGCATTCACTCTTTCCTCTGTCATCTCATCGATAAAAATTCACGATGAAAAGGTTGCAGTTGACCCAACATTGCTATTTCAGCGGATGTGTATAAGCAAATAAATCAGAGGAGGATTTGAAATTCTTGGAGTAAGAGTTGGCCCCATTTCCCTTGGCACTGTTCAATGAAAGTGGGATGAGGAAGACAGCCAAATCTGTCCTGTACACCATGTTCGAGCTTACCGATAAGGCTGTTCAACTGTTTCAGATAAACATAGTAGCAGACGGAGGATTCCCACTGCACAGAGTAATTTGGCAAAAAGATGGCTCCGTTGCCACAATTTGTGATGGATATATCATCTACGTCAACCATCACTATCCTGGAATGAGTCACTCTGTGGTATTTGATGAATACGCAAACTCAGCTAACAGTATGAAGTCACAAGAAGAGGTCGGCTGACATCAATTTGACATGGAAAACATCGATATCTGTGAAACAAGAAGATTTTTTGACCAATCCTACCAACAAAAGTCAGTTCATCTCCTTACTATAGGCGAATGGAGAATGGGATACAGACTCTCCAGGCCAAAGATGATGCTGACATCCTTATCGTAAAGACTGCTGTGGAACAATTCACTCACAGTTCTGTGGCTATCGTTGGTGAGGATGTAGACCTCGCTGTCCTTTTGGTAGCTTCCACTCCTCCCACCCAAGACATCCTGCTGCTGAAACCCGGCCGAGGGAAAACCAAAACAATCTCACTGGCCACCCAAGAGATGCAGCAGCACGGACATCCTGTTGCTCAAACCCGGCTGAGGGAAAACCAAAACAATCTCACTATCCACCCAAGAGATGCAGCAGCACGGATTTGAATACATCTTGTTCTTACATTCATTTGCCGGCTGCGACACAACATCTTCAACTTTAAGGAAAGGCAAGGTGGGCTTCTCAAAATTGTACTTAAAGTCAGAAATCACCAAGGTAGCGGCAGTGATCTTTTACAACCCCTTCTCCACTCAAGATGAGGTTGAAGAGGCTGGGAAGTGCTTGCTTCCTCAAATGGCATGTGACACCAGCAAGACAGACCTCCCTGAATTAGTACCGCTTCCAGTCGTTCATGAGGTCAGTGGCAAATATTAAGCCAGACATCAGCTTCCTCCTGCCAACTGAGAGCGCAGCTAAACAGCATTCCCGGCGCAGTTACCTCCAAGTGCAGCAGTGGCTCGGGAATGAGCTGACCCCTCAAGAGTAGGGGTGAAAACGTGTAGGAGACACCCTGGTGCCAATTACAACAGATGATCCATTAGCACCGGAGGTCTTACTGAAAACGATATTTTGCCGCTGCACCAAGGATTCTGTTATTGGCAAATGTGGATGCCGGAAAGCAATGCTTAACTGTTCTGCGGCGTGCCTCCACTGCCAAGGGAAATGCCTCAACGGCGTGCCTGTTTACGACGAGGAAGATGCCATGGACGAGGAACCCTTGTCAGGAGCCTCACGGCCAAAGAGGATGAAAACGTGAATCCAGATAAAGTTGAGAGTTTAATATTGAGAAGTTATTGAGAGTGAGAACAATGAGAATTATTGAAATCGAATAAAATTACTTATCTTATAAAATATGTGACTTTTTTTTATCATCTTTAAAATACAATTTTCTATTTTTCGTATGTAATATCACTAGTGCTTAAAATTTTATCGAAAATTTTTTCAAAAGCGTGTTGCCTGGTAATATAAAGAGTGCAAATTGGCAGTTTATTATCTGATTAAATCCCAACCGCTTTAGCGGGAGGGATTTAATCTTTGATAATAAACTGCCAATTTGCACGAGTTATATTAATTAGGGACAACTAGCTTAGGACTAGCTAGGACAGGGACTAGGGCTTAGGACTAGAACTAGCTTAGGACAACAACTTAGCTTGAGAAAAATTTTTAGATAAAATTTAAAGCACGAGTGGTATTTGAGGAGAATATTTCACGAATAAATAATTCATTAAGTACATCTTCAATATTATGTTTTCTCATTAATTGCCTTCAGACGTTTTCTTGTCACTTTTTAGAGTTTACTGACCTTTATTTTCAATTTCCTCGTTAATTTTATATACAGAAATATTTCCAATGCGGTAGAAACAACGGAGATTCGCTATATTTTAAAATAATCTAGTGACGTTTCTATGGCAACTAGTAAATAAAACGAGTTGAAACCTTAGATATTATAATATATAGACTGGCTTAACACATTTCAGGCGCTTCTGAGGTGCAATATGACGAGGAACGATAGAGAGAGCACTACATCTTTAATTTGAGAGCACTACTTTATTCCCGATGTCCCGCCTATTTATTACTATACACTCATGGTTCCGAGATTGACATAGAGAGCGCCATCTAGCGCTACCGCTAATAGAGTTATATTCCATAATAATTGTTCATTAATTCATATTTACGTATTTAATCCTTATTTTTAACTTACGAAGTTTACAAATTATGTTGAGGTTTGCTTCGTTAGGCAGAGTGAATTTTAAATAACACAAATTGAAATATTTCACAGCTTCGATTAACCTTACTTTTTGATAGATTACCATATGTAAGTAGGTACATTTTTAGTTTGTTTCCAGAGTGAATATGTTTACTTGACATTTATAATAAATGATTTGCTTAACTTTGTAACTACGTTATTGAGCTATTGAAAGCTGTGCTTGACTTGTTCCTGTATTATGAGCTAGGTATATTAAGAACAATCTTTGTATATTATTGTTACCTAATTGAAAAGTAGGCAAATGAAATAGTTACAGATAAGCAGAGCCTATATATTTCAGACAGGCTTCTCTTTGGAACTGACGATTGTTTACTATATATGTGGTGTGTTGATGTTTGCTAGTACATAATTACAATATTACAATTTACAAGGTAAGTTAACAATTAGCAATAAGCTAGAGAAGATATTTATAGATAAAATTTAAAAGCGCGAGTTGCCCTATTTGACGAAAATATTATACGAAACAAAACGTCAAAAAATTACCGCAGTATTTGCCGCTGCAGCGACATAAAAAATTAGAGCGATAAATTTTGCATGTTGGTACTGTCAAAAGCCGATCTAGCTTGAATTACCATTAATAATGACATTTGATTGGTGCAATGTTGTGAAAAAACGGGCTCTCATTGGCTATAGCGTTAATGAGTGAAATAATCAAGTAAAAATTTGTTTTTCGAAAATTTTCACGTTTCCGGAGGGTATAGCTCAAAAACGGTTGCGAATTCGAAAAAAATATATAAAATGAAAGTTGTAGAGAATTTCATGAGCTTGCATTTGGTATTAGATATTAAATTTTTCCCTGCGACGCAGCGTTCTCGAGATATAAGTGAAAAAAACAAAAGTGGGACTTTCTTTGTGCACCCTGAACAACTTTATAAAGGAATCGCTTAGGTCCCTGCTCACTCACTCTACACCTCCTCTATTGACTGAACTAACTTACTTGTCCAGTTTTAATAAAATTAATTTACATTTACTCCCCAACTTGCTGCAAGTTGTATAAAGAAAGCACCTTTAAACGGGTACTAAATTGTTTATGCCTAAAGCTTATTTGAAAATAATATTGAAAAATGTTTACAAATATAGGAAATCAGGTCAAATTAGCTCCGCGATTAGGTGAAACTTCATTTCACAATTTTTAGTGACCTTGTTTTCTGAAGGCGGTTCAAATTTTTGCTTATTTATAATGCAAGATAAATATTCAGACATTGTAAACTTACAACAAGTAATGAGATTCAGATCAGCTGAGTATTAGTACACGCACAATGGGCACTCCTCTACCCTACAGTCAATAATCTTTTAAGAAAGCTCATTCTCATCTAACACAAATCCGTTTGAGTATGAGTAATTTTTATTTTGTTTTAAAGCTTTTAGTCTTTATTTTGATCTATATTACTGTAGCTAATTTAATTGATGGTTCTCGTGTTTCTAAAATCTAATTAAACGAATACGTTGATAAAAAACCAGAACTATGTTTTTGCTGTGATGGCTCGGAATGAATTTAATCATATCGCAAACAAAGGAGTATAACTTTTTAACTGCAAATCGATAACGCTTTTGTTTTTATTTCCCGCTGGATATGTTGTAATTGTAACTGCAAAAGTTAAGACAAAACGACGAAAGTAGAGGAAAAAACCGGATTAAATGATAGCAATGCCGAGAACAAAAGAGTTAAATTCCAATGAGCGATTTAACTCGAAAGGCGAAATTTCGTTGCAGTGGAAAGAAATGGGATTGGATTTAATTTAGCTGAGGCTTCATTAAAGTTCTCAAATTTTTCTTTTACTTAAATATATCAACTTGCAAGGGTGCTTTTACAAAGTATGTTAAATAACAAAAACGTTACAAAATTTCTTTCAAGCGTAAATTCAATTAAAGAATAGGAATGCTGGGTATTCAATTAAATATTGATTCTTACCTAAAATTAAACTCGTCTCCGTCGTCGACGTAGTCGTTGTTGTAGTAGTGGTGGTTGTGGTCGTAGTTGTTGCTATCTTAATTTCTGAAAATTAAAAGACAATGTTCAAAAACCCATAAAGCAATACAATATCTATACAGGGTCGCTGATATCTACGGAAGCGGTCGATTATCCCCTAAAGCAAGATAGCTAGCGAAATTTTAAGACACAAAAGTTTTAGGATTTTTTAAAAATTAAGTATACAGGATCAGTCAAAAAGAAATGACGAAACAAAGTTGCTTTTTCTTTAATGGAACTCCCTGTATATTATATTTCAATTCTTCTCGAAATTCTAAACAAAATTCATATAGCACATCATATACCTAAACTTAACCGTTTTGGAGATAAATTTTGAAAATCATTTTCTTATAAATTATACAAAAAGTCCATTAAGTTTATAGTCCATTAAGTTATCTTTGAAAGTTTCTAGCTCCATAACAACGCCGCGTCGTTCTTTTGTCTAATAGTGATGATCTTGGCACAGAGTACAGTACCTACACAAAGGCGAAGGTTTTGGCGGCTCCTTTGATTTTTGATGGCTCGTTTTTTGTGACCTTGGGTACCAGTTACGTCTACACTGAGAGAAATATGTTTTTAATTTTTTTCTGTACATTTAAGGATACACTGAAGAAACAATGTATTTCAATTGGGATAGAAAAATATTACCATTTGAATTGTTTATAAACTGCGTTTATTTTCAATTGAGTTAGGCCCTAGCAAATTTTCTGAAATGTAATTATTATAAATGCTATAATGATACCACTTGATATTTTTTTGTTTCGATTTCGAGCTAAAAATATTATTATAATGTGACGAAGGAGTATTCTAATTTCCTTACCAAGGAAATATATTTTTCAAAAAAAACTTCTAAGATATTTAAATAAGGCGCCATTCTGATTTCCAACCGCCCGGCCGGCCAAATTGCCTAAAGCAAAGCAATTAGCAAATACCCAAGCAACACACACAGCAACCAAGCTTTATTAGTTTTTATTTCTCAAATATTTAAATAATAATAATTGTTAGTGGCTCTATGAAATATTTTGAACGTGAATCTTTGTTTTTTCTATTTAGTTCAGCTCTATTTGAGTGTCTTCATTCCAAACTATATAAATAAAGTGAGTAGGAAGAAATGTATAATAATATAACATAACCTTTTAAACGTCATATTATGAAAAACGTATCTGACTGATTGAATACCTATTTAATTATAGTTATTATAATGTGTTCGAAATGATGAAAATTTAATACGATGTGTTATACTTTCAGAATGTAAGTTAAAAAGGAAGATTTATATATATTCCAGTATTTTAGTTGACAATCGCTGAGAAACCTACAAAATAAAATACTATATAATTTGGCGAGAATTGAATAATATTGAATCAGCTTGGAGAGAAAATGTGAATCATGTGAAAGTATTATCAAATCTGACAATAAATCGCTAACGTTTTGAGAAATGATGAATGATTAGTACAAATGTTGGTGTAAATATTTCATAATATTTCTCATAGGGATACTG
This sequence comes from Rutpela maculata, assembly GCA_936432065.2. NCBI lineage: Eukaryota > Metazoa > Arthropoda > Insecta > Coleoptera > Cerambycidae > Rutpela > Rutpela maculata. The sequence goes on from OW386293.2 coordinate 88,212,414, forward strand.
AGAATTGCTTGGTTTTTGAGAGAAATGCGTAGACAAAAGGATGAGTTCAAGGCACTCAAAAATCTTGAAGGTATATGTGCTTGGGTGTAAGAAGTACTCTCCAAGAAATTTGCAGGATAAAAGCTTTTTGCAAAGGTAAGACTTAGTTGTCGATGATCAACCTTTTTTCAATATATGCTTACCTAATTAAACATTGCTTAATGAATAATTGCCAACATGCAAATTCATTTTTCAGGTTATGAACTCTTAGCGTAGCATCTTCAACAAAAGCCATCGACTCCTTGGATTATTGCTGATCCACAGTACTCATTGTGACTGTTACTAATCTAGACAAAATCGTTCACTACCCATCAGTCTCTCCTTTCAATTTTTTAGCAGTAAACACGGTAGCTATGTTCGAATGGTTAACTGTTATAAATTCTGTGAAAAATACCATATAAAGTAAACAATGAAGATCTGGAGTATTGAACTACTTGAAATATGTAAAAAGGTACACGTCTTCCAGTTGTTGACCCCTTGCCTATGATATACCTATAGATTGAACTATACAAACCATTGTAATTTGTACAAAAACTTCTTTTTATCGTGTCTTGTTAATGTTATACAGTATCGGAAAGCGTTTGATTTGGTGCGGCAATAAGAGCAAGCAATGATGTACATTAAGGGACGTGTCTGCTTTGCCTCTGCTAGGATACTGGTAGACGCCTTTATTGTGGGCGGTCGGTCAAGTCGTTGAAACTATGCAATCTCAAAGGTAGAACTTTCCGATACTGTATCATATGTCTAACACGTATTTTATTATTTTATGTAGGTAGGTCAATTGTTAAATATCCCTTGTATTTTATTAAATACATATATTCACTTTTTATTATATTTTATTTATCACTTGTATTATTGTTGTTAGCAGTAAATTAAAATAGTCGATTATGTAGAACTTATATATACATGCATCTTTGCATCTAACTGAAAGTAAAACAAAATATATTTACTAAATATCAAATTATTTATTATCCAACGTTCCATTAATACTCATAAGAAGAATTAACAAGAAACTTACTGGAGATATAAAGAAAGATCTATATTGCAATAAAAAATAAATGATTATATTATACACATACTAATATCTAAGTAGTAATAAGTAACATTTGTAATTACATAATTCAAAGAATATTTGCTACAATTTGACACTTTCAAAACCCATTCGGACTTTATTTATGTGTTCACTGATTGGAGGATCACTTTCAGTCTTAATTTCATAGTTTTTGAATGTTAAACAATCGCAACACTGGGTTTTTAAACACCACACAATATATTTTAAAAGGACGTTTAGTTCCAGATCAATCAATGACAGCAATACTTTAAATTTCTTTGATTTAAGCACTTCATCAGATATCTTAATGTAGTCTGTGTATTTTTCTCTTGAGATGTACCTGATTTAAAAAATGCTATTACGCTTCCTTCTCCCTCAGCATCAGCTCTACCCTCGCTCAACTAAAATTTAAACAAATGATTATTAAAAATGCTGACAAATTAATATAAAGTGTTATTTTTACCATGAATTGTTTATTGTTTGCTTAAGCAGTAGTTATTATTATCACAAGCACTTTTAGTTTCACATTAAGCTTTTAAAGTTGTATCCCATAAACGTCTAGCTGGATGGATCATAGTGGTCTTGAATTACGGACTTTCCTGTAACATAAATCCACACAAAAAATCAAATTCTTAAATTAACAAGTAACAACTTACCATTAATAAAAATAAAATTTTAACTGTTTGGAATCTTTTAACCCTAACCTCTTCTGGTTGTAAATCGACGTTATTTTATAAAAACTGATGTTTTCTCGGATTGCCACACTTCAACAACTAATAAATACAACAAAAACTGGCCATTTTGTATGACATAATGTCCATAAAAACTCTAATATTATGAAAAATTCAATTCTTAAGTTCAGTCAGTCGCCATTTGACAGCAATGACAAGTGAATTTAGAAAGTGAGGTTGATTGATATACCATTTAAAAAATGGCGATGCGTATACAAATTTGGTTTTGGCGGGAAGGCTTGCTTTCGCCTCTGTGTAGTTACTGTACTCTGTGATCTTGGCAACACATGTCGAAAATACATTTGGTGTGAACAATTTTCGCACAAAAATGGCACATTTAAGTGAAACCGAGCGTACTGAAATTTTAGCGGATTTGATAATAGGATATGGTGATAGAAGACGAAGTTGTGACCAAGTAGTGAATATTTTTAATGCATTGCATCCCGATCGGGAACCTCTTTCTAAATCAACCGTTTCAAAAACATTGCAGCGTTTTGATGATACTGAAGGTGTCCAAGATCGACCAAAAAGTGAAACCCCCACAATTGCATCTCCACCTGGATGCACCTACAAAGCTATAGCATGGGTGGCGAATTTTTATATCCTTCTTTCTTGTATGTGGAAAAATATTCTGATACCCAACGATTCCAAAAATGTTAATAATAATAATAATAATATAATAATTATAACGTTTATTCATAAATAAAGAGAACAATAGCCTATGACATTTTAATAATAATAATAATAATAATAATAATAATAATAATAAATAAACGTGTAGTCGACTCACGAAGCACTCACACGTCATGGACTGTGAGTACTTGTTTGTGAGCTAAAACCTACCAAAATCTATTTATAATATGGCATTGTTTAGTTAAATTTAAATATATGTACGTATTTTTTTTTTCATATTTTTTCTTTACATTTTTTTTTAATATTATTTATAAGTATTTTTTTTTATTTTAACATATCGATTATATAAGGTAAAATAAATTAATTTTTTCACTCATATAAATATACTTAGTTTCTTAACTACATAAACAAATCAACGGTGGTACAATCTGGAACATAAAATTATGTTTGACTTTCTCAGAATATATCACAGCAAGGGCTAACAACGTTACTGATTAAGACTAGGCATAATAATATGTTTTGTCTATTATCTATGTACTACATTTCTAGGTGCATCAAACATCCATTGTTTAATTCTTTTTTTTAATGAATGGAGACTGTTTAGCGTTTTAATATCCTGCGGTAATGCGGAGTACATTTTGGAGCAAAGGTATATATAACATCTTTGACCTACTGTTTTGGTGCATTTTATGTTTCTAGAAATAGACGCAGTTTTTGTCCTGGTGTTATATTGATGTTCGGAAAAATTTAGAAGTTTTTTGTTTTTAAATATTTCAGTACACATGGCTAAACCAAACAACTGACGCACATCCAGCACTTTTGCTTCTTTATACAATAAATCAGAGGAGTACGTATATTTTCTTTTCAAAATTATTTTTAGGCACCATTTCTGCATTACATCTAATGAGTGTAAGTAGTTCTTATTAACTCCCCCCCAAGCTAAAATTGCGTAATTTATATGGCTTTGAATTAGGGAAAAATATATTGTTTTAAGGTCGCGAAATTCTAGAAAGTCGGTTAGATATTTTATTTTTGAGATAATGCCCCTGATTTTTCTTACAATGAAGTTTATTTGTTTATCCCATCTTAAATCACAATCTATAATGATACCTAGGTATTTGACGTTATCACTTTCTTTCAGACTTATAGCATCATGATTTATTTCTATCGATATGGATTTATATTGTGGTAAACCGACTTTGTATGAACTGAATCCTACGTATTTTGTTTTGTCCGAGTTTAGTGTTAAGGTGTTATTGTTAAACCATGTCATTATTGTGGAAAAGTCTTTTTGTACGTCAGCCCGTAAGGAATCCCATGTTTTACCTTTATATAATATAACCGTGTCATCAGCGAAGCTTGTCATTTTCCCCAAACTGTTCAAGCTCAGTAGGTCATTGATGTATACCGTAAATAGTAATGGTCCCAGTACGGTTCCCTGTGGGACTCCATACATGACTGTTTTGGGATTACTATATACTTCTTGCATTGAAACATAATTAGTTCTGTTTTCAAGATAGCTTTTGAGAAGTTGAAGAGTTTTTCCCCTGATACCGACAGCATAAAGTTTTTGGAGCAGCTTATCATGGCAGACAGTGTCAAACGCCTTTGCAAGGTCAACAAAGACTGCCAAGGCTGGTTCGCTCTTATCTAAAGACTCATAGATTTTAGAGGTTAAATCACATATCGCATCTTGAGTAGACCTATTTTCCCTAAATCCATATTGTTTATCTGAAATTATTTTATACCTATTTAGGAAGCTCAATAATCTTTTTTTAATAATTTTTTCGAAAATTTTTGCAAAATTAGATATAAGGGTTATAGGTCTATAATTACTTATCTCATCTTTTGCTCCGTTTTTATAAAGTGGTTTAACAATTCCAACCTTAAACACAGATGGTCCTATACCTTCATTAATTGCCTTATTGATTAGGTGAGTAAATGGTTTTATTATTAACGCACTAATTTTTTTTATTATTTCAGATTTTATGCCGTCGATGCTAGGGAGTTTATTATTTTTTAATTCTTTAATAGCCTGATTAACTTCCAAAACAGTTATCTCACTGAGATATATGGAGTTTTCATTATATGATAATTGTAGTGGTGTTGGTACGTGTCACTGTAAGCTTTTTTCTGCAAGATTTTTTCCTAAATTTGTATAATGGTCATTAAAACCATTTGCAATGTCAACAGGATTATTTATTATAATGTCATCTTTTTTCATGGTTTTTGTTTTCATTACAGATAGTTTTAATAGTTTTCCACATTTGACTGGAGTTTCCTTCACAATTATAAATTTTATTCTTAAAGTATATTATCTTAGATTTTTTTATCAATTGTTGCAGTTTGTTTTTGTAAGTTCTGTAATTTTCTAAAAGATGAACATTGCTTTGATCGCTTTTAAGACTTTTGTACATGTTATTTTTTTTATTTATCGAAGTTAATAGACATTTTGTAATCCACGGCTTTTTTATCATGTTTTTATTGTTTTTTAGTTTGATGGTATTTGTGTTCTTTTTTATGTAGAATTTTATTTTATCAATAAAGCCTGTTGAGATGTTATCTAGTGTTTCTTTGTTGTCATAGATGAAATCCCATTTTTCCTTCAATAAGTCGGATTCTAAGTTTTTATAGTTAATGTATGATTTATAATAATTAAGTTGTTGATCATTGGTTTTGTTCTCCATATCTATATTTATGCAAATTGCAATAGGAAAATGATCCGTTATTTGGTATTCATATATTAAAGCCTTATTTTGTTAAACAATTTATTGCAAGTAAGGGTAGTGCGACAGTCTATTTTTGCGAATAACTTGGCGCCCAGAAGAAAAATGGATGTGAAAATGCCACCAATCAGGAAATGACTTGGCGTTAGAGAAATTAAATCATTGGGATCTTCTAACAGGGGCGTTTGGAGTCGGGATTTGAGTATGGTCCCGATTTGTACGTAAATCTTCAAACGTTAACTGCACATTTCCCGCGATTCCTTTAAACTTAAATTTGGCTGCTTTTACTGCAGTTTCCCAAAATCCTAATAAATGAGGCGATCCAGCTAGAATAAAATTCCAACTAATTTGATTATGGCCAATAAAGTGTGATAATTTTGGTTCATGTTTTATTTGAAATAACATTTTTCCGACTTCTTCTAATTCAGTACTGCATCTTGAAATTTGTCCCATTATCAGCATATCATCTCTGCAGAAACTCGAATCGAGAAGTGAATCGTTTGAGACAATTTAAAAAACATTATGCTGTGAGATCTCCAATTGGTTCAAGGTTGATAAGCCATGAGCACAAAGTCAACAAATATGCAAATACCACATTTTAAAATTTACTTATAGAATTTTCCGTTCATAATATAAAAGGTCCGTACATATTCGACCCCACGTATATAAAATGCTCTAACTAACTGAAGCTTTGTCTTTGGAAATCTCTTTCAGTTGTGGAAAGTTCTAGTTAGTGATATTTTAAAAATCGGTAGCTACTGAAGCGGCTGGAACCTCCCCACCCAGTGGATCTTTGTAGCCGAAAAGAGCACTAAAAACATCAGCAACTATCCTTAATTATACCGTGTGGTGAATTTTGTTCGTTAATTTTACGAAATCGTCTCATAATGTAGAGATTAGGTATATGGAAAAAGTTGGTGTCAACGACGGACAGACCATTTTCTTTTTGTTTTGGGGTTGTTTTTTGGGTTAGGAGTGAAAAACGAGCCAATCTGACAATTCTGATTTCGGATTCGGTTTTAGCGGATTTAAATAAATAAGGATACACTGGTATGGTCCGCCGGACAGATCATTTCTTTGGAGGGTGTGTTTTTCGGGGTTAGGGGTGAAAAACGAGCCAAACTGAAGCCGGATTCAGAAAGTCAAAATACATAAAGTTGCACTGGTATAGTCCGCCTGACAGAACCACTTTGTTTTTGTTTTGGGATTGGGGGTGAAAAACGAGCCAGTCTGACAATTCTGACATCAGATTCGGTTTCAGCAGATCCAAATACATAAGAATGCACTGGTCTGGTAAGACGGACAAACCGTTTGCTTGGGGGGGGGGGGTGTTTTTCAGGGTTTGGGGTGAAAAACGAGCCAATCTGTCAATACTAACTTCGAATCTGGATTCAGCAGGTCAAAATACATTAGAATACACTGGTATATTCAGCCGTACAGACCACTTTGTTTTTGTTTTGGGGGTGTTTTTTGGGGGTGAAAAAGGAGCCAATCTGACAATCCTGACTTCGGATTCAGTTTTAGCAGGTCCAAATACATAGGAATATCATGGTCTGGTTCGCCGGACAGACCATTTTTTTTGGGGGGAGGGGGTGTTTTTTGTTCGGATTCGGTTTTAGCGGATCCAAATACATACGGATACACTGGTCTGGTCCGCCGGATAGACGACTTTTTTTTTGTCTAAATTAAAGTTTCAATGTTTAAGCACCACTAAACAATGCGTCGTAATAGTTTTTATTTTTTTTTAAGTATGGCGCACCGCTCCAAAAAATAAAAAAAAAATCTACAATAAACTACTCATAACAATGTATTTTTGGTAAAAGTTTTGTGTATGCGAATCTTTATTTTCATAAAAAAATAAATATTCTAATATTTAAATATTTTTATTCGAAGGAGGCAGCAAAATCACCTGATTTTTTTTCCTAAGATGCATTTAAATTACATGTACGTCGTCTATTTTTTTCATGATAATTAACGCATAACTTGCAGAGATAAAAAATGAAAACGAAATGTCATGTTCATTAGGGTACAGGGGTTACCGTGGCGACGCGTCGCCACGGTAACCTAATAACCTAATAAACATGACATTTCGTTTTCATTTTTTATCTCTGCAAGACGGGGAGCCAAAACTCGAGGAAAACATTTCTTTTCCTATTGTCGATCTACTGACATGGAATTAGGCCCAAATGCTTCTGGGGCCATTTTACCATGCTTATTCTGCTATACCCTTTACAGGATAAAAGCTTTTGCAAAGGTAAGAATTATAGTTATCGATGATCAACTCTTTTTTCAATATATGCTTACCTAATTAAATGTTGCTTAATGAATAATCGCTAACATACAAATTAATTTTTCAGGGTATGAACTATTAGCTTAACATCTTTAACAAAAGTCATCGACTACGTGGACTATCACTGATTCAGACGATCTTTCAGGACTAATTGTGACTGTGTTAATAGTCTAGAAAAAATTTGTTGACTACCTAGTCTTTCTTTCAATTTTTTAACAGTATACGGTGGTTATGGCCGAAGGGTTAACTGTTATGAATTTTATGAAAAATACTACATAAATTAAACAATGAAGGACTGAAGTACTGAGAACTAGTTGAAATATGTAAAAAGGTGTAAACAATTTTTTCCAGTGTCTATGATATACCTAGATTGAACTATACAAACCATTGTACCTAATTTGTGCAAGAACTTTTTGTTATCATGTCTTATTAATATTATAGAATATATCTAACATGTACTTTATTTTTTTCATGTAGGTTAATTGGTAACTATCTCTTGTATTTTATTAAATATATTCACTTTATCACTTTTTTTTATTATAAATGTCATTTATCAGTCCTATTATCGTTGGCAGTAAATTGATATAATCGATTATGTTGAACATCTATATACATGCATCTAACTGAAAGTAAAAAACATGGATAGCCGCGATTAAAAGGGATGATACATCGTTTTTACATCTCGATTTTCCAACATCAACTTCATGAAATACTCACTCTGCATAATTAAATAAAGTTTATTACTTGAAAACAATAAAAAACGCCTTGCCACAATCCACAAAAACACTATATTGTTAAAATTTCAAGATACTTAGCCAGGCCAACGGAAAAACACAAACTGTTTTGACAAACGTTTAACGACTGCCAACAAATGTTTGACCGCCACGCCAAGTTGGAAGTCACGTGGTTTGGATTAACAAAAATAGACTGCTAATTACAGGTTAGATTTCCAACCCACAGAAAGAGTCCTATTTTATTAGAACAAAGTATTTAGAACTTCATAAACATTACACTGCACTATATTTTAGTTGAAATTGCGGGAACAGACAGAAATTTTAATAACAGCTACGTAATATTCTTAAATCTTAAGAAATATGTATTTTTCAGGTTAGCTGCAACATCACCTACCATATAAATCAACATTCACAAAGATTACCAACTCAAATATTTTTGACAGGTGGGAAAATACATTTTCTCCTAACAATAATACCAATAATATTTTTTGGATGCTGTCATGTGTGCACATATAACGAATTCTTTTTAATTTCTTTAATGGAAACGAAATCGAAAGGGTGCAAGTGTGATATATCGTTGAAATTGAAATTTTTACTGCTTTTCAATGGTTCGATTACAAATTGTAAGTAACCATAAAATAAACAACTTGTTGTGCCAAAACGGCGCTAAACGTAATCCGATTTCAACCAAAACCTTTTCAGATCTTCTGGAACACCAAAGAAACCCTCATGCAAAGTTTCATCCAAATTCGTTTAGTAGCTTCGCCGCTATCGTGCTAACATACACACACACACACACACACACACACACACACACACACATATACACACACGCAATATCAAAATTGATAATAAATGTATTTACTTAAACTACAAAAGTAGAAATTAAACGTAATAGCAATAGAACAGCGTAGGAATACAGAAGTGTCGATATTCAGATACAGATCGAATGCGATACGATGCTTGACTTCCCCCGCCCATAACTACAAGTATATTAATACTACGTAAAAATGAGTCTGAACCTTTCGATAGAGAATTTGATTATCTTTCAATTTAATAACAATCTTTTTTTTTAGGTGGGACCATTCAGAACCGAGATATTGGCAAAAAAATGATTTTTAAGCGATATTGCCCCAAAATTGGGGGTGTTCCGGGGGGCGAGAAAGGGGGAAAAATTAGTATGCCTAAAAGAGACCTATAATGAACTGATTTTAACAGCAAAATCTTTTGCCCGATTTAAAACGATGTTAATCTACCTGACAACTGACCTACTTGATTAATATAGGAATCATCTGAAGTATTATATAATAATATCGCATAGTCATGAGAAATTAAATTATCCAAAACATAGTCGTCATTTGAAACCCATTTCTCAAATAATATTTTTTAAATCCCATAAAAAAAAATTCTTTACTGTAACTGTACACAAACAAAAAATAATTTGCTTTAAAACCATTTGCGTGATTGACTATAACTTTGTGTTCTACGTTTCATTTAAATTTAATATCTTTTTCTACAGTATCTGCAACTGTAATCAGATCGTCTACGAAATATTACATTAATTACATAAGTATTAAAAATTACTTTACTTGCTAGTGAATACTTTAACACATTTTCATGTATGAACTGGTGGAGACACTGTATTGCTATAAATGAAGCTGGTAAAGTACCGTACGCCAGTTTCCGTTAAAGCTATGTCTTGCAATGAAAATAAATAAAGCTCAGAGTGATGTTTCGGTTTCTCCATGGTCAGCTTTATGTAGCGTGATCCATGGATTGTTCACTTCGCCGTCTGCATATTTGGAGGCCAAGAAGAGAAACAGTAAATATCCTGTATAAGGAAGTAGTGTAATTTTCGCTCAATATAAGCATTGGATATTGATACTTGAGTAGGTATTTTTTCACTGTACACAAGATAATCCATATGCACGGAACTGTTCACATGTATGTGCATATACAGATAGCGGCAGTCGAGTACGTATGCGTACCAATGTATGGGTAACTAGACATTTCATATTCAGATTGAATGCGCAACGATACAAAGGAATTTAAATGGTGGGGGCTCGATTGCGGTCGGTTGCCCATTTATTTCGCATGTAAATCCGGCTCGATGTACGTAGATAGATAGATATACTTTTATTAGTTCTTTGTGTCAATTATACATTGGATAGAATAGGTCAAGAACATAGGTAAAAAATACATTACAAAACATCACTTAAAAAATAATATCTACATACTCACACACACACACACATATGACGTACTTGTCTGCCGTTATCTGTACAATTAATAAACAGTAAACAGTTATATATAAGCCTTTCAGTGTTATATGACTTTTCTCGATTTCTACCTTAAATATATATTTTACTAAACTTATTTACTTGTAATTCAAATATATACGTATCTTTCAACATTCAAATAAATTCATTCTTTCATTTATTCATTTTTAACAACGTATACGTCGTCGACTTTCCAATGCCGATCGTTAAAAACGATTTCAGCCATAGTCCGATGGGGGCGGGGCGCATGAACATCAATATTATTCCCCGATTACGACGTGGTAGTAGATTTGTTTTGCTGTAAATGGGTGTGAACTGCTACAGTATTCAATTCAGCAATTAACAAACAAAAACCTTGTCACATTGTACTCTGATGATAATTACTCGTGTTTGCTAACATAATAACTTTTAACGCGATTAAAATGGTAGGATGGTGGCAAGTGCTGTAGCAGTTGTGAGATTGTTTCATTGAACATATACACGCATTACTGTCTGGCGCAACATTACTGTTTATATAATACAAACTAGGAACATATGGCCGACTCCCATATACAACACTAGAATTGGAGACGGCTCGGTGTGTTACTTCAGAGAACAATTTCCTATCACTGGACCAATAACGGAGTAGATTATTGATAATAATAATAGTAAGCACACAATTCGCGGACCCAGTGATCACTGATTCTACGGCGTAGGGAGTGGTCTCTGGCATTATCAGCGCACCCTCTCTGGCATCGGAGAAAAAGAGAAGGGCGACGGCTTCACAAAAAGAAATAGTAATAATAATTAAAAAAATAATAATAATAATAACAATAACAAGAAAAGATAGATAAATACACACCATTAGCAATCGAAATAAAAGAAGTGTGGCAACAAGAAAAAGTAATAATAGTACTAATCATCATGTCAGTTACAGGAATCACATTGAAAAATTTCCACGATAAGCTCAAAACACTAAATATAAACACATACATTCACACAAATATCCAAAAAGCAGTAGTACTTAAAACAGCAGCAATAGTCAGAAAATTTGTACAATAGAAGAGAAAAATTAAACAGTACCTCATCCTGCTGATGTATGACATCCCAGGACAGGGGAATATCATCCAGCATAAGCTGAGAAATGCGAAATAATAATAATAAAATCACTAAGTATTAAGGAGAACACCTACCATCAGATGCAAAAATCAGTGATCATCGACACTTGCAATATTGTCCGCACTTTCTTACACCTGCAATAAAGATAATCAAGCTGGCCCCAGGCCCCTTGATTATTAGCATCTATCCTCCTAAAGGAGAGAATCCCGCAAATAATAATAATAATAATAAGCCGTACACTTACTTGGGTGTCGAGCAACGCTCCACCTAAGAAGTGAGTGTAGTAAAAAACGCTCTCTGCGGCAAGTATCAGCACCGACTCCGACAGATCTGGTCTTCATAACTGTCGGGGAAGAACAAAGTGACTGCTACCAACATGCTTGCCGTTCCGATCCTTCTCTACTCCTTTGGAGTAGTGAAATGGAGTCGAGAGGAGTTGCGTCAACTCATTGTAGGAACCCACAAGAAGATGCATCTCAATAGTAGCTTGCATCCTAAATCGTCCGTTCCACGGCTATACCTCCCGCGACACCGGAGAGGCCATGGACTCTTGAGTTTGGAGAGTCTCCATAGCAGAATGGTTCTGAATGGAGCCTGTAAGGTCATCAGGAGTTCGGATCCCCTCCTCTGCATGATCCGGGACCATGAAAATGCAGGGGTAGGAGCCTTTTTGTTTAAGGCAGCACAGAGGGTAGCTGATGAACTTGGTCTCTCCTTCGACGTCGAGCGGGTAAATCCCGACTCTGTCACCGAGTTGGAACCTTCTCGACAAAAAGCCTAAATTTACACTGCAGAACACAACATCTTACTGCATCTCCACACGGATAAGCCAATGCATGGAGTTTTCTATAAAAATATAGAAACCCTTGGCTTATCCGAAAGGCTGACCTTTGCCTTCTTAAGGTCAGCCGGGCTGAAACCGAGGGATTCATAATGGCTTGCCAGGATGGTGTATTCAACACCCTCGTCTATCGAAGTCATGTCGTGGGTATAGAGGTCCCTAGTGTCAGCTGCAGGGCGCCAGAGACTTTGATGCGCTTGTTGTCGGCTTGTCCGACATATGCAGTCTTGGTCTATATCGAGAGGCACGACGGAGCATTACGAGTGCTTTATTATGATCTAAGGCACTCGTATGGGATAGACGAGACACCAGTGCTGCCTTACGCTCCGGGGGATATTGTGGGAAATGAGAAGTGTCTAATTTAACGTTTCTCACCGTCAGGCAAATACAATCCAACAAGCCTGACGTAGTCTTCCTCCACCACTAACTCAAGGCAATGTTTGTTGTGGAGTTCTCGGCTCCCGCGGAGAACAACATTGTCTTGAGGAGGGAAAACGGACAAAATATCGAGATTTGCTGTTCGAACTCCGCAGACTATCCAGACCATACTCTTAAGATAGTGGTACATATTATAGGAGCCCTCGGTGGAACGAGACACACACTGCTTTCGAATATAACGGCATGCCGAAATTCGGCAGAAGTCTTAACCGGCAGAATAGAGAAGGCCGTCATCCTCGGTTCATTACGTCTGGTCAGGGCACACGATTCTCGGACCCAGTAGTCACTTACCCCACGGGTGTGGAGAGTGGCTACCGGTACTACCAGCTCCTCTCTGTGGGGGTCGGAGCTACAGAGAAGGGTGACTGGTTTTTAACTAAATAATGGTAGAGTAACGTTGGGTGTGGCAAGAAACATCTTTATGTACTCGGTCTCACTCCTGCGGTTTGTGAGAAATCATTTTGGGACTTGGTAGGGAGGTCATTGGTGATTTGTCGACACGTTACGCAACCGGGGCTTGCCGATATCTTGGAAAAATGGTTTAGAATAGTTCTTTTTCAAACATCTCGGCTTCTGTCGTGGCTACATAACATACAGAAACGCTGTTTTAAACGGCGTAAAATTGCACATGTTTTATATACTATACATTATTTTACTAGGACGTAAAACCGCTATTATCAGTTTTGTAGTTTAATGGTCGTAAGCAATTATTTAACAAGATTCACAGTAAATACACCAGCACCGACTTAAGTCAATCTGTGAAATTAATTTTCCTGTGAATATGTTTCAAGCAAGTGATTTATTATGATAATAATATTAAGATTTATTATGATAATAGTATTATCACACAGAATATAGATGTAGTATTAATAAATATAACTCTTACCATATATTCTAGCTGAGTCTTCTGATTTTCCCATGGTGTTCTGAGCTACACAAGTATATGTGCCTATGTCAGATTTGGTCACATTTTGGATTGTCAAGAACATCACCACTTTATATCCCGATTTCTTTTCCTGGATTGAGTATCTTTCACTAGAACCAAGGAAAATAAGATTGTTACAAACTTTTATAACGCTTTTTAATTTTTTGTATAAACACCGCACAGTAGATCATTTAGTAACTCTAGTAGGACACTTATTAAAGAAAAGGGAAAACAACAATTTATATACGAACCTTATTTTTCGTATTATTATCACTATTTATCATTTTGAATGCAGAAAAAACCGCTACCTAAGGAATCACTGCTTCCACATCCAGATTTCCTATTCAAGTTTCTTACAACGAAAAAATATTTTTGATACTATTAGTCTAGGTGCCCGCGTATATAAATGCAATTTATACATATCCTCGTATCACTTCTTGTACGGCATAATTGGACCTAGTCTATCGGCATGAAAATGACAATTTCCACACGTCGGACTGGAAAATCGGCAAATATATTTTGTCCGACAATTCGAAAATTGGATTCTACATATTTTCATTAAGCAATCTTGAAAAAATCAACTGGTTATCAATAAATGTTTTAAAGTTATGTTATATTATGTTTAGGGTGGTAGACACCCTTAACGTTCCATAATTTTTGTCGAACAGTTGGTAGAAATATATAGAAGATATATGTAGAATCCAATTTTCAAATTGTCCAACAAAATATACTTGCCGATTTTCCAGTCCGACGCGTGAAAATCGTCTTTTTCATGCCGAGGAGGAATGCTACGTTTACGAAAATTCTCGCACAGGAAAAAAGTGATAGACTAAGCGCAATTATGCCGTACAAGAAGTTATACGAGGACATGTATAAATTGCATTTATGTACGCGGGCACATAGACTATATATTTTTGCACTCCACTACTTTGAAATTGTCTACCTCAAAATCCCATGAAACAATATGCCACATCGCCGGTAGCGAGGGTGGTAATAAAAAAAAAATGACGCCTTTGCTTCTTGTACAGACAATAAATAACAATTTTATTTTTTACTCCTTTAATAATGAAGTGGGAGTGATAGTGGTGATAATGTGTATGGCTGATGCCAAAAAAATTTCAAGACCTTGGCTTCTCACACATACATTAAATCTCAATTATATGGACTCTTACTTGTTTTTTTTACCTATTACCATTTACCCTCAATCCTTCAACGAAATAAAATCAAAATATAATCTACTTCCAGATCTTGTTATAATACATAGGTAGGTATACCAAATTTCAAGTCAATATCATAATCGCACAAAAAAAAGTTACAGATTGATTGACAAATCGACGGAGAGAAATTTTTCATGCTCAAACTTAAAGTATCGATGTTCATGACACTCTAAGCCTATTTTAAAGAAAAACTTTTTTTACCGTTACGTGGATGTGGAAGAATTCAAAACTATCATCGCCATCGGTGCCTGTATCCACATGAAATTTCATCCCCGGAGATTTTAAGAGTTTTAGTACATTTTTACCTGCAGCCTTTGATTCTTTTTGATGTGCTGGTATCATATTGATAATTACAGAGTCTGAAGACACAAGGAGATTATTTAAATAATTATTTTCAAGAAATTCTTGAACCTGTCTCTTAAAACAAAAAAAAATTGCCACATACACCTGCACGTTGCTGCAAACAAAAATTCTGCTCTAAGTATTCTCCCTTAACTACCTATTTTTAAAAATGTAATCGAAATATAGGAATTTATAGAAGATAAAACACACTTTATAAGAGCGCACATAGAAATATTTTGTTACTCTCTTTATATGATTTATAAGCTACCGTAATTTCAATATAAAGCTTATAGCGCATTTGGGAAACTAAAGAATGTAGTACGCACCTGCATAATCAATGTCCATTGTAAGTTCAACGAAACTATACATAGAAACAAAACAAACATTCAATGCTAGCTCAAGTATAGTATCATCGCTTATTTTTCTCTGATACAGATTGAACTTTGCTTTCTCTTTTCAATTCACGAGTAATAACTCGCTGTTTCGAGTTATTATTGTCTCGATCTCGAGACAATAAAATCTTAGCTAAAGAATAAAAGCTATTTAATTCAAATAACGCGCAAATATGTTTTTTTACATTTTGCCTTGCTGAATAATTAAAACGACCCAATTTGCAACCGGTTTTTCTGCTTATTTAGATTAGTTAGAAATGAATTTATTTTTTAGTTGATTCTAAAGCCGCATACTCACTATCTAACATGTTTATAAAACATTTGTTTTAAAACAATTGTTTTGAAATTCCAGGGTTTCAAAACATGTTTAGTAACATTTGGTTTCAAAACATTCCAAAAGGAGTATGTTTGAAAACATTTAGTCACCATGGCGTCTCCAAGCGAGGATGGTCTTATTGTAGCTGCAATGATGTGTGGTGTTTAGTTCCAATAATAAAAAAATGGCTAAAAATAAGCCATTCTGGGTTGGTTCGTGGTTACAGGCCAGGAAGAAGTATAGCGACATTGACCTTTTGAGTGATCTTCAACGTGACGACCGAGATCTGTTAGCTGGAGAACTTAAAACTGATGGTAGTTTTAAAAACTTTCTTAGAATGATAAGTCAGGATTTTGAGTATGTGTATGCACTATTCGTTCATATTAATATTTCTAATAATAAATTATGTAATGAGTAAAGGATGTATATTTGGCTATCATCCTCTCCATCTTCCACATACTCGTTGTCCACAGCATTGTGGACATCAGTGTGAATTCCTCCGTCAATGGTAGGCCGGGGTCGATTTTTATCTCTTAAAAAAAGTAGATGTTTGAAATACATCTGCTTTCCTTTCTCACCTGCCCCCTTTCCTGTTGTTGTCATCTTTTTACATTCTCTATTAAATTGTCCTGTTAACTTTCTTATATTTTTTCGCCCTCGCTTACCTCGATTCCAAACTCTTCGTCCAACTCACGCCACATATTATGCCTTTTATTCCTATTTTTGTAATTTTCCGTTGGGTCCCACAACAATTTACGGTCTTTGTATATTACAATAAGTTTATAGACATCAGCCTGTGTCCACTCGATAGTTAATTGCAGTGAACAGATTAGAGTGACTGAATGCAGATGACGAAAATGACGGGTGTGTGCACCCTCGTCAGTGTTTTATAACATGTTATGGTTTCTAAACAGAATTACAACATGTTTTTAAAACAAGTTACCGATTTTCTTTGATGTTTACCGACACAGGACGGGAACAATGCAACTCTGTTTTAAAACAAATGTTTTATAAACATGTTGCATAGTGAGAACGCGGCTTAAGAATACGACTTTGTTTCGTGCTTCCCACACAGCACAATCGGAATATGGGATGACAAATTGACGTACCTGGATATCCCGGTATGTAAAATGAATAGAGAAGCGGATGTACCTTTTAGGATATCCTATTTTAGGACGTCCTCAAGACAGCCCATTTTAGTACATCCCAGGATATCCTTTTATGGACGCCAATGGGCTGTCCTGAATAGGTTCCATTTTGGCATTAACTATGACGACTAACATCGGGATTAAGAACGGACATCCAATGAAGAGCCCCAAATCTCCTTAAAATGTACCCTAATATTAGGTCTCTAATATATTTAAGTAAAGCGCCATTTTGATTTCCGGCCGGCGAAACTGGCCAGGCCAAAGAAACTAGAAAATATCCCAAACACACAGCAACCATGCTTTATTAGTTTTTATTTTCTCAAATATTTAAATAATAATTATTGTTAGTGGCTGTATGAAATATTTTAAAGTTGTATCTTTGTGTTTTATCTATTTAGTTCTGCTTTATTCGAGTATCTTCATTCCAGACCATAAAAAGTGAGTATAAATGTATAAAAATATAACATAACCTATTAAACTTCATGTTATGAAAAACTTATCTGATTATTCTGATTACGATTGAATATTTAATTAGTTATTAATGTCGAAACGACGAAAATTTAATATGATTTTTTATACTTTCAGAATGCCAAAGGAAACTAAAAAAAAATGAGGATTTATACTCGCATTTCCATATTTTAAAATTAAGTACTGAGAAACCTACAAAATAAAATATTAATTTGGCTCAAGAATTGAATACTGCAATCAGCTTGGAGAGAAAATGTGAATCACGTGAAAGTATTGTCAAATCTATAAACCTGATGAAATTGAATTTAAGAATAACGACAAATAATGTGCCTACTTAGTTAATAATTTAAACCAACTAGCAACTAATTGTGGATGAAAATAAGTAAGTAAATATTGTGCTTTAAGATAATTATTTTAAACTTTTATTACACTTTTAAACGAAAGATATGATACGATATCAGGCCGAACACAGGTGGACAGACTGCATGAAAATACAGTCTGTCCACTGTACAATTACCTATTACAATCTTTTATCTTAAAATTCTATTTGCCAGTGTAGTACTTTATGAATTTTAATTTATAATTCGGTAAAATATTATTTACTGAGTGCTATAGGTCATATCTATATCCTTCAATAATTTCTATTATTTTCATCTGGCCCATTTTTCATCATGGCTCATTTTTAATAATACTGGTTCAAATAATAATAACAACGTTTATTTTAGCTGCCCCCAAGAATGAGTATATTATGGAAAACGAAGCAGAGAAGCTGGTGAAAGATTATCCGAGAAGTGCAAAAGAGAAGAGCGTGGCAAAGAAGAGAAGAGAAGAGAGAAGTAGGAGTGCGCTACATCCTAAAAATTCATGTTCGGCTATTGTTAAATTTGCAAAAGTAATACAGGTATTTATTTTACATTTTTCTAAGAAGTTTGCTTTTAAATATTGAATATGTTTAACTTATTTCTATTATTAAAATATTATTATTAATTAAGTAGCACTTATTTCCATACATACAAAATAGTTTTTTTATAAAATTGTAGTATCTTTGATGATGCTTAATAAACCGAATCGTATAAGAAAATAATATTTTATTTTTTAACTGACCATAAACCCAAGAAACTACATATAAGTTATAAGGAATAATAGACAAGTGCAAATATTTCAAAAATGTGCATATTTGACAAAAATTCTAAAAATGTTACAATTCAATTTTTTTTTACATTATTGTCTAAATGTTGGTTGTGGCATTTTCTTAATTTTTATGTTTCTTGGTGGGATTCTTTGCCACATGTTATCTTCTAAAACAATGTCCGTAAAACCTACAAAATAATGCAATTATCCAGTATTTTACTCGAAAATAACCTCTACACTCCTACAACGTAAAAGTCACAGGCGTAGAGGTTATTTTCCAGTAAAATACTGGATAATTATATTATTTTGTTGATTTTACGGATATTGTTCTAGAAGAAAACATGTACCAGAGGATCCCACCAAGAAACAGAAAAATTAAGTTACCCGTGGATATCTATTTGCAGTCCGTAGGATATCCTGGGACATTTCAGTATGTAATTTGTACAGCCTATTCCTAATACTTAGGATATCCTGAAATATCCCGGGATGTCCTGGTACGTCCTTAGTACAAGCGCCGGTGTATCCTTCAGGACGTCCCTCGTAGTACTTTTATCTGATACTGAGTTGTGACATTGGGATGACCAAAACAGTGCCGAAAAGCATACAAACTGGGATATTAGGATGTCCATAGGCAAGCCCAAATACTAAATGGGATTTGCCATAGTACGTCCCTCGGACAGCCTTGTGTTGTGTGGGTTTGTTTTATTTGCGAAGAAGTAGCTAATTATTTAATTTGCATTTTGTTGTTGTTTCCTTTTATCACATTTATATATGCCAATAAAACTTCGTTCTTATACTATTATTACTATTAACGAGTAGAAATTACAGTCGGACGTGGCGGACTGCGAATACCTATTTGATTCATATTTTGCACGAGCACAGCATGATCCATCTCTAAGATTAAGTACACAGACTATACAATATTTTTTATTTTTGAAATAGATATGCGATGTCAGTAACTCCTAAATGCAACTATCATTCGTAATCGTAATAGTCGGCCATGCTATTCTAGAATTAAAATTTCAGAAGTCATAGTGTTTATTAGGTATTGGACAACACTCGACTGCAAATTCTATTTGTATTGGTAATAGTCTTATTAAAAATACGTAATAACATTTTTAGGTAAAATTGTTATACCATCTAACCTATATAAAGTTCGCTTGAACCTGGAAGACGCACTGTATATTGCAGTTTAGATATAATAATAATAATAATAATATGTTTATTTGCAAAACAAACAATAATATAATAATTCTAATAGTAATAAACAGATAAGCGCAATAAACATGTGCAAAGTCACTGAAATCGATCTAGGTCGGATTTGTGCGTGACGTATACAACTTAAATTTAGAGTTAAATATAAACACATTTAAGGTTAATTTGCTACCTACACATACACGCATCCTTACACATAATCATTTATTCACTTAATGCTAGAATTTTGCAGAGGCTAGAATTTTGCAGAGTGAGAGGAAAACATGCGTTTGTTTTCGGTTTATTATAAATATTTAAAAAAATCATAAATGATATAATCTTTAAAATAATTTCAGATACTTCCCATTGCTCTAAGGAATACAACCATATATAGTTTTTGACATTAATTTTGTATACAGTCAAATGCCATACTTTTAATAATGAAATTAGGGATTACTTTCATTGACAAACTACGATATTTAAATATAACAGATATTTATAATAAAAAATATATATAGTTGTATTCGTTAGAATAATAGCAAGTATCTAAAGCAGTTTTAAGATTATAATATGTGTAGTTTTTTAAACATTTACAATAAATAGAAAACAAACGCATACCTCCCTCTCACTCCGCAAAATCCTAGCCTTAAAACTATATTGCGATTTTTTATGTAGGAATCTATTAATGTAATGGTACGTTATTAACAATTATTAATTATATTAAGCTACTTCAAACATTACCTACTATATTTGATTTATAATGTCGTGTATTGTTTGCCTAGAATTTTGTTTTAGCCACACTTTTACTTTTAAATAATCGTAAACTTCCAGAATTCTTTATATCATTTGGTAATCGGTTATATAGTCTGGGAGCCAAGTATATATAACATCTCTGACCAACAGTTTTCGTACATCTGGGTTCTTGGTAGCTGTGTTCTCTAATTCTTGTGTTATATTTATGTACGATAGAATATAGGTTTTCTTTATTTTTAAAATTGTATGAAAGCATGGTTAGGCAAAATAACTGCCTTAAGTCGAACATCTCGGCTTCTTTATACAGAAGATCTGAGGAGTAAGTATAATTTTTATTGTAAATAATTTTAAGGATCCATTTTTGTAATTTATTTAAGTTTTCTAGGTGACAATCGTTTACTCCTCCCCACCCAATAATGCCATAATTAATCTGGGATTGAACCAAAGCACAATATAATGTTTTGAGCTGTTTTACGTCTAAGTATGTTTTCAAATATTTGAATCGTGATAGTAATCCCCTCATTCTTTTAATCAAATCCTTGGTATGCATATCCCAACGAAAATGTCTGTCAATCCTGATTTCAAGATATTTGACCGATTCGGTTTCCGATATTTCTAAATTATTTTCAATTTGAAGTGACCCAAAGTTTGGCAAGTTGTTACTATAAGAAGTAAATGGCATATTCAATTCAATTCAATTCAATTCAATTTTATTCACATTTTTTTCACATACATACTATGGCTTTTTATAATTGTATAATAACAGGATGTTTTGTTAATGTGGTTTTGTTGGTATATAGTGCATTTTTTTAACGTTCACTGTAAGTAAATTGAAATCTAGCCATTTTTTTATTTGTTTGAATTCATATTCTGCTGTTATTTTCAGGTTATTCCAGGATTTTGCTTTAAATGTTACGACCGTATCATCTGCAAAACTAATAATGGATGTATTGGCACTTTCAAGCGATAACAGGCTGTTTATATACACTGTGAATAGTAGTGGCCCTAGGACAGTGCCCTGAGAAACTCCATATTTGTTGTATTTTGGTTCGCTAATAGTTTCGTTAATTTTAACGTATTGAATGCGGTCGGACAGATAACTTTTAAGTATATTGTTTACAATTCCTCTTATGCCACAGTTTTCTAATTTTTTTAATAATTTCTTATGCGATACTGTGTCGAACGCTTTTGCGAGGTCGACGAATATACTTAAACATGGCATTTTTTCATCTAGTGCAGTATATGTCGTGTTAAGTGAGCAATAGCGTCTTCTGTGGACTTACCAGTTTCAAAACCGAACTGATTGCTTGAAATGATTTTAAATTTATTTAAAAAAGTAGACAATTTATTTTTCAGAATTTTTTCATATATTTTTGCAATAGTACTTATTAATGAAATCGGCCTGTAGTTAATCAACTCATTGCTTGCGCCGCCTTTGTGCAAGGGTATAATTAGTCCTACTTTTAGAGCTTTCGGAAAATGTCCATTTTTAAAACTTTTGTTTATTATATAAGTCAAAGGTTCCACTATTTCGTCATTGATTTCTTTAAGTGTTTCTGCTCGTATGTTGTCCAAGCCTGGAGATTTTTTTGGTTTAAGGCTTTTTATTATTTTACTTACCTCCTTTACATTGGTAGGATGCAGATACATAGAATATTCTAAAATGTTCTCGCTTTCATTAAAATCTGCTGGAATTTGTATCTTACGTGCATATTTTTCACCCAGTTCACTATAGTGTTTAACAAAAGCGTTAGATATTTCCTTCTCATCTGATATTACGTTGTTACATTCCATTTTTATTTCATGTATGTGTTTTTTTTCATTATTTTTATGGCATAATTTATTGACTACCTTCCAAAAACTTCGGGTAGAATTGCTGTTTTTTTTTAATTTGGTTCTCAAAGTACTTTATCTTTGCTGTTTTTATAAGGTTAGCGAGTTTATTTTTATATGTGTTATATTGAGTTTTTAAGTTATTATCATTTGGGTGTTTTACGGTTTCTTTGTACATTTCATTTTTTTTATTTATTGATTTGATTTATTCAGCCGTAACCCACTCCTTCCTCGGTTTTACCTCATTTTTTATTTTGACCGCGTTTGTATTGTTTGATATACTCATTTTTAATTTATTTATAAATAGTTCTGTTATTAAGTCTATATCATTATTACTATAAATTTCTTGCCACTTTTCTTTTTTGAGTTCTTTTTTTAAGTGTTTGTAATTTATGAAATATTTAAATTTAGTTATTGTTGGATTTTCTACACAATTTCTTTAGTTCAATTAGGAGTATTATTGAAAAATGATCCGTTATTCTTTGTTTAAATATTATTGGTACAATATTCTGTGTTATATTTGTTTTTACAAAAAAATGATCAATACATGATTTCTGCAAGCCCTGAATCCTAGTATAACTATTCATATATGAAATGTAGCCATTTGCATTTAATATATTTAAGTACTCCTGCGCATAGTCGTGTTCGGAGTGTATATCTATGTTCATGTCTCCAACTATGATGTTCATACTGCTTTTTTTTGTTATTATTTGTTAAGTATTCCAGTAAATATTTGTTGAATAAATAAGGGCATGTACTGGGTGATCTGTATATTGCTGTTAAGTGTATCTTTTTGTTTTCAAGCGAGATATTCAGTCTTAAGCCACCTATTTCTCCGATTTTAATAATATCATAACTGTAATATAGGGTGTTTTTTATGTATATTATGACACCATCATTTTTGTTTATGTCACCATGACTATACAACAGATTATATCCATGTTTTGCAAACATGTTCAGATACGAAATTTTGAACGTTTCCGTTAATACTAATACATCAAATTTTGTAGAAAACTGGCTTAAAAATATAGATAATTCATCAGCATTTTTTGTGATGCTTCTTATATTTATATGAAAAATTTTGATATTCGACGATATATGATTTTGATGTAAATTGTATTCTTGCAGATTATTTGCAACCTTAGTTTCTATAGGTTCATTTATATAATTTTTTATATACGGATCTATTTAACATGCTATATATAGTTAAACAATTTAGATTAAAACTACACGAACAGATTAGTCACTACAAAATATACAATAATATTACTTACGTACTAGTTTTACTAATTTTTGAGATATACCAATATTTGGTTTTCTTCATATCTAATTTCTATTGATCAATTTATATTTTAATTATTATTATTATTTACTTATGGAAATTTACTTTCTTTTTCTTAACTTATGAGTTAACTTTTCTTTGGTACCGTTGGATGTAGATTCACTTTTTTGTGCTACGGAATTCAGAGATGTATTTGATGTTCCGGGTTGTTCTGTGATGTGAGTTAGTCCGTTTTCTGTCTGTATTTCTAGAGGATTCCTTTTATGTTTGATTTGCTTAATGTCCTCATATGTATACCGTTGACCATCTATTATAAGTGTGTTGCCTTTTATGCTAACTTGATGCTTATCTCTTAATTCCCTTTTATGCTGTACTAGATTTTTCTATCCTCAAATCTATCTATCTATCAAATCTTCACTTATAGTTACACTTAGGTCACTATCTTTAAGTTTATAGCAATTGCTAATTATTTCCCTTTTCTTTATTGCTGAAGAGAATTCGACAATAACATTCCTGGGCCTGTCACTTCGTTGTCCAATTCGGTATATATCAGTTATTTCGGTGTCCGCTGTTTCCACTGATAGGTAATCTTGGATTATTTCAGTTACAATGCCTAGGATGTCTGAAATATCTTCCGTAACACCATAAAATAAAATGTTATTTTTTTTTAATTTTCTTTCCACTTGTTTAAGTCTATTATTTAGTGTAATATTTTCCCTCTCGAGGTTGCTTACTTTCTCTTTTATTCTTTGTTGATGCTTTGTGTGATTTCTTCTAGTTTTCCAATTTTGCTTGTGATATTATTATTTACCTGAATTAAAAGGCTGTACACATCATTAATTGATATATTTTTATTTTGATCCAATTTTAATTCTGAGTACATTTTCAGTAATTATATCAATCTTTTGCAGTTAGTTGTCCT
The DNA here is from genome assembly GCA_936432065.2 of Rutpela maculata. Taxonomy (NCBI): domain Eukaryota; kingdom Metazoa; phylum Arthropoda; class Insecta; order Coleoptera; family Cerambycidae; genus Rutpela; species Rutpela maculata. Next base: position 88,237,197 of record OW386293.2, read on the forward strand.
TGCAATCGATTGAAAATCTGATTTGATATGAATTTCTTTTAAACAAATTTTTATAGTGTTTTAGAAGATTATATGGTTGAGAACTTATATTTCGTATCGTAGTATAGGGTAAAATCTTAAAAAGTCTGCATACCAGATATTGATACCACTTCACTTTTGTAGGGTGAGCGATCCTTTATTTCGCTGGAGTCCCTAACCTTTTTCTAATTCCTCGAACTGGCCACTTTTACACTTCCGAACTGAGTAAATGTTTAATTTCTAAATTTCTATATAAAACTCACTACACACTGTATTAGCTATAATTACTGTCTTATCAATGTTTGCTTAAATGCGGAAACACTACGTTTAACGCCGAAACTGTTCTAGATCACTTTACTTCTAATTTTCTGTATAATTTCTTCGTGGTTTGATCGGTTTTATCGCTTTTTATGACGGAGCGTCTGCCGCACCTCCGCTTTGTTCAAGATGTTGATAGATTAGATAGATAGATATATTGTACATCTTTCCATTTCTATGTTCTTAATCAAAAATCTTTGGAACATTTGTCTAAAGTCATAATAACTCACAGTTAATATAAAATGGTCTAATGGTCACCCTGTATGACGGAGATGACCCAATTTCACTAGGAAGTGTTCTACCATGCTATTTTGTATATGTTCTGTATTTTCAAGGATTTTAAGTTCAGCAGAAGTTATCATCTTTAATAGACATTCGCAGTCGGCAACGCCCGACTGCAACTGTTATTCTTTTCATGAACATGAAAGACGTACTCTATTGCAGTTTTGCATACTTTTGTTTTTTTATGTTCTTAATCAAAAACCACTAGCCTCTATAGTTATAATAAAATATTATTTATATAAACATGACACACATGATTTACATCACACTTCGGACGATCATCCTTTATGATGGATGTGATCCAATTTCAGTAGGAAGTATTCAACCATACTACTTTATATATTGCAAATTCGAAATGAAAATCCAATATAAATTATCGTTTTTAATAAATACTCGGCAACACTCGATGGCAGCTATTATGTATTTCATAAGAGTCTTATTAAAAATAATTTTAATGATATTTTAAGGTATTGTATTAGTACTGCTTTTTACTAGGCAACTAGACCAGAATAGCCCATTGCGCCTAGGGATCTACAATTTAGCATGGGCTCCAAACTACGGTCCTTGGTCACCACCTTTAACCTACCCCGGATCGTCCACCATCGTCTGGTGGTTCAGCGGCCCGGGATTGTCTCTGTTGGTAGCCTACCGACTATTATAGAGCGAGAGGCAGGTGGCTTTTTCGGTAAGTCATCGTTTTATGAACTTTGAGATATTTTTATGGTTTAATCGACTTCCGGCGGGGCAGCTCCTGTCAGGTACGTCACGAACATTGTCTAAAAATCTGTAAAATTATGTCATCGTTACAAGGCTCATTTCTTTTGTATGTACACATTTTATGTTTAAAATTGATAAAATAAGATCGCCAGAAAGTGTGGGCTGTCAGATGGCGCAGCCAGAAAGGTCAAAGTCGTAAAAAATCGGAGTTATATCACGTCATCGTTACGAGCCTTTTTTTAGGCTGAGCATAAGTATTTAAATGTTTTGAACACCCAGTTTCCCAGAAAGAAACTCCTGTTAGTAAGGCTAACCAGAAAGAAAATGTTGGGAAAAAAATCAAATTTTCTTCAAAAATTCTAAACATTTCCTTTCTGGCTAGCCTTACTGACAGGAGTTTCTTTCTGAGATTTTCTTTCTGTGCTTCAAACATTTAAACAAATATGCTCAGAGCTTGTAACGATCATGTGATGTAACTCCATTTTTTTTTACAACTTTGACCTTTCTGGCTACGCCTTCTGATGGCTCACTCTTTCTGGCGATCTCATTTTATTAATTTTTGACATAAAATATACACACACAAAAAAATGAGCCTTGTAACGATGACATAATTTCACTGATTTTTATATCATGAACCATGACCAACTCGACGGGCTGACATATGCCAGAAGTATATTTTGTCGTTATTTAAGTTCGATAGAATTGTTCAACGCATAGAAAATACTTGTAAGAATGATTTCCCGAAAAAGCCACGTAGCTCCTACGTAGATGAGATCTTGGGTCACCCATCCAAATGCCGGACTCCCTCAGCGCTGCTGCGCTTCACTGATCGAGTATCGGAATTTAAACCGATGGCCGTACCTCATCCCCTATTTCAAGGTAACATTGTTTCATAATCTAAATTACATATAAGCTAGGCATATTAGGAAAGACAATGGGGGTTCAGAGGAAAGTTTTGCTATAGTTTTGATTTTCTCATCCTCTACGTTTTTTTGGGTCACTGAACATGAATTTGAAGTTTTCAGGCAGAAATTTGGCCCGGAACTTTGTTTTTTTGGCACTTCTTGCCCAAATTTTGGCACTTTTTTCAGTTTTTGGCCTAAATCTCAGAAAGGAAGCGATTTTTCGACAAAATTAAAGTAGATGAAATTTCCAACATTTTTCATATATAACTTTTTTTTTGGAAGATTAACCGTTCCGCCGCTAGAGCGCGCCAAAGAAGGGCCATATTCCCATATCTAGTGAAATTCACCGTTTTCGCGGAAATCGCCCTTGCTATGATACTTAACTGTTGATCGTAAATGATTTATAATGAACTCGTGTTTTGTATGGGTTGTCATACCGTGTAGTGTCCATAAAGAAAGAAAAATTCCTGGCCAATACGAACAGCAAAAGAAGATTGATTTCCATGATCATAGCCAAGTTACACTCTCAAAGAATGACATGGAGACAGGCTACAGAAGATGCCGACACCGTCATTGTGAACGAATCCTTGTCTTCGGCTGAACGTACTGAGATTGTAGTGGTGGTTGGAGAGGACGTCGACCTTTTGGTCATCTTCACAGGTCTTTGCCAACGAGAAAACGTATTCTTCCTGAAACCAGGAAAGGGACACGTTTCTCCAACAAACTACTCTCCTGTGCGCGCTCTGCAAAACAAAACCATTAAATAACACATCACGTTTCTTCACGCAATGAGTGGATGTGATATGATTTCAGCACCTTACAACCAAGGGAAATTGAAGTTTGTGAAAACTCTCACCAAAAACCCCCACCTTGCCGATATTGTAAGTGTGTTCAAAAACCCCGAGGCAACTCCAGAAATCATTGCAGCAGCAGGGGAGAGATTCCTGGTCAACGTATACGGCTACACAGGAAGGACTGAACCGTCGATAAACCGTCTGAGGTACATTAATTATAAGAAGGCAGCAAAAAAATGTAGCTGCAAAAAAGCAGGCCACGATTGCACCAATCTGTGCATCAACTGTGAGGGGTCCTGCAACAACGAGACAATCGAGACAGATCTCACAAATACCCTTGAGGACCATTGGACGTCGAAGTACAGGACGAACTGGGCTTCACCTTCTCCCCGGTTGTTGAGACCATCGTTAATATGAATGTACAAGCTGACCCATATCTTCCGTTCATTACAGACCCCCACCACCTGAAAAAATAAGGAGAATAGATAAACGGACTGAAGACGATGTGACAGTTCCTTGAAAAACGAAGGTATGTATAACAGTATCTTCAATAGTAAACATGTGCAGATTACTACTCACCTCGTCTATCAATAAATCCATAAAATAACATCTCCTGTTTGTTCCAGATGACTAAGGCAGTCCGATTTATGACGGCAACAACATTCGTCATTCGCAACATTTATCATTATAATGATATGAGTATATATTATACTACTGACTATAATACACTGTACATAACTACTTTAGTAATAACTGCATTTCATTCGTTTGTCTCCATTTTTTCAATTATTTTCCCTATAATCATTATTCATGTAAGGTATACTGGGTCCGGAAATATGTTTTTTTGGCGCGGTTTAGCGGTGGAATAGTTAGTCTTACAAAAAATAGTAATATACAAAAAATTCAGGAAATTTTGCCTTCTTTTATTTTGTATGGAATGGACGCTTCCTTTCTGAGATATAGGCCAAAAACTGAGAAAAGTGCCAAAATTTGGGCAAAAAGTGACAAAGATACAAAGTTTCGGGCCAAATTCTTGCCTGCAAACTTCAAATTCGTGTTCAGCGACTCAAAAAACACAGAGGATGAGAAAATCAAAACTATAGCAAAACTTTCCTCTAATACATAAAGTCGTTTGAATCTGAGAGATAACCTAAGGCCATGTAGAGCGGGTGTGCGAGATGTTCACCGCACACCTTCGTGTCTATTTTTGGCGGCGCGGCGGTGGGCGGCTAGAAAATTTTTTTTTTGGATCTTCTTCTCCCCGCTCATCAATTTTTATTTCGGTTGAAAATTGAAGTAGGAGGCGGAATTTTAGATTTTCCACACCAACGTCAGCGGCCAAACATCTAGAAACGAAACGACTCTGAGACAACCTGAATAATGCAGTTTAGATATCTTCATATTTTTGTGCACGTAATCAATATGTATAAATAAAATATGTAAGTTTACATGCTTCTACCGGTTGCCCTGTATGACTAATATGGTTCAATTTCAATAAAAAGTATTCTACCATGCTTTTGATATATACATTCCAAATTCTAAAGAAAATATTGAGCCCGACAGAGTTGATCGTATTTAATAGATATTCGCAGTTGGCAACGCCGGACTGAAACTTTGATTACTTCATAATAGTCTTACTATACCATATACCACATTTTAGGGTAAAATTGATATGTTAGACAGTGGTTCCTAGCTAATAACGTGATACTAAATCAGAATAAAACACAAACAATGACTTTTATTCTTCGCCATACAATTGTAAACCAGATGACCAATCACAGTAGGCTAGAACCACCTTTAAATAAAATATGCATGCACTCTCTCAATTCCTACGGGAAATGGTAGCGTTATCTGTCCCGAAACAATTCTCGTAAAATTTGAAATCATTCCCTTGGCCGTTTTCTAGAAAATTCACTTTTAATTTTTTTTTTTTTTTGAAAACTGTTTTTTTGCATTGATAAAAACAAGAATCTACTACATTTTTGAATTCTCTGAATACCCGGACATATTTCAAACAACCTATCAGTAGGGTATCAGTTATCTTCTTCAATCCGTGATTCTTACGTTTATACAATAGACAAAGACAATATCTGTTTTCATCGTGCGTTTTTGCATGATTGCTTTGATTTTAATCATGGTCACAAAAAATTTTCACTCTTGGAGTCTTGGATTGTTTGCCTAGTGAATTCTAAAGAGTAACTGACCGAGCGACGCCAATATTCTTTGGCAATGATGACGGTCTCATATCTAAGGTCGAGCAGGACTACTGCTCTTTACCCTAGTACAGGAAAGTCGCAGAAGTTGCAACGCCTTGCCTGCTTAGGGATTACAGGAGCAATGTGCTCCTGTCCCACAGCAGCTATGGATGCAATGCTAGACCTGCTTCCTCTACATTTGTATGTAAGGAAGGAGGCAGCACTTAGTGCCTTAAGGCTGCAGCAGATACTTTATTTCAAACCAGGAGACCTGGTTGGTCACCTAAGGATTCTAGAAACAATTATACTGGAATTCGTGACCAAACCCACTGACTCTATGCCAATTAAACGGGACTTTGACTTCCCGTTTGATATGCTAATCGAGAGCCGCCAAATGAGCAAAGTCGAAGTCCTGCAACTGGAGAAGGGGTCACTCATCTGGTACACAGATGGATCGAAGATGGCTGACTTATGGCTGCAAACAGGCTTTTTAACAGGCCATTGCCCCTTAAGATACCATCTTAAGAACATGGGCAAGGCAGATAACGATATGTGCAGATACTGTGATTCTGCAGTAGAAACTGCCGGACATATTCTTTGCGAATGCAAGATGCTAGTCCGCACTAAGCTAAAGTACCTAGAAACGCCTGAAGATATAGGGAAATTAGCCCTCAGGAAAATCACAAGCTTTATAAAAAGCTTGGAAGCTGGGCAACAACTAATTGTAGGGTAAATCACAAAAGATCTTTTCAGATCGAGGTGAAGTAGGGCTGAAGGAGCCGAGCGACCCCTTGCCTTGAACAATCTACAATCTACACTAGTACATCGCTGTAGACCTGGACCGGCCCTGTGCGGGGTGGGCGAGCTTACTTTACATTAACCCCACTCACAAATGTGAGTGTGTGGATGATTTCGGCCCACCTCCCCGGGTCCTGGCTTGTTGGACCTCGCTGGCTAAGGCATTTATCTTCTGGCGCTCTTCAGTCTTGATGACCTTTCTACCCCAGCTTGTCACCCCCCCGGGTCAACTGTCTGTTCGGGTATTTTTGGCTGGGATTGACTGTAGGTACGCAGAATGTCAATTGACATCCTGCCATCCGGATCATTGGTTAGGTAGGGATGAGCTATGTAGCTCGAGGACGTGCAGACCTAAGTGCTTTGGTAGCACTTTCGGTCTGCACGGAGCTAGGTGACTACGGACACTGGACGGCGTTTCGTCCGGTACCTGCAGGGTAGTGGGTGGGTGATTGGGTTATCGTCTGAGGGTTGTCTTCATCGGCGGTGGTATGGTTCTCATATTCACCCGTTATCTCACTGAGCGAATGGAAAGTTTACTCAGACTGCCAGTAGAGGCGCTCGGATTTCCCTAGCAAATCCAATTACGCAAATAGTAATGTTATTCATTGGTTACGGATATACTGGTAGATAAAAATTGCTGTCATTCAAAATAACATAGGAATAGATCTAATGATTTTGTATAAATTGACTACTTGGAAAGTTTACATAACCCGATTATTATCACAAGTCTGGAGTCGAGCATGAAGGTTTCTTGTATGTTATTTCCCCAAACTTGTTAGTTTAAATTTGTATTGGAATGTTTAATTTTACTTTCTTGATTGACATATTAACAAGTCTATCAATGCAAAAAATCAGTTTTCAAAAAAAATAAATAAAATAAATGTCAATTTTTTAGAAAACGGCCAAGGGAATGATTTCAGATTTTACGGGAATTGTTTCAGGAAGATAAAGCTACCATTTCCCGTAGGAATTGAGAGAGTGCATGCATATTTCATTTAAAGGTGGTTCTAGCCTACTGTGCAATGATAATATAGTAAAATTCCTTGGAATATACATTGATCCAACACTGTGGTGGGATGAATATGTTCTAAATCTATCTAAAACATTATCAAAGAAAGTGTTTTTACTACGAAATTTGGCAAATACTGTTTCTAAGCAAGTTCTTATTACAGCGTATCATCGCACTTTTCACTTTAATATGACCAATGCTATTTTAAACTGGGGTCACTCAATCCACAGTGAATGGATCTTTAACCTTCAACGTAAATACCTTAGAATCATATCGGGTTTAAACTACAGAGATGATTGCCGTGAAAGTTTCAGAAATTTCAAAATTCTTCTATGCCTTTCGCTTACATACTTGATTGCCTGTTGTATATTAAACGAAATTTGCACAAATTTGATAGTCAGGGTGATTTACACGAATATTATACTCGACTCAGTAAGAACATAAGCACAGCTTTCTTAGACTTGCAAAAACTAGAAACGGCGCAGGCTATTACTGAATAAAATTATATAATAAATTTCCTGATAACACAAGAAACTTTCCAAATTCAAACACTACCTTCAAAGGAAACCCTTCTATGCTCTTGAAGAATATCTTCTGGAGCATTTCAGAGACATTACCATATAGTTTTACTGAATTTTATTTCAATTTTATTATCAATGTATTTTATAACATATCTATGTATGTATTGTATTTTAAGCTAATATAAATAAAGCTTTATCAAGTTACCTTTCTTTCTTTCCTTTTTTTAATCTATTTGCCTGTTTTTTATCTATTCCCTTGTACCAGTTGACTTGTGTAAACATTTGTTTGTATTGACATGAATAAAAGATTATTATTATTATTGTTATTATTATCATCTAGTCTACATAAAGTTGGTTCGAAACTGAGGGAAATCCCGTATATGGCGATTTAAACATTTTATGCGTCTTCATATTTTTGTGTGCTTAATCAAAAACTTTAGTAACATTTAAAAAATAAAATCTGTTTCACATAAAAATGAAATTTGCAGTCCTCTGATGACCACCCTATATGAGGATGAAGAATATAGTCCAATTTGAATAGAGAGTATTCTACTATGCTGTTTTATATAGTTTAAAATTAGAATTAAACATTTTAAATCTAACAGAACTTATAGTGCTTATAAGAAACGGTCTAAAAGGCACATATACACAAATAGAGACAGACGGACATTTTTTATAGGATATTTGAATTCAGTCTCTTATAAAACAGATTTCTGTGATTAAAAATATTTGTCCGGTCATGATATACCTATTTGATTACGTCAAATAGGTATATAATAATTAATATAATACTGAACGTCGCCAACTTACCTTTTAAAAAGCATCTCGTCACCTCTGATCCAATAGTTGTTGGAATTCGGGAAGGCTTCAACATCGCACTTGAGCTTTGCATTCATGAGAAAGGGAACTCCCACTAAAGCCTTTTGAACCTGCACCTTTGGCGGAACTGAAATAACAGACTTTAATCAGAATATGAGGAACATTACGGCAGTCTGCGACAAGTGCGCGATTGCACTTGCAAATTACACTCATTTTAGTAATCAAGTTGGCTTGGATGGATCCTATAAGTTTGTCTATTAAGAAGCGAATTTCATCGATAAGTTTGCGACGAGAAGCCGTTAGAGTTTCAGAATTTAATATTGAGCTGATTCTCCTTCTTGTCTACGTACTTTAGTTGGTAGAGAATGTGTAGTCTGGTGATAATATTACAGGTTCATGCTGATTTTTAACAACAATAGTAAATAAGAAACACAATAGTTTGTATAAAGGAAAACGAGTTTTATTTTGTACATATTACTTCCCAACTAACAATTTCGTATTTTATAAAAGCTGCAAAAATGTTTCCCACACAAATTTTATAAAACAACATTAGTCTTAGAAACATTTTAAAAACATTATTACGACAGCTATAAATGTTAAATTTTCACCATCTTATAAAACAGTTTAGTCATTGTTGATATTTTGTAAGAGCTAGTGAAACCATTACAAAATAATTGTTTAAAAAATTCCGCAGTCTCTAAGAAAATTTGGTACCGCCACTATAAAACAATTTTATTGAAGCTTCATTTAATTGCGCTATAACGCACATACTTCACTGTTTGTTATTATTGCTATAAAATACCAATAAAATAAAACAATTTCTTAAATGTATTAAAAAAGTCGCATACATATACTTATAAATATATAATATACTGATCTCTATAATACCAAGCTTTCAGTGATTTTACTGGATAATGGATAAGAACTTACTTAATAATTATTTTAGAGACGTGTTAACCCATACAGCTTGCAATGTTTGATGCGAAGGAAATTTTACTGTGAATTATGCCATGTGTTTTTGATGAATTTTAAGTGCCCCTCAAGGTTTTAATAATTTTTGGAATTTTATAAAAATCGATTTCATATTTGAATTTTTTTTTGTAGTGAAATTTAATGCACATTTGTTTTAATCATCATAATTTTGTAATTAGCACGTGTTCATTGCCATAAATATTAATAAAAATGTGATTTTTAAACTTTTTATGTCTTGTCACGTATCTTCTAAACAAGCCTGAAATTAGAGAATATTATTTAGGTATTGTGCAAATCACAACTTACACACTTTTTATTTATTATGAAAATACCTACTTTCTTTATATTGTTGCCCTAATCTGGGAACGGTAATATACTAGTCAGGTAAATAATTTAAAACACTCATTATTGGAGAATAAATCAAAACAACTACTCTTCTAGCTAATACTGACAAAGTATTGAATTACATGATAGGATTCTTAGCATTTTAAAGAAAAAAAATATATTGAAAATACTTAAATCATTTATTCAAATTTAATCATTCACACTTTTTTATTTAATATGAAATTATCTACTTTCTGTATATTGGTGCCTTAATTGGGTCACGCTAATATACTACTTAGGAAAACACTTAAAAGCATTCATTATTGGAAAACCAATCAAAACAACTACTCTTTTAGCTAATACTGACGAAGTATTGAATTACATGATAGGATTCCTGACATTTTAAGGCAAAGAAATATATTGAAAATAGTTAAATTACTTATTGAAATTCAGTCATTCACAATTATTGAACCAAACATTCTATTTCAACTCTAGAAAAGTTGTATAAGTTTTTTCGAACTCGTTAGTTCTCATCAGTAGAGTACAGAAACATTCATTCATTATTTACAAGCCTAGTATATTAGCGTGCCCAGATTAGGGCAACAATATACAGAAAGTAGGTATTTTCATAATAAATAAAAAGTGTGTAAGTTGTGATTGGCATAATACCGAAATAATATTCTCTAATCATGATAAAAGCAAATAAATAAAAATTAATTAATTGTAAAAATAAATCAAAAATAGGTATGTAAATAATGAATGAATGTTTCTATACTCTACTGATGAGAAGTAACGATTTCGAAAAAACTTGTACACCTTTTCTATAGTTGAAATAGAATGTACGGTTCAATAATTCTTGTAAATGACTGAATTTCAATAAATAATTCAACTATTTTCAATATATTTTTTTGCCTTAAAATGCCAGGAATCCTATCATGTAATTCAATACTTCGTCAGTATTAGCTAGAAGAGTAGTTGTTTTGATTGGTTTTCCAATAATGAGTGTTTTAAAGTGTTTTCCTAAGTAGTATATTAGCGTGACCCGATTAACGCACCAATATACAGAAAGTAGATAATTTCATATTAAATAAAAAAAAATGAATGATTAAATTTGAATACCTAAATGATTTAAGTATTTTCAATATATTTCTTTTCTTTAAAATGCTAAGAATGTAATTCAATACTTTGTCAGTATTAGCTAGAAGAGTAGTTGTTTTGATTGATTCTCCAATAATGAGTGTTTTAAAGTATTTACCTGACTAGTATATTAGCGTGCCCAGATTAGGGCAACAATATACAGAAAGTAGGTATTTTCATAATAAATAAAAAGTGTGTAAGTTGTGATTTGCATAATACCTAAATAATATTCTCTAAAAGCAAATAAATAAAAAATAATTAATTGTAAAAATAAATCAAGAAAAGGCTTGTAAATAATAAATGAATGTTTCTATACTCTACTGATTAGAACTAACGAGTTCGAAAAAAACTTGTACAATTTTTCTAGAGTTGAAATAGAATGTATGGTTCAATAATTGTTGTGAATGACTGAATTTCAATAAATAATTTAACTATTTTCGATATATTTTTTTTGCCTTAAAATGCCAGGAATCCTATCATGTAATTCAATACTTCGTCAGTATTAACTAGAAGAGTAGTTGTTTTGATTGGTTTTCCAATAATGAGTGTTTCAAAGTGTTTTCCTAAGTAGTATATTAGCGTGACCCGATTAAGGCACCAATATACAGAAAATAGATAATTTCATATTAAATAAAAAAGTGTGAATGATTAAATTTGATTAAATGATTTAAGTATTTTCAATATATTTTTTTCTTTAAAATGCTAAGAATCCTATCGTGTAATTCAATACTTCGTCAGTATTAGCAAGAAGAGTAGTTGTTTTGATTGATTCTCCAATAATGAGTGTTTTAAAGTATTTACCTGACTAGTATATTAGCGCCCAGATTAGGGCAACAATATACAGAAAGTAGGTATTTTCATAATAAATAAAAAGTGTGTAAGTTTTGATTTGCATAATACCTAAATAATATTCTCTAATCATGATAAATAAATAAAAAATAATTAATTGTAAAAATAAGCCTGAAATTTTGCAGAACTATCAACGCCACATAAGCAACACTATAGCAGCTGCTGAAGAGGACATATTAACTACAAATATGTGGGAAACATCAAAAGAAGCGGTGAAAACAGCAGCTAAGGAAATTCTAGGTAGGAAGATCGCGCAAACTGGTTCGATGAGGAATGCAGCGAAATTACAGAGAAAAATAATGATGCACATAAAGTTATGCAGCAATGCCGAACACGTGCAAGGTAGATGCATACAAAGCATTAAGAAGAGAAGAAAAAAGGATACACAAAAGAAAAAAAGCGGTTGGAGAGAACATGATGGAAGAATTAGAAGCACAAAGAAATCAAAACGAGACAAGAAAATTCTATAAGACACTAAATAAAATGCGAAAAGATTTCAAACCAAGAACATATGCAAAGATAAACACGGTAACATTGTCAACAACAAAAAACAAATATTAATGAGATGGGTAGAACATTTCAGCGAATTACTACGTGAAGATGAACATAATTATGAGAGCCTCTAATCCACTAGAACTACAAAACGAAAACCAACAAGTAACCGAAGAGGAACTGAACCTCCCACGTTAAGGGAAGTAGAAGAGGTAAAAAAAAACTAAAAAATCACAAAGCCCCTGATAGTGACGGCATCAATGCTGAACTATTGAAGAATGGAGGAGAGGTCTTAACTTCTCAAATACATAAAATTATCACCAGAGTATGGAGCGAAGAACAAATGCCAGAAGAGTGGCAGATAGGAATAATATGTCCACTGCATAAAAAAGGCGACCAAACTTAATTGTAAAAATTACAGAGGCATCACATTGATTAACTCAATATACAAGATCCTATCGAATATAATATACAGGAGGTTAAGCACATATGTTATATAAAATTATACGCCATATCATCAAGATATAAAGCGACATTACAGATAGCATCATATTATAGTATTAGATAACAGCTTCCTTTGAGAATTGCTTTTCTAGATATTAAGTTTCATTTTGACTTCTCACAATATTTTGCTGATTAGCTAGCTTGCATTTCCTTTGTTCAACTTTGGCTGACACATCATTTGAAAACTTATAAATAAGACTATCGAGCATTTGTACCTTCAGTTATCATACTCACTTCATATTAAATGTATCATACATAAATTGTATCTTTTATTCAGGAATCAACGTTGATTCCTCATGTAACCAAATAAAAAGTTTTTAAAAAGTCAATCACGCAAACAGTGATCTAACAAATGGCGCAGTCGGTAGGATCTAACTAACATCGCGTGTTTGGGAGCCTAACTAGTGGTAAACGTATCCAGCGGAACAAGAAGTCCATCTGCAAAAGGTGCCTAACCATTGGAAAAGAACCATTAGAACAAGGAGAACTTCTTAGCCATGGTGGTGGATCCCATTCCTTTATTTAGAAGAACCTACTAACCAGATGAAGAAAATATTCACGTAAGTCATTTTAAGAATCATCTCGCTTACTTTATTCATAACCTATTTAAGTGAACAGTTCTATTGTCAAAGTGAAACCCATTCCTTTACAAACGCAACGAAACAAGTTCATGTAATTTTAAGTTTATTTATTTTCGTATTTACGAAACATTGTGTATTATACAGCTAATATACAATCCATTTACACACGCAACGTAACAAGCTAATTTAATTTAAGTTCGTCTCATACTGCTGATACGCAACCAATTTTTTTTGCAATTCAAATAATTTAAATACAAAGCAAAATGCCAGACAGAGCTCAACCAGAGACAGCACAACCAATAGTACCGGCACCAGCCGAACAACAACAACAACAGCAACTACAACAACAACTACAACAACAACAACCAGAGCAAATTGAGCCTTACAAGCTCTCTGAAGTATTTTCATTGATACCGGAATTTGATGGCAACGCCATTAATTTACACACATTTTTAAACTAATATCAGTGTGAACAAATGATGGAAATCCATGACCAGAAAATTTTACTAACAATCCACATCAAAAATAAGTAAAAAGGAAAAGCTGCCGAATTAATTAATTCACGCAACCCTGACACCTGGCCAGAAATCAAAGTACTCTTGGAAACTCATTTTGGGGACTCCAGAGGTCTAACGGCCCTGATTCAGGACCTGCAGAGCATTCACCAATTGCCAGGCGAATCCGCATTAACATTTGTATCGCGTCTACAAACGCACAACGCGAAGATGCACGCCGCAGTGCAAAAACAAAATCTCACGGGAACGCAAAGAACTGCACAATCAGATCTTATAGAAACCATGACGCTTAATAATTTGTTAACGGGCTTAGAACCAAACTTAGGCAGCATCATACGTGCCAGTAACCCTCCAACCATACTAAAAGCTCTTATCAGAATTCGGAGAGAACTGCAACTCTCCTATTTTGAACAACAAAAATTTCCGAAAAATAGTCCGGTCAGAAATCCCAATTTACAACCCAAACGACCAACCTCTAATTTTCAAGAGAAATTCTGCTCATTTTGTAAAAGAAATGGACACGTCATAAACGAATGTCGTACAAGGCAACAGCAATAGTCTATGCCATCGACATCAAACTTCCAGAGACCAAATTATCAAGGAAACCCAAATTTTCAAAATTTTTCTCAAACCAATCAATTTAATCAGAGGACATTCCCCCAACCAAATCAATCGCAACAAAACAGGCCCTCAGCCATAAGGCCGAACCCCAATTTCAATCAGCAAAGACCCTCTGCTATTCAACCAAACGCAAATTTCAACCGTTTTAGTCAACAAAAAACGCATCATTTAAATTACGAACCTCATGAAAACCAATGCGATTTTAACCAATACAGTGACTATTCTTCTGATTACCAAACTGCAGGGGATACTTACCAACATCATAACTTTGAAACTAACCAAAATTTCCAAGAGAATTATACAGCTAATTCTCAATACGAACAGTACGAGGATTATACTGTTAATCCTCAGGATTTTCGATTAGATCCGGAGTACCCCACGGATACTCCAACACAACAAACAGACCAATTCGAACCAATTACGGAACTAGAAACTCAAATACAAACTATGAATCTCAACGACAGTTTCGACCCGTCCCTGAACTTCGCAGGACAGAAGTTCTTTGAAATACGCCCCCGCATACCCTACTAACCTTAAACTCAAAAAATCTCTATTATATGAAAGACGCAACTGGTAAATTTAAAATCTTAATTGACACAGGTGCAGGCATATCAATTTTTAAACCTAAAACAGCTGAAAATTATAGACGTAGATCTCCTGAAAATGTAATTATACAGGGCATTACCGATCAAAAAATTTATATCAACGAATCTGTTCTCATCCCCCTTTCAGATGAGTCACACAAAGTTTATATCTATAGTCTAGATATAGATTTTGATGGATTATTAGGCGCAGACTTTCTAGAACATTACGAATGCCAGGTAGACTTTAAAAATAAACAACTAGTCACAAATTTTAAAACCGTACCACTATTTAAAGTCACGTAAGAAACTACAGTAAATTTACCTGTACAACCAACTAGTAACTCTAACGTCAAAAACCAAAATCCAAATTTAGGCAACATCAAAAATTTAATTTCTATCGAACCTCGCATGGAAAAAATCTGTAAACTAAAATGTAATCTGCGAAATACCGAGGCTATACTGTTAGCCCAGGAAAACAAGAAAGTACTCTTACCAAATTCCATTGTCAAAATCGATCACAATGGAGAATTTTTAACTTCAATAATAAACGCAAACGCTATTCCAAAAACCATAAACTTTTCAAATATTAACCTGGAACCAGTACAAAAATTCTAATCAATTTTTAATTTAAATACTCAAAATTCTGACCAATACCTACAGGCAGACAGATCCTTCGAGATCAGGAACGAATTGCGTTTGGATCATCTAAACAAAGAAGAGGCCGAAATAGTAACGCAGCTTTGTTTAGATTTCCAAGACATATTCTACTTGGAAGGAGACAATTTAAGCTTTACTAATGAAATTAAGCATTCCATTGACACGAACGATTCAAAACCGGTTTTCACAAAGTCATATCACTACCCTCATATCCATAAAGAGGAAGTCAACACACAAGTCTCTAGTATGCTCGATCAAGGCATCATTAGACCTTCGATTTCTCCGTGGACGCCTCCGGTAAACAAAAATGGCGAGTTGTAGTGGACTACAGAAAACTCAACGAACTGACTATTGACGATAAATACCCGCTACCAAATATTTCCGACCTCCTCGATCAATTAGGTAAATGCTAATATTTTACAACTTTGGACTTAGCCTCCGGATTTCACCAAATCGAGATTGATGCGAAACATATTCAAAAAACCGCTTTCACAGTCGAAAATGGTCATTTTGAATTCGTAAAAATGCCTTTTGGACTTAAGAATGCTCCATCAACGTTTCAAAGAGTGATGGATAACATTTTGTTAGGTATCCAAAATGAACGATGTCTCGTTTATATGGACGATATTATTGTCTACTCCCCTACTATTCACGAGCACATTTCTCGATTAACAGAAGTTTTCAAACGATTACAGAAAGCCAATCTAAAAATTCAACCCGACAAATGCGAGTTTCTCCGCAAGGAAGTCGCTTATCTAGGACATCTCATTACAAAAGACGGCGTAAAACTGAATCCTTCGAAAGTTGACGCTATTCTAAATTTCCCTCAACCAAAAAACCAAAAAGAAATTAAATCATTTCTAGGCTTAGCCGGATATTATAGGCGCTTTATCCCCAATTTCTCCAAGGTTACCAAGCCCTTAACAAAACTACTACAAAAGGACATACTATTTCTCTTCGACAAAGACTGTATAAATTCTTTTCAAAATTTGAAACAAACATTAACGACAACTCCGATATTAATCTACCCTAACTTTGATGAACCTTTCGTCCTAACCACTGATGCGAGCGCATTTGCCGTCGGCTCGGTGCTGAGCCAGGGGCTTATTGGCAAAGATTTACCCATTACCTATGCTTCTAAAACTTTGTGCAGTGCAGAAACTAAGTATTCAACGATTGAACGCGAGCTTTTATCCATAGTATGGAGTGTAAAGAACTTTAGACCCTATCTATACGGTAGAAAGTTCAAGCTTGTCAGACATAGGAGATATTTTATCATCCCTCTACCTTTTGATATCGAATCTGTAATTGAATATCTATTTTTGGCATTATTTAAAAATCAAGATGTCCTAGATCTCTCTAAGACATACTTTGTCGAAAATAACTTAGACCTCCCCATTCTTGAAATCCTATCATTCATTTTTGCGGAAAAAGACTTAAAAGTAGTAATTTGTCAAGATATCGTCAGAACTGCCGACGAAGATGAAATTCCAATTATATTGGAGCAAAATCATTTTGGTAAAAATAATCTACACCGCGGAATAAATGAAACGATTCGAAGAATTAGAGAAAAATACACTTGGCAAGGTCTAACTAAACGTTGAAAATTTTATAAAAAAATGCGAAACTTGCCAAAAGACTAAAGTATGCCGGAAAAACCTTAATAACCCTCTAGTAGTCACAGAAACCCCAAGAACACCATTCGAAAGAACTAATATCGATTTGTTTGAATTCCCAACTCGAAATTACGCGTTAACTATTCGCGATGAGTTAACTAAATTCACACAAGCCTATGCAGTCCCGGACAAATCCGCAAAATCCGTCGTGAATATCTTGTTGTTATACTTTCAACATTACGGTACCCCGCTAAGAATTCACTGCGATTACGGTGGCGAATTTGACAACCGTTTGCTTAAAGATCTTTGTACTCTCCACGATATAAAACTGACATATTCAAGCGTAGGACATCCCCAATCCAACGGATCCTTAGAAAGATTTCACGCTACTTTAGCTAAAATGATAAGAATTCATAAAACTGAAAACCCGAACGAACATCCGTTCACGATTTTACCATATGCTATAACAATTCAGTAAATAAAACACACGGTTTCACCCCATACGAACTTGTATTTGGGCATACGTCTAACAGACCACCTGAAACTTTATATAACCAAAAAGAGTTAATAACCAAATAATACGTTAGAGATTTAAACAACAGAATATCCCACTACTATAAAATAGCCCGTAGTCGAACGCAAGCTCAAAAGGAGAAAGCGAAAGTTCGTTTTGATAGAAATGTTCCCCAAAAACGACCTGAATATAAAATAGGTGACTTAGTTTACGTAAAAGAATCGCAAATCAAAAACAAATTGCAAAACAAATTTAACGACCTTTTAAAATAAAAGAAATTTTCCAAAATTCTGCTACCCTATTAAATCTCGAAACAAAACAAGAAACTAAAGTAAATTTTGATAGAATGAAACCATATACTGAAAATTAAATTTATTTTCAGGTTTCTCCTGCTATTCGGATCAGCACTCTGTCAATACAAAATTACACCGATCAATAATACTGTTGGTGTATACTACCACCAAGACACGGACATCGTCGTGACAAATGACAAATGGACTCTGATAGTGCATAAAAATATTCCATCCCTCAAACTAGCTTTTGACAAAAATCAAAATATCTTAGACAAAATCTTGTACACTCTCAATAATGGTGATCATAAGTTAATTATTTTTACGAGTGAAATTAAAACAGACTTTAACCTTTTAACACAAATATCCAACTCTATATAAATGAAATTTGACGAAATCTTTTCAGATTCAAAAAGATATAAACGAGGAATACTTAACGGTATCGGTACAATATTCAAATCCATAACTGGAAACCTAGATGCTGAAGATGGCCAGTACTATACTAATTGTATAAATAAACTAAATAACGACGAACATCCATTGGAAAACTTAATCAAAAATCAAATTTCAGTTACGACTTCTGTTATTAAAAACTTCAACTCGACTATACAAAAATTACAAATTGTCGAGGAAACGTTTAACAAAGATCTCGGAGAAATCGAACGCACAATTCAAACCATGACTCAAGCTATTGAGGCTGCTCATATAAAACTAAAATTCTTATACATTTCCGAACAACTAATGGCGAGCTATTTGTACATCGAAGATAATTTAAACGACATTCTAAATTCAACAACATTTGCCAGACTAGGAATCATTCACACGTCAATCATAACCCCTAATCACTTAGTGAGAGCACTACAAGAAGTTTCACAGAACTTGCGAAGGAACAATTTGCCTCTCCCCATTAAATTATCGGCAGTTGCTAAGTATTTGGATATTACTGAATTACAAGCGTTTCAAATGGATTCTAACTTAGTATTTGTTTTAACAATACCACTTGTTGAACCCCAAAATTATAACACCTATCGCCTATACCCTATCCCGATACTTGATAACAGAACTGGTCTACATTACATTTTATCTATCTCACAAAAGTTTATCGCGAGAGACGATGATTCTTATTCTTTAATGTACATACCTATACAATTACTAGCATATGCGGATGACGTAGACATTGTATTTCGGATCCTACACAAAGCCAAGGAAACATTTTTAGCATTTTCAACAGAGGCGGAAAAGATGGTTAGTAGTAAATGAGGAGAAAACTAAAATAATGGTCTCAACGCCTAGTAACAGAAACCCGGTCGATCAAAAAATAAAGATAGACAAATACGAGTTCAACACAGAACAAAACTTTATATACCTCGGATCCTCTGTCAGCAATGAAAATGCAACCTCACAAGAAATCAAAAGAAGATTACTAATTGCCAACAAATGCTATTACGGACTCTCCAAACATCTTAAAAGTCATAGTCTATCGTGGAAAACGAAAACGTTAATTTACAGAACCCTCATAATCCCAGTCCTGACTTACGGATCTGAGACCTGGACTATTAGCAAAGCAGATGAAAACCTGCTATTGATTTTCGAACACAAAATTTTAGGAAGAATTTTTGGCACAATCTGTGATAATGGTACATGGCGCAGGAGATATAACTTTGAGTTATATCAAAAGTATAAACAAGTAGCCAAAGGCAAGAACATCATTGTAACAATTAAGATTGCACGACTTAGATGGGTGGGACACATAGTACGAGCTGATGAACACTACCCACCAAAAAAGATCCTAAACTCACAGCCAGTGGGATCACGACACAGCGGTCGGCCAAGAATGAGATGGAAAGACGGGGTGGATGAGGATGCTAGAATAATCGGAACCACTAACTGGCAGAGAATGACGATGGACAGAGATGGATGGCGAAGAAAACTTGGGAAAACCGAGGCCCACATGTGGCTGTAGAGCTAATGATGATGATGATGATGATGTCTTGTCATATTTACGACCTCGAACGCTAATTTTATGAAATGGCTTCCTTCTATAAAATACGTTTGTGTTAAATACAAGCATTTTAAGATAATTAAGCTATAGGCGACTGTTAAAAAACATCTATAAAATAATGTGTTAGAGGTGACGGTTTTGTGATAGAGCCGCATGTAAAATGAAAAATATAACATTTTTTTTTCACAAATGTGTTATTTTACATTTTTGTTACAACTTATAAGTGAGGAAAAATAATTGTAAAAATAACCGGAACAAACATTTTGATAAAATCTGTAATTTATTGTAACCATTAACGTTAAATTGCGTATTAAGTTTTCATTTTAACAGCCTTGCTCATTTTATGAAAATTTTTACTAGTAATGAAAAATTTCTGGTAAATAATTAAAGCACGTAGGGGATTCGGTAAGAAAATTTCACTTCTAAATTAAATTAAAAAATAAATAATATAAGAATGACAGCTAAATTAGGTTACGTTATGTTAGTTAGTAGGCTGTGTACTACATAGAAAGGTTGGTTTCATTCTTTGAATATAGGAGGGAGGACAGTTCAAATAATAAACGACGGAAATGCATGTAGAATTTCGATTAATGGTTGATCAATAGGGCGGATAACCTTGGGATCGGTAACGTTTTTTGTAGTGTTGGAATTACTTTTTCTTCATGCAGAACTTTTTATAAAGGATAGAATTTTCTGATAACTCACCAACAGAAAAAGTTTCCTATGTGGTGCACACTTTCTGTCAGGCAGGCAAATATATTTACTGTTAGACATTACAGAGGTAAAAACAAAATTTAAAATTTGGAAAATTAAACGCGTAAAGTAAAATCTTCCGATACGGTTCTGCCCATTTAGTTAGAGCCCACATCATCTCAGAAAACAGCTGTTTGTTGTTTTCCATGCATATGCGCGTTGCGGGCCAATATACTGCTAGGTAACTTTTACGTGGTTCTTATACAATAAATTATTTATTTTCGCAATATTTTGGCAACTTTTTTATAGTAAATATGTTAGAATTGTATTGTAAATGCAGACAGTATTGGCGCAATTTGCATAATTAAACTAAAAATTAGTTTTTTAAAGTTTTTTTCGATTGCCCTAAATCTGATATTTTTAATTTCTACTTTAGCACGTATGATCTGCACCAGTCTGCTCAGTGTTAAACATAGGTTCTGATGAAATATAAACACACAGCTGACACAGGAAATCAATTGTTTCAAATATATTTTATTGCATAGTTAGCAGCAGCATTTTTATGTTCACGTAAACAGTTTTATTTTGTAACTACTTTATTGCCGTTGCCATATTGCAGTAGATTTCTACGCTATATAATAATTATGTAGCATACTCTGGAACAGAAATTTACTTTTAATAGCAAAACTGTCCCAAATAGTGCATTAATATAATTGTTTTATGAGATAATTGGAACAACTGTAAAATAATTTTAATATATATTTATAAAGGTGCTGAAAATACTGCCGAACGTTGCTAAAAAAGCACTGTAAAATTATTTAGTTTTATAAGCTGAAATGTTTTATAACGGAAACGTTTCTAAAATAATTTCTTAACTGCTTCATAAAATATTTTATAATTTTGCTGTAAAAATGCTTTAATGATAAATTTATAAAACAGTTCAGTTGCAGACAACTAAATAGTGTTTTCTGAAACTCTAATATAATCAATTAGCATTTCAGAAGCATTAATAAAATAAAACAAAATAATCGTATAATATTTAAATTACAAAACAAATTTGCTGGTTGGATTAGAAGTTAGTTAAGCAAAATAGAGGCGAATTTGAATTAATATTGTAATTCCCACTTGGTGTGTGCATTATTCTCGTATTTCGAACCAGCCCTCAGTTTCGCTGATAAAAGTAGTTTTACTTGGTTAATTCTGCAAGGAGTCGATTTTAATTATAGCTTTTTGAAAAGGGAAAATGCTGCTCTAAAAATTTTTTAGATTAATTTGATCTTTTATTAAGTTCTAAAATTGCTATTGAAAATTGCCATAGGGCCCCATCAGTAGGTCTGTACGTACGTATGGAAACACTCTATAGGTCGCAATCTTTAATAGATTCACTTAATTTTTCTAATGGTTCCGACTGTTATCAGAATGAAACCTTATTGAATTTCATAATGATCCTTCGAATAGTTCAATTGCTATACATAATTATTTAACATAACGAATTTTCGCGGTAATATTTTAAATGCATATTTTATGGCGGAAAATATTAATTTTTTGCTTAATAACTAGTGGTCAAATATTAATACTTATTGAGATACCGGGTGTTAAAATTATAAAAATAATTCTGTATTGTTGTTATATTTCAGTTATTTTTTCACACATAAACATAAAAGTCGGTACAATTAGGTTTTTTGACATGAGAAAATCGAATAAGCTATCATTATTGGTGTATCGCACAGAGAGCGCTACGTCAGCTATCGTGGTTTAACAGAATCCGTCATAACTTTTTGTACTTCTTTCATTTATAATCTCATTGCAGTTCCTTTATTTAATCATTATTTTTAAACAAAAAAAAATACTTATTTTATCTTTAGAAAATTCACCCTTATCGAGATATTTACATTTTAGGAAATCCTGCGTACGCATTTTTTTTAACTTTTTGCAGTGATCCTCTCTTTTCTCCTCAAAATGATGTAATAGTCTATTCGTTCTTTTAACAAAACTAACTTTTAATATCAAACATCTGAAGAGGTGAGTAAAAGTGAGTATTCTTAAATTTAAAAAACGACGGAAATAGATTAAACAATTTAAAAAATTACAATTTATTTATCAACTTGAATATAAAGAACGAAATAACAACAAAATACTTTGAAACTACAAATAAATGTGTTACATCTCTCAAAAAACATATTCTACTTGACCACCACCCACTTCAATATGTCGTTTTAATATCTTGCTCAATGATTTTCTTGCAGAAAAGAAAGTGGCTAGGTCAATTTTCATAGTATCAGCAGCTTCCTCAATTCTTCTCCACTACTCTTCGCGAGTATCTATTGTTTTCAAGTAAACAAGGAATTTCATGTAACCCTAAACATAAAAATTCGTTGGGTTGAAATCTGAGCTACGAGGTGACCAAGGAAACTGACTCCCATGACCTATGTAGCGGTTTGGAAACGCTTCATTCAAGTAATTTCTTACTGCTAGGAGAAAATGTGGTTGTACTCCTTCGTGCACGTACCACATGTTTATTCTTACGATTAATGGTATATCTTCAATAAGTTCTGGTATCTGGTTTCTTAAAAAAATGGGTCTGTTTAAATTAGGGGGCAGCTCGACCTAAAAATTTGTCTCCAATTATGCCACACTATACGTTAATCTTAAATTCATATTGGAAATGCCTTTCCTTGATTAAATTCGTATTTTCTAATTGCCAAGAATTCCTATTTCGCCAGTTAAAAACACCGTGTCTCGTGAATGTAGCTTCGTCTGTAAAGAGGATATTTTTGTAAAATGAACGATCTTCATAGGGGCGAGCGTAGAGGCGACTTCAATGTGAATGTTAGTCGATATTCCGTTGAAGCAACGTCGAGCGCGGTTAGTACTTGGACGGGTGACCCATCTTGGGAAATACAGCGTTCTCGTCCCACCTTCTAGCGGCTTGTATATCAGTTTATACGCGGAAGCTATGTAATTTCAGACGAGGATTACGTAGTGGATATACCATCCTTCGGAGGGGATGTAAAGCAGGCGGTCCCTTGTCTATTAAAGGTTAAGGGAAGAGGTTCGGCAAAATTTCCAGGTTGGGGGTAGCTCGTCTCCTGGCGTCGGTGATAGGCCCTGGTAGCGGAAATAGGCCGACGTTAAATAAATAGATAAAAAAAACGGTCTTCATTTTGTTTTCTTCGCATCCTGCGACTAAACAGAAACTAACTCTAGTTGGGTAAGTAAAATTATTTCAATTCTTTCCTCGATAGGATAATCTATTTTAGATCACTAGCAAAATTAAAGAAGCACATGTTTTCATCGTCCGAATGGTCCCTAAAACTAACAATTTACAATAAGTTACAGAATTCTTGCTTACAACACCCCCTTGTCATTGAACATTTGCAGGGTGCAGATCCCCTTGCTTGGGGGAAAAAATGAAAACACCTAAATAATGTGCCCCCGGAAACAAAAATTGACAATTACAAGCACTCTTCTTCTTTCATTTAAGAATGCACGAAACCAAGGTTGGACAGTTTTCGGTGGGCCACCCTGTATTATAGTATGTATATATTTTAGGAAAATAGGCATCATACTTGATATTGCCGTATCCTCCAGTCATTAAAACTAGTTCAAAATTATGGGTATATCTAAGCTGCTCGGCGTTAGGGACTGGAGAGTTCCTCTAATAAATTCGTGAAATTAAGTACACGTATTTACAGGACCTCCTTTATGACAACCTCTTATTGCAGCTCCCTGGGCTGCTAAGTTACACTGGTATAATATGCGAGGTCACTGGCTAATCTAGGATACTAGACTACTGATTTAAATTCGAATATACATGATATGGGCTTCTATATGCATTTGGTGCAATATAACTCTCACAAATAATACTAGCTTGACATAGGTTAAATTAGGTGACATTTTGATAGTATGGTATAGTTCGCATCAGAAGTTTTGTTTTGTGTTTTGATTTCCTATTTTTTTTTTTTTCACCATTTCAAAACAGTTTTAATAATAATAAATCGGCTTTATTGGTACTAAAACCAGGGCGGAGTTCATATGGGTACTAAATGTACCCCCCGCTCTTCCACTTAACCCCAAAAAATAACATTTTACAAAAGTAATGTACATAATATTTTCAGTTTTACTTAATACTTACAACACTGAAGAACGACATAGACAAGTAGAAAAAGAAAGGCAGGAGATAATTTAAAATACATGAAAATAAGAAGTATGGTTTAATACCATTGTTGGTAAGTAGATGTTCTTTAAATTTGATTTTAATCAGTATTTCATTTAGAATTTTGTATTGTGTAGGTATGTCATTATTATTATATATTTTATATAATAATAATAATAATAATAATAATAATAATAATAATAATAATAATAATAATAATAATAATAATAATAATAATAATAATAATAATAATATAAGCAGGAGGGGCTGACTTTCATCTATCAAGCCTTTGGTGAGTAGCGCCACCACTTACTCCAGCTGAGGGTGCAAAACCGAACCGGCAGCCCTAGTGCACCCGGGAGGGGAAAGCTCATTCCCCTCCGGTGTCGGTCGTGGGCTTGTTGGGCTAACCACCCACAAGCCCTGACTTCTGGTTCCCGTAAACAGAAGAGAGGGCCCCCACAATCGACCTCGTCCGGATAGGGGTCAAGGGCAAGGTGGTGGGGCCCAACCGGATGGAGCGCCCGTTGATGACGAACGCTATGGACAAGGACGCTTTGAGTGGACGGATGAGCTAAGGGACGACCTTCTGCAATGCTACGAAAGCAGTGAGCCCGCACGAAGGGGATACATGGGGCGGATGCATGCTCTGTGGTGTGACAGGCATCCAGAGCATGGCGCCTTCACGCCACAAAATCTGCGTGACTATGTATCCCATCTTCGTAGAAGGGGCTACGTGAGGGCTGCTCCTGAACCGGTGAATGAGGTGGCTGAAAGACCGCCGCATTCACCGGTTGAGGAAGTGGTTCTCCTTGTTCCACCAGTACCAGAGGGCCTCAGTACCAGACGGGGGCTACACCACATAAAAGCCCCCGGGCCACAAGACCTGGCCAGAGTGGATGAAGAACTTCGTGATGCGCTACCAGAACGGGCTGACATCTGGCACATTAACTGTGCCGTGTATGCCGCTGTTCAACGCTTTTCTCGGACGGAGAGGCGTAATACTGCCTCCCCACAGGAGAGGGCGGAGCGGCGCATACAAAAGATGGAAGCCAAGATCCGGTCGGCGAGGCAACACGCATCCCGTATCCAATGTGTGATGGACTACATGGCGGCCAATAGGCCGTTTACGCCTAAAGTGCGTCGAATAGCCGCCAACTTAAGACGCGTCCATCACACACTCAATGAGGCAGTGCTGCGAACCACCAAACAGCACTGTCTCGACAGGATACGGATGCTAGTGGTTTGTAAAAAATCACTAGTGAGGCGGGCGAGGGGGCTGGCGGAAAATAAACTCTTCCGCCAAAAGCCCTCGCGCCTTTTCGAACCGCCTCCGCGTGTTGCAGAGAATCCGCCGACTGTAGATCAGGTGGAAAATTTCTGGAAAACGCTTTACGAGGAGAAGCTTCCACTCAATCGAGACTCTCCGGCCCTTGCACACTTTGAAACCTTTTGTCAAAGGTTTCAACAACCACAGGAAGTGTGCCAACCAATAACCCCAGAAGAGGTTCGAAGAGCTCTCGAGGGCTCTAAGAACTTTGCTGCTCCAGGTCCCGATGGGATAAATAACTTTTGGTGGAAAAAGTTACCGAGCACCCACCACCATTTGGCCAGAATTTTTAATGCCTGGCTAAATGGGGAGCAGCAAATTCCTTCTTGGGTGGTTGAAGGGCGGACAGTGCTGATCCCCAAGAACGGAGATTTGTCCAACCCAAAGAACTATCGACCGATAACCTGTTTAAACGCATGTTACAAGGTGTTTACGCGCATCTTGTACATGCGAGTGCTCCGCGCAGTTGAACCGGTTTACGAACGGATATATGAGCAACGAGGGTCGAAGAGAGGTGTCGCTGGCTGCAAGGAGAATCTGTTGATTGACAGATGTGTCACACAGGACTCCGTGCAGTATAAGCGTAACCTCTCCATGGCCTGGATCGACTACCGCAAGGCATTTGATATGACATCTCATGAGCTTATTGTTCACTTGCTCCAATGTCTTGCGGTACCCGGTCCCGTAGTGAGATGCATCGAAGAACTGATGCCGCTCTGGAGGACTCGCTTTACCATTACATCGGGTAATGATAGAGTCCAGACGGAGTCGGTAACATTCAGAAGGGGAGTATTTCAGGGAGACTCCCTCAGCCCCCTTCTGTTCTGCATCTCACTACTGCCATTATCCGTTTCGCTCCGGAAAACCCGTGGATACAACTGCGGTACCCCCGGCGATAGGAGGCATAAGGTCACCCATTTGTTCTACATGGATGACCTTAAACTTTATGCCTCCGGAGAGAGGGACCTACACCAGTCCCTCAGGGTGGTACAGGAGTACACGCAGGCTGTCGGCATGGAGTTCGGGCTGGACAAATGTGCACTAGTCCATCTCAAGAGAGGACGATGCGGGAACTACGGAGAGGACGCGCAGCTCGTGGACGGAAGCATCTTACATCATCTAGATGCCGGAGAGTCGTACACTTACTTGGGTGTCGAGCAACGCTCCACCCAAGAAGTGAGTGTAGTGAAAAACGCTCTCCGCGGCAAGTATCAGCACCGACTCCGACAGATCTGGTCTTCAGAACTGTCGGGGAAGAACAAGGTGTCTGCTACTAACATGCTTGCCGTTCCGGTCCTTCTCTACTCCTTTGGAGTAGTGAAATGGACTCAAGAAGAGTTGCGTCAACTCGACGTAGGAACCCGCAAGAAGATGCATCTCAATAGGAGTTTGCATCCTAAATCGTCCGTTCCACGGCTATACCTCCCACGACATCGGGGAGGCCGTGGACTCTTGAGTTTGGAGAGTCTCCATAATAGGATGGTTCTGGATGGAGCCTGTAAGGTCATCAGGAGTTCGGATCCCCTCCTCTGCATGGTCCGAGACCATGAAAATGCAGGGGTAGGAGCCTTTCTGTTTAAGGCAGCACAGAGAGCAGCCGATGAACTTGGTCTCTCCTTCGACGTCGAGCGGGTAAATCGCGACTCTGTCACCGAGTTGGAACCTGCTCGGCGAAAAGCCGAAATTAAAGCTGCAGAACACAACAACTTTCTGCAGCTGCATACGGATAAGCCAATGCATGGAGTTTTCTATAAAAATATAGAAAACCTTGGCTTATCCGAAAGGCTGACCTTTGCCTTCTTAAGGTCAGCCGGGCTGAAGTCTGAGACCGAGGGATTCATAATGGCTTGCCAGGATGGTGTATTTAACACCCTCGTCTATCGTAGTCGTGTCATGGGTATGGAGGTCCCTGATGTCAGCTGCAGGGCCTGCCGCAGGGCGCCAGAGACTCTTATGCACTTGCTGTCGGCTTGCCCGACATATGCAGTCTCGGCCTATATCCAAAGGCACGACGGAGCATTACGAGTGCTTTATTACCATTTAAGGCACTCGTATGGGATAGACGAAACACCAGTGCTGCCTTACGCTCCGGGGGATATTGAGTCCGTTGTGGGAAATGAGAAGTGTCAAATTTATTGGAACTACTCTTTTCCCACCGTCAGGCAAATACAAGCCAACAAGCCTGACGTAGTACTCCTCGACCATCAACTCAAGACAATGTTCGTCGTGGAGTTCTCGGCTCCCGCGGAGAACAACATTGTCTTGAAGGAGGAGGAAAAACGGACAAAATATCGAGATCTGCTCTTCGAACTCCGCAGACTGTATCCAGGCCATACTGTTAAGATAGTGGTACTGATCATAGGAGCCCTCGGTGGAACGAGACACACACTGCTTTCGGAACTCAAGATCATACCGGCATGCCGAAATTCGGCAGAGATCTTAGCCGGCAGAATGCAGAAGGCCGTCATTCTTGGTTCATTACGTCTGCTCAGGGCACACGATTCCCGGACCCAGTAGTCACTTACCCCACGGGCGTGGGGAGTGGCTACCGGTACTACCAGCTCCCCTCTGTGAGGGTCGGAGCCACAGAGAAGGGTGACTGGTTTTTAGATCGCTAAAAAAAAAAATAATAATAATAATAATAATAATAATAATAATAATAATAATGTTTATTCATCCAGTAGATTATTACAAATAATATAGGATAAGTCATAAAACTGTAAAATAATAAAAAAAAAACATACGAGTATAAGTAACATACATGACATATATATATGTTACATATATATGTTAAAGCTGAAAAATTTTTGGAATTAATTCGATGAATAGTTCTGGTTTCTGGTATTAATTCTGTGTACATCAGTCCCAAATACTAATTTGTTATAGAGAAAGGAAGGTAGCTTGATGCGTACAATTTTATGAAAGAAACAGGAAGAATGGTGTTTAGATCTTTTCTTCATATTTAACCAGTGTAACTCTTTGAGTTTATGATATACATGCTCATATTTTAGGATGCCAAATATAAATCTAATACAGCTATTCTGATCTTTCTGTATTTTATTTTCAATCTTTGTCGAGAGATGGAGCATAAACTTGACAACAAAAGTTTAAGCTTGACGATGTAAAGTGGATATTTGATCGTACAATAAATAAACATAATTGCACCGTGCACACAATTTTAATGAAGCATTCTTTAAATTCCTGCTCCTTTACTAAGATTCCGGATTTACACACGATACCAATGTGCACACGGCACTCAGCTCCCGTCTAGAGGCAAGGATTTGCACACGACACTAAACCATACGCAGTTCTACGTCACCAGTAAGCGAGAATTCTCGGATATAAAAGACCAGCCCCAAATCAACATAATTCAGATTGTGAACAACTCGGACAATCTGTCTACAGCGTGCTGAGCTGGACATATTACAGTTTTGTACATCTCCCGACGCAAACACGACGGAACAAATGCAATCTGACCCTGGGAATCCTGCAGCGTGTTGAGCTGGGACCTCTCAAATCGTTAGTCATTCCCCGACGCCGTTTCGCCGCCAAAACCAAAGCGAATGAGCCTAATCTGGAGACCTCCTACAGCGTGGTGGGCTGGGAAACTTCTTGAGTCGACGATATTCACCCGACGCCCGATGCCACTCCAGTAGCAACAACAAACGTCACATCGCAATCGTTACTCTCTCTCTCTCTCTCTCTCTCAGATAATAGAAAATGTCCTAAGAACCGTAAAAGATACGGATATATAACCTGTACCTGTATGTTATGTAACACTGCCTGTTTGCAGAAGTAAATAAATTGTTTATATATTTATTGGGCTGTCTTATTAACTAATCTGGATCCTAATTAATCTCCGAACCAGTTACCTGACAACAAACCGTTACACAATGCAATATTATTTCTTGCACGCTACTAGAGAATCCAACAATTTAATATATTTATTGATTTTGGCAATTCAATTCAATGTTACTTTACCTAATAAATTATGTATATTACTACAGACCGTACTTTTAACCAGTAGAAATGGAAGCTCTAAATTACATCCCATCATAAACTTAAACATATGGCATATTATTCATTGGAAAAATCTTGTTTTTTTTTACTAACAAGGAGGTAACGATCTTCCAGAACTATATCCTGCACTACTCAGCATTGGGTAATTGCAAATATGTTGATATAAAATTGGAAATTTTTGGAAAGTTAGTTAATTTTGATCTCTTGAATACCGCATTTTCCAATTACATAAAGAAACATAAAAAAAAATGAAAGAAATCGCTAAAAACTCTGAAATAAAATTTCACAATCATCGTCCAATCCAGTTAATTGAAACTTATTATCTAATACTGATGTTAAAGTCAGTTAAAAATACATTTGAGTTTGTTAATTCTTTATTTTCTTTCTTTATACATCGACCTCGATATTAGGTAAATAAGGTTCAGTTAACAGAGCGAGGGTGAAATTTTATTTCACAATTACTTCCACATCCAGTGGAAGTATAGTAAAAATTAAAAAAAAAATTTTATTGTTCAAATAGGCTTAGAATCTCATGAAACGTCGAGATTTTGAGTTTGAGCAAAAAAAAATTCTGTCTCTGTCGGTCTGTCTGTAGGTCTGTCGGTCTGTAACTTTTTTTGTGCGCACGTTTACTCTGGAACCGTTTAAGATATTGACTTGAAAGGGTTTAGCCGGATAAGCATGACGAGTCGGCCCCCAAATGGCAACCTATATCGAAACTTATGTTTTAATATCGACTTGATGTATGAACGCGATTTATATGTGTTTTGCCGCCGTACTCCGCTTTGACTTTGAGATGTGGAAAAAAAAAATGAGCGCATGCATGACTATCGTTCAAAGAGACATATTTCGAAAACTAATTGAGCTAAAGAGGTAAAATCAACGGGAGGTTTCAGGTAACCTTAAAGAGTATATTTCATATTTTTTTTGAATTTTTAGAATAATTACGCACATCATTAAAAAATAAAAAAATATATAATAATTAATATTTCCATGTTCTCTGTGACTTACAATCACTAAAATAATATATGTTGTAATACTTTATATGCACTATTACTCATAAAAGTTTCGTTAGAAAAAAGTTGGTGCAACACTTCGAAAATAAATAAAATTCGACGCGCACTACATCATATAAGGATACAAACTTGACATGGGGCACACATATAAATATTTTATGAATTGGAATTGTTGCTAGAAGAGAAATTGAATGAAAATATAAATAGTTGTCATGTAAATATCTATTTCCTACGGCGCACAGTGACACAAATTGCAATTTTTTCGTTTAAAATTATCTAGAGCACTTCGCAACTGATTGGGATAATTTTTTTTAAATACTCATTATTTAATTAAAAAAAACGTAAGAGAGCCGACTTCTTAATTATGCTAACCAAAACTATTGAGCTTTATCAAAATGTCCATTTTTTATTTAAATCTTAATAAAACTTACAAAAAATTTTTTTTTCTAATCCATTTTACATAAATCTTGTTACTCGGGGGGTTTTTGAGGTCGCTGATTATGAATCTTATATCCAAATTTTCATAAACCAACCTACAAGATGGCGGAATCAATGGCGGATATAAAATGCTAAAAAAATATGAAAAATGATATATTTTCGTTAAAGTTTATGCCGAGAAGTTTTGAATATTTCTAATAAGTACTTTTAAGTTAAAATACACTAAATTTTAAGTTCTAGGAAGAAATTCAACACTCACAACGAATTTTTAGTGACCCTTTATATGGCTTATATGGCTTCTACACAGTAAACTAATATCTATAATTTTGAGTTTTAAAGCTTTAACGTCAGGCTCGTTATTAGAGATTCTTGAAATATCATCCATTAATCAAATTTCATGTAAGCTTAAAATACTGTTGCATTATGGCAACCGTATTGGATTCACCATTTTGAATTCTCAATATCTGAGATCAGATTCAGTATCAACTGCTCCTAAAATACCTAGTAGCTGTAACGTGCATGGTTCCCGTGACCATTTTTTAACCAGGTGCCTAAAAAACATTAATAAAAATAAGTCAAAATCGATTTTCATACAGGTTTATTACGAAAACATAAAATCATATCATGTAAACGGGGGTATAGTTATAAAGTACATTTTCTTAGAAATAGTTTTGAATAGTTGTAATGTCGTATCGCAGAATTTACAGTAAATTACAATTTTGAGATAAGTGTTGAAAGTTGATTACTTTGAGGTTAGAGTAAACATTTTTAGGATGTAATAATTAATATTTTGTCTAGTTTAAAGTAATATTGGGTTTTGTAAATAATGATTAGTAATTTAAAATTTTGGATCGCAGTGTCAACGTAATGATTAATTTGAGAATTTAAAATACTTTATGTGGTGATTTTTTTTTTTTTTAACTATTTAACGTCGACCTATTTCCGCTACCAGGGCCTATCACCGACGCCAGGAGACGAGCTACCCCCAACCTGGAAATTTTGCCGAACCTCTTCCCTTAAGAAGAGTAGGGATCTTTTACTTACCTAACATTTAATAGACAAGGGACCGCCTGCTTTACATCCCCTCCGAAGGATGGTATATCCACTACGTAATCCTCGTCTGAAATTACGTAACTTCCGAGCATACACTGATATACAAGCCTCTAGAAGGTGGGACGAGAACGCTGTATTTCCCAAGATGGGAGCCCATCCAAGTACTAACCGCGCTCGACGTTGCTTCAACGGAATATCGACTGATATTCACATTGAAGTCGCCTCTACGCTCGCCCCTTATGTGGTGATATATTAATTTTTAGACATCAGCTTCACTGTTTAAATTTTGCCTCGAGGAAGAGGAGTATTACCAATCATTATAGAACTATAGAGAAATACTCTACTCTACTCTATACTTCTTTGAATTTAAAAAAAAATATATATATATATGTACTTGGAAAGTAAAGAAATGAGACAATATTGCTGTTAATTTTGTGACTGGCAGCACATTCTGCTTAGAGTGAATCAGAAAACTTCTAAATAATTTTCTTATTTAGTTTTTCAACATATTTCAAGACAACTTAGTAAATTATTATAAACTGTTTTAAATTTAATATATATAGTGGTGAATAATAAATTACCAATAACAAACAAAAAAGAAAGTTTATTTACGTACATCATGGTACTTAATCAATTTTTTACTCTTCTCTCAAATAGAGCTTGCCAGTAAAAACTGCATTAAAAAAAAAACTTAATTAAGTACTGCATAGAGAACAGCTTTAAATAGAAGCAACAATTTATTTAATCCTATTTTTGGGAAAGTCTGCGTCGTCCCACGCTGCGAGGAGTATTTATTAAACTGCATACTTGTTTCTTCGCAACACCAAGAGATCCCGGAAGGATTTGTCGCCATTCTGAGTGCCTGTTGTAAGGTGTAATTGCTGACATCCTGTATGAATAGGCGGGTCCTACTCTTCCGCGAGTCAACCAAGTGCTCCAAATCGTAGGGGTATATTTGAGAACTAGCATCTAGCCCCTGAATATCAGTATGTGCCCGTGCAAGAGCAGATTCTCTATCGTCTGTTTGGACTTTTAAAATACATTTTCTAACGTTTTTGAAACTGATTGTTATTTTTTTTTAATAAATTTTTAAACTTTATCAACATCCATCAGAATAACTATTTAAAGAAACTTTAATGGATCTCTCAGATTTGTATATGTGAAGCAGTTTTATACTTTATAAAAAATAATTCCCAATTAAAGAACTTAATATGCCAGGATATAGCCAAGATCAAATAGAGATAACGAAATATGTATCCCGAAAACACGGCATATTTAAGATTTGTCACTTATTCAAGAATTAAATTATTTAATACTCCCCTGTTTCAGCAAAGCCATTACACAAAAAAAAAATTTAAAAAAAGTGTAAAGCAATTTGTTGTAATAAATAATGATTACTTAGATGAAAACCTTAATTGGGTGCAGGGTCTGGTAAAGTTTAGTTATCTCGGATTTTGTAAATTTTCTAAAAAGTAATGAATAGTATATGATAAATAGAGCACATTTACAAAAAAAAAGTTGCGGATGAACCATACAATTAAGAGAAAAAAAAATGAAAAGAGATGCTGGGTGAAGTAACAGTGGATCGTAAATGAAAGTAAGTAGTAACTGTACTTCTTCTGATGATTTTATAAAAATCACGCTTTAAAGTCGGTTTTAAATACTTACGTACAAGATAGTGCAATGGCAACTTGAAACCTTTCTGAACATTAAAACCACATTTGAATCAAACATTAAATTAAATATTGAAAATATATGTCGTCCTCATCTGAATATCACCATTTAAATAATGCATTAACCGTCGCGTGTATATGTATATATTTTAATAAATAATGAACTTGACATGTGATTTCAGGTCTAAAAGGAAAAGCAATTCGAATCAACTGCTGGCAGGGGAATGAATTAAAAATTTAGGCTTCCATTTCGAGGTAATGCCTAAATCTTGTCCCTTGGTAATGGAGAAAATTTTATTTAAACTTAAATTTAATCTAAAACTTATTTATTGAGTGGTATAGAATGTTATTGCTTTAGTTGAAAATATGTACTTTAATGGATTTCATAGAAACATGACCGTCGAGGTATGGTTTGCTACTTCCCACAATATGTAGGAAAATTATTTTTTTTAATGTAACTTAATGGCAATAATAACAACATAGGTGAAATATTAATTTTGCTTTAAAATGTTATTAAGAAATTTTCAATAAGGCCATTGTGAAACGATTGAAAGTTGAACTCGGGTATTGCCGGCTTCGAATTCTTATTTCAACAATTAAAATAAGCAAGATATTGGGTGTGCATTTAACCTCAGTAGCACCACGTAAAATCGAACTCACATTCGGACAATTTTGACCTGCTAGATATGTTTATAAGTATTTTTCTATTCTTCTATCCATATTTGAGTATTATCTGGTACTTGAGCAAGCAGGTTTTATTGAAGGGCGTGATACTTCTTTTTGTGGAAGGGAAAATCATCATGGACACCTGTCACTTAGAGTCTGTCGTGCCGGATTCCAACCAGCTAAAACCCTCCTTCTCTTCTGTGTTTCCTGTTTACCTGGGACTGGTTTCGCTTTTCATCGGACCCACAGGTCATTTAAGTTTGTCGGTGTTAATTGGCGTTTCTCCGTGGGTTCAAACCCATCTCTCTTTCCTCCTCTTCCTTCTTTTTGATGACACGTGTTATTCTCTCCTCCGCTCTTCTCTAGTTCTCGTCCATTTCTAGCATAATCTCTACTATATCTTCAGCAGACAATAACGACGCCCCACCGTCTCATCTCTCTACCCTCCATCTGTCGCATGCGAACACGGTGTGCTCCACGTCATCAATCTATTCGAAATATACACACTATCTGCTGTCAGTCTTGCCAATATCATATAAATACTCCATGAAGCACCCATGTCCGCTCAGGGCTTGGGTGAGGTAATAGTCTACCTCACCATGCCTCCGTTCCATCCACGTTCTGATGTTCGGGATTAGGCGTCTCGTCCACCTTCCCTTTTCTGCAGTGTCCCATCGCCTCTGCCATCTTCCAAACAGCCTGTTCCTGACCTCTGCCCTTCCTGCTCCTTGAAAGATTTCCAGCCGTTATTTAGGAGGGATCTCCGCCACTAATAACGCCGCCTCGTACGAAATAGATTTATATGCACTGCATACTTTTAGCGTGGCATATCGCTGGATCCTAGCCATCCTCCCCCTCGTCCTATCCATCTTTATCGCACTTTCCCAGACCGGAGCTGCATCTAAGAGGATAGAGTACACGACGCTGCACAGCAGTCTCCTCTTGCTCGCTCTCAGTTCGTGCGTATTAGCCATAAGCCTCCCAATGGCTCTGGCTGCCTTTCCCACATTCTTTGCGTCTTTGTGGCATGGACACCGAAATTCAGCTTGGAGTCCAGCCAAACCACTAGTTATTTCAGGTGGTTTCCTGGGGATATCTCCACCTGGCCCACCCAACTCATGGGTGGAAGATTTCTTTTCCCTGGTGATAACCAGGAGCTCCGTTTTCCCGGCAGCTAGGTCAAACTGCATTCTTTGAACCATGTCTCAATCTTTCTGATGGCCTTGTTGACTGCTTTCATTATTTGGACAGTCCACCTTCCAGTCACCGTTATGGCCAAGTCGTCGGCATACCCGATGACCTTCACATCCTCCATCCAAGGCAGTCGAAAGACGTCGTCAAACATCACGTTCCGCAAAGTCGGACCGAGCACCGACCCTTGTGGACCCCACACGTGATGCTTTTTCAGGTTATCTCTCCCTCTGTCTCGAATCCGATCATCCTGTCTTGGAAGTAGCATTATCATCCTGACGAAGTACGTAGCTACCTCCAAGCTCTGCATCTTCTCGACAATCATCTCTCATCCCACCATTTTAAGCGCATTTTTTGACATCAAAGATCACGAGAGCACATATCTGTTTTGTGGCTAGAACTTCCTCTGCTGTTTCCTTTAGTAGCCTAATGGCTTCTACCGTTGATCGTCCTTTCCGGAAACTGAACTGGCTTTCAGATAAAGGGCGATTAAATATTAAATTTCTGACAATTTATCTGGAAGGCAAGAGAATATTACGTGCCTATACACCATTTCCTTGTTAACTACTGTGAGGCTTCTAACAATGTTGAATGGCACAAATTGTATTTTGTATTATTAGAGCTAGGAACACTTAGGCATATCTGATCCGTGCGTCTAACAGGAGATTGCAACAAATGGTGTATTGCTGCCTGACGTGCCATATAGCAAAGGTCGAAATAAAGCATAAATCATATCACATCTACCAACATGTTTTAAATAAGAAGATGAGTTAGAAAAGCTTATTTAAGCTTATTCATTTTATACAATTTTATCAGCTATCCTGATGTGAGCTGCAATTTTAAAAAATCTTGATCGAGATAAGCTTTATAAATTTCTCTTTGGACTCTTTCAAATAAAGAGCATTTGAGTTACTTTTTATTCCTGAAACGCAACAAACACATTTAAATATTTCGCGCCTATAATCATCGCTATGCATATGCACGAAAATGTAGCTTGTGGTATGATAAATCCAGAAATGCCGGTAAGTTTTTGTAAATATTTATGTTTACTTTGAAATAAATTAACGAAGGAAGAAATATTTTTGTATGTCTTTATTCCTTATCAAATCGAAAAAGTGTGTTTGTCTCATCTTTTGGAGTTTTTAATCAATTGATTTAGTAATACCGGTAGTCATCAGAATTCGTGATTTTGGAAACATTTTGTTACATGCCAAATTGTTTCTGAAATAATGGTTTTCAGGGATTACGCAAATTCTATTTTAACGTTATTGGTGAATGATTTGGTACTATACTTCAGAAAATCATAGAAAACCGCGGGTACATGAAAATTAAACCTGAGAAAAAAGAACAAAAGCCAAAGAA
This sequence comes from Rutpela maculata, assembly GCA_936432065.2. NCBI lineage: Eukaryota > Metazoa > Arthropoda > Insecta > Coleoptera > Cerambycidae > Rutpela > Rutpela maculata. The sequence goes on from OW386293.2 coordinate 88,274,829, forward strand.
AACCGACTCAGAATTTGAACTTTGAAATAATATAAAGGGTGGCTAGCAGAAATGATCATCAAACTAAATCAAATAGCAATACGTACTCAATTTCTGATAATATTGCAGAATTACTTGAAACGAGTCCATTAAGCAAACTGATCAAGCCGAGATTGAAGCTTCAACAAGTAACCTAAAAAAACTAATACAAAAAAATAGCGATAAAATTTTAAATTCAGAATGCAAATGCTCCCCAGAACAACCAAAGAAAAACAAAGCAAAAACCAATAGAAATTAGCACAAAAGGAGTTCAAAAGTATAGGAAAAAAATGACTAAATAGCAGTTAGAAGAAGATCGAAGAAATGATAGGGAAGGATATAGTGTTATGAAAAATGAAGGTGCTTGTTAACATATAGGGATAGGTACTTAGCTAATGGAAAAAAAAAACAGAGACAAAATTGGAAGAAAGTATGCGGCAATTCATGATAAGATTAAAAACTCTCAACACTCCGAGAACGTGACTGATGAAACTAATAATTCCGGACACTCTCAAACTGCAAACTTGTCATTAAATTTAAACTCCTGGAATATATGGAACTCAGAACACGTCCAAAAATCAGGCAGGTCGGGAAAAGGCTAAGGGTGGTAGTGAAATATATTATAGGAAGCAAATAAAATTTGAGAGAGGAATTGTTCAATAAAAAAGTAGATTGGAGAACTCTAGAAATAGGAAAAAGATACATTTTAAATAATTAAAAAGTTATGGGTATCGAATGCGAGCAGTCTCTTTTTTCTTTTTCCCACAGCGGCATCAACGGTTCGGGTCTTTAGCCGCTCCCTCCACCAATCATTTTCTTCAGTAATATTCTCTTCAGTAATATTCTATAGAGCCTGTTTTCTTTAAGGTTAGATGAATATCTACAATTTTTTTGAAGATATCAGTTTCCTTGATAAAATTTAGTGGTCTCCCCTCCTCTGTCTTTCCATCACTTAAATATTTCCTCAAGGTGTTTGCACCATATAAGCGTTACCGTGCTTGATTAAATTCATAACATTCTAAAAGAATATATCTGACAGTGAGTATTACATTACAACTAGTACTCTTGGCTGTTGTTCTGCCCTTAAAAGATGAAAAGAAGTAAGATGACTATGACCTATTCTTAATCGAGTTAACACGAGTTCTTGCCTGGTAAGTTTGCAAGGAGGTTCCCATTTGGTTACTTCCTGTTTGGCAGATCTTAGTTTGCATTCACCTCTGTCCCATTCTTCCTGCCACAAGTTTGCTGTAACTTTTTCAGAAATCAGTCGTAGGTCTGAGGTTGTACTAAATTAGTGTCTACTAGTTCCAAATCGGTTGCCTGCCGTGCTACATTACCAGCTATTTCACATCCGGTTATACCAATATGACTCGGAGTCCAAATAAAACAGATCTTGTACCTTTCATTCAGCCATTCTAAAATGGATATAATTCTTTGTACCAGTGAATCTTTGAAAAATATATCATTTATTGCCTGTAGAGAGTTGATGAATCACTAATAATAATTAATATGTTAGTAGTAGTAGTTTAACGTTTCTAAGAACCTTAGTGCATGCCATTGTAAGCAGTGCACAGTGGGCCCAGAAATCGAAAAGCCTGGCCAAAATTTTGAACATGGTTAAATCGCCTAAAAATGAGTACATCATAAACAAATATTTAGAAAAATTAAACGTGTCGTAAGGTGTAAGGTGCGGAGGTGCAAAAATTGAAAAAAACGTGATAAAAAAATGAAAATGGACAACTCGGCTAAAAAGAGTGCATAAGCATGGAGAAAATATTGAAAAAAAAAATTAATGGAAGGGACGTTTTTGGGGGGTGGAAAATGCGCAAAACGTGGCAAAATAATTTAAGAATGAGACAGTTTTCTAAAAATGAGTATATTTGGTATGGAAACATTATTTAAATAACAATAAAAGTAATGAGGGGTAGTTTGCGTGGATGTAAAAAGTAAAATAAGGGTTAAAAAAAATAAAAATCGATATAAGCTAGGCATAATAAAAAAAAATGGGGGTTCAGAGGAAAGTTTTGCTATAGTTTTGATTTTCTCACATTCTATGTTTTTTGGGTTACTGAACATGAATTTGAAGTTTCCAGGTAAAAATTTGGCCCGGAACTTTATTTTTTTGGCACTTTTTGCCCAAATTTTGGCACTTTTTTTTTCAGTTTTTGGCATAAATCTCAGAAAGGAAGCGTTTTTTCGACAAGCCCACTCTACACAAAATTAAAGTAGACAAAATTTCCTACATTTTTCGTATTTATATACGAAACGTTATCGTTTTTTTTGGAAGACTATCCGTTCCGCCGCTAGAGCGCGCCAAAATAGGGCCATATTCCCATATCTAGTGAAATTCACTGTTTTCGCGGAAATCTCCCTTGCTATGATACTTAACTGTTGATCGTAAATGATTTATAATGAACTCGTGTTTTGTATGGGTTGTCATGATTGCTGAATATAAAGTTCTAAATTTACAAAATTTGCGTGAGACTCCTAGTGAGCAGATCAAGTCGTAAAAATGTTGTAAGGAACACTCGAATGGTTTTTTACAAGCTTTTATTTAACTTGCTATGTATGTATGTATGTTAGTTTGTTTAGGGCAAATCTTGCAACTGAATTTTAAAACAGTTATCCTTAACACCGATTAAGCTGAAATTTTGCATACACGTTTAGTTTGGATGACAATGCATGGTTAGCTAAGTGACGTCATTCTAAATCCAATATGGCGGACTCCCAAAGACGGCGGACTAGTTATTTTTTTTATGTACCCCCATGATATAGATATGAATTAAAAGGGTTTGCTGAGAAGAATACGAAAAAAAAAAACAAAACCATTAAAGAGCACATCATGTTTCTTCACGTAATGAGTGGGTGTGATACGACTTCAGCACCTTACAACCAAGGGAAATTGAAGTTTGTGAAGATTCTCACCAAAAACCTCCACCTTGCCGATGTTGTAAGTGTGTTCAAAAACCCTGAGGCAACTTCAGAAAGCATTGCAGCAGCAGGGGAGAGATTCTTGGGCAATGTGTACGACTACACAGGAAGGACTGAACCGTCGATAAACCGTCTGAGGTACATTAATTATAAGAAGGCAGCTTTCAAGACCTCATCAAAAATAGCAGCACTACCACCATCAGCTGCTGCAGCCACACAGCACGGTTTTAGGGTATATCACCAGGTGCAGCAATGCCTGGGGGTTGAGAAATATGCCGAAGATTGGGGTTGGAAATGAGCAACAAATTGCCTGGAACCGATCACCTCTTTACAAGCCCCTGCTCCTCCAGAACTGCTGCATCTGGTGTCATGCAGATGTGTCAAGACTTGCGCAAAAAAATGTAGCTGCAAAAAAGCAGGCCTCGATTGCACCAATCTGTGCATCAACTGTGAGGGGTTCTACAGCAACGTGACAATCGAGACAGATCTCACAAATACTCTTGAGGACGGACCATTGGACGACGAACTGGGCTTTACCTTCTCCCTAGTTGTTGGGAGCGTCGAAGACAGTGTGGACAAGGAGGACGAAGGTATGTAACATTTCCTTCCCCAAAAACGACAATCACACATTTGAAGCATAAATGTACCTGTCTGAAGTAGTTAATATGAATGTACAAGCTGACCCATATCTTCTGTTCATTACAGACCCCCCACCACCTGAAAAAATAATGAGAATAGATGAACGGACTCAAGAGGATGTGACAGTTCCTTGAAAAACGAAGGTATGTACAACAGTATCTTCAAGAGTAAAGATGGGCAGATTACTACTCACCTCGTCTATCAATAAATCCCTAAAATAACATACGTTTGTTCCAGATGATTAAGGCAGTCCAATTTATGACGGCAGCGACATTCATCATTCGCAACATTTATCATTATAATGATATGAGTATATATTATACTACTGACTATAATACACTGTACATAACTACTTTAGTATTGGGTCCGGGAATACGTTTTTTTTGGCGCGCTCTGGCGGTGGAATGGTTAGTCTTACAAAAAAAGTGATATGTGAAAAATGCAGGAAATTTTATCTATTTTAATTTTCTATGGAATGGGCTTGTCGAAAAAACGCTTCCTTTCTGAGATATAGGCCAAAAACTGAAAAAAGTTCCAAAATTTCAGCAAAAATTGCCAAAAAAACAAAGTTCCGGGCCAAATTTTTGCCTGCAAACTTCAACTTCGTGTTCAGTGACCCAAAAAACATAGAGGGTGAGAAAATAAAAACTATAGCAAAACTTTCCTCTGAGAATCCTAATATGCCTAGCCTAACAAGTCGCCTAGAAAATAGTATATTGAACATGCAAAATACATATTGAGTTAGATTGGCTTATAGTTAGATATCTTTATTATTCTACAACATAAAGAGTTTATAATCAAATTCATATTTGTACATATTCGGTATCGGTACTGCTGCAAGAAGACACTTCCGTCTCACTATTTTCAGGCGATTAAGTATCGTCAGCCGATTGAGTATTTTATCAGCCGATTTTACCACGGGTACATGTGGCTCTTTTAATAACTGGGGAACTTCCTTAGGAAAGGTTACCATTTTCTTTTTGGGTAGATTTCTCATAGAAGAAATTACTGGGTTTGAAGACACCAATAATCTATTAAGTAAATCCGTGTTTGTGAAAGGTATTAATTATCGGAAGATAACTGCCAAATTTATTTGTAGAAATTTCCGTGGAAAAAATTAAAATAGTCATTCGAAGCAGTTACCGAGCGTCCGTCGTCGCGACGTACGTATATTTAACATCTCGCACTTTATCAAATTATTACTCATTACTTCCAAACCGGGATTAACCTGGTTCTAAATTTTGTAACGTAATTTGAAAAAACTATAAGAAATCGACCAGTGAAAGAATCATGCTTGGAACTCATTGCGCTTTTTTCGTAGCTCAAACAAAAAGTACCCATTAATTATTTTTATTTCTTTATCTTTGTAGAACCCCGTTTAACAAAATTTTATGACCAAATGTATCACATTTCACAAGTAATCAATGTATACAAAATAAAATACATATTTTACAGATTACCTTGGTAAAGTTTCACTATTACAGGCATATCGAGTAGCACGTTCGAATGTGGCAAGCAACTATTCACAATTTTACGCTAACATAACGCTGTGTTATCAGGTGAAAATGGGCAACAATACGGTTGGAATTTCCGTTACGTAATGAACTGAATATTTATAACTACAGAAATATTACTTTGAATACGAATTTCGGCCAGGTTTTTCGATTCTGTGGCCCACTGTACAATGCCATCGATCACATTAAATGCATTTTGAAGCATAATTAAATAACAATTAAAATGTTTTTTTTTTTACCATCATGCTTGTTTAGGAACAACGACTTCTTGATATTACGTCATTTCGGCAACGCAACGTCATTTCGATAACAGTTCATTTTACTTAAATTATTATAAAATAAATCGATCTAGACACCTAATGGCAAAAGACTTATTAAAAACGCTTATATTACGAGCATATAAATATAAATCCATTAAACTAATAGTCGGAATATCATCTAAACTGAAATTAAAACTGCTTGATTATTAAATAATTCTAAAATAAGTGTAGTTGAAGCAATCGCATTTATGAGCGACGTTGAGAGGCAAGGAGTGCAGAACACAGAGCCGCATTTAACTATATTGTTCGCTCGTTTGCTTTTTATAATATTACACCCAAGGCACTGCTAGGAATTGGTAAAAACTTACTAAAATTATTTTCAAAAACACATTACCGAATAAAGAAATATAACGTAATTATCGAATTATATCTTAACCCCGACAGTATAAGCTCGACTGCTGTGTCTCTAATTGTGGTCCTGGATTAAACAACACACTCATAAGTTTACGCCCACAGGCCATGTCAGATAGCCGACATCGAATGGCCGGTATCTTCTCTCTCACTTAACGTAAAAGTGGAGTAAAGACGGGAGATCTAGTTGCCGTCTATTTATTCCTCTCGCCCCTCATAACGGCTCACTATTAAGATTACTTCAACTATACCAGTAAATGCGTTCCCTACTTACAAATTTGAAACAAATAGCATATTACGTCCTAATTGCAAATTCTTCATAGTTTACAGCAAAATATATAAAATTTTATTTAAAAATTATATTAAACAAACAATTGTATGCAGATTTTTAACCGTTTCCGAAGTGGCGATTTTTGTGGTGACAGTAAACATAAATATCTTTAATTATCTAACCGTTATAAAAAATTTAACCCAAAGAAAAAACAATTCCGAGTAATTTTCCTGCAAAATTATCAAATTACTTGAGTGTGTCTCAAGAATTTTAGTTTCGATTTTCTTGTATTTTATGTCTCTAATTTGTTGTTGAGCTGAAACACTTGAAAACATCCCAGTGAATTTAAAATGTAATAACAAATTAAGTTATCGTCAAGTTATAACTTACTAAAACCATCTCACTAATCAAATTATCCCGATTCGGAAATTAATCCTTCACGAGACATTTTTTCCGCGGTACTGTCACAGCGGCTGACTCGCCAACGTCTAGATCCGAATTAACCCTTGAAAGTTCGAAGCAACTTTAAAATTTCATTAAATAACAAGTGCTTATCGAGGTCGGGCTGAATTTACTTGGAGATATTCAAATAATTCGGTCTTGCTAATTGTATTACGTTACCTGGAATGCTTCCTACTATAGACAAGTTTTGCATATAAACAGAACTTTAGTTAATAACGTGGTGGGTACTGATTTGAGCATTTTTATTCACACGAACGGTTTACGCATAAAAATGATCAGATGAGTACTGACGCACGCATGTGTGCTTAGGTATTTTACCCGTACAAACAAGATCCGGCGGTTGTCGGTCTTTTTAAAAGAACAAAGGGTTTTCGTGCGCACAAAACGTTCAGGGTGGACGGTTATTTGCATTTACTAGCTAGTTTGTCACATGTTCATATAAACTACGAAACAAAAATGGAATGGAGCAATGAATTAGCGCCAATACTTTTTCAGATGACATGCGAATAAAATTTTGAAAGTGACCACTGTTTTCCTGTAGCCTCATGTCGCGTAATAAAGTTCTGCGACTGAATCACAAGACTGGACCCGTTTTCGATGGTGGGGAATACGATGATGACAATATTTTCTGACCTACCCTCCAGCCACAATAAACCACCCTTTTTTCGATTTTCCGGTGCTAGGCATTTTTTTATCGATGGTCTTTCCGGTTTGGGGGTAGTCGTTGGAGAAAATATTGTCATCATCAACTTTTGGGCTTTTTGCCTTTTTCGGTTTACCTCAAGGGACCTGTATGACTGCCGGCTTTGATATAATTTTGTCACCCACCTTCGTTTAGGCTTCTTCTTCTTTGCCTCTGCTTCCAATATTAAGCAGGCGGCACGTGCAATAATGATATTACGTCTGCTTTGCGACATTTCCACAAAAACACTGGAACGACAATTTGCGCACAAAAATTTAAATTAAGAAAACCATTTTCGCAAACGAATATATTTGCACGTTCGCGTTTTGTACGCGCACACTTTTTTTGCGAGTAAGAATGCTCAAATCAGTACCCACCTTTTTAAGAATCTTAAACCCTTTGATACTTATAGGCTGACAAAATAAGATTTTTAAGTCTTATATACAGTCTGGATGAAAAATCTACATTCCAGAGACAGCTTTTATACAGGTTATATTGTGAAGGGGGAAATTTAAATGATCATTATTATACTCTTCGCAAAAACGAAGAGAATATTGCATTTGATCGGCACATTTCTAAAACAGTAAATATCGCTCGTAAAGAAAAAAATATCATATCATTATGTTAGTGAACGAATTCTTAACAACTTTCAAAATATCCATCTGTCCGTCCGTCACGTTTCTTTTAAGCACGATAACTTAAGAAAGAAAAGTCAGATTGTACTGAAATTTGGAAAGTAAGTTGGCATTAGCTAGAGAAAGAACCCTATTCTTTTTGAAAAAAATCAATCAGTAAATAAAAAAGTTATTAATTATTTAAATAAAAAAAGTTTTTTTAAAATTTTGGTCACTTGTTCCTTAATAGAAAGCTTGCGAAATGTTATTCTCTATAATTTTTTTTGTTTATACATATTTCATAATAATATATCTAATCCGTTGAAATATAATTCTCGAATATGTCCCTTTTGTACTCTTTTTCATAAAATTCCCTTTTGGACGATAACTTTTTTAAAAATTCGAACATATTAAACCCTACTTTTTATCCCACCACATCTTCCTGGCGTCAGAGAGACCTCCAGAGCAGCAGTTGCCTCGAGCGGGTTTTTTCATCCAGCTTTTTCCCGTGTCAAGAGCCAAAAATTTTTTATGCACGTGTGCCCCAACCAGTTATTAGCTTTAAGTTTTTAATGTGAATTAGTTATAGGCCCATGTGGGCAACAATTTTAAACACATCGTTAATTTTAAATCGGCACAAGCGGATGGGAGTTTTAACTCAGTTTTATTTTATTCATTATTGTTAAACCGAACCGGACCTGCCCTGTCCAGTCCCGTTATCTGGCTGGCTCCGGATCAGACTCCGGGGAGGTACATGGTTGTACTATTTACCATAAATAAATACTTGTTATGCTTATGCTTTGAATTCGACAGGTCGTGTATTCGAATCCCTCAGAGAGGGATTTTTTTTGCATTTTTTTTTTTCACAACAAAGTTAGTATCAACCAGTTACTAGTTCTAAGTTTTATATGTATTAGTTTTAGGCCTATGTGGGCAGCATTATTTTTAAAGGCATTATTAATTTTAAACCCATGCTGGGTGGGTGGAAATTTTGATTGTTCTTTTTTTACCATTGTCGCCAAGGTCGCTATTGTCGTCATATATATGAATGTTAATACATTTTATTTGCTTGCTTGCTTTGCTTACCTTGCAATCCAAAGGTCGTGTGTTCGAATCCCTCAGAGAGAGGGTTGGTGGTTTTTTTTTCATTTTTTTTCATATTTTTTATTTTTTTCATATTTTCACAAAATTTAGAATGTCTAAAAATTAACATTATTTACAAGAAAACTGCGAAGAGTATCCTACGGAATATGTAACAATTATATAAAAAGCTCAGTAGGCGAAGAGTATAATGCTTCCTTGTTTGAAATACACTGAGCATTAGCTTTGAATATTTTAATAAGTATTTCCTCAATTAATATTCACATCAAGCACTTGAGAATTGAAGGTAAATAAACTAATTTAGTGAGAAACAATTTATTAATTATATTACGCGCATCGTCTCCACAGTTCAGATATCTAGTACTCCGTTCTGAGTACGATGACACACCCATACTTTAAAGCAAATTTGGTTTCATACTTCTAGACCACTTCTTATCAGGATATCGGTCTATAACGTCGTTCTTCCTTTGTATGTCGCGATGACAGCACGCTCCGTTTTCTTTCAATTTTTTTATAAAAATTGAAGTAAAATTAGTGAGAATCATCATGAAATGACGCAGATATAGTGTAGAAGAGTTTGATGTCAGTTCTTGAGACAATGAGGTGACCAACAAGATGATATCTAAGCTGAAGCAGCTTAAGAAAACATTGTACATTTTGTGAGAATAACAAAAGTCGCCATGGCAGCCATACTTGGGATAATAGATCAGTCTCGCAAAGACGAAGTTATTCCAGATCGAGATCAAGAACTTGAGGAGAACTTACTATTCTCCAGAACCCGAATTTTACAGTAAATAAATTAATATTTTTTGTAGCATTAATAGTGCACGAGCACGCTTCAACTTTCAGGAGATTTTTCACGTGATAAATAACTCTAGGCCTTTTCACCAGCTGAATGACTTGTCAAATGAATTTTGAGGAAACAGTTATTGGACGATATTTTCCAGCGAGATTTGAGGCTAGGTCAATAATTGACCAGAAGTTTTTCCACGAGTTGAATGACCTTTCTTGTCTTCAAAGATAGAGATGAATGTTCCTTATACTTTATTATTTCATAAAATGCTTATTTGAAAGCATTTCGTTAACTCTAGATGACAAATTGATTTCTCCATTGCAGGCCAATCCTCTGAAAGGGAGGATAGTGCAGTCAGAGGAGGCCCCTACCAATAACGAAAATATCCCACCCTTACACTGGTCCGTTAAGGTTCAAGATCCTGTTATACATAATTCTACAAGGGTAAACACAGAATTAATACATTTGTTAAGAGAGGATAAACTGCGTGTTTGGCAGGTTAGTGGTTAGGGGGCATCCGATGTCAATAGTAGTAGTCTTATAATCTTCTTGATCTCCAAGATGTCAGGATAGTTATTCTCCAGAGTTCTAATCATTAACTTAGTTTTTTCGGATTTTAATCTACCACCTGGCATCGGTGATAGTTCCTGATAGCCGATATAAGCCGACGTTAAATAGCTCAAAAATACCATTTTCCACTAGAAATACATTAAAAGGCTCTAATGTGAGTTTTCTGCCGATCTGTTTTTTATGTAAATCATGATCATATAAAATAAAGGGGTATTGAAATATTTGGTTTTATTATTTTTCCAGCTTTTATATTCATATGAGCACGAAGCTGGTTTATATTTATATGCGTTGTTTCATAACGCAATTTTAGCAGTAATAATAATGAAAATTATTACGGAAACAATATGAAAATGTTAAATTATGAGCTTCTGCTGTAATAACGACATTATTAAAATCATAAAAGGACAGATTTTTATTAACTAGTTTCATGAGGGATGATATAACCTATGGAACATTAATAAAAGAACGGAATGAACAGCAATATAACGCCTTAATTTTGGAATGCATAAAGTTTAATTTTGAGGAAAATGAAAAATTTCATTATAAATTAACTTAATTTAATTTAATATCTGACGACAAATACGGGAGAGAAGCGAAAAACCTGAAAAATATTCTTGAGTTGTCTTATATTGTGATATTTCTTACTGTACGGAATGCTCTTTAAGAATAGGGTGGAATTAAAATGGAAACGATTTTATTCTTTTTATTGTTTCCTGTTTATAATAGTTGATTCTCTTAGTATTCTTAATAATATTACAAAATTCTCTTGTCCTACGGTGTCATCTTCGGGTGGCACAGACAAGCAACTTTTATTGAAATACATAGGGGTCAAATTGAGAACTTCCTTCTTTTGTAAATTTTTTGAGTGGGTTGAAAAGTAGAGTTTTGTATTGAATACTGCAGATATCTTCTCTATTGAACTCTCCCAAATAGATGATGTAGGATATGTAACCTGTTTGACATATCTTTATACCACTTGGAAACGGCGCATAAATTTTTTAATATATCGTTTATTAAATTCATTTTTTGTTTGAAATCTTCTTGACCGTACTTCTTCGTAACAGGAGGTTCAGTTATTTCTAACGTTGCCATTCTAATTCATAATATCCCAGTAAACACTATCGCGTATAAAATACGTGAAATATACGTTCTAGTGGTATAAAAATGGTTTTGTTATAATAATTATACGTTTATGATGTACCACGTTATGATTTTGCATTTTTATTATATTTATGACCTACTAAATTTTCACTCTTGATTTAAAAGACATTTTAAATAAACTGTCAACATAGGTAGGTAAAGAAAGAGGACAAGTCACCAGATGCACCATCCTCATATAGGTCGGTATGTCTGCTCGATATAATGGGCAACCTAATGGAATATCTGCTTCTGGTGAGGCTGAAGGCAGACATTGAAGAGAACGGAGAGTTATCGGACACCCAGTTTAGTTTTAGGAAAGCGAGTTCCACGGTGGCAGCGATAAGGCGCCTAACCAAGACAGCTAAGGAGGCTATGAGGGCCAAGAAGATCTGCGCTGCAGTAATGCTGAATGTTCGGAATGATTTCAACATTGGGGATTGAGTTGCAATATCCTGTAAGCAGTAGTGAGTTAATTCGAATGTGCTCTTTCTACTTCAGGTCATCAGGTACAACCTTTCTCAAAGAGCAGAACATATTTCGTATAAATATTTCCAGACAGTACTCAAATCTCTTAGTTAACGTCAGGAATTCTGTTTTAATTTTTTGCGGCCTGAACTTTTAGCTGTTGAGCACTTCGCCATGTTCGTACCCTTGGGGCTGAGCAATCTCTTAGAAGTAATAAATATAAATTTTATGGTTACTAGAAATGCCTTAATTTAATATAAAATTGAACCGGCGACAATTTTTTACTATAAAAAATACAAATTAGCTAATTGGGTACTCATTCATTATTATTATAGTGAGTCTCTTACGAATTGAATTTAATCGAAGTAATTTGCGGGTATTTTTCAAAATTCTTTGCGAAGTAACAACGATTCCGTATTAAAGGTAATTTATTTTTCGAGAAGGCATAGTTAAGTCATCGATATCAGAAACGGAGGTCCAAGTTGCAGGTGCACAACATTTTAACAATTCCTTTGAGGTTAACACAAAGAAATATCGAACTGAAAAACTTTAAACGTTTAAACTTACACCATCCTCTTATCACCAATAATAAAAAATTATCTCACTATATTTCACATTGCTTCTTCGTATTTTGTAAGATATGTAATAATTTAAACATTTATAAATGTCTGTAAAGGTACTTACACAAAACTTCTCTCACTGCTTGGCACCCTTTATTTATGAATTATTTTTTTCTGTTGGATAGACACCCTGTATATATTTTTTTTATTTATGAAATTTAAATTAGATTCTTTAATAATAATAGTGACAACTACATTTTCGTCTGTCGTTTCTTATTTCTGTATATTTTCCATTTTTCATTTAAAGTATGTCAGGTTTCCTTCTCGACAGTTGTGTCAACTAGAGTCCGGAGGTGATTTCCTCGTAATTTTTTTATTATTTTTTAGACACCACCCGCATATTCTTCTTCCTTGACAGTTGTGTTAATTTCTTGCGAATTATCGCCATCCGTCACATTTTTTCATATTTTTTTTATTATGAAAACACCTGTATATTTTTCTTTCCTGACAGTTGCGTTAACTACATGTGAAATATTATTATCCTCCGCCACATTTTCTCATTATATTTTTATGGTGACCACCTTGTATATTTTTCATATATTTCGTCCTTGACAGTTGTGTATACGAAATATGATTGCCTTCCGTCAGATTTCTCTCATTATTTTTTTGTGGTGACCAGCCTGTAGGTATATTTTTAATATTGTTCTTCCTTGGTTGTTGTGAACACTGCAGGCAAAATATGATATGATATTTCTTTCATTAATTTATTTAGGGTGACTACCCTATATACTTTTTATATTTTCTTCTTCAACAGTTGTGTTAACTACATGACTGCCTTCCCCCAAATTTTGTCCTTAATTATTTTTCTTTTAGGTGTTGAGCCTGTATATTTTTCATTGGAAGTATATCCCAGTTTTTCGTTGGCAATAGCCTGAACTATCTACCAAAAATTATGCTTCTCCAACAAATGGCTTTGTAGACATAGTGCCAACAGACAGATAGATGCCAGACACACAGACTGACGCAACAGAATGGCTTCAATTTTCGTAATCAAGACACTCACAGAAGCGTAAAAATTTTTGAAGATGAGGATTTTTTCACGATTACAATACTTCCAATCGGTAAGTGAGGGAAATAATATACAGTGAGATTTACCATGACACGAGGAAAATAAAATGGTGTACTAGTCTCCTATATGGGAAAGTCCCTGCAAAATTTTAGAGTTATCCGAGGTAATTTAGTAATTTCTGTTGCATTAAAACTTCCAAAGATACGCTACTGTTACTTGTCTGTGGTCAGTAATAGGAAGATGAACTTACTTGTGAAAGAACATATCGAAGATGTTTACATTTCCTTAATTAGCATAAACAGTTAAGCTGGTGGGTGCGGTCAAAATGCCGCGTTTTTTGCTTTCGGTCGAACAATCAGGACACCGGTAGGTACAAAGCACCGCCGAAGTTTGGTATTTTTGTGTTATTGATGGATTTAAGTATATTATATCTATTTGTTATTGTAGAGTTCGCTAGCAAAGGGTCTTTTCAACTTATTTCGCTATTTTTGTAGTACGATTTGATTAAAACTGAAAAGTCACTTTTACCCTCTCCAACTTTGCTGTCAATAGTGTCAATCCCAAGTCTGATAAAGGGGGAGGGGAAGTAATATGGTTGTACCACGTTACGTCAGATTGGTTAGAGTCATTGGCGGCGCACAAAAAAATGAGGTAATTTTTTGGTAACATTTTTAAAATTTTTCATTTTTTAACTCCTTTCGGTGGGGACAATCTACTGATAAATTTTCCGCATGTCATGGTAAATCACCCTGTGTAGAAATATCTTGGTAAAGTAATTTTGCTTCATACAGCAAATAAGAAAAATAATGGAGGATTGTAAAATTTGAGATCAATATCTAACAGCGCCTGAGATTTTGAGTGACAAATAAAAATATTCATGTTTTCCCAGCCTTAATAAAAATATGTTCTTTTGTCCAGTTTCCTAATGCCTGATTAATTGACGAACCCTAAAATTTGGTTAAAAATTATACATAAGAATTTGTTTTACGTTTTTATACACTCCTGGCAAGTTTATCGTTTCCTATAGCAATTACAGTGCAAGTCGAGGACAAACGTATATTGACGAGTGTTAGACAGAGAAGTTATACATCCGTTGATGCCACGTGTTGTGTTTGCTCGAGTTTGTTGACCACGCCCCGCGCGCACAAGAACGCATGCCTAGAAACAAAGAAGGGTGGCGGAGCGGAATTCTACGAATTATAATATTACATATTACTCATTTATTGATCATCGATCCTCCGCGGTGTCTGTCTGAAAATACAACTGAAAACTTATTTAAATTACACGATGTCTGTTTACACAGTAGAGGAGAAAGTACAAATTATTAAATGGTATTTATAATCCCAAGTACGGAAGAAGTCGTTGGGCGATTTGTATTTACTTTCGAAAATCGACCAGTACCCACTACGAAAACAGTCTTAAATATTTTCCATCGATTTGAAACGTCGGGTTGTATTACTGGGTGTAGAAAGTGTTTCTCGGATCCAAATCAACCCGAAAGACAACCTGATGAGCGTAGGGTAGAAAAAGAAATAGCCATTTGTGCGGCGGTGGAAGTAAGTGAACCTTGTTCTAGTAGGCAAATCGCGGAACAAGTTAATGTGCCTCCGCGTACAGTTTGGCATATTTTGAGAAAAAATGGATACTCGTGCTACAGGTTAAAACGTACTCAAGAATTATTTCCCGACGATCATTACAGACGTCTTGAAAAAGCAGATGCGAACCCAAATTTTCTAAGTAATATTTTATTTAGTGATGGGCCCACAATTCTGCTAATGTTTGTTACTGGTCGATGGAAAACAAACACTTGAGTGTGCCTTTACGTACACAGTATCCACAGAAAGTGAATGTTTGGGCTGGCATTTTAGGGTCTTCCATTATTGGGCCATTTTTTATAAATGGAATGCTAAACGCCGACAAATATTTAGCGATGCTCGAAAATCAAATTATTTCGGCTGTTCAGACATTGCCCATTAATTTTGAGGAAGTGTGGTTTCAACAAGACGGTTGTCCGGCTCATAATTCTCTACGAGTAATAACTTTCTTGGAAGCTACATTTCCTGAGCCGCTTATTAGTACAAGGGGCACAATTAAATGGCCACCCAGATCTCCCGATTTATCGCCCAGTGACTTTTTTCTGTGGGGACATACAAAAGACACCATTTATGAACACGCACATCAAAGGCCACGTAATTTAGGCGATTTACGGGTCCTACAGAATATTTCCCCTGAAGTACTGACAAACGTAATAACAGAATTTTATCATAGGTTAGGTTATTGCGAAGGACAAGGGGGATCAATTTTTGAACCTGAATTAAGATAATTTTTTTATTTCATTTTATTATTTTAGGTTTTATTTGTTTTTGTACAGAATATGCTTTATTTCGAATTAGGATTTCTTTTAGTTTCCATTTATTTTTTATACAGAATATCAGTTTTATTTTTATCACACCGGCAAACTAACTGACCACAATTTTAAAAACAATGTAATTAATTTCATACATTGACCTAATGATATGTATGAAATAATTTCAAAATATCGGGAATACATTCGAATTTATTACGAAATTTACTAATAACGATGTGCAATCTACGCTCTGATAATGAGTACTAGCTGGTCATGTCTAGGGATGGCAACGATATATCGATATATTATTCGAAAAATATCGATATATTTGTATCGTTATTTTGCCGCCGATATATCGATATAACTATCGATATATTTTTATATATCGAAATAGTCTCACTGCAGGGTCATAGGATATTCTCCCCCTCGTTCGTCAATTTTTATTTTGGTGTAAAATATTTTTTTAAGATGTCCCCCCCCCCGCTCATCAATTTTTTAAAAATATTCATTTCGATATATCGATTGTATTGATAGATTTTCACCCCTTTTTTAGAAAATTCTCCTGCTTATCAATTTTTATTTTGGTAGAAAAAAATTGTTTTTCAGATTTTCTTCCCCCTGTTCATACATTTTTTCGAATATATCGATATATTGAAGTATCGATATATTTATTTCGATATATCGGATTGTATCGATACATGCTTGCGATATATCATATCAATAGGTATATCGATATATAATTTTTTTTTGCCATCCCTAGTCATGTCATGAACGTACGTGCCGCGCCGAGTCGATGGTGGGGATGTTGTAGAACTCTCCAAAATCGTCCTAAGTTGAAGACATAATTAAAATTCGACTTAGGCGAAAATTTCATTTAAAGACATTTTTGGGAGTCTGCAGAGGCGCAGATCAGTCCACAAGGACCGTTTTGGGTTCTATAAGGCGTTGGAAATGACCAGGCGAAAATTCGAAGAAACACCGAATTTTCACTTAGGAAAAATGTTTTTGGTTCAGAATATCAGAGTAGAAGTATATAATGACAAAGATTTATGAATAGTATACTTTTTCAAAGGTACCATAAATTGGACTTTGAAAAATAATATTTTTGGAAGGGCGTCAAAATTTGGCCCAGGAATCGATTTATCGAAAGTACGCCAAAGTTTCACTTGCAGACTATTTTTTCAAAACTGCGTTGAAATTTGGCTTGAAGATCGATTTTTCAAAAGTACGCCAAAATTTCACCCGCAGATTAACTTTTCAAAAGTACCTTGAAATTTGGCTTGAAAATCAATTTTTCAAAAGTACGCCAAAATTTCACCCGCGGATTAACTTTTCAAAAGTACCTTGAAATTTGGCTTGAAAATCGATTTTTCAAAAGTACGCCAAAATTTCACCCGCAGATTAGTTTTTCAAAAGTACCTTGAAATTTGGCTCGAAAATCGATTTTTCAAAAGTACGCTAAAATTGGTCTTAAACTGGATTTTTCAAAAGTACCACGAAGTCAGTTTAAAAAGTACCACGAAAATATACTTTAAATTATTTTTTATTTTTTATTCCTCAACCAAAGAGATTGACCTTTGAGGTACGATCATTGAAAGCACAATTCTAAAGTATGAGCATAAAATTTTAACGATGCACTGCATCCAAAAGGCAAAATAGAAGATTTTGTCAAAGCCGGCGTAGTGCCGATAAGCAAAAATTGATAAAAATCAATGCACATGTACAAGGCCGGTTTCTCGCATGGAAAGAGTTTGGATTGACCCAGCGGCTCGCAATTTGGTCGAGCGCGTTGAGTAGTCCAGACAAAGCGATGGTAGAAAAGCCAATAACGGGGCTTTTCAAATGACAAAGTTATAGAGGAAAACGCCTTGTGCATAAAAATCCAAAAATTCAATTTTGCCTAATAGTCGCTCGAAGGTGAGACGCTGCCAAATCGATATTATTAATCGACTGTGATAAGGGTTAGTAAGTCGTGGACTGATCGAACGCCACTCAACTTATGCAGTAATAAGTCCTCTGAATGTGTTTGAGTACGTGAATCTCCACGATACAAGAACTTTAAAGCTAGGTAGTCTCTAGCGAAACTAAATTCATTTAGTAAAACTTTTTTAAGTTAATTTCAGTCAGCCTTGATTATTCATT
The DNA here is from genome assembly GCA_936432065.2 of Rutpela maculata. Lineage (NCBI taxonomy): Eukaryota > Metazoa > Arthropoda > Insecta > Coleoptera > Cerambycidae > Rutpela > Rutpela maculata. The sequence continues at coordinate 88,292,818 of OW386293.2, forward strand.
TACCCAGAGTCTGAAATGATTCTAAAAGCTCGCATTTTGATTCTGAGAAGGTACGTATGAATCTTTTCTACCTAATCGATCGTTAGCGCGAGCGCTCTCGCTTGTATGGTCTGAAAGTCACTACCTTGATTGGGGAAGGCACGATTCTTTCTTGAGAATTTTGTATAACCAATTCTGTTAAATAAACGGATTCTTTGAACTAATGTTTCTTAATTGATCTTGAGGCCTGTTGACGGTCTATAATCCCTGGAACTTTCGTATAGAAAACCGGATGTGTCGAGTTAATTCGCATTAACGTTCGACCTTCTGGTTGTTTTACGGAGGTTCGATAGGGATTTTTTTATGCGTTTTTTGAGAAATATATTCCGTTATTAATGGACCAAAACGTGATTTTCGCGTACCAAAACTAATCCCTCCGCAGAGAAATTCTTCGGTTGGGATTTTTTTATGCAAAAATTCAGGAAATTAAGCGGTGCCTAAACCCCTAACGAGGGAATTCGGGTCCAGAGAGAGCGTAGTTCCGATCTGTGGTAGTGCAGCCTTGGTCCCATTTTTCGGCTACCGAAGTGCATCTTATCTCGAACCCGCCTGGGAGGTAGAAGAACGGGGTAATACGCGACTGGCGCCCCCTGAGAAATAAATTGGTGTCGCGTCATTTTGACGCCCGGTAGTGCGTTCTTCTACACCGCCTGCCCGAGTCGACGGAGGGGGAAGTAAACGAACATTGGTCATCACAGTGTTTGTTTTGTGACGATATTAACTTGACATCGCCGCAAATTATATCTATCGTTGTTTATCTTAAAGCTTAGCATAAATCCATCTCTTTATTCACATTGTAACCCCCTATGTAATGCTAGGCTTACCATACCCTTTAGTCTAACCACCCCCCCCCCCCCACACCCCCTCTTTAACATCCTCACAATTTTTTAAAAATACAAACTTTTTGTTGGTTAAATTAAATATCTATAATATTTTTTTTGTGAGAACTAGTTTGCTCGATGATATTATCTTTAGGAAATTTCTAATTACGTACATTGTGGTCAACGCATTGATAACAAATATTAGCTCACCAACTTACTTGAACGGTTGTATTTAATAGTGACAGGTTGTATCATCACGTAATTTAATGTGAGTAATTTCTGTATTAATAATATTAGACTATAACTTTTAAATATTACTAATTTTAATGATATTAACAGTTAATTAGTGTTATTTTTTGATTTTGAAATAATTGTAAACGTAAAATATTCATATTTTAATACAAAATTTCACAAATTAAATCCTCTTACGTAACTCATTCTTAGTCTATATAAATTTAAATGGTGAAAATGGCCCACAAAGTTCTTTTACAATAGGCAAGTCTACAAAAAAATATATATACATCAATATAAGTCAAAACTATACATTAGAGCCCTTAGTACCAAAATTAGATTTTTTTTATTAATAAATATTTTAATTTTGTTAATTATTCGTAATAGAAATCACCCCAACTCAGGGAGGCCAAGAAAGATCCCCAAGGTAGAGGCTATTAACATGGCGTCATATACTTGCAGGCGTGCTGCCCTGTGTGTGTAATGCGGACCCGTTATTTTTCATGGAAAGACTAATATAATATTATTGATCATCATGCTTTAGAAAGCCCATATCCAAAATTTAAAGACGTTTTGATTTATGATTTTCGAATTACGGCCCCCTAAAATTATATTTTTGATATATTAAATAATTAATAACTTTTAAACGAATTGTATTTCGGAAAAAAGTCATTCTTCATTTTCTATTTAAATTCACCTTTTCTACAACTCAGCGTCATCTGTACTTTCAAATTTCATAGGCCAAGAATTTTTATTGAAGAATTACTAAAAATAATATCAAACAATTTATAACTTGGAAACGAATTTATTTTCGAAAAAAAGTAACTCCTCACTCTCTATTTAAAATCACTTTTTCTACCACCCACTGTCATCCATGCTTTCAAATTCGGCAATCCCTTAATTCACAAATAACACAGCCCCATAAAAAAAAAGTTCAAAGCAGCGAACCAGACCTATGTATCCCTATGTATTTTCGGTCGCTGAATCTGAATCCGACGTCAAAAAAAATCTTACACCCCCAAAATCATTAGCTAGAGCCAAAAAACACCCCTGAAATGGAATAAAAAGAAGATTAAGCTACGAGAATAGTTGTTACTTCTTAATCAATCGAATTATAAAAATTAAGGTTAAACAGCAGCGTACATACAATAGATATGAAACACACCCCCAGGGAGGGGCGAAAACTAGCCCCCATATATAAAAAAATCGATCCAAAACAGCAATGACTGCTGAAAAAGCTCGAAATATCTAAGTTTTGTTAAAGTGCTAAGAAACTACATCAGGTCCGACATAATCTTCATAAACTGCCCCTATAGGGTTGAGAATAACCACCCTTAAAGTTCAAAGGACACGAGATTTCGTGGATGCTATGATTGGTTGAAATTGCGTAGTACTCTAAAATAGCCCCAGAAACTTACGTACCATCAACATCCTACACTGTCAACCCTCAGAGGGTGTGAAAACTACCCCCTATGTAAGATTTAACTATAGAATGTTACAGTGACTTCTGTAAAAATTCGAAACACCTGCGTTGTGTGGAAGAGAGAAGAAACTAGATTATGTTCCACGATGTGCTTGAAAACCACCCCCACGGGGTTGCGAGGTACTACCCCTATATCTGTAGGATACTGGAAACACAGAGAGAAACTAACCGGATTTGTATTTTTATGGATGCTATGTTTGACAAAAATCGTGTTGCACACAGAGTTTGAAACTCATGTCCTATAAATGTTATTAAGTAACACCCCCAGAAAGGATGTAAATTACCGTAATTCAAGATGTAACGAAAAAGTTATACTGTTGCTTATTCGTTTCATTTCCATAGTTTTTTTTTAGGGGTGGCGTCAACCTCGTGGGAGTGGTTTTCAAGCACAACGTCGAACATAGTCTAGTTTCTTCTCTCTTCCGCACAACGCAGGTGTTTCGAATGTTTATAGAAGTCACTGTAACTTTTTATAGTCAAACCTTACATAGGGGGTAGTTTTCACACCCTCTGAGGGTTGACACTGTAGAATGTTGATGGTACGTAAGTTTCTAGTTCTATTTTAGAGTACTATGCAATTTCAGCCAATCATAGCATCCATGAAAATAGAAATCCTGTTGCATTTTACGTTTTTTATTGTTTTTCTCGTGTTCTTTAAACTTGGGGGTGGTTGTTCTCAATTCTATAGGGGCAGTTTATGAAGATTACGTCGGACCTGATGCAGTTTCTTATCACTTTAACAAAACTTAGACATTTTGAGCTTTTTCAGCAGTAATTGCTGTTTTGGATCGATTTTTTTATATATGGGGGCTAGTTTTCGCCCCTCTCTGGGGGTGTGTTTCATATCTATTGTATGTACGCTGCTGTTTAACCTTAATTTGTATAATTCGATTGATTAAGATGTAACAACTATTCTCGTAGCTTAATATTCTTTTTACCCCATTCAGGGGTGTTTTTTGGCTCTAGCTAATGATTTTGGGAGTGTACGATTTTTTCTGACCCCGGATTCGGATTCAGCGACCGAAAATACATAGGAATACATGGGTATGGTTCGCTGCTTTGAACTTTTTTTTTTTGTGGGGCTGTGTAATTGATAGGCCAGCTGGTTCAAAATATTTGGTAATTTTCAATGAAAATTCTTAGTCTATGAAAGAACCACGCACACAATACATGGGATTTCATACAGCCGTCGACTTGGCTGAAAATTTGGTATGTTATAGTCCATAACTTCCTGATCAAAAGTGCTTATGGCCACAAAGCCCAGAACGTCCTAAATTTCGAGATATTGATGGTCAAAGGTCGTATGAGCTATCACTTATTATAGCTACCAAGTCACCTTCAGGTGCCTCTTTGACCCTAGAAATATTACTCTGGTATAAAACTCGACGACCTTAAACAGATCTAAGACCTTGGCCCATGGATCATAGCCAAAGTTACCTTAAAGTGCCACACCAACCATAGTAATATTTATCTGGCATATAAAAAAAGACAGTTTTTTTAGCTTGACTCTTGACCCATAACTCACAGATCAAGGTCAAGGGTCAGTGTGTCATAATCAACGACACCTTCTTACTCCAATTTGACTTTCTACCAAAGGACTCAGTCGCCATCGCTATAATAAGTGATAGCTCATACGACCTGTGACCTTCAATATCTCGAAATTTAGGACATTTTGGGCTTTGTGGCCATAAGCACTTTTGATCAGGAAGTTATGGACTATAACATACCAAATTTTCAGCCAAATCGACGGCTGTATTAAATCCCATGTATTGTGTGCGTGGTTCTTTGAAAGTATGGATGATGCAATGTTGTAGAAAAAATGAATCTAAAAAGAAAACGTAGAATGACTTTTCTTCGAAATACAATTCGTTTAAAAGTTATGAATTGTTTAATATTTGAAATATATAATTTTAGGACGCCGCGCCGTAATTCGAAAACCATAAATGAAAATATCTTCATAGAGGTTCTAAAACATGCTGATCAATAATATTGCATTAGTCCTTATAATATCTATAAGTCTATCATTTCCAATTGAAATTAAAATTTTATGGACATGCCTATTTTCCAAAAAAATATAAATATAAAAAAAATATGGATTGAAAATAACAAAACATCGAGTAAAAGTTGAAGAGAGATAAATAATTCCAAACATTTAAAAAATAAATAAATAGCCTTGTTCAAAAAGCAAGTGAAACATTCACCACAAAAATCAAGATGGCGGCTGAACCCCCTACACCCATGACACTTCATTTTTGGATTTAAGCATCTGTAATCTGCCCCTATAATATATCCTACAAGTTTGGTTGACTGGGGAAAAATGCTTTTTAAAATGCCAGGTTTATTGGACTATTAGGTCAGAAAGGATCTTTGTTTTAAATAAAGTAGATATTGATGAATAGAAAAGTTAAAGTACATTTCTTTAGGAATAATTTAGTTGAAATTTACAAAAAAGGTAAGGAAATTATTACTCATAAGAAAAATTTACTGTACAGAACTTCAGATAATTTATAGTGTAAGATTCAGATCAACAAAAATTATAGTAGTTACGCAATAACATATAATATATACAACTATTTACAAAGATGTAACGCAACTTGCCCAAAAATTTTAACCATACATGCACCTTTAAATAAGAAGTCGACTTGTTAAAAAAAATTAATAAAAGTCCAACATAGAAAAAGATACACATTGTTAAAGTTACAAATTAATGGAAATGTTGAAATAACCTACCATTCAAAATTAAAATTTTTAATTCATATTCTTTTTTATTTTTTTAATTTTTTTTTAAATACAACAGTCCCTCAATTAAGTAGAGTTCAATAAATTACCATTTTCATCAATTTGTAACTTTAACAATGTGTATCTTTTTCTGGACTTTTATTAATTTTTTTTTTTTAAGAAGTCGACTTCTTATTTAAAGGTTAAAATTTTTCGGGTAAAACACCGCGTTACACCCTGTATTAAATGAAATCCCGTTCTTTGACAACATTGAACCAATCAGATGTCATTATTAGTGGTAAACTAACCGGCTTTTGTCGGTTGACATGCAAAATGTGTCGCTGTAATTTTGTTTACTGACGCATCGAGAGATTTAGGGTGGTAATATTTTGATATTTATCATGTTTTGCTTCATGTAGTACTATAATAATATAAACATAACATAAATACACCACTTATATTAGACATTTCCCAATTTCCCAAAGCAAAGGCTGTCCGAAATATGTAGGCTAGGGACAAGTTAAACTCAGTTTTCTCAATAGTTTGTAATGACGTAGTTAAAAAATAATTTTCACTGGTCAATTCAAATTAAACAGAAATGCCTACCAAGCAGGCAAATCAATTATTACCTGTGTGCAAGTTAAACACACTCGATCTAGAAACAAGTAAATTAAAAATGTGCTAGAAAGTAAACGCTAATAATAGTAGGTAAAATTATAACTGAAATAGATGTAGATTTTTTGAAAAGTTAAGAATATGATTTTGGAGATTTTTCTTCCACATCCACGTAGTGGAGAGTAAAATTTGAAGAGTAAGTGAGTGTTCAAGGAAGAATCCTATTGTTTTTAAACACAATTAATCAATAAATAAAAAATTTATAAAACATTTATTATTTCAAAAAAGTTGTGAAATGTTATTTCCTATCATTACTTATTTCCATAGTTACAAATAAATAATCGATAATAATTAAATATAAAATCATAAAAATAAGAATTATCTGTAGACAGATATAATAGACACTGCCGCCAATTTTAACCGACGGTGTTTACGCTGCAGACTCGTCCATAGGTCGCGGGTTTCGGAGAACATAACTTATAATAACAACATAAAACATGCAATCAAAAAACATTCCTTCAAAGTTATATTAATCCCTCGTTGAGGAATCCTGTACCAAGAAAACAGGGGCAGCAACAGTCTCACACTTAATTTACATCATCTCTTTTTCACAAACAACATCCAATTTTTATATCAATGAAAAATTATTTTAAACAGGTTTTTATGTAAATTTTCATGAGCAAGAAATCCCTTATGCACTGTATATTGTTTTATGTTCATTATTTAAAGCACAAATATTATACACGGTGTAATTATGAGTTTCATGTTATTTCAAAAAACTACTAATAGGGACCGACTAGAAAAACAAAAAAACTTTATGACTTTTTCCTCTAGGAGCACTTTGAAAAAACTGACCTAGGTCAAAAATTTGAATGTTAAGGTAGAAGACATTTGAGAACCAGTGCTTTTCTGGGTCATTGGACGTATAGTTCCGAATCAGAAATTTCCTACTTACTTTTAAAAAGTCATAAAATAGCGTAAAAACTACCGTGTCTCACCGACGCGCGGCCTCAAAGCAAGAACCGCGGCACTTTGGTGGGCTGCTTGAATGAACTTTTTATATCAATTATAAAAATACAAATCATTTGTTATCTCTTTCCATAACCGTAAGCACAGGATGGTCACAGGGATTTAAATAGAGGATTTGTTTACATGTGTATTTTTTAATTTGGAACAAAATTATTGGAACTTTTATTGCGAGGGGTAGACCGCTGTGGAAATCTGGTGTACACGCAAGTGGAAATCAGCGAAAATCAATGGAAATCACTGGAAATTAATGGAAATCACTGGAAATCATTGGAAATCAATGGAAATCAACGAAAATCAACGGAAATCATTGGAATTCAATTGTAAATCACTGGAAATCAATGGAAATAAATTTGAAAACAATTGCACTGCGCATGCGCTCATAACGAATTCTCAGTGACAGGTTTTGTTTTGTGGAAACAAATGCGAATTGTACCGCGGTAAAGGACGATAAACTTATTCTTTGTCATCCAAATTACGTGTATAATATAATAAATGTGTGGCTCTTATAATGTCCAGTTTAATGTTTAGTGAAAACTCTGAAATATCGAAATAATTTCACTGTACAATCATCTAAATTTCTTACAAATTAGACTTTCTTACGTAATGCTAAAGCCGGGTCATAGATTTTATTCAGTATTCAGGGAATCCCACATTTTATCAGAATTTATTAAAGGGCAATCATATATAAAACACAACATATTAGTCTTTACAAGGGCCATAATAAAAAATGGAACTGCTTTATGACTCTGTACCAAACTTATTGCGAAGTATGATGAAGTATGTAGTTCACCGTTTTTTGCCGGATAAAAAAATTATTATCGATAATAGCAACAAAAAAAGGATTTTTATGCTTTTTCGTCAATATCTTGAAAATTAGCTAACTATTTGGTGAACATAAAATTCTATAAAATAATGTTTATGTATCTATATTTAGATAAGTTTGAACCGGCCGTCAAAATCTTGAAAATGAAGTACCGAAGCGCTTACTTTTTGTTATTTTTTGATAGAAACCTTACGACTTTTCTCGTTCGTTTAAAATGTGATTGAAAGTCTGAATAAAATCACAGATCATCTATGGATTCTAAAAAAACACTTTTCATAGCACAGCAGTTTTTTCAGTCTTATTTTCTGTTTAAGCAGTTGTTACTACATAAATAAACTTCTTTGTATTGTCATAGTTTTTTGCGGATTTCAGGTCTTAGGTATCATCTGAGGCAATTTCATGGGTCTTTTTTCAGATTTTTAAAAAGTGATGAAAAGCAAGTGCCTAGGAATCCCATTTTTGACACTTTGGCGGTCGGTACAAGCTCAATTATCAAAACTGTACCGTTTATTATGACCATTTTGTTAGAGAATTTAATTCTCTACCAAAAATCGGTCCAACGCAACTCGGACAAACTTTCCCATTTAGGAGTAAGGGCAGTTTTAGAGATTTTTTTTAAAAAATCTTTGAACCTTACCCTCCACAGCCTTCCTGCTTGCACTTTTTAAGAGCAAATAGTTTATACTATGGTACACTTACTGAGGGAGTATTCAGGTACCAAATTTAATCAAAATTGTTGAAGTAGTTTTAGAGAAAAGAATGTTTCATTCTTTAAACCTTGCCTCCGCAACCTTCCTTCCTACATTTTCTAGGAGGAACTGTTATGTCATTTCACACTGGTACTAAGTGTGTATCTATGCGTTAAATTTAATCAAAATTGTGTGAGCCATTTTAGAGATTCTTTTTTTAAATTCTTTACACTTTGCCCCCACAGCATCGCCCTCCCTGTATTCTCTTGGAGCAGCTGATTATACTATCTCATCTGGTTACTGAGGAAGTATCCACGTGTCAAGTTTGATCAAAATCGTTAGAGCCGGTTTACAAAAAAAAAAAATTATTAATTTCTTTACTACTCCCTCACAACCTCTCTCTCTGCATTTTTTTGGAGTAACTGGTCATGCCATTTCATCAATATGAAAAATAAATACTTTCTACCGTTGGTACTAACGAATGGTACCAAGAAAGTATTTATGTGTTAAATTTAAATAGAATCGTTAGAGCCATTTAAGAGAAAAAAATTATTCATATTTTTTCTGGTTTTTGGGGGCTTACTCCCCCCACATTTACGCTAGGACCGATTTTGCGATTTTGTGTCGAGGCATGGTCGCTTTAAATATGCATGTAAATATTTTTTAAAGAGAATGGGTAGTGAAAAAAAGTTGTGTGGACCTATTTCCTACACTTTAAATCGCAACCCGATCGGACGATTATTTTTGCCACCGCAGTGATCTTGAAAAAAAATAGTTTGTTTTTTGTTTTTTGCAATCCTGGTAGTTCTTATATAAAATTTTTTATTAATTCGTTTAAGTTTGTGTTTAAAATAGCAACTCGATCGGATGATTATTTTTGCCGCCTCAGTGACCTTGAAAGAACATTTTTTTGATTTTTGCGATCCGGATAGTACGATTTTTTTTTTTAATTCGTTTAAGTTAATGTTTAAAAGCGCAGTACTTTCGGACAATATGTCCTTTACTGTTGCAATCGGCTTGCAGCTGCAATCGTCAAGTTCTGAGAAAAAGAGTATTCGTTAAATAAAGCAAACCACCATCGTTAATATTCTGGATATCTCAAGTATATAGAATGGATCTACACTACACATTTAACAGGAAACGACCAGTATTGATGCAAATATGAATCATTACGTAATTATTAAAACTGAGTGTTTTTTGTTATACAGAAAATTATAATTTTCTCTATGAAAAGTGAAAGGCACATTTTTAACCTATCTCGTTCATATTTCAAGATGTGGCGAAAAAGAATAAAACCTCGCATTTGTTGCTGTCATTGTTAATAACTTTTTATCCGAAAAAACGGTATATATTGTGCTTTGTATTTTAAGTATGACTTCTTGTATAATTTCATACAGATCTGTACTCCGAAATCTTAGTTTTATACGCAGAGCATCAGAATTTAAATACCTGCGCATGCGCATGTTTCCATTGGAAATCAATGGAAATGATTGGATATCATTGGAAATCAATGGAAATCAGTGGAAATCAATGGAAATCATCGAAAATCATTGGAAATCAATGGAAATCTGGTGGAAATCATTGGAAATTGAGACAAAATGGAAATCTGGTGTACAAACTCTGGGCAGCGGTCTACCCCTCATTTTATTGTTGTTTATAGTTTATAAAATATTTAAATGTGGTTTATTAACATTTGTAAAAAATAATTGTTCTGTGTTAAAAGCTTACAAAATAAGTAATTGGAAAACGAACAGTTACAGTTAGACGCCCGTGATAAGATAACAGAAAATAGTTATGCGTATTTTGCGTTAAGAAAAATCTGATTTCTTTAACGAATTGGGCACATAATTTTTTTCAATCGGGTATCCAAAACTAAAAATTGAATCTTTGTTCTCTATGGAAATCAATGTAAGCAATAATAAACAGATCAGAACAAAACAGCGAATAAGAATAATAATAATAATGCCTTTATTGTCCAACAGGTAACACCCAATAACAGAACAGTCCTATTTAATTTGTCACAAAACCAAAAAAGTTGCTCATAATAATAAAGTTTAAATACCTAACCCAGCAGCGACTTTGATTTGGGAGTAACAGCAATGTGACAGCGCGGTGGACAGGCCTATTAGAGAAATCTGGAACTTACCAATAAATTATTTATTGTTGATTTACATAAATTGATAGAATCGACCTCCATCTGCATCAATACACATTTCTGCACCTCGAATTAAGGACATACGCACTTCGTTCAATACATCTGCTAAATTAGGATAACTTTTTATAGTTTCTATGCAAATACGTTGCTGCAATTGTTCTAAAGTATCATTTGAATCAACCAAGTATTTAACGATTTGAACGGTAAGTCAATAAAATAAATCTTAACTATAAATAGAGTGGCACAAAATTCAAAAAGAACAAAAGCAACACAGAAAAACAGCGAACGGGTAGGTCGTGTGTACGTACTTAATCAAGTAACGACATAAACTAAAATATTGCTTGAGAATAACACAAAGAAGAGTACCTATCTGCACATTTGTCAGAGTATCATGCGAGACCAGAAGCTTACCCCAATATTCCAGCAGTTCTCAAACAATATTATTAAATATTTTCTAAATTTATATTTTTTTTTCTCCAAAACTATTGACTTTAGACCACATGTTATATAAGGTTTTTCTGTTTTTCTAGTCATTCTCCACCACCAGTTTTCTGTCGTGCTAAAATCAAACACCGTATCTACAAAATTTGCGAAATCGGGTATTTAATGGTTTTGGTATATTAACATTTTATTATATCTATTTACTAAAGTAAAAAGCTGTATCTACATTAGTTATATTAAAAAACATTACACATTTTGTCGTATCTTCACAAGACTTCTGGCTTTCCTAAGTAAAAATGTGGTATCTGCATGCTACTAGTTGAAAACGGAGTAACAACGTGTGAGAAAGTGCATATTATGCCGCATTTGTTTCTAGTATGCTATAGTTCTCGCCTTTTCGATTAGGAAACGTTGCTAATTGCGCGTTTCATTTCTAGTTAGTTGCTCTATATTCTTCAAAGCGTTTACATGTCTTGTTAGTTATTGGTGATAAAAATTAAAGGTATATTAACATTATGGTATGTTTTTGTGATCATGTGTTATTTTCCTGGGAATACTAAGTTAGAATAATGCCCCATCTGCGTTTTAAATCAATATAATGTAGGTACCGCATTGTGCTTTAGCATGTACAAATATATTGTTTATAATTTATTATTTGTGGCATATTCATGATTTCTTTGTTTGTTAGGTATTTTGCCACTGTAAAAATATTTAAAAATTTTGATGAAATAAACCTCTGCGCCAAAAGGATCAGACAGAGGCTGGTTTTTATACTTCTATTACAAAATGTCTCACACCTAAAAATATAAAAATTGAAACAAAATTGTTAAATGATAAATTGAAAAATTAAAACGAAGGCAGTTGACGTTTCGGAAAATAGTTCTTTTTTCGTTATCAAAACTTTCACTTTTAGGAATGTCAAACCAGACAGTTTGTTGTTTATGTATTTCCATATTTGATAACGGAAAAAGAACTATTTTCCGAAACGTCAACTGCCTTCGTTTTAATTTTTCAATTTATCATTTAACAATTTTGTTTCAGTTTTTATATTTTTAGGTGTGAGACATTTTGTAATAGAAGTATAAAAACCAGCGTCTGTCTGATCTTTTTGGCGCAGAGGTTTACATCAAAATTTTTAAATATTTTTGCAGTGGCAAAATACCCAACAAACTAAGAAATCATGTACAAATATATTTTTAACAATAAAAGCAGTATCTCATTTTTTGGTATAATGTAACGTTAAATTAGGTTCCGATCTTATAGTTGTATATGCGGATGTAAGTTTAAAAATGAGTAAGGCTACTTTTGTTTTTTTTTAAATGTTTTAATTGATACCTGAGGAAAAGGGTATTTATATTTGCTTCTTTACTTTTGTTGATAGCAAAGTGGATAGAGAAGGTAACTTGTTTGTATATCGTTGGTTAAATAAAAATACTCTGGAGACTTTCTTGTTACCTATGGGTTTTATTTCATAGACTCATTATAATTTAGGTTCATGGAATTGTCATGTCTGGAGGGTTATAATAGTTTTTATTTTATGTAATTTTCCTTTGGTGCTGGCAGGAGGGATTTTAGCTGTCTAACCTAAAACGATAAACAAAACACAAGTTAGTAATAGCTACCAGGGAGAGTTTATATTGCATGACTTACTGTTGGTTTGAGCTAATCCTATTATTATCCTTGCTATTTTCTCTGGATTTCGGTTCCAACAAAGTGTTTAAATAACTTTGGGAATGTCTGTAGGTGTAGGCAAATATACACATTTCAGGGTGTACTGGCTGGAAAAGAAAGGATTTAGTTACACTTCTATTAGTTACAACAAAACCATACTCTCTTACCTGTAGTTAAGTTCTTATTTATTTATTTATTTAAATAAATAAGCCTGGTAGACCTTTTTATTATTCCTTTTTGTCAGCTGTCATATTTCAGTCTGAGGAAAAGTGTTACCAACATTGGTTATGGAGGAGAATTTATGGCATTTAAATTATTAATCCTAGTTTTATTTATTTTTAATGAAAATATGTTTCATTAATGGGTTTTGCGCTTATTAGTATTTATTTTGAGAATTGTTTTAATCATTCTATGGTTGGGACTAATTTCCGGTGTACTATAGGATTATGGGTAAGTTTCCTAATTGAATGTCAATCTGTGATTGGTTGGTTGGAGACAGGTAGTTCGAAAAAAAACGCTGAGGTTCCATGTTGGTCATTCGTTAACGAGTCGTTTAGCCGTTTAGGCGAGATTTTTATAATAGCTTGAAAAAGCAACCCGATATTAATTCCGGGGATTATACTTTAAAAAATCTTAAGTTTAGAAGTGCCTAATGGGTCTGTGAGCTGTTTGAAGCCGAAGGTTGTAATATTGGAACTTCTAAATAGGCAAGAAAACGAACTTAATGAATCCTGTTTTTTTGTGCCCATGCCGATTTTGTTGGGTAAGAATTCTTTTGTGCATTCTTGGAAAACCGAATCGTAAATCACTGTATTCTTTTTATGTAGGCAAGTTGTAAAGTTGTAAAGTTATAAAGTCTTCATGATGTAGAGGAGTTGTGAATGTCCTAAAACTTTTATTTGGCTGTTGTAAATAGTTTGATGGGAGGCCACGTGCCGCCATTTCATGGAGTTGCAGTTTTTTGTTGGAGTCACGAGGTTGCCAGAAATTTACGTTATTGGAATACTAGAACTGGGGCGAAGATGAGGAGACTGTTGGTATGATAGCATAATATTTCATCTGTAAAGCCTAGAGCTTCTACAAGACGTTGGAGAATGGATAAGTACTACACTCTGCTTACGCTACAGTGTTAGCTGAATTAAAGATTAATGTTTTTTTTAAATTCTTTTATGATGTTTTTAAACTCACATTTTATATACCTACATAAATAATTTTTCATGTTATTTAATTAGAGCCATTTTGTTATAAATAAGGCGTGTGAATAACTGCGCAGTTATATGCTTATTTACAGGTATCTGTTGTGAATATTTTTGCATATAAGGTAATTTATCTCATATTATGTTTGATTCAACACGATTGCCTAATTCAACCCAATTCATTCATTTTACTTTTAACTTGAACTTGTAGAGAGTTTTGACAGTAAATCGATGGATTGACTTTCTTTTAAACAATAAACGATTTGTAATTATATTCCTGTCAATCAACTGTTTGTGAAAGACAAATAAACAATTTGTTTTGCCTTAAATTCCTAACGGTAATCTATTTATTTATTTTGGCAATTAAAATGACCCATACTGTAATGTTGTACAGGTACTTACTGAAATATATATTTATATTTTAAATTGATTCCTTTTCTTTTTTGTTTTGACTTAAAATATTTGAACAAACACGGTGTTTGGTAGTTTTTGGAATCAGTGTGTCTATCGTAACTTAAAGGGGTTGGAACTTTAAACTAAATTACCTGGCGCTCGACTTAATTATTGGCAAAATTTCAAAATCGTTAAAAATAAACGGACCTCACCTCTGAGGTTTCCTTACTAGAGCTAGCCGACCTTAAGGTTTAAGAGCATTTCACTATTTTTAGTCAACTTCTCAATTCTTGTTTCATAAATTCAATTTAACCCGTAACAATAAACTTTTAACTTTTTTTTAAATTCATGTCTAGTCGATTTTTTACGTCACTTTACATAGGAAATCATCTTGATTATATAACATGTGTTGCAATTTACCAAGAACTATAAAAAAAACTTTGATGCTGAATTTCCAGATTCTTTGTCGCCAGTAGATACGGCGTTTGATTTTAGAACGGCAGTTTTTCTTTACAATATGAAACTAATTGCACTTTGTATATCAATAACACATTTAAGCGTTTTAAAAAATGTTGTGGCCACGAAAACATGGGGAACGTTTGAATATGTCTCGGCCTGCCAACGGCCAGCAAAGGCATGTCTCGCCATACGATTATTATGCCTTTACCTATACATATATCTATTGTTAGTATCATAATGAGCTGGCTGATGTCAAGAAATATTGAGGCCTTTGGTCCTTGTACACACACTAAATTGCAATTTAATATATTATCCCCTTTAATGAGGGAGTGGGGGTGGTGATGCCAACGAAATTTTTGAGGCCATTGCTTTTATACACACATTAAATCATAATTTTATATTTTTACCCCCTTTAATATTGGGATGGTAATGGGGGTGGCTAATGTCCAAACTTTTTAAAACCTGAGCTTGTCGTACACACTCCCTTCTTCCTCTTTGCCAAACTTCAAATATCGACGTTTCATGAAATTTTAAGCCTATTTGAGCAGTAAGAAATTCTGCTTTTTTGTTACCGTTTCTATACTCCCCTCCACTACGTGAATGTGAAAGTGATTTTAATTTTTTTTATCGCTACTATACTTCCACTCCACCACGTGAATGTGTATGTAAAATCAACCTTTTCCTTGCTAAGAAATATTGCTTCGCAGAAGAAGAAATTGCTGAGATATTTTTCTAGTTAGAACTATGGATATGACTAATTTCGTAGTCATATTTTAGTCTTAAATAACGAATGAGTCAGGCCTTAGTCTAGATTATGTCTAATTCATCATCAATTAAAACATTCACAACTAATGACTAATTAATCGTCAATCGTCATTCGAAACATTTATGACTAATGACTAACCAATTAGTCATTAGTCATAACTAATATATGAATGATTAGTCATTAGTCATGATTGATTAGTTGACTAAAAAATTTCCATCTCTGTTGTTATGGTTAGCTTATCAATACAAAGTATTAAACTTATTTATATTTACGTATTACGAAAGACAGTTTACTGAAGCTTCACAAATGAATAAACAACTCATTAAA
Source organism: Rutpela maculata (assembly GCA_936432065.2). Taxonomy (NCBI): domain Eukaryota; kingdom Metazoa; phylum Arthropoda; class Insecta; order Coleoptera; family Cerambycidae; genus Rutpela; species Rutpela maculata. The sequence goes on from OW386293.2 coordinate 88,308,674, forward strand.
AAGCATCTATAGAAATATAGTGAAGAAATAGAGTCAATTGTCTTGAAATTTTAATTGAAATATTCCTTCGATTCTCCTTTGGTTTGCACAAAAGTACGTTGTATCTTAGAAAATGTAAGAAAGTTTTTTTTAAAGACGAAATATTGATATTCACATTTTTGTATTTAAGGATGGAAACTCTCAGACTCCCTCTACTGATTTTAATTTGGAGAACTTTAGAAGCCTTCAGTGAGTCATGTAAGCTCGGAGAAGTTCAGTATTTAGTAAAACCATTTCCTATTTACAGAATTCAACGACCTGTAGGTATTATAGTTTATGACTGCTCTATACAGCAGTTCTCTGTTACACCGAAAGATTATAAGAATTCTACGACGGAATACCACCCTATGGCAAAAATTGCTAACGATTGCTCAAAGAGATATGATAAATTATATGGCAAAAACTATTATTGTAAAATTCCTAAATTTGTAGAATTTGAAAATAAACCAAAATCTATATTCTATGTATGTGATAATCCTGATCTAGTCACTGATGCTACCTTACACAAAGTTATTACGGAAGCTGATGTGGAAAGTAATGAAATCAAAATATTTGATACTACCTGCAAACTTAGCCGTGGATATTGTTATACAGCTAATAATAATGGACAAAAGAAATTATATATCTGGGATGTACTTCAGAATTATCCCGAGTTTGACATGTGTAATGACAAATCAATGGACCCAATAGGTTATGAATTATTTGGACTACCTCAACTTCGACCTGATATTTTATTTACTGAAGTTACTGAAATAACTAATAGAAGTAACAGATACTGTTTAAAAATAGTAAATGTGGTGGAATCAATGTGCGGAGTCTTTTGGCGTACAAATATAAAAGGAGCAATAATTCCATTATCATCTGATTTGCAATTCATACCAGAGAAAAAAATAGTGTTAAATTTGACTCTATTGCAATTTGCAAATATACGAAATAGACACGCACATGATTTTATGGACGATGTGCCACAATCTACATTCTTTGACAAAATTTCACTGCTTCTTTTACTGATCCTATGGTATATTGCAGGGACGTTATTCAATATTGTAGTAAATTATTTTACGCTGAGGAAAGTGGTACAAAAAAAGAAAAATTACAGCAGAAAGTACCTCTTGTACTGCTTAACACAAAGTTTAACTAGCCGCTACATATATCATAACCAACAAGAATCTAGAGGTTTTGAAAAGGAGAACACGGAGTTGCCAGTGGAACATTCTTTAAGAAATGAATTTGAGTTTTCATCTAAAACTGCAGTACCCAATAATGATGTGTACTCATATGCATATTGCACGTGAATAATTTGTAATTTCAGCCTTATGGTGAAGTAAAACTAAAACCGACATTTTTTTTTTCTGAAACGATTGTAAACATTACAAAAGGTGTAACAAAAAGTTAAAAAAAACCTACTCCAGTAAGACATCTATCTCTTTAAACAAAATAATCTTCAAAATACTTTTTGCGGATTTTCTTAAATGTCTCTCTTTCTCTGATTGTATGGCTCATATTGTACATATTGTATTATACATTTTTTAATAAACACGACATCACTATGCTTGTCTTCTTTTTCCCTCTTTAAGCAAACATCAATAAATGAATTGAAAGAAATTATCTACAGTCAAAATAAAAATGGTGGTCTAAATGAGATAGATTTAAAATTAATTCAAGAACTCTTTCATGTCAGAGGATATCCTTTAAGGAATTTAATTAACCTTAGTTTAGAAATTGTTATTTACATTACTAGATGCGAAAGTTTACTTTTAGGTGTGAGGTGATTTTTTAATGGTGGAGGCGAAGCAGAGACCTTTCAAAAAAACACCGAACACCCAAAAGGGCTTTCGCATTGTGCAATGTATTATATATTTTATCGTATCATTGAAAATTAAGGTTCCTTTATAGCTCCGTCAATAAAGGAGGTGTAGAGTGCGTGAGCAGGGACCTAAGCGATTCCTTCAGAAAGTTGTTCAGAGTTCTTAGGGAGTAAACATACTAAAAGTCCTGACGTTTAGGAGGTGAGCCGGAGGGGTGGGAGGGGGAAGATTGTCCCACTTTTAGTTTTCTCGCTTATATCTCGAAAATGGTGCTTCGTAGGGAAAAATTTTCTTATACTGAATGAAAGCTCATGAAATTCTCAACAACTTTCATTTTATGTATCTTTTTCGAATTCGCAACCGTTTTCGAGCTACACGCTCCGGAAAAGTAAAAATTTTCGAAAAACAGATTTTTACCTGAAAAATAGAAAATTGTATTTTAAAGATGATAAAAAAAGTCACATATAAGGTAAGTAATTTTATTAATTTTATTTTATACACAGATCATATAAACTTAACGAAGATACCCCTAGTGCCGAGGCCATGGCTATCCACAAAGCCTTAGAATACGTCGTCAGAAATGAACATGAATATTGCACTATTCTATCGGATTCACTGTCTGTTTTTCAAAGTATTGCTAGCAGTCAAGACATTAACTACACTATTCATACGCGTATTGCTGAAATTAAAATGTTAGTAAATAAATTAAAAGAAAGTGGAAGGTTAATCAAATTTGTGTGGGTTAAAGCTCATACAGGCTTAGAACATAATGAAGAAGTAGACATCATAACAAAAAAAGTATTAACGATGGAGAAATTTTGAACAGTGGACTACACGGCCAAGAGTGTATAAGTATATTGAAAAAAAAAAAGTAAAAATGCGTGGTCAACCTTATGAAAAGAATATAGCATAACAAATCCTACTCGCTACACAACCATTCAGCCAGATATTCCTACTTGTTATTGGCATAAAGATTTAAAATACTCAAGAAGAGCAGTGACTACAATAACAGACTATAATTTGGCCATGGGTGCTACCCGGCGCACCTCAAGAAGATGGGAGTTGAGGACACAGACTTGTGCGATACTTGCAATGTCACTGCAGATTTGGATCATATATTTTTTGACTGTTTAAGTAGAAAGCGATGTATTCCATAAAAAATAAAGTAGTCTGAATATTTACCTTCCTAATAATATCTGTCATTTATTAGCTCTAAATAAAAAAATATCTATGACATAATACTCGAATTGCTCAAAGACATTAAAATCGACATTTAGAATAGGCTAGATATCCATTCCTTTGATTTTTCCTCTTGTTATATATTTCTTTCGTTCATGTTTTCATCCTCTTTGGCCGTGAGGCTCCTGAGGGTTCCTCGTCCGTGGCATCCTCATCCTCAGTGGTGGGTGGTTCTTGCTGAAGGGGCTCTATGTCGTCTTCATCGTCGTCCTCGTCGTAAACAGGCACGCTGTTGAGGCATTTCCCTTGGCAGTGGAGGCACGCCGCAGAACAGTTCAGCATTGCTTTCCGGCATCCACATTTGCCACTACCATAATCCTTGGTGCAGCGGCAAAATATCGTTTTCAGTAGGACCTCCGGTGCTGGTGGATCTTCTGTTGTAATTGGCACCAGGGTGTCTTCTACATGTTTCCACCCCCACATGTTGGGTCAACTGCAACCTTTTCATTGTGAATTTTTATCGATGAGCTGACAGAAGAAAAAGAGTGAATGCACGATCTTTGCGGGACAACTTGATATCTGAGAATGGTAAGTCCACTATCTTATTCATTGCCTCTTTACCAACTCGAACAGCATTGTAGCAATTTATTGTGGCTTCTCCCACCACCCCATTCGCAACTGACATAATGTCACTGGTTTGTGGGAAGGGAGGATGAGCAAAATACTATGATAGTGGCCACAACCGGTGCATTTACCCTAGCTGTGGCGTAAATTTGAGGTAAAAATCTGTTTTTTGAAAATTTTTACTTTTCCGGAGCGTGTAGCTCGAAAACGGTTGCGAATTCGAAAAAAGTATATTAAATAAAAGTTGTAGAGAATTTCATCAGCTTTCATTTGGTATAAGTCAAATTTTTCCCTACGACGCACCATTTTCGAGATATAAGCGAAAAAACCAAAAGTGGGACATTCTTTCCCCCTCCCCTCTCCGGCTCACCTCCTAGGCGTCAGGACTTTTAGTATGTTCACTCCTTAAGTACCCTGAATAACTTTCTAAAGGAATCGCTTGGGTCCCTGCTCACGCACTCTACACCACCCTTTGAGCTATTCGTTGACTAGACTATTAAGTTAAATCTTTATTGATAATTATTAATATCATAACATTATAACAACTTCATAATAACTTAGTAGCACATAATACGTTACTTACAATATATAATACGTTAGTTACCATATCATAATACCCTAGGTACGAATTTTATTTTATAGCTATTATTTATGAACATTGACGTAAATATTTTGACAGTATTCAAATTTGATAGATACATCTGATACACCATTATTGTCCAAAATGATGGGCATGTCCACTGAATCTCACCTAGCAACATTCTTTTTCAGTTCGATAGTCTCTTTAGGACATGATACAGTGTTTGCAGAAACGTCTCCAACTTGAATTTTTCGCGAAATGGAAACCTTCTTACCCAAGTTATCTTCTAAATACCCTCTTGCAACATTGCTCGATTCCCAACCACCAAGTTCTTGTAAATTTAATATGTCTTCACCAGCATTAATAGGAAAAGTTGCTGAAGATCTTCTAATACAAGGACCAGTATACATAGTTGGATTTTCAAGTTTGAGATACATAGCAATTATCTCAGGTATTTTAGAAAAGAAATGGATACCACAAGGCTGAACGGTGCATTTTCCGTTTCTATATGATATGAACAATCTTCTATGCGGAGTATGAGTTGGACGTAATATTTTTTAAATAAAGCCACAGGATTAACGTCTCCGTCAGATATCACTGCAAAAAACCTTTTCTTGTAGGTTTTTGAGTCAGGAATTCTGATTACTAGCTTGCTCTCTAGAATTTCAACATTTCCATAGACAATTTCGTTAATTCATTGGTTCTACAAGCTCCACTAATTCCAATTAAAAAAGCTATTTTCATCATTAAAAATGTCTCGTCTGGGCCATTACAAACAAATTCACTAACCTGCTCTTTGGTGGATACTTTCGATTTTTTAACTCTATATCCCACATTTTTTTTTCTTAATGAATCTTATCAAAGCGCCATACTTGTCGATTTTCACTCTTTCCTTCAACTACAAACAAGCTCGTAACCTAGAATATTTAGACCACAAAGATGACGGAGGAGTATTGATTTGAGAGTTTCACAAAATAAGCAAGTATTATCGTTTCTCCAGCACCTTGAACCTGTTCTCTATCTCGCCACTCACAAAAATGATAGATATTCTCTTTCGTAATGGATTTTTTATTTATCCGGAAGCAAATCTAATCTTACAGTGTTAGCAGCAGCAAGTATATTTTCAGGAATATCAATATCTTCCATGATTTCGCCAAAGTTTGTCGTAATTAAGACTATCTAAATTTTATGGCACGCTAAAATGACAATCAAAGTTGTTGATTTTTCACGTCATCGTTGTCAATGATACGATAAAGCTTTGAATGTAACTCAATTATTATGTGATTTAAACCTTCTCGGACGTAGTAAAAAAAAGTATTGTGCTGATAGATTGAAAATCCCATTATTATTCTGGTTTCAAAAGTACCTAATACAAATATAGTAAAAGAAATGCTCTTCATTAATAAGTTATCATTTAGCGAAAAACTCTTAGAATTTAAGATATATAATCAAACATTAGAATACGTAAAATATAACAATTCGCAGTGTATATATCTGTCAGAATTCAGGGGCAAACATTTTTGTGAAACTGTGTTACAGTACGTAATATCTTATTGGAAAGAGGATATGAATCAAGAACTTGGCATATGCGCGGTCTTCATAGACAGAAAGAGAGCATTTGAGACAAACGATCGACATGCGTTATTAACATGGAGTCCCGCAAGGGAGTCTTACCTGGTCCTCTGCTATCCATCCTTTATATTAATGGTTTAGATAAAGTTTTAATCAATTTTAAAATGCATCTCTGTGCAGATGACACGCTAATTTATTTTAGCAGCAAAGATTATAAAATTTTGATTACAACTGTTAATGAAGATTTAAAAAGGATTAGTGACAAATTTAATTCAAATAGAGTAAAAATAAACGAAGTGAAATCAAAGTGTTTATATAATCCGACTGGGCATATAAAATTTTTAATAATTTACAAATAAAAGTCAAAATTGACAATAAGGATCTGGATTTTCAAGAAGAAATTAAATACCTGGGATTATTAACAGATAGGAACTTAAAATTTTAGATTCAAGTAGATTGTATTCCAAAGAAAATTAGAAGATGGCGCTACAGACAGAAGATTGGATTTCTGTTTTTGGACCCAAAGTGAAATTTAAACGACATAAATTTTCTGAAAAACGTCATATTTACTGATGAGGCAACATTTACCACCAATGGGATAGTATTCTATCAGAATTACCGTTTTTGGGCTGACAAAACTCCCCACTGGTTTATCAGTACTAAAGCGCAATATGTGTCAAATTTAACTTTTGGCGTGGTTTATGGAATTCCCTGATTATTGGGCCTATTTTCACTCCGAGATTGAATGGGAGAGCGGATGTAAATTCATTGCAAATTGAAATTCAACCCTTTCTCAATAATCTGTCACAGGTAAAAATTATTTTTAGTTGAAAAAAATGTTTTTTTTTTTGTCTCCCCTATTTCAAACATCTTTGAACCCACTACGATGTAATATTGTACAAGGTGGTTGCTAAAGGTGCTGATTAAGAATATCTTCCTAGTTTTTTTATAAAAACATCGCTAGTCCTTTTGTTTTTGAAAATCAACTCCCTTCATCCTAGGATCGGACGCCTCTGACTAAAATCTAATGTGGCTAAAGACTTAGTTCATAGGTATATATATTCACCAACAAAATTTCAAAATATTCGGATATCAGATGAGCGAGATATGAGGATGGATCCATGAAAAGTAGGACACATTATATAAGTCGGTTATTTAAATATCATATTTAATGGCATATTAGAGTCTAGTTATGTTATTGTATTTATCTAATTTACTGTTACATCCACAAAGTGGAGTGGAACTTTAGTAAGGTTAAAAAAAAATTGAAAATTTTTTGTTCAAATTGGCTTAGAATGTCATGGAACTTCGAGATTTCAAGTTCGGTCTGTCTGTAGCTTTTTGCGGCAACGAATACTCTAGAACCGTTTATGATATTGATTTCAAATTTGGAATACCAATGTATGTATTATAATGGAGCTAATTACATTTTGATCATATTCTGTTGAATTAATGGGGGTAAATAGGTAAAACAAGCAAGTATGAGTCCATAAAATTGGAATTTGGTGTATGTAAGAGAAGGCAAGATCTCTTGGCATCAGCTACCCCCATTACCATCCCAATCCAATAGTTAAAGAAACAGGGTAAAGAAATAAAATGCGTTTTTGGAGTAGATGATTTCAAATATTATATTGTTAAAGTTCTATTGACAATTATTCCCAAATAGTGGGGCACAAATATAGTACCAAATTTGTTTTCATTCTAAGAGACTTGCATAGGAAATCTGAATGTGGAAGTTGTAATTCCTTAGGCGGCAGTTTTTCCATCAGAAATATGTTATTATCGGTTTACCATAAGGAGGTTCTCTTACTCTTGCTCTTTGTTATATTTATGAATGATTTGGAATTAAATCATAATCAAAATATTAAATTGGTTTCTTCTACGACTGTTATAGTCCAGTCGGTAAAGTAAAAAATACACCAGAAGCTGTTTATGTCCACTAAGCCCACTAAGGCTAGAGGTCGCCGCTCTTGGTACTTGTTTTGCAAGTCGCTATACGCCACAGAGACATATGTGATTATGTCCGACGCATAGTAGCATCTGACCATATGAGAGTTTACCTCTCACCGTCACTACACCAGAAGCTCGCAAAAAATGTTATCTGAGATTTTTCTTCAGTAACTGTTAGTGGAAGAGTTATACATCACAAAACTACAAAAATCCGATCTGGGGGTGCTGCGCACCCCCCCCCCCCCCCCAAAAGAAAACCACCCATTCGGTGAAAAAAGCCTTATTTTACTGATAACTCGTTAACCGTTGAAGATATAAAAAATTGCTCATTATAAAAGAAGGCTTGGCTAATTTCCTAAAAAAAGTCCTTGTGTAATTTTTTTGCATATGCCATAGTTTTCGAGAAAATCGATATTGAAAATATATATTTTTAGAAAATGCGTTATATAATCGTCAACGTATCTAAGAAAATAAGTAAGTAAATGAAAGATATTTTTATAACTTTCAATTTTTCACCATAGAAAATTATAAAAGTAACTAGATTTCTAGGGTTTTTAAGGTCGTGTTAGTAAAAATTGATTTTTTCCAAATTTTTTTGAATACGTATTTACCAATTGTTAATATATTATAAAAAATTTAATCAGATATGAAATACATCCATTTAGGGGGGTTGAAAAATATTATAAAAAAAACTTGAGATATTGGTTTCTAGTATGTACACCAAATCTCAAGTTACTATACTCTTACCAGCTTGCTTTACTTATTTTCTCATATTTGCCCCTATTTAATTCCCAACCCTTCACCTGAATTTGTGCAAAATATAATCTAGTTCCATATCTTGTCATGTACATATGTGTAGCAAATTTCAAATCAATATCTCAAACCGTTGCTGAGAAAACGTGCGGAAAAAAAAAATTACAGACCGACCGACAGACATACAGACAGAAATACGTATTTAAATTTGTATGATTAAACAAAATTATTGTAAATCCAGTTATTTTTCACTTGAAACTTCATTAGTTTTATTTGTTTAATAGTTAATTTAATTGAATAAAATTTATTAGAATAATACTTCGAAAAAACACGTGGCTGTAAAACGATGCACATAGCAGAAGAATATTTCTTTACAACTATTGTATTTGAGTTGTTTGTTGTGGGTTGTAGTATACTAAACAATGCACAGGGATGCGCGAGCCTTCTCCATCCACTCTAAACGGAGCGTCGCTGTGCGTTAAAATTCTTTCCCTTTCAATAGCTTTTTCTTTTTTCCTGAGAAATATAGTATAATTTTAAATGGTATGATCAATTAATATGAAGTCATAGCTTTATTTTTAGACCGGGTACATAAAAAAATATTAAAGTACAAGGACACTAGATTAATTTTTAAAAAAATCCAAAAAAGGCTGCATATTCAATTTTTTGATATTTTTTTGCAATTTTTTAACTACTAAATGATTAGAAACAATAGTTATATGATATATAAACTCAAAAAAAAAATTTTGAGCTAGATTTTCAAGATGTTTGGGTCTTTTTTTATTTCTAGGAAGCAATAAAAAATTGGTCAAAATTTGGCTAACTTCAACATGCTGGTAAATTTGTAAATGTGAATATTTTTATTCTCAACTTTTTCTTCATTGAAGTACTACCTTGAACTAAAAGATATTGCATAAGTCAGTTATTTTTTATGGGCCTATGAATAGTTAGAGACGCAAAAAATTAAGAGCTAACTATATTATATTGTTAATTTTATATACTAATAAATATCAATAGCCATCAAAAATGGCAATACAAGAGAGTATTTTATATCCCCTTTAAAACCCATTTTGATTTTTTCCCTAGCTTGTATGATTTTCGAGTAATTCAATTTTTTCTATAGGCCGCGCGCAAAAAATTTCAAATAAACGAAAATTCGCGCGCATTAAAAATACAAATTTTGGAATTTTTTTCAATATCGATTTTCTCAGAAACCATGGCATATACAACAAAATTAAAATAAGACTTATTTTTAGGAAATTAGTCAAGCTTTCTTTTTTATGATGAGCAATTTTTTTATATCTTCAACGGTTGACGAGTTATCAGTAAAATAAAGCTTTTTTCACGGAATGGGTGGTTTTTTGGGGGGGTTGCGAGGCACCCCCAGAACAGTTTTTGTGGTTTTGTTATGTATAACCCCCCATTAATAGTTACTGAAGGAAAATTTCAGATAGCATTTTTCGTGATGGAAATTTTTATAATTATTGGACTATCAAAAAATTTGTCTTTTTTTAATTATTTTTAGTGCGTAAAATATATGATCATGGTAATACTGAAAAAACGTAAAAACCATGAAGAAAACTTACATTATATCATGCTTATAAATAGCTAAATCCATGAGTGCACTGAAGACAACTGAAGTTATCTTACGATGTTCGCTTTAGAAACGTCAAATTATGGATTTGTGTTTTGACGTTTAAGCTAATTTTGAAATTTATTTATCTAAATATGGAAATTGAGGACCGTCATAGAAAAAATATTGTATGAAACTCATGCATAAAGTGTCTCTTTTTTACTCATGGGATTGCCAAACCACCTATTCGTGAAAAAAGTAGCATTTTATGCACTTTTTGCATAAATTACTATTACACGCTGATGACGATAAAGTCAGATTTACGACTGATTCTCTCAAAGAATCGTTAGAAAGATAAATTCGGTAATAAAGTAAGAGCAAACACTCAACCCAGTCTACGCGGAAGATGACCCGGAAATCAGCAGCCAGATCACCAGCTCCGCGAAATTTAGCACCAAGATAACACGACTCTACGGGGAGGAAGTTTTTCACTCTACAAGAAGACTAGAGACACTTCGAATCAAGAGGTAAAAACTACTAAGTCAACTATCATTTCTACGCCGATGTAGGGAAAAAGGAGTTATTCCGACGTTCCTGAGGATCATACACCATTTACAATCAAGGAAGGCCAGAACAATTTTGAACCGAGCCAGTCAAGCCCTGCTAAGGGAACGAATCCAGGACAACAGAAGACAACTAGATGGCGTATCCAAACAACTTTACGAGCTTCACCTTCGACTAACCAGCATCCTAGATGAAGAGACATGGTCAACAATTGACCGACTTTCCACCAACAAGGCACGGAGAGCGGCAAATAAAAGAGAAACGCAGGAGGAAAAGTTCCAGAAACTCCACAGTACACAGCATCCAGATCAACCGGAATTAGAAAGCAATAGAGTTGTTATTAACATGTCGTCATTACCGTTAGATGCCGACACAACATCAGTTCTCTGCAAAGGTTTCAATTATCCAAGATCAATACCGAAGGAAGATATAGTAAGTTCCTTGGAATCGACTCTTTACCAGCTACCCAGGAAAGACGCAGAAGAGATCAGAGCAGCATCAGCATCCATTCTAAAACAAGCGAAACCACCGAAGGCAAACATAACGAGAGGAGAAAGACAGGCCCTAAAAACACTCACGGAAAACGACAACATAACAGTTCTGCCAGCGGACAAAGGAAATGCCACGGTACTAATGGATACAGCAGATTACCAGCAGAAAGTATTAAACTTATTAGAATATCAAGTTTACGTCCAAATTACAAGAAATCCAACAAGGACCATCGAAAAACAGGTAACAAAGGCGATCAAGGAATCCTGCATACCAACCAATAGAGCACCTGATACCATCAGAATCGAGAACACAATTCTACTGCCTGCCCAAGATCCACAAAGCAGGAGTTCCGTTACGACCAATTATAAGTGCAGTGAATTCACCAACTCATGCGCTAGCAAGATATTTAGCAGATATACTCAAAGCATTTCTTGGACAAACAGAACACCATATCAGGAATTCACACTATTTCATACAAGTGTTGAAGAACATCACAGTGAACCAAGAAGATATACTAGTCAGTTTTGACATAACATCACGTTTCACAAATATACTAGTTAATGAGGCGATAGAATTAGCTCGGGAAGAATTGCAGAACAATGGTTTGGACACCACCTTAGCAGACCTGATGGAGCTTTGTGTCAACTCCACCTATTTCAACTTCAATGGAAGCGTATATAAACAAAAAGATGGAGCAGCAATGGGTTCACTTTTATCACCAGTACTCGCCAACTTATTTATGGAAGCATTCGAAATATACGCCTTGGACAACTACGAATTAAAACCAAAATGTTGGTTTCGATATGTGGACGACACTTTCATTATATGGCAGCATGGTCGTGAGGAACTGGAGAATTTCAAGGACTACCTAAACAGCTTACATCATAAAATCAAATTCACCATGGAAATAGAAACAGATAACAAACTTCCATTTCTGGACGTCGTCGTGTTCAAGAAGGACAATGGAGGATTAGGCCACAAGGTATACAGAAAACCGACGCACACCGACAGATACCTACACGCTAATTCTCACCACCACCCAGCACAAAAACAGGCCGTCGTTAACACACTGGTACATAGAGCAAAGCAAATTTGTGACACAGACTATCTCCAAGAAGAATATCGGACCTTAAAAACAACACTACTGAAAAATGGATACAAACCTAAGGACATAGACAATGCAATAAAGAGACAAGATACAACCAGAACAAGAGAAGAAAAAGAAGAAAAGAAATACTCGGTAACAGCTTACCTACCATACATACAAGGATGCACGGATAGAATCGGAAGAGTTTTCGAGAAAAAGAACGTCAAAGTAATATGTAATGCGAAATAGAAGATGACACAACATTTTGCCAAATACCAAGGCCCAGAAGAACTAGAAACACCAGCATTCCATGTTCCTGCGGACAAGTTTACATCGGAGAGACCAAACGACATATAAACACCACACTCAGAAAACACATTAGCAATACAAAGAAAGGAAATTCTACAAATCAGCAGTTGCCGAACACTCAGAAGAAACCGGCCATTTGATAAAATTTGACCAGACAAAGAAATTAGCCAACACCAAGAACTATTGGCCAAGAAGATACAGAGAAGCCATTGTAATAAACAAGCATCCGAACAACCACAACCGTGACACCGGACTACAATTACCAATAACGTGGAAGTCAATGTTCCGCATGTGCAATGATGCGCAACACGCCTCCTGATAACCTGTATAAATAGAGAAGCTCAGTCCAGCAGAGCTCACTTCGCTTTAGAAGAAGACCACGACAAGATGGTCGAAACGTCAAGCACTCAACCAAGTCTACGCAGAAGAAGACCCGGAAACCAGCAGCCAAATAAAATAAGAAAACTGAAATAGTTAATTGATAAATTACAATGTAAGAAGTATCCACTAAGATACATCAGTTTACAATGAAAATTTTTCGCTCAAATAGAAATCCTATTAAATTCACCCTTTTTTAGTCACATGTGCGGAAACAACCAATCAGAACAACACTACACTGATAATTTTTTACTAAATGTATTAACCAATCAAGATTTTGAATTTCATGTCATATATCAAAATGCATCCAATCACTAAAAGATTACTGCGATAACACGCATACATGTGGTGTTATCAGGCAAGGTACACATGATATATTTAAATGTGTCAGATTAAAATTCAACAAATGTCGAATTGAAAATCAATTTATAAAAATGTCACAAAGGTTTGGTAAACGATTCAATTAATCAAATTGTATTAGAAAATACACCCAAAAATACAGTTAATGTAAAAAATAAATTGTTTTTAGAATTTTGTTCGATCAGAGAATACGAATTGAATGGACAGTAAAAAAAAATCATCTTACCGAATACACCTCGAGCATTGATAAATACTCAAAATTTGGTCGTAGAGCATACTTCAAGCGTGTTGCTCAAGCGATTTGCCCTCGGCCTACGGCCTCGGGCGCAATTACCAAGCAACATGCTTTCAGCAGTCTCTATGACAAAATTATCTCGGTATTATCAATCTAGGTGTATTATAGGTGAAAATTTTTAGCAATCCTGTTAAATTCGCCCATTTCTAATCACGTGTGCTGAAACAACCAATTAGCACAAAATTACACTAATAAGATCCCTTAGGGATCTTTTCACTTATGTCATCCAGTTTGACAGTTCAATAATTTAAAATTTATTTTTTGAGAATGTCGATTTGGAACTGCAAATAACGATTTAATGAATATAATAATAGAGAAAACACACAAAATACATTAAATCGTACATAAGGTGAGAACTAACACACATCAAAGTGACTAAAATCTGCGCATATAAATTCCTCAAATGAATAGAACGCTTGCCAGAACAGAAAACGTTTCACCGTTTCTTTAAAATTTTTACAGTTTTACTGTTTGATATGGGTGGGATTGAAAAACTTTATTCCGTACTAATTAATGCTGTTCCTAGATTTAGTTAACCTCAGATAGTCCAGCAAAATTGAATTACACCTTCATGTGAAGTAGTTATGTAATGGGGTCATTTAGTCAAATTTAATATTGCACTTTTTATTACAATTGTGCGAAGTAATCATCAAATAATTAATGCACTGAAAATTTGAGCTCGATCCGATATGTAGTTCCAGAAATATACTGCTTTAAAATCTAATTCTTCATAAGCTGAGGCGGTCAAATCGCTGACGTAAATGTCTCCACAGTCCTATCTTGCTTACCTAATAACCTTGCCACCGCAATCGAAAACCCGACATCTAAATATACTCATATTATCAAAAATACGATACCGCGACGCCCGTACCATGTTGATACGGAAAGAGGAAGACTTGTAGTTGATCCGCATCGTAAATCGCACGCCGAAATTCGAAAATTCGGCTCGACACGAACAAATCAAAATTGACATTTTTGGCATTTTTCGTTGTATAAACTATTTCTTATCTAAATAATAGATGAGGGTATTAATTTCTTATGCCGGATCTTAGACTACTAGGCAAGCGTGTCAACTACGTCTACGTCTCCCTATGCGATAGAGACATTGACGTCACATAGCTATAACATGAAAGCGCCACGTGTTGATATGTTCTTGATTAATTTTGAAGCCTATAGAGACCCTAGAAAATTTTTTTTTTTTGCATTTCGCTCTCGAATTAATAGATCTTTCAGAAAATGTAATAAAATAAAATGGCAAATGAGCCCATTGGCTGTGGGTTGCTTATTTGCTTTCATTTTCTTTTTATGTGTATTAAATAATGAAGAATGTACGTACAAGTCAATGTAAGAATTTTAAGTTGAATAAATACGTTTTTGAAATAATCTCTATAATTCAGACCAGCTGACTGATTTTCTTTGCAATGAGAAAACGAAACTGGCAGATGGGGTCATAGGGAGATGACCCCAAGCCAAAATTGCGTAAGAAAGGGTGGTATGTATTAATCCATGGTAAGCAGTTATAAGAGTTTTTTGTGAGACTTTGTAAGACAGACTCCGTATAATTCAGTAATATTACGGTTCAAATTGCGATATATCCGACAAAATTCATAAAGTTTTGAAAATTGGTGGAAATAATCAGGACAGCATATGTAATAATATACCGAAAAGTTCCCACCCCTAATTGTGTGCTTCATCCCCTACGACATAGTATTCACCCCAATTTTCGCTTTTTTAAAATTATCCATGAAATGGTGCATTTTACGACAAAAATACCTATGTACAAAAGTGTTCTACAGGAAATTCTCTACAAAAAAGGTTTTTAGACCATTTCTCCTCAAACGAATAGTACGTTGGTAAATCAGGGCCGTAATTAGCGCAAGTCATATAATTCGTAATCTATTTACCATCACCGAAATGTTCGGTGTTACTATGCAGCACATCATTCCGTGACGCTCAAAGCTACCGATTGGGGGTGGAAAAAAGTTGGCGGTATATTAATCCCAATAATGACTATAAAAGAAGGTTGGCGGTATATTAATCCCAATAATGACTATAAAAGAACCAGCTCCCGAATCTGTTTTAACGCTTATTTCATGTTCATGTAAATTAGGGTGCGAATACAGGTGTAGTTGCAGAAGAGCAGGCTTGCGTTGCTCTACAATGTGTTATCATTGCCATGGATAATCATGCTTGAATGTTGAATCTGTGGAAGACGACCAAGATTTATAATTAACATTTGATAATTAGTGGATTAGGCCTACAGGGGATACCACTTTAAAAAAAACGCGCCCAGTACTTTACCTCTAGGGTGGTGTGGAAATAAGTACAACACGGTCTTTTTATAGAGGTGAGGGGGTGGAAGTTGTGTATTTATTAAAATTGTAAATAAATTTTAGTGCCTACTGCTATTTTAAGCGTTAAACGTTAAACTTTAAGGTAGATCGTACTGTAGAGAGTGCTAGTCGGAACCAACCCTTATGTTTGCGCCATATTTCCCACGTTATTATTAATTTTAGGAAAAAAGTGGTAAAAACCTTTTTGATAGAGAATTTTCCAAGGAATAATGTTGTATATAAATGTTTTTGTCGAAAATTACACCGTTGCCGAGATAATCTAGAAAAACTCAAAATGGGGGTAGAAAGGACGTCCTGGGGGATGAAGCACACTATTTAGGGATGGAAACTTTTTGGTTTAGTAATCCTTATGCTATTCCCAACATATCCACCAATTTTCAAATCTTTATGAATTTTGTCGAAATAAAAACGTAATATTCCTGAACTAGTAATAGATATACACTTTTCGAGACTTTTTTACATACATGCATTGTTTGAGGTTCCCACGATAATTTTATATCAAAGAAGAAATCAAGAAATTTAATTGCATTACTAAAGGTAGCGTTATCTATTAGTCTAAGAGCTGGCTACAGAGAGGTGCATGTGACTCAATGTAGTCAATATTTTATCGAGTATAGATTCGATTGTTATCGACATAGTGAGAGCCCGGTCGCCAGAAGGCAGTCTGGAAGGATAATGGGTAGGTGGGCAGTCAAACACGTAATTTTTTCGAGTAAAAAATTGATAAGGTGCAGTACTTTTGTAGAATGACTGAAAATAGTATAAGTAAGTAGGAAATAAATCAGCAGAAGGGTGGGTGTAAGGTAAAGGGCCGCCAGAAGGCGCCAAATTTGCAAAAAAATTTACATGATCAAGTGCGTACTTATTATGTGTTTCAACATGAAATTATGTGCAAAACACCAGAAGGCTAAGTGGAAGAAAAGGGGAGAAAATATCGATGCTAAGAGCGTCAGCCCCTTAACCGATCGATCACTTTTCTCTATATATATGAAATACTTCTATCTCTTTTGTTACATATAGGTCTCACAAAGGAAGCAGTTAATTTATTTAAAGATTATTTAAAAAATAGGCAGCAGAAAGTCTGTATTGAACAAAACTGCTCAGAAAACTTAGTACCACAAGGTTCTATTCTAGGACCATTACTTTTTACCCTATATACCAGTCAGTTTATTTCATGTTTAAAACATTGTCAAATTCATTTATACGCTGACGATACCCAGCTTTATCATTCATTTAAAACTTCTGACGTTGATGGTGCCTGTCAGCGTATTAATGAAGATTTAAAATCTTTTTTAAACGTATCAAAAGACCACTACCTTATTATTAATACCAGCAAATCTAATGCTTTAATTTTTTGTCCTAAAAAATCTCGAGAACTTATTAAAAACCAGGTTCAAATAAATGTAGATCAAGAAAATCTCGAAATAGTCGACTATGCAAAGAACTTAGGTGTTATTATTGACAGCGATCTCCGATTTGAAAAACATGTAAATAAACTTCCACAAAAAGCATACAATTCCATCAAAGTAATCTACGGGAATAGGCACTATTTATCTCAAAAAGTAAAAGTGATGTTATGTGAGAGCCTGGTTTTGTCTTTGTTAGATTTTGCTGATTGCCTATATGGCGTCAATTTAACTACTGTATACAAAAACAAAATACAAAAAATTCAAAATTCTTGCCTTAGGTTAATTTATGGTATACGCAGGCGTGAGAGAATATCGCACAAGTTAATAGATACGGGTTGGCTGAACATGGAGAATCGCAGACTATTTCATTCAGCATGTGTTATATATCATAAAATTTTAGTAAATAAATCTCCAGAATATTTATATAATAAAATAAAATTTCGTACCGATGTACATAACCTTAATTTAAGGTTCAAGGGCCTATTAAACTCACCTGTCCACCGAACAGAGCAATTTAAACGTTCTTTTTGCAATGTATATAACTCTCTACCCGAAAACTTGAAAGGAATGAATGTAAACTCTTTCAGGAAAAAATTAAAATAGTATATTGTGTATTTAGGTGTGAAAGCAATACATTCCCGGACGACGATGCAAATAGGCGCTAGCCGAGGCCAACAAGCATCGAAGTCCGGGAATATGCTTTCACACCGAAGTACACATACTATTTTTTCTGAAATCACCATCAATATTATTATAAATTAAGAAATTTGTATTAATGCATAACATTTCTTCATTACAATCTAACTGCTTACTAATAAATGCTATTTTAATGTGAGTTGGTTTATCTGCGTGTATTTATTTACTCTCTAAAATATACATAAAAAACCGTACGGGAATGTTACTTTCCCGGCCTAGGCCGGGAATAGTATATTGTGTATTTAGGTATGAAAGCAATACATTCCCGGACGACGATGCAAATTGTTGGCCGAGGCGCTAGCCGAGGCCAACAAGCATCGATGTCCGGGAATGTGCTTTCACACCGAAGTACACATACTATTTTTTCTGAAATCATAATCAATATTGTTATAAATTAAGGAATTTGTATTAATGCAAAACATTTCTTCATTACAATCTAACTGCTTACTAATAAATGCAATTTTAATGTGAGTTGGTTTGTCTGCGTGTATTTATTTACTGTCTAAAATATACATAAAAAAACGTACGGGAATGTTACTTTCCCGACCTAGGCCGGGAAAGTAACAATCCCGTACGGTTTTGTTGATCGTTGCTTGGCAACGGATCTTTTCCGGTCTGCTTTGTGATAGCCTCTTAGCAACGGACTAAAACACTGGAATTGTGCATTTTTCGATCTGAAATCGCGCCGAAAATGTAGACATTGCCGATCGATTTCAGAAAAAGTAACATTCCCGTACGGTTTTGTTGATCGTTGCTTGGCAACGGATCTTTTCCGGTCTGTTTTCTGATAATATCTTAGTAACGGACTAAAATACTGAAATTGTGCATTTTTCGATCTGAAATCACGTCGAAAATGTAGACATTGCCGATCGATTTCAGAAAAATATTAATTTATAATCAACACATTTAATGTCATTAGCCCCTTAGTTTAAGTTGAATGTATTTTTTTTTGTTTGTTTGTTTATATTAGATGTAATTTAGTTTACCTTCATTGAATGTAATGCGCGAATTGGGTTAAGTGGAAGAGCAGCTAAACTTCGCCTATTATTCCATGTACTTACTTATTTAATAGTTTTGTAACTGAGTATATTCTTTCAAATGGAAAATAAAGACGCTATTATTATTATTATTAATATTATTTTCACATTTTACATCATCAAGTGTACTTCTGACGATTTGTCGACATAATTTGGAGATATTCAATAAGCTATTGGTCAACTGCCAGAAATCAATTAGGAAGCTACACATAAGTTATTAATTTTATTAATGAAAAGATATCACGACTTATTTTATTTTTATTAAAATTTATATTAAAAATTTTAAATATTCTTAGAAAAACCCGTTCATGTTCGAATTTTCAGTATAATCTTCTGTGGAATGAAAATTTTTTTCAATTGTGTTTGAAGATCTTTCCGTTGACTGCCACGAATCCAGGTATACGGTCTCTTCTGAACATCTGCGCTATTGTTTTCACTCTTTTTCTTCCTCTTCCATACTCTCTCTTATATTCCTAAAGTTGACTACACACTTTTTTAGCGTGTAAAAAATGTCGACGTTTTTGGCGGTGCGGTGCGGCGTGTTTGATGATCAAATGCGCCGACATTTTTTGAGTGCTTAGTAGATCTGAAGGTAACTGTATTCCTCTTTACATCTATAATAGAGTATGTATGAAAGTTTTCGTTGGAAGAGAGCGTGACGCATTGCAAGGAATGCGAGCGATAGTCTGGCTTGAGATTTGGAAACGTAAAGATCGTCAGCGTGTATTGTTCATTTTATATTTTTGTTTCTGATCGACAAAAAATGAATTAATTTTGCGTGTTCAAATGTGAAGATGTGCCCGACAAAATATGGCCCTTCACTGAAGAAAGGTGGCACGAGAAATGGTGTATTCGTGTAGCGTTTCAAATGAAATACAACGACGTTGTTCTTCCCGAACATGTTACTGAGGTTCATGGATATCATTCCATTTGCTTTAAGAACTTCTTGGCAGTCTCAAAAAAATATGTAGAGAAATACTACAAATACGACCAACTGAAAAAATCTGAAGAAAACACGAAAGCATCGACATAATTTACGAGTGTCTCAGGTAATTTGAATTCTTTCAGCACAACTTTATGCATGTTGTCAGTGTCGGACTGGATCTAAATGGCCCCCCGGGCAAATCCTAAGGAAAAGAGCGTCAAAAGTCGAAGTCAAAACAATATCAAAAAGCATTCGCTGTAGATAAAGAAAATACTTTCTCGATTATTGAATCATTCGTTTGTAATATGTACTGTATCCCATCCTGCAACGAAGTAAATAAGCTGAGATTCGAAATGTTCCTTCGAAATTGCTCGATAAAAAATGTTAGCGAACCTTTCAAAAAAAAAAATCGAAAAACTTCGATACTTCCTGGTTGTCATCTTGCTACGTCGAACTGTGTCAGCAGACAGAAAGAGCTCATTATATTGCACATGTATGGAGGAATACTACTTTATATGATCCATTGGAACCCGAAGCAGAAAATTCAGGATGCATACTAAACGGGTCCGAATACTCCGAATATGAATTTAAATGGTTTGAAGGACCACAATTACCACCGTCTGTTAAAGACGTTCTCCCTGATAGTGAAGGTAATTTTAAATTCGATTTTGATGATTGTGTATCTAATTTATTAACTTTATTAAATTATTAATTTCTACTTTCAGCTGAAGATGATGACATCATTTACGACAGCTATGAAGATCCTGACTACGATGATGAATTAGGAATTAAGGCTTATGAAACAGAATAATTTTGTATCAGATTAGTATTAGAGAAGTTTGTTGTTTTCTAAGTAAAAATAATAAATATTTTTATAAGATTCTATGAAAACAATTATTGTCTTCCTAACTGACTTCTGGCAGTTGACCAATAGTTTACTGAACATTTCCAAATTATGTCGACAAATCATCAGAAGTACACTTGATGATGTAAAATGTGAAAATACAGAGAAAAGTGATCGATCGGTTAAGGCGCTGACACTCTCAGCATCGATATTATCTCTCTTTTTTTTCCACCTAGCCTTCTGGTGTTTTGCACATAATTTCATTTTGAAACAAACAATAAGTACGCAAATTTCGGAAGTGCACTTGATCATGTAAATGTTGCGAAATTTTTTGCAACTTTGGCGTCTTCTGGCGGCCCTTTACCTTCCACCCACCCTTCTGGCGATTTCTTTTCTACTTACTTATACTGTCTTCAGTCATTCTACAAATTTTCAGCACTGCACCTTATCAATTTTTTTACTCGAAAAAATTACATGTTTGACCGCCCACCTACCCATTATCCTTCCAGACTGCCTTCTGGCGACCGGCCTCCCACTATGTCGATAACAATCGAACCTATATTCGATAAAATATCGACTACATTGAGTCACATGCCGCTCTATGTAGCCAGCTCTCAGTCTATATGTCATTTGCATTTCTTAGGTTAAATATTATTTTCCCAGTTTTAGTCTGATTTAAACACACCTGACTGGTAAGGAACCATTTCTCAGCCTCTGACTGCGATATATTTACATTATCTATTAATTCATTAAGATTGGAAGAAGGATTTGAGATAGTGGTGTCGTCAGCAAATAGAGTAAAGTGACTGTCAGCTAATGAACTGGGCAAATCATTGATATATATCAGGAATAATATGGGGCCGGTTATAGACCCTTGAAGTACACCATATTTTATAGGTAATACGGCCGAGGTTTTAATTTTATTGGTAACGAATTGATGACAGTTGCGATTAGGTTTTCACTATTTTTGTCAAATCCGTAGAACTTTAGCTTATCTAGTAAAATATCGTGGGATACACATTCTTTGGATCAAAATATGGGGATATAACCAAACATGCTTTAGTAAATTGTTGCTGTGGAAAAATTGTAATTTTTCTTGCCTCTTGACCGATCTTCTCCCAATTTGGTAAGAAATCTTAAGCTAAAAAACAATAATTTATGTAATATATATATTTATAATATTTTTTCTCTTTTTTTTTTACGAAACGTTGTAGCACTTTTGACTAGAAAATCTCATTAAGGAGTCATTTCTACGTAAAAAACACTTGGTAGAACTTGATAATTCCAACCGTTTTCGAGAAAACTACCGCAACAACTTTTGAAAACAAACTCACTTTTCAATAAATTCAGTTTGTCCTTTGAGCGAGCGTAGAGGCGACTTCAATGTGAATATCAGTCGATATTCCGTTGAAGCAACGCCGAGCGTGGTTAGTACTTGGTACTCTTGAGAAATACAGCGTTCTCGCCCCACCTTCTAGAGGCTTGTATATCAGTGTATACTCTCAAGTTACGTAATTTCAGACGAGGATTACGTAGTAAAACACGTAATAAAACATCCCCTCCTTCGGAGGGGACGTATAGCAGGCGGTCCCTTGTCTATTAAATGTTAGGCAAGTAAAAGATCCCTACTCTTCTTAAGGGAAGAGGTACGGCAAAATTTCCAGGTTGGGGGTAGCTCGTCTCCTGGTGTCGGTGATAGGCCCTGGTAGCGGAAATAGGCCGACGTTAAATAGTTAAAAAAAAAAAAAATTGTCCTTTTAAATTAAGTTTGTTATCAAAGAATTCTTGAGATCTATGCGGCAGTTTTCTCGAAAACGGTTGGAATTATCAAGTTCTACCAAGTGTACTTTTTTCACGCAGAAATGACTCCTGCATGAGATTTTCTAGTCAAAAGTGCCACAACGTTTGGTAAAAAAAAAGAGAAAAAATATTCATCATTAGGTATATGCCCTCCATGGGCGAGCTTAAACAATGTTTCCTTACCAAATTGGGAGAAGATCGGTCAAGAGGTAGATGAGATATTGCAAAAAATATTTATTATTTTGACACCTTGTATCTTTTTCTACAGCAACAATTTACTAAAACATGTTTGGTTATATCCTCATATTTTGGTCCAAAGAATCTACCCTTGAATTATGGCCTATTATTTATGGTTAATATTTACGCCTTAGCAAAATTAATGTCAATTTTCGTGCGCTTACAGTAATCACCACTCGAAATTCTGCTGCAAATTTACACTAAGGTCAACATATAAACAATTCCTGGCGTCAAGTAGAATGTCAACCGATCGTGTAGTAAACTACTCATGTCCGAACATGTAATGGGGAATGAATAACGAACATTTGAATATCATCAAATTTGAAGTACCATATGGTATCGGTGGGCGCTAATGGGTTCAATCGGTTAAGCCGTTCAAAAATATAAATTACACAGCCACACAAAAAAATTTTTGTTCTGATCTAGGGGTCTGACCATGTTTACCATATGTTTTTGGGGACTCTGAATCCGAGGTTTATTTAACCCCATTACATCAGGATTTTGCCATAACCTCAAAAGACCCATAATTTAAGCTACTAAACATAACTCTAAGAATGAAGTTGTTATCTGAAAACCCAAGCTCTTAAACCCAATAACCTACTTAACCTTCATAACCTCATAACCCACTTAACCCCATCACCTCATAACCCACTTAATCTCATAATCCTAAGAATGAAGTTGTAATCGGAAATTGATTTCACAGCCACAGAAAAAAGAGAGGTCTGACCTGCGGATCAGACCAGTGTATCCTTATGTATTTGGACCCACTGAAACCAAATCCGAAGTCAGAATGGTCAGATTGGTTCATTTTTCACCCGTAACCCCAAGAACCCCTACCCGCCTCTAATAGTGGTCTGGCCTGCGGACCATATCAGTCTATGCTTATGTATTTGGATCCTTTGAAACCGAATCCGAAGTCAGAATTGTTAGACTCACTCGTTTTTCACCCCCAACCAAAAAAAAAACAACCCCAAAAACAAAACAAAATGGTCTGTCCGGCGGACCAGACCAGTGTATCCTTACGAAGTACATATGGAAACACTGGATGGTCCGCCGAACAGATAATATCTTGGGGGGTTAGGAGTGAAAAACGAGCCTACCTGAGAATTCTGAATTCAGATTTGCTTTCAGCTGGTCCAAATTCATATAGATACACTGATCTAGCCCGTAGGTCAGACCACATTTTTTTTTGTTTTAGGGATGTTTTTTTGGGGTAGGGGTGAAAAACGAGCGAATCTGGCAATTCTGACTTCAAATTCGGTTTCAGAGGGTCCAAATATATCCGGTCCGCCGGACAGACCACTTCTTTTTGGTTTTGGGATTGTTTTTGGGGGTTAGGGGTGAAAAACGAGCTAATCTGAAAATTCTGACTTCAGATTCGGTTTCAGCGGGACCAAATACATAAGGATACACTAGTCTGGTCCGTAGGCCAAATAACTATTTTTTTGGTTTGGGGGTGTTTTTGTGGGGCTAGGGGTGAAAAACGAGCGATTCTGACAATTCCGACTGCGGATTCGGTTTCAGAGGTTTCAGATACCTGAGCATAAACTAGTATGGTCCGCAGGCCAGGCCAGGCCAGGCCAGGCCTTTTTGGGGGGTGTGTTCCTGGGGTTTGGGTTGAAAAACGAACCAATTTGACAATTCTGACTTCGGATTCAGTTTCAGCGGGCCCAAATACATGAGGATACACTGGTATGGTCCGCAGGCCAGACCCCCTTTTTTGTGTGGCTGTGAAATAATAATCCACTTAACCCCATAACCTCATAACCATTAACTGGGTTATGAAGTTATGGGGTTAAGTGGATTATGGGGTTTAAGAGCTTGGGTTTTCAGATTACAACTTCATTCTCAGGGTTATATGCATTTAATAGCTTAAATTATGGGTTTTTTGAGGTTATGGCAAAATCCTGATGTGATGGGGTTAAATAAACCTCGGATTCGGTAAACATAGTCAGACCCCCAGATCAGAACAAATTTTTTTGTGTGTGGGTGTGTTATTTTTGATATTTTAAATATTTAACTTTCAATTTACTTTTGACCCAGGTTTAGGCTGAGTTAATCCATGCTTTTATACGTATTTTGGGGCGCTGAAACCGAATCCGAGGTCAGAATTGTCACATGTCGTCAATATTTTCATGTAAGCTCACAAAACAGCTTAGAACAAGCCTGAAACCGGGTAAAACGTAAATCGGGGTATTCAAAATTTTATACGTTTTGGGGCGCTGAAACAGAATCCGAGGTCAGAATTTTCACATATCATCAGTATTTTCATGTAATCTCAAAAAACAGCTTAGAATAATCCTGAAACCAGGTAAAAAGTGAATTGGCGAGTTGACCCAAGTTTTGATACGCATTTTGGGGCGCTGAAACCGAATCCGGGGTCAGAATTTTCTTGTTTTGTCAGAATATTCACATAACCTCAGAAAAATCTCAAAAAACACATAAAAAATGGTCAAGTGCATGTACAGGTAGAATAAAAAATTTAAATGAGCAAGCACGTACCAGCACATATTTTTGGTCACTAAAATCAAATACGTGTCAGAACGGAATTTACACGTTAAAACGTTTACATTTTGGACCAGTTTCAAAAAACCTGTGAGGACTAACCTAAAATCTCGACCCTCGACCCTCCTCACTCCTTGTAGTGTACTACTACTCATTGGTGTATGTGATTTTTTATAATAAAAACATTCGAGCTGTTATGATATAACTGCTGACTCAGGAGAAGGATTAGGACCAGGCAGTCAGTCTTTATATGATAGCAGAGTGAAGTACAACAGTAAAGAGTGTGTTATATTTAAAAAAATTTAAGTGATTGTTCAGTGGCGACGAGGATTAACCATATAAATAAAAGCGAGTGCGCCTTAATTCTTTAATGTGTAAATCCAGTGAAAAACAAGAAGGAACAGAGCATAAACTTTGTAAGGAAAACTTCAACAAATATACATTGGGTACTAAGAAAACGGGGCTAGCACTGTTATATCGCCATGTTTATAATATAATTAAGAAAACCAATTAAACAACCCTTATCATAGGGAGATTTACAAGCATTTAGGAGGAAATAGAAATAATATTTGTCCGAATCATTTAGGTTTTGAATCACTAGTATACCATAAAGTTCTTTAATTATTATTTGTCTTTGAGAATCAAAAAATTGTTGGTGTTGGCGTTATTATTATTAAAAGAGCGTACAGTAATTAACACAAAAAAGTAAATTTCATAAAATGTATTAAACGCACTCGCAAAACAAGGGACTCAGGTCCATAACAACGGACTCAGGTCCAAAACAAGGGACTCAGGTCTAAAACAAGGGACTCAGGTCCAAAACAAGGGACTCAGGTCCAAAACAAGGGACTCTGGTCCAAAACAAGGGACTCAGGTCTAAAACAAGGGACTCAGGTCCAAAACAAGGGACTCAGGTCCAAAACAAGGGACTCAGGTCCAAAACGAGGGACTCAGGTCCAAAACAAGGGACTCAGGTCCAAAACGAGGGACTCAGGTCCAAAACGAGGGACTCAGGTCCAAAACAAGGGACTCAGGTCCAAAACAAGGGACTCAGGTCCAAAACAAGGGACTCAGGTCCAAAATAAGAGACTCAGGTCCAAAAACAAGGGACTTAGGTCCAAAACACTAAGAAAGGAAGCCTCACGGAATCTGTTCGAACCGAACACGAGGGACAATGGGTCCAGAAAAAATGCTACAACGAATGAACATACGCGGGGGATACGAATTGGTGCGTGGTCATTCAGCCTTGGAAATAATAATAATAATAATAAATAAGTGTGCCGCTTGCGAAGTCTAAAAAATAATACTAGTGATAATAATAATAATGGGATGGGTTTGATGATTTCCAGTTTCAGCTAAGAGAGCGTGTCGCATAAATCGAAAATTCTTAATAATAATATTAATAATAATTCTTATATCCCAATCATAGATACAATTAAGTAATAATCATACAAGTGGCTTTAAGGAGTGCGTGACAAATACATACCATAATAAATCGACTAAACATTGCATTAGTATAACAAAATGTAAAATATAAAATCAAATTACACGTAAAAATTGTATAAAGGAGCACACAACACATACATTATAACAAACTACAAATAATATAACACGTAAAAAATAGTAAGACTAAATGAAATTTATTGATACTTTTCCCTTAACAAATTCTTTATCGTCCTTTTAAAAATAAATGACTTGGAATTTTCTATATCAGTAGGTAAATGATTATACATTTTACATTCATTATAAAAGACACTTTTTGATACAAGTGCTGGTGAGGAATTAACTGATCTTTAAATCTTAAATCCAATAATAATAATAATAATAATCATAATAATAATCATAATACCTGACATTACCTGTAGGACCTGCCGTCAGGCGCCGGAGTCGCTCATGCACTTACTATCTGCATGTCCGGTATATGCGACTTCGGCCTACATCCATAGGCATAACGCGGCTCTACGAGTGCTGTACTACCATCCTCGGCACTCGTTCGAAGTAGACCAAACACCAGTGCTGCCTTACGTCCCCGGAGAGATCGAGTCCGTTGTCGAGAACGAGAAGTGCCGAATATATTGGAACTACTCGTTTCCGACGGTCAGGCAGATACAAGCAAACAAGCCTGACATAGTCCTCCTCGACCATCAAACTAAGGTGATGTATGTCATGGAATTCTCGGCACCTGCCGAAACAAACATCATCTTGAAGGAGGGGGAAAAACGGGCTAAATACCGAGATCTCCGGTATGAGCTCCGAGCGCTATACCCAGACTACTCGGTCAAGATGGTCGTCCTGATAATCGGTGTACTCGGTGGAATAAGACCTACGCTGCTCTCGGAATTAAAGGCCATACCAGCCTGCCAAAAGTCAGCCGAATGGTTGGCAGGCCAAATGCAGAAGGCAGTTATCCTGGGGTCCCTCCGTTTGCTTAGGACACATGAGTCTGGAATTTACAGTCACTGACCCTGCGGGATGCGGGGAGTGGCTGTGAATAATTCGCTGGCGCTTCTCTCGTGAGAATGTCGGAGACACGGGAGAACTGTCCAGAATCGCGTGCGCGAAAAAAAAAAAAAAAAAAATCATAATAATAATCATAATAATAATCATATTAATAATCATATTAATAATCATAATAATAATAATGTAATGATGATGATAATATTGGTGATAATAGCAACTAGACTGGCTAAGCCGAGGAACTAAATTTTTGTATCGTATATAGGATGAGACGAATAAATATGAGCTCCAAATGGTTGGGTGGAACAGCATTGGAACATTTCGATTGCGAAGGAGATGTCTGCTCCGAATGCTTGCGATAGGAAAAATCAACGTACGCGTGCAAATGAACACGATGCTTTTTAAGTTGATAGAGCAATCGCGCACTTGAAAATCACCGCAAAGCGTTTCCGACTTTTTGACAGAAGGGTCACTTAAGTTTAAATACTCTGTGTATTATTTTTCTAGGGTATGGGACTGAACCACTTGCATTTCGTTGAATGAATTAAATTCGAAAAAAAAAATGTATATTTTCGTTTATTTTGTAACATAAGAAAACTTAAAATATTTTATCAATCACAGTAGTTAATTACACTTGTTAATTAAATACACATCTGTGTAAATTTGCCGTTTTGTAGTCCGAGGTTTGTTTGTAAATAGATTTGATGATTCGGAGCGAACTGTTTTACAACTGTGTCAGGTGTTTATATTAAAAGTTATTAGTTCTCTAATATTCACGACATGCATCCGAATAGACGAGAAAAGATCTCGGCGTGAAACGATTCGAACGGAAGCATGGGCGGAGAACGGAAATATTTCTGATTTACTTTAAAATTGAAAATAAAATATTTAATGAGTTTTGTGACTGTTAATATTTTGGGAATTGACTGTATTAATTATCTACTAAATTTTCATTATTAAATTATTCACAAATAAACAATTTTCAAAAGGTCCTTTGACACAAACAGCGAGTATTGAGGACCGGTAAAAAAAAATAAAAAAAAGAAAAGGTATGAGCGGACTGTGCTTGCAGGAAATATATTTCAGTATTCCAGGAGCGTACGTAGAGGCAACAGCTGAAATAGATGTATATCAAGCTACAACTCACTATTCACCGAAGGTTTGTGGTCGACGTGGAAGCCACAAACATTCTTCTTCAAGTGAAAAGTGTCCGGCCTTAAATCAGAGATGCAATAACTGTGGATCCCAAGGACATTTCAGGTTTCAATATAAGACATATGCAGAAAGAAAAAAACGTGTGAGAAATAGTCAAGCATATGTAGAGCCTCCTAGAAAATTCAAGAAGGAGAAAGTGGCGAATGTGCATTCCATACAAGAAGACACCTATGAAGAAGAAACAAACTAAGGCTTCCACATCGATAATGACGAAACAATAACCTACAGTTTAGGAGGAGTTGAGATAGATATGCCCATTTATTCAGGTAGCAAGATCCAAGTAACAATCTTAATTTTAACATACTCTATAAGATATTCTAAAAACTTATTTCTGAGACTTCTTATAAACGTAAATGGTCTGGAAAGACTCTATAAAACTGACTTAAAACCCTTATACGGGTATAGGAGTCCACCCAGAGAAAGGCCTACATATTTTCATTTAAAACTACTTTTAAAGCTTTCAAGTTTTAATGAATCATCTAAATCTCTACTCGTAGAATATCTGAAGTTTAAAATGCACACACAAATACTTGAGAGAATGTTTTGTATTTAATAAAGTAAATATAAAAGAAAATATATGGGACGCCATGCATAGTTATAAAATGAACATATCGCAAGTACTGAGAAAAATTACTTATAAATAAGGTACTGAGAGCCCTCGTAGTGGGCTAAAATTTTCAACGAGGCTAAGTTTACTGTAAAATCGAGTTAGACAAAATTCTTGCGCCCTCCAAAAACGCAAATTTAAATAACTATATGGATAAATTATTTTTCTCCTCGATGACTTAAAAATGAATAAATCAGTATCATCTTTCCATAATATGATTCAATGTTAATAAATTCTTTCTAAAAAACATTTCATTTAATTACATTTCTATGTTCAATCTGGAACCTTCCCAGTGTGGCTGACCGTTGTTTATTTCTTGACCTTTGGAAGTGGTGGCAGCTGTGTGCATCGACCATATTAGTTGTGAATAATTCTACTTCAAACGTGTCTTGTCTTAAAATGCCTACAAAATAACCAATTGCTCTTTAAGTACGCTGATTTATTTTTGTAGAAGTATGTTTTAAGTCCCATAGTTATTTCTTAAAACTTAGGCTATTTTAAAACCTATGCTAAACTGAGGAGTTAACACATCCGCTTTAAGACATATACGTTTTATGGCCCCTTGTATAACCTAACCAAAAAATTCAGTTTGATTTTAGTACTTTGTCATTTTTGGAAAAAGTGAGTGGTAGAGCCGCTTGCTATTATTATAAATTACCAAGAGCAGGTATAGTAGCGCAGCGGGCTAAGGCGTATTAGGGCGAGCATGCTTGGTCACACTCTCTATTGTGTACTGGGTTTGATCTTCATCTCCGACACTAGCAATGTCTGCTGGTAATGGATATTGTCTGAGCTTCTTCAAAAGAAAAAAGGGAAAGATTACGGCGACAGGAAGCGAAGATCAGAAGAAACCCCATTAGAACCAAGGTGTACGTGAAACACCTAATAAAGGAAAACACAACTTGCCTCAACTTTAATCAAAGTACACAAGTAATGAATAAGGATAGAGTAGACACACAAATTAAATATGATGAAACAGGCCAAAACTACAGAAGGAACATCGTGCATCTAAAGAAGATCGAGGGAGAATGGGCAGTGTATGTTTAAAAAAAAAGTACATGTGACCGACAAAAAACAAGAGTCAGATAATTACTGATATTTCCTAAGCCTAATTTACTTTAGTATCGTCGTGTGACATGCGTTGTATGCTACTTTACTAAATTATTATATATATATATATATGTTACAGTAACAGGTGAGTTGATC
Source organism: Rutpela maculata (assembly GCA_936432065.2). Classification (NCBI taxonomy): domain Eukaryota; kingdom Metazoa; phylum Arthropoda; class Insecta; order Coleoptera; family Cerambycidae; genus Rutpela; species Rutpela maculata. Next base: position 88,339,529 of record OW386293.2, read on the forward strand.
CAAGGCAAGTCCATGTCCACGTGACCGACAAAGGATCAGAGGCCATAGACTGGTATTCTTCAAATTTGCACCTTGCTTTGGTTATGACTTTTATATTAATATATTTTGCTATATCATATTCTTATATTGTTCTATTATTATATAGTTAAGTAGGTATATTGTTATATTTGGTGCACCGCCATAATTCACATTGTGGACATTATTGTTAATTTCATTAACACTGTTGTAAAAGGAAAAATGGATGTAGTGTACTACTACTCATTGGTGTATGTGATTTCTTATAATAAAAACATTCGAGCTGTTATGATATAACTGCTGACTCAGGAGAAGGATTAGGACCAGGCAGTCAGTCTTTATATGATAGCAGAGTGAAGTACAACAGTAAAGAGTGTGTTATATTTAAACAAAAAGTGATTGTTCACTCCTTGCCACTGTCTGACACGTCTCTTTTAAGCATCCAGCAGTAATCGGCCACCATATTTACGTCCCATTTTCCATGGTAGCGAAGCTACATCTCTCTTATATCTTGGTGGAACCGTTCACCTTGCTCCTCGCTATAATCTCCGAGATTTCCTATCAAGTAACCAACATGAGAATCTAGGAAATATAGTTTTAAATTCACTCATTTCTTTTGTATAAAAACACGTTTAATATTTCAATACATTTTTGACCATGTTTGAGGTGTTTTATGATGATTTTTTGAGATGTCAAAATTCGCATACGATGCGATGTGAGAATTCTGACCTGAGATTCAGTTTCACCGCCCCAAAATTCATACAAGTAAAGTGTATTATATCTTCTTTTAAATGCATTTTTGACCATTCTTGTAGTGTTTTTTGAGATTTCACTGAAGTTATGTCAAAATCCTGACATTATAAGAAAATTCATACCTAGGATTCAGTTTCAGCTCCCCAAAATATGTATAAAATCATGTGTCAACTCGTTTAATCACCCATTTTCTTTTCTACCCGATTTCAGGTTTGTTCTAAGCTATTTTTGAGCATACATGAAAATATTGACGACATACGACATGTGACAATTTTGACCTCGGATTCAGTTTCACCAAGTGTCGTTGATAGCAATCCAGATGAAAAAGTCATGCTGGAACCGATTGGCTATTCTTATCCTGTTACACTCCTTGAATTAAAATATTTTTTGATTTGCACAGCAATTTTTTGTTTGTTAAAAATGTATGAAAACTTTTATATTTAAATCAAATATTGATATTCACATTTTTCTATTTAAGGATGGAAGCGCTCAGACTCCCTCTACTTATTTTAATATGGCGGACTTTGGAAGTCTTCAGCGAATCATGTAAGCCCGGAGAAATTGGGTATTTGGTCAATCCATTGCCCATTTACAGAGTTCAACGACCTGTAGGTATTATAGTTTACGAGTGTTCTATACAGCAGTTAAAAGCCACAACGAAAGAATATCAAATGACGAATTACCACCATATGGAAAAAATTGCCAAGGATTGCTCAAAAAAATATGATGAGCATTACGGCAAAAACTTTTATTGTGACTTTACTGAATTTGTTCAGTTTGGAAATAACACAGAATCTGTATTTTACGTGTGCGATAACTCAGATCAAGTCACTAATGTTACTTTAAAGAAAATTAATATAGAAGTTGATGTGGAAAGTAATGAAATCAACATACTTGGTAATATCTGCAAATTTAGCCAAGGATATTTTTATACAGATAATGACGTTGGAAAGATGAGACTCTATATTTGGGAAGTACTTGATATCTGTTGTGACAAATCAATGGATTCAATGGGTTATGAATTGTTAGGATTATACAAGCATCCGCCTGATGCTTTAGTTACTGAAACAACTAATAAAAGTAACAAATTCTGTTTAAAAATAATGAACATATCAGAATCAGTGTGCGGACTGCTTGCGATAACAGACATAAATGGTGTAATAATTCCAGTCACAAATAAATTAGAAGTTTTGCCAGAAAATGGAAAAATAGACCTGCCAACGATGCAAAATATCCTGGTCAAAATTTTACTGTTGTATTTAATGATCGTATGGTATATTGCGGAGACGTTATTTAGTATAGTAGTAAATTATTTTACATTGAGGAAAGTGTGCCAGAAAATGAAAAATTCCAGCAAGAAATACCTCTTGTACTGTTTAACTCAAAGTTTAACTAACCGGTACATATATTGTAATCAATGGGAATCTAATGATTTTCATAGTTCAAACTCACCATCAGCTAATGAAATTTCTAAGTAGATTAGCAATAAATAATTCTAAGAAGGAATATAATGTGAATGGATACCTAAAACCAAAAGAGTTGGTAACGGAACATTCTTTTGATAAGAAATACCACTTGCCATCTGATAAAGCAGTCCAGAAGGATGATGTGTATTCCCATGCATATATACGAACATGATTAGTTTTAAAAATAATTAGTGTATAGTGAGGGGAAAATACCCATTGAATTGTCTCGGAAAAGCATTCTTTTACAGAATCGTGTTGTAAACATTACAAAAAGTGAAGTGAAATGTTTTGAAATAAATTCTAAGCCCGGAACACTAATCTGGTTGAACAACAATTTTCAAAATAGTTTTTTCACAATTTTCCCTAAATATTTCTGATTTTCTGTTTGAATAGCTTGTGCTGTAAACCTCTTATTTACGGTGTTGTAAACCCGCATCCTTTTTGGTAAATAGGTTTTGACTTAGCGCTAATTTGGCAGTTAAAGTGTGGAACCTCACTTTTCTCCATCAACAGTATGATAAAGGAATATGATAGAGCTGCGGTGAAGAGTCGATCATTCAGGTTGACTTGCTAGCAAGACATGGGTGGTACCAAGTTTGTCACTCTCAGTATATAACCAGAGATATTGAGAAAAACTGCGAAAAACGTATTTTAAAAATTATTTTGTCTAAACAAATGTGTTCCTGGACTCAAGTTTATCCCAAAACTTTTCTCTACACTTCTTGTAATGTTTGCAAGTACCAGCAAAAAAATTGCTATTGCACGATAATTCAGCTTTAGGTGATTTAGACCTTCGTTTTAGTTCACTACCATATAAAACTATATTTCACATTTAATGACATATTAATCTAGTTATGTTATGGTATTTATCTGTATTCTCATGGAGAAATATTAAAACAAAGTGTTTGTTTATTTGAACAAGCGCAGCATTGTAGCCCCACATATAGTTTATATTTGGTTTATAAATTGTGTTATGTCAAAAAAACAACTTTACACTTTCCAAAAATTAAATGCGTTTCTTGGAAATTCTGAATTTCTAAACCCGGAGCAGTAATAGTACAGCAGCTAGAAGTAAGAAATATGCAAAATTTAGGAATAATTGTGACAACGTCTTGCCAAATTATCTTCTCAGGGTCGTTTGGTACCTTTATACCAGGTTTATTATTTTAACAATCGGCATATAAATGCTCAGGCTTAAAAAAAACTATCCCTACCATAATTTGATAACTAATAGGTACCTATACATTAGGGTGGAGTAAAAAAAATATTTTTTATTTTCAAAAAGCTTGGGTGTGCAAAAGTTGCCACTTAGCATACGTAAACACATCATAATTTATTTTTTTAATTTTATTTATTTTTTAAGCTGCCGCAAAGGTCATCATTTTTTTAAATTTTCATGAATGACGCCATTTATGAACATTTTGAAAAACTTCAAATTTAATTATACCTGGAATTTATTAGAAAAGATATATTCAAGATTAACCTGAAAAAAAATAACTGATTCATTATAGTTATTAAGGTACCAAGGGTGTTATAAGGATAATAACGCACCGAGGTCGGCAGTGTACAATTCCGAGGGCCTCTGGCCCGAGGGAGTGTACGTCGACCGAGGGCGTCATTATCCTATAACACCCGTGGTGCCTTCAACGTTTAATGTCCTGCAAGTCTGTTATTTAATTCGATTTTTTTTTTGACATTTACGATTTATTAATTTGACATCTATTATGTTCAGAACGATTTGATTTAAAAGAGAGTAAAAATCAAAATTGTTTGTGAACGCCGCCGTTGCATAGCAATGCATTTTGTTTGTCAATAACGCTATCATAATTTGCTTGCTTTTGGTTGTATTATAATTTTATAATACCCTAGGGCGTTATAGATATTCATAATGCCCTAGGGCGTTATTTTTCATTTAATGTATCTCAAAATAGAGTAGTTATTGTAAAATAACAGACTTGTGGGACATTAATTACATTAAAAGGTTAAAATGCTAAAAATTTGAATATTTAGCAGCCTTGCGGCAACTCATAGCTATTTGAATGGCTTTTTATACCCAAGCTAAATCTTTACACAAAAAAAAATAAAAAGATAGGAAGATTATTTGCAAGCGGGTTTTTCCAAAACTTTAAGGTCTTTGCGGCACCTCAAAATAATATTGGATTTTAATAATATTTTATCCTGGTATTACTTTTCTGGCGTAGTTGTCATGTTAATAAAACACCAGTTGGAGATAGACTGTCTTTATTTCAGTATAAAATCATGTACGTGGGCCAGAACATATAGATAAGTTTTGACATACTTTTTATAATATACAACATCTCCCTTTTTTTAATATTTTAAACTACAAACTATTTTATATACAAAAATTAATTATAGTACAATATAAATATAAAAAGAACTTTAATCCATTCCTGAATATACATTTTATCATAAAATTAAATAAAACTATATAAGAACCTAATTATATTCTAATCCTTGCACTTTTTTAACGATTCTTCCAGATTTAGTACATTCCGGGATATTATAAATATTATCACCGTGTGTACTAACATTTATAGATGAATCTGTGTCAGAGTCCGTATTTTTTACATCAAGATCTGATTGCATAACAATATTTTCATCTGATGCAGGATTGTTTTCAAAATTATTGTAGTCATTTGGTAAAATTTCGATAAATCGCCTATTTCTAGTTATGTAAGAACCATCTTTTTTTTCAATTTTATATGAGCAATCTCGCGTTTTATCTACAATTTTACCATAAAACCATTGTGAACCTAAAGTATTCTGAAACCGAACTTTTTGATTAATTTTTAATGATTTTAAGTATTTACTATTTTTAATATAATAAGCTTGCTGCTTTTGTTGCTTAAATTTAATATTTTTATTTTACTTTGTGTAGTTAATAGATTTCGGTTTGAGATTATTTACAGTTGTTGATAAAATATCTCTAAGTTTTCTAGACATAAGTATTTGAGATGGAGGAACATTATTGTCAATTGGTGTATTTCTATACATTAACAAAACTAAATATAAATCCTTTTTATCCTCCAGAGCTTTATATAACATTTTTTAACGGTTTGTTTAGCCCTTTCAACCATTCCGTTCGACTGGGGGTACCGGGGGCTAGATTTAATATGTGAAAATCCCCATTCTTTAGCAAATTTGTCAAAATTAAATGAACTGAATTGTGGGCCTCCATCAGATATTATTACAGCAGGTATGCCGAACCTGGCAAATATAGACTTTAAATGTTTAATCACAGCATCTGAATAGGCATTGTTTCCCAGTAGAATTAATTCTATCCATTTACTATAATAGGCTATAACTAATAAGTACATGACATTACACCTAAATACAAGATATCACAACCTGTTTTGTACCAAGGGGTTGTTGGTATTTCATGTGAAATTAAAGGTTGTTTTTGTTGTGAAACCTGGTGTGTCAAACATATTCTACAATTTAGAATAACATCCTCGATTTGTTTACACATACCAGGCCAGTAAAACGCATCTTTTGCTCGATTTTTACATTTAACAATACCAAAATGACCATAGTGAATCTTATTTATTATATCACCTCTCACATTACTAGGAATAATTAATTGCTGTCCTTTAAACAACAAACCGTTACTTTCAATTAGTTCATTTCTACATTTAAAATATTTTTTTATTTCAACCGGTACTTTGATTATACTTTTTGGCCAACCTTGTTTTATATATTTATGTAACACCTGTAATACTTTGTCTTCAGATGTAGCTTTAATCAGTTCATTGCATTTTTTGTCTGTCATTTTGTATGGCATATCAATTACACAAACTTCCATATCTGTATCAAAACTATTTTCTATTTTTTGATTTTCTAAAAATGCTCTAGATAAGGCATCAGCAATAAATAAGTTTTTACCTGGCTTATATACTACTTTTAAGTCATATTTTTGTAATTGAATTAACATTCGCTGTAAGCGTGCGAGGCATGTAATTAATGGTTTTTTAAAAATCGATATAAGTGGTTTGTGGTCTGTTTCCACAACAAATTCACGTCCATACACAAATTCATAAAATATTTCACAGCCAAAAACAATTGCATTTGATTCTTTTTCAATCTGTGCGTACCTTTATTGTACCTCAGTAAGGGCACGTGACGCATATGCACAGGGTAAATTATTTTGTAATAAAACAGCCCCAACCCCAAATTTGGACGAATCTACTGAAATCACAACTGGTTTATTCACATCATAGTACTGTAATACAGATTTCTCGGTTAATATATTTTTTAAATTATTGAATGACTTCATATGTCTGTATGTCCACTCAAAAATAGTATCATTTCTTGTTAACTCTCTAAGGGGTGAGTTTAAATTTGATAAATTTGGAATAAAACGATCAATATGTTATCTTTCAAGTCTTTTAATTCACAAGTTAAAGCCAAGTTTTTTAAATCGGTAATAAATTGTTCGATAGGTTCATTTTATGCTTGTCTACGGGTAAAAAATTTAAATCGTTCATACGATAAGTTTTTTTTCGGCAAAAAATGATTTTCGAAACACTTTAGCACTTTTTTTAATTTCTTACTATCATCCTCGTTCAACGTGAACGTGTTATAAATACGTATACCTTCTACACCTATATAATGAATTAATTGTGCAACTTGTATACTTTCATCCTTTTTACCGATTTCGGAAGCCACTAAATAATTCTCGAACCTTTGACGCCATAGTTTCCAATTTCCAGTAAAGTTCATAGGTTCTATACCTCTGTAGTCACCCATTTTCGCCAATTTTATTTAATTTATAATTTGCACTTGATACTTTATTTGCACCTTCCAATACCACTTACTTATTTTCAATACTCTTTAAATAAATTACCGACTGCGCCATGTCATGTTAATAAAACACCAGTTGGAGATAGACCGTCTTTATTTCAGTATAAAATCATGTACGTGGGCCAGAACGTATAGATAAGTTTTTACATACTTTTTATAATATACAACAGTAGTAACTTTTGCAAACCCAAGCATTTCTGATTTCTAAAAAAAAGTGTATTTTTTCACTCCACCCTACTATACATGTCAGTGCCCTGTTTCGCGGCACTAATGATAATTAATTTGAGTGAGAGGCTGTTGTGTGGGGGTGCATGCAGCCAAAAATATGGCTTCTCGTACATACACTAATTGCCAAGTTTTTTGACTTGCTTGATTTAAAAATTTTATCAACCAAATCTTTCTCAGAAATAAAGTCAAAATATAATCTAGTATCAGATCTCATTACAATACATAAGTGTACTATTTCTAGTCTATAGATAAACCAGAGTAATCGTGCGCACAAAAAAAGTTACAAACAGACCGATAGACAGAAATTTGTTTCCGTTCAAAATTGAAATGTCGACGTTTCATGAAATTCTAAGCCTATTTGAACAAAACAAAATTTCAATTTCTTTTACTTCCACATCCAGTGGAAGTATAGTAATTTTTAAAAATTTTTATTGTTCAAATAGGCTTAGAATGTCATGAAACATCGAGATTTCAAGTTTGAGCGAAAAAAAAATGTCTGTCTGTCGGTCTGTCGGTCTGTCGGTCTGTCTGTCGGTCTGTAACTTTTTTTGTGCGCACGTTTACTCTGGAACCGTTTGAGATATTCACTTGAAATTTGGTACACATATGTACTTTAACGAGATCTAGAACTAGATTATATTTTCATATTGTTCCGTCGAAGGGTTGGGGGGTAAATTGGGGTAAATTTGGAGTAAACAGGTAAATCAAGCAGGTAAGAGTTCATAAAACTGATATTTAGTATAGACAAGAGAAGCTAAGGTCTCAAAAAAAATTTTGGCATTAGCCACCCCCATTACCACCCCCACCCCATTATTAAAGGGGATGAAAAAACTGTGATTTAGTGTGTGTACAAGAACCAGAAACCTCAAAATATTTTTTTACTTTATCCACCCCCCACTTCCACCCCCCTGTCACCACCCCCACCCCACTACCGATGTGGGGTATCGTTTTATGGGTTTTTGGGGTAGAGGATTTCAAATATTATATTATTAAAGTTCCATAAACAATTATTTCCAGATATAAAATTTTTTCGTTGTGTGACTTGGATAGAAAATCCGGATGTGGAAGTAGTGATTCCTTGGGCAGCGGTTTTTTCGATTACTTCCACTCCACCACGTGGATGTAAAAGGGATTATGGAAAAATAAAATTTTATGATTATTGCCAAAAGAAATAAAGACGTACAAAAAGGAAGTAGGTTCTTGTAGTAGACTGCTACAGCTAATCAATAACGGAGGTAGTTTTTTTCCTATCGTTTAATTACTTTAGTACACGCGTTTGAAAATCACTTTTTGGAAAAATTTGGGTGATTTTGCATAACTCTGAATTTTTCGCAAATGACAGCTTGATTAACATTTTTTTTTCTTTTAAATTTTTAGTTTTTGAGTAAATTACCAAAAATGCATGTTGAAATGTGACTTTCGGAGAGGATTGAAAAAACATTATCTTAGTCAACTTTTGGCCAAATTGTACGGGGCTTATCTTAAATTCAAGGTAATTTCGTAGTCTTCAAGTTAATTGTTTTAATGCTTTGTTATAAAATTCGTAATATTCAAGATATTTATAAAATACTATTTTTTAAAATAATTATTTTTCTAATTTTCAAAATTCTTCTAATTTTATTAACAATAATTTGTTTACACAATGGGCTCATTTAATGAATTTTATTTAGTAGTTGATACTTCTTGTGGATAAAGTATTATTTAAAATTAGGAAATGTTGAAAATTTCAGATCCGATATGTGGTTCTCGAAATATACGACTTCTAAAGAGGGAATTGGAAGCGCTGTGCGACCAACATCGTGACGTCAGAGGATAGGAAATGAAACAGTCGCGCAACATAGCAAAGCTCGTGCATTCATTCCACTTGATATCGTCGACTCTTTCTCTGTGCGGTCCATGTTTATAATTTTTTTTAGACGATTTACAGGTCTCACGAAATTCTAGTTTTTTGCACAAAGTCTTAGAATTTTAAGATATTTCCGATAATCAAATTTAAAAAAAAGTGCTAAATGAGCCCATTAATGAGGCAAAAGGACGCTTTTTAATTGGTAAACATTGTTTTTTAATGTCATTTAGAACCCATTAAAAAATGTTTCAACAAAATTGCTCTTGGATAATCGTTTTCTGAGGTATAATCCTAACTTGTCTCCACCATGTATTAATAAATCTATTTGATTAAATGAAATGATTGCATTAGATAATAGAGAAATGCAAGTTTTAGCATATCCCATCTATATAATAATATGAAACTCCATGCATAATTAGTCATTTTTACGTTTATACTATAAAATATTAGATCAAATTGCTTAATACGTTTTTTGAAATTCCATTAAAATAAAAACGTTCAAAAGTCATAAAGATCATTTTATTAAAATATTTTATCAACTCTAAGAAGTTTTAATTAAATCTCTAAAATAATTTCCAGCAGCAGCGGGTTCATACAAGATAATTACTTTTTGTTGAAGCTAACTCGCTTTTCTTTGTCCTAATTCGAAGAAATTATACTATTTCAATTTGATTATTTTAAGTCGAATGGGGCCGGATGAGGTTTATAACTATCTTATGCCTCTAATCACGGTTTTGTTGCATTCATTGTTGCATCTAGATTTATTGTTTCAGGTTGACTGCATACGTCTTTTTAAATTGAAAGACATCGTTAATTACGTAGCAAGTCCGGAAAGTAATTATTTTAACTCTGTGAGTCCCGAAAAGACACTTTTCACATGAGTTTCGTACACTATTTTTGCAACAACTGTCTCTAAGTAAAAAAGTTAAACATAAACTATTTAAATCTTTTGTAATACAAACTAATACTAATCCTAATTAAGTTTTACGTATTTTAATATTAATGGACGTTTATTGCAATTAATAACCTGATATAATTTATTTGAAACACAGTGCATGTATCTTATCGGTATCACTGCTTGATAGAATTTCAATAACCTGCATATTTATTGGGTCTGTTATTACTTTTATGCTCTGGATAGTTTGGGTAATGTTTACCGTATTTTGTAACGAGTTTTCAAGATGCCTTTAACTACATTTGTAGATCTCCATATGTCTCTCATGTCTCTTTAAGTTAGTCATGTTTCTTCCTCCTTTTGAAATTAAGGTGGCTGAAGTACGGTTTAAACAATGGCCGGCCTTTGGATTTCTAAGTTTTGGAAATTTTGCAATTTTTAATGCTAGAATCTCAAAAGTATGAACCCTGACAGGTCTGTCTACAAATCTTTCTTCCCTATCGCCGCAAATGATCTTAAAATATGAAATTACAGTCGGATATTTTGAAAAGTAAAAGATTATCCTTGTGTTCTATGTCATCCAGACTCATTTTCGCAAAGGGTATAGCCGGATAAGCATAGTGAAAAATGCCCCTGAGTCAAATTGGACTTTGCATACATGGCTTGTTAGCTCTCTATTAATAAACAATTTCTGCCGAGTTTTAAATCCGTACCTCTTCGGTTGAGCCAGTTATAGAGGGAGACGTGATTTTCAGTTTTTATTTAATTTCGCTTTTCCTGTTGCATTGAAAATTTTGAAAAAAATCAGGGTCCATACAGTCTTAAGGGTACATGTCAGGATTTTTTTTCAGATTTTTTGGCTTAAAATTGGGCTTGCTAAAAATTTTTGAAATTTTGAAAAAAAAATTCTTTTAGGATTTTATCACTACCTTTATTTTTTTTACAGTAATAACTACTTCATATGCTTGTTGGTTTGTAATTTTTTCAGATTTTTTAAACTGGTGGGCCATGGTGTAAAAAATTAAATTTCGATTTTGAGATGTTTGGGCCCTCAATCTTTATTCTTAAATATATTGTAATTTGTAACATCAAGAAGTTTACTTAGTATTTCTGCAGGTCTTACAATTTTGGAAATATATCGAGCGTGAGATAAATAATAAATTATTGCAGCTATGTGAGAACAGCACCCGACTGGACGTCTACCATTTGCACACTCGCAGTAATATCGCCTAACTCCTCGGAAATCAATGGAATTTGGCTCATAATCAATAAAACACTTATAAGTTCTGCTACTAACATGTTGCGACCTCACTTCTACTTTAATTATATTATTATTGTCTTTAATATAAGCCATAATAACTGATACGATCCATGTCGATCTCTAAAGTTAAAGTATTCTTCACAGTTTGCTGCGATGTCATTTGGAAAATAATGTTTTCGGAAAGACTAACATTTGAAAGGCGTTTTGTTTTCCAAATCTATTTATTAAGAAACAAGCTATCCGAAAGTATGCACGGACTCTAGGAAGCAATTTGTTATCCAACTGCTGATGAAGTAGTCGGTACTTTTGTCCAATTACACCGTGAATTGCTTCAGCGACCCAGCGAACCTTTGTTACTCGGCGTGAGTCATTGGATTCAGCAGTGGACAGCTGACTACTTTTGCCTTTAAGAGCAGGCATAAGTACTTTATAACCTCGTTGTTCCAAATGGTCCTTTACATCGCGAATGCCTCGATCGACGATACAAATATCACCTTCCTTCAGAAGATTTTGCAACTCTTTCGGATCTTGCAAGACAATTGTCATGATATCCGCATTATTCTGCGTTACGTGAAAAGGTCCGAGCATTTCGACAATATAACCGTTTGTGGTGCAAATCGTGGTGCAAATCATTGTCGAAATGCTCGGACCTTTTCATCCAACGCAGAATGATGCGGATGAATATATAAAGTACTTATGCCTGCTCTTAATGGCAAACGTAGTCAGCTGACCACAGCCGAATCCAATATCTCACGCTGAGTAACAAAAGATCGCTGAGTCGCTGAAGCAATTCACGGTGTAATCGGACAGAAGTACGGACTACTTCATCAGCAGCTGGATAACAAATTGCTTCTTAGAATCCGTGCATACATTCGGATAGCTTGTTTTTTAATTAATAGATTTGGAAAACAAAACGCCTTTCAGATGTCAGTCTTTCCGCAGAAATTCTTTTCCAAATGACATCGCAGCAAATTGTGGAGAATACTTTAACTTTAGAGATCGAGACGAAACATTGAACTAGGCGAAAGGCTCCATTTCAACAGTTGAAATCCTCATACCTCCTTGATTTCCCAGAAATGACACAGAACGACTTGAAAATTTTATTCACTGGATCGTATCAGTTATTATGGCTTATTTTACAGACAATAATGATATAATTAAAGTAGAAGTGAGGTCGCAACATGTTAGCAGCAGAACTTATAAGTATTTTATTGATTATGAGCCAAATTCCGTTGGTTTCCGAGGAGTAAGGCGATATTATTGCGAGTGTGCAAATGGTAGACGCACAGTCGGGTGCTGTTCACACATAGCTGCAATAATTTATTATTTATCTCACGCTCGATATATTTCCAAAATTGTAAAACCTGCAGAAATGCGAAGTAAACTTTTTGAAGCTACAGATTACAATATATTCAAGAATAAAGATTAAGAGCTCAAACATCTCAAACATCTCAAAATCGAAATTTAATTTTTTACACCATGGCCAACCACATTAAAACATCTGAAAAAATTACAAACCAACAAGTATATGAAGTAGTTATTACTGTAAAAAAATAAAGGTAGTCACTTGATAAAATCCTAAAAAAAAATTTTTTTCAAAATTTCAAAAATTTTTAGCAAGCCGAATTTTAAGCCAAAAAATCTGAAAAAAAATCCTGACATGCACCCTTAAGACTGTATGGACCCTGATTTTTTTCAGAATTTTCAATGCAACAGGAAAAGTGAAATTAAATAGAAACTGAAAATCACGTCTCCATCTATAACGGGCCCAACCGTAGGGGTACGGATTTAAAACTCGGCAGAAATTATTTTCTAATAGAGAGCTAACAAGCCATGTATGCAAAGTCCAATTTGGCTCAGGAGCATTTTTCACTATGCTTATCCGGCTATACCCTTTCTCCCTACTGCAAGCACCCGCTATTCTGATAACTAATGCAGCATAAAAATATAAACAAAATCACTAGACATTTAAAATTTATTTTTTTTATTGTTACTTTTATCATTAAATATTTATCATCTTCTGTCTCAATAAAAACATTGTCATTTTGGGAACTGGTCAAAATGCCATACTTAGCTATAAAGCAATATTGGGTATATACAAAATATTGTTGTTCTTTTCTAGGAAATTTATTACTTCGTTCTTTTTAATAAAAGAGTTGCTTTTAACATCGAATATTGACTCCAGATAGTTGATTTCTCAGAAATGTAAGCCAGGACAACATTTTCGGCAATTATCTTGACCCTTTTTTCTTGAGTCCAAACTGGGAACATTTTCATACCTCTGTTTGGAATTACTGTATTGTAGCCTTCGTCGCAGCTTCAAAAATTTCATCTGGCATGTTTTCTATATCGCTTTCATTGCTACTTTTCATAATTTCGGCATAAAACCACTTCTATTAGGAATCGTATAATAAGTAATGACAGAACTAAGTTGTTACTTGGTTGTTCTGGTAGTCTTTAAATAATGTAAGTTTCTCCGCGCACACGATTTTTTTATTAAAATTTATTAATTCAGACATGTCAAATACCAGTGGTCGAGAAAAACTGCGATGGCTGCCGAAAAAATTAATAGTGATGTAGTTGAATTTGAAATGATGTGTAATGGGAAACACCGTAAATATTTACTTAGTTTTTGATAAAAGATATCTTAATGTAAGCCGGTAAATATTGTTCAAAATTCCAAAAATAGTATTTATAGTGTGCCGTGTGTGTACGATAAACATTAAGTAGGTGAGTCATCTAGACCTTTCAACGTAAGGCTTTATGAACACAGAGAAAGGGAGAATACCAGAAGTTAAAAATTTCTGAACACGCGTGGGATAACAATCATAGGATTCAGTAGGATTCCTTTCGAAATATCGGATCTAACTAAGCAGTTAATATGTAAAGAATCAGAAGCATTATGGTATCTAGAAATACCAAACGTGATTTTCGTGTTGTTAATGGCTGGCAAAATTTCTTCACTTATATTACATAGTAGAGCAGAGATACTGAAACCTTTTCGAAATCCGAATTGATTAGAAGTGATTATTGAGTATTGAAGGACATATTCAAAAAGTTGTTTGTATATAGCTGACTCTATATTTTTCAGGGGAACCGAAGGCAAGTTAATAAGATGTAGATCTCTAAGCTATACAGGATTTTTGTCTTAGGTATAACCTTAATATAGTACATTTATTGAGGAGGAAGACCACCTAGTTCTAATGGTATATTACTATTATAGTAAAGCAAGTATCGTTTTAGCCGATAATCCATCAATCCAATCTATTAACATCTAAATAGGCATCAAAAAATGAGAATGCGAACATCTTCATATAGATTATTGGAAAGCGAGTTGAAGTCAAGCTAGCCTTATATTCCGTAAGTACGTTACAAGAAGACCTCTTCTAACTTATATTAGTATGGGAACCAGCGACACTATTTTTTGTAAGATTTTCTTAAAATTAACTTCTTATTTTTTGTGTTATATTTAGGCTGTGTTCCACAAAATCGACTCCCGCAGGCGCCCCAGAGGGCCAACGCCTGACAGGAATTTCTTTGCTCCTGACCAAATCATGTTCCGTCGAATGGCCAGCAGCACAATCAGCTTTAAGCATTTCAGTCAATTGACTTTATATTAATTACATATTTATGTTAATTATAGGATCACGCCGGTCTACAATTTTCCATCATGCTGTAATGTCAATAAAGGACTCAAAAAATATCAACTTTAAACACATATAGCAGTAACACTTTTTTTTTAAACAATAAAAATGATGCTGCAAAGCATTGGCCCGCTAACGCAGTGGCAGGGGTTTGTTTTGTCAATAATATGATCGAAAAAAAAAAAACAAGTATAAAAAATATAACAACTAAATGTGACGCTGGGTTCCGGACTATATATAGTGCTCTCATAAGTATTTTCATGTAATTTGTCCTAACGAATCACATACAGTCGTCCACAGAGACTCTTTAAGCTGAGTCCAAGAGAACCAAAATTTTATTAATTACTCTTATAGCGATAATAATTTAATAATAGTAATAATAGTTTATTAGTGCCAGTATAGAACAAGTACTGACATAATTCCTTGAACTATGTAAGTACTTGTTCTATACTGGCACTAATAAACTATTATTACTATTATGCCTTGCATAGGCATAAGAAAAAATAAATATCGACTAATACACAAAATGTTATATATGAAAATAATATGGCACAATGTAATAATTTATAAAAAGAAAACGAAAAGAACAATTGATGGGAAAAAAAAGGGAAAGAAAAGGAAATCATGTACAAATATTGAAATAACACAGATTAAAATATTACATAAAAAGTTCTCAAATGAATAGAACGCATTTCTGAGTGAAAAAGGTTTTAGTGTTTCTTTAAATTGTTTATTGTTTAAGTGTTTAATCTGGGTAGGTAATCCACTATAAAACTTTATTTCGAAGAAATTAATACTGCTTGTAGATTTGGTTAGCCCTAAAAGTCTAGTAAAATTAAATTTCGCCTTCTTATGGAATAGCTCTGTAATTGGCTGTATGTTGCATATTTGTTTTCATTATCTTTAATGTGTATTAGACAATGTAGGTACTGTTTTTTTGCAATAATAGCCCAAGTCAACATTTCTTTTTTAAAGTATACGGGGTTCATTTTGAGTATTTTGTCTAGTTGGCGGGATTGGCGGGGGTTGGCGCAAGCTTTGTGAAAAGTTCAGACGCAACTATCTCGCGAACTGTTGATGCCATGACGAAACTGGTAAAGGTTTTTTTTGTTTAGTAATAAAGTTCCTATAAGTTTCTTAGCATTTTCGTGGAACTAACTGTTCACTATTTACCGCGCGTCATAATTTGTAAAAAACAGTTTTGCGAATTATTTCGCAAACTGTAAATCGTCCATTAAAATGTCAAATGGCTATCTTGTAGAGCACTAAATTTTCTACAATTTATATTACAGACATTATTTTGTGGGGCTAATATTTTAAAAGTTTCAGCCAATCAAAAGCTATAAAAAAATAGTATTCATCGTGCAGTCAAACACGTTATATCATTTTTGTAGAGCACCAAATTCACTATAATTTAGTGCTCTACAAGTTTGCAATTACATATTTCTATATCCGATCAAGAAGTAATTAACGAGACGTTTTGAAACATATAACTTTTGGAAGAAAGTTTTAAATAAAAATCGTAGAGAACTTAATGTTCTGCATGTTTGCAACTTCATATGTTTATATCCGACCAATAATTAACTTAATATTTTGGAAAAACAATTTTTTTATAACTTTTCATGAACCGTAGCTCGGAAACTATTAGTTTTACAAAATGGTGACTGTGAAAGAACTTCTAAAAAACTTACTGCTCTTCAAGATTTTCATTTGTTATTTAAATGTACGATCAACAGTGTACGACATCATCTACAAAGACTACTTCTTGAAAATCTTGACGCGCTCTAACTCGTAAACTTTTAGTTCTACGAAAGTATCGAATATTAAATTTTAAAATACACACACGAAACTTTCAATGTACGAAGTAGTTAATAATTGGCGACCTAAGTAAATGAAGGTGTTATGTCACGCTTTTAAAGTTTTGAGTAAATTAAACAAAACGAGTTGGAACTTATTTATTTTGTCTTCGATTCAAATGAATAATACCTCATAAAATAGATAATTTTGGGTTATGTTCTTTTGTTTACACTAATATTAAAGAAAAATATCAAACTAGATTTTTCTGTCCGAAACTGTGTACATCCACTAAAATTACTGATTGTATGTATGACATGGCGCCTTTATAATTAAAAAGTTTCTATAAAATATTACAAATTTAGAATTCACCGTTTATTGGGTGTTAAATCTATATCAGGGGTGTTCAAAAATTGCATAAAGTATTTTTTTTTTTAAAATGCGACATAACACCTTTATCCACTTAGATCTTCAATTGTTATTACGGAATTGTTATTACGATGTCTCCAGATTAGACTAAGAATAATGTTCCTCCCAGGTGGGTTAGGAATCACAAAAATCTCCTTCCTGGAGTTAATAAAGGATGGCCAAGTGTGATTTACTTTTATCCAAAATTAACTAAAAATGAAAACAAATAAATAACAAAAATAAAAATTAATAAGGAATATTAATGAGGGGATGGAGACGGAACAACACATTGTTGAGACTAAACGTCCTCGGGACGTGTCCCAAACTTACCATGGTGTTAAGCAGACCTCATATAGTTTATACACTTATTAATTAGACGTTACTTTATCATTACACAAATTCACACTATTATCAACATATAAACATGTGTTTAATACCGAGCCTTCTTTAATAACCGAAAGACACGTTAGTTCATTATTTAGTTTTGTCGTGTTTTAAACCTGGAATTCTAGGATATGTGGATCTAAGCTCTCCCTTTTCAATATCTTTTAAATATCTTTACCGACGGTTCGTTTCGGCCGAACGCTCATTTCATTGGCTCCGAAATTGAAGACGCCCATCTGATTCAAGTCAACGTTTATATCCGCGGAATATCTTGCGCCATATATTGTATGCGCCTCTTAGCGCAAAATGGCTCACTGAATCTAAGGATTTCCATTTGCCATTGTTACCAATTGTTTTAATTTTTTGTACAATTGGTTGCCTATATTTTTGATCACGTGACTTTTGTTATTAAAGAAGGCTCTATACAAACCTTCTTATTGAATTCTTGGTCTTAAGGTTTATCACCTCGTGCAATTTTGTGAATCGAATCCGTAACTGATTTTAAAGAACTTCACATAAGATACGTCTCTTTAGGACGACGATTTCAACATAGAAACTGACGAGATAAACACTAAATGTGTTAGTGATAAGATATATACCAGAAAAAGTACATCATTGGAGACAAGTACTTCAAAGAGCAGATGGTAGCTATTTATTGTGAGCAGAAATAGTAGAAGCTCTCTATCATCTTTTATAGAACTGACGTCTAAGTCGTATACTAAGAGTTGTGGCGAGAGTTGTTTGATCTTAGAGTGGCCAAAGCTTGTGAAAGTTGTCACTGGCGCCCTGAACTTAGTGTTTGTCAGACGCAAGGTAGTACCCAACTGGCACAATTAGTTGCTGGAACGTTGCAACGACTATTGTAGGTACTATAAAATGTGTTCTGTTACTAATCACAAGTGCGAGTTATGTCAGCCACCTCGCTGACATCTGCAAGAAACCGGACACCGACGCTTAGATAAGGACATGTTAACACAATTCTATTACCAATGTTTTTTATTCAGTTACATTTTATTCGTTGTAAGAGCAACATGCAATAATAAAATTTAATTCATTTTGTGTGTAACGAAAATTGTTTTTAAAAATCTTCTTATAAGGGCTAGTATCTTATCTGGCGCAGTCTCGTTAATGGTGAATTTGAAGGGTAGTTTGAGTGAATATCAAACGTGTACTAGTGAACAAAAATCGTCCCTAGGAGCCCCATCTGTTCTACAGGGAATTCACCAATTTGAACCAACAACCTCCCAAGCCCGAAGAAGGAAACAAGAAGTTATACACCACTGGTAGAGGACAATCATCGCCAAAACCAGCTGTAAGTCCTGGGGGAAGAACGAATCTTTGGAACCTAAAGGCAGTAGTGTTAAGAAATTATTTTATAAGAAAAAGATGCTTCACGCCATCACAGGATTAATGTAAGTGCTCATTTTCCTTTAATTCCCATTTTTCTTTGCATTCATAGAATATTATTATAGTACAGTGCGTGTAGTTGTAATTTTCGACATATACGTAAGTTCTAATAATTTATGTCCGATTTAGATATTTGCGATTTAGTGAATCAAATAAATAATTTAAGTGTAGGCAGTAATACAGCACAAAGTCAAATTAATTCTATAATGCCGGATCGTGAAGAAGCACCGGGACAAGCACCTATGCCGGTACCTATACAGGTACCTATACCGGCGGCACCATTACCAGTAAATTATCAACTCTTAAAACTCTATGTAGACACTGTTCCAAATTACGACGGCAACCCACACACGTTGGGAATATTTATTGATAATTGTGAAAATTTGCTTACTACCTTTTTCGATCCTAATAACCAACCTATTAATAATTTCGTTTTGCGAGCTATCATTGGCAAACTAACGGGTAGAGCTCTTAGTTTAATAGGGTCTCGAACTGAATTAAGGTCATGGACAGAAATAAAAACTGCTTTAACTCGTAGTTTTGGAGATCAACGCGACATTGATTGTTTAGTTCAGGATCTGATCGTTTTGCGTCCACAAAAAAATGAAACACCTTATAACTTTGGTATGAGATGTCAAGGTGCTAGGAGTTTAATTATTTCAAAATTAAATAGTCTAGTAATGACAACAACCGAAAAAACTGTTAGATTAAAAAATTACGATGAATTAGCATTAAGAACTTTTATTAAGGGCCTCTCCGGTCAAGTTCAAAGTAACGTACGTTTACGCTGTCCGGATAATTTAGAAAAAGCTATGGGCTTTGTAATTGAAGAAGAAAATTTTCTATATTCGCAACAAAGATCAAACACACTAAATACTCAAAATTCATTTAGGCCTTTAGAGCGTTTAGCTCCTTTTCGACCAAACAATACTTTTCAAAATCAGCACAGACCTCCTTTAAATTTTGGCACGTATAACTTCCAACCAACGCCTAGTTTTCTACAATTGCAAGCTCCTAGACCAAATTTTATGCACCCTCAACAAAATTTCACTCGCAATTTCTACGCCGAACCAAATTGGCGTCCAAACAATAATTTTTCAATACAAAGGCAACCATTCTTACTACAAAGACCAAGCCAATTCGCCCCAAATCAAAGACTTCAAAATTTTAATCAAATCTTTAATCAAAATTTTAATCGAAATTTAAATCAACCATTTAATGCCCCATCTCAAAGAATCAATAACAATTTTAAACCAGAACCGATGGACACTTCATCCGGCAATTCTCGAATCCCTCCAAACCCAAATTTTTCTCACAATGCACTTTTTACACAAAAAATAAACGAGGGTGACCAATTCGAAAACTCTTTTGAATATCATGCAAATTTCGTCGATGACCATTACTATGAGAATCCCCAAGTTCCTTTGAACACGGGCTATTCAGACTACTCTGCTGGAAATCCACAATACCCAATGGGAGCTGCTTGCAATGAATATCCATACGGAGAACAATTCGGTAATTTTGATGGTCAAGAACCTGACTTTACGTCATTCGAGCAAAATCAAAGTCAAATCGAAGCTCAAAACTCTTGCGATGCAAATTTTCAACAGGGTACGAGTACACACAACCAGACGTAATACAGTTAAATTTTACTAAGGCCAACTTACCATATATTTTTATTCCCCAATTAAACGCAAATTTTCTTATTGACACAGGCAGTACCAAAAGTTTAATAGACCCGGAATTAGCATACAAATTTTACAGAAAATTTATTTATAAAGAAAAATTCAATATTCAAACGGCTCATAACATTAGCTACCATGACGAGGTAATAACTATACCAGTTTTTAAAATTTTCAACGTAAAAGAATCACATAAATTTTATCTTTTCAAATTCAGTCAAAAATATGACAGACTAAAAGGAATCGATTTACTGAAACAATTAAATGCTAATATAAATGTCACAACTCGACTTCTGACAACACCGAATGCAACCATTTCAATAATTTTTGAACCCGAAGAAAATACACAAAAAATTAACAATGTCCCGATTTACCATACCATTACTATACAACCCCGAGTCGAACAAGTAGTTAAATTACCAGTGAAACAAAAAAACGGTATAGGAATTTTAAACTATACAAAATTTGATAACGGAGTCGAGATGCCGAAAGCATTAGTAAAAGTAATAGACAATTTCGCCTTAACAACAATCACGAATATTAACGAAATTCCAGTAAACGTAGAAATATCTAAACCATTCGACATTGAATCTCTAAATTTACTCGAAATTAACTTTTAAACTATACAAAATTTGATAACGGAGTCGAGATGCCGAAAGCATTAGTAAAAGTAATAGACAATTTCGCCTTAACAACAATCACGAATATTAACGAAATTCCAGTAAACGTAGAAATATCTAAACCATTCGACATTGAATCTCTAAATTTACTCGAAATTAACTTTATTGAAAAAATGGATGTTGACAATCCTCTTGATCGACAAGAAGAAAACACCTTAAAACAAAATCTCAAAAACATATGGATAGACCATTGTAATGCGGAAGAGAAAGACGCGATTCGCAAACTTTGTCTAGAATATAAAGACATTTTCTTTTGCGAGGGCATACCATTAAGTTTTACTAACCAAATTACGCATAAAATAAACCTAAAAGATGAATCGCCTATTTTCACAAAATCATACCGTTATCCCGAAATTCATAAAAGCGAGGTAAAAGCGCAAATTGCGACGATGTTAGATCAAGGCATTATACAACATAGTACTTCCCCGTGGTCCAGTCCAATATGGATCGTACCGAAAAAGCTAGATGCTTCCGGACGTAAAAAATGGCGACTTGTCATTGATTACCGGAAACTAAACGAGCAGACTATCGACGACAAGTACCCACTTCCTAACATTACGGAAATTCTAGATAAGTTGGGAAAAGCAAATTACTTTTCTACCCTTTATTTGGCCAGCGGGTTTCATCAAATTGAGGTGGACCCAAACGATATACAGAAAACCGCGTTTTCCACCGAAGGTGGACACTATGAATTTAAGCGAATGCCGTTTGGGCTTAAAAACGCCCCTGCGACGTTCCAAAGGGTAATGGATAATGTATTGAGGGGGCTACAAAACGAAACCTGTCTTGTCTACCTTGACGACATCATTATTTTTAGCACCTCATTACAAGAACACGTAGAACGTTTAAGATCCGTATTTGACCCGCTAAGGAATAGTAATTTTAAAATTCAGCTCGATAAATCCGAGTTTTTACAGAAACCGGTACAATATCTAGGTCATGTGATAACTCCAACAGGTGTAAAACCAAATCCTGATAAAATTATTGCAATAAAGAAATTTCCTGTCCCTAAGACACAAAAAGACATAAAAAGCTTTTTAGGACTTTTAGGCCATTACAGACGCTTTATACGTGACTTTGCCCAAATTACAAAACCCATGACTAAATGTTTGAAAAAGAATGCAAAAATAATACATGATAAAGAATTTTTAGAATGCTTCAAAATTTGCAAAGACATACTAACTAATGACCCGGTTTTACAGTATCCAGACTTCAAAAAACAGTTTATTCTTACAACCGATGCTAGCAATGTGGCATTGGGGGCGGTTTTATCTCAAGGGAACCCACCCCATGATAAACCGGTTGCTTACGCTTCGCGGACTTTCAACGAAACGGAACAAAGGTACAGTACGGTAGAGAAAGAACTACTGGCCATAGTATGGGCATGTAAATACTTCAGACCGTACCTATTTGGCAGACGATTCACAATTTACACCGACCATCGCCCACTAGTTTGGCTTTTTAATCTTAAAGAGCCAAACTCAAAATTAGTACGTTGGCGTCTCAAATTGGAGGAATTTGACTATAATATCGTTTATAAGAAAGGTAAATTAAACACCAACGCCGACGCGCTTTCACGTGTGACGATTAATGCATTGGAAAATGAATCCGTAATAAATAACCCCGGCGAAGTTAACGACGACATCCTCGATTACTTAAGGTCACTTGCTGAAGACCCCGTTGAAAACCAACCAAACCAAAATTCAGAATCTGATGCACCCCAAATCATTCAAGATATACAATTACGGCCACCGGACAATGAAACTTTAAATACACCACGTTCTTGCAGCAACGAAACCGTAAACAAAGCTATTCCAATCCTAGATGAAATTATTAATAACAAACATAACCAAATTATAATTAAACCGAACGTTCATAACCGACTCGAAGTCTCCAACAATGACTTTAACAATCTAAAAATATTAGAAGTAAAAATTCCTAAGTCAAATGAACAACTTGTATTTGAATTTCTCAGAGATTATACTACTTCGGAGAAACCGTTTTATTTATATTTTTACCACGACGGGCACTATTCAATCTTTAACAAAGTATATATGGATAAATTCCATGCAAAAGGCTTAAAACTCATCAAATGTAATCAATTGATAAACTCAATACGAGAGAAAGACGAACGCCTAATGCTAATCACGCAGCAGCATGAGGGTAAAAGTAACCACAGAGGAATTCAAGAAACGTTAGAAAAACTGAAACGAAATTATTTTTGGCCGAACATGAAAACCGACGTTACTTAATACATTAATAACTGCACGACTTGTCAAAAAGCGAAATACTCGCGACACCCAGCTTATGTACCCCTAGTTATTACAGAAACCCCCACAAAACCCTTTGAAATAATCCATATAGACACTTTTAAATTTGACAACCAAATCTACTTAACAATCTTAGACAAATTTTCAAAATTAGGTCAAGCCATTCAAATTAAAGGTACATCAGCTATCGAAACTTGTAATGCGCTGACGGAATTTTTCAGCTATTACGGAACACCAACCCAAATTGTCATGGACCCAGGAACCGAGTTCAATAACGAATCTATCAAAGAACTTTTGAAATCACATAAAATACAAATTCATTTCACCACTCCCAAACATTGCGAGTCCAAAGCTCCAATTGAATGCTTTCACTCTACTCTTCTTGAACACCTGAGACTCTTAAGAGACAAACATAAAGACGACCCCTATTTAATAAAATATGCCATTATCGCTTATAACAGTTCAATTCACTCAGCAACAGATTTTACACCATACGAACTAGTATTAGGTCACACACATTCCCGTGACCCTTCTGAATTATTAAATAGAACATTTTATTCGGACTACGTGCATAACCATAACGAAAAGTTAAATTCGGTTTATAAAGATATATTCGATAAATCAATTAAATCAAAGAGAAAGGTTATCGAAACAAGAAATACGGAGGGTCCTGAGCAATATAACTTTAAACTCAATCAAACAGTATTTAAATCTTGTAAAAAACGAAATAAAAAGGAAAACAAATTTAAAGGTCCTTACAAATTAATAGAGTTCCTAGAAAATAATAAAGTCAAGATAAAAAATTGTAAAAACAATAAAACTAAGGTAATACATTTGAAAGAACTTAAAAAACCTCCTGTTGTTACAGAGTCATCCTCGGCGCCGCCGCAACAATAACAAATAATCCTAAATTCCATCACCTAATCGACAACCCAGGCCTACTACCTGTGAAGTTAGGTAACGCTCAAAATAAAATCGACCACTGGACATTCATACAAATATACGACATTTCTAATATTACGAAAGAATTTGAATTAATTCAAAATGAATACATGAGAATTAAAAACATAATCAAAATATCGACCAATAATACTAGCTACATGAGAGGGTATTATAACTCCTATCATCTCATTGACACACTTGAAAATAAAATATTAACTCAAATCAAACAATTAAACCCATTATTCTCAAAGAGAACTAAAAGAGGCTTAATAAATGGTCTCGGTTCAATAGTAAAAGCCATCAGTGGCAATTTAGATCAAAACGATGCAGAACGATACGATCGAGCTATAAAAACATTGTCAAATAACCAAATAAAAACAAAATCCTTAATAAAAGAACAAATCACTTTGCTCCAAACATCAATTTTAAAATTCAAACAGAGTACTGAACTTCTTGGCCGAAACCAACAAATCCTAAGCTCTCACATAACCCAATTAGAACGAGCATCACGAGCCACGCAACACTTAAATACAGAAACTCACGATTATATATTACTTCAAAGTTTCATGTCCCAATTTATTACCACCCTTCAAATAACATACGATATATTAGAGAGAATAGAGGTAGCAATCACTTTTTCGAAATTAAATACCTTTCATAATTCGATAACAGAACCAAATGATTTACTCTCAGAAATTTTAACGATTAAAGAAAATCTGAACAAAAACAAATTACCGTTCGAACCTATTTTAGAAAACATTTTATTATTCGAAAAAACGATGAACATCAAAAGTTATAACAAAGAGAGCCAAATAGTATTCATTCTAGAAATCCCCATCGCGGACGTTGAAAATTACAATTATTACCACTTATATTCCCTACCTATCCCAGCATCACACTCATTCAAAGTAATCATACCTCACTCCAAATACCTCCTACTCAATGAGCAAACTTACGCATTCTCTGATGTCAAATGCCAAGGAGTCACGCCCGAAGAATTCCTTTGTGAAGAGGGTAACATCGCAAAAATTCAAGATGATGTCCCATGCGAAGTCCAACTTCTAAGATACTCTAAAGATGCGATGAAATGCCAATATACGCCAGTAACATTAACCAACACCAAAATCCAGAAGATAGAAGAAAATAAATGGATTATCGTTACCCCCGGAAGTGTAGTAGCCCACCAAACATGCGAAAATAACAAAGACAATATTCCACTCAACGGGAGTTACGTGATTGAACTTAACAACCAGTGCGAAGTGCAAATACAAGACACGATAATAAAAACTTTTCAAAACTTAAAACCTAATTTTAAACATATCAAATTGCCAAACATACAAGTTTCTAAAGACCTTGTGAGAGACAGTAATCTCGATCTAAAACCCTTAGAGATCAGAACAATTGATTTAGATGATATAAAAAGAGTGTATAGTGCTTTAAACGACCAAAAAATAAAAATGACTACAGGCAACGAATCACCAATACATTTTCACAAAACCAGTTTTTATACGATTCTATTATATGTCTCATTAATCATTACCACTCTTTATATAGTATATCGCAAATATTTCCGGAAGATCCGATCCAATGAGCCTACGAACCACCCTGCAGCAGAGCTACGAGTCCAGGGCCCCAGCAACCTACAATTATCGAACTCTGGTACAACCCCATAGTTCTCACAAGGCATGAAGGAGTTATGTCAGCCACCTCGCTGACATCTGCAAGAAACCGGACACCGACGCTTAGATAAGGACATGTTAACACAATTCTATTACCAATGTTTTTTATTCAGTTACATTTTATTCGTTGTAAGAGCAACATGCAATAATAAAATTTAATTCATTTTGTGTGTAACGAAAATTGTTTTTAAAAATCTTCTTATAAGGGCTAGTATCTTATCTTGCGTAACAGGAACGTTCCCATTACGTGCTTACGACTAAAATGGGGAATATTTTTTGGTTACCGCAATGTTCCGGCCACGTTTCCGGAACTTCTCCGGCTACCTTCCAATAGCGTTGTGGTTATGTAGCGGTGACATCGTTTAGTGTAGACTGCTACATTCGGGGAACTTTCCTACACTCCACTCTATCAAATTAATGTTGCCTGCTTTGTCTTGCAACTGATTTTATTATATTATTTGTGTTTCATTCCTACATGATTCTTGTTATCCATTTCCCTAACTCAGAAACTTAGTAGCGTAGTAAAATATTAGAAAGCAAATCTTGTACAATTTCTCAACGCCCTATGCGTCAAAATTAAAACGAATGCAAGTTTATTGTCGAACATAACGATAAAATATCCTAATATGATACGCGCCTTTATAATTTGCATTTTTTAATAAAAATATCGTCATCAAACTATTTAACAACATGCGAGAATAGGTCAACCTAGATACTGAAAGCTATTTTTTATTGTTATTTGAAACTTGAAACTAACTTTTATCCATTAATTTATTATATTTGGTGCAGAAATAATGATGAACTAAATTTTTAAAGTCATTTGTGAAGTTATGGTTCATGTCTTGTATTAATGGCGTCATCAAGATGGCGTATTTCGGAGAGAATTACTTTGAAGTCGTTTTTACTAAGAAATGCTACTTAAAATTAATTGCTAATTGAGGATAGTGACGGGAACTGAAACTATATAACTTTAAAGTTATATTTATTACAATGTACCGAATGGGACTGTAGTGTCACTTTAAAGTTGCAGCAAAGTTCCCGCTGCCACTTTATAGTTACATTTCTCCTAACATTGATTCTGAACGCCGCGCCGTGCTGTGATGTCATATGTCCGACGTTTATACTGAACGCGCCCCTAATTACTTCCACATCCAGTGGAAGTATAGTAACGACAAAAAAATTTTTAAACATTTTTATTGTTCAGATAGGCTTAGAATGTCATGAAACGTCGAGATTTTAAGTTTGAGCGAAAGAGAAATTTCTGTCTGTCTGTCGGTCTGTCTAACTTTTTTTGTGCGCACGTTTACTCTGGAACCGTTTGAGATATTGACTTGAAATTTGGTACACACATGTACTTTAACGAGATCTAGAACTATTTTATATTTTCATCTTGTTCCGTCGAAGGGTGGTGGGTAAATTGGGGTAAATGTGAGGTAAATAGGTAGATCAAGCAGGTAAGAGTCCATAAAATTGGTATTTAGTATACACAAGAGAAGCTAAGGTCTCAAAAAAAAATTTGGCATTAGCCACCCCCATTACCACCCCCACCCCATTATTAAAGGGGATGAAAAAAAAATGTGATTTAGTGTGTGTACAAGAACCAGAAACCTGAAAATATTCTTTTACTTCATCCACCCCCCCCACCACCCCCACCCCACTACAGATGTGGGGTATCGTTTTATGGGTTTTTGGGGTAGAGGATTTCAAATATTATATTATTAAAGTTCCATAAACAATTATTTTCACATACGAAATGTTTTCATTGTGAGTGACTTGGATAGAAAAGCTGGATGTGGAAGTAGTGATTCCTTGGGCAGCGGTTTTTTAACTTTTATCTATAGAAGAAAATCACGGTCAACAGATGGCGCCAGTAAATTTTTATATGTCGGAAATATTGAGGAAAACATTGTAGTTGTCATAACGTTGCGTCTGCTATTTTATTAATTTTCTTACTTTTGTGAACTGTTTTCAATTACGCCGAAGGTAGAATTAGAATAGTGTGATATTTTTACTCATACTGGATGCAGAAGTAGACCCATTAAGGAAGGTGAGGCGGTATTTCGAGCTGGTCATGTAATTCTCTGCTAAGTCAAAGACGCCGTGAAAACACAAATCTTTGCCCTTTGTTTGCTCCCCCATTAAGTTAGAATGAATTTAGAAAGTGACGTAGTAATATTGATAAATCAAAATGCATGTGCAGTTGCACAATAGGTCAATCCGGATATCATAAGCAAACTAGGAATTACTTTAACTTTATGCTACGTATATTGCAAAAAAGAAAACAAATTTGAATAAATGCATTTTTCTAAATTGTTTCATTTCAGTACTATTTGTTGACCTGTTAATGTTTCTCAAAGAACAGTATATAAGTTCAACATATCATAAGAGTGCAAAATTGCTCCATAACAACAATTAAAGTTCTGAAGTAACTAGTAAGTGTAAAAGATAATGTTTAGTGCCTTAGTGCGTATAGTTTAGAAACCGTGTCAACGCAGTTTTCCAAAACATAGAAAACTTCGTAATAAGTAGCTTTAAAAATTGGAAAACCATCTAATAAATAATGTTGAGTGAAACAAATTCAAATTCATGAGTCATTATTACAGGTACTTTGAAACTAATCTAACATATTATCTATAAATGCAGCTAAAAGTATAAATAACTTACTAGTGAAAAAATTATCCTGTAGGAAATGTTGGCTACACACACATACATTTGCTAGGTGGTTTTTCAATTTTTTAAATCTATTATCTACTTACTGCGAAGTATTTTTGTCTTTAGGAAAACTGCATTGACACGGTTTTTGAACAATATGTGCTGCTCTTTTACCCTTACTAGTCATTTTAGAACATTAATTGATATTAGGAAACAACTTTTTACTCTTACATATGTAGAACATTTATTACTTTTTGAAAAAAATTAATAGGTAAACAATCCGAAAAATAATTATTTTCCTCACTTAACGAGTTGTGATGAACAGAAGAGGTAAATGCATGAAATTCAGAGCAAAAGAGTATGTGCTATTACTTTAAAATGGTAAACAACTAAAATTCGGAAAGATAAAGGTCACAAAATAAGCAAGAACTATATAGGTTATGTATTTCAGATCATTAAAATCACGAACACAAAACATGCAATCTAACTCACGCAGACGTGGAACATGAAACATCTCGTTATCGCCTATTTTTCTATTTGTGGTCAACACTGGGAGCTAGTGAAATTTACTTCATGTTGAACTTCATAGTAGCCGTGCACGGTGAAGTTCAGTTCTGCAGGTAGCGATAACGTCATTAACACCAATACATGTTACTTACAAGGTCCACGAATTTAAACGGATAATGAAAGTTCGCAGAACGCTGCGGCAACTACCAAAGCCACTTGAGTGATTGAACTTCGAAGGTCATCGTTCTGGTAACTATGGCGTCCCGTTGCACCGGGAAAGCTGCGTAGAAGTCACTAATGGTAAAAACTACGAGGCAGTGGCTATCGAAGTTCCTATCTCAGTTATTGTTATTTTGGTGCTAGTTGGGTAGACACGTCTACATAGTGGGGATCACAACTACTACTTACCTTCATCATCCTGCACCACTCCCCGAAGAACTTGATGCTAGATCAACCTCTCTTCAGAATTACTAAAACCGTCTGAAGTCGTAATTTGACTTTAAGCAAACAATAGATTTGAGTGTAGTATATAAATATCGAATTTCGCTGCAATTTTGAAAAAATATTCCATTTGTTCAACGAAAAACGTCTTTCTGGAGGATTAAGTCATTTCGTTACAGTATGAAAAATTTTTATTCAATCTTGATAATGCGAAGTTCTATAACACATTTACTATCATTCCTTTACTATCTACAGCTTACGGAACTAGTATAGCTTAAATATTTATCTTTAATATATACCCTTAAAATTTTAATAAATATTAATTATATCCTACTTTTCTTGAATTTACTTTCTGTGTATGTGTAATAAATTATGTTAGCGTTAGATATTGCCGATCAGTTAAGTAGTGATACAAAAACACGCACGTCAAAATTTCTGGAGATTTACTGTCAAGAAGTTTTCTGATGAAAATTTCTGAGAGAAAGTTGTTTTCCAGATAATAATTCTCATTTTAGACGTGGAAATGTATTTATTTTTTGCGTGATTCTAAATTAATATCTATAATTGCTGTTTCTTAAAGTTATACCCGAACTTTAAGCCTTTGGCGTAAAAAGTTCTCAACTTCTTTCTTTATTTCACGTAACTTTGTATGGTACACGAACGCTGATGTTCTGCAAACACAAATTCATTTTATTTTACTTATTTTATACGTTATATCTCCGGAATTTCCCAGATAATCCAGTAGAATAACAAGTTGTCGAGAATTTTTACATAAATATTTAACTTTTGAACAGGGCAAACATTCTCAGTTTTATTGAGGAATTTCCATTTGTATTGAGCAAATTTAAAAGTTAAAAGTTAGAAGTACATAGAATGATATAAAAATTACTTTTTGTAGCTTCTGTAGGTGAAGTACTTATCTTTATTAAATCTCGTGGCCATTGACTTTATATTATTTATTTACGCTATATTTTTATGTCAGGTGCTTTTCAAAATTAATTAGTTAAAGACAATTGCATCTGATATAAGTAACAATACATATTATTTTTTTCAACTAAATAAGCAATAGGGAAAAAATCATCAGAACGATATTATTAAATATGAGTAACTCGTCTACATTTGCTGCAAAAATTATATTATAATGGAGTCAAGTTAAGTATAAAAAAACTGTGAATATGGAGCTGTTTTGCTGCAGCGGTTTTATGGTTTTAATTTGTTTTAGATGTGACAATAAGTGCAATGAGTAGTTTTAGATTAAATCGCAAAAATAAAAAAATCGAAAACGTTCGTAATAAATTTTTGAATAAAGCTAGACTTTTTTCAATATGCAGGTTTTTAAATGGATTTTACAATGGTATTGGAAAAACATGTTTTTTTCATTTTTTTTAATTTATTTATAATTTTCGAAAAATTCAAATAACTTCTTTATCAAACCGAAAATGGTAAATGAATTATGAAAGTGGATGAAAATAATAATGCTTTACTTGCATTTGGAGCCGAGATATGTAAGCTTTTGTTTTTGTTGCTTATAAATAAATAAATTAATATTTCTTTTTAAACCTTGAAATGGTTAGTACCTAATAATTATGTTTTTGTCTCAGCTAGTTGAGAATAATTCAAACCGCAGTTGTTAAAAGGTAATATATAGAAGGCTGAAAGTCGGGTCTTTAGCGATTACGCTAAAGACCTGAAAGTCGTCAAATAGGTCTACATATTATCTTATAGTTTTACAAACCAGGCTTTAGTCATCAGATAGCTTAGTACAGTAACTAGAGGTTTTAACTTCGGAATAATGTCATATTGAACGGATTTCGTTCATTTTTGGCAGTATTATAGTAAATGCTTCACAGAAAAGTTTCTATGTTGTGCGGGGGCTTGCTAATTTATAGGGGGTGGCACTTAAAAAATATGTATATTTATTGGAGCTGAAATAGAATGAAATTTTAAGAAGAAAAAGTTCTATGCAATTTTTCGAATAAATTGATAGTTTTTAAGTTATAACGACTTCAAAATTGCGATTTTAGCTTAAAAAAAAGGTTTTCCCAAACGACTTTCGTCAAGTATCTCGAAAAGTATTACTTTATCGAAAAAATGTTACAGACCAATTACAGAAAGTACAAACTGTTAATTAATTATATTTTTTGTTTATTGATGTAGGATTAATAATTTCGGAGATATTTAAGTTTATATTTCGTATCCTAGTGTTTCGAAATTACCTTTAAAGTTTAAAATGCATTTTTTTTCTAAAACAAGTGCTTTAACTGAGCAAAAAAATTTGAGCATCTAGGTAATGGTAATCTAGGCAATCTTAACGAAAAACTGTAATTGAGATAATTTTTTTAAATTAATGGCTAACTAGAGTAACAAAATGGCAACCTTTTTATATAAAAAAATATAAATACGCATATTTTTCCGTCATAACGTCTTTATTTCTTATGCAACAGAAACGAGTAAAAAAGCGCAATTAATTGTCTTTAATTTCATTTCTTAGCATGCGTGACGTAGGTGTCACAATTTCTGAGATATTTAACATTTAAACTGCATTTTTCGTCTTAGAAACGTTAGGACGCCATTTGTAAACTTTCATATCTCCGAAACTATTAAATCTATGTAAATAAATAAACAAGCGAAATTCATTATCAGTTTAACACATTCGCTGCTGATGGGATTTTGGTTAGTATTGCCAGATGCTGAGTAGGTTTTTGATAATGGAATATACATAGGATCAGATCGCCATATGGCGACACCAGCATTGCGCAATATACTACTGCGTCGCCATATGGCGACATCAGCAGTGAACGTGTTAAGAGCTTTATTTTTGGTCTCTACTCATTTTTCAATAAAACTAATATTTATTGAGATATTTGGAAAAGGAAAAAAAATTACGTTTTATCGAAAATACCTTTATAGTTTAAACTGTATTTTTTTCTAAAGCAAGTGCCATATACAAACCAAAAAATTTGAGCATCTACGTCATGCTATATATTAATGAGAAACAGTGTTTGAAATTCCTTTTTTTTTAATTACTGGCTAATTACAGTAACAAAATGGCGACGTTATTATTAAAAATATGTGTAGACGCACGTTGCTTCGATCATAACTTCTTTGTTTTTTATGCTTCAGAAACAAATAAAAAAAAAACAGTTGAAAGCTTAATTAATAACCTATTATTCTACCTATTAGCATCCTTGACGTCACAGTTTCTGAGATATTTAAGTCTCACTCTAAATAATTATCTTATAAACACTTGGATGCCAAATGTAAACTTAAATATCTCCGAAATTATTAATCCTACATCAATAAACAAAAATATGATTAATTCCCAGTTTGTACTTTCTGTAATTGGTCTGTAACATTTTTTCGATAAATACTTTTCGAGATACTTGACGAAAGCCGTTTGGAAATACCTTTTTTTTAAGCTAAAATCGCAATTTTAATGTCGTTATAACTTAAAAACTATCAATTTATGTGAAAAATTGCATAGAACCTTTTCTTTTTAAAATTTGATTCTACTTCAGCTCCAATAAATATATATATATATATTTTAAGTGCCACCCCCTGAGAGGGGAAATCCGTTCAATATGACATTATTCCGAAGTTTTGCATATTTTTTACCTCTAGGTACTGTACTAGCTCAGTGTGTAAGATGGCTGGCACTTTTAACATGTTTTAGTTTCCTATATGGGAACTGAATTCGTGAAAAGTGCATGTTGCATTTGCAGTATGACGTGGACAAGGTTCGATACTATTATAGTTATAGGTTGCCTGGTAATGGCCGAAAATCTAACTTCATCATTTTCAATGTCCCCCTCTGGTTGCATCTTTGCGGAAGACTGTGAATTTTTGTTCTAGGATACGAACATCTCGGGTTCAAATCATGATCACGGTATGTTTCTTTTTTAGTACGAGAGCCCACTTACAAAAATGAAACACATAAGCTGGGGAGTCAAAAATTGGTGGGGATGCTTATCAAGTCATTTTCTGAACGTGTGTAGTCGGTCATGGTAATCCGGGTTGCAGGGGCGCAGTGGTAGCTATTTTTGTTATATGGCTCAAATAATTTTTGAATGTGATGCTTTTCCATAACGTCCAATCAAAAAAAATTTCACACAAAAGTTTTTCAGTTTTGTGGGCTCTACATAATGGCACTGCGGGGTTTTACATTTAATGGGGTTTAAGCGGTTTCTATGAGGTAACATGTTTTTTTTTTATAGTGGATTTCGATTATACTCCAAAAAAATATCAATTTTTTGCTCTTTGCAATTTTTTACTACGAGGCCAATTTGCGCCAGAAATTTTTCAACTTTCAATAATTTTTTACGGCTAAAGTATGCGCTCTAGGGAAAATTGTAAAAGAGAGAAATTGTTTAATTTTTTATGTAGCTAAATTTTTCAAATTTTCCTCGCAAGAAAAATTCCAATTTTGTCAAAAAAAATTTTTTCAAAACAAAAATCTGGGAAAATGCATGTATATTCTGCATAAAAAAGAAACAACTTTTCTCTTTTACAATTTTCTCTAGAGCACATACTTTCGCCGTAAAAAATTATAGAAAGTTGGAAAATGACTGGAAGAATTGGCCTCGGAGCAAAAAATTGCAAAGAGCAAAAGATTGATATTTTTTGGCGTAGAATCGAAATCCACTATAAAGAAGAAAAATATGTTACAACATAAAAATCCTATTAAAAGTAAAACCCCATATTGCCATTATGTAGAGCCCACAAAACTGAAAAACTTTTGTCTGAAACTTTTTTTTGATTGGACGTCATGAGAAGGCGTCACATTCAAAAATTTTTCGAGCCATATAACAAAAATGGCTGCCACCGCGCCGCTGCAACCCAGATTGCCATGACCGACTACACATGTTCCGAGAATGACACTTGATAAGCATCCCCACTAATTTTTGACTCTCCAGCTTATGTGTTCCATTTTTGTAGGTGGGCTCTCGTGCTATTTATTGTATGAGCAATCTATAAAGTTTGACAAAACTGTGTACGTAGACTTAAGGTAAGTTGTTCAGGTTATGTTGGCTTAAGCCTCCCACCCCCGCAAAAATTCAAGTTCTACTTCTTTTAGAAGTGAACCCCCTTTTTAAGTCCGCTATGTTGAATTTTCCGGATCGGAGATTTTCTTTAACTTCATGATCGGGAAGTGTCTCCGATTAAAGAACTTATATCTAGATACATAATGGCATTTATTTATTTGTCGCTGAAAGACTCAAAATCTAAGGCACTTCTTCCCATAAGTTGCTGATTGGCCCATCGGCGTATTCGCGGCCGCTCGTGCACGATCGGCTTCAGTTCGATTATCATAATCTCAGTTGACAGTTCGGCCATTAATGTCAATAAATGTTTTTCGTGTTCTCCGACCAAAAACTGGTGAAAAAGTAATTTTATTTTAAGTTGTGATTTGTTTAATACCTAAATAATATTCTCTATTCATATTTACACAGTTTAGTGACAATATATTTTGTGCAAATAAATAGTGAACAGCTGTGCCGTTTGCAGAAAGCAGTTTAGAAAAGAAGAAAATCGATCTTTCCATAGTCGTAACATGATGAAGGTCAGTTTACAGTTATAAAGTAAATAGCAATTAAATTTTAATATCCTTTCAATACATATTTATCTTACTGTTTTATCTTACTGAAATATCGTATGCCTACATCACGTCATATAAAGAGCCGGTAATGCAGGAATAATTCATTTTAATGAAAATATTTACCATTCTACACATTTTCTACACACACAACGCCACTGTTGCCTATGAGACATGATGTTCATCTATCCATTTTAATGGACATATAATGTGACTATGTTAGGAGCAAATAAGGTATATAGTGAAAAGATAGCCTGTTATGTATCTAGATATAAGTTCTTTAATCGGAGGGAAGTGTAAATAGTATAATACAACTTAAGATCACAAAGGACCCCGCACACAATACATGGATTTTGCGGCTCCGGTCAAATTTCGTGAAACTCTGGGAAATTGTAGTTCTCAGTGAGTAGAAAAAAAGTCTAAATGGGCGCGAAGCTCCAAACCCCATTAGTTCCGAGATAAGACCAGCTGAATCCGGACCAATCGATATGTATATTTTTTTCACAGAAGCCTTTAAAGTAGCAACTTTATGCCCGGGGCGGGTATAGAAAGTTGCTATTTTAAAGGCTACTGCGAAAAAAAATAGTATACAACCCTCGGGAATAAAGAGAGACAGCCTTTCTCTTTATTGCCCTCGGGCCTAAATATACTATTATATGAAACGTAGCATATGCAGACACTTGAACACATGAAGTGAAGGTTACGTAGACATTTCTGTTGTTATGCGAACGTCCGTAAAATATTTTTATAATATTCCAAAGCATTATGACACAATAGGGGTGGGGTTGGGGGTAGGTTGGTTTTTTGATAACAAATGATTGTAAATAACAAGAGCAATCGAACTACTCCACTGCCAGGGTGTCCGGAGGGTGGGATCTGACTCCATATTTATGATCACTATAATTTGAAAACGAGCATCGGATGTTTCCTAGAGATATCGGAAAATTAATCCATTTTGGGAGATCCTTGATTCATTTTAGGAAACAAATGACCAATTATGGGTCACCATATCGATAATCTGACCCCAGATTCGTGATCAGCGTCTTCAAAAATTCTTGGTACGAGTATAGGTGGATTTTGAACCATGGAAACGGTCTTTAAATATTCGCGGTTTTTAGCGAACAGAATATTTGCTGGTCGCAGCGTTCAAGCAGCTCTAGCTCAAAACCAGTATATTTTTGAGCTTGGCGCCCATTCAGACTTTTGACTACTATTCCGAGAGTCATGTGATTAGCCTACTGGTGGTTTGGTAGGGGTGGTTTCTAGGGGTTAGGTGGGTTAGAGGATTGGTGGTTAGGTGGTTTAGCCCGCTTGTGGTGTGGAATTTAGTTCTTTCAAGAAAAATAAGCAATTAAATTCGCTGTTCCCAGGGTCAGGTGGGTTAGCCTTCTTGTGGTTTAGAAGGGGTGGTTTCTAGAGATTAGATGTGTTGTATTGGTGATTAGGTGGGTTATGCCGGTGGTATAAAATTCAATAATTTCAAGAAAAATAACCCTTTTCCCAGGGTTAGGTGGGTTATGCCGCTTGTGGTATAAAATTCAATAATTTCAAGAAAAATAAGCGACTAAACTCTCTGTTCCCAGGGTTAGGTGGATTAGGTCACTTGTAGTTTGGTACGGGTTGTTTCTAGAGCTTCAGCTGGTCTTATCTCGGATCCAATGGGGTTTGGAGCTTCGCGCTCATTTAGACTTTTTTTCTACTCACTGATAACTACCATTTCCCAGAGTTTCACGAAATTTGACCGGAGCCGCAAAACCTATGTATTGTGTGCGAGGTCCTTTTCAGTTGGCCTTACAACAAATATTTTTAAGATACGAGCTAAAAACTGTGTTTTTGCATTTACAGTTTTAAAGGACTGCAGCTCACTTAGAAAGCATGTTAGGAGGCATATACAGTGTGACCCATTTAAAATAGAAACAACTTTATAACTTTTTTAATTTTTGTCCGACTTGAACCAAATTTTACCAAAATATAGAACAAATTAGGATCTACTTATAGCCAAAAAACATTCGCCTCCTACAAAAGCAAAGCCACCTACGGTACCAAAATAAATGAAATATAGGCATTTTTTTATTGGAAAACTTTATTAATGAAAGTTGTACAGAATTGTGCAAAAACCTAGAGTCCACAATTTTGACACAATTAAAAAAAATAAAAATCACTCGGCAGCTACATAACAACTTTCTTTTAATTTTTCAAACAAAATTGTCATAGCACAATTTTCTAAAGAAAAAAAACAATTAAAATGATATTTTCGGACACGGGGATTGTTTTAAATAAAATT
Organism: Rutpela maculata; assembly: GCA_936432065.2. Taxonomy (NCBI): domain Eukaryota; kingdom Metazoa; phylum Arthropoda; class Insecta; order Coleoptera; family Cerambycidae; genus Rutpela; species Rutpela maculata. The sequence goes on from OW386293.2 coordinate 88,377,181, forward strand.
TCAATATTTTTTCATATTGCTGAAATTTTGGACTCTAGGTTTTTGGACAACTCTGAACAACTTTCATTAACAAAGTTTTCCGATAAAAAAATGCCTAATACGATTTCTTGTAATTTTCCATTTATTTTAGTACCGCAGGTGTCTTTGCATTTGTAAGAGGCGAATGTTTTTTTGGCCATAAGTAGATCCTGATTTGTTCTATCTTTGGGTAAAATCTGGTTCAAGTCGGATAAAAAATAAAAAAGTTATAAAGGTGTTTACATTTTAAATGGATCACACTATATATAGGAACATTTCTTCATATTTTGATGTCAATTTTACCCTTATTTTGGTACGCTCTGTATAATGTGCGCAATAATTTCACAAAATAGCGGGCGCAGAGTTGAATGAAATTATATTTGTTCCACGTTTGTCAATAATTGCTACATGATTTTAAGAGAAATATTATGCTATTTTTAAATATTTTGTCGACACCTAGATAAGAGAATTGTATTTTCAGTGATTTGCTTGAAAATGGGTGTTGCTGATAAAATTGCACATCTAAAGTGTTGTTATATTAAGGTTGTCACAAGACAAATTATAGCGTACTTTATGACTAAAAGTTATATACATTGTTTTTTGGACAACTGCCACATACTTGAAATAATAGAACTGCGGCTTCGAGTTTGAATGTTAGTTTGAAAGAGACAAACTAGCTTAGTTAATTTGTAGTTGAAACTAAAGTTAATACTGTTGAGATAATTACTTAATTAAAGTTTAGAATAAATCGGTTTAAAAAAGAACCAAGTTACAGTAAATGTAAAAGTTTCTATTATTGTTTCCCTCTGGTTATTTTCAGGAATCTAGCTTCTTGAAAAACTCCTAAAATGCCACGTTGGGTACTCGGATATATACTTTACAAAAATGTGTACAGCATCTTCAATGACCTTGCGAAACTAAACATGGAGGACGCCATTCTGGCCGCTAGTGCAAAAAGGCGTAAACAAATTTTTTTCAAAGATTTTTGTATAACTGAAAATTGATTAATTGTATATTCCCATTTCATTTATCATATTATTCAGTTGATGAGTACCTAAATGATAGTTTGTAGTTTTATAATTTGTAAAATTTAATTTTAATTTTTTATATTCTATGTATGTATTTTATATTTGTTTGTTTATTTATTGACATTGTTATCTGATATTTCAGATACTATTTTTGACATGTCCTGTATCATGTAAACAATTGTTGGAAAAATAAATTATTATTATTATTATTTACAGACTTATATTTTTGACATTTCTTGATGATTTTCAAAGCAATGAAAAGCTTATTCGTTCTAAATTCAAGTGCTGCCCAATTATTTTTTAAATTGCTTTTTACAAATGCTACAAAATTTGTTTATGCGCAGCGTATCTGAAAAGTCTCAACATTGGGACATTTTTAAAACTATTGAAGATATATAAAATCTGTAGAAAAGAATGGGGTAATATTTAGTCAAAGAATTATCTATATTGCTTTACTGTTGTGGATATGATTTTTTCTGGACAGCGCTCCGTTGTCTCCGCTACCGTTTTGAGTTCATAAGTGCACATTTTGCATGCTCTCGCCTATCAGTTACTTGCACCACTTATACAGAGTAGATCTCTGTGTAATGAAAGCAAAAATAGTGTAAATATTTCGTGCACAGACGAGATTACCTTTCCCCCCAGTTTTCGAGGGTGCTGAACACGATGAAAGTGGTGGAAGACGTTTTTGACTGCCGCAACCCCCTAAAACCGCAAAGAACAACCTCTTTTATGGGGATCCCTATATAGATATAAATGGGTCTGGGGAGTGATTTATCGACGGGTTATATATATTTGAAATAACATGGAAGGGGATTATAGAGTAAGTGAAATCCAGTCAGCAGGCCCGCGTGTAGGAAAATCTATTTTTTCAAATGAATCGGTTCAAATGCTTATCCCCCGTTTTCGGTGTCGCTGACCATGGAAAAATATACGTTTTTAGCTCCTTATCTCTCAAACGGGCAGAAACCACCCTTCACGCACCAGAAAGCATGCTATCCAGGCTTTAGAGGTTTTTCAGCACATGATCGTTATTTCTGTGCATATCCCTGAGAAGGTGGTAGCGACCTCGGGGGTCGTTTCAACCCATCCATGTAAAATGCATTAAACATATTTTTATCGTGATCAGCGCCTGCGAAAACGGGGAAGGACGTATTGACAATCTAAAGTGTAATGAGCCAACTCCCGAGGTCGCTACCACCTTCTTTTCCGTGAAAAATTAAGGGATATGCACAGGGATAACGATTATGTGCCGAAAAACTTGTAAATCCTGGATAGCATGCTTTCTGTTGAGTGGGGGATGATTTCTACCCATTTGAGGGATGAGGAGGTGTTGGAGCTGAAAATTAATACTTTCCCATTATCAGCGACCCCAAAAAGAGGGGAAGCGTTTGAACCGAATCATTTGAAAAAAATGATTTTCCACTCCTCGGGGGGGATTAATCAACCCCCTAGACCTGCTCTCTGGATTCTACTTTCTATAGAACCACCTTCCACGTTATTTCAAGTAAAACCCGTCGATAAATCACTCCCCAGATCCGTTTATATATGAAAACATAAAGGGATCCCCATAAAACGGGTAGTTTTTGGCCGTTTCAGGTGGTTGCGGCGGTCAAAAACTTCTCCCACCACTTCCATCGTATTCGGCACCTTCGAAACGGGGGGGGGGGGTGGAGGTAATCACGTCTTTGCACGAAATATTTACAAAGAACTCGTCAAATAATGTTTCATTACATAGATTATGCTGTGATTGCAAAGCATTTACAAATCGTCCTTATCATGCTTATTTCGTACACATAAATATAGTCATTTGTTGTCATGAAAAAAAAAACAGAAGAATTTAAAAAGTAATTTACTTGCGATCAAAAATTATTACATTATAATAATAATAATTTATTGGTGTCATAATGCTTACACACGTCAAAACATTAAGACAATATAGGAGATGTATAAAAAATATAAAAAATAGGTAAATGACAGAGATACATAAGACAGTGAGAAGGACACACAAGATTAAAAGTATTATAAAATTATCTAAACCAATTAACAAATTAAGCAAGGGTAAGAATATGTGTTAATAAATATACAGTGCCTAAGTCCTTGGCGTCTTGTCTCACCGACAAGACGAATCCCCAAGCTAAGGTCTGAGTCTCAACAGATCGTAGCGTGGAAACTGCTCTACCGAGCACTACACCTTGCCAAGTACGTAAGTTGTCTGCAGACAATTCCAACAGAATTCCAACATCGAAACCTTTGTGCGACCCGTGATCGGCGGTCAACAAGTGAAATCAGGTCGGACATGGCAAAGATCGATTCCATCGTCGACCGTCGACCTCGACGGCGACTAGAGCTAGTGCGACCTATCTTATGACGGTCTAGACTCAGCTCACGTTCCCTATCATTGAGAAATCATTCTAAAAAAACTCTTCAAAACTGTAGAAGGCCTTAATTTTAAATAACCTTTAAGTTTATTTTTAAATTGCAAACAGTTTAAGTTTTTTACTGAACGAGGAAGAGTATTGTAAAATTTGGCAGAATAATAACCTGTTCCATTTCTAGATCTCGTAAATGAAAGAAAATTGACATTCATTTGATCGCAATTCCTTGTGATATTCACGAATTTGGCTGTATGTTACATATTGATGTTCATGTTGTTTAAGATAAAGTAAACACTCGAGGATATAAACATAATGTACAGTTAATATTTTGAGATTAATGAATTGGTCTTTACAATAATCTCTGTATATAATATGAGATAGTATGCGAATGCATCTACGTTGCAAGCCAAAAATGTTGGAGGCATGGGCTGAGTGTCCCCAGTTTAATATTCCGTACAACATATTGGCATGAAAAGGACCATAATAAGCCGTGAGTAGGTAGTTAAGGGATACTGTGTTGACAAGTTTGCGATGGAAATAACTATTTTTAGAAAGATTAGTCGATAGTTTTGTAATATATTCTTCGCAGGATAATATTCAGTCTAAGTACATACCTAGAAATTTTACAGATGCATCATTCTGTTCTTCTATAAATTATAACTTAAAATATTCATGAGATACAGAAAACAACGCCAAAAATAAACTTAAACTTACTTCTTTTGTGTGGCTACACTACACAATAACAATATCGATATTGTTATTTATATACAACTTAGAAGTCATGTTACATTAAGTTACATTGTGCATACTTTCACCTAATAATTTACTTTCACAATATCAACCTACTTAGCGGAAATAAATTATAATCTTCTGCCCTTTGGGGATTATATGCTCCATAGGACTACCTTTAAGAAAAAAAGAGTTCCCAAGGCACAAGTGTCAGCTTCACCCTAATAACTACCCCTAATACTCCCCGCCGCGATTTTTCAGTCGCGAAGAAGGTCTTATACATATTTCTGGTAGGCGCAACAGTTTAAGAGCAATAAGCGAACAAACTAGGGGGTTGGTCCCCGATCGTCACGCTTTGCATCTTCTTTTTATTCACAACGCCTTGGCAGACGTCTTCTGATCCATTAGTTATTATATACATCAGCTCCTTGGTGATAATATCAGCTTAACGTTTAGGAGGGCGTTTTCTTTGTGCTTCGCATATTCTTATCAAATTGTGGCCTACGAGCATAGTGTACAGAACTGAAATTGTGCAATGAGGTTTTCTCTTCGCTTGCTCTTGTAAACTCAACATTACTGAATCTTTCGTGGAATAAGTTCGTTTCCACACCACCCTTGAAGTAGAACTTTTGGCCCGCTTTTTTTTAATTGGTCTCCCTCTTCATAGGCCTAATCCACTGAAGCTGTTTGATGTCACTATTAGATATTAAAATATACTGAAATATCCGAAGTTGTACTAATGTAGGTACTAGGCTATTTTTGAAAGTACTAGAAATAGTGAAATTGTACTGAAAACGTAATCAATGTAATGATAGTAATAATTATAATAATATGAATAGACGTCTTTATTTAAGAAAATCCATAAACACACATAAATTTCACTTTGCACACGCAGAAAGGCTACTTAAATGTATACCTGGCCAGAGTATATTGAGAAAACGCGAAGGACGCATCCATTGGGGACCAACCCCTAGTTTGTTCGCTTATTGCTCAAAAACTCTTGCGCCTATCGGAAATATGTATAGGACTTTATAGCAAAGGACCCAGCAGCAGAATCCTTATGGGAAATGAATTTCGGTCAAACTCTTTGAAACTCAGGATTATGATAACTCTTTATGAGTAGAACAAATATTCTCAAAGGCACTAAGTTCTAAAAACTCAAGGTTTTCAGATATAGCCCTCTGAAGTTGGATTTTAGGTGCATTCCGCAGCATATCAAAACCATGAGTTTTTAGGAATCACTGTCCTTGAGAACTTTCGTTCTACACATCAAGAACTACCAGAATCCAGAGTTTTAAAGAGTTTGACCGAAAGTTATTTCCCACAAAGATTTAACTATGCTGTAAAATATACGTAAAGTCCAACTTCAAAGGGCTATATCTCAAAACCATGAGTTTCTAGTACTTAGTGCCCTCGAGAAATTTCGTTCGCCACATCAAGAACTACCAGAATCCAGAGTTTCAAAGAGTTTGACCGAAAGTCATCTCCTATAAAGATTTCACCATGCTGTAGAATATACGTAAAGTCCAACTTCAAAGGGCTATATCTCAAAAACGTGAGTTTTTAGGACATAGTACCCTCGAGAACTTTTATTCTACACATCAAGAACTACCAGAATACAGAATTTCAAAGAGTTTCATCGAAAGCCATTTCCCATAAGGATTTAACTATGCTGTAGAGTGCACGTAAAGTCCAACTTCAGTGGGCTATATCTCAAAACCCCGAGTTTTTAGGACTCAGTGTCCTCGAGAACTTTTGTTCTACACATTAATAACTACCAGAATCCACAGTTTCAAAGAGATTGACCGAAAGACATTTCTATAAGGATTCTGCGGGGTCCTTTTATGTAGAATGTTATCGATAACTATAACATTTTCTGGAGGACCAACTATTTCGCGGGAAAATGCTAAAAACCGCGGCGGGGCGCATTTTGGGTGTTTCCTACGGGTGAAGCTCACAGTTGTGCCTTGGGAACTCTTTTGTTTCTCAAAGGTCGCCCTGTGGAGCATATAAACTCCAAAGGGCAAAAGATTTTAATCTCTTTCCGATCTTTCTCCTAATATCAATGGACTAGTAGTTATAGATTCCAACGTTTTGACAAAAAAATTCACTGGCAAATAGCTATATATTCTTTTATTTTAATTAGTTCTTTCTTGGATAACTAATATTTAAAAAAAGGCATCATGGGAGGGGGAGTATGAAAGCGAACGTCGGATTAAAGAGGGGGGGGGGGGGGGGGGGAGTTCTCAAATGTTACAAAATAGTACAAAGGAGGTACGGGGTTATAAACAGTCATTAAGTTCTCCAATGAATTTAGGTAAAATATTTTTGTATATTTGTGCTTTGATTAGCTGTGATAGATTTCTATTTAAAAATGATAATCCAACATTGTAAAATTTCTAACGCATCCAGGAGATAAACAACTATACATTACTAAATTACCGGAATCAATGATTTAATTCGTTTTAAAATTTAGTCTCGATATTTTGTCAGAATTTGGCATGGTCGGCCAACATTTACAGGGAATTTGAATAAATTACGCGCAAAGTTGTTTCACACCTGTAAGTCTGATATAAGAAATTTACCACCTACTGAGGATTTCTTTATCAACACATTTAGAGAGCGTATCAAGTAATTCTTTGCGACTGCGATAAATACAGAAATTCCCATTCAAATTAATTTTGGTTGGGACTTGAGGAATAATGCGTTTATCTCTTGTTAATAATTATAAATTCAACAAAATACTTTGTTATGTTAAGAAGGACAATTTCTTAATCAATACTTGCTAAATGTGTAATTTTTGTAACCTTTTTGGAATAATAATTGGTATTATTAATTTGGCATAATAACCGGTATGTTTTGGGGGTGGTTTGGGTCGGGTTACATTGAGAAAAAACGTTGGCACTCACAGATACTATTCTTTGGTATAAAAACTACAAGTGTAAGAAGTTGTCAACATTCTTTTTTTTGAAAGGGACCAGTTTTAGCCCGTTTTAGGCCAAAAGTCCAAATTTTGGTGAAAAAAATATGGAAAAGGGTCAAGCAGAAAATGTTGGCATATGGTTTCCCAGCAATGAGCATTGATAACGAAAATTTTCCGCATGGTCAGAAAGGGTTATACTACGTTCCAGTTTTGGCCATAATTGATGTCGCCAGTGCTGCCAATTGCACGAAGAAAAAATGTTGGCATATATCGAATGTTATACTTTGTTCTACAATTGAATATTTTCGGGGGCAGCTAACGCCAAAACGATCAGGGGAGGGAGGTCTGACTCACATAAGATAAAATACTCAGAAAAATGCTAAAAAGTAAGTCTGTAAATACAGTTGGGAACACACAATACAAACATTTTCGAAAAAAATGTTTTCGCCTTATTGCAATCGCGGCGAGAATGGCTTCATCCACATTTAGATCCGCAATGTCATTCCAGATAGTGTACGAATTCTTTCAAAACTATCCTTTGAGTGTACACGCCATGGTTGAATTTGGCACGCCTGATTCCCGACTGTTCAATTAATACTAAAAATTTAAACTGTGTTCACAATACTTACAACTAATATGAAGAGTGATCCGCTTGCTGACCGCTGGGGGCACGTCGTTGCTGGCAATGCATAAGTAAGCCCCCATCTGCCGCCTGTCGACTCTCACAAGTTTCAGAGTATGCCCTCTGAAAGTTTCCACTGAAACAAAAAGTTTTCCCTGACAAATGCTTCGTATTTTAGAGCATAAAATACATATTTACATAAAGGCACATAAAAAACCCAACGTATACCAAACATTTATGTCCGTCCCTTGTCTACGGATGTGTGAGATTTGTTTTTATTCAAAGAGTCAGTGGAAATCATCTTTCAGTATTAGGGATCGAGTGAAATAAGCTGGAATAAAATTACTCAAGCTAGAATGAAAGCCAGCCGATGAAGCAACACAGAAAACACGTAAAATTTTATACATGGCAAACTTTGAGGTGATGTAATGTTCTCAAGTAGAAGTAATACTGCGAATGTACGTTATAGAAAATTCTGTTTGTTAATGACCAAAGCTTGTTGCGAGGAAGATGAAGTTTACCTAATTAGCAAGGTGTATTTATTGTTTAATTTGCAAAATGGAACGTAGATAAAGTGCATTAACCAACAAAATATTCAGACGCATTTCAAAGTATGCGCGAATTTTAATTTCACTATTATTTTAAATTACGTTCTCGCTCCCAAATCTAAACAACTCACACAAAAATGTAAAGCGAACTAAAAGAATTGAAAATTTTAAATAGCCATACCGTATTAGTTCAAAATAATTAAGTGTCACTAGGCAAAACATAACATGGTTTGTTTGGGAGTATACAATTTATATTAAATAGACAGAATATGCGTAATTTTTAGTACACAAAAGCAGGAAAGTTATATCATACATCAATATTGTCCGTGATAAATTTTTCTTTTTAAAAAATTGTTAACTCTACTTTACATTGCAGGCATGGGATCCACAAAAATGTCAATTGATGTGAAGTCGGGCGATTTCGCTGGTCAGTTTCATGTTCCAATACCCGGTGTTTTCGCTTGTCTCATCGCTTCCGTAGATGCTATGTGGAGTGGTCCCATCATATTGAAACCATATCTCAACATTGAGGTAAAAAAAAAATGATACAAAATTTTTTCATAATTTTAATTAGGTACTTTTTCCGAAGAATAAACAGGAAACGAGTAATTAAAAAAAACTGATTTTATCGCACTTCGTAACAAGATGGCGACTAAAGTAGCTCCCCTCGAGGTCAAAAAATTGGATTCTTAATGAGCCTCCCCTGCAATACCGAAGAAAAATATTTTCCGCTATATTTATTGTTTTCTCTGGGCCTAAAAATCGACAAATTGACTGGAGTAATTTTCTGTACTCAAAACCCTACGTTTTATTTAAAACTCCTGCAAATTAATTCTTGCCCGCCGGGTTACTTGAAATACTCCATCGCCCCTGTAGAATAATTACCTCTCTCAGCTTCATGAGTGCCGGCTTGTATAACTAAATGTCCTCCATCCTCCCTTCGCCATAAAATTCTCGGATCTGGATGGCCTGTGGCACTGCACGTAAGCGTCACATTCTCGCCTTCTTTTACCGTTATGTCACCACTCGTTCCGGAATCGTCAATATCCGGAGGAACTGTAACAATAAAAGAAACATTTCAAGAAAGCGAAAAATTGAACCAAGGATTGTTGAGAGTAAGATTGCGGAGCTTTTATATTTATTGTAAGTAAAAATACAATCTATTTCTAGTAAAGATACAACGACGAAAAGTAACTTTATCTAAAAGATAAAATAATTGTAATTATATAACCTTACCGTATGTCAAGAGACCATATTGAAAATATTAGTAAGAAAGATACAATGTTCTCCATTAATTTACTATATCAGCATACAAATTTAATGAAGTCTTTATACGCATAGTTGTTTAAATTTCACTGTTAAAAACCAACATCTATATCAATCAGTCATCCATAATTATCAAACTAGAACAATATCTTCTAACAAATCAATTAAAGGTTTCATTTCAAACTAAATCACACTCAGAGAGAGAGAGATATATAAATTATTTTTCTCCTCAATTATTTCCACATCCAGTGGAAGTATAGTAACAACAAACAAATTTTTAAAAATTTTATTATTCAAATAGGCTTAAAATGTCATGAAACGTCGAGATTTTAAGTTTGAGCGAAAAAAAATTTCTGTCTGTCGGTCTGTCTGTAATTTTTTTTTGTGCTCACGTTTACTCTGGAACCGTTTAAGATATTGACTTGAAATTTGGTACACATATGTACTTTAACTGGAAGGAGATCTGGAACTAGATTATATTTTAATCTTGTTCCGTCAGAGGGTTGGGGGGTAAATTGGGGTAAATTTGGGGTAAAGGGGTAAATCAAGCAGGTAAGAGTCGATAAAATTGGTATTTAGTATATACAAGAGAAGCTAGGGTCTCAAAAAAATTTTTGGCATTAGCCCCCCCATTACCACCCCCACCCCCTTATTAAAGGGGATGAAAAAAAATTGATTTAGTGTGTGTACAAGAACCAAAAGCTTCAAAACATTTTTTTACTTCATCTTCCCCCACTACCAACCCTCTACCAACCCTCTACCACCACCCCCACCCCCACTACCGATGTAGCATATCGTTTTATAGGTTTTTTGGGGTAGACGATTTCAAATATTACGTTGTTAAAGTTACCTTGAGTAGTATGGATGCGCAGTGGTTTTCCTCGAATATTTTGGATGCGCAGTGACTTTTTTCGAGTATTATAGATCGCAGTAGGTTACCTCAAGTAGTATGGATGCGCAGTGGGTAACTTTAAGTAGTATGGATGCGCAGTGGTTTTCCTCGAGTACAATAGATGCGCAGTAGCTTTTCTCGAGTGCTATAGATGCGCAGTAGGTTACCTCAAGTGATATGGATGCGCAGTGGGTTTCCTCGAGTAATATGGATGTGATTGGGTTACTTCAAGAAGTGTGAATGCGCAGTGGCATTCCTCGAGTAAATTGGATGCACAGTGGGTTACCTTGAGTAGTATGGATGCGTAGTAGGTTTCCTCGAAAAAAATGCTTGAAGTAGAGGCTTTACTTCTACCGTGTAGTTTACGGCACACAACAATTTTTTATATCTTTGTCTTGCCATTTTCTGCGTATTAGTTCGACATTCAGTTGAAGTATATTAACGCAAAAAATTTTTTTGGAAATTTTCATTATTTAAATAGGCTTAAAATATCAGGAAACGTCAATATTTTAAGTCTGAGCAAAATAAATTTGTCTGTTGCGTCGGTCTGTCTGTTAGTCTTGTATCGTTTTGGTTCTGACGATTACTCTGGAACCGTTTAAGATATTCACTTAAAATATGGCACACGTATGTTTTTTAACGAGATCTGGAACTAGATTATGTTTTGGTCTTATTCTATTGCAGAGTTAAAGGGTAAATTGGAGTAAGTGGGGGGTAAGCAAGTAAGACTCTATGAAATTGGTATTTAGTAAATGTAAGAGGAGCTAAGACAAAAAAAAATGGCATTAGCCATCCCCAATACCATTCCCACCTTATTATTAAAGGTGGTGAAAAAATAGTTTGATTTCAAATATTATACCATTAAAGTTCCATAAACAATTATTTCCACTTAGGAGTGCAAATTATAGTATTTTGTTGTAAGAAACTTGGATGTGGAAGTAGTGATTCCTTGGGAAGCGGTTTTTTGTAATGTCCTGCCTCCCAAAATTAGACTCTTTATAAACAAAAGAAAAAAAATAGTATAGAATGTAAACATTTTATAAGAAATAATTACAAACCTTTTATTGACCTATTCTAGGTTTATTAGTAAAGACATGTTTACTATCGACTTAATATTGAATGAATGATTGAATGATTAAATTTATTTTGAATATAGTATATTATACATACAAACATATTTGGATTACGGGAAATTTAGTAATATTTAATCATATACATATTTGAAACCGAAAAGTGATGGAAGTAATCTAAACCATGGAAGACGCGTGTATTACTTCCCTCTAGTGTATATTACTAACAGAAATAATGACATGAACAATGGGAGGTGGATTCACTGCAAACTATAAAAACTTGATGTATACAGGGTGAGTCGGGAGGAGAGTGCCAAACTCCAAGTGAAAAACAATGCAACGCATCTACTCTCATCTTGAATATGCGAATATGTTATTTGTTTATGGTTCTTGTAATAGAAATGCTTGTTCTTCGGATAGAGAATATCGCGAGCGATTTCATACCATAGAGTTCCCAGTAGACAAGTTTTTGTAACAGTCTTCGACAAATTGTGTAATATTGGTGAACTTCCCAGTACTCACATCAACTCTGAACGTGCCTTTAGATAAGAAGTTGATGAAGTTGAACACATTCTTGATTTAGTGGAAGAGAGCCCCCCCCCCACGAAGAAATTCCGCCCAATTTGAAATTCCTCAGACAAGAGTAATATTAACATTACATGATCAAGGCTTATACCCATACCACATACAGAGAGTACAGCATCTGCAACCGGGAGAACATGCTAACGTGCAATTTTGATGGTGGATAAATAAATGCTAATCTTCGTTCCTTGGATACTTTTTACCGATGAATCTATATTTACTCGAGACGGCATCGACAATACCCGTAACTCTCATCGATGGTCTGACGAAAATCCACATGCAACAGTAGAAACAAATTTTCAGCATCGTTTCTCAGTTAATATTTGGTGTGGTATCGTTGATAATTACTTAATTGGTCCTTCTATTTTTGAGAATAACCTATCAGGAGTAAATTACGTGTCATTTTTGCAAAATGATTTACAAGCATTATTAGATGATATTCCTTTGAATATAAGACAAACTTTGCATAATCAGCAGGATGGAGCTCTTCTACATTATGCTAATCTGGTAAGGCAGCATTTAAATAGAACCCTTCCAGGACGATGGATTGGTCGCGGTGGTCCTATTAGTTAGCCGGCAAGATCTCCAGACCTCACACCTTTAGACTTCTGTTTGTGGGGATGGTTGAAGAGTGAAGTGTATAAATCAAAAGTGGATAATCGCGATACATTAATTCTTTGTATTATGAATGCTGCAGCTCTCATAAGAGAAAACAAGATGAACTCGGGCAAGCAACACGCTCCCTTCGTAAACGATCCAGAAAATGTCTGGAAGTCCATGGAGACATATTTGAAAATCTATTGTAGATTGACCGTTAATAATTTAACTTTTATTATCTCTTGTTATTAAACATTTAAGACACTGTAACTTGAGAACAAATAAAAAACGGATTACGACTTTTTGATTTTTTAGCCATATTATTTATTTATATTATACACTCCTGGAGTTTGATACTTTCCTTCCGACTCACCCTGTTTATGCATGTGGAATTACGCTATTTTTATAATTATTAATGTTTAGTGATGATAAAATGTTGTCAAATATATGACAGTTAATTTTTATAAATTGTTTTGTTTCTATTTTAAAATTTTTGATGTTTTCTATTGATTTAATATTCGGTAGAAGGGCATTATAGAATTTAGGGGCGTGACAGATTATCTGATTATCTATATGAGTTTTATTAAATTTTGGGATACTTAGCATTATCTCTAGTTTCAAAATTGATGATTGCACGAAAGAAAGTTTGGTAAAAAGTGTCTAGATTGGTATCACTGTAATTTACTGCACATGTTGACCAACTCGTCTAATTTCCAAACTTTGCAATATAATAATATAATAATCATAACATTGTTTTCATTATCTTTAATGTTAAACCTACTTCCATTGAATATAAATCATATTTATTAGGTTGTTTCGTAGTCTACAATATTTAAAAAATGTAGAATTATGCAATTTGTCAAACACTGTTTCCAACTCTCTCAGTTTAGAGGAGTTGGCAGCAGTGATTGACAAATTCTATAATTCCACATTTTTTAAATATTGTAAACTACAAAACAACCTAATAAAGATGATTTATATTCAATGGAAGTAGGTTTAACATTAAAGATAATGAAAACAATGTTATGATTATTATATTATAGGTATTTAATTGTTGCAAAGTTTGGAAATTAGATGAGTTGGTCAACATGTGCAGTGAATTACAGTTTACAATTTAAGTTGTCATTTAAAAAAATAACACTTAAATCGGACAATACTTTACAGAGATACGGTCGTTTTTTAAACGGCTACATTCGCCATCTTGAATTGACCGCCATTTTTGTTAGCTACCACTTTCAGATGGCAATCATAGTTTTTTGCTTTCTCTGTACACCCATATAACTGCGGTGTTAAGGAAAATTAGTACCCTCAAATTATACCGAATACTGTAATTTGGCTAGTTGGCCCATATACTATATTGGCTGAATGCATGAACGAAGGTGTTGACTAGAGCTTACACAAAATAATTGAGACACGCCCTTAGGAGGGTGAAAACTACCCCAATATTATACAATACTGCATAAAAGCTGGCTAAGCTAAGCACCAATAAATTTTCATCCCGTTCTCTTACCCAGCAGGTGTGTCATAAAATAGTGACAATAATTCTAGTTATCATCCCACATTCATACCTACTGTAATCAAAATGCGATATCTGGTACATTCACTATTTCTTCCCTGACTCAGGTTCATAATTCAAGATGAGGGATAGTTTTGCACCCTGATGGGTTGTTTTCGTAACACATTTATGGTTTATTCCTGTTAATAAAGCTTAGATGGTTCAAGCTTTTTCGCCAGTTATTGGAGCTTTTATGCAGTTTTGTATAATATTGGGGTAGTTTTCACCCTCTTAAGGGTGTGTCTCAATTACTTTGTGTAAGCCCTGGTCAACGCCTTCATTCATGCATTCCGCCAATAGATTTACACTATATTTCTGTTCATGGAAGCTCTATAACTCAATAGCATCAATTTCCCAATTTTCATCTTTATATAGGGGATGTTTTTGGATCTTCTGAATGAATCAATTAATGGATATACGGATTCGTCGATATTAGATATGAATTCTGCGTTGAAAAATACTAAGAATATCTTGATTGCTCTGTCATAGCTGATGAGTATTCATTTTCTGTGGGCCTGTGTATTTTTTGGTAGCATCACGCATATCGCAAATTCAATCCCTCATATCTCAAAAACCAAACATATGCTCATCTTGAAATTTTATATTCAAGATGTTCTCATTATTAACAATAATTTAGCACTTAGTTTGAAACAAAATTCGAGGGCTAGAAAATGGGCGATTTTTGGGATATTTTTGGGGCCATTCTTTATAGAACATTTTCCGAATTTTGTTTGCAATTCAGTTAGCCTGATCATTCCATCTTAGGTGTTAATCAACGATAACACCTAGATATTTTATCTTATCAACTTGTTCTAGATATGGACAATTGTAGGGTGTTTCAAAATATCTACATTTTGTTTCATGTATGGGTAGATTTCTTAGTTGTGGTTGATCTATATTAGAGATGCAGAATATATTTAATTTTAGTAATATTTAAACTTAAAAGCTTGAATTTTATCAATTTTGAACTAATTTAAAGTCTATTTCTACTCCCTCATATACATCGTTCCAGTTTGGATCATGGAAAATTATAGCAGTGTCATCTGCATAAGATAACACAATACCATTCGCAGTATTAGTACAAATTCGTTAATATATATGAGAAACAGAATAGGTCCCAAAACAGTCCCTTGGGAAATGCCAGTTGAAATTACTTGTAAGTCACTATTTGGATTATTTTGACTTTTTGTGTTCGATTAGACAAATAATTTCTAAATAATCTCTGCATACCTCCCTAACTTCAATATTATCTGATCTAGATAATAAAATTTTCTGAGAAAGGGTCAAACGCTTTCGCAAGATCCAAAAATATCGCAGTGTATTGTTTTTATTATTGTGACAATTACTTCATTGTTCAGTTGGAATACTGCGTCTTTTGTACATATTCTTAATTTCTTACTTGATTTGTTTCTAATATTACAATAACTAAATTATACGCAATAAACTACTTATAAATGTACATAATTAATAAGTTGTGCAATTAAATTATATATCCAAAAGTATTTTAAAAGGGTCATCCACAACACAAATGTGTTCCCTGATTCTCATTAGAGAAGATTTGGAGTGTACGGCTCTTTATAAATTCAAGAGATTTATAACAATCTAATATGCAGAGAAATCTCAGATTCTCTTTATTATCAATGACTACTAACTTGAGTCGGTTGCCATGAAACGAATCAGAATAGCAAAAGAAATTATTTTTTGTTTCCCTAATATCATGTAAGAACGTCATTTAAAAATCTTTCAGAAAATATTTTCAAAATATTTGGAAATTATCCATAATCAAGTTTCTTGGCTAACCTTCTAGAGTTGACGAGGGTCTGCTAGCAGAAAAGGGAATTTGCCCGAAGCAGACTTTTTCATCAAGAATTACTTTTCTCAAGAATTAAAAAGTTTTTCCTCTTCTGGACTCCATCCGTGGACACACGGTATGTTCGAAATAAAATTTGATTTGATTTGATTTAAGTGCTTACCGATATTGATAATTTATCTTTCTGTGATTAGATTCCTGTACTTAAATATTAAATTTTGCTCGAGGATCTTTCTCGTTTGGCCCCTAATCAAAGAGAAAAGGATCTCTCTCCGTTCCTCTTTGATTAGGGACCGAACGAATTGGCGAATTTATTAATTAAGGAACGGAATCATCGGTAAATATCTTTAATTAGTATCTTTGACCTAAATTTCATTCTCTTAATTCGTTCAATGTTTGCAGCTATAACCTCAAGTTAATACAGTAATCCCAATTTTTACACTGCAAGATCAATATGCCTCTGGAAGTACAAGCTTTTAACGAAAGAAATTAATGGTGTTAAGGTGGGCGGTTCGGTGAACGTAATTCGAGAATTTCTCCTACATACCTGAACCGATTCAAAAAATTTTTTGATGGGCTTTTAGAGACAACTTTATATAATGGTACTAGACTATTTGAAATTAAAAAAAGGAAAAAAAAATTCTCGAGCGAAAATCAAAAAAAAATTTTTTTTGTTGATTTCAATAGCCTGGTACCATTCTATCAAGTTTTCTCTAAAAGCCTAGCAAAGAATTTTTTCAATCGATTCAGGGATATAAAAGAAATTTTCGAACTACGAAATCATTTTCTTAAGCACGGCACCGCCACGCCACCCTTTTAAACAGGATGTTCAATATAATGAAAAATGTCATTATTCTTTTTTAGTATATCCTACTGACCTTTATACATAGACATCTCAAATTTTGTTACGAAATGTACATGGAATAAGTAATGTTAGATAATAATTTTATTTTCCAATCAAATTAACAATTACAAAATAACCATTTTTTTATACCAAAAAGTTATAATATATAGATTAACATATATCTACATATACTTTAAGTGAGAAATAAAAGAAAAAGTGACTAATAGGACCATAAGCACTGGCGCCAAAAACTAGTACGTGGTAACGGTGTATACACTGTGTGTAGTGGTGGGCTAGGTACAGGGAGTAAGAATTACAACACCGCGTGTGCCAGCTGGCTGAAGTGAAATAACTGAGAGCTGAGATCTTCGCGGACGGGCGAGTTTGCTCTGCTGTGTTGTCAAATCTCTCGCGCTACGTGAATGTACATACCTAATGGGCAATTACACGCACTGATTATGCTCTACTTATTGTACAGACTTGTTTATTATTTAATTACTTCCACATCCAATCAATCAATCAAAATAAATTTATTAGTATTAGGGATTACAATAATGCGCCTGGATCAGATCTCGGTTCAGAGCTGACCGCACAACCACGTCGCGTAGCGTCGTGGTGAATATGCGGTCGGATGAAACGGGTCTGGTCTCGGCTATAACAACGGATCAAATGGAAGTTAGGGCTCCTGTTTAAAATATAAAAACTTAAACCTAACAATTTGTAAATATAACCATGAAAAAGTTTTAAAATACTTAAGACTACTTAAAGTTAAAAATGAGTTCTTATTAGGGCGCGCACACGTGCACTGTTTTTTTTAAAAGATCGGGTTGCTGATACGGGGAAAAACTCAACGAAAAAACCCGTTCAAACCAATGACGACATTCATCCGATGGTCTGTCTGCATTCGGAAAGGTAGGGTGGAAGGGAAGTTATGATTTACACGGTTTTGGTGTGCAAGAAGTTATTGGTTGAGAGGGGATTTAGAAAAAAGACAAAAAGGACAAAAGAACAAAAATTAACATAATTATCAAAAATAAGACGAATAGAGAGAATAGAAAGGAGTTTGAGGTAAAAGGTGGTGAAAAGTAAAAGGTGGTGAAAGGGAAATTGTGGTATAGGAAAATGGGGCTAAGGAAGTTGTCGAAAGATAGGCAACGCCTGGTATGGTAATGGGTGTTTCAAGTTGAAAAGCATGGCATTATGCTGTCTGATTTGTGTAATGTCGCGGGTTAGCGGACTATCGCCCAGTTTGAATTGATAGAATTTTTGCGATATATTCTGGACGAAATCCGCTAGTGGCGCAACGTGCGTAGATATCTCTGAGGGAGGTGTACCTACCGGAGTCTGAAATGAGGCGCATAAATTTATGTTCTAAAACTCTAAGATTCCGCATTATCGTGGCCGGGATGCTGCACCACACCGGCGCCGCGTATGTGATGGCCGGCCTGATCACCATCGTATACAACAATTTTTTATTAGTCCTGTTTAGTCCGCTACCCCGCGCCAGGAGCGGATACAGACTCCTCGACATGGAGTAGACCTTTCGTATAGTCTCGTTCACGTGAGTGTTGAATGTCAGTCTTCTGTCCAAGTTCACCCCCAAATACTTCACGCACCTTTTGATTGGAATTTGGCGACCCCCGATCGAAATTGGTGATAAAATGCGGTTCTCTGCGAACCAGCGCGTGAAGAGTATGGCCTCCGACTTTTCGGCGTTAATCCGAATCTTCCACTTGTCTTAATACGCTGTGGCACGAGCCATGTACGCCTTTAGCAGCATGTTCACCGCTTGTGCATTGTGCAAATGCGCGTACATGGCAGTGTCGTCGGCGTACTTGGCAAGGTTCATATTCGGAAACTTCGGAAAGTCGGAGACGTATAAGTTGTATAACTTGGGTGACAGACCTGGGGGACACCCGCGCGAATGTTCCGCCGAGTTGAAAGTTTGTTATTCACTTCCACATCCAGTGGAAGTATAGTAACGATAAATTTTTTTTTTTAATTTTTATTGTTCAAATAGGCTTAGAATGTCATGAAACGTCGAGAGTTTGAGCGTAAAAAAAAATTCTCTCTGTCTGTCTGTCGGTCTGTCTGTAACTTTTTTGTGCGCACGTTTACTCTGGAACCGTTTGCGATATTGACTTGAAATTTGGTACACATATGTACTTTAACGAGATCTAGAACTAGATTATATTTTCATCTTGTTCCGTCGAAGGGTTGGGGGGGTAAATTGGGGTAAATTTGGGGTAAATAGGTAAATCAAGCAAGTAAGAGTCCAT
This sequence comes from Rutpela maculata, assembly GCA_936432065.2. NCBI lineage: Eukaryota > Metazoa > Arthropoda > Insecta > Coleoptera > Cerambycidae > Rutpela > Rutpela maculata. The sequence goes on from OW386293.2 coordinate 88,396,322, forward strand.
AAAATTGGTATTTAATATATAAAAGAGAAGCTAAGGTCCCAAAAAAAATTTTGGCATTAGCCACCCCCACCTCATTATTAAAGGGGACGAGAAAAAATAGTGATTTAGTGTGTGTACAAGAACCAGAAACCTCAAAATATTTTTTTACTTCGTCGAAAAAGATCCAAAATTAAATTCAATTATTTTATTTTACGTTAGAAAATAGAAATTAATGACACAGCTTTCGAAAATTATACAGGTGTCCAATAACTTGGACATTGATTCATTTGAATAATAGATCATTTCGATAAAATTTGTTTCTGTGTTCATAATTTTGGTATAGAACCCCAATCTGCAATACCATATTGCAAATGTGTATATCATTTTAATATGATTTTGTTCAAAATTTGTTAGAGTTTCTTGAATTTGAAGATATTCTATGTAAAAGTTCCATTAGAGGAATGCGACAGTAAAACTCCATTTTATGCCTTCTGATGGGAAACATTTCGTGCCGTTGATTTATACGAATAACTTTAAATGTTTTATTCACCATTTGAAAACAAAAAAAATACTTAAAATAAACTGCAAACGTAATCTCAATGAATTTACTTTAACGAAGACAGGAAGGAGACGATATGGACGTTAGTTAGTCCATATCGTGTTCTTCCTTTTTCACGTTAGTGAATAACGTGAATAACTGTATCATTGGCATTAGCAAAGATACTCACATTATCTGTAGAGTATTTATAGATATACATAAATTATGAAAAGTGCAAGGTCAAGAACTGTGCCTTGTGATACACCCCACGTTACTATGGAGTCTCTGCTCCTAATGCAAGTAATTACAATATATTGTTGTGCTACGAATCTTAAGTGAAACGGAGGGGGCCGCGAGATAATTAAAAGAGAACAGATCAATCTTGGGCTGCTGTGTGTAGCAGATCGTGGACACTCCTTAGCCCGGATAAGTGGTGTATCGTGCCCACGACATAAATACTCTAGCTCAGGTATCTCAGGGCGTTAAGCCCAAGCTTAACGTAAATTACAGAAGATATTAACATAAGGTCATGGAGGTTTATATCCTTGGTGGTCGCAATCGAAATAATGACACACTCTCTAAAATAGAAGCGTACTATGTTGTGTTTTGTTACAAATAATTATCTGTCAATTTCCACCGGGCGACCGGTAACTTATTATATTTATATATTTAATCTTTATATACTAAATAAGGGTGTCCGCAAAGGTGCGGAAAATTTCCCTCGTGTAGCTACACTCGGTGTACAGGAGTATGTAGTAAAACTTAACAAACAGCTGCCATGGTTTCAGTGAAGAACTCTATAGTACGTGAATAAAAACATATCTTACATGAACTTCAAATATATACAGTAGTTTTCCCGGCGGGGAATTAAACAAAATACTAAATTAAGACATCTAAACAAATACTAAACTTAATTAGAGACCAGACCAGACGTTCACTATATCACGGCCCTACAGGGTAGCTTCCGGGTAGCGGGACGGTGGCTGGAAAGTTCCAGCCCCTTGGATAATGTTACTCCAGTCCTTGGATAATAGCACTCCCAAACCGTGGACTTGGATAATATTGAACCCAGACCTTGGATAATATTAAACCCAGACCCTGGACTTAGACCCTCTATCTCTCGAGGGTACGATGGGAATGAAAGTAAGGTCACAATCTCCGGAACGAACGGATCGACCCTTGGCCCATACGACGAAGCATTTCCAAGAGTTGTTAGCCAGCCTTTACACAAAATCCTACTCAAGCAGATAAAACTCCTTCATGAATACCAAAAATACTCAAACAGAACAGATTCACTAAAGCGAAGGAAATTTTTAATATTGCCTGTTATTCCATAATCCTCCGGATGGCTTGAATAAAACAAAAATTGGAATAATGGCGTGTAACGGTGAATCGCTAACTTCTCCGTTGTCGACTGACAAATTTCCGCAAGGACGACTCCCGCGCTCCAAGCGGGCAGTAGCAGAACTTTATATTGCGACGGTATGTGACCTTATATTACGACGGTATGTGACTCGTATCACACTGCTATGCATTGCTGGTGGCATAGGCATGAAGCCCGTAACAGTTGTCTACTATAAATACTAAAATAACTTTTTATTAAGTAATAGGAAGAGTTTCCGACCCCGTACATTTCCAATATTTCCAGAAGCTTTACATAGCTGATAGTAGCAAAGCCTTGATCTAAAAAATAGCAGCTGTTGGTATGCTTTTATTTGTATCTTCACCTATTTAGTTGTCAAGGCAGTAATTGTATAGTAGACGTACATTTATTTGGGCTGAATCCGAATTGATTATTTGAAAAAGGTATTTTTTAAAATAATTGTGTAATAGTGCGGCTATTACCTTTTCAAAAATTTTTAGTTTATTTGACATAGGAGATATTGAATGATAGTTTGTCTTCTGATTATATTATTTAACAGGAAGAACACGATATGGACACTTCACAAAGGCAAATGTGAACACGTTAGGTGTGGACCATATAACGAGAATATAGTTAGTACAACATTTTGAGAAGCACTGTAAATAACAATTTGTAGCTAAAAGAGACGACTAATGATAATTTGCTAAATAATTTAATAGGAATTTATTAATGAGAACTAGTTATTATACTAGCTAATAATAAATCACCTCGTTGGGGACCGATTCTCTCAATTTCATATCCTGAATATATCTATTGTATTATCAAAGCTTTAATCGTATTGAAATTTGAATATTTATATAACTGGAAAATTCAATAGCATATCGTTATAATGAATTCATTTCAGCTACAAAATTTCACAACGCTCATTTCGATAACACTTATGCAAAGTGTTTCCGGAGTACAGCTCGAACAAGAATAACAAGGTTATTAAATTTTGAACAGTTATTTTGGATATATTAAACAATAGCTAATTATTCTCTGTGGGGTAATTGTATAAAACAATTTTAATGATTTAGATACAAAATATTACAAAATTTGGTTAAAAATACATTAGGTACTAAACATGTTATGGGTATTTATCACTCCTTTCCAGATTAATGCCTAATTTAAAATTTACCTTAATAGTTCAATAATATTAACAGTTAATATTGTAATATATCGGAGAAAATTCATAAAGTTTTGAAAATTGGTAGAAATGTTAAGGACAGCATAAGAATTACTAAACTGAAAAGTTCCCACTACTAAATAGTGTGCTTCATCCCCTAGGACGTCGTTTCCACCCCCATTTTGAGTTGAGGTTTCCCCCACTTTGATGTTTTCTAGATTATCTCGAGAAAGATGCACTTTTTGATAAAAGAACCTATATATAGAATTATTCCTTACAAAATTCTCTATCAAAAACGTTTCTACAATTTTTTTTTCATAAAATTAATAGTACCGTGGAAAATAAGGCGCACACATAAGGGTTGATTTCAGTAAACATAATAAATTGTAATCTTTATTATAATCTACTTTAAAGTTCAATGCTTAACGCTAAAGCAGTAGCTGCTAAATTCCACTTAAAATTATAATAAATGTACTGCTTCCACCCTCTCATCCCTAAAAAATATCGCAATTTTCAAAGAATTAATTGCACAATTCATTCGAGTCTGGAGTTAAAAACGAGCTTTAGTTTTGAACTGGCTTCAGTACCTCTTTCCCTTTTCGATGGCAAAGGCCTAATGAGAAAAAGTTACAAGGCAACTTTATACCAGATTATTAATACTGTTTCAGAACGAGACCATATTTTAGAAAATAGTGAGTACGTGACTGATGGAGGATACTTGCTTCGCCGCGTAATATGGCCAAAAAAAGGAGAATTTAATAACGTTTACAACGATTACGTTATATAAGAAAACACTGTCGCGTTTGATGGTTATTGGGATGATGCAAACAGCTAGAACGACAAAGGCGGGTGCTGCAAAGAACCTGTCCTGAAATTATATTTGATGAAAACACTGTTGTTTCTGAAACTCAGCAGAAGTTTCTTAGTAATTTGTTTAACAAAGAACGTTTGATTGCAGAACTAGTGAAAAAATTAAATTAAATATTTACTAGAAAAACAAGGTAATACCAGCAAAAGTTCACGAGATTTACAATCCTCAACTTATTAAAAGACTGTAAAGGAACAATATTATTTGCATACGCCATTAGCGGTTGCGACATAACCTCAGCGTTCCTTTCCAAAGGAAACGTGAATCCAATCAATGTGCTTAATAAAAGAGATGACTTACAAGACATCGTGCAAACTTTTAATAATGAAAAAGCTAGACATGAAGAAACTTTAGAGGTAGGAGAGCGATTTTTTATAGCTTTATACAACTCTACCTTCGCAGAAAAAAGTCTAGATGTATACAGATTCATGACTTTTAAGAAACTTGTTGGTAAAGCGAACAATACTGTAATGTTATCAAAACTACCATCAATTTCTGCTGCTGCCCATATCTCGTTTTTACCAAATTCAAACATGGAAAAACGTTACGCTAGAAGCTACTGACTGGGGATGAAAAAAAGTCGGCGGTGTATTAACCTCAACTATGACAACAAAAGAACCAGCTCCCGAATCTGTTTTAACACTAATGTCTTGTTCATGCAAATTAGGGTGCGTAAACAGGTGCAGTTGCTCCACAATGTGTTACCATTGCCACGGACAAGCATGTATGAATGTCGAATCTATGGAATATACAATATTGTCGCTTCTTTAAAACTATATTTTTTAGGGATGAGAAGGTGGAACCGCTACATTTATTATAATTTTAAGTGGAGTTTAGCAGTTACTGCTTTTGCGTTAAGCATTGAACTTAGATTATAGTAAAGATTACAATTTATTGTGTTAACTGGAACCAACCCTTATGTGTGCGGCTTATTTCCCATGGTACTATTAATTTTATGAAAAAATTTGGTAGAGAATTTTATATAGAGAATAATTATGTATATAGGTATTTTTATCAAAAAGTTCACCGTTAGAGATAATCTAGAAAACCTCAAAATTGGGGTGGAAACGACGACACTATTTGGTTTATTAATTTTTATGCTATCCTTAACATTTCAATATTCAAAACATTATGAATTCTGTCCGATATAAATCGTTATATTACTGAACTATAAGCTTGCTGTTCATTTTTAACCGATCTCAAAAAATTGAAAAAGGAGGAAGTCCTCGAATCGACTCTTATTTTTGTTTCTTTGTATTGCTTGAATTAACTTGATGTAGGTATCCCTGGAGTTCTCGGTCCTTGTAACAAAATTATTTTCTTTCATTTTGGTTTATTCAACCATCATCAGAGAACTACAAAGTATGTAAAGACAAATATTTTTTGGTGCTATTTTCCGTTACAAATGGACGTAAATTTCTTACATTAAATAATATTGTTGAATTGTACTGCAGTATAAGCAATAAATTGGTAAAAATATTTACCTAAAACTTCCCTCTTTATTTATCCTACTGAAGCGGTAGCGGTGGCGGTTACGGTGGCAGAGCGGTGGCGATCCTGAAGCGGCACGAATCCGAACACATTGAAGCGGTGGCATTGATTGTAAGACATTTGCTCATAACTTTAATAGATAAAGAGCAGAAGCGAAAGCGAGATAAAACTTTAGTATTTTACTATATTCATTTTCAATCATTACCAAAAATTTTAGGAGATAAAACAGAAATATATGGGTTCAAAATTACGAAAGGCACACTTGTAAATTTTTAAATTTGACAGCAATATTGGCAGCTGTCAAGAATAAAAAAAAAGGAAATTAAAAATTCCTCTTCTTCTTTGACAGATCGATTATGTATTTGTAAAGTAAAGATTTAAAACCAAAACCAAGCGAATCTTTATATATTTGTAGCCTGTAGACTGATTTTAATTGAAAAAAAAACACGATATTTTCTAGTAAAAATTCAATTTTAGATCAAAATTCTAAAAAATTTTAACTAAAAATCAATAATTCAGCTCGACAAATTGATAGAGATTTTCAAAACGAACATTTAAAAAAAGTTTCTGATAACTTTAATTTGACGACCTGTAGACTGGTTTTGTCTACTTCCTCATTTTCTTCACTTTTAAAGTCTATTTTTTTTATACTAACTTGGAATAATTAGGCTACTCAGTATATTCCTCCTTAGTCTATTGGTGCATGCCAAATCACAATTAAATCATAATGCCATTAATGCAAATCATATATATAACACGCAAAATACTCATACTCTGAAAATTCCTTATCGACTAACATATCCCCTATCCCAAAATATATAGCAATAAAATTGTAAAATAACTTATCTAAATTGCACAACTCTACTAACGAACAAATATTCAAATTCAAATGAAGTATTTACGGAAAGGTGAAATTAACATGTATCTAATAATAGTTTGTATGTTTTATACTTTGTAAAATTATATTTTGATGTTGTTTATTTTGTATTTGTTTGTTTATTTATTGAGATGGTATTAAATTGTATTTGTTACTTCAGATAATATTGTGACATCACGTGGATGATTCCTTGGATAAATAAATTATTATCATTATTATAAATTCTCGACAGAAAAACAAATGTATCATAGAGATGATCATCGGAAAAAATTATAATTTTGAAATGCAAGCTTTGGTTTATTTTTTGATTCTAAATAAAATAATTCTTTTAGTAAAGAAATACTGGTCTCGCTAAGAAAACACAGGAACACACACAATAAAATTGCCATGTATTAAGAATTGCATAGAAGTGTGATGGTCTTGCATCACACTTTTATGCATTTTGATGGTTGAATCCGAATATGGTGTTAAAATTACTCCAGCACGTCTTGGTTTTCTAACCTCAAAGAGTAGCTAAATTTACAAAAAAAGCTATTTCGTGACTTACAAAGAAACTGTGACGTGATGGAGCAATTTTAGATTCGAATTAAGCTCATATAAATACACAAGAGTATGGTGCTTTAGTCCTTAGTGCATGAGACCTTATTCCTTCAATGTCTGTGGCACAGGCTTATATATAAGCATATATTTAGATTAGATTAGATTGGATTTGGAGGCATATGAGTCTACAGTGTCCAGTTAGAAGATCCACTACTATCCTAATGGCCTTTCTGTTTTGGTATAACAGATCTCTCGTGAATTTGACCTATCTCTGTCACGGAAAATTCTTCCACTATTCCAGAGACTTGTCGTGTACTCATTTATTGATGAATGCTCGTATGCATGGCTTAGCCACACCACAAAAGGGTTCGGCTCCTCTAGGGCCTTATATGCGCCTTTCCGGGCCAGTTCATCAGCCTTTTCATTTCCCCTGTGATCCTCGTGTCGCTTTGTTCTGACTTCTTAGGTCTTATACAATCCCGCACTAGTCTTTAATCAACCTGCATCGAATCGATTTCCATTAGCGCTGCTTGGCTGCTCCTTTATACACTACTGTAAAACGGCCACTTCAGTCTAAAATATTGTGGTATGTATTTCTAGACTCATCAGGAATGTTTTCGGTTTTATCCCGTAAATCCCAGCTCCCTGCTCTGTCTTGGAGCCGCCCATACACCAGACTATTTGTGACGGTATTAGAAGACCGTTCTTCTCTGTCTGGTATTTTGATTTGAAATTTTTTATAAAAGTTATAATTTGGGACCATAGTGTCCATGGGCATTCCCAGAATGGGATCTACCTTCAGCTCCGAGTATAACTTTTGATGCTCTGTTCCGTGTTGTTGCCTTATAGATGTTGAGCCTTGCATTGGCCTATGCAACACTGAACGAGCTTCCCCTTGAATGAAAATGTGTAGTGGTGGTAGATCTAAGAGACCCTCCAATTCAGCCGTGGCAGCAGTTTATATGGCCCACCTGGCGCACAGGCAAGCAAGCCTTTGTCACGCCACTTAATAGCCTTATTGTTCCCAGCTGTAGTGTCTTGGTCCACCATACCACCGATTATAGGTTACCATGGGTCTCGCGCTCCTAGCGCATAACCTTAGAGTCATCTTGAAGTTTAAACCCCTAGGCAGATATTACTTTCTATAATTTAGATTGGATTTAAAAAGTGCAATGAGGTTATCCGAAAAGTTATAAAGTTCAAATTTGTCCAAGAGGATATCGTGATTCAGTCTAACGAAGGCCTTTGAAAAGTCGGTATATATAATGTCTGTTTATATACCTTTATCTATAGAATCAGTAATAAACTTTGTAACATTAATTAAATTAGTAACTGTTGAATGGCCTTTGTAGAATCTGTGTTGAATTATTGATATTTGATGAATTAAAAATAAAATGGTGTAACAGGATTTCAAATACTTTAGAAAAGTTACTTATTATTACTATAGGATAATAGAAATTTTGGATCTATTAACCTTTTTAAAGACAAATTAATTTTGATAACTTCTACTGAAATGGAAACTTAGAGACTTTTAGTGATAAGTTGAATAATGTAGTATTATGTAATTCAATACTTCGTCAGTAATAGGTAGAAGCGTAGTTGTTTTGATTGGTTCTCCAATAGTCAGTGTTTTAAAGTATTTGTCTGACTAGTATAGTAGCGTGCCCAGATTAGGGCAGTAATATACAGAAAGTAGGTAATTTCATAATAAATAAAAAAGTACCTAGGGTGGCCCTTATTTATACTTGACGAAAAAAAAAATATCGAATTTAGTTTGCGGCACCCTCCACAATGGTTCCAATTTCTAAAAAAGTAATCCCTTGAAAATCTGAGTCAAATCGGTCAATGGGAAAACCAAGCACCCTCAATATTCTGAATTTCTTGAAATACTCCATATTGAGAAATTGACCCTTTCTAAAAAGTAACCAATAGATAGGTAGGTGTTAACTCATAATAGACAAATATAAAATAGTTCATCAGACCTTTTTCCCAAGAAAGCGGAAAGTCGTTGCTAGAGGGAGTAACAGTGAATCATCTGGAAGGGCTTGTTGTAGTAAAGACAGTACAGTTTTAACAGTATCTCACTGTCTCTTGTACTGTGACGAGTGACTATGAAATTCAGTGATTTTAAAATGAATATTTTCAATTATTTAATTTCGATATGGCGGGAATTACTTTGCATCATGATAATCGAATTTATCTTCTTGGACATTGCACTCATGCGACCTCTAGTAAACTTTTATCTAATAAACAAGTATATTTTGATAGCACAGGAGTTTTTAATGGTAGCTGTGTTCTACTAGAACAATTCCTAGAAAGAGACCTGCCATATCCATATTTATGAGTTGGTCCTTAGAGTTCAAGAAAAAATTTGGAGTAACAAGCGGTCAATTGGTTCCAATTTTTCAAAGGTTCCAACAGGAATGGCCCCAAATTAATCAAGAATATTTCAAGTGTGGGTTTGAAGACCCGTTGTTAGCGACCACCTACAAAATACAGGTGAAATTTTTCCACTTTATGCAGCGTACTTTCGAAGATTCAGAACGTCAACCCCGAGAAGATTATAGGGAGTTTCTGGAATTATTCATACTGTTGGGAGAAGTTCCTCCACGAGACATCTTCTCGTGCTCCAGGAACGATGCATCATGCCCGATGGAAGGTAAAAGCCATTTATACTTTAAAGATTCTTTTGATTCGGGATTAATTCTATTCAGCAGCTTCAGAATAAAAACATATATGAGATATTTCAATGTTTGTTATTAAAGTTTACTTAGACGCTTGGATCTTAGCACCACTGACTGTCAACTTCAGCTCCATACCAAGATGTGTTTTTTTTTAAAAACTTCATGAATATAAATCCACGGATCCGAGCAACAGTCCACAAATTTAAAAATCACTTATGGTACCTTGCCTTATCTTAAGTACAGATAAAAGTTATTTGAAATGTTATGATTTTGTAAAAAAAAACAGAAACTCGTCAAAGACATGGCGAAACTAGATGTTAAAAGAAACTTTGCCCAACATGTAAGGGATTGATGTTTCCTTTTTAATTAAGTATTCGGTGTTATTTTGCTATTTTTTTTTAAATCTGTCGCAAGGAATTGATAAAAAAAATCGATTCAACCTGAGCGCGCATTAAACCCATACCAATTCTATTGTCTAAAAATACCAATTCTATTGTCTAAAAAGGGGGCGTTGCCTTAACGTAATCCGATCAAGCTAAAGTTTTACATAGAGTATTTTTTTATGGAATGGAACCATTTTGGGGGGTGCCGCAAAAAATATATATAAATATGAAAAATAAGGACCACCCTAAGTCGATCACGCGATACGAATTAAAGTTTAATTTTCTTTAGTACATTCAATACTTCATCTTCTGTCAAATAGACAATATTTAAGAGTGAGCTACCCTGAACAAAATTTTTGGAATTATTCGTGATATGTTCAGATTCAAAGTAAAGGTGCTGAAATAAGTTAGCAAAAGTAATTAGTAGAGGGTCAGGTTAGTGTTCATTATTGCAATTCTTGAAGTTTGGCAGACCAGAGGAACTTCTTGTGTAATTAATAAATTACCGATAGGAGGGCAGAATATAAACAATATTTTCTTCAATATGATTACAATATAGATTACAAAACGTTGGGCTGACGACAAAAAGATGCTAAGGGGAAAGAGCCTTGTTTACGCAGTGCACCTAACAGCAGTCACGATAGATAGCGTAATACTGTCGAACATGACATACACCAAGGAGAAGGTAGCTAAAATATTGCATGAATTACAAAACATCTGTTAGAAAAAGATTAAGTAATTCTTAATTTAAAACTGTACTGAACTAATTACACAGCGACACAAAAGAAAAAAAGTGCTGTACAAGTGACCAACAGAATCGTCAAGTCCTGGGTTTGGTATTGCGGTATTCACCGACTGCCCACAATAAAGTCGTCTACCAGTACTCTCGCTTGCTCTTATTGCCATAACAAACCGAACGCTTTCCGATTTTGTATAGTATTCCTATGTATTTTGGGCTGCTGAATACGAATTCGATGTCGAAATTCCCCCAGAAAATCACCAGAATTTTCTAACCTCAAAAAACTGCTTAAAATCGTCAATATTGTGAAAAAGAGAAAAGAAACACATATGTAAGTGATTAAAATATTGTATTTCTATGAATTTTATAGCGCCGAATATGAAATCAATGTCGGTATTCCCCTTGAAAATTACCAGAATTTTCTAACCTTAAAATAATAATTTTAAATCTACAACATTGTCAAAGAAATGAAAGAAGTCCTATGCAAACGACCACATCTTAACACTTAAAGTAGTAATTCAAGATTAACCTTTTAAAGTTTTTAAGAGCATTGAGAGAGTTTGGGTGCCAAAGGGTTAAAGATCTTACTCCTTTTTGTGGTAACGAACCCGTTTACTAACAAAAGTTCTAAGCAAATTTATTTCGCGCTCGTTTGACTCCTTTTTTGATTTCTCGTTTTAATGTCCAACAAAAATATGTCATCATATTTATATCCCATATTCTTTGATAACGCCGCTCCATTTCCATAATGTCCTGATGGAACCTTTCCCCCTGTTCTTCACTATAATCCCCAAGGTTTTCATTAAAGTCATCAGTATGAGAATCCAAGAAATGGACCTTCAGATTCATATTGCATCCTAGCTTACGATAGTTTTTCACCAGATTAGCGACAATTTCTCTTTCTTTTTTGATTCCCAAGAAAATTTTTAGTAACTTCTTTAAAACTAAGCCACGTTAAGATTTTTTGTATCATTCATTTTTGTTACAAAAATTGCATTGTACGCATTTGAAGTCCATCAAATATTCCTTCCTTTAACTTTGCATATGAAACATTTGAATATTTCTGCTCTATGTATTTGAATGTTTCTCCTTCCTTTAAAGCTTTCAGAAACTATTTCATAAGACCAAGTTTGAAGTGGTGGGAGTAGTACTATTTCTGAATCAACTAAAGGACTTGAAAGAACGTTATATAAGCCGGGATCAAAATAAGATCTACTTGACCAAACCTTTTTCTTAGAGTGATTTTCGCTGTCCCACAGATATTTAAAAGAAGAAGACCTGAATATTGCTGAGGAGCAATATTGGCACTAAAAATTTTCTTGGAAATCAAAAAAATCAGAACTAGAGAGAAATTGTAGCTAATCTTATGGAAAACTACTGTAAGCTAGGTTACAATATGAATCTGAAGCTCCACTTCTTAGATTTTCATATGGATGACTTTCCTGAAAACCATGAGAATTATAATTCTCATGGTCACTATAGTGAAGAACAGGGAGAAAGATTCCATTAAGACATTATGAAAATGGAGCGGCGTTATCAAAAAGATGGGATAAAAATATGATGGTAGATCTTTGTTAGACGTTAAAACGTGAAATCAAAAAAAGAAGTCAAACGAGCGCGAAATTCACTGCATGTAACTTTTGATAGTAAAATAGCATGGCTTCTTAGGTAAAAAAAAAAAACGAAAGTTACGGTCCCTTCGGGAAGAAAGCATGAAACTTGGCATTCATGTAGCTTTCATGTATATGCTTCAATGCAGACATGGGAACACGTTGAGAAATGATTGTTTCCCTCCAAATTTAGTGAAATTCAAAATGGTGTCTGAAACAAGCGTAACTTTACTACATACATCATCGGTTGACACTGGAAGGTAATTGAGGTGTCCAAGTGTAAATTTAGGGGTTCAGGGAATTTATTTACACTATCAGATTTATTATAAAATTTCAAAATGGCTACCATAATCTAAGCTGCCAGCCGACAATTCCCAAATTCGATGGAAAAAATGTAATAAAAATGTATTTACCTACGATCATTACTATAAATAGTAAAAAACACACTACCTGCCATCTATGTAAGTTGAATTTTACATATTGTAAACGAAACGCACTGTAAACAAATCGCACGGTAAACAAGACGCAAGGGACACGCAAATATAGGTGGCTTAGTTCGTTGACGCGGGGTTTAAAAAAACAAATGCGCCTACGTAATTTTCAAACGCTGTCAAAACTGACATAATATTTGTCGAAAAATATTGTTGACTAGAGAATATTATTTAGGTATTATGCAAATCAAAACTTACACACTTTTTTATTTATTATGAAAATACCTATTTTCTGTGTATTGTTGCCCTAATCTGGGCACGCTAATATACTAGTTAGGTAATAGTATATTACGTAATGAGTGATGTAAGAAGCATATAACGCACGAATGGAAAAGTTACGCACGATGCCGCGTAGCGGCGAGTGCGTATTTCCATGAGTGCGTAATTGCCTTACAACTCGAATTATGTACTATACTTTACCTACGATCATATTTATTTAGTTATTTAGTAAAATCTGGATTTAGTTTACTTGTCAACAATATTATTCAACAAATATTATGTCAGTTTTGACAGCGTTTGAAAATTAAGTAGGCGCATTTGTTCTTTGAAACCCCTCGTCAGCGATATAAGCCACCTATAATTGCGTGTCCCGTGCGTTTTGTTTACCATGCGATTTGTTTACAGTGCGTTTTGTTTACAATACGTAAAATTCAACTTACATAGATGGCAGGTAGTGTGCTTTTTACTATTTACAGTAGTGATCGTAGGTAAATACTTTAAAACACTCATTATTGGAGAACCAATCAAAACAACTACTCTTCTAGCTAATACTGACGAAGTATTGAATTACATGATAGGATTCTTAGCATTTTAAAGAAAAAAAAATATATTGAAAATACTTAAATCATTCATTTACATTTAGTCATTCACACCTTTTTTTATTTAATATGAAATTATCTACTTTCTGTATATTGGTACCCTAATCGGGTCACGCTAATATGCTACTTAGGAAAACACTGTGTTTTAAACACTCATTATTGGAAAACCAATCAAAACAACTACTCTTCTAGCTAATACTGACGAAATATTGAATTACATGATAGGATTCCTGGCATTTTAAGGCAAAAAAAAATATATTGAAGATACTTAAATTATTTATTGAAATTCAGTCATTCACAAGAATTATTCAACCTTACATTCTATTTCAACTCTAGAAAAGTTGTACAAGTTTTTTCGAACTCGTTAGTTCTCATCAGTAGAGTATAGAAACATTCATTCATTATTTACAAGCCTATTCTTGACTTGTTTTTTACCATTAATTATTTTTATTTATTTGCTTTTATCATGATTAGAGAATATTATTTAGGTATTATGCAAATCAAAACTTACACACTTTTTTATTTATTATGAAAATACCTGTTTTCTGTATATTGTTGCCCTAATCTGGGCACGCTAATATACTAGTTAGGTAAATACTTTAAAACACTCACTATTGGAGAACCAATCAAAACAACTACTCTTCTAGCTAATACTGACGAAGTATTGAATTACATGATAGGATTCTTAGCATTTTAAAGAAAAAAATATATTGAAAATACTTAAATCATTCATTTATATTTAGTCATTCACACCTTTTTTATTTAATATGAAATTATCTACTTTCTGTATGGTAAAGTATAGTACATAATTCGAGTTGTAAAGCAATTACGCACTCATTACATTACGTGCGTAATATGCTTCTTACAACACTCATTACGTAATATACTACATACTATTACATATACTTACATATTTGCGTTGAGCAGCCAATTTGGGAAATTTCGGCTGTCATCTTGGATTATGGGAACCATTATTATATATATGAATACTCCTGAAGTTTACGGTGCATTCGGTTCTGGAAAATTTACAATCAAGAAATCCAATGCACGTTTTTCCTCGATTGCACTTGACCAGGGCCATGAGCAAGAAAACAAGATTGTCAAGGGCACAGGTGGAGCAGTGAGACTAACTGAGAATGCAGCTGCGTTGAGGCGCTGGATGATTGCTGGGCCTGAGATAGCTTCCATGTTGCGAGAGTACGAAATATCACAGGGAAATTATCCTGACAATGAAGAAAATGACGAAGAAGGCCACCGCGAATAATCGGAGAGCCACCAGAAAAGATTCCGGAAGCACATTAAAGGTCTTGTGTCTACACTTTTGGAGATGGAAAACCCACTGTTGGATGATGAATTACAATCCATAGATTCTCGCGTCACTGCTGGAGAAACAGCTGAAGAACGTATGAGATCATTGGCAAGCCTTGGTAATACTCAATACACTCAATGCATGAAAGATCGGATAATTTCAAGAGAAACAATGAGAATATATTCTGCGGCACTGTTTCTCCTAAGTCAAAACAGGTAACAACACTTACCGTGTCCTGTCAGCATAGGCAGGGGGATATCGACGAGTATTTCAAACATGAAAACCAGCCGTTTCCTCCGTCTCTCTCGGAGACAGGAAATTTAAGACCAGTAACAAAATTTGAACTTCTAAAATGTTTCGAAGACAAGGAAGAACAGGAAGAAGACAAAAATGCGATGTGTATAGACTGGCCAGATACCGATGAATGCAATATAGAAACCTGTGATAGAAATTTTTCCGTAAATATCACTGCATCGTTTCTGGATGGGCCTGCTATCGTCCAAATGATAAAGCCGGGCACAAAGGTAACATTCAACAAACCAGCAGGGAAATCGAGTAGATGTCGTTTTTAATGCTTATCCTGACGACAGCCTCAAAAAATCTACACGACAGAAGCGCGGAACAGGAATTTGTCAAAGGGTCACACCTGCAGGCAAGCTACCAAGAAACTGGCAAACATTTCTTCGTTCATCGGAGAACAAAGTTGAACTCTTTAACTTCCTGGCCGATGGCCTTCAACAAGTTCAACAAGTAAAAACGATTGTCGTAACTAAAGGGGAAGAAGTTGTGAGTAACGGTACCACAGAAGTCCAAACAAGAAGAAGCTGATTCCAGACTCCCCCTTCATATTTTTCATGCTCTGCAGGAAGGTCACACAAATATTTTAATTAGAACTGTGGACACAGATGTGGTTGTCATTGCAGTTTCCTTGTTCAGTGAGCTCCAGGAAATGAACTTAAAGAATGTTGGATATCGTTCGGTGTCGGAAAAACCTCAAGCGTTATTGCCTTTCACCAACTCGTTAATAGACTTGGCCCCGACAGATGCAGCAGCTTGTTGTTCTTCCATGCATTTACGGATTGCGATACTGTGTCTGGATTCTGTGGAAAGGGGAAGACATCATTCTGGGAAACGTGGAAGTCTTTTCCTGAAGTCACCAAAGTATTCCAAGAATTATCGCAGCCTGTATAAGCAATTGAGGACCATCATTTGGAACTTCTGGCGAGATACGTTATCTTGACATATAATAACACAAGCGACATGGATGACATCGACCAAGCAAGAAAGACGCTATTTATCCAGAGACGGGCAATGGATAGATTACCACCAACATTCGATGCTCTTGTACAGCATACTAAACGAGCTTGTTTGCAGGCGGGATTCATCTGGGGACAGAGTTTCATTGCAAATCCAGAATATCCCAACTTCGAGAATTGGGGATGGAAGAAGGAAGGTAGTGTTTGGGCTCCATTTTGGACCACGAAAAAAGTAACGACAGCACCCGTTAAGGAGCTCACGAAGTGGTCCTGTCAAACCTGTACTAGAGGTCGATGTCTATGCAGAAAGTAAGGACTTCCCTGTACGGGCCTTTGTGCGTGTGGGGAAGATTCCTGCGATAGGAATTAACATAATTTAATTTGGAATGGAAGAAAGTTCGTACTTAATCGGTGGACTATTGATTATTATGAAAAATGTAAACGTAACCGGTCAAATAGTAAAATACAGGATATAATGCAAAGTTTTAAAATATATAATATGCTCCTATTATTTTGTTTATTTTATTTGCTCGTGTATGGTGACGATGGCTGCCATCGTGGATTATCGTAGCCATTTTGAAATTTTATAATAAATCTGTAAATAACTTCCTTAAACTCCTAAACCTACATTTGGACACCTTAATTACCTTCCAGTGTCAACCGATGATCTAAATTTGGAGGGAAACAATCAGCATATACATGAAAGCTACATGCATGCCAAGTTTCATGCTTTCTTCCGGAAGGGACCGTATATAAAAGGTTACCACGAAAAGATCTCTAACCCTTTGACACCCAAACTCTCTAAACGCTCTTAAAAGCTTTAAAATCGTGAATCTTGAATTACTACTTTAAGTGTTAAGATGTGGTCGATTACATAGGACTTATTTCATTTTTTTGACAACATTGTAGATTTAAAGCTATTATTTTGAGGATAGAAAATTCTGGTGATTTTCTGGGAGAAATCTGACATCATGTTCGTATTCAGCGTTTCAAATTACATGGGTAGACGTTTTCGTAGGTATTTATTTTCTTTTTTTTACAATATTGTTGATTTTAATCTAGTTTTTGAGGTCAGAATTCATAGAAATACAGTATTTTAGTCATTTGGTGTTTCTTTTCTCTTTTTCGCAATATTAGGCAATCCAAAGACCTGTCAAAATTATTTTTCAATATGGCGCTGAGGGCAAACATGGGGTTTATTTTAATTAACTCGCGGAAACGTAGCCAAGGCAACCGAAAAAAAACTCATTTAACGAATGAAAATAAAGGATTGCCGGATGTTTGCCCTCAACGCCATGTTAAAAGTCACGTGGTTTGGATTGCTTAATTGACGATTTTATGCGGTTTTTTGAGGTTAGAAAATTCTGGTGATTTGCTGGGGGAATTTCGACATCGGATTCGTACTCAGCGGCCCAGAATACACAGGAATACTATATTTTGGTCGTTGCACAGCACTTTTCTCTTCTTTTGTGTGGCTGTGTTTTATTTATTTAATCAAATTAAAATGAAATTTATCACGAATTTTCTTAGGTAATTTGTCAAAAAAAAATGTTATAGTAAAGAACAAATACCAAAAATTAATTAACATTTCAAAACAAAGCGCCTAATACCAGGCCAAAACGAAAATTTTTATAAAATTTAAGATCGCGTGAGTCTTTGCCAAATTACAAGTGATAATTTTCATTTAATGTATTTCTCTGACAAATTGAATCTATGAATAACATTATATGCATTATGCAGAACTCTTTCAGATGTATTATCTCGTTTGCGGCGACCCATGCAGGGTTAACGTACTTGGGGAGGTCTCTATTGCATAGAGTCGAAGGGCAATCACTCAATATAACTGCCAATCCAAGCTACTGCAGTAGTTTGCATATTATCAGCCCAGTCCAATACTTCGATAAGTCTCTTCGTTTTTATTTTACTAGAAATACTTCTGCACTGGCATACCCAAATCGTTCCTATAATTACCTTCCGAATTAAATTTAATTAAAACCGCCCTGTATTTTAATGCGATAACATCGGAACTTAATTTTCCAAACCATTCAGTTTTGTTTTCCGTCGATATTCCATTAAATTCTCCTGTATGTTGTGCTCACAACGATAAGCATAAGTCCTGAACTATCCTCGTGTTACTGGTAATTAGCTCGGATATTAACAATTCAGAATCTATTCAGATCTTATCGGTATTAAATTAATTGGGGCATACGCAACGGCATGTGATTTAGGCCTGATTGTTATTGAATTTGGAAACCATTCCAGAACAAACGTGTATATTTATAGAACGCAAGGACAGTGTAAAAACAATGTATTGTGTGAGAGTGGAATAAAAAACATTTCTTACAAATAATTAGGTCTCTGGAAAATTGAAAAGAATGAATGCCTTATTTATTTTCCAAGATTTAATAATATTTTATTTACGTTTACATAAAAACATGCAAAAAAAATCATGTTTATATTCAAATTCTTACATTTACATATACATCCACATTTTTACAATTTCAAATACTGTAGAAATAAATTTAAAATATTCACAATACACAATACATAATACAAAAATGGTATGTATAGCACCGAAAACAATTTGTGAACGAGTAGAAGTTGCAGTCGGGCGTGGCTAACTGCGAATACCTTTAAAAGGTGCCACTGAGATTAAGTACTTCTATATACATTTTATTTTCATTTTTGAAATAGATATTCGATGTCGGTAACGCCTGACTGCAACTATCGTTCGTTTAGTAATCTACATATAAATTGCTAATGCTAATCTACATATACATTTCTTCCAACAGAAGTCATAGTGTTTATTAGGTATTTGGTAATGCTCAACTGCAAATTGTATTTGTATTGGTAATAGTCTTATTAAAAATACTATAATACCATTTTGAAGTCAAATTGTTATATTATCTGACCTAAGAAAGTTCACTCGACCCTTAAAGACGCACTGTATATTGCAGTTTAGATATCTGGTATGGTAGGTTCTGTATATTATTCAACGATTTAAAAAAGCTCGCAAAAAGCGTAAAGAACACCGACCGCTTTTGGTTAGTGTACCGCCAGCGTTAGGTTGAGCAGTACACAGAACCGGACTTCAGTTTAAAAAAAAATGAAATAAAAGATTTGAATTCCCGTTCAATTGTAAAGTTGACTACACCATTATTAGGCGTGTAAAAAATGCCGGCGCCTTTGATCTTTACCTCACCACTAAGGAAGCCGAAATATTTCATACGCTTAAGAATTGTGTAGTGAACTATACTAATAACAAATAGAGAGTAATTCCATAAAATACAACTAAATCCTTGTTTTTATGCTCATCTTAGCCACAAAAACTGGAGTTCTTTTAAGGATATAATTTTTTTAATAATGAATAGTACGATATCTCAAATCAGAACTGTAAAATAAATATGATTACAAAAATGTACACAAACTTCTACGATACCAGTTTTTCTTAATGCCCAGTAAGGACCAACGAGGAGGTATAAGCATGTCCCTTGCCAGGATAGGATGGTGACAGGATTGTTAATTAGGGAGTAAGACGTTAAAAAAAAAAATAAACCAGCATTTTTAATATAACATAGTAACATAATAAAGTTTCAAAGTAAAAACTGAATAAAAATAAATAAATAAATAAATAGCTAAACTCAACAACAACACAATATAAAAAAGACATTAAATTAGTAAGAAAATTAATAGCATTTTCATAGCATAGCATAGTATAAAGGTCCCCTTTTCACGTCTTTCTTTCTTTCCTGCTTCACTGCATGAAACGGAATGAGATGTTTTTAGCGATCTAACAAGCGACTGCAGATGAGAGAGACTTAAGTAAACACCGATATGCTGCATTCCTAAAATCATCCACCAAGCCAAAACTTTATCTAGCCACACTGCCACTAATCAAAGGAGCTACGCAACAACACTCTTTCAGAGTTTATTTACAGGTATATTAACTATTTTTACAAAATTTCTTGTTACTTACAACGGTTCGCTTACTTACTTACAGATACATCAATGGCTCAACAACCCCCTACCCCCGAACCAGTGGGGATGGAACCGAGGAGAAAATGGATCACTAACCCCGGTTACCACCAAAGAACCAGTAGCTCTTGAAGCGATCTTGAGCTCCGTCTATTGCCGATGCTCTACTGGGTGTGGGAGACGTCGTGGTTGCCAAAAAGCAGGCATTCCATGCACAATGGTGTGCGGCACTTGCCATGGTACGTGTACGAACAGTGCACCATTAGACGACAATTTGGACGACGACGACGACGACGATGATGATGATTTTATTGACTTTTAAATTGTTTAGATTTAAGATAATGTTCGTTTGTTATTAATAATATAGTTTGTCTGTTAGTTTTATATTCATTAGTTATAAAATTTAATTTATGTCATTAAGACTCGATTTTATTTTAATTCATGATTTTTCCACTCTCTGTATCTCTTGAAGTATTGATTCTACATAAAAAATGAATAGGAACTTATTTGTAGAAAATTTTATCTAGTTTAATTTTATATAAGAATACTTTTTCGCCAGAGGTCGTAGTTTTCGAGTTATTCAAGAAAGACGTGAACATAAGACCTTTGTACTACTCCCCACCACCCCACACATCTCCTACCGGTCAGGACTTTTAGTATGTTGTTCAAGGCAGTCCCGCCGACACCTGTACAAAAATTAGCCATTACACGCATTAATTCCCCTATTTTTCCTTCGTTGATTGGACTATATTAATAATATATGCTGCTATGAAGGAGAAGGACAATCGAAAGAATGAATTTTTATGAGAGGGAATACAAACTTTATTTTCAACATATCTCAGATCTCTGCTATGAATTTCTGTTCGTTTTTGTATCTTATTGAATAAATAAATAATTCTCCTGTTTTGAAAATATTTAGAACGAATCCTACAATGTATATGAATCTCCTTTCACACATATTTAATAGATTGAAAGCACGTAAATCTGGAGTAATATGAGCGTATTAGGGTACAGTTGCAAAGTATCGAACACAGCAGTTTTCATTTTCTTGTAAGCGGTATTTGTCTTCTTGTGAAAGACAGGGGCCGTATACAATATCTGCGTAAATTATATGGAATAGAACCATAGTTTCAGAAAGCAATATTTTAGTATTTGTATTCAAATATTTTTTAAAGGCATATAATTGTTTTAAGCTATAAAAAGCTTTTTTACAAATAGTATTAACATGATGAGAGGAGCTTAATAAAGAATCAAAATTGACAACAAGATTTTTTACGCTGCTGGTTGATGCAAGGACCTCATTATTTATTTGAATATTTAGTTCTCCAGGGTTGAGTAACTGCTGAGAAATTCTAAAGGCATTATTTTGACTTTTGTTAGTATTTAGTACAAGAGTATTTTGGATTGTCCATTCGTATATAATACTTAAATTATAATTGATGCAAAATTCTGCTATTTGCAATTCCGAAGGAGAAAAACTATGTATTATTTGAATGTCGTTAGCGTACATGTACAGTTTTGAATATAGCGGAAGTCTCGAGATATCTGCAATAAATATATTTAAAAAAGTGGTCCCATGATAGATCTTTGTGTAACACTGGATCAAACTGATCTATTTTGTAATATAGTTATTGAGTTTCCTGAATAAACACTAGTAAATTGTTGTCTACCATTGAGACAATTCTTAAACCAGGAGACTGCGGTACTGTACCGTACTTCCAGGTATATCATAGTAACTTAATTTTGCAATTAAGCAATTCATATCTAAACAGTCAAAAGCTTGTCATATTGAGTAATGTCAAAGGCGTGACTTTCGTCTTGTCGATGGCTTGCAAAATTTCGTATGTTATGTTACTTAGTAGTGTTGAAGTAGGTACTGAAATCTTTTCGGGATCTGGACTGACTAGAAGGAATTATTGAGTTACGAACGACATGTAAAAGTTGTCGATATATAGCTGACTCTGTAATTTTTAAAGGAACCGAAATCTGGCTAATGGGGCGTAGATCTGCAAGTTGCTCAGGATTTTTTTTTTTAGGTATAGGCTTAACACCGAATATCTTCCATTTAGGAGGAAAAAAACCTAGTTCAAATGATACATTAATAATATGGGTCAGTAGGGCCGATATCCACTGTAAAACAAATTGTAAAATGTTACAATTGATGATTGCTGATAATCCATGGGGGGTTTATGGTGTGAGATTTTTGATTATTTATTTTATCTACAATTTTTTTAATAGTAACCGCTTTAAAAGTGAACAGAATGTCATGCATAATGGAGTTATAAGACATATGATCGATGTGATATATTTAGTACCTCTTTAAATAACTATATTAAAATTATTAAAACGATGTATTAGTAAAATATTATTATTGAGATGGTCGCGGTGGAGGGTCTGTTACTAGCCCACTCACATATCAACCTAACCTAACCTAACCTAGTAAAATATTATCAAGTAAAATAAAATAAAAATGATTAATATCTATTAGCATTATTATTGTCATTATTTTCATGTATGTTCATTTAGACTATCTACGGTAATTTCATTATTCATATTTTAGAGGATATAATAGGGAAAATTATCAATATTTTATGTTTTTATAGTGTATATTTCTACTTTATTTTTATTTAAATTTTTATGATCAATTTACCAATATTATTACTGGCATTTATATGCTTCTATAATTGGATTATACCTCCGGATAATAGAATAATAAAAATACTAATAATATGTTAAAATAATATGGTGTATAAATGGTATAATATTAATCGGACTCCAACATTATTCTGTTCTCTTGCCTTTTAATAAGTTGATTGATTAATTGATTGATTTACCAGCGTGCGGTAGGCATTGCTACCACTTCCAGGGTTATACAGCTGGGCCTGCTAAGTCTATGCTGGATTGGACTAAGGTCATGCTTGTTGCCAGCAGCGAGAGCCACATGGCGCATGGTAAAGGAATGTGGGATGGGAGGTGTAGGTATTTGTGAGATGCGTTACCGCATTGTGTAGTGAGGGAGCGTTTAAGCTTAATTTTTTGTGTTTTTGGACTTCTGCCTCTTCTGACTCTTCTTGTGAAATATGTTGCCGCGTTGTAACATAATATGAAGTGTTTGTGCTCCTCTTTTTGTATTTCTGCTTCTTCGAGTTTTCCTTTTCTGAGTCTTCTGATTCCTCGGTTTCCGATTGTGGCGATATATCGTTGCAATTTCTTTATGGTGTTCATTTTTTGATCCTGATCCTCTCTGTTCTTGTTCTCCGCTATAGCATTTTTAGTTTGTTGATTATCAGTGCTAGCGCTTTCTTCAGTAGATGTGCTGGGTCCCTTCCTTGAGTATATCCTCAATAGTTCATTGCGTACATCTCTATCCTTTTTTAATTGTCTTTCCACCTAATGTTTTTGTCGCTGTTTCGTCTTGTTTTTGCGAGTAGTTGAGCGATGTCCCTTCTGCTCTTTTCAAAAACTTCTTCTGTTGGCTTTTGTTGTTGTCGCGTTTTTTGACTCCATATATCATCGTTGGCCGTTTGACGGCCATGTACATACATTTGGTGAGTCCCATGATAGTTTATTTTTCTCAGTGAACGGTATGATTGCCCTTGTGATTCTGTATTCCGTTTTGATTCTCTTCTTTATCGTTTCTCTCCGTTCCAGTTGGTTAGTCATGCCTGTTCCTAGGTACTTCAATTTGTTCGTTGTTCTTAGGGAGTATTCATCTATTTTGTGTTCCTCTCCGCTGGTCCAACTATCTCTTGTTGACGCTCGCTTCATCATTAGTGAAGTTTGTTTTCAGTCCAGATGTGTCCTGTGGCGATTAGGAAATCATCGGCGTATGTGTGTGTTTACCTAGAAAATACAATTTTTCTGAAAGAAGCCTGCACCACGCATACCTCTTGAAGTGCTGTGCAAATTCAGTTTTGACGCAGCATTCAACAAAGCCTCATTGATTATTTCAGGTTTAATTTAAATTAAATTCCTTTAAATACTTTTAATAATTATGAAAAACCTCACTTGAGAATATGCAGCATTATTTTATTCGACTGTGATATTAATCTCAGCAATTTGTAGTTGTTCCAGACATATGTCATCTTCTTATGTAGTAACATGAAAATTAAGGTTCTCCAATCATTGTGCCAGATTCCTGTCTCCAATATTTTTTGCATATGCTGTGAAGTATTCTCACTCCTTCTTTACCAGTTAACTTCAGTTGATCGGCTGTGATATTGTCAGTTTGCTTTGTCAGTTTTTAGCTTTTATCGTTTGCATGGCTGCCTCCACTTCAGATTTCAGTAACCATTTGTAATCCTGATGCCAGTTTTCTTCTGCCTCAAGTTGGTCACTTTCGAAAATGTTCTTGCAATATTAAAGTCACACCTCAATAATCCGACAAATCTAGAGTTTTAGATTTCAAAGGTTATTGAAATGTCTTGGTAATTTAAAAAAAACTCCAAGGCTCCTAAGCAAGGGCCACTGAGTGTCGGCTTTGCATCAGACAGTCAGGCTGCACTTAAGACACTAGCCTCTAATAAGGAGTCTTCCAGACTGGTTTGGGACTGCCATGAAGAGCCGAAAATTCTGGATGAGCGGAACAGAGTTAGACTAACTGGGTGCCGGGACATACCAGTATTGAGGGCAACGAAAAAGCTGATGAACTTGCTAAAAAAGGAGCAGCTGACATATTCTATGGGACAGAACTCGCGCTTGGCACCACAAAAGGCTCAGCTAGAAGGGGTCAAGAGTAAACACAACCATTACTGGAGAGATATTCCAGGAAATCGACATGAGAAAACACTTATTAATGGACCATGTTTAAGACAAACTGAAGAAATGCTCACAAAGAATAGGATCCAGTTGAGAACCATAACAGGTCTTCTGACGGAACACTTTCCCGTTAAGAAGTACCTGCATTTAATCGAACTACTGGCGACCTTAACTGCAGACTATGTGGTAAGGTACTAGAAACTGTAGAACATATTATATATGACTGCTAGGCGTTGGACCGCAGAAGATATATCTACTGGCAAATACAAGCAGACCATTAAAACTCGCCCATTTTCAGACCTGTATCACCTTGTCAGTGACACAGGAATATTAAAATAGACAGTGTAAACAATAACAGGGAGAGCACAATATGTCCAGGAGGCTGCAGTGCTCTCGGAGTATTATTTACAAACGAGCCCTAGGAGAAGGGGTTAGAGTCTGACGCTCAGACCCATTCCAAGTTGGTTTTCCCCTTCTCGAAAAGAAAAAAAAAAGTAAAGTGTCGGCCTACTGCTTTTATTTGCAATATAATAAAACCAATTATTATTACTATTTTTATTAGCACGTTGTTAAACAAAATAATCAACTAAAAAAACATTGACATAAAGTGAATTCTCTGTAGAATGCAGAACAGTAAATAAATAGTGTGTCACAAAATAGGTAATTCATATTGCCATTTATGATGAATAAACCCGCAAGCCTTAGTTGAATAAAAACGTTGAAATGTATATTTTCTAGCTCTTGTCCCTCTTTGTAAAGAATAAATAGCAGTGCTCTTTAGCAGAATTTGTGATTCAAAAATGGCAACAACAGCTATAAAGAGGTACTAAAGAAGATTTAGAATAGAGATGAAAATGCCGAGTATTTTTTAGGCGTAATTCCGTATATAAGTACATTACATTTGCGTAACCTCCAGAAAAATAAAAAAACGTAAGTATATATACTTGAAGGAATTTTAATGAAAATTGAGGAAGTTGCGAATATAAAAAACATAGCATAAAAGCCAACTTTAATATGTACGCAGATTTTATGAAATGCCCTAGGCATGAAAAGTTTTCATAAACGTATTAATTTTGAAGACATGAATATTTTGACGATATAGCAAGTAAAGAAAAACTGTAGGATACTTTATTTTCATACATATTCAAGAAGTTAACGTTCAAAATGTTTGTTTACATTTATGTAGTAAATGTAAGTGCTTTGGAAAGTGATGTTATCCAGGTGAATTGTTAGGGATTTATGTTTAATAAATATATATTATTCTTGGGTTTTCAAAATAATTTCTACCATTCGTCAAGAAAAAGGAAGGAAAATGATCTGGGTCAAATCAATGTTAATCAAAATTAGTGATTTATACATTTTGTCTGTTCTCGTATCCCGCTCTCCTCTATATTTGCTTGTTTGTCAAAACCTTAGGTTTCTCCATATTTGCACATTTATGTTTTTATAACATAATGCCCTTATGTCTTACAACAAGTCAATATATTTGTTAGTCTGATAATCTTATGTATTGAAAATTGCGTTAAACGCCCATATTCTAGCCAGAATTCGAAACGGGGATTTCTTGATTTAAAGTCAAATATGTCATAACTGAATTGCATTTAAAAAATGTCACAACTATCATTTAGACAATATTTCTTTAAAGTTGTTTCCAATATTTAGCATAGGATTTGATGACCAAATTAGTAGTGAACGGACTATTAATTCCAATGGCAACCTTTACAGACAAATAGAAATATAAAGTTTTTTTTCAAAAATTGTTTGGGGGGGGGGATTTTTTTTGTGCAATTTGCATGTTATCAGGATGCTACATCTACTAAATTAAGTTTTAATTCTGAACAACGCGTTTTGTCTCGTTTTTTTTGTGTCAGGTTCTGTTTATCGGATCAAACCAAACAAAAAATTTTCAAAATATTTGTCAATAAATTATGAATAAAACCTCATGAGTCTAAATCCGATCTGCTGTTTTGTTTTCTGGTAAAAAAATAAAAACCGCGAAGATTTCTAATTTTACATAAACCGAAATTACTAAAGAAATAATTAATCTTTTTTATTGAAACTTAGGTCCTGTAGGTGTAAACTATTGTGGAAAATTAGAAACAAAAACATTATTACATACAAATTATTTTTTTACATTATTTTAAACTTTCATCGTTCATTTTTGTAAAATGCATTTTTTTGCAATACATTTTTTGTATCGAAAAAATGTATCCTGCCAAATACTTTTGCGACTACTTTTGTCATTTGTGAAAAGTGCTTCAACAAATGAACAATTAAAACAAAATGAGACCCTTCTACATTAATCAGAGGCTGAGATATCGTATCATTCGCGTTTCGTGTACATTTATTTCTGTACATATACATATGTTGGTACTGTTTATTCTCTAATGTGAATGCATAAAAGATAAATTTTAGTCGCACATATACCTACAATTACACAGGTATACGCGCGCTCGTTCATCAAAACCGCGACTGTCACGACAAAAATATTTCTCCCAGTCTCGTTACCAAGGCTTCGAGATTCTAGGAAATCGTGCGGATATGATAGCTATGCATTCTACTTACTCATCTGGAGTGCTCAGGCAAAATCAAACACGTTTCGCGAAACATCAGAAAATGTAATTTTTTGTACGTTCCTGCTGGACCTAATTTTAGATTTGAAGTATACAGTTTACAATGTGTTACGTCCTATTTCATCGTCAAAGAGATACGGGGGGAATATTTCTCAGTCCTTAGCAACGTATTTCAGCGGCTGGGGCATTTTGAATATACCCGCCGCTGGGTGTATACAGAGTTGCCTATTGACAACGTCCACAGAACTTGAAAAAGATGAAATACTATCGTAGCGCTAGCGGTTAGCTCTGTCGTTTGAATTTTTGTCGTTGGTTTCTCAAGCGGGAAGAAACAAGTCGGCGAGGGCGAGCGTTTAGTAATTTTGTAAAGATTGATATCGTGGAAACAGAATTAAACGTAACCCTCAGTCGTAGGGGCTTCTGGTTAGTTGTTTTATTGGAAATTGTGTTGTGATATTTTGTCGAAGCCCCGATGAAGAGAGATTTCCTGGGATTCGAGCTGGCGTGGTCTTCCATCTTGGTTCGCGGGAACATTCGCTGAAGGAACCGGTTAAACCGTAAGTTGCGCTTTGATGTCTTTACCTCTTTAGCGAGGGTTGAGTTCTATTGTTATTATAGTTTAGGGTTCTCTTTTCTACCTTTTCTTCTGGGAGCACCCTTGGAACTTCGTTTTTTGTGACACCTCGACGATTTATTTTTGATGCCTGTACTCTAGAAGTTGCTTGTTTTGGACGCCCTGGATATGTGAGATTTGTTATTGATGTCCTGAGGACTTTCTTTTTCGAGCTCTTGGTAGCTTTACCCCAAGCTGAGTTGACAGTGAACTTCAGGAGCCTTCTTTCGACACCCTCGGGAGCCTATGTTTTGTGAGTCACAGCATACCGGAACCAAACCCTTGTGACAGAGCTGGAGCATCTGTGCCCCCTGTGTCGACGACCCTTAATCGTTCGATCCACTTCAGTGGTCTAGCTAGAGCATCGGAAGGCACATGACTGTAAGTAGCTTTGTATTTTTTCATCTTTATCCTCTCATCGGAAGTTAGAGCGAAGTGTGACACCACCGACCTACCCCTTTGTGTGCGCTTTTGTTGTTGTTTTGTCGGATTTAAATTTTGCGTTATTATTTTTAGGGAATAACTCACGGTGATATAGTTATTTAAGCTGTTTTATATTTACATTTGTGTACATCAATAATTTGTACGTAGGTTATTTAAGTATTACCCTTGCGGTATTTGTTTCATTAAAGTAAGTCACATTGATAACACTTACTGACTAGTTATATTGCCCCCTTTGGCATTTGTTTCGTAGTTCATTAGAGTAAATTACGTCAGTACGAATTTTTAGATAGTCGCATTGCCATTTTAATACTCGTTGAATTTTGATATGAATTTTGAATAGTCCTGATATTCTGTGAATTTTTGAATATTTATGTAAGTAATCAAGTGTATTAGTAGTGTGATTTTCACTGGGGTTTTTGTACAACGAGCGAAAGGCCTTTTACACGTTACCCCTATAGCATATAGGTTAAGAGTCCATATATCGTTTCGTTCAACAGCCCTTCTGGCTCTCTAATTAAATTGTGCCTCTCTAGGTACCAATAATTAAATTTATAATACCAGGTACTTGTCAATGCGTTGTTGATCATTAAATATATATTTATTAAAATATGTCGTAGTTTGTTTTCATGTGACCACCACAGCTGCATAACCACGTATCCACCCCATCTTAACTGAGCTAAGCCAGGCATATAAATTTTTGTCGCCTCTCGAAGGATAAATAAAGCGTGCCAATTTAGTTTGCTTAGTCAATTATTTCAGTAGTTCTTTTTTTCTAATTCGACGTTTGTACGTAGATCCTTTTTTTCGAGGTAACAAATAAGTTTGAAACGCCATTCTTGCTCATTCTATATTGATATCGTAAGGCTCTTCCACTCATGTATTAACGAAGATCTGATCATTTAAAAATTACGTGTTTTGATTTCTTTGTCATAATTCGTCGAAGGAGCAAATATGTATCATGGCCATCGCGCAATAGTTAAAGCGAGGATTTCCATGCGGAAATCCGCGGTTCAATAAAAAAATGTGTTTTAAAATGTGTTTTAACCGCCTTCCATGTCACCTCAATGACCTTAAGTCTAGAAGATCTAGATTTGTCTGAGTAAAGGAAAGTTTATGATGGAATCCGAACCACTTCTTAGGGAAAATTTCCTATGAAAAATTTTTTTCGCTGTGTTTTTTCTAAATATATAGATTTTTTTCAATTTCTAAAATGATATAAAAAATTAATTTTTATCTCCATTGCAGAGCTCATTAAAAAAACTACAATTTAAGATAAAAAAATTCTTAGTGTAACCAAATGGCAGTTTCTTATGAATCCTCAAAAATTTTTCAAAAATTTCTTTTTTTTAGGAAAAATAATAAATATGTAATGTAATAAAATATTATTTTTGGTATTCAGCAGATAACTATCAAAGAAATCATTCGTTCCTTTCATATATCATTGACCTAAATTCAACAAGGAGTCCCCTTACGAGCCGACTTGTCTTTTCTTCAAACATTTAATCAATTTTTTCCCATTTTCCTAACATTTTCCTGCAAAAGAGAGTAGATCCTCATATCTCATGGGAAAAGTACCTACTACAAGAAACCACTTGAATTTCGTGTAATAAGCTTTGAATCTTAAAAGGTTTACATTTTGAATATTACGAATTTGTGAATTTTTAAACATTTTCTCAAAATTTCCGCATTTTCTCGACATTTTTCAGCAAAGCGAAGTAAAATATCATATTCTAAGAGAAAAATACTAAAAGAGACCACCATAATCTAGAATAAAACATTATAGATCTCAAAAGTTTAACTTGCGAATATCTGAGACAGAACTTTAAATTCTCGAGTATTTTCTTAACTTTTCCCCATTTTTCCGCAGTTTTTCCGTAAAATCGAATACATCATCGCATTCTGCGAGAAAAATGCTATCAAAAACCGTGTTCATTTTCCGTTGCTCAGCTTAGGCCAAAATTAGCCACTTTAACATCCTCCATAATAACTCTAGAGCATTCAAATTTGATTGCATCCATGTTAAGATCACGACACAAAAATAGCTGAAATTTTAAATTACTGTATAAGTAGAAGTGCCATCAGTCTGTCAAAAATAAAGATAAAATCTATATCCTAAATCCATATTCAGAAACTTTCGTTCGGTATAACACAAGTCTCTGGCGTGGTTGAAATAGTGCATAAAAGAAACTATAAAAAAGGTACTCCACGTCACGTGCCAAAGTGCATGCAGTTTTCCTCTTATTCTATTTTATTGTTTATGCGTGGCGGTGTTGAATTTGTACATGTCACCGGTTTATCCTTCGTCCGTCCTTATCCTCAAAGTTTTATATCAACATAAAACGTGTAATATGAGATATACGGCCGTTATACTATTTTGAGTGCCTCACTATCTACAGAATATAGCGACAATATGAGGGTAATATTTTCCTGTAGTCAGCAGTTGATGTAATCTCGCGTAAAAATCCCATAAGCCCGCCTTAATGGCGGTTTCGTCGGAAAATGTAAAAGTAAATTAAGCGAGGGAGTAGTGACGTTTAATTAGTTAGAATCTGCAAAGATTAAGTACGGCGTTATAAGAAGCACTTCAGAATATTTTTTTGCTTCCGTCTCAACTGGTAGAATATAAATAATATTTGGTGGGGGTTTTGTTTAATCCACATAGAGGTTTAGACAAAGGGAAGCAACTGTTGCTTCATTAACAGCATTTAATTAATTAATTTTGTTTACGATATTTTGTATTTTTTTTAATTAGAAAAAAGTTTATTAATATGAGTTAATTAAATTTTCTTTTAATTTTCTTCTAATTAAAATCTACCTTAAAAAAAGCAAAAAGATACGTAAGAGGAGTTGTTTCAATATAATTTGTGGAAATTAAAAGATGAAATAAAAATAAACCGAAGGACAGATTTCAGTCAGTGAAATATTGCTACTCAAAGTAAACTTGACTCTAATATAATTTATATTTAGTATCTGCAAAGATGGGTATATGATATGAATTTATAGGTATTTCGTAGATTTATTTGTATGCAGACAATAAAGTATAAAGAGTTAAATAAAGAATAAAACGAAAACCTGAT
Source organism: Rutpela maculata (assembly GCA_936432065.2). Classification (NCBI taxonomy): domain Eukaryota; kingdom Metazoa; phylum Arthropoda; class Insecta; order Coleoptera; family Cerambycidae; genus Rutpela; species Rutpela maculata. The sequence goes on from OW386293.2 coordinate 88,427,873, forward strand.
ACCCTCCTAAGGCGACAATAAAATTTGTCGACTTAAAAAAATCGTAAAAGTGGTCTATAAACCACGCAGAATGAGTAAATAAAAATAGTTTATATGGGTTATTCTGCCTTTAGGAATTTTACAGTTCTTTTTCGTTTTGCCAAGTTTCTAATTTAATTCCAAATTATATTAAAACTATAGAACTATACCGATATAGGCAAGCTTACTTTGTAAAAAATATTATAAAACACAAGAAAGTAAATATAGTTCTGACAACAAAAAGTAGTTTAGTAACTTTCAAAATTACCACCATTTGCCTCAATATGTTTTCTTAAAAGTTTGCAAAAAGACACAAAATAACATTTCTAAATTTGGCGCGGGTATTAACGGAGTCTTTATAGTTTAAAGACTTCATGTAATCTCAAAAGCAAAAATCAAATAGACTAAACTTTCCACCACTTCCCATTTTTTGCGAATTAAGAGTTGAATTCATATTTAAAGTTGTGTAGGAGCAAATGTTAATCATCCACTGCTTTTCTCATAGCCTACTTTTAGCTGCTACATAACTTTAAATTTTAATTCACAAAAAAAAATTTCTATGCAGTTTTAATTGAATGGTTCAAAATAAAATACTAATTTATTGAAAAAATGGGAAGTTTCAAAAAAATGATTTTATATTCCTGAAATTTGGTACAGAGGTATAAAATTGCATTCTAAATAACTATTATTAGTGGAATTTTTTCATATTTTAAAAAATAAAGGTACTTTATTAGTGGTGATTTTTACAACTTTGCTTATAAAACACCCTGTAGAACACCAAATCAAGTCATTTTTGGTATACTTTAGTTTTACAACAAGCAATCCCCAAATACCATTCCAAAATTCCAAAATTTTTTGTCCATTACACCTATTGTTACATCTATCCTGGGACACACTGTATAAAAATCATTTTATAGTCCCCTGCCAAGTGTACAAAAATAGGCCGTGGGCTCCTTGATGATGCAAGTGTGGTAGTGGTCTGAATCTCTTTATTAGGCTTTGAAGAAACATAATTTCGATATTGACACTCTTAAAAAGTGATGCGCCTGAGTACTGCGCGCGAAAAACAAAATGGCCGCCATCGCAAACACTTTTTCCAATTTACCTAAGTAACCATTGGGATTACGAAAAAAAGTTTTATACAAAAAATATTGCTAAATCAATTTTACACAAAAAAAGTTTTTATGCAGGACTAACCATTTTCCCAGAAACTTAACTTTTAAAATTATTTCATGGCTTTATATTCATGAACAGTTATTAGTTTGAAAAAAGTTTAAATTACCCTCAAAGAAAAATCTATAGCCATAAAGACAGATTTATCTCTTATTTCAAGATTATTGATAGCATCCAGAAGCAGACCTAACGTAGATTTGAAATAGTATTTGAGCAACTACGAGTTCTCAGCACTAACGAAGTCATTATTTGTAGTTGACGGGAGTATGCAGCATTGTCTAGCTAAGTACAAACTTATGGATGCTCTTGAATCAATGCAAGGTATACCTGCCGAAGAAAACGATGATGATCATGCTTCCACCACACCTGCAGTTAAAAGAAAATGAGGAGCTTCAGGAAAAAGCTGCGATAATAGATGGCATGGCGCTTCTTCACACTTACCACAAACCTAGCACAGTGAAGACATGCCGTGACCTCGGTTTAAGCTTCAGCAAATGGATCGGGCGAAAATTCTGCAATTACAGTGAGGTCCATGTTGTTTTCGACTCTTACAAAGAAACCTCGTTGAAGAAAGCCATGAGAGTGATTCGGGAAAAAGGCTCAGATCAAATCTGGTACAAAATCGGACCAGAAACGAAAATTGGAAGTAGAGCAATGAATAAATGCTTGTCCCACAATAAGACGAAGGATGAACTGACAGAGTTCCTTTCCGGTCAGATTCTTCAATTTGGCGTGACCAATAACAAAAGGTTTGTAATCAGTTGGAGGGAAAAAGCAGCTTCATCACATGGCGATAATGTATCCAATCTTTCGCAGGAGGAGGCGGACACAAAGATCATATTACATGCATTATATTTAGCACAGAAAGGAATTAAAATTATTCATGTATTTTCCGCCGATACTGATATCCTAATTTTAGTACTAAGACGATACCTCCAACTTTCGAAAGAGTTTGCATTTTGCTTTGGCCATGGCATGAAAAGGTTTGTTCAGCTAGGTTCAATTTACAGAGCACTTGGACCTCTGAAAGCTTCTGCACTTCCTGGATTACACGCACTTTCAGGAGCAGATGTAACAGGATCATTTGCTGGCAAAGGGTGGAAAACTTTTAATTCTGCAAATGATAATCTGCTAGAAGCTTTGACTATATTGGGGACTACAGTGTCTCTCACAGAAGATGTCAGGGCTAACTTGGAAGCGTTCATTTGTCAGCTTTATATCTCCAAAACAACACTGACTGACATAGGAGCTGCGAGATGGTTGTTGTTCAGCTAGAAACAATGTCAAGATGAGAACCTTCCTCCAACAAGATCTGCATTGGATCCGGCTTTGCTAAGGACCCACCTTTAGTATTTTGAATGGAATCAGGATCTCATTCAGCATCCCAATAACCCACCACCCCCAGATCTAGGATAGAAGAAAGTAGGGAGCACATACGAGCCAGTTGCTTGTACCAAACCTTGTGCTCCAGAGCTTATTTTGGAACTTTGTCGCTGCGCATGCTCCCAAAGACGTTGCTCTCCTCCATGTGCGTGTCAGTCGAATGGACTCCAGTGTACCGAAATGTGTAAGTGCGAAGATAATCTCGACCGATGTGATAATATAGGAGAGTGCGAGCAAGGCGATGATGAAGATTTGGGGCTAAGTGAGATTGGCATTGAAAGTGACCATGATTTTAATTAAAAATGTCATTGTAGAAGTGAAAAGTATTGCTTGTCTGTACTTTGTCTATATAAATCTGTAACTACTGTATTTCTGTAAGTTTCTTCATTAAACGTTATAATTTTTTCCCCCTTTTCTGGCCTTGGATGGGTTCCATCAGCCCGCTACACAGATGGGGGAAAGAGTAGGAAGTAAAAAGGAAAACGTTAAAATTATATAGGTACTTTTTCTTTCATTTTCCTATGCCTACCTATACTGTAAAACATAGGGGAGGTGGGGGAATTTGTTAATTTATTTATGTTTGTAATGGTTTAGTTATAATTATTGTTTCCAGTGACCCGAGAAATAGTGTCAAATATGTTAATATGCACTGGCAAATCTCTCATCATTAGACATATTAATTTTTATTATTGGAAACTATAAAATGAAACTTTTTGAGAGAACGGTTAGTTTTACATAAAAAATTGAAATAATTTTTTCTCTGTATAATTGATTTAGCAATATTTTTTATATAAAACTTTTTCGTAATCCCAATGGTTATTTAGATAAATGAGAAAAAGTGTTTGCGACGGCGGCCATTTTGTTTTTCGCGCGCAGCACTCAAACGCACCATTTTTGAGAATGCCAACATGGAAAGTATACTTCTCCAAGGTCAAACAAATAGATTGGGACCACTACCATACTTGTATTATCAAAGATCCCACGGATGTACATTTGATAGGGGACTGTTACATTCCAAAAATATAATATTAACATGTATCAAAAGATTTAAAAATATTATTGTTATTATTTTGTTTTCTATATCTCAATGGTTACGGGAAGAAGGATAACTCCAAAAGAATCTTCTATTTTGGAGGCAAGTGAGCTGCCACAACTGACTACTCGTGTAATTCGGTGAATATCATAAATTTACGGCTGGCAATCAGAAGTACACCGGTAACCAATATATACAGTAGAACTCTCCGATACGCCATCAATTATCGTGAAAAACTTTCGCCCCACTTTTTAAAGATGGCTAATATATTTTCGCACTCAGGAGGTTCATACCTTCCAAGTTTCTGATTGCCAGTAGTAAATGTATGTATGATATTCATCGAATTACACAGGTAAACGGTATATGCGTTTAGGGAATTCTGGTACGCCATCAATTATCGTGAATGGCAAGGCTGTCGTATCACTTTTCAGAGAAGGCGAATATATTTTCACACTCAAGTTCCTGATTACCATTCATAAACTTACTACCTGACTTTTTTCAAAATTGGGTGAGCGTAGCGTCCCTTTGTACCACCCAAAATGAATGTGAGTCTGGATTCATGATTCAAAATTAAGAAATCCCTCCAACCCCCATGCGTAAACCTGTGACTTGTCTGTATCTGTTTTTCTTGCTTTTACAAGTCATATTTCTTACACATTTGGGGGCCTGCCCTACGCCCCTGTACCAAAAAAGGGCTGGCATGAACATTTCTGTGCGCTACTACCCCAAATTAAGAACAATTCATACATTTTGAACGTAAACTTCATGGTCATATACGTTGTTAAATTGTTAAATTATTGTCAAATTTAATTGAAGCATTTTCATTTTATTTATTTTATTAATTTATTTTTTATTATTATTCAAGTACATAACAGGTTAAAAATTCAAACTGTACAATAGTGAAATATCGCACTGATTATGAATATTAGGCGCGATTCAACGAATTATGTGATGTTAAATTTGGGAAATTGTTTTCAAAATTTTCAAGCTTGTTAATATAATTGATATTGCTCAAACTCACCTGCAGATTGTGGGAGCAATACATTTGCATTTTAAATATATAAATTATACTTATGGGGCATATTTGATAAAACCACATTTGGACGAATTTACTCGCAACCGTTTAGAATTCGATTTATAAGACTGCTCAAATTTGAGAAAATTTAATATCTGAAACACATAACAATAAGAATAGGGCAAAAATCACACGGCAAGATAGCTGATATTTTATGAGAAAATTATCCTTAATAGTAAACGTTTCCAAAGGATCGTTTTTATCTCCGTTCTAGAGTTGTTACTTCCTTGATAAGGTATCCGTGGCTTAAAAGGGGTTGTATCGTCCTACGCCGTACAAGCTGAAAAAACTTAGATAAGAAACGACAGAGATTGAGGTTGCCATGTGGTACTTATTGTCTTTGTAGAAACAATTCGGTGGGTTTCTGCTCAATCATGTCGTTCTGAAAGGAGCGATAAAAAATATGAAGTGAGTAATGAAGTTTGAAGAGGCTTAAAAAAGATAATTTGGTTTATGTGCCAGCCATTTACCTTTTGTAAAGATTTTAGCGTTGTTTTTAGTAAATTGAAAAAAATTCCTTATCGATTTCACAGTTTAGGATTATACAGGATGTTACGTAAGTACAATACGGTATGTACATTAGTACGTGCTCCAGTTACATATTTCAGAAATTAAAATATGAAGATTGAGCCAAATATGAATTAGTAAAATATTGCTATGTGAGATACAGATACGATAAAGTTAAAACTAATTTCAAAATTTCTTGCAATTGCATGACAACTATTTTAGGCATGAGCCTCAAAATTGACAGAAGGACATTATTAAGCGCGAGCAATAATAAGCTGCTAGATATTTTGTAATTTCTTATAGAGGGCGCCATATACGGAAAAAAGGCAACTTTATGAGCATTTTGATAAATAATTTAATGTAGAAAGTTATAGTGCAGGCAAATCCAGTTTTGAGTATGAACTATCTGGGGACAGCTATTTCTTTATCGAAATGGATAGCTTTATTCATGTAGAATGAGGATATAAAGGTCCCAAAAAATCCCAATGTGAGCTAAAGCCACCATTTAGAAAAAATGGCCGCCAGAACCGTTTCTTTTAGAAGGACATATCTCAGGAACCATTGCTGCGATTTTAGATTTCTTTTTTTTGTTCTCTTCCCCTTTTTATGTACAATCAAAAGTGTTATTACATCTTTGGGCATAAAATAGAAGATAACTGATGAAAATAAGTCTTGAGTTCTTGGAAATATACAAGGTGTCCAGTTAGTGCTTCCTCGGAAGATTGTGCAACAACGGGCAACTTTATAAAAAAACTTTCAGTGTTTTATCTCTACTACAACTTGAAATTATTTTCAATTATACAGGATGTTACAAAAAGGAGTTACACAAGAATGTATAATTTTTTTAATAGAATACCCTCTAATTTTTTAGCGCCAATTAAGCCTCTAAGGGTCTTGAATTATACCCTAAAATTTTTTGTCAATCGGATGCAGCGTTGCTAAGTTATAATTTTTTTCCTGTTTTTTTGGCAAATTACAAACATTTTTTTAAATACCATATCTCCGCGATTTATTAATTGTTTTTTCTAAAAATGTAGGGTGTTATTCGATAATGATGCATCTTCTGAAAACCATTTTTGAAATAAATTATTATTATACCGGGTGTCCAAAATATTTGTTTACATTTCTTGTTATTTAATTATTATTTTTCTCAAATTTTTTAAATTGAATACCTATATTTTTTTACATGGATGAATAAAGCATAAAATTCCCCACATTCTAGTATTATGCACTTAATTTTTATTTCAAACCGTTTTTGAGATATGATTATTTCAATTATTTTGCGTAAATTGAGGTGCTTTTAGTTCAGCATTAAAATCTAGTATGGCTTTGGTCTTTTGTTTTGCGTTTGTTTTTCACTCTATGACATTTCTCTAATGTGTTTAAGATTATCGTGATTAAGTTGAATTAATATTGTTAATATTTAAAAATACGAATTATAATTATTGTCAATAAGATTTAATATCTATGGTAAATGTTACGTTATAGGCGTCTGAAAATAAGGAGTACGCCACCTGGTGGTCTATAGTCAAACTAATTATGGGCTTTTCTGTCATTGTCTCTTTAGTGTACGATGATATCAACAATAAGTAAATGATAAACTGAGATGCTAAGTTATTAAAAATATGATAGCGTTTAAAGGGGCTACAATTTGCTGGAGCCAACCTAGTCGGTATTCTTTGTAGATTGCAGGGACAACTCGTGAAAGTTGAGTTGGCACGACAATGTTCAAAGCATACCCTCTGATGTAGACATGAGTGTAGACACCTTTAACCAGGCATTGAGAGGGAAAAAGCTGGTGCAAATAATCGTGGCCCGGGTAGCAATAATAATGTCCTAGACAATCACACATTGTAAGTGAAATTTTTGAAATAAGTAAATATATGTAATTCCAGTATATTTAAAAGTAATATATACTATTGCACCATGCACTATTATGTTTTAACCCCTGAATATTTCTATTTCATGTTTTACAAAATACTGTTTCATTTATTTTATTCAAAGAATTAATAAATGTCTTTTCAGTTATATTCAATGTACCACTAATTTCATGGGTATTTGAATCTGAGACACTTGTTTGTAAACATAGAGCATACACATTTATTTATTAAGTTTTGTGTTGAATATGGGTTGTACCACACAAAATAATGTCCTGCATTTAAATCATATTCCCCTTCATACATACACTTAGAATTTTCACATTTTTAGTGCTTTACAAATGTTCCATACATTGCAATTTGCTTAACATAAATGCCACTCATGTTTCCTGAAAAAAAAAGTGATTTAAACTACAACTGTACATAAATTTAAAGAAATATTTAAGTTTATTAATATTTAACTTGCCAGACACCGTTTATGTCGAAGAAACTGTACTTTTCAAGGGAAAAACTAGATAACCTAAAAAAAATATGAATTTTGCTGAATAATGCCATTAACGTCTTGCAAATCACTTACAACAAAATGTTGCAAACCTTTAGATCATATATTATTAATGTTATTATTTTTAACGCCAAAAATAACAATAAACAGAAAAAAATCAATACAAGTATTCTCCACATAAACGAACAAAAAGCCTATAATTAGTTCACGAGTTCTCCACTTCGGCGCTGGCATCTTAAATTCAGACGCCTATTGGTGAATGTGATGGAGATTGTTTATTGGCATCAAGAATGCATGGTCAAAAATATCCCTATAGAAGATGTCCTGATGTGAGGTCTCCAAAAAATTTGAAAGAACGTTTTGAACGTACTGGAAATTTTGCATATGAAAAGAAGGCGAGACGACGAAATGTATTGTAATGAAGAAAATGAGCTGGCTATAACTTTAGCGGTAATCGAAAATCCTATTGCAAGTGTTCGGGAGTTTTTTTTTTCTTTTTTAAAGAGAAGGGGTAACCCCCTCATGGGCTTCCAATGAAGCGTCAGACTCTTACTGACCAAAGCCCCCTCCTCCCGGGTTCGCCTGTATACTACTCTGGGGGCACTGCAGCCTCCTGGGCTTATTGTGCTCACCCTGTATAGTCCTAGCAACTGTTGTTTCGCTGCGCGGTGCCACTCAGATGGTCCGATCGGGAGCCAGGAGCGATCACCCATCCAAGTCCTCACCGCGCGCTACGTTGCTGCGGACCGGACCTATACGGTGATCTCGTATAGGTCCGGTCCCATACCCACCTAACGTCTCACCTCAAAAAAAGTGTTCGGGAGTTAAGTAGGGATTTAGAAGTCAGCGAATCTAGTGTTTCCCTATGTCTTCATAAAAATAAGTTTCACCCCTATCGAGCTCAGCTTCATCAAGAGCTTTAGGATGTGGATTTAAATCGTAGATTAAATTTTTGTCAGTGGGCTCAAAACCAAATTGGAGAAAATGAAGAATTTTTCAAATTTGTGTTGTTCACGGATGAATCAAAGTTTCATAGTAACGGATTTGTGAATAGGCACAATTTCTATTATGCCAGAGAAAACTCTCATGTTGCATAGAAAAATCAGAACCAGAGATTAAATGTAAGGGGAGGAATTGTACATGATTATGTTATTCATCCTCGCTTTTTTGAGGAAAATGTGAATGGAGCAGTCTTCTTAGATTTTACGCAAAATACGTTTCCACAAATAATCGAGCATATTCCTGATTACCTTACAAATAGTATGTGATTACAACTTGAAGGTGCACCACCACATTTTAGTAGAAATGTTCGTCAGACCATTAGTAATCAGTTTCCTGAAAGGTGGATAGGAAGAGGAGGTCCAATATTTTAATAAACTGTTAAATAATATCTAATTTATTGTTTTATTACATGGCCGCCTAAGTCACCCGACCTGACTTCAGTGGGTTTTTTCTTTGGTGATTTGTGAAGTCAGACGTTTATAAAGTAGAACCAATGACTCGAGAAGATATGATGGAAAGGATTCGTCGGTGTTTCAATCGTATAAATGTTGATATGTTACACTGTGTAAGGCGCTCATTTATCAAGAGACCTCAGTGTTACCTAAATCAAAATGGTGGGCATTTTGAGCAGTTGTTAGGTTAGTTTTTATATTGTAAAAAAAAGTATTGCTCAAGAACCGTTCATAAAAGAAAGTGTACGATATCAAAATGTGAGAAATCGTAAGCGTTACTCATCCATTTAAAAAAATTAGGCATTCCATTTAAAAAAATTGAAAAAAATGTAAAACAAAATATAGATTTTAATGCTAAAATAAAGAGCACCTTAATTTACGCAAAAATTATTTGATATAACCATATCTCAAAAAACGTTTGAAATAGAAATAAAGAGATATTAAAATGTGAGGAATTGTATGTTTTATTCATTCATGTAGAAAAAGTATACCTAGGCATTCCGTTTAAAAAATAAGAAAAATAATTAAATATCAAGAAATGCACGCAAATATTTTGGACACCCGATATGCTAAAGATTTATTTCCAAAATGTTTTTCAGTAAATATATCATTTTCAAAAAACATTCCACATTTTTAGAAATAACGATTAATAAATCGCGGAGATATGCCAGTCAAAAATGTTTGTAAACTGTCCAAAAAAAAAAAACAGAAAAAAATAACTTAGCAAAATATTTTAGGGTGTAATACAGAGCCCTTGGAGGCTTAACTGGCGTTAAGGAAATGCAGGCTGTTCTATTTAAAAAAATTATACTTTCTTGTGTGATTCGTTTTTGTGACACCTTGTATAATTGAAAATAATTTTAAGTTGTAGTAGAGACGAAACATTGAAAGTTTTGTTAAAAAAGTTTTTTTATAAAGTTAGCCGTTTTGCACAATCTTCCGAGAGAACACTGACTGGGCACCCTCTTTATACCTTAATATACATTATTAAAAATGATTACAATTTTAGATATAATTAACACGTTAGCTGCGATACATATCCCTCATGATATGTATTGAGTTATTTTGATATGCGCGCCACAAATCTGACATAACCTTCCAGCATGCGAAACCAGATTTAACTACTTATACTTGGAATTTTACCATTTTAAATATAGCTTTAGAATCATCGGAAGTTACTGAATTCATATAATAGACAATACAATACATATCGCGAAGGTTATGTAATGCATATGAATAGAAAAACTTAGTTCACTTGCGGTACATATCCTCGAGGATATGTACAGGTTTTAGTAAGTCGATACGTGAGACTGCGCTTATGTATCTATCAGCTACCAGAAAAACAGACATCAGTAGAGCGTTGCCAGTGTTAGTATGTCAGTGGTACTTTCATTGTGTCAGTACATTTTTTGTATGAAGTTTTACTGGCTTACTTTGTAACTTTAGACTCCTAATTTAAAGAATTTATTCGGGAAACAAAATCATTTTTTTTTCGGATTTCTCTTCCCACTCATCAACATTTTTTTGGGATTTCTCGCCTCCGCCGATGAACATTTTGAGGGGGCGGAATTAGACCTTGATTTTAATAGTGGTGTTCAAACCCAAACTAATAGTGATTCTGGCGAGGATGAAACAGATATCTCAAATTGGTAGTGAAGACTGGGATATAATCGATAGCCCTACAAATGATCCTTTTGATTTGTATTATGAAAGAAGCACACTTAGCCCAAATGTATATAGCATGCCAGTAAAAAGGTCCTAAGATATTTTTAAGCAGTTTTTTAATGATGAATTGCTTGAATTAATTGTTACTCAAACAAATATTTACGCAAGTCAACAGCTCAACAAACGTCTATCAAATAAGTCTAGGATTAAGTCATGGACTGACCAATAAACTTGAAATCAACACATTTTTAGGAGTTACGCTGGTAATGGGCTTGACAACAGATCCTACCAGAAATCATTATTGGTCGAAAGATCCCCTATATATATCTGGTATCTGATACAAAATTATGCATAAATGAATTTCGGAAGCAATTATCAAATAATTTGGTGCGACTTACTGAGAAGATAGAAAATATTCCACCTAATCCACGAAAAAGAACACATTTATCAAACCAGAGGGACCTGGTAAAAAGAAAAGGAAACCCTGCAGAGTGCAGAGGGTGCTATAATAAGCTGAGGGCAACGTTATCCAGTCGGAAAGCGGACAAGAAAGTTCGGCGTATAATCAGCTTTTGTGACTATTGTCCGAAGAAACTGGGCTATTATGCCCAGATCATATTTGAAATATCATATTATAATATATATCACACATTGGTTGAAAATATTTGTTTTGTTACGATTTTTTCCTCACAAATAAACCTTAAAACTCTAGTTGTTCATTTCCTCATTCATATGCGGTTCTAGTCCTCAGAGATATGTACGGCCTCAGTACCAGATTAATTGGCTATCGAATTAACAGATTTCAGCATTAAAAGTTTTGATAATTCAGCCTACTCTACTCTAGAGGGCAGTAATCTCGAAATATTTTACATATCCTCCGAGATATGTATCGCATATTAGTACAGTTTTCTTACATATCTTTGAGGGCATGTATCGCAATACTGGAGAGGCAACAAATTTCTATATCGCAGTTAACGTGATAACTATTACTCCGTTAATATTTGAGTTGGTAACATCGGCCAAAAATAAATGAAAGCTAATTGTGTCCTCTAGAACTTTTGTTAAAATTATTTTTTCAAAAATTGACTAGAAATTTCAGTACAAACGTCTCGAGTTTACAAAAGTTTAAATTTCCGTAATATTTAAATTATTTTTTAATTTCCTAAGTATATCGTTTAATTTATCGTAAAATATGTAATTATACTTTCTGTAAAATGTGAAGAGAGGAATGGAACAAAAAAAAAGAAATCTAAAATCGGAGCAACGGTTACTGAGATATATGATTTTAAAGAAAATGTCTCTGGCGGTCATTTTTTCTAAATGGCGGCTTTAGCTCACGTCGGGATTTTTTGCGACTTTATGTACTTATCCTACATTAACAGAGCTATCCATTGCGATAAACAAATAACTGTCCCCAAATAGTTCACGCCAAACCCATTTTACACTGAGATTTGCCTGGTCTATTATATTTGTTACAAGTTGCCAAATCCAACTGTTCCTGATGTACAGATCTAATATTCGCTACAAGTGCAGTCTATTTGGACATTGTGTTTTATTAAAATAACCTATGAACCACAACTCATGTGTAAAAAAATACTCTTCGTACTACTTCCTCTCTAAGTGTCATTTTTTAACGTCTGTCAGAGTTATGAAAGTCTCACTTAGAGCCCATAGGCAAAAAAGCACAAAATTTACTGTTACGCCCTAGGACAAAAAAGTAAAGTAATAAGGAAGTTAAATAATAATGAAATTCTGGCACCAACGAAGCACATGCATTTTTGGCTGCCTCCTGAATGTCGATACTTTCATCATAATCCACATTTTTATTGCAGAATCTCACGTAAATAACTTGAATGGCGGAAATTATTATGAAGCTAACAGTTTGACAACTTATGGAGAGAAACCATAGCAGAAAGCAAAGACACTACAATTCGAGTCTAAGCCAACTAATGAATGAGTTCGACAAATCTTGAAATATAATAATCTTGAATGAATTTTCCTAAAAATTGTAATATTGCTAGTAGTATGAAAAACGTTGTAAGCACCTCGGCTTGTATCGTGTATTTACAGGTCTCGAACATTGCAAATCTCAACCCTAGGGGCTTCGGTTTGCACTGGGTTCTCGACATGTAAAATACACTTACAAGCCTGCGTTCATAAATAATTACTATATCTAGTATGCAAAATTGCTCTATCTGGCTTCGTTTTGGCAGTATTTAAAGGTAAAAGTCACACGATCACAGATATTGTTCAGCTATAATTGATAATAATTCAGTAAAGTCGCAAAATTTATTAGTGTAAATATAAAGCATACAGGAAATAACATGTGTAGTTTGCAGTTTAGTGGCTTGTTCTTTTAACGGTAATAATATTGCAGGACCCAGCAATACCTCCATATTTAATAAATATGTGTAGCCCGTTAGTGGCACTACCTTTGTGTATGATGTGCAATATTTCATTAAATGATGAACGCTTTCCCGATTATTGGAAAATACTTCACACACTTGTTTAAGTCAGATGTTACAAACTGTATTATTAATTACAGGCCCATTTCTGGTGTATATTTTGTGGAAAAAGTTGTAAAATCGTTAGCAATAAATAGATTAGGAACCTAAATGGAAACAATTATAACTTCAGAACAATGCGATTATATCAGCAGAAAATCAACTTTTCAAATTTAGCTTTCTAGAGTAATCACATTATGGAGTTCTAAAGAAGGAATGCAACTAATCTATATTCAGTGACTTTACAGTTACTTAAACGATAGAGCTCCTATAGTTAAAATAGAAAATTATGGGTTCATGCCATGTTGTCCCTCATTCGTTGTCCCACAGGAATCCCATATAGGTTCACTTTTGTTTTTTATTTTTCGATGTCAAATTATTGAAAGAAATTGTATTGTTGTTTATGGACCATTAAATGTATCTACATTAAGGTTATGAGATTTACTACATTATCAAACTTTGTGTTTGATAACGTAGTGAAGCTAAAATAGTCACAAAGTAACGGACACTTCGATAAAATTCTGAATGTATTTATTTATTTTTTATTTATTCCTACACAGAGTGCAAATTTGAATGATATAAACACGATTATCAAGTTTTTTTGGTGTCTGTGGAAACTATTTCAACTTCACCACTTATTATACTCTTCACAGAAATGAAGAGTATCTCTAAAACCGTAAATATTGCTGATAGAAAAACAAAATTACATCGTTGTGTTATTCTGCGAACTCTGCTGAATAACTTCCAGGATGTTCATCCGTGCCTATGACTTTATTCATCTTCATCATTCATCATGTTTTTTAAGTCGATCGGATTGAAATTTGGATAGTAAATATTAGCTAGAAGAACAACCCGATTGTTTTTGAAAATGTCGATCAATGTATGGGAATCAGCTGAAAATATCAATACTCCAAAAAGTATGGTTTGTAGTGAATTCTAAATAGAAAAGCATATGACATAAACTTACTCTTTTGCAGCAAGATGCCGGCCCACTACTGACATTGTTGGACCTCTATATTAATGAAGGTAACCATCGCTTTATACCAATTTTTAATTTTACCGTCAAAATAAATTATTAACAGTGCACAATATGTTTTTAAAAATGCGTGAAAACTTCCAGTCTCCAATAGTCACTGTGTCGTTGCGACAGGTTTTTCTGTCATCCCCCCCCCCCCCCCCCCCCCCCGATCCTTGGGACAATGTTTTTCATAAAGATTAAAGCATAAGGAATAATTTAAGACATGTCCTAAAAAAAAATTGGCTGCACTTTCAAAATGGTGTCCATTAAAAAAAAATTGTAAATATGGTTTCTGTCATTTAACACAAAAACTAAAAAAGATGGAAAAAAACTTTCTGCACAAAAAACAAAGTGCATAAAATTTTCTACAATTTTGTTCCTATACAATATTATATAGGAGTTACCATTTTCCACATACCATTGTTACCGTTTTCGAGATAAATGACTGCAAATTATAATATTATTATTGTTATTAATTTTTTAATTGTCATTATTTCCTCTAAGTGATTTACCGATATGTAAATTTCCATGTTTTCTTAATTTTGGACTCATTTATCTGGAAAATCCTATCAAAATATTGTATAGAAACAAAATTGTAGAAAATTTCATGTAAGTTGTTTTTTTGTGAATAAAGTTTTTGTCCATCTTTTTTAGTTTTTGTGTTAAATGACAAAAACAACATTGGCAACAGTTTTTTTTATTATGTTGCCGCCATTTTGAAAGCCAGTTTTTTTTAGGACATGTCTTAAATTGTTCCTTAGGCATTAATCTTTATGAAAAACATTGTCCGCAAGGATCGGGGGGGGGGGGTTTCCCCGACCAAAAAAATTTCAAAACTCTACATGGAAATTAAAATATATATATTCAAGTGAACCCGATAGGCAACCCATAATGCATTTAAATATTATCTAAATGATGGTTGGGACATTTTCTTAATTTTCCTGTTTCTTACTGGGATGCTCTGCCATATGTATTTTCTCCTAAACAATATCCGTGAAATCTACAAAATAATACAATTATCTAATATTTTATTGGAAAGTAACCTCTACGCCTGTGACTTTTACGTCAAAGGAGCAGTTAGAGAGCGTTTTTTGACAAACAATGAATAGGAACAAAAATATAAAAATAAAGTATTTTGCTGAAACCAAATCTGTTTCCTTTCTCAAAGCGTATTATAAGTGTTTGTGTGCTGTGTATATTAACTAGACAGTTTTAAGAATATATTTGTTATATTCACTATCCATAGATATTTACTGCTTATACAGAACTGTTGGTAAATCTAGTTGGTAGCTTTATTTTAAACAATGTTCAGTTTGTTAAATTCTTCTTTTAATATCGGCAGCATGAGCAAAATTGAAAAAACTGCATTTATAGTATTCTAGTAAATATAAAATTGATAATTTTTAATGTAAAAATGTATTTGAAGACTGTTGCGAATTTTATTAAAGTTATACAAAAACAATTTTTGTTTGGATAATATATCAAACAGCGTTTCGCCAACTCAGCTATTAATTTAGAGATATGGCAATACACCTATAAAATTAACTAATTTTCAAAGATTTCATAATAGCATTCTGCAAAATGTTCGTCATTAAACAAAAACTTATACAAAATAAACCGGCAAAGAGTATAATGTTTACCCCTAGTTTTTTCCACAATAATATTGAAACAGTGAATTATCAATTGATATAGACAAGTGAACCAATTATTTTTTAAGTATACTTTAAAGTGAATTAAATATTCTGTCAATTTACAGGGTGGCCCATTAATGCGACAAAATCCAATACCTACTCTATTAGAAGAAATAGTAAAATAATTTCTTAACAAAAATTGAAAGTATCCTTGACGGTCATCTTCTAAAATTATTACGAATAATACATGGTGTCACATAATTGCAGAATGAACCAAACATACATTTTTTTAAAGGGAACACTCTGTATATTTTTAGATATTTGGAAACAGCTTGTTTTTGTAATCTGCCAATATAGAGTTTTGCTAATCTGTACAGGGTATTTAAGAGATATAGACATTTACATATCGAAATTGTCATGATATGAACGCCCTGTATCTTTTTGAAGTTAAGAAGTTACATTATTTTGTCATTATGAAAAGTTCTATAGTCCTATATTGTCTAATTTGGTAGCAATAAATTATTTTCTTAATTTGATATTATTTGTAAACATGGTGAGGCAAAACTCGGATCTACGAATTTCTCAATTTTTTTATACTTTATACCAGCATTATAAAAGTTTTTTATTCTTCTTTAAGTTTTATTAAGCATTCCCTATACCTAAAACTTCAATATTTTGAGATATTGTGGGTTTAGTAGGAAAAACTACATTTCATTGAACTTATTCCAAATTATCATGTTAGCTATGGAAAAAAACAATTTTTTTTCATCTGTTTAACTAATTGTAATTAAATTTATAATATTACTACTCAAATTGTGTAAATGCAGTTTTAAATTAAAAAATAATAATTTAAGAATCGGAATAAGTTATTTGTTTTCCAAATAAGTAATGCAATTTAATAATATCCATGAAGAGGATTCAATGAGATAATTTTTCTACTAAATTAAAAAGTCGAAATAAATTTATTATAAAAGTCAGAAAAAAGAAATTATAAAATAGAAAATAAAATTCAATAAATTCGATATTAAAGGTAGACTTTTCATATGATTAAACAAGAAGGCTGTGATTCTGACATAAACAAACAATTCGTAAAATTTGACATTTCTTTAGAAGCTTTTCGCTCTGTTACAATTAAGTGTTACTTATTTCTGATAAAATTAGATTTATATCACCAATATGAATTTCTCGCCAGAAGAAAAGGTAGATATGATTTTTGTACTAAGTGAGAGTGATACAAATTGTTTCTTTGCTACCCGAATCTATAAACAAAAATTCCCAGAAAGGAGGCAGCCAAACAGGAGGTCATTTCAGAAGGTATTGGATGGGTTCCAGCGCACAAAAACTGTCTTGTGTGAGAAAAATTCACGCAAAAAACTGTTTTAACAGAAGAAAATGAGTTAAATGTCCTCCTAAGTGTAACTGAAGATCCTCATACTAGCTCAAGAAATATCGCAAGACAAATTGGCATAAGTCGAAATTCAGTTCAAAGGATTTTATCAAAAAATAAAATGCACCCGTATCGTATCTAATTGCATCAAGAATTGGTTGACCAAGATTTTCAATTGTGTGAATGGGCGCAGGGTAAAATTAATCAACACAGCAATTTTTCTAATTTAGTATTGTTTGGAGATGAAGCCACCTTTCATAGAAATGGATAAAAAAATCGGCATAATTTCCATTACTATGCTACTGACAACCCACAGCTTATAAGGACCCACAGTCAAACTAGATGGTCACTAAATGTTTGGGGTGGCATTATAGGGAATTATGTATTGGGACCACATTTTTTTGAAGGACGTGTTAATGGCATAGTCTCTTTAGATTTTTTTCAGAACCATCTACCCCCATTACTTCAACATATACCCAATATTATTCGAAACCAAATGTGGTTTTTGCATGATGGGGCTAGAGTTCACCACACCGCTTTAATACACAACCATCTCAACAATAAATTTCCGGAAAGATGGGTAGGCAGGGGAGGACCAATTAGTTGGCCAGCTCGGTCGCCCGACCTGACCAAGGTTGACTTTTTCATGTGGGGTTATGTGAAAAATGAGGTATATAAAGTACCTCCTACTACAAAAGAAATAAGAAATGTGTTCCAAAATATTAATGTCAATATGCTTATGAATGTAAACCAGTCGTTTGAAGACAGACTCCAAATTTGTCTAGATACAGCAAGGAGGTTATTTTGAACAATTATAACTTTCAATTAAAATGTTAATTATGTATGTATTTATTAAAAGATATGTTTAATTGTCAGAATAAATAAATAAAATGAAAATATTTTCTAATAAATGTATGGTTTTCCATAATATTTTCAATTCATATTTTCCCGTACTTTTTTATTTATATACTAGTTAAACAGATGGAAAAAATTGTGTTTTTCCATAGCTAACGTGATAATTTGGACTAAGTTTAATGAACCGCAGTTTTTTTTACTAAATGCATAATATCTCAGAAAATTTGAAGTTTTAGGTTTAGGGAATGCTTAATAAAACTTAAAGAAGAATAAAAAATCTTTATAATGCTGGTATAAAATATAGGGTGTTCCATTTAAAAAAATTGAGAAATTCGTAGATCTGAGTTTTGTCTCACCCTGTTTACAAATAGTGTCAAATTAAGAAAATAATTTATTGCTACTAAATTAGACAATATAGTACAACTTTTCATAATGACAAAATAATGTAATTTCCTATCTTTAAAAAGATATAGGGCGTTCATATCATGAGGATTTCGATATGTAAATGTCTATATCACTGTATAGACTAGCAAAACTCTATATTGGCAGATTGCAAAAAACGAGCTGATTCCGAATATCTAAAAATATACAGGGTGTTCCATTTAAAAAAAAATGTATGTTTGGTTCGTCCTGCAATTATGTGACACCCTGTATTCTTCGTAATAATTTTTGAAGGTGACCGTGAAGGATACCTTCAATTTTTGTTAAGAAAATTTTTTTCTATTTCTTCTAATAAAGGAGGTATTGGACTTTGTCGCACTAATGGGCCACCCTGTATATACAGGAGACCTATAAAATAATAACTTCAAAACCGAAAATAATATTTTAAAACTGCGAAAAGTATTATGGAGTGACCTTTATATAGTAACAGGTGGGAATGTTGTAGAACCTCCCAGAATCGATCTAAGTCGAAGGCAGTTACTTTCCAATAAAATAAAAATTCGTCTTAGGTAAAAAAAAAATTAAATTAAGGACATTTTCAATCATAACTTATAAGTCTGGAAGGCTTCAGAGCCATAAACTAACACAAATGAACCGATATGAGTTCGTTAAGACATGAGGCACAACCAGGTGAAAATTCGAAGAAACAATAAATTATTTTTAACTTTTTAATTCTTCCATGAAAAACAATGACCATGAAGATACAGTCATTATGGAGATCATTCAATAGAATGATTATAAAATTTTAGATATGTTACGTATAAAAAGGTGAAATTGATAAATGTAGCGAAGGAGCGTAGCGTCTATAGGCAAATATTAGCAAAAAATCAGTAAAAATGGGCAAGACTAGTTTCTCACATAAAACAAGTTTGGATTCACCCAACGACTCATAAATTAGACGAGTGTGTTGGATGATCCATACAAGGCGATGGTAGGAAAGCCAAATAATAAAATTATAGAGAAAACCGCCTTGTGCAAAAAACAGATTTGCCCAAAAGTCGCTCGAAGACGAATCTGTGTCATTTTCCCTATATTATACTTACATGGGGACTAGTAAGTCATAAGACTGGCCGAACGTTATCAATCTGTATCAAAAATGTATTAGTCGAACTCCATTCTATGAATGATATAATCGCGATATAGAACTTTAAAGCTAATCACAAGCGAACTAAAATTGTTGAAGTAAAATATTTTTATATTATTTTCAATAATCAAACCTTATAAATTTTAAAAATGCTTGCGTTAGATTCTGGGGAAGTTGCATGAATCTTTTCTACCAAATCGATTGTTAGCACACGCTCTCATTTGGGTGGTAAAATTTAACTTGCCTTAGTTGTGGAGGCGTGAATCTTTCACATTATATAATTTATTGGATAGGATATTGCAGAACTTCACTGTACTTGTTCCTGTTAAATAAATGGTATTCTTTGAACTAATTGCATTTTATTGATATGACTTGTTGCTATTCTTAATCCCTTGAGTTTTCGTTTGGAAGACCGGAAAATCTGAGTTAATCGGAGTATCGTGACTCCGCAAGTCTGAAACTCAGAGTTCTGGTCGCCTTACAGGAGCTCGAGAGGGAATTTTTTATGCGATTTCTCAGAAACCATTAGTTGTAGAATCCATTATTAGTAAGCAAATAAATAAAAGTCACGTCAAAATTAAATCCCGTCAGAGAGAAATCTCAATAGGGATTTTTTTATGCAAAAATTACAAAACTTCTTAGGCGCAAAACCCATTATTACCAATAAATAATTAAAATCCCGACAGAGAGAGCGTCGTTAATGATCTGAGGTAGTGCAGCCTTGGCCTATTACTTGTCTATCTAGTTATACAACGTGATCTACCATGACATGAGGAAAATTTAACACTAGATTGTCCCCCCGAAAGGAGTTAAAAAAATTAAAAATTTAAAAAAAAATGACCAAAAAAATTACCTTATTTTTTTGTATAAATGCGCAGCAAATGACTTTAACTAATCTAACGTAACGCGGTACAACTATTTCACTTTATCAGACTTGGGATTGACACTACTGACAGCAAATCCGGATAAGAGAAGTTACTTTTTGGTTCTAATCAAATTACACTACAAAAATAGTGAAATAATTCGAAATAAATCGAAGACACTGACCTCATGCTGAAAGACAAGCAGGTATACGAGATATTTAGTTAAACCGGTCAATGACACGGCGCAGCGGTGTCCCCATTGTTCGACCGAGGGTCTACACACGAAGCAGCGGCAGGGAGCCAGCCTTGTCGGCATGCTTTGAACTCATTCGTAAAAGTGAACTGGTTCGCTGGAATTCCAATTATCTTCAAAGCGTACCGACAATGTTGGCTCCCTGCCGCTAGATCGTGTGTAGACCCCCCTTTTTTTTATCTCGACGGCCGGCTTCACTTTTTATGCCAATTAAGGAAACGCAAACAACTCGATTACGTTCTTTCACAAGTAAGTTCGTCGACCTATTCACCTATTCAGGAGTAGGTCAGAACTTACTCAACATCAGTAGTGTATCTTCGCAAATTTACTACTAATTTAATATACTAAATTACCTCAGAATCCTCTAAAATTTTGCAGGGGCTTTCCCACATTGAAGACTAGCACACCATTTTATTTTCCGCATTTCTTGGTAGATCACGTTATATGTATCTTATCTCTAACCCGCTTGGGAGTGGGGAATAAATAAATTAGTGTCGCGTCACTTAGACACTCGGTAGTGAGTTCTTCTACAGGAACACTGAAATTGCGATAACTGCATGGTATTTTCAATAATTTTTTTGGTGAATACATTATTATTTCATTTAATTTAGTATAGGGATTGCAATTTACCGGAAGTTTTAATAACCGGTAAATCGGTAAATAAAAATGTAAATAACCGGTTAACCGGTATTTACCGGTAATTTTTAGAATTGATGATTAGGGTGGCGAAAATGGCAGTTGTCTTTTCCATTGTTGCAGGGGCCTGGGCCCACTTATAAAAGGGGGCCCCAAAGGATGCTAAACCTCGAACGCAGGGTAGGGTGGTCACCCTGTGCCCTGAACAAAATTTTAATATTTTACGTGCAGTACCCCCTCTGCAATAAGCTAGTGAGGAGGAAGTCTCACACGGCCGACTACTCAGGTCCTTGGGGGTGACTTCGATAATTGGGGTGGTGTAGGTGGTCAGATATAAAAGACAATGTCGTTCTAATTTAACATTTAATACAATATCAGGGTACGTAGTACAAAATCTTTCACAATTATCACCGATAACTCGGTACGCAGTACAAGTGTCACAATATATTCTAATAAGTGGGGCCCACACACTTAACCTAATATACACAAAATATCTTACAAAATAATAAATCCTTTAAAATGTACAAAAGGTCATATGCCAGAAGCGTGACAAAAACTACAATTGACCCAAGGTACGTTAAAACATAAAATTACTTAAAATTATCGATATCTATTTGTGAAATAAGGCAATGCTAGTGAGTGAAGTAACGATACACAAAATGTACCAAATATTACTGAAATCTAATGTGTTACTGAGATTTACGTTACAAGCAAAATATTATCAATATTCCTTGAAAATGGACGTGGACGTTGAGTAGATGTACCGGATCCCTTGTTATAGAGAATATGATTCCGCTTACCTTTGGTAGTGTCTAAATACCTTTTCCCGTCCTACCAGGGTAGCGTAATTCAGGGTGATAACAGCTGCAGGTGGTAGACCATCTACGTAGAGTCTAAGGTAACGTGCCGAGATCCCCAGTACCATACATATCCAACATGTCACTCAATCATCCACCACCTAGACACCAAAATCTGGACTAGAAGTTGAAACTAAGGTCAGGCTGGAAGTCCCTCGTAAAGTGTAGGATGTGACATAAAAGTTCAAGTGGAATACCAGTAACAGGTCCAAGTAAAATCATAAGGTATCCATCCCAATAGCCATAAACCAACAAATAGATCCCAATACTTGTAATATAATCAACAATGAACAACTAACGAACGAACAAATCAACAGATAAACAAACAAACAAACAGCCCTGCAATAAAATAAATAACCTAAATTACAAATCTATTTCAACCTTAAGTGGGTTTTCAGAGACGTACCTGAGATGTGATGTGGGCTGAAAGAGGTCCTTTGCCGTCAAAATGGCACTCCAAAATCTTGCATTCAGACGATGCCACGTGCTTTGAAAATTGACTTTATCCGGAAAATCCGTAGCTGCATTTCCCAAAACGATACTCCAAACCAAATGAAAATACAACTAATCTTGTCGTGATGAATACTTAATCCCATAAATGGAGCAAAACTTACAATATTGCTAAAACTCGTATTCAGACGACTCAATCTTCAAGCAGCAAAAGGAAAAATGACCAAGAAGAAAATGTCCTCTGTCAAAATGTCAAGTTCTTGTCTTCCGTCTCGGTACGTTCAGAATTTCTACTCCACGGCGCACCCCACAACTAGAATAGATTTTCCTAACTTCGTTTATATCCACAAATATTATCATAATATACTCTGAAAGCCGTCCCCTCATAAATCTACCCACCAAAGAAGGTTTAATCAACAATACTGGCCATTGTAGAAGCTTTACAAGGGCGTTTTTGCAATGCACTCTCTTAATGAATATCTGAACGCACTCACCCATACTACCTGTATCAAAGTATATTAAATGACCAGCGTAAGCCATTAGGTACTGCTGTTATGCAACCAGTTATACTCTATTAATTCGCGAGAGGCGGTATCAATAGGCTCAAATGTACAATAAAATTTGGGAAAATAACGAAAATTAGTACATAAATTTCTGGCCATTATTAAATGTGAAAATCGACCGTAACACCCCCCCCCCCCCCCCCCCAACTTAAAGAGGATTACCTGTAATTCTCTCAATACAATTTGGGCCTTAAAGCTTAACACTCACAAGAGCAGTTCGAGAAGAGTCGGAAAAGTAAGACAATAAAACTTGTATAGTATTTACATATACAAGAAACCACCGGAAAAGTCGCCTTAGCACTCGATAAAGTCATCACCACCCCCGAGGTCAGTCATCAAAAGTCCACGTGTAGTCAAAAAATACGAAAAGGATGAAAGATGATTTGACTCACATTCATTCTGCGCTTGATCAAGGAGCAGGAAAAGCCTCGGTAATGAATGTTGCCAGGCAGCACACCCAAACTTATGAAAACCCCACCCGGAAGAAATTATGCTTCACCCAGTGTAAAACGGAAAAGACAGTATAAGGAAAGAAAAGATAAAATGTTTCAGGAGAGGACTCAAAAATCAGTCTCCACAGACGCTGTGGTGGAACGCCTGAGCAACTTTATAGTGGTTGCCAGTACTGAAATTGGAGAAGGCATAATACCTAAACCACGATACAGAAAGCTAACTAACTAACTAACTGCCTATACTTAACAGTGGGAGAAAGTATCCAGACTGTTAAGTTAACAAAAAAATATATTGGATATAGCTCCAAAGGGCTGAAACTAGAATACGTTATGTACTTCTAGGTGACAAAAAGATCCATCATTTGGGAATACTCCTGCGTCAGGCGCGATGAGCAATCTTTCGATCGGACGATAGGTCAAGGGCTGAGGTGAAACGGGGAGGAAGACCTGCCTCTAAAAAGACTGTCAGACGACCTAAGCCCATACTGACGAACAAGGCCCCTTACCGATATGTCCGTTCGACTCTCCTTGACGATCTGTCATCTAAGACAGTCCAATCGAAACCAGCTCATCCCCATCCCGGAAGCAAGTTCCCTAATGGTTACAAAAAAATACCCTACTACACAGGACAACGACACCATACTTACTCACTAAACCTTAGACATAAAGAAAAGACAGACGATATTCGGTAACAAAATTGCCAAACGGTAACTATTACTTTAGTGATGACACAAAATTAGATACGACAGACTAGATCGGTATTTAACAGAACACTACATAGACAAAGATAAGATAACATAGGTTTTCTAGTGTAAGTATATTCGCCAATTACCTAGCCATAAAACAATAAGCAGCAAAATAAAGTCTTAATGAATGACGAATGAAAAACTCTCTACAACACTACCAAGTACGTTGTACTAGACGACAGCGACAGCCTGTCTAATTAGAGACCAATTGCCATCCAGGAAAACATTTCCCTCCGAACAATTTTCCCCCAGTCAATCACGTGGAATTAAGCCACAAACAAACCATGTATTTATCAGACCACGAGAATGCCTTTTGGCAAGACTGGTAAACAACAGGTTATAAACACAATAAAAATCGACAAATAGAAAGTTTTCTAGTACTATACTTATTTGCTAGGCAAAAGGAATAAACTCGAGATAAGAATCAGAGAAATATAGAAAATTAGAAAACAGAGAGAGAAAAAAGACAATCACAAATAAGAATGACGTTGTTATGTCATATTTGTTGATGTCTGCCAAGTGCATGAAAATTCACCCAAGATGTTCTTTAGATCATAAGAGACGAAACCGTATTTCGACAGCAGACCCCACTGAACTACAAAATCCCGGTAAGGCACGATAATGAGTCCTTTGCCAAATACTCCACACGAAATAATAACACTTCGGTAGCCGACAGGTATCCTATTCACCCAGACAACAACCTGGCGAACTTCACCCACTTGGTTGGCATCAAATGCCTAATTGCAGATGCCCAAGACGAATGCAACCGGCAAAACGTGGCCCACCCTACAACCCTTGGATAAAGAGACCTTCATCCAGCCGGAAAACATAAGGAACAGAAATAACAAAAAATGTAACTGATAAGTAACCCACGATAACAGAATGTACGCTAAAATTACCCTAATAACTATCTAATACCGATCTAAACACCGAATAGCTAACAGCTCAAGATTGCTATTCTTCGTCGTCATCTCGTGGATCTAACTTTAAATCCTTTATGTGCCATTCCCCTCTAGAGTCCCCGTTTGAATCTTTCAGCTCATACCGAATGGATGATAGTTTCTTTGAAACCTGGAAGGGACCTATAAACTTAGGCGCAAGTTTCGCTGTAAAATAATTGGCTGCGTTCGAAAGAACGTAATTTCGTAGCCAAACATAATCACCTACGGCTAATTCTACCGGTCTCCTACGCAAGTCATAGCGTCGCTTAGAACGTTGATATGCGAGATCCAGACGTTTTTGGACATCTCTGAACAGAGGTTCGAAAGCTTCCGAGCGATTTAGAGCAGACGGTTGGTCGTCTCGAAGAGGATGATTGTGTTGGTCTCCACTTATAATATGTTCTCGACCGAAGTTTATGAA
Source organism: Rutpela maculata (assembly GCA_936432065.2). NCBI lineage: Eukaryota > Metazoa > Arthropoda > Insecta > Coleoptera > Cerambycidae > Rutpela > Rutpela maculata. Next base: position 88,453,662 of record OW386293.2, read on the forward strand.
GAACGGAGTGTGACCTGTGGCCTCATGATTCTGAGTACGTATCGCACATCCAACCTTGGGTAAGAGTTTGCACCATTGCCTCTGGTTATCTGAGACATATGACCTCAGCATCGTTTTCAAAACGGCGTGCGTCCGTTCAATTGGATTGGATTGCGGATGATATACAGGATTGAATGAGATCTTACACTTATAAGCTTCGCACATCTTCGCAAGCACTTTGCTAGTAAATTGAGCTCCGTTGTCGCAAATCAGATACTCAGGGACGCCGAACACAAGAAATACGCTTTCCTCAATATGCCTCTTAATGCCTGCCGCCGTTGCCCTGCGTAATGGGAACAAAAAGACGAATTTCGTAAAGTAATCCGAAACCGTGAGAATATGCGTGTATCCTCCAGAAAACCGAGGTAGTGGTCCCACCAAGTCACAACTTAGAACCTGAAATGGCCTAGTGATGGGTGGTCGTCGCCCCATAAGACCAGCTGGCGCTTGTCTCAGAGGTTTACAAGCAATACACACAGTACAGTTCCGCACATACCTAGCTACATCAGCACGCATCTGCGGCCAATAATACCTTGCCTTTACTCTTTCGTACGTCTTATATATGCCTGCATGACCTGATGTTTCTGCATCGTGATTCTCCCGTATAATCTCCACGCGTTTGTTTTTTGGAACGACCACTTTCCAAGCTTCGGTTGGGCCTGCCAAATCTGGATAGGCCACAGGGATATGTTTAAGTAGCTGCGTATCGCGAACGCGCCATTGTCGATAACGTAACGGGTGTTCCTGCACAGAACGCAACATTTTAGAATACCACCTATCTGGGGCGATATGCTGTTGCACCAAGTCAACCTTTGGGTCCGATTCGTCCTGAGGGACGGAACGAGACAACATATCCGGTACAACATGCTCCTTGCCTTTACGATGGACAAAATCATGGTCAAATTGTTGCAGGCGAACCGCCCAACGTGCTAAACGACCTGTAGGCTCTTTCAAATTATTCAACCAAAGGAGAATCGCATGGTCCGTCACGACGGTGAAGTTAGACATTTCTAGGTACGGGCGCAGCTTCTCCACGGCCCACAAAACCGCTAAACATTCACGTTCTGTCACGGAGTAGTTGCGTTCGTTTCTACTGAGTGACCTACTCAAATAGCAGATAACTCGCTCACCATCAGGGTACTGCTGTGAGAGTACGGCCCCGACGGCATGTGAGGACGCATCAGTCTGAACCTGAAATGGCAGCGTGAAGTCTGGACAACTGAGGATGGGTGCAGTCACTAACGAATTTTTAATTGACTGAAACGAGTGTTCACACTCATCGGTCCAATCCCAACGACTCTTCTTACGCAATAAATTTGTCATGGGCGCGATAACCTCCGAGAAATTTGGTATAAACCTGGAATACCAAGCGGCAGTCCCTATAATTTGACGTACTTCCGTAATGTTGCGAGGCGAAGGCAAATTCAGAATCGCACTAACTTTGTCAGGATCCACATGTAACCCTTGACTATCCACGCGGTAGCCTAGATATTTAAGCTCCCCCAAACAAAACTTGCATTTATCCCTCGATAACGTCAACCCTGCCTTGAGAAGACGATTAAAGATTTCTTTCAAGGTTTGCACATGCGTTTCGAAAGTCGGTGTGACGACAATTATGTCATCGAGGTATACGAAGACATAAGGTTCAAGCTCTGGACCGAGAACTCTGTCAATCAAACGCATCCAAGTAGCCGGAGCATTAGATAAACCGAACGGCATACACTTGAATTGAAACAACCCACGATCGGGAAGCGTAAATGCCGTATATTCTCTAGAATCCTCAGCGACAGGAACCTGATGATACGCAGATTTGATGTCCAAGGAACTATGATAACGGGCGTTACCTATCTTGCTCAAAATTGCTGAGACAAACGGGATAGGATACGCATCCTTTTTGGTAACCTTATTCAGGCGACGGTAGTCAATACAAAGGCGAAATGTGTTATCTTTCTTAGCTACCAAGAGGATAGGACTCGACCATGCCGATTGAGATCTCTCAATGATACCTTCCTCGAGCATGCGTTGCACTTCCTCGTCTATGTACTTTTGCACCGCAGGCGATACCGGATAATACCGTTGCTTGATTGGCTCAGAGTCCGTTACAATTTTATGTTCTAGCAAAGTTGTGCGTCCCAGTTTATTACCTACTCGGTCAAAATAAGCGGTGACCACTTCTTCGAGTTCCAACCTCTGCTCTTTCAGCAGCGTGTCTTCGGCGCAAACCGAATTGACTTGAATGGAGGGCGCATCACTATCGAATGTCCAGCAACCGTTTCTTAAGTTTGGAATGATACCCATTTCAACCCAAAAATCTATCCCGAGAATAAGAGTATGCGGTAAATCTGGTACGACCAAGACCTCAATGACCTTAACTTTATCTAGCAATTGCATAGGCACATGATAGCGTCCCACAATTTTACATGATTGATTGTTCGCTACAGTAACTTGACTAGTACTAGAGGTGTCCATCATCGGTAAACCTAACGTACGTAGCGACGTCCATCCAGGTTGTCCGACAACCGTCTTAGAAGCTCCCGAATCAAGAAGACCCTTGAACTCACGGCCTAAAATTTTGACGTCTAAATATGGACGCTGATCAGAGTCCATATGCCCCAAAATAAAGTCTAGCACTGGCTTTGTACGCGCAATCACATCTAGTCTGCGATGTTGTTGGACCGAGGCAAATCTATCCGAGTTCACATTTCGGCCCGTCTGTGACCCGGAGTGTCGTTTCCCGAACATTTTGGGCAGGTAGCAATAGTAACATTTGCGTGACCGCAGCGATAGCAATAACGCTGACGCGGTTGGTTGCACTCGCGGTGCAAATGTCCAGAACCACGACAATTCCAACACAGATTTGCAAATCCGCATGACGGCTGTTCTGTAGACGCACGAACCGGATTTAGTATCCCTGTAGAATCCCCTGCAGTGTCCCTAGGACCAACATCCATAGATGCGACCCCGTGTGAAAATCGCGAATAATTAAAGGCAGGAGTAGGCTCTAACATGGCTCGATAATTAGTGGACGGAGGAGTTACCTGTTGTGTGTGAAGGTGTATTTCTTCAAGGTTACGACATGACTCCAGTAAATCATCAATTGTTAGTATCGGTCTGTCCGCCCATTGTGAAGCTAAGTGCATTTGTAGATAAGGAAGGAGTCGTTCTCGAATGATCTGAACTCGTTTGCGCTCTTCCGGCTGTTTAGACAACCGGTTGAAATAATTCTCCATCGCGGCGATATATACCATGACAGGTTCAGGATTGCCTTGGGTTCGCTTTTTAAGCTCTTCCCAAATATCCCTTTCAGGATGATAAGGTAAGAACGCCGATTTAAGTTTAACCACAAGTTCATCCCAAGATCCTACTTTATCCTTAGCAAACGACCGATACCAAATTAATGCATTCCCTGTAAAAAGTTCTGCGGCAGCTAAATATAACTGTTCTTTAGTCGCCCCGCGCGATACACGTAGTTCCCCTACTCTCTCTAAGAAATTGAAAATACTACCTTTCCCATCAAACCTCAGATTCCATTTACTAACCGCAATTGGTTTACCAGAATAAGTCGATTCGTAAAAATTTCCCCTCTTCGTTGGTCGCGATACATTTACATTCCTAGACGTCCCTAATAATCCTTCTGATTGAGTAACGTTACCCCTAAGACTTGTATTAGCCGTTAACGCTGAACTTGGAGAACTAGATATAATCTGTGGTAAACTCATGAAAGTTACCCGAGGCCTATCTGTTTGCAACTCAATCAAATACCCAGAATTCGCAATTCCGATAAGATCCTGTGGACTGTTCTCGGTAGGTAAGACTGAAGAAGAACCCCCATGAGCCGAGTCATGCATGACTTCCGGAAGTAATGGATTGTCGGTATCAAGCAAAGAATATTCTGCATTTGTCCTATTGACGCTAGTATCTCTGGTATCCTGTGAAGGCCCCTGCGATTGTGAATTCGGCTGTGATTCCATCAAATTCCCGACATTGTCAATCAGCTGCATACAACGCGCCATTAAATTTACTTTATCCCGGTTTTGATTTTCCGATAAATCTGTTAACCTCGAGAGTCGACCATTAACATGAAGCAATCGTGAATGAATGCGTGAATGCTCATTGACTTTATTGGACATATCAAAGTTCTCTACATCGGTACCGAGTTGTTGTATTTTCCTATCACAGATATCTAATTCCCTTTCAATGTCTAATTCAACATCTGGACAATTTGTTGAAAATCCTAACCGTTCACACCGCATTAACCCCCTTAAAGTACTCCGCTTCTCCGCTACTGTACCTTCTGAAGATAAACCTCGTATAGAAAGCTCATACGACAACTCGTCTCCCAATAAACGATTAATTTCCATTGTGAAGGATAATGTTATATAAAAGCACAAAAGAAAAAAGTTCTAATCCCGATATCCCGAATATTTATATCCTAGAACGAGGCTGTTAGCATACAAATAACCAATCAATATAGTGGCAGAAAAAAAATAAAAAAAATAATCAATATCTGGCACTTACTAATCAATAATCTCCCCCCTCCAAGAAGAGAGTGTATATATACACGAAAAAAAATATAACATAAACTCTATACGTAAAATAGTACCTACAAAAAAAAATATAACCGAACCTGCAATGATATTTACTAAGTATTCAAGTAAGTAAGCACTACTATCATATATAGCAGTCTGTGATAAATATTAACTAAATGATCAAGTAATAAGTACCAGCTAAGTAAATAAGTACTAATATAATAAATGAAAAAATCAGTAACTAAAATGACTACGTGACTAAGTATGATCAACCGTGACTACGTACCTCTGTACCGCCAGTTCCTACACTATCAGAAGTCAACCCCAAATACCATCAAGAACGAATGGGCGCCATTGTTGCAGGGGCCTGAGCCCACTTATAAAAGGGGGCCCCAAAGGCTGCGAAACCTCGAACGCAGGGTAGGGTGGTCACCCTGTGCCCTGAACAAAATTTTAATATTTTACGTGCAGTACCCTCTCTGCAATAAGCTAGTGAGGAGGAAGTCTCACACGGCCGACTACTCAGGTCCTTGGGGGTGGCTTCGATAATTGGGGTGGTGTAGGTGGTCAGATATAAAAGACAACGTCGTTCTAATTTAACATTTAATACAATATCAGGGTACGTAGTACAAAATCTTTCACAATTATCACCGATAACTCGGTACGCAGTACAAGTGTCACAATATATTCTAATAAGTGGGGCTCACACACTTAACCTAATATACACAAAATATCTTACAAAATAATAAATCCTTTAAAATGTACAAAAGGTCATATGCCAGAAGCGTGACAAAAACTACAATTGACCCAAGGTACGTTAAAACATAAAATTACTTAAAATATTATCAATATTCCTTGAAAATGGACGTGGAAGTTGAGTAGATGTACCGGATCCCTTGTTATAGAGAATATGATTCCGCTTACCTTTGGTAGTGTCTAAATACCTTTTCCCGTCCTACCAGGGTAGCGTAATTCAGGGTGATAACAGCCGCAGGTGGTAGACCATCTACGTAGAGTCTAAGGTAACGTGCCGAGATCCCCAGTACCATACATATCCAACATGTCAGTCAATCATCCACCACCTAGACACCAAAATCTGGACTAGAAGTTGAAACTAAGTCAGGCTGGAAGTCCCTCGTAAAGTGTAGGATGTGACATAAAAGCTCAAGTGGAATACCAGTAACAGGTCCAAGTAAAATCATAAGGTATCCATCCCAATAGCCATAAACCAACAAATAGATCCCAATACTTGTAATATACTCAACAATGAACAACAAACGAACGAACAAATCAACAGACAAACAAACAAACAAACAAACAGCCCTGCAATAAAATAAATAACCTAAATTACAAATCTATTTCAACCTTAAGTGGGTTTTCAGAGACGTACCTGAGATGTGATGTGGGCTGAAAGAGGTCCTTTGCCGTCAAAATGGCACTCCAAAATCTTGCATTCCGACGATGACACGTGCTTTGAAAATTGACTTTATCCGGAAAATCCGTAGCTGCATTTCCCAAAACGATACTCCAAACCAAATGAAAATACAACTAATCTTGTCGTGATGAATACTTAATCCCATAAATGGAGCAAAACTTACAATATTGCTAAAACTCGTATTCAGACGACTCAATCTTCAAGCAGCAAAAGGAAAAATGACCAAGAAGAAAATGTCCTCTATCAAAATGTCAAGTTCTTGTCTTTCGTCTCGGTACGTTCAGAATTTCTACTCCACGGCGCACCCCACAACTAGAATAGATTTTCCTAACTTCGTTTATATCCACAAATATTATCATAATATACTCTGAAAGCCGTCCCCTCATAAATCTACCCACCAAAGAAGGTTTAATCAACAATACTGGCCATTGTAGAAGCTTTACAAGGGCGTTTTTGCAATGCACTCTCTTAATGAATATCTGAACGCACTCACCCATACTACCTGTATCAAAGTATATTAAATGACCAGCGTAAGCCATTAGGTACTGCTATTATGCAACCAGTTATACTCTATTAATTCTCGAGAGACGGTATCAATAGGCTCAAATGTACAATAAAATTTGGGAAAATAACGAAAATTAGTACATAAATTTCTGGCCATTATTAAATGTGAAAATCGACCGTAACACCATGTACAAAATTATCTAAATTTAACAAAAAACATTTTTATATACGTATATTAAATATAATGAACAAACAAAAGGTTTTTTATCAACAGTAAAATCACAAGAGCTTTTTTTTATCGTATAAATTTCTCTTTGTAACGAAATAATTTAGCCAATCAGTGATTTTATAAGAAAAACTGACATGAAAAAATCACGAGACCGGAGGTCGAGCGATTTTGTCAAATGTCAGTTTTTCGAGCACAATTACTGATTGGAAAAATTTTGAGTTAAAAGAAATTTATCCATAAAAGAAAAGCTCAAGTGTTTTTTGGCAAGATAAATTAACGACAGAATATGTGAACGAACAACAACAATTATTTATTAAAAATAATTATAATTTTCCCAAAAAGACTCATATTGTACAGTATAGTTTCCACAATACTTAAAAATTATAGCTGACAGATTTTAAAGTGACGTGCGACTACTAGATGTACACTGCTTTTGAGGAACAAGTATTTTTATCGGTGATAAAAAAACGATGCACCTTTTTTATCGCTATCAAAGTGACAAAAATGTGACTGTCAAATAGACTTTTTTATATAGGAGTTAATTTATTAAAAGGAAAAAATATAAATGAAATAAATTTAAATAAATAATTATTCTGTAAATAACAAAAATGGCCACTTAAATAACAAAAATTATAAACATAAATAGGGCATTTACTGAATACCTAATCTAAAAATACAATATTTTTAAAAAATAGGTTAGTGTTTCAAAGCTATATCTGTTAGTCGTCTGATATTTGTACATAGAATACCACCAGCTGATGATGCCCTTCCTCAATCGATATTGGTGGGTCGATAAGTTAATAAGAATTGGTAATAACATACTTCTAAATGTATTCCACGGATATTTGCGGCAGTTAAATATTCAATTTTCTATCGTAAGATATTGTCAATGTCTCTCTTGTATTTCTTAAAGCTTGGTGTTTGGAGTTTACTTTTTATAATATTATTTATTTATTGTTAAAAGTACTCGGTGTTGGGACAGTTACTCTGTATTTAGTGAATACTAGTCAGTCACATAAATAGAAACGTTGAATACGTGACATATCAGAGTTTACCGAAATAATCGGTAAAAAATTAAAATAACCGGTAATTATCGTCATGTGTTTTTTGTCCTGATAACCGGTTAACCGGTTAATCGGTTAACCGGTAATGCAATCCCTAATTTAGTATAGTGGTTTTAAGTTATTTCATTTTATACTTTGAAAGTCAAAATCCACTAAAAACAATATTTAAAGTTTGTGAAAATTATTAAGAACGGACTGTTACAAATTTCTATTTGGTCTATAAATGATCGTCGCTGTATTTCGGCGGCGTGATGCTAAAAAATAATTATTAGGCGTTAGGAACTTTGAAACTACGATAACTATATGATATTTTCAGCATTTTTATAGAATAAACATTTTCATTTAATTGAATACTTTTTGAGTTATTCATGTTTTTAAAGTCGAACTCCAATTAAATAGTAAAATTAATATAGTCGCTTTATATTAGTATTCAATAACCAACATGAATCTATATGTCAAATTCCATTATTAATTTGTTTAGTTTTTAATTTTCTGTCAGTGACTAAATAAAATAGTAATTTCTCTCATCAAAGTGCAATGGTTCAGTTTATGTGTGCAGAAAATAATTATTGATATGATATGTATTTATGCCGAAAGTAGAAGTTCACCCGTCCGAAAATTGTACTACGACAGATGTCAACATTATTTTAAAACCATTTTAAATATATGTGACAATTCAATATAGTGCATTTACTAAATATTGGAAAAATCACATAAAACCAATAACAACAAATAAAATACTCCAAAAATAATTCAAAAAATTCTAAATTAAATGAAATAATGTATTCTATAGATCGGTGGCTCAGTGGGTTAGCGCGTCCAGCTTGCACTCTGAGCGTACTTAGTGAAGTGGGTTCGAGCCTCACACAGCAAAAAAATTTTTCATAGGAAATTTTCACCAAGAAGTGGTTCGGATTCCACCATAAACTGTCGGGCCCCATCTCCTTTACTTAGACAAATCTAGATCTTCTAGACTTAAGAGGGTCATTGAGGTGACATGGAAGGCGGTTAAAACACATTTTAAAACATTTTTTTTAAACATTTATAAAAAATATTCAGATTTAAAAATGACATACAGTTATCGAAATTTATGTCACAGAATGATAATTGTCCTTAGCTTCGCAATGCCAACCTACTGTAAATTACTATTTCTACACCAAATAATAATGATGACAGTTTGAAAGTTCCTGCCATACAATAATTATTTCTTAAATCCGCGGCGCCAAGACTGCAATATTGACACCATAATTCATGCCCTAAATAATAGTCTAGAATTATCACTCAATAACCCTTTTCGCAGATTCTAAGTATTTATTATTTTTGGTTTAGAAGTTATTGGTCTGAGCAGTTTTAGGTGAAACACACTTTACATCCGCTAATTTCACTACGACAAAAGATAAATAAATAAATCCAAAGTAATGCAAATGTACGTTAAGAAATATTATCAGCTTCACTTTTCAAGTTATTTATTATAAAAGAGTATTTAGTGGATACGACCTAAAGAAATGTATACAATCTTTTACATTATTTTGTACTTTAGTAGGCAGGATATACAACCCAGTGACTAAAGCATCATGCTCCAAATTGAATAGATCGCGGATAAAGGTTTTAAATTGAATACCATCCCAACTTTCTTATTTTTTCAGTCGATTGGGGAAAAATCTAAATTTCCTACATATATCTTGCTTCGGTTTCCACACTTATATAAATCCAGTCGAATTAAGGATATCTCATTTCCAGAATGCGGTTAAAGATGTGCCTTCGCGATAAAGAATGCTGCAATTGACTGGACCATTGTGGCTCTAAAGCGGCCATATCTCACAGACTTCCGCCATATCTAAGTTAAATGGGATGCACGCAGATTGGAATATTTCCTGGGATCCCTGAAATTCTCATCGGTTGACAGTTTTGCGTTGAATATGAATGATTGTTCGGTGTGACGCTGAAAAATTCTCCACGCTGACCGATAAATGATGAGCTTTCCACGTGTTTGACGTGCTAGTAATGGGTTTTTGGCCAGACATTTATAAAGTTGATTTCTATTTAGGTTGAGCATTTATTACGTCAAATGACGGTAATTTTAAAATTAAGGTTTGAAGTCTGAAATGAGACCCTAATAAAATTATCTCACAAGTGAAACGAGGATATTCTGATTGCGGGTATGTAAAACATTTTTAGAAATCAAGCCTAAACGATGAGATGTATTTATCGAAATCTGGTAACACGCACTTAGATTGTTTCAAAAATACCTGCAACGTAATGCTGCATAATTTCTTACGACTTTGAAACATCATAATAGGCCAGTCGGAATAAATGGAAAAAGGATCATTTTACGAAAATGTCAGGAATAATAAAATGTTGAAAATCAATTTTCTCAACTTTTTTTTATCTCTTGATATATTTTCAAACAATGCTTCATTTACGAGTTATATTTCAAATAAAGCAAAAAATGGCAAAAAATGGAGGATTTTTTTATTTTAAAGTGTGTTGCCCCACCTGCCACGCATGCGGATAGTTGGCATATGTTCGTGGACATCCCAAACTATACTTTAAGAAAATAAAATTGCGGGTAAAAACATTTCGCACAAAAAAAATTTTCGACTGGTCTATAACTTCTGGAAGTCACAATAATTACAAAAATATTTTCAGATTCCGAGAGTTCATTTAATTCATAATTCGCTATCAGATTTGTCTTTTTTTTTCAAACTAAAATAAACCACAGAATGATGGATGATTACAACACTCGCTCGCTTCGCTCGCTCGTACTTGTAATTATACTCGGGAATAACAGTATTCATTATTGCATCGTTGTATAATATACTATTGATTAAATTGTTTACTGAATGGAGAAATTAATTATTTAATTATATTACTCTTTTTGCGTAATATGTAAAATTATTGTAAATAACGTTGACGTTTAAATTTAATTTGACAAGCCGTTTTCTTGACACATAATGGCCTACTCAATAATATTTAAAAACGAAATTGTATGATAAAAAGGTGTCTGTTTCTAAAACGTTACATAAATTTTATCTATTCATAAATTTCATGATAACAATTTACTAATTTAGTATACATAAGAAAAGCTAAGGTCTCAAAAAAAAATTTATTAGCCACCCCCATTACCACCCCCACCCCATTATTGAAGGGGATGAAAAAAATAAAATTTAGTGTGTGTACAAGGACCAAAGGCCTCAATTTATTTTTTTACTTCATCCACACCCAGTACCACCTCCCTACCACTACTTCTACCTCCACTAACTATGTGGGATATCGTTTTATAGTTTTTTGGAGTAGGTGATTCCAAATATGATGTTATTCTTCTTCTTCTTATTCACAACCTCTTACCAGACATTTTGTGATTCGAGTAAATTATTCTAGTTGGCCTGCATTTACTCTATAGCACGCCTGGTGGCACGATGCCTGGTGGCATTGTTGTAGAACTCTCCAAAATCGTTCTAAGTTGAAGACAGAATCAAAATTCGACTTAGGCAAGAATTTCATTTAAGGACATTTTTAAGAGTCTGCAGAGGCACAGATCAGTCCATAAGAACCGTTTTGGGTTCTATAAGGCGTTAGAAATGACCAGGTGAAAATTCGAAGAAACACCGAATTTTCACTTATGTTTATGTTTTTGGTCCAGGATATGAGAGCAAAAGTATATAATGACAAAGATTTATGAATAATATACTTTTTCAAACGTACCACAAATTGGACTTTGAAAAATAATATTTTTGAAAGGGCGTCGAAATTTGGCTCAAGATTCGATTTATCGAAAGTACGCCAAAATTTCACCCGCAGATTAATTTTTCAAAACTGCATTGAAATTTGGCTTGAAAATTGATTTTTCAAAAGTACGCCAAAATTTCACCAGCAGATTAATTTTTCAAAACTACGTTGAAATTTGGCTTGAAAACTGATTTTTCAAAAGTACGCCGAAATTGGTCTTAAAATAGATTTTTCAAAAGTACCACAAAGTCAGTTTAAAAAGTACCACGAAAATATACTTTGAAATATTTTTTATTTTTTATTCCTCCACCAAGACCTTTGATGTACGGTCATTGAAAGCCCAATTCTAAAGTATGAGCATAAAATTTTAGCGATGCACTGCATCCAAAAGGTAAAATAGAAGATTTTGACAAAGCCGGCGTAGTGCCGATAAGCAAAAATTGATAAAAATCAATGCACATGTACAAGGCCGGTTTCTCGCATAGAAAAAGTTTGAATTGACTCAGCGGCTCGCAATTTGGTCGAGCGCGTTGAGTGGTCCAGACAAAGCAATGGTAGGAAAGCCAATAGCAAGGCTTTCCAAATGAAAAAGTTACAGAGGAAAACACCTTGTGCATAAAACACCAAAAATTCAATTTTGCCTTAAAGTCGCTCGAAGGTGAGTTGCTGCCATATCGATAATATTGAACAACTGCATAGGAGCAAGTAAATCGTGGACTGATTGAACGCTGTTAAACTTATGCAGTTATAAGTCCTCACTAATGTGTTTGAGTACGTGAATCTCCACGATAAAGCTAAGTAGTCTCTAGCGAAACTAAATTCATTTAGTAAAACTTTTTTAAGTTAATATCAGTCAGCCGCAATTATGAATTACAAATAGTCTCAGACTTCTCTAAAAAGCTCGCATTTTGATTCTGAGAAGGTATGCATGAATCATTTCTACCTAATCGATCGTTAGCGTAAGCGTTCTCGCTTGTATGGTCTGAAAGCCATTGCCTTGATTGGGGAAGGCACGATTCTTATCTTGAGAATTTTGTATAACCATTTCTGTTAAATAAACGGATTCTTTGAACTGTTGTTTCTTAACTGATCTTGAGGCCTGTTGACGGTCTATAATCCCCGGAACATTCGTATCGAAAACCGGATGTGTCGAGTTAATTCACATTAACACTCGACCTTCTGGTTGCTTTACGGAGGTTCGATAGGGATTTTTTTATGCGTTTTTTGAGAAATCCCCGAGGGGTAGAATCTGTTATTAGCAGATCAAAACGTGGATACCGCGTACAAAACTAATTCCTCAGCAGAGAAATTCTTCGGTTGGGATTTTTTATGCAAAAATTCAGGAAATTAAGAGGTACCTAAACCCCTAACGAGGGAATTCAGGTCCAGAGAGAGCGTAATTACCGATCTGTGGTAGTGCAGCCCTGGTCCATTATCCGGCTATCGAAGTGCATCTTATCTCGAACCCGCCTGGGAGGTAGAAGAACGGGGTAATACGCGACTGGCGCCCCCTGAGAAATAAATTGTTGTCGCGTCATTTTGACCCCGGTAGTGCGTTTTTCTACAGCATCACACAATCTATCGCGGTTTCCTGTTAGGCGCACAGCCTCGTTGAAGGCTTTACCCATCAGCTCCTTGGTGACATCAGCCCAATGCTTGGGGTGGGCGTCCCCTTTGCCTCTTGCCATCTGGTTTTCCGTTCTATATTGTCCTTTCTCCGGTTGATGTGGACAAAAAATTAGAGAATTTGAAAGAATACGGTGCTGGAGAGTCGGTTTTGAAGACATATTTCTTGGAGAATCGAAGTATTAGTGTGATGCGCTGTCCAGGAAAGTCATAACAAACGTCTCCAGACATCAACACGCCTGTTTGCTTCCCTAATGGTCCATGTCTCAGAGGAGTAAAGAAAAATGGAGAAAACTAGGGCGTTAGCAAATTTGATCTTTGTGCACCTCGTGATATTTCCGTCACGCCAAATTTTGGTCAACTGGCAAGTTTCCTTTCTTGCCATTTGTATTCTTCGTCGAATCTCATATTCGCAGTCGCCAGTATTGTCCACAAAGGCGCCAAAGTATACCATCTTATTTACTACCTAATAGTTGCCTATCCTTAATATGTCGAGGTGGTTATCATTTGCTCGGTCTACAATCATAATATTCATCTTGTAGTTTCCACTGAGGCCATAATCAGAGCTTGTTGTCTGAAGTCCGTCCAACAGGTGTATGAGCTCATCCTCGCTTGCTGCAACTAATGTGGTATCATCTGCAAATTTTAAGTTAGATACCTTGGTTCCGCCTATAGCTACCCCACCGTGCCAGTCCTCCAGCTGTTCACTATAGATGTTAAAGAGGATTGGTGACAGACACAGCCCTGTCTGACACCTTTGTCGACTTTACATTTACCGAAGTTAGTGTTGTCTACTTTCACCAAAGCAGAATTTTCTTCATATAAATACAATAAATACTATCTCCAATAACACAGGCCCACAAAAAAAAAGTTGTCTGCGCCGGGGTACTGACCATACCTATCCCTTGTATTTTGTACCGCTGAACACGAATCTGACCTTAGTTTTTCCCCTATATGTCATGTTTCTTTTTTAACAGCAAATAAATATATAAATATCACGATTCAACAGACTTTTTTTACTGTTAAAAAAAAACCGGACGTGTAGGGGAAAAACTAAGGTCAGATTCGTGTTCAGCGGCTCAAAATACAAGGAATAGGTGTGGTCAGTACCTCCGCGCAGACCACCTTTTTTGGTTGCCACTGTGTCACACTCAGTGTGGCACAATCCCACAAAAAAAGTCATCTGCGCGGTGGTACTGACCACATCTATCCCTTGTATTTTAAGCCGCAGAACACGAATCTGATCTTAGTTTTTCACCAGCACGTCAGGTTTTTCTTTTAATAGCAAAAAAATATATAAATATTAGACTTTTTTTGCTTTAAAAAAAAAACCTGACGTATAGGGGAAAAACTAAGGTCAGATTCTTGTTCAGCGGGTCAAAATACAAGGGATAGGTATGGTCAATACTACGGCGCAGACCACTTTTTGTTTTGTGGGCCTGTGTAATAGTCCACAATTTGTCCCATTCCACATTGTCAAAAAGCCTTGCGGTAGTCTACGAAACACAGGTACATAGGAACATAATATTCTCTTGCTTTCTCGATAAGTTGTCGCAAATTCAGTATTTGCTCTCTGGTACCGCGCCCTTTAACTGCGTGCTCAGGAAGTATTTACCACGACAGATAATTTTGAAGCCTGCATTGAAGAATATACAGCATTATTTTACTGGCGTGATTGAGGTTCTCCAATCATCGGGCCAGAAGTTCTGTTTCCCAGATTCCTTGGCAGAGTCTATGAAGGATTCTCACTCCAGAATCTGACTCCATTTCAAATAGGCTTAGAATGTCATGAAATGTTGAGACTTTAAGCTTGAGCAAACAAAAAGTCTGTCTGTCGATCTGCCTAACTTTTTTTGTGCGCACGATTACTCTGGAATCGTTAAGATATTGACATAATATTAGCACAAGTATGTATTTTAACAAGATCTGGAACAAGGTTATATTTTGATCTTGTTCCGTTAAAGAGTTCAAGGGTAAATTGAGGTACATGGGGGTAACTATGTAAATCAAGCAAGTAAGAGTCCATAGAATTGGTATTTATTATATATAAGAGAAGCTAAGGTCTCAAAAAAATTTTTGGAATGAGCCAGCCCCCATTTCCATTCACAGCCCACTATTAAAGAGGATGAAAAAAATAAAATTGTAATTTAATGTGTGTACAAGAGACAAAGGCCTCAATTTTATGGGTTTTTGGAGTAAGCGGTTCCAAATATCATATTATTAATTAAAGTTTCATACAAAATTACTTCCACATACAAAATTTTTTTCGTTGTGATAAACTTTGACAGAATGGTATATTGTGTATTTAGGTGTGAAAGCAATACATTCCCGGACGACGAGCATCGAAGTCCGGGAATGTGCTTTCACACCGAAGTACACATACTATTTTTTCTGAAATCGCAATCAATGTTATTATAATTTAAGGTATTTGTATTAATGCATAACATTTCTTCATTGCAATCTAACTGCTTACTAATAAATGCAATTTTAATGTTAGTTGGTTTGCCTTCGTGTATTTATTCACTGTTTAAAATATACATAAAAAACCGTACGAGAATGTTACTTTCCCGGCCTAGGCCGATCGATTTCAGAAAAATTCTGGATGTGGGCAGCGGTTCTTTATTTGTTTCACTTCCGGTATTATTTGTATGTTGCATTCATCATTTTTACCTGTTCATCTTTCTTATTGAGCCCATAGGTGACTTCTCCGCATTTTAACATTTTGCTGGTTGCGATTTTTTAAAAGCTTTTATTTAACTTGCAATGTTTGTTTGTATGTTTGTTTGTTTGTTTGTTAGTTTAGGTCAAATCTTGCAAGCTGAATTTCGATTAGTTCTAATTAAGCTAGAGCTTTGAAATTTGGCACACGTGTATAAGTCCGGTGACAATGCAACATAGTATAGCCATTATCGGTCTAAATCCAACATGGCGAACGTCCCAAGATGGCGGATTGCCTTTCTCTTCACAACCCCCTTGATATGGATATCAAATGAAAGGGTTTGACGAGTAAAATACGATAAACTATGTGATGTCATTCTAAATTCAATATGGCGGACGTCCCAAGATGGCGGATCGCCTTTCTCTTCACAACCCCCTTGATATGGGTATCAGATGAAAGATTTTGACGAGTAAAATACGATAAACTATGTGGCGTCATTCTAAATTCAATATGGCGGATGTGGGAGAGGTGGGGAAGGGATGGGAGGGGTTGTAAGAGGTGGGGATGGGGTGGGAAAGGAGTGGGAAGAGGTGGGGAAGGGGTGAAAAGGGGTGAGAAGAGATGGGGAAGGGTTGAGGAAGGGTTGGGCAGAGGTGGGGACGGGGTGGGAAGAAGTGGGAAAGTAGTGGGAAGGTATGGGAAGAGGTGGGAAGAGATGGGAAAGGGGGGAAGAGGTGGGATAGGGGTGGGAAGAAGTGGGAAGTAATGTTAAAGGGGTGAGAAGACGGGCGAGGGAAGGGGTGGATGGCGGTGGCAAATGAAAAGGTTTTGTCTGTCTGTTTGTCTGTAAAATAAGTAGACTAAAAAGTAAAAAATAAAATTATATACAAAAAAATTTTTAAGAAAAAGCTTTTATTTGAAAAAACTACTAAAAAGTAAAAATATTTTTTTTTAAATTCATACACCTGGAAACCAAAAGCTCTGGGGGCGGTCAATTGAGCAAAGTAACTATGCAATAGCACTATATGACCGTACCCAAAGCTTTTGGTTTCCAGGTGTATAAATTTAAAAAAAATTATTTTTACTTTTTAGTAGTTTTTTCAAATAAAAGCTTTTCTTAAATTTTTTTTTATATAACTTTATTATTTCCGAACTTATTAATGTCTAATTCTTCTCCTCTTAGTTGTAATTCTAATTCCTCGCGATATTTCTTCTGGAAGTCTTCATGCTGTAGTAGAAAGATATTCCAAGTATTGTAAGGTGATTTGTTATTTGCTTTACCTCTATTCTCTTTTCGCATTTATTTCCAGTTTCCCATTTAGTAGTTTGTACTGACTTCGGCTAGCTGTATGATTTGCGATTAATGAGTAATACTCGACAGCTAGCGAGAGCTCAACGAAGGTCTTACGTACTCTTTCTGAGGGTTTGTCGTTAATAGAAATCAAGCACAAATGATGTAGCGAGTAAGCAATGAATACTCCAATTCTCCCAAGCGGTGGCGATATATATCGACAGACTCTCCAGGTCAATTCGTTTATAAAAACTGGTACAGTTCAACACACATAGCGACAATATACTTACAAACAAAGCGAATAGAATAGGAATAGGGAATATAAATTAACAAATAACCAAGCCCATAGCGAAATGGCGACATCACGTGCATGGGTTAGCAAAAGGCGATATACTCCTGCAATGGTAGTTTTCTTCCTCCGGTCCAACTATCAGGTGGAGGGGTTAATTACAGAAATTAAACGCGAATTACTTTGATGGGCAAAGTAAATGGGAAAAATTTATATTTTGAAACCAACTACATTAAAGTAAAAGAAAACAAATGAACACTGAACATTTCGACTCCCCAAAATGCAGGAAGCAGAAACGGATAAGGGTTGCAATTTCTTCAGCAATTAGAAATTAAAAAATCCCTTAGAAATAATCGCTGTGTCGTTAATGATCAACTAAATTTTCCTATAATAGACTCAGTACTAAGAATTCTTCATTAATTATTCATACCTGTTTTTTAACCTGTAATTTTCTGAATTTAGTACCTTTTTAAATAATAGAATTTTGTTCTATAGCTTTAGTAATCTTTGTGTTTGCTCTAATAAGCCGAAACATATGTAAAGTAACAATATACTTATTTTGAAACATTAAAAAGCAGTTTCTTCTTGTAATTAAAATTATTAGATAAAATTTTGTTAAAGATGTTCTCATGAGACCATTAATAGTGTCCTGCATTGTCCACATCAGCTCCCTTGCGATCCTACCCCCACCTGGGTATAGAGCACGAATACGACCAAGATGCCACATAGTGGAGAGATAAGTATCTTTAATTAGGAATAGAGAAGCAATTTCGGGAAAAACTGTGACATTCAACCACTTACTGCCTTGTTGTGACGTAGGTATTTGCATTTCCAACGACTCCAAATATCTTGATGAATACTTTGAAGAAGCTGCTAGCTGTTTAGATAATTAAGTTTATCGTCGGTTAAATTAGACTTTGGCGCGATACTAAAAGGTTCTATTGTAAGAAAATGGCCTGGGATTAACATGGATAAATCATTAGGGTCAGAACTAAGTGGCCGTTAAGGGGCGCGAATTAAAAACTGCTTCAGTTTGACACAAAATGGTATATATTTCTTCACCAGTCAACAATTGATTACCAACTCGTATCAAATGACTATTAATAGACTACCATCTGCTTCCCAGAGTCCTCCAAAATGGGGCGCAGAAGAAAGATACAATGCTATTCGATAGACTGTCGAAACGGTGCATTATCACTGTACACATAACTAATATGGTCACAGCGACGTGTGATGAACCAGCGCAAGGCAGCTAGAAAACCATCTGAGGGTAAATCTCAGACTAACTTGAAATTAATAGCTCTAGTAGACAAGCATACAAACAAACAAACATAAGCTTTGTAAGTTTTAGCGCCGCGAGTTTTCCTAAGTGTGATATAAAATGGTCCGGCATAGTCCACGCCTAAATGAAAAAAATATTTTTGTCAAGTAACACACGTGCAGCGGGGAAGTTTTCCATAAGAGGTTGAACTTTAAAACACATTTTGATAGTACATGACGTATGCCGGGTAAAATCCAAAAGTTTAGGTAAAGTAAAAATTGAACTGTTTGAAGTCCAGCGAGGAGATATTTTATCTGAATATTTTCAATAATTATATAAGTTAATCGACTTTGGCAAGGAAATAAAACTGGATGCTTTTTATCATATAAAACTGCATAGTGATGTAATCTTCTTTCCAATCTAAGCCTTTGTTGGATGTTAATGAAAACATTTAATTTTTTAAATGATTTTGGAAGTACTATATGTTTATTACTACCATTAATACAAGATATGTTACCTGTAGTACGCCGGGTACATGGCTATATAAGCCAAGAAGCTGCACTTTTTGATTGGGATGTGCCACTTTCTGTGTTGATGTCAAAAGGTAACTTTCCAGATAGGGAGCCACTTTAAAATTTGTGCACAACACCAAAATGGCGGCCATTAAAGATGGGCGCCGTTAGCCACAATAAATGTTTTTTTATCTCAGTTCCTAATGGTCTGATTTCTATTTTCTTTTTTTGTTTGAAAGCTCTTGTAAATAGGACACTTTTTGTCCCTATACATTTATCTCTACACCTTAAGGGTGCAATTTAAAAAATATATATTATAATTTTTCGGAGTTCTTTTGTAATTTGATGATTTGTGAATTATTTATTTATTTGCACAGTAGATACTGATGTAGTTGCTTGGCAATATCTTTCCTTCACGTTCTCAAAACTCCGGAACTTCAAGAGATGTGGATTCTCTTCGGTACTGGGAAGGGTCAGAGATACATGAGCATTAATGGCATGTTTGAAAGTTTGGGTGAACATAAAGCTATTGCATTGAGAGGATTCCATGCATTCACTGGATCAGATGTAACGTCATAATTTGCAATGAAAGGGAAACAGACTGCCTGGAAAGTGTGGAAATCATTTCCTGAGGCTTCTGAATCCTTCCAAGCCATCTCTATACCACAACAGTCCATTTCTGACGACACCTTTCAAGGTTTGAAGAAGTTTATTGCTTTGCTTACAAAGACGCAGAAGACTTCTCAGTCAATCATGTTAGAAAGCTTCTCTTTGCTTCAAAAAGTCGCAGTCTACAAAGTCTGCCCCCAACAAAAGAGGTACTAAGGCAGCATTGCCTTCGTTCAGCATAACAGGCAGGACAAATTTGGGGTCCTGCATGTTCAGTGATGGACAACATTCCAGGGCCAGAAGGATGGGGATACACCATGGTTGAGAGAGAATTAGTTAAGTGTAGTTACTCTGGATGCCATATACGAAGCTCCTGCTCGAAAGCCAAGGTTCCATGTACGTTACTTTGCACGAACTGCACTGGGGTTCGACAATGCAGCAGTAAATGGAATAAAAGGTATGCGTTTAATTGATTAATATTGCTTTGTTGATCCAAATCTTTAATATAATAATAATATATAATTATTTAGTTCCAGGGATGAATTGGAAGATAAGAACGATGATTGCGAGTAATATAGAGTCGTAAAAGCTCTATAGAAGCAGTTCATTTACATGAATATTTCATAGTATTTAGTAGTTTTTGGTTTGTAATTTTTCTTTACTTAATGTAATAAATGTTTTTCTGAAATCGATCGACAATGTCTACATTTTCGGCGCGATTTCAGATCGAAAAATGCACAATTCCAGTATTTTAGTCCGCTGCTAAGAAACTATCAGAAAACAGACCGGAAAAGATCTGTTGCCAAGCAACGATCAACATTCCCGTGCGGTTTTTTATGTATATTTTAGACAGTAAATAAATACACGTAGACAAACCAACTCACATTAAAATTGCATTTATTAGTAAGCAGTTAGATTGTAATGAAGAAATGTTATGCATTAATACAAATTCCTTAATTTACAATAATATTGATTATGATTTCAGAAAAAATAGTATATGTAGGTACCTCGGTGTGAAAGCACATTCCCGGACTTCGATGCATCACACCTAAATAGACAATATACTATTTCCAAATAATTAAAATCACTATTATTTATGAAAACAAGTCTCTATTGACATATACAGAGCACCATATACATAAACCTTTTTTTGTGGGGAAAAAATGGTTATTGAGCACAATTATAATTTACTTTTTGTGAGAAAAGTGAAATTTTCAGGTTCTTGAAAATTGTGCAAAACCCTCAAGGTGTAGAGATAAATGTATAGGGACAAAAAAGTGTCCTCTTTACAAGAACTTTCAAAAAAAAAAAAAAAGAAAATAGAACTCGGACCATTAGGAGCTGAGATAAAACAAATAGTATAGCTAATGGCGGCCATCTTTAATGGCCGCCATTTTGGTGACCTGCACTGATTTTCAAGTGGCTCCCTATCTCAAAAGTTACCTTTTGACATCAACTATGACCACAGAAAGTGGCACATCCCAATCAAAAAGTGCAGCTTTCTTTGGTGTACCCGACGTACTACTGGGAAAAATAGCTTGAGAAGAAAATGGTAGATAAAATTTAAGAGCACAAGCGCTGTTTGCCGAAAACATTTCAAGAAATAAATATGACATATTATGTTAATAAGTGCAAGGTGTTGGTACAACGATAAAATTTAATGCTGGTGCTGTTAACAGCATATCTAGTTTAGTTTACTATTAATGGTGACATTTGACTAGTGCAACGACCTCAGAAAAATAGGCTTTCATCAGATACCATGTTAACGAGTGAGAAAATCACCCAAAATAAAACTGACAAAAAAAATTTCTAATTCGATAAGTTATTTGTAAACCAAAATGAGATGTACTGTGATTATATTTCCCCATTAAGTGCCCCCAATTGTATCGAACAAGCATTCATAAACATTATTAATTTTAAACATTCCTTTAATGAACATTCTTATTTTTAAATGACTTGCTTATTTCTGCCAAGAAAGAACTACCCAGTTACCCACTAAACTACAGAAAGTGTATTTATTTTCCAAACTAGGCAGCTTATTAAAGTATTAATTACCACTTAACTTTAAAGCAATCTCTGCAACTTTGCCACTATTGTAAGAGCCAGACAAAATTCCGGCTTTTTACACGTCTGCTCTGGCATTTATACTTCCAGGTTTCAGTTGTTTTATTTTTAAACGTGATATGAAAAGACGTGGTTTAGATATTAATACAGAGAGCAAACACAATGTCACGTTTCTTTAAATTGCATCGAATTAAATCGTTGTAACTGAACAAATCTTACAGTGTTATAGTTATTTGATTGTTATTTCCCTCGTTTCTAATACAACAAAGATAATCCGTAATTAAATTATTGAATGTAACTGAAGAGCTTGTGTATTAAGTCGGATAAATCTGTTTTCCTTCATTTTTGTTTTCAGGGGATACAATTCGTTTCAGTTAGCTATGTTCATTTTCTCTATTATTTTCATTCAAATTCGGCGAACTGATGAGATAAAGAACTCAGAGAAAGGGTGATAACATATTTCAATACTTTATGGAGAAAACAAGGGTCACGTATTTTTATTATTCCGAAATACGTAGCAGAAGTTCGTAAAAATTTTAAAAGAGGTAAGTAGGAGGTAGGTAGGTAGGTAGTTTCTGTACATAATAAATATTTTAACAAAATCTGTGACATCCCTGAATCTAGTATATATTTTTGTTTGATATACTTTTTAACGCAATTGTTATATTTTTTGAAGCATCAAATTTTTGTATCACTTTTATAATTATGTACTTATTCAGTTTAAGGTTAGGTAAATAATTTTCGGATGACTCAAAGGTAGCGAAGGTCATCCCCATATACAAGAAAGACTCAAAATTGGTTGTAAATAATTACACAGCCACACAAAAAAGTGGTCTGACCCGCGGACCAGACCAGAGGATCCTCATGTATTTGGACCCGCTGAAACCGAATGCGAAGTCAGAATTATCAGATTACTTCTTTTTACACCAACTCCAAAAAAACACCCACCAAAAAAGTGGTCTGGCCTGCGGACCATACCAGTGTATCCATATATATTTTGACTCCCTGAAACCGAATCCGATTCGCTTGTTTTACATCCCTACCCAAAAAAATCCGAATCCGAAGTCAGAATTGTCAGACCTTTTTTTGGGGGAAGGGGTGATTTTTGGGGTCAGGAGTGAAAAACGAGCGAATCTGACAATTCTGACTTCGGATTTGGTTTCAGAGGGTCAAAATACATAAAAATACACTGGTATGGTCCGCAGGGCCAGACCACTTTTTGGGGTGTAGGGATGAAAAGGAAAGTAATTTGACAATTTTGACTCAGTAAGTCCAAATACATACGAATACACTAGTCTAGTTCGCAGGCCAGACCACTTTTTTTGTGTGGCTGTGCTATAGGCCGGTATCAATCTCACTTCTCTACCAAAAGTCTTTGACAAGGTGATATACAATCATTTAGTGCCGTTTTAAAACATAATAAATATATTAACAAAACAGCAATATGGTTTTAGACAAGGGATGTCTTCTGAACTAGCCATTTTGTAATGCAATGTCGTACTTGATTGAAAATATAGATAAAGGAGTAATAGTAGTCTCTGCAACTTTGCCACTATTGTCAGAACCAAACAAGATTCCAGCTTCTTACACGTCTGCTCTGGCATTTATACTTCCAGGTTTCAGTTGTTTTATTTTTAAACGTGATATGAAAAGGCGTGATTTAGATATTAATACAGGGAGCAGTCACAATGCCACGCTTCTTTAAATTGTATGGAATTAAATCATTGTAACTGAGCAAATCTTACAGTGTTATAGTTCCATAATCATTATTTCTCTCGTTTCTAATACAATAAAGATAATCCCCATTTAAATTACTGAATGCAATTGAAGAGCTTGTGTACAAAGTAGTATAAATCTGTTTTTTTTTTTCATTTTTATATTTTCTGTAAAAACAATTGATTCATTTATGTTAGCTATGTTCATTTCCGCTGTTATTTTCATTTAGACTCGGCAAACTGATGAGATAAAGTATTCACAGAAAGGGTGATAACATATTTGAATACTTTATGGAGAAAACAAAGGACACGTATTTTTATTCTTCTGAAATACGTGGTATATATTTGTTTGATATACTTTATTATATTTTATTGAAACATTAATCTGTATCACTTTTATAATTATGTGCTTATTCAGTTTAAGATCAGGTATAATTCCTGATGACTCCAAAGTAGCAAAAGTCATCCCTATATACAAGAAAGTATCAAAACGAGCTGTAAATAATTATAGATCGATATAAATTTTACTTATCTAACAAGAGTCTTTGACAGGGTAATATACAATCATTTATTGGCGTTTCTAAAATATAATAAATATATTAACAAGACAGCAATACGGTTTTAGACAAGGGATGTCTTCTGAACTAGCCATTTTTAATGCAATGTCGTGCGTGATTGAAAATACAGATAAAGGAGTAATAGTAGCTAAATTTTATTTTAACTTTTCAAAGGCCTTCAATACTATTGATCATTAATTGCTTTTAATAAAATTGAAGAATTACGAAATCAAGTAATATCTGTCTGGATGTTTGCAACCTGTACATATTAATAACGAAAGTCGACATTACTGCCCTAAACAAATAAATATTGAACAAGGCGTACCTCAGGATCCACATTCGGATTAATTCTCTTTTTACTAAGTATAAACGATCTTGGCTTTAATGTGAATAATAATACGGTCTACCAATTTGCAGACAACATGTTTGTGATACTTGCCGATCGTGATACACCAGGGCTATCACAAAGGCTATCACACGATGCCAAAGAAATGGTAAACTGGTGTAATGAAAATTTTCTCAAACTGAATCCAGTAAATCAAAATCCAATTAATTCCCTATACGTTAGTCTACAAAATAGATCAGTAGATAATTTAAATAATGTCAAGCTCTTGGACGTTTCTATAGACACTAGTCTAAACTGAATAGATTGGGTCAAGAATAAACACAAAAGTCACTGGTGAAATATTCCAGTAAATTTACATGGGAATGTACTCATTAAAGGGCAATGCGAGGCACTGGCCCCCAGAAGATATAATATTTACAGGCAAACACAGGCAGACCCAGAAGACATCAATACTTACCCAATCTTAAACCTATATATAACTCAAATTTCCTGGGAAGAATGTAATTCACCCAGTTCTGCTCCAAAAGGAACAGAATAAACTGATACAACATTTGTGTAAAATATTCAGAACCTGTCTGGCCTGGAGATACATACCACACATATGGTGAAATGTGACGGTTACCCACCTACCAAAAATATGCATAATATCAGACTAGAGTCATATAGACCCATAAGCCTGTCCTCTCACCCTCTTGAAACATTGGAAAGACTACTGGACGGATCCATTAGATACGAAATACTAAGAGAACCCTCTTAGTAAGCGTCAATACGCATACCAGCCAGGGAAATTAATAGACCTTGCCCTAGATGATTTGAATAGACTACTAACCAAGTCATTAGATGACAAAGAAATAGCAGTGGCAACATTCCTAAATATAGAAGTAGCGCTTAGTAACGTGACGAAGCAATCATTAACGAAAACTTTGTCAGATAGTTTACCATCAGTACCTTGCCAGTGGATTAAAACCAACCTAGAAAATAGGAAAATAATTTCCAATCTAGGTGTGGCTACCATTGAGGCAAAGGTGAGTTCAAGTTCAAGGAGGAATATTCTCCGCTGCTGTGGACAACTCTTGTCGACGAACTTCTCCGAAAAATTTCTGCGGAAGACTTCTATCGCTCAGAATATCCTGATGATCTAGTAATCAAGAGACGATTTATGAACACTACAGGGTGTGTCATTTATAATTCGTCATACGCTAACTGAAGAATCATTAGCCCAAAATATGAAGATTTAACCAAAAACGCTTAGATAAAATGTGTCTCCTTACTGAGATACGGGGTCTTGAAATTAAAAATTAAAAAGTTTTTTCACATATTATTTTAAAATTACTTAATATTTATTTACCATATTTAGTAGATAGTGTTAGTAGCCCAAGACGCATAATATCAGCGGAAGAACTGGTTCCTCACTATTGCCATGGGTCGTAGCCTACGTAAATGATTTTATCAGGCCTCCGCATTGCACTCGAGTCCGCGTGTGACGTCACGAAAGGAGTCCTACGACTTTACAAAGTTACTGCGGCTACGGGTGGATTTAGCGCTCTTTTGCAAGATTAATATTTTATTTCTTCGTATAATTTGTTTAGTATTAAGTTGAGTATGGATTAGTGCCAACTAATTGGATTTCAATTTGTACTGGAGTCGAATGAAAAGGGAATTACTTAAATATTTAATGTGCCTAACACAGTAATAATTCACAAAATAGATCGTGAGAAATACTAGAAATAAATGATTCAGCCTCCTAATACTGAAATTAGATATTGATTTATTACTGTATCTTTATACTGTGAACATTATGAAAACGCCCTTAATTAATGAATGTCAATTAAAAGAATGTCCCGTCGATGGCGTCGATGTTGTGTGCCAGTGCAAATCAAATTACAATAAACAACGACATACTACTGTTTCGTTTTCCGTCGGACAAGAACCTGGCAAAAAATGGTCTCACAGCATTCACCGAAAACATTTTATCTCGAATAAAAATTCAGTAATCTGCGTTAATCACAAGTCTTGTAACGACAAAAAAATTAAAAAAAAAAAATTATTGTTCATTTAGATTTAGAATGTCATGAAACGTCGAGATTTTAAGTTTGAGCAAAAAAATTCTGTGTGTCTGTCACTTTCTTTGTGCGCACAATTACTCTGCAATCGTTTAAGATATTGACTGAAAATTTGGTACACGTATGTATTTTAACGAGATCTGGAACTAGATTATATTTTCATCTTATTCCGTTGAAGGGTAAATTTGAGTAAATGGGGGTAAAGAGGTAAATCAAGCAGGTAAGAGTCCAAAAAAATTGATATTTAGTATATATAAGAGAAGCTAATGTCTCAAAAAAAATTTGCCATTAGCCACACCCCCTCCTTACTACCCCCACCCCATTATAAAAGGAGGTGAAAAGAAATTGTTATTTAATGTGTGTACAAGAACCAAAGACCTCAAAATATTTTTTTACTTCATCCATCCCCAATACCACCCCCCTTCACTACCCCCACCCCACTACCGATGTGGGATATCGTTTTATGGGTTTTTGGAGGTAGATGATTTCAAATATTAATTAAAGTTCCATAAACAATTATTTCCACGTACAAAATTTTTTCGTTGTGAGAGACTTGATATACTTTTCTAATATATTGTTGAACAATTATTCTAAAGTGAAAAATAATCGTATCAGTGAGGAAAAAAATGAGGTGTAATAAGAAAAAAAATGACTAGCAATGAAGAGTTTAAAATAAAGTCTGATAAAGAAGCCGCTGCCCAAGGAATCATTACTTCCACATTTAAATTTTTTGTCCAAGTCACTCACAACGAAAAAACATTGTATGTGGAAATAATTGTTTATGGAACTTTAATAATATAATATTTGAAATCATCTACCCCAAAAACCCATAAAACGATAACCCACATCGGTAGAGGGGTGGGGATGGTGATAGGGGGTGGTAGTGGGGGTGGATGAAGTAAAAAAATATTTTGAGGTTTCTGGTCCTTGTACACACACTAAATCACAATTTATTTTCATCCCCTTTAATAATGAGGTGAGGGTGGTAATGGGGTGGCTATTGCCAAAAATTTTTTTGAAACCTTAGCTTCTCTTGTATATCCTAAATACCAATTTTATGGACTCTTACCTGCTTGATTTATCCCAAATTTACCCCAATTTACCCCTTAACCCTTTGACGGAACAAGATGAAAATATAATCTAGTACCAGATTTCGTTAAAGTACATATTATGTGTACCAAATTTCAAGTCAATATCTTAAATGGTTCCAGAGTAAACTTGCGCAAAAAAAAAAGTTACAGACCGACAGACAGAAATTTTTTTTCGCTCAAACTTAGAATCTCGACGTTTCATGATATTCTAAGCCTATTTGAACAATAAAAATTTTTTTAAATTTTTTTGTCGTTACTATACTTCCACTGGATGCGGAAGTAAAAGAAAAGTTGAAAAGTTGCAATCTGTGATAGGAATTAAATTTAAAATAAATATGTTGTACATACTCGTGTATGTACCGATCTTTTAATATTTATTACAATAACTGTTGTAACTTATTATTAGAGAGGCATTTTAAATTTTTGTTATCCACAATTTATTGCTATTAGAGATTAAAGAAATAATTATTTTTTGTTTTGTTTTCAACTATTATTAGAAGTGTTTATTTTATTCTGAATCAATAAGCTATCAAGTGTGTATTTTAGTTTTATAGATATATTTTATTTAATAGTACAATAATACTGATTCTTAATCATTTACATACTATTTATTTATTTTTAGAAAACTATTTATGTGTTTATAATATATTTTATTATTAATTATATAAAGTAAATCATTTTAAAGCATTCTTTGTTGTATTAGTTCATATAATTTTATTAGAAATATTCAAGAAAGCGTTAAGGGTTTCAGTATGCACCGGAATGCTAGGACTCCGACGGCCGCCATTGAAATCCAATGCGTAGGCCTGATAAATCATTTACGTAGGCCACGCATGGGTCCATGTGGCATCCTCTACTGATAGAGGAGGCTTACTATATGTATGACTTAGATTCATATGTATATTAAGCCTACAGTGTCCAGTTAGGCCTAATGGCCCCCCTTCCGTGGACCCAATAATTTGTACGCCACTGGCCAAATAGTTGTTTTCTTGACTTTCTTATATTATTCAATAATTTTTACGCAAAAATGGTACTCTTAATACATTGCTCTAAAGTACTTATTTCTCCAGATGTGAATTCGGAAAAGCTTTGAAAATAAAACAATACGTTTTGCAGGTAGTAGTAATTTATTTTAATAAATGTTCAAGTTGGGCTACATTGACTTGTGCATTCATTGCAATTTTCTTGTACATACAATGTCTCGCATTTCCGTATTCGACAAATTATTGTGACGGGGCATTATCAATAACAATCAATCAATAAATAAGTTTTGTGAACTATTAAATAACTCCCATTGCGGTAAAACTAACGTTTGTTAGTTCTAGAACAGTTCTTTCGCTGATATTATGCGTCTTAGACCACTAATACTATCTACCAAATATGGTAAAGAAATAAAGTAATTTTAAAATAATATGTGAAATAATTTTTACAATTTTTCAACACCCTGTATCTCAGTAAGGAGGCACATTTTATGTAAATGTTTTTAGTTGAATCTTCATATTTTGGGTTAAGAATTATTCAATTAGCGTATGACCAATTATTAATGAATCACCCTGTTCAGAGCGTTCACAAAGAGCCATAAGAGGAAAGACTCTCCATAAATCCTCAGAAAATTACAGTCGTCACCTTTACACGACAAAGAACATTAGGAGGTCTAAAACCCTTTAGGCTCAAGGGAGTGGAAATTCCATTTACGAGCGAGCTTAAATACCTAGACATTTTCGAGCAAACGCTGACATGGAATGCCCACATCCAAGAAGTCGCACAGTAAGCAATCATTGCCTTGGGAAGGTGAGGCAATTGTGTGAGAAAAACAGGGGCATAAACTTCGAGATGACCCTATGGTTATACACTAGGGTCGTAAAATCCGGTGGTATGGTATGGTGGACTAAGACATTGCAGCTGGAGGCGATAAGGTTATTAAGTGGCGTATAAAGACTTATTTGTCAGTGCGCTACTGGGGCCATAAAAACTTCTCCCACGGCTGCATTGGAAGTCCTTTTAGATCTGCCACCACTACACATATTGATCCAAGTTGAAGCTTGTTCAGTGGTACACAGGCAAGGCCCAACGCCCATAAGGCAACAACACGAAACTGAGCATCAATAGTTATACTCAGAGCTGAAGGCAGATTCCATTCTGGAAATGCCCACTGATACCATAGTTCCTAAGTGTAACTTTAATAAAAATTTTCAAATTATAATACCAGACAGAGAGTACTGAAAAAACTGTCCTCTAATATCGGCACAAATAGTCTGTTATACGAATGGCTCCAAGATAGAATAGGAGTCGGAGCTGGAATTTACAGGATAATATCAAACATAACAATCCCAATAACTCCAGGAAAACACGTCACACGTATTTCAGGTTGTAGTGGCCGCTTTACAGTGGTGTGCAAAGATATTAATGAGGCAAGGAACTTTTAACCAGTCGAAATTTTTTCCGATAGTTAAGCGGCGCTAAAAGCAATCGATTCCGATTCTAGTCTAGTATGAGATTGCATAGATCCCCATTGACCCTATGAAGTCAGAACAAAGTGGCCGTTGTGTTGGTACCAGGGCACAGGGGACAGAGAGGAACTGAAAAGGTTGATGAACTGGCCAGGGAAGGCGAGTCTAATTTCCTAGTAGGACCACCCGAACCCTTTTGCGGTGTGGTTAAGCCATGCATAGGAACATCCATTAATAGATGGGTACAAAATAAATCTTTTAAGGTAGGGGAAGAGTTTCCTTTCCAGGCGAAAGAGTTCATTAAAGAACGATGGAAATATCGGGGGTCAATATCAGGAGAAACTTAATTCACCAAAATAGAAAGGCCATTATGCCTATCTGGACACTGTAGGCTTACTATACATATGAATCTAAAGGGCCCAGGCCCATTAGATTCATACGTATAGTAAGCCTCCTCTACCAGTAGAGGATGCCACATGCAGATTCTGCCAAGAGGGAGAGTAAACGTCAGTACATGTGTTGTGCCATTGTAAAGGTCTAGATAGACTGAGATTCAAACTACTTGCCGAAGAAAACCAAGGGCAGATAGCTACACTAAGGAGCCCTCATCAAGACTGTGGAGTTTGATATAAAAGACAAAGGTGGATAAGGTGCTATAACTAAAACTAGAACCGGAGCACCACAATAGATCCGCAGGGATCGCGCTGGCTAAGTCCAATTAGCCAGCTCCTGAATCTGAATCTGAACCTATATTACCAGATGAAATACACAGGAATACTAAAATAGGTAGAGTCAACCAGAACAGAAATAATACAATAAGCCGAGGAGTTAGATGTGCTCTCTGATTTTGTTTACAAACGAGCCCCGAATAAAAAAGTGTCATATCACGTACTTTATTGCTGGAACTTGGAGATTAAACCTAAGAGCGAATAACTCAGAAGGACGTATTAAAAATCACTTAATATACACAAATCTTTAGTGACATTTCAACCTAAACTATATACTTTTCAAGTATTGTTCCATACTTCTGAGACGCCCTGTACAGTATCCTGTATAATACACTCATATTCAGACTACTTTTTACTTCATTGTATGAGGTGACTTTTGTATTGTAAATATTTATCTCTTAAAAGCTTTTTATGGAGTCACTTTATTTCAAATCATAGTACGCCGCCGATCCAAATAAGTTCCTAACGTTCTTCCCATATTCAGTTGGAAATGAAACTTGAAGCAAGTCAATCGCTCTACGAGTATTTGAGCTTGTGGATTTCTCGTATAAGATGCACCCATCCAATTTAAAAGCATGCCTTTATATCTGCAGTTTACGATAAATAATTTGAATATCTGCTTGTTTTCATACACAATGCATATAAAATTTATTGTTTAAATTCAATGAAAATAATAGGAATTATATAGCTTCCGAGCTTTGCTTGTTATTTCATAAAAATATGCATAGTTATATAACTGAATTAGAATATTTATTTAATAAATAATTTTAATTTTGCACAATTACGGTTTCTGATTTGGACTGAATATAAATTGAATTGAATTATTTTAATATTTGTTCTAATAATCAACATTTTTTTATCCTTTGCGCACCAAAAATAAATGCCAATTAGAAAGTAATTAATTAAAAATATAGTAAATATAGAATATTGATTTGATTATGAATAAAAAAAATGTAATGAAATAAAAGAAGAAGAAGAATAAAAACTATAGTAGTCTAATACATAGACAACTAATCATAAATATTTAAACCTAATTATTTTCTGTGAAGGAAAATTGGTGTAATATATTTTTTTAAAGAAATAAAATATACTCTTATTTTTGCTTATCAGAAACAACAACACACACAGTGTAACACACGTTCTATTATATGATGTCCAATTAACATCTGCATCCAATGGGGAACTTGCCCTTTTTTTTTATTTCATTAGAGTGTATGTTTATGTATAAAAACACGCCACATCGAATATCAGCTCTTAAATCGCAGTACTTTAATAAATAAATAAACTTGAAATCCTCGCGAAAAGCACTGTGACGTCACTGCCTGAAAACTAGACTCGCGTGGAGTCCCTCAGACTGGGCGGCGGTTGGCTTTGAGACTAATTTGCGTTTTAGTTTTGTCACATAGTAGCACTTCCTAACCTAACTTTCGTGTTTACGTTTGCTTGTGTGAAAACTGTGTTGTGTATTCACGTGTGCTATTCGGCGTATTTTGAAGATTTTGTTTAATTTGTGATTCTGTTTTGTGTTGAGAAATGGAAAAGACTTATTACAAACATTGTATGGTGCAGAGCTGGGTAGTATTCGAATACATCTGTATTCGAATACAGTATTCGGATACTTTTTCTGTATCCGAAAGCTGTATTCGAATACTTTCTTAAAATTGGACACAAATTAATAAAGTATCCTTTATTCGAATACATTAGGCGAGTATTCGAATACTGATAAAAGTATTCGAATACTGATAAAAGTATTCGAATACAAATAAAAGTATCCGAATACACCGAAAGTATCCGAATACACTAAAAGTATCCGAATACAACAAAAGTATCCGAATACAATAAAGGTATTCGAATACTGAAAATATCCGAATACCACAATTTAGTAAATACTGAAAATATCCGAATACCACAAAAAATATATATACATATTAAATATTATTTTCTAGTCATTCTTTATATAAAAAGGTTTACATATATTCTGAAAAATCCTTTCAGCTATAGTTGGAATGTCGATATAACGTACAAATCAGTGGTTAAAAAATACGAAAAGTTGAAATTGTTACGAGTAAAAAGTACCGCCAGTTCTTCAAGTAAAAGTTGAAAATATAGGAAAAACTATTCCTAATGTTGAGATAGAAGTTCAGATATGAAATTTGAAAGCTTTATATCATTTTTTTTTTTGTCATCTTTAAGATTAAAGTAATTTTATAAAGTTAACCAAAGTAGCAAAGTGGCTAATTTATTTGATAATATGAACAGTATAAAAGTGACTGTTTTGTGATTATTTTATTAAACAAATTAATAAATCATCTACTTTCTTTAATCACTTTTGCAAAATTAATTTAATCTTGGTGCCAAAAAAAACTAGATAATTTCTGAACTTATCTGAACTTCTATGGACATTAGGAACAATTTTTTCCATAAGATTTTAAACTTTTGCTTCAATTTCAACAACTGGTATTTTATTCCCGCAAAAATTTCAAGTTTAAACTATAGTTGGAATGTTGATATAATGTATAAGAGGTGATTAAAAAAATCACCTCTTATACATTATATCAACATTCCAACTATAGTTTAAGTAGTTGAGTATTTTTCCAGTATAAGCAAAACTTTCTATGAAGAATGACTCCTTATATCATATGTTTTACATTCCCGGACGACGATGTAAATTATTGGCCGTGGCTTTAAGCCGAGGCCAACAAGCATTGAAGTTCGGGAATATGCTTTTACTACGAAGTACGCATACTATTTTTTCTGAAATCGCAATCAATAGGTATTATTAGAGAATATTATTTAGGTATTATGCAAATCACAACTTACACACTTTTTATTTATTATGAAAATACCTACTTTCTGTATATTGTTGCCCTAATCTGGGCACGCTAATATACTAGTCAGGTAAATACTTTAAAACACTCATTATTGGAGAATCAATCAAAACAACTACTCTTCTAGCTAATACTGACGAAGTATTGAATTACATGATAGGATTCTTAGCATTTTAAAGAAAAAAAAAAAAAAAAAAAAAATATATTGAAAATACTTAAATCATTTATTCAAATTTAATCATTCACACTTTTTTATTTAATATGAAATTATCTACTTTCTGTATATTGGTGCCTTAATCGGGTCACGCTAATATACTACTTAGGAAAACACTTTAAAACACTCATTATTGGAAAACCAATCAAAACAACTACTCTTCTAGCTAATACTGACGAAGTATTGAATTACATGATAGGATTCCTGGCATTTTAAGGGAAAAAATATATTGAAAATAGTTAAATTATTTATTGAAATTCAGTCATTCACAACAATTATTGAACCATACATTCATTTCAACTCTAGAAAAGTTGTACAAGTTTTTTCGAACTCGTTAGTTCTCATCAGTAGAGTATAGAAACATTCATTCATTATTTACAAGCCTATTCTTGATTTATTTTTACAATTAATTATTTTTTATTTATTTGCTTTTATCATGATTAGAGAATATTATTTAGGTATTATGCAAATCACAACTTACACACTTTTTATTTATTATGAAAATACCTACTTTCTGTATATTGTTGCCCTAATCTGGGCACGCTAATATACTAGTCAGGTAAATACTTTAAAACACTCATTATTGGAGAATCAATCAAAACAACTACTCTTCTAGCTAATACTGACGAAGTATTGAATTACATGATAGGATTCTTAGCATTTTAAAGAAAAAAAATATATTGAAAATACTTAAATCATTTATTCAAATTTAATCATTCACACTTTTTTATTTAATATGAAATTATCTACTTTCTGTATATTGGTGCCTTAATCGGGTCACGCTAATATACTACTTAGGAAAACACTTTAAAACACTCATTATTGGAAAACCAATCAAAACAACTACTCTTCTAGCTAATACTGACGAAGTATTGAATTACATGATAGGATTCAGGCACCAATATACAGAAAGTAGATAATTTCATATTAAATAAAAAAGTGTGAATGATTAAATTTGAATAAATGATTTAAGTATTTTCAATATATTTTTTTTTCTTTAAAATGCTAAGAATCCTATCATGTAATTCAATACTTCGTCAGTATTAGCTAGAAGAGTAGTTGTTTTGATTGATTCTCCAATAATGAGTGTTTTAAAGTATTTACCTGACTAGTATATTAGCGTGCCCAGATTAGGGCAACAATATACAGAAAGTAGGTATTTTCATAATAAATAAAAAGTGTGTAAGTTGTGATTTGCATAATACCTAAATAATATTCTCTAATCATGATAAAAGCAAATAAATAAAAAATAATTAATTGTAAAAATAAATCAAGAATAGGCTTGTAAATAATGAATGAATGTTTCTATACTCTACTGATGAGAACTAACGAGTTCGAAAAAACTTGTACAACTTTTCTAGAGTTGAAATGAATGTATGGTTCAATAATTGTTGTGAATGACTGAATTTCAATAAATAATTTAACTATTTTCAATATATTTTTTCCCTTAAAATGCCAGGAATCCTATCATGTAATTCAATACTTCGTCAGTATTAGCTAGAAGAGTAGTTGTTTTGATTGGTTTTCCAATAATGAGTGTTTTAAAGTGTTTTCCTAAGTAGTATATTAGCGTGACCCGATTAAGGCACCAATATACAGAAAGTAGATAATTTCATATTAAATAAAAAAGTGTGAATGATTAAATTTGAATAAATGATTTAAGTATTTTCAATATATTTTTTTTTTTTTTTTTTTCTTTAAAATGCTAAGAATCCTATCATGTAATTCAATACTTCGTCAGTATTAGCTAGAAGAGTAGTTGTTTTGATTGATTCTCCAATAATGAGTGTTTTAAAGTATTTACCTGACTAGTATATTAGCGTGCCCAGATTAGGGCAACAATATACAGAAAGTAGGTATTTTCATAATAAATAAAAAGTGTGTAAGTTGTGATTTGCATAATACCTAAATAATATTCTCTAATCATGATAAAAGCAAATAAATAAAAAATAATTAATTGTAAAAATAGGTATTATTATAAATTAAGGAATTTTTATTGTTTTGAAAAAAGTCAGAGATTATTATTTACTGTCTAAAATATATATATATATATATATAAAAAACAGTCTGGGAAAGTAACTTTTATATATAGAAAACAGTCTAGGAAAATTACTTTCCCAGCTTAGGCCGGGAAAGTAACTTTCCCAGCTTAGGCCGGGAAAGTAACTTTCCCGGACTGTTTTCTGATAGTTGCTTAGCAACGGACTAAAATGAATGGCGTATTTTGGGATCTAAAATTGCGCCGAGAAAGTATACATTAAAGTACATTCTTGACCGATTTCAGAAAAAATTAATTTTTTGTTGGTAGACTTTGTTTTGTTACAAAAAAAAAACAAATAATACTAATACCCAAAGGCACTACATACATTTATTTAAAAGAAACAGACAGCGTCTTGGACAGAGAAAACAGAAGAAAACTGAATTTCATAAAATATTTTTTTCAGAAACTAAAGAAAAGTATTCGGTATCCGTATGCGAAAAAAGTATTCGAATTCGAAGAATTCGAATAAAGAATACTTTTTAAAGCAAAAAGGATCCGTATCTTGTCTCTGGTATTCGAATACATTTGATGTATCGGTATCCAGTATTCGAATACATTCTAACTGTATCCGACCCAGCTCTGGTATAGTGTCACTGTATAGTGTCACTGTATAATAAAACAACTATCAAATCAGTAAATAAAATTTTTGTTCGCGTACTTCAAAAATGGCTAATAGCAAGCAGAAGAAATAATATAGGGGATGTTTCTAAAAAGAACACAAAGCCATTTATGTGTGTGAAGATCATTTTAATGTAAATATATCAAGTATAGCCAAAATACCAAGAATATTAGGTATTATATTACAGTGTTAAAGCCTAATTTATTTTACAATTGAATAGAGTGTCATAAACTTTAATTTCTTTAAAAAGAATCGGTATCGCTTGACGCCGTCGTTCGACTTTCTTTCTCTGACGTCACGTTTCAAGACTGGGTAAAATCAGATAGATTTTAATCACTTATATTTCTGGAAGAGATTTTTTTTTTTAATTTTTGTTGTCTATGGAGTTTTTAATGATTTTTAGTATTTTAATTCAATTTTATTTTTTGGGAAAGTTAACCTATGACTTATGAGCAAATTGTCGTGTGTCTAATTTGCCACGTCCAGTCGTCGTGTGTCCTATTATCCAGAAGCTGGGCCCAGAAATAGAAGGAAAGACCGCTGCCCAAGGAATCGCTACTTCCACATCCAGATTTTCTATCCTAGTCTCTCACAACGAAAAAATTTTGTATATGTAAATAATTGTTTATGGAACTTTAATAATATAAAAACCCATAAAACGATATGCCACATCGGTAGTGAGGTGGGGGTAGTGATAGGGTGGTGGTAGTGAGGGTGGGTGAAATAAAAAAATATATGAAGTTTTTGGTTCTTGTACACACACTAAATCATATTTTTTTTTCATCCCCTTTAATAATGGGGTAATGGGGGTGGCTAATGCCAAAAAATTTTTGAGACCTTAGCTTCTCTTGTATATACTAAATACCAATTTTATGGACTCTTACTTGCTTGATTTACGTATTTACCCCCATTTACCCCAATTTACCCCCATTTACCCCAATTTACCCCCCAATCCTTCGACGGAATAAGATGAAAATATAATCTAGTTCCAGGTCCCGTTAAAGTACATATTGTACGAAATTTTAAATCAATATCTTAAACGGTTCCAGAGTAATCGTGCGCACAAAAAAAAACTTACAGACAGACAGACCGACCGACAGACAGACAGATTTTTTTAGCTCAAATTTAAAATCTCGATGTTTCATGACATTCTAAGCCTATTTGAATAATAAAAATTTTCAAAAATTTTTTTGTCGTTACTATACTGCCAATGGATGTGGAAGTAAAAAGTAAAAAAAAATATTAGTAAATATTTGCATGTACCCAAAACACAATTATTATAGATAGAAGTTACTCTGCATCTCCTGAAAAGTAAAGTATCAATAGGCAACAATTGGTTATCCTGTAACACAATAAAGAAAATACTTCAATTTCCGATAATGCTTGATTGAGGGGAATATAGATTATTCTTATTTCTTACAAATTCTAAATAAGTCGAAACTTGTGTTAGCTGAAATTATTTGTATCATCTTTCTTAAAGTCCCGAGAGTGTCTTCTTAATTTTTATATTCAGCTATAGCAGCCTTCGCTATGCTTTTAGCTATATTACCAGGAGATTTGTAATGGATTTCAAGAGAACAACAAATTATGCCATCAATAATAATAAAGGTGTATTGCCGGATTCACTTAAAATGTCTGTTAATAGTTAGTAAAGAGCAGTTCAAAATATTACTCTACATGTTTTAAAACGTTTGATGACTTTTCGTTATAATTTAGAAGCAGAAATATCTATTTGTTGCACGAGTACGTCAAAGCTTGGAGTAATATCTATTGTGCCAAATCTAAATTATTATCACTAAAGAGTTGTAAAATCATCTCCAATCATATCTTCAGTGTCACACTGAAGATTCCAGCATCTCTCTCCCCCCCGTAATAAATAGAGTCTATTTGTCCCCCGCTGCAAAATTTGGATTAATTTGGTGATAATTACTCATTTCTCACATTCGGAGAAGAATATACCGGGCATTTTTCGTACCCCAGGATTTTCTAGATGCCACAATAAAAGTACAGTCGAACTGATTTAATTCAATTTTTTTCAGCGACAACATCCCGCTAGAAATTTTATTGTTGATTCTTACGTATTATGACCTCCTCATTACGAAAAAAATATTTGCTCCCAAAACTGCACAAACAAGTGGACCTAAATAAAACCGGACTACACATAAGATGAAAGACGCCATGATGTATGAAGGAAATCAAGAGAATATAGTCCTTATAAACTGCAATTAGCCGTTGGCCACAAGGGAATAAGACAAATATTTATTTACCTACAGTAAATGCAGGAAAATCGACGTATATACTTATGATGTGTACAAAATAAAATTCTATAGTATGGTATCAGGCTTTCATCAGCCAGTTAAATTACAACATTATTTGGTCAACTACTCGCAGTGACCAAAATAACGTATTTAGCCGTCGAGAGCTTGTGCTGAAAATCAAATGCACTCACTATTTTATAACTGTAGTTGTTCGGGTATTGATTTTAGAGAGTCAAAATCTTCATTTTATAAACTTCAAATCTCTCGAGCTGAGACCACGCAAAGCGGCCTAACACATTCTTTATTTTCCTTCGCGAACGCTATAGACGATCTCTATATGTCGAGGTAAAATTCCTTAGTACAAATTCTAATACTACAGAGTCGGACTTAAAATATTTTTATGACGGAAAATATAAAAAAGGTAATAAATTTGGTAATTTAAACTAGAGGTCAACACTAAACCGTTATATCAGTAAACAAAAAAGTAGTTAATATTTTAAATTTTAAGAAAATATCTTAATTTTTATAAACACACTACACCACATATAGTAGACAAACCCAAAATCCAAGGCCAAGGCTGTTCCGAGGGGGTTACATATTTAGAAAAACGCAGACGTATATACATTCTTATCGTTATTTATTTATATATTTTACTAATATACATTTCATAATAATAAAATTTATAACACTCGAAATTTGATATTTACCTAGACTGCCCTGCCCTGTTAAGCATAGAAGTCGTATCTACATTTTTCAATATTTTCAGCTTATGACATCTACAACTTGATAATGAGTATATCTATTTCCTTGTTAAGACTCAAAGTATTAGAATCTAATGTACAACATATCATAATATATTAAATTTAATTATTGCTGAAAATATCAAGTTCGATGGCATATCAAATTATCTAAATGACGATTTTGTCAGTTACGACTTCTATGCTTAACAGGGCAGTAGACATATTATGGACATTAACGCCTAAAAAGTAACGAATAATGTTGTTACGCACTTTTCCATTTTTATTTTAGGGTCTGGGGAGAGGAAAATTTTGTAAATAAATTTAAAATAAATTAGTTTTGATTGATTGCTTTAGACTCGAAATGCTAGGGTCGCAGAGTCGAGACACAAGTAGTTATAGTCTAAGAGCTTGGCACGAAATTTCGATAGGACTAGGGTCATGAAAAGTTTCCGTAACAATACGTCGTACACTAAGGGAGAACCCTGATTTGGGAATTTGCTGACACATTTTTTTTTAACAAAAACCATCGCGGTTACTCTTAAAAACTTATAGAATGTGAAATTTCTGACAGGTAAGTAAGGGATAAGTAGGTTGCTGATGGGGTTTCAACTTGCCAAAAATTGATGAAAAAAAAAATTGCCGCGGTTGTCAGCAACTTATATATTTTGTTGTCAATATCAGTACAGTCAAATTGATTTAATTTAATTTTTCGGCTACAACATTCCACCTGCAATTTTATTGTTGATTCTTATGGATTATGACCTCTTGATTATGAAAAAAATATTTGTGCCCAAAAATTCTTTGCGTGTCAAAAGTTATATGCACTTTTTGAAGCACTTTCGCGGATTTTCAATATATCTGTTTAATATATCTTGTACTAGTAATGGGATGGGAATTTTAAAAATACCGGCTTATTTTAAATAAAGTTCTTAAAAAATATAGGCCTGTCCGATATGTATTGGTCAACCGCCGTCTTCGGAACTTTTCTATAAAAAAGAGTAATTTCACCAAAGTTAAAAAATAAAACTCATTTATGGTCAAATGTAATGCACCAATCGCGGACGCCGTTTGTCAAATAGAACGGTCAAAGATGGCGGACGAAATAAAATTTCTAATTCTTCGTCAATTACACAGGCCCACAAAAAAAAATAAGTGCTCTGCGCCGGGGTACTGACCATACTTGTCCCTTGTATTTTGAGCCGCTGAACACGAATCTGATCTTTGTTTTTCTCTAGCACGTCAGGTTTTTCTTTTAACGCAAATAAATATATAAATATTACGATCCAACAGATTTTTTGCTTTAAAAAAAAAACCTGACGTGCTGGGAAAAAACTAAGGTCAGATTCGTATTCAGCGGGTCAAAATACAGAGGATAGGTATGGTCAGTACCCCGGCGCAGACCACTTTTTTTTGTGGGCCTGTGTTATCAAAGAGGCATTGTACATCCTTTTTTTCTTTTTCAATTGCACGTTATTTTACATACTTTTAGATAGAATTCGTTTTTTTTAATTTTCAAAAAAGTCCTTTTTTTATTTTCAAAAAAGTGCATTTTTACAATTTTCACCCAATTTTCATCGAAACAAAATGAAATGTAATATAGATAATCTCGTATAACTACAAGAATTATACAAATTATATAAATATATAGTCTGCTTTATTCCTAAAATTATACGTTCTCTGTTTCAAGTTAGTTGAAAAGTTGTCTAACTTGCAACAATATTATGAAGTCTCATATAATATTAAAGATGGATGATACCATATTCTTTAACTCGAGATGAATTGATTTGCATTATTTTTCAGTAAATATTATTAATATGATAATAATCAAATCATTTACAGGTCTTTCGTATTTTATTGCATTATTGTAGAAAATCAAAAAAAATAATAATAAATATGATGTAATAAGTTTTCATTTTATCCAAATTTTAAAAATTATGAATGTTAAAGTAAAGGTAAAAAATAAAAGTTAACTTAAAATGAAAGTAAATATATATCCCTACTTGTTTGAGATTGAGAGGCAAGCAAACTACCGGCCGTGGCGTGGCATTGGGGTTTATTTTGAAGAAGGAATTAA
This sequence comes from Rutpela maculata, assembly GCA_936432065.2. NCBI lineage: Eukaryota > Metazoa > Arthropoda > Insecta > Coleoptera > Cerambycidae > Rutpela > Rutpela maculata. The sequence continues at coordinate 88,495,226 of OW386293.2, forward strand.
TCCCAGTATATTCGGATATTGGATATGTGTCCCTTGTTTCCAAATGTGACCCTCCCACCCAAGGCTCCAGAGCCTTCAAGGATAAAGGGGAGGTGTATTATATTATTATATGGATGATTCCATATACTAGTTGGGTCATTATAATCAAAAGGTGAATATCTTCACCAACTGTTATAACTTAATTGTCTTCGGTTTTTAAATCAATAGCAGCTTTAACGATTGTGGTATCAGCGTTCTCTCTGCATATTAACGTTAGTCATTATCTCTTTGTGCGATAATTTTATAAGATATCCTTATATTTACTATTAGTTGGAATTTTTTTTTTGACTAACCGAGGATTTCATAATGTCTACACAAACATTTTTTTATAAACGACAAATGCTCTCATTATTCTTAATGCTATTCTGTTCATCGGTATTCAAAAATAATACTACTCTAGTCATGACTGCTTGGTTCTGATTATTGATCATATGTTCATGTATTATATTATTATTATTACCATGCGTATGCCTAATAAATTTCCTTTTCAGATTAATGAACTTTAACTTTGTATTAAATTTTTGAAGTTATACGAGACTTTCTATGGTAAATAAATTGGGTGAAAAAAAGGAGGGTCAAAAAAATAAATTTTTAAAAATTGTAAAAATGCACTTTTTGACAATTAAAAAAAGAACTCTATCCCCTAAAAGTAAAAAAGTAAAGTAAAAGTAAAGTAAAAAAATATTTTGAGGTTTCTGGTTCTTGTACACACACTAAATCACATTTTTTTCACCCCCTTTAATAATGGGGTGGGGGTGGTAATGGGGGTGGCTAATACCAAAATTTTTTTTAGCTTCTCTTGTCTATACTAAATATCAATTTTATGAACTCTTACCTGCTTGATTTACCTATTTACTCCAAATTTACCCCAATTTACCCCCCAACCCTTCGACAAAACAAGATGAAAATATGATCTAGTTCTAGGTCTCGTGAAAGTACATATGTGTACTAAATTTCAAGTCAATATCTCAAACGGTTCCAGAGTAAACGTGCGCACAAAAAAAGTTACAGACCGACAGACCTACAGACAGACCGACAGACAGACATAATTTTTTTTTTCGTTCAAACCTGAAATCTCGACGTTTCATGACATTCTAAGCCTATTTGAACAATAAAAATTTTTAAAAATTTTTTTGTCGTTACTATACTTCCACTGGATGTGGAATTAATAAATACAACTATACTAAAATTCATAGAACAGTGCTTTTATCTAATCTATAATGAGTAGAAACGCTTCTTATGGACCACCTCTCTTCTAATTTAGAAAGCATCAAAACTTTGTCTTGCTCTGTCAGTCGAGACATTTTGACTTTTCAAAATTTCAAATGTCAGAGTTCATTAATTACAACCCTGATTTAATACAGCGAAAAATAGGTCTACGCGAAAGTTTAGAAAGCAAGTGTACAATCGAAAAAGAAAAAAAGTGACGTACAATGCTGCCTCTGATAATTTACGAAGAATTAAAAATTTTATTTCGTCCTCCATCTTTGATAGTTCTATTTGACATACGGCGTCCGCGATTGCTGCGTTATATTTAACCATAAATGACTTTTATTTTTGCCAACTTTGGGGAAATTACTAATTTTTATAGAAAAGATATTCAATTTTGATTTTTGCGGCCATTTTACGGTGTTTTCTATTTTTTTCCAAGATGGCCAATTGACCAATACACATATTTTAAGAATTTTATTTCAAATAAGTCAGTATTTTTAAAATTCCCGTCCGATTACTAGTACAAGATAAGTTGGAAATCCGCGAAAGCGCGTCAAAAAGTGCATATAATTTTTGACGCACAAGGAATTTTTGGGAGCAAATATTTTTTTCGTAATCAGGAGGTAACAATACATAAGAATCAACAATAAGGAATATTGTCGCCGAAAGAAATTAAATTAAATCAATTCGACTATACTGATATTAACAACAAAATATACAAATTGCTGATATAACCGCAGTAATTTTTTTTTCATAAATTTTTGGCAAGTTGACACCCGTCAGCAACCTACTTATCCCTTACCTGCCTGTGAGCAACTTCACATATCGATTGCGTAATTCACAATGTCTTATTTTATAAATTTTGAAGCGCAACCGCGATGATTTTTGTTAAAAAAAAGTCAACTTTCACCGCTTTCACCCGTGCTCCTCCCCGCTCGAGCTGTCGGCAAATTCACAAATCAGGATTCTCCCTTAGTGTACGACATATTGTTACGGACATTTTTCATGCACCTTGTCATATCAAAATTTCGTGCCCAGCTCTCCGTCTATTAATTTTTTTACATTATTTTATACAAACGAGACTCCCACCAACTAACTTGGAATAATATGATTCAACATGTCTAAAACTAAAATTATTTACAATAAAACTGCGAATAATAGCCTACAGAATGTGCAACAATTATATAAAAAGTTCAATAAATCCGCAAAGAGTATAATGTATTTTTTTATTTATTGACTATAGTGTACTAATTAATTTTATATATTGCACTATGTTCTGGCCCTAAATTTTATTTATTAGTGACTTGTGTAAAATGTTTTAAAACTGCGTGGATTTTCATTGATGGAGAAAGATTACTAGTCGTGGGAAAAATGTCCGTTGTCTTTTATGCATAAGCATTATTCAGTTATCGATTTCCCTACCAAAATTTATTCGCGACCACATAGGCAGTTCAGTACAAATGGAGTCTTTAAAAGATCCATTTATATACAGAATTCACATTCACTTTCCAGTAATTAAATCACAATTTTATTTAGCAAGCAGGGTTGGAATATGTAATTAAAATTAAATTGTAATAAAAACCGTGTATGTATATATCATGTGTGGCCAATAATTGATTTCATTTTGGTTAACAGAATCATAACATGTATTTTAATATCCGAATGCAAATACAATTAAATTGAAAGCATCGATGCATATTAATGGCAGATGTAAATTTTTTAATTAAATTTGTTGCAACTTCTGTAGAATAAAAATTGTAGAATATATGTACAAAATCAATTATTTAGTTTATTCATTATATCTGCTCGTATTATTCAACTACTGTGATTAAAAAAACTCAGAAATGCGTAACAAATGTGTATATTTGTCACACATATGTCCCAATATGTAGATGCTAATGTTCAAGTTGAAGTGGCCTAGACCGACAAACTAGACCATGGATGTTATCTTTTTTTCATATTAAATGTCGGTCTGTTTTCGTTACTAATCACCGACGCCAAGAGACGAGGTACCCCCATACTGGAAATTTTTTCGAACCTCTTATAGTAAGAAGAGCAGGGATTACTTGCCTAACATCTATTAGACAATGAACGAATTATATTTAAAAGAGCCAAGCGGACACTAAAATAAATATGTAACTTTTAGTGTGTTTATAAATGCTCCGAAACCTCTATACCTATAAAGAGCAATATTACTGCACAAAGGCGTTGTTATGTATATTTTTAAAGTGTTCACTAGGGTGGGCTGAAAAAAATTTTTATTTTTTTTTCTTTACGCTATACCGAAAAAAACTTGTCTCTAGGATAGGTAATTAAAATGCAACAAAGAAAAAAATTTTGTACCTAACCCCCAGCTAGCGCATTGCACTTGAAATTTTGAAATTTCACGAAAATCACAAGATTTTATAATTTTTTTGAAAGTACCTAAACAGCTGCATATTGGGCTGCTATAGTGAAAATCCTTTATAGTAGAGTTATAAAAATACACTAAATTATTGAAAAGGTAGTATTTTTTAAATTTGAGTTAGCGCAAAGCGTTTCAATATCGTTAATTTATCACTTTTTGAGTGCCCGCCGGCTGTGGCTCGGTGCGGCGGCATGTAGCTTGTTTGAGCCCATCACTCTTGTGTTTTTAGCTTTATAATGTTGATACAACAAATACCTAAAGGAATAATATAAATAAATAGATAATATATAAATTTATCCCTAAGAGTTTATTAATTACAAAATTCATTGTGAAATACAAATTTCCAATTGTCACACTTCAACATTATTTTTGTAACCTTCTTAAATCATAGTCCTTTATATAGTTGGAACATTGAAATTAGTTTGCTTGAAAAACTTGGCATTGAAGCTCTTGATAGCAGCATTGTTCGGATGAAACCATCTCTGTTCTTAGCGCCGACCAGTTTTGAGGAGGCTTCAGTTACCAATTTCACACAGCGCTCCACCGCTTGCGTGTGACACGGGAATTTGCGGAACGCATTTCTTTCAATTACCGGATGCGTTCTTCGCGTATCCGGAGAACTTGCTCCTAGGCATGATAGTCGATGAAAGGGCCCATATCAGAGAGTTGGGGTTTAGAAGAATTATAAAAGCAAGGATCGTGGCTTCTAAAAAAAAGCTAATCCGAACTTTCAAACCGCCAATAATCAACTTCCAGGCAAAAGAATATTACGAAATTACTGATTGGACTACTACTGCTTTTTCCCCACCACCTTTGTTGCGAGGAGTATCTGACGAAGATATTTGGGCTAAGGTTTCAACTGCCAAAACAGCAAAAGAATGGAACTTCCGCCAATTCCCGTGTCACACGCAAGCGGTGGAGCGCTGTGTGAAATTGGTAACTGAAGCCTCCTGAAAACTGGTCGGCGCTAAGAACAGAGATGGTTTCATCCGAACAATGCTGCTATCAAGAGCTTCAGTGCCAAGTTTTTCAAAGAAACGTAATTTCAATGTTCCAACTATGATTTAAGAAGGTTACAAAAATAATGTTGAAGTGTGAGAATTGGAAAGTTGTATTTCACAATGAATTTTGTAATTAATAAACTCTTATGGATAAATTTATATATTATCTATTTATTTATATTATTCCTTTAGGTATTTGTTGTATCAACATTATAAAGCTAAAAACATAAGAGTGGTGGGCTCAAACAAGCTACATGCCGCATCGAGCCACAGCCGGCGGGCACTCAAAAAGTGATGAATTAACGATATTGAAGCGCTTTGCGCTACCTCAGATTTAAAAAATACTACCTTTTCAATAATTTAGTGTGTTTTTATAACTCTACTATAAAGGATTTTCACTATAGCAGCCCAATATGCAGCTGTTTAGGTACTTTCAAAAAAAATTATAAAATCTTGTGATTTCCGTGAAATTTCAAAATTTCAAGTGTAATTAATGCGCTAGCTGGGGGTTAGGTACAAAATTTTTTTCTTTGTTGCATTTTAATTACCTATCCTAGAGACAAGTTTTTTTCGGTATAGCGTAAAGAAAAAGAAATAAAAATTTTTTTCAGCCCACCCTAGTGTTCACGGTGACGTGCACCCTATATTACACCACGCATAACTAAGCGCCATGCTCCTTGGATAACTCTAGGTATATAGCAGCTAATGAAAGACAGAAATAAAGCCTATTCCGCATAATCTATTAGGTCCAAAAGTATAAATGATATTATATTACAAACAATTGAGAAATATGACAGTGAAACTATTAGATGTGAAAATGCTGATTATTTGGCTAGTTTTGGCAAATACGGAATTTTGAAAAACCTTAAAAAACACTAATATTAGAGTAATTAATAAAATTGAGATTCTTCCGAATCTAAATAACTGTGATGAAAAAAATAATTATTACTTTCACGTCCAGTGGAAGTATAGCAACGACAAAAAAATTTTTGAAAATTTTTATTGTTCAAATAGGCTTAGAATGTCACGAAATGTCGAGATTTTAAGTTTGAGGAGAAAAAAATTCTGTCTGTCTGTAACTTTCTTGTGCGCACGGTTACTCTGGAACCTTCTAATATATTGACTTCAAGTTTGGTACACGTATGTATTTTAACGTTATCTGGAACCAGATTATATTTTTATCTTATTCCGTTGAAGGTTTGGGGGTTAAATGGGGGTAAATAGATAAATCAAACATGTGAGAGTCCATAAAATTGGTATATAGTATATACAAGAGAAGCTTTAAGGTCTCGAAACATTTTTTGACATTAGCCACTCCCATTACCACCACCACCCATTATTAAAGGGAGTGAAAAAAAAATGATTTAGTGTGTCTACAAGAACCAGAAACCTCAAAATATTTTTTTAATTCATCCACCCCCACTACCACCCCCCTGTCACTACTCGCACCCCACTACCCACTGTGGTATATCGTTTTATAGGTTTTTGGGGTAGACGATTTCAACTATTATATATAAACAATTTTGTTTTCAAATACAAATTTTTTTCGTTGTGAGAGACTTGGATGGAAAATCTGGATGTGAAAGTAGTGATTCCTTGGGCAGCGGTTTTTTCTCAAGAAATAATTGTCCTGAGTCAGTAAACAAGTTTGAAAATAATAGGTATAATGACGCCCTTTCATTTACATTTAATCTAGCCACTTAATCGAGTCAACGAAGTTCAAAAAAGGCCGATTAGGGGAAATAATTCGTGTAGTGGCCAATTTTTGTACAATTGTCGGGAGGGGGGGGTGTCCTCAACAAGATGCTGTAAGTCCTGACCGATGACGGGTAGTTTAAAGGTCCCCTTTTCAAGTTTTTCTTGAACAACTCGAAAACTACGACCTCTAGCGAAAAAGTATTTTCATACAGAATTAAACTAGATAAAATTTTCTACAAATAAGTTCCTATTCATTTTTTATGTAGGATCAATACTTTACGAGATGTAGAAAAATCGAATTTTTAAAAATCATGTTTTAATGGTATAAAATGAAACTTTGATGTTAAGTGAAGGCCGATTAGGGGAAATAATTCGTATAGTGGCCAATCTTTGTACAGTTGCCGGGGGGGAAGGGAATAACATAATAAAAGTCCTGACCGGTGAGGGGGTGGGGGGTGGGGGTAGTTTAAAGGTCTCCCTTTCATGTCTTTCTTTCTTTCCTGCTTCACCGCGTAAAATGGAATGAGAAGATGTTTTTAGCGATCTACCAAGCGTCTGCAGATGAGCGAGACTTAAATAAACACCGAAATGCTGCGCTCCTAAAATCATCCACCAAGCCAAAACCTAATCTAGCCACACTGCCACCAACCAAAGGAGCTGCGCAACAACACTCTTTTAGAGTATATTTGCAGGTATATTAATTGTTTTTTACAAAATTTCTTGTTAATTACAGCGGTTCGCTTACTTACTTACGGATACAGCAATGTCTCAACAACCCCCTACCCACGAAACAGTGGGGATGGAACTGAGAGGAAAATGTATCGCTAACCCCGGTTACCACCAAAGAACCAGTAGCTCCTGAAGCGATATTGAACTCCATTATTTGCCGATGTTCTACTGGGTGTAGGACACGCTGTGGTTTCCGAAAAGCCGGCATTTCATGCTCAATAGTGTGCGGCACTTGGCATGGTATGTGTATGAGTGGTGCACCATTAGACGACAATTTGGATGACGACAACGATGATGATGATTTTGGTGATTTTTAAAATGTTTAGATTTAAGATAATGTTCGTTTCTTATTAATAATATTTCCAGTTAGTTTTAAATTCATTTAGAATTAAAATTTAATTTATGTCATTAAAACTCGATTTTTTTTTAATTCGCGATTTTCCACCCTCTGTATCTCTTAAAGTATTGATCCCATATAAAAAATGAATAGAATGTAGAAAATTTTATCCAGTTTAATTTTGTATAAGAATACTTTTTGGCTGGAGGTCGTAGTTTTCGAGTTATTCAAGAAAGACGTGAAAAGGGGACCTTTAAACTACCCTCCTCATCCGCTCACTCATCACCGGTCAGGACTTTTGGTATGTTGTTTAGGGCACTCCCGCCAACATCTATACAAAAATTGGCCACTGCATGAATTAATTCCCCTATTTTTCCTTCGTTGATTGGACTAACTATAGCTGAAATCAGCACGATTATTTCTGACCTAACCTTAAAGCCAGTGGCTGCTACGGGATAAATGCTATAACGTTAAAGCTCTGTTCTCCAATTAGCACATATTACTCATAGCATCAACGGTTGTCTGGAAGCAGGATATTTTCCAGAACAGTGGAAATTGTCATTAATTAGACCATTACTTAAGGTGAAAAATCTCCAACAATACTCTGATCTGAGACCAATTAGGATTAATCCAACTTTGTTGAAAGTGCTTGAGAAATTCATCCAAACACAAATTTGCGATTATGCTACGAAATGCAAACTATTTTCTAATTTTCAATCGGGCTTTCAAAAAGGCTATAGTACTACAACGGTTCTAGCTAATATTACGGATGAGATTTTTATTTCATTGGACAAAGGAAATGCAACTGCACTTGTACCTTTGGACTTTTCAAAAGCATTCGATACGTTATATCATGATTTTCATTGTGCCCAACTTACGAATTATGGCTTCGACACTACTTCTGTAAATTTTTTCAAATGTTATATCACAATAATCAAGTAGTTCTTTTGGACGAAATAATTTCTAATGTGTCTTCCATCACATCAAGTGTTCCGCAGAGATCTATTCTGGGCCCAATCCTATTTTTAATTTACACTGCCAATATTCTCAGTTATGTTGAATACTCAAAAGTGTTGTCATTCGCAGACGACACGCAGCTATCATGCTCTTCTCGTTTAATTAATATTGACGTTGTTTTTACGGAACTAATAAGTGCTGATCCAAAAGCTATATCGGAGTACTCAAAAAACAATAATCTGAAACTTAACTCAGATAAATATGCTGTAATGTTTTCCCACCAAAGAATTTAGGAAACTTAATTACATCCAATGTGCACTTACTTATAAACAATACCCATTTGAAGGTTTAAAAAATAAATAAAAAATATAGGCTTAATATTCGAGAATAATACAGGACCACAAGATATTTTTGCGTAGTGCGCCGGACCAGACTCAGTGTAATTTGAAACTTGTTTTGCTCCATCAGCTCGAGATTTTTTTTTAAATTGAGAAAAAACATTTTTAACCGGATTTCAAAAATATTCGAAGATTTGACGGAGTCGCCGGTAATATCAATTGATTCACAAACTGTATTATTTTTGTAGTAACACTCACATGGTGCCCAACATAAAAAGAATTTCACAAAAGTTTTCTTGACTATGTAAAAGTTAAATAAACAAAAGAAGCAACTAAAAAGATTGATTTTTTTTTAATTGAACCGCCTTCAAAAGATATTCAAAGAATATCTCTAAAATGTGTGAAATAAAATTTCACTCAGCTTTACAAACATCTGTTTACCTATTAGTGGAAAGTAGCAAGGCACTCTACCTTATTATCCAATATCAATTTGAAATCGGTGCAAAAACATCTGATTTAAAAACTTGCTCTGTTTGTAGTTCATAGGTACTCAAAAATTAGGTCTTTCACCATCAGAATTTTCAGTTACGAAACTGACATTATACAGGAGTAATACTTGCACCGAATGCAGCAGACAGACAAGACCCCAATAACCACGTAACTCAGACGCCAATACAGCAGACAACAAGAGCTCTAGTTGAGGCTTCTAGGTATGTTTTGTTTCAGATTGAAGCGGACTGTATACAGGAGTGCTAGACCACAGCTTTTTTCGAATAAACAGGCCTTAGGCTTGTCTGCAGTTTTGGGATATCAAGTTGTTGGATTTTTGAGTCACCCTATTCAATAAAAACAGAAAATTGGCCTGTCTGTGGCTTAAAGGTGTCAGGTTTTTCGGGGGTTCACTCATGTCTGTACCGGTTGAGAACAGGATTTTGGCTTATTTGTGGTTCGAAAATGTTATTGGGTTTATAAAAGGTGCTCACCGCATTCGATAAAAACAGGCCCTTGACCTATCTGCGGCTTAGAGATCTCGGGTTATTATGGTTTTTTGGCCTTAATTCATGACTTGCCCGGTTGGCCTTTGGCCTGTCTGTGGTTTGAAGATGTTAATTTATTGGATTTTTTTCATGTGGTCTTTGGCCTGGCTGCGGTTTTCATCTACAGAGTTAAGGTAACCTTAATTTTAAAAAATCCTAACATGATGGGGCTAAATACGTTTCAGATTCGGTTTCTTTCAAAAACATATGCTACACTGGGTCTGGTCTGACGTACCTCACAAAAATATTTCGTGGTCCTGTGTTATTTACGAGGGGCAAACCGCGAAGGAAATCTCAGGAAATCTATGAGGAAATCTGAAGGAAATCTGGTGTACAAAATTTTTAGTAAAGAAATGCTATGTGGCATTGAAGCTGCTTTATACAAATATAAGTGTTTTAAATTTTAAGATGAAGAAAAGCTGTGTGAAGCGCTAGTGCTTCCAATATTGCTTTATTGTAATATAGTTTATTTTCCGTGTCTAGATAATTCAACAAAAAACCGTTTTCAACATGCATATTCAAAATACTTGTAGATTTGTATTTAGGTTAAGAAAGTATGATCATGTTTCTCAAAAAATAGACGGACTGGATTGGCGCAAAATCAAAAATTTTGTTAAATATTATTTTAGTGTAATTGTTTATAAACTTCTACTAACTTCAGTACCTCCATACCACCGGAAAAATCTTTGTTTTAAATATGACATTCATAATATGAATTTACGATCTCCAACTAATCTTGAGACTCTAAAATATAGATTATCGCTATTTCGTTGTTCATTTTCATATAACTCGGAATGCTTTATAGTTCTTCCACTTTAATTCAAATCTTTTTCTGCAAACAAATTTCGTAACCATGTAAAATGATGTTTTGGCGGAATCGACTGAAACTTTGCTATTTTGTTCAAGTCATGCTGATCAAAATTTCTCATCATATCGAGACCATCCTATGGACAGTTTTTTAGACACAGCTTGTCAAACTTAGGTAATTTGTGTCATTTTAGACATTTAAGAATTTTTTACTCTTAAACTATTAACTTAGGCAAAAAATTGTATAGGTCGAAATATTTTTGTTCAAGTCCAATGAAGTTCAAGAATTTCTTTAGGTTAAGTAAAATATATATGTCATATTTCGACATGCCTCGGTGGAATTGGCTGAAACTTTGCTATTTCGTAGTTAAAGTCATGCTGATCAAAAATTCATATTGCACTGATAGGCCGTTGGAATTAATAAAAAAAAAGGTGATTTTCAAGAAGTTTTATCTCCAAAAGATTTTATTGCATAGAATGCATCTTTCAGGTATAAAAACTTGAAAAATCCTAGTCCGTACGCACAGAATAACGGGGAAGGTACCTAAAAATGCATAATTATGCAAAAAAGTGCATTTTTGCTGTTTTTGTGCATTTTTCAAGGGTTTTTCAAAGATATTCATTTCAGATTCATAAAAATTTGAGAAAAATGATTTGTTTTAGTATTATACAAGCCTTAAGTAACATACTGGGTCATTTAAGACCCTTTATGGGCCGATTGTAGCCATTAAACGCATCCTAAATTGCATAATTTGCATCCGTTTAAAAAAATGTTTAATAATTGCTCTAAAATTAATAAAATATTGTCCAAATTTTATACTCGGGGATTTTTGAGGTCACTAATTACGAATTTGAATGGAAAATCGGAAAATTCAAAATGGCTGACTGATAATGGCGCGAAATTCAATTTTAAAAGTACATTTTTTCCTTTTTTTTTTCGCATAAAATGTATACAAAGCAAATAAAAAACGAATCTGAATTAGATGAAGAAGATAGTACAAGCGAATTCAGCTGTGACGATTCATCTGATGGTGAACCTCCTTGCAAAATTCATAAAAAGTAATTTGTTTTTCAATTATATAAATTGTAAATAAATATGTATTAAATAAATTTTAATTTAAAACAAAAAATTTTCTTTACTATTTTTAAAATTTTTCAGCCATACAAAAAAGTTAATTACATTAAAAATCAAGTACTAATTTATTTTATTCAACATTACCAATATATTACCAAAGCATTCTTCTATTTATTAGTTTTTCTATTAAATGGCAGCGCATTAAAAAATAATTTTGCCCTTTTGTATATTTAAATTTCTTAATTAATTCTATAATAATTCAGTTTTAAAATGTATAAATCAGCACATGTTTTCTTCAACAACAAAAAATTACCGTCGTATATACTACCACAAGTATAACGGTGAAAAAGAAGATGACTGCGTGTATATATATAACTTGCTCAAAAGTAGCGCCTCTACTTTTTTATGGTAACTTAAAAATATAGCGCCAATATCAAAATAATATAAGCTATATATTCAAAAATAATTAAAAAAAAAAATTATGCACTTTTCTTTTTATCAATTTTCATATTCAATGCCAACGCGTTAAAAAATAAGATATAGGAGGGGGGGAGGGGAAAATGTAAAAAAAAATTGAAAATTTAGTTAAAAAAAGACGTAAATTCATTTTTTTGTCTGCTTTGTATACATTTTATGTGAAAAAAAAGGAAAAAAAAGTACTTTTAAAATTGAATTTCGCGCCATTATCAGTCAGCCATTTTGAATTTTCCGATTTTCTTTTCAAATTCGTAATTAGCGACCTCGAAAACCCCCGAGTATAAAATTTGGAAGATGTTTTATTAATTTTAGAGCAATTATTAAAATTTTTTTAAGCGGATGCAAATTATGCACTTTAGGATGCGTTTAATGGCTAAAATCGGCCCATAACGGGTCTTAAATGACCCAATATGTTATTTAAGGCTTGTATAATACTAAAACAAACCATTTTTCTCAAATTTTTATGAATCTTAAATGAATATCTTTGAAAAACCCTTGAAAAATGCACAAAAACAGCAAAAAATGCACTTTTTAGCATAATTATGCATTTTTAGGTACTTTCCCCGTCATTCTGTGCGTATGGACTAGGATTTTTCAAGTTTTATACCTAAAAGATGCATTCTATGCAATAAAATCTTTTGGAGATAAATCTTCTTGAAAATCACCTTTTTTTTTATTAATTCCAACGGCCTATGAGTCGATTCCTGGTTTCGCTCCAGGAGTGCTTAAAGGTCCTAACAACGAGATAATCTATGTACGTGTTTATGAATGGCTTCTAGCGTATTTGTGAACTCGCACAAAAAATGTAAGGTAATGTAAGGTAAAAATAAGCTTTTATTATTATCAATATGAGTATAAAGTCGCGTCCCTGTAAATCAAAAAGTTTTTGGGTGCCATTTTCAAAGGGCCGTATCTCAAGTTATTTGCGGACATATTTTTTCATGTAGAATCGGCACCAGAAGTTTGTCATCGATATTTCCAGAAAGCCCTGTATACACTAACACATACATATAAGCAAATGCACGCACGCATATACACAAACACGCTGGAAGCCATTCATAAACCCGTACATAGATTACCCCTTACCTCATTCTTAGGACCTTCAAGCACTCCTGGAGCGGAAACCACTCATAGGATCGACGCAGTGTTTTAGGAATTTTTGATAAGCATTACTTTAACTACAAAATACCAAAGTTTCAGCCAATTCCACCGAAGCATGCCGAAATATGACATATACATATTTTATTTTACCTACGATCACTACTGTAAATAGTAAAAAACACACTACCTGCCATTCATGTAAGTTGAACTTTACGTATTGTAAACAAAACGCACTGTAAACAAATCGCACGGTAAACAAAACGCACGGGACACCCAATTATAGGTGGCTTTTATCGCTGACGCGGGGTTTAAAAAAAACAAATGCACCTACGTAATTTTCAAACGCTGTCAAAACTGACATAATATTTGTTGAATGACATTGTTGACAAGTAAACTAAATCCAGATTTTACTAAATAAATAAACAAATATGATCGTAGGTAAAGTATAGTACATAATTCGAGTTGTAAAGCAATTACGCACTCATGGAAATACGCACTCGCCGCTACGCGGCATCGTGCGTAACTTTTCCATTCGTGCGTAATATGCTCCTTGCAATTCTCATTGCGTAATATACTATAACGTAAAAGTTGATAAAAAAAATTCCGAAAAAATTCTTAACCTTTATTGAACCTGAACAAAAATATTTCAATCCGTGTAATTTTTTGCTAAAGTTTAAAAGTAAAAAAATTCTTGAATGTCTAAAGCAACGCAAGTTACCTAACATCAACAAACTGCATCTCAAACACTGTCCATAGGATTCGCTAGATGTGATGAGAAATTTTGACCAGGATGACTTCAACTACGTTTTCATTTTCATTTTCATTTTCATCGGTTTTGTTCCGGGATCCTTTATCTTACATATTTTACTTATTCGTAGACTCACTAGCGTTCTCGGTTTATTTATTTTTTATTTTATAATGTTTGTCTTTTTTATTACACTGTGTATTGACGATTATATATATGTTGATTTTTTTATACACTATTTCTTGTAATATCTGGATGTGTAAGCATAGTTCAATGTTCATTTTTTTGTATATAGTTTTAAGGTACAGGTTGAGTTGAATAGCTTAAGCTAGACCCCGCCTATTTTAGGGAAATAAAATATTAACTTTTTTTTCTCTGAATAAAGACCTTTTATTACTATTACTATTAAGTGATATTAATCAACATATGGTAACGCTGCTCACTACGAGTGATGATAATCTCCTAAAGTAAAAACCGCCACTGCAACGCTCTATATATAACCACCGAGTTTCCGCCAGTCGACGAATATTCCATTCCATGTTCAATTTAGTTTTTCCATTCTTCATAAACACCAAAGTATATCACAAACATGTCTATGTAATAATGTACATTAACTATATGAATGCCTGCCGACGGAATAAATTTGGGAAAGGGTCGTTTTTTTACGTTACCAAAGGTTTCGTAAGAGTAACCACGGTTACAAACTTGAAAATTAATATAACATGCCAGATTTTGTACATTTAACTGCTATTACTATGGGGACAGTGAATTTTATATTTATCACAGCAGAGATCTATATGGGTGAACCAAACACTATTGATTTTATAAATTGGTAACCGCAGCTATTATAAAAACTGAAAATATAACATATAGTAACTGTTCGGGCTTTTAATGATTTTATATACCCACTATAAAATTTGGGAATCAATTAGTATCTCTATAAACCTCTAGTATAAACTTACAAACTTATAAACTCCTTAGAAAATCTAGCAGTTACTTAAAGTGATGAAAATTGTTCACTGGGATTACTTCTTCCTGGAAAATTCAAAACCGGAGATATACATGAAAATTTACAAGATCTGTAACTTTCTTCGAGTGGTTTCTATGAAGAAAACACTCTATGTGTAATGGTAAATGATGCGAATGATTTAGAAAATATCAGGATGTGTAATGTTACTTTCGCTAATCTATCAAAGGCGTTGAATTGCGTTTGTTCGCCAATAATTTGCTGACCATAGTAAATTATCGTTCAGTTTCTCATCCATCACGTTCTTGTTAAAGTTTAACGCATTGGAAATATAGGAACGATATACTACCGAAGTCCAGAATTTATTTAATACAAAATGTCTCAGGAAACCCTTTATTATTTGTCTCAACATACAAAATATATATAAATATATATATAATAAATCGATTTAGAAAAAAAACAGCAATAAATTGGCAATATTGAAAGCAAGTTGCTTTGTAAGCATGGAACAATATTTCTTTAAAACGTTCAGTGAGAATACCTTATTCTTTGAAAGTAGCTGCAATAGACAATGAATTTATGTGTTTAAATTGACAAAAATCGTAATTAGTAAGTGAACATTATAATATACAACGTGATCTACCATGACATGGGGAAAATTTAACAGTAGGCTGTCCCCACCGAAAGGAGTTAAAAAAATGAAAAATTAAAAAAAATGACCAATTTTTTTTTTTTTTTTCAGAAATGCGACGCCAATGACTTTAACTAATCTGACGTAACTATATCATCTTATCAGACTTAGGAATGATACTATTGACAGTAAAGCTGGAGAGGATAGAAGTGACTTTTGGTTTTAATTAAATCACAAAGATAGCGAAATAAATCGAAAGGCAATGACCCTAGGCCAGTCAACTCTGCAATAGCAAGAGATATTTACAATAACACGCCGGTGTCCTCATTGTTCGACCGGAAGCAAAAAACGCGGCTCTCTTTGATCTGTGCTTTGCCGCACTCGCCGGCTTCACTTTTTATGCCAATTAAGGAAATGTAAGCAACTCCAATACGTTCTTTCACAAGTAAGTTCGTCGACCTATTCCTGGCCTACTCTCAACATCAGTGGTGCATCTTCGCAAATTTACTAATAATTTAATATACTAAATTACCTCAGAACCCTCTAAAATTTTGCAGGGACTTTCCCACATTGTAGACTAGTACACCATTTTATTTTCCGCATATCATGGTAGATCACGCTGTATACTATTAAAAGAGTCGATTTCCTCAATTAAAACATTTCTACAGTTAACAACTACACTGCACATCGGTCATCAGCTTTCTTTTGTCGAGAAAGAGAGAGAGAGAGAAAGAGAAAGAGAGAGAGAGAGCGAGAGATAAGCAAATTTCATAGCGGTTCTTAAGATGTAAGAAAATTTTAAAAAATATTCAGTCAAATATAAAGAATTTTGTACAGTTGTAAAGTTAACTAAAATAACTTTAAAATGAGGTATTATCTACTCCCATTTAACATTTTTGGACAGATCTCTTTTCTTGAGTAGGGGTAAAATAGGGAAGTTGAATTAATTATGGTTATACGTTTTCATTCTTTAGCTCAAGAGTAATCTTTTAACGTCCAGTCCAGTCCAATCAATGAATGGCCAAAAGGGGATTGTAGAGAACATGGATGTATTGGAGATAGTTAGGAGGTAAACATACCAAAAGTCCCTGCCTCTAGTCCAGCCGCTTCAGGGGGGAGGGGGTGGAAAAGTTCCTTTTTTCGATTCTTCGCTTATAACTCTGAAACGATGCGTCGTACGGAAAAAAGTAATCTATGCAAAATTAAACATAATTAAATTTCCTACAAGAATGTTTATATCCATTTTCTTCCTATGTGTTATAATTTACGAGATATTCGCCAGCCAAAATAGATAATTAATAAATAAATTAATTAGGTACCTTGAATATTTCTATCAAAGCGGTTTACATGGTCTGCCAATAAATCAGTCACAAAATAATCTTTATTTTACAACCCTAGACGTATTTAGTAACATAATATTTTATGGAAATCTATACATTTCCTTAAATATACAGTGTGACTCATTTAAAATTAAGGCATCCTTATAACTTTTTTTATTTTGTTTCCGATTTGAATCAAATTTTACTCAAGTATAGAACAAATTAGGATGTATTTATGACCAGAAAAACATTCAAAGGCAAAGCTACAAAGGCAAAGCCACCTGCGGTACCAAAATATGCATAGATTACCTTTTTCCGTACTACGCATCGTTTCCGAGTTATAAGCGAGGAATCGAAAAAAGGAATCTTTCCACATCCCCCCCCCCCCGAAGCGGCGGGGCTAGGAGCGGGGACTTTTAGTATGTTTACCTTCTAACTACCCCCAACACATTCCTGAAGAGGAGAATTCTACCCTCCTCCATGTTCTCTACAACTCTCTCGTTAACTGGACTATTACCAGACTAAAAACATTGAATTATGAATATTTATACCTATCGTAGTGAACATATCCCCGAGAAATTAAGTCGGTCTAATTTATTTTTTTCTGAGTTTGCGAATTAATCGAAAAATAACTGAAAGATTCCTTTACTACTTGATATGTTATTAAAATACAAAGAGTATTTTATTATTTAATTCCATTTATTTATATTTAGGACCACCTAGTTTTTTATTCATAATTACCCGTTAAGAAAATTATCAGAATACAGATTTTCGCAACCAATTTCTCCATTAACTACAAGAAATATTTTTCTCAACGCGAAATATCTGACATTGGGGCCCTTAAAGAAACAAATTAAGGATGTTTTTAGCACGTACCGTGAACGTCTATGCATCCAAACTGTTTTTTCATCTCCCCGGTGTTAATTTGGCACATGTAACAACCACGGTCTGACTCCTTCAGCTGCCTAATTCGTAGCTGCCACGTCTTCAGGCTATCATCGTGACTGACAGTTATTCTCGGATTGTGCGTTATAACGCGGGTATGGAGCGCCAGAATGGTCTGGTCGTCTGCCTTCATCCACCCAACCTGAAAATAAAATGAAAGTGAATGAAGTTAAACATGCGAATAATATAATATAATGCAATATGTTTGTATTTACTCAGTGGAAAGATAAATGTTACGCTTTTTTTCATGCATAAGCTTTTTTGAATTAAAGCGTTGTTTATTAAAATCAATTTTTCTGTCTGCAATAATAATATAGTAAGACAGGTTTCAATTTAGGAATAATGTCATATAAATTAAATTTCATTTACTTTTCAGCTCAAAGCAGACAACTTTGACGCTGTCAACTCCTATTCCTCTTAATAAAGTCAAACAATATAAAGTCAGTAACTTATAAATAATGTGATTGGGTCCCTTCTATAGTATTTGCAGCAAACACTATAGAGAATACTCCACTAGGCAAATATTACTAAAGAAGTAATAATATAGAAGAATGGTAGATAATATATGAATTTTTGTTATATTCTTCTTGGTTTCCTAATTCTACGATTTAATTTAAACAGAGTTCCCTTCGCCAGCATTTGTTGCAAGCTCACTGCGTTTCTAGTAACGATGATAATATCGTTCAGAACGTACATCCTAATCTTAGAATTGGGAAACCAAGAAACCAACCTATTAAACAATATTTTTTCAATGCTTCTTCAGAATACTTAGAAACCAGAATTCTTCCAATATTCACTCGGATTCGACAAATTATGGTAAACTTTCTCCCACTAATAGAAGTCTCAGTATCATTCATGATCATAATTTAAATTTATTTGAATGTAGTTTTAATAAGTTTCATGAGAATTGTAAAAAGTACTCTAAAGATGTGTATTGTTACAATGTTTAACATCTAATGTAAGGTGTGTCTCCGCTCCACCTGATTCTATTTAATCATGCACTGTCACGGTTTAGGGTTTGGGAAATAAACGCAGGAAAATGCGTAGAACATAATTCTGTCGGTGTGACAGTCGTGGAGATATTACTTCTTTGTATAATATCATTAAAAAGAGCTTTATTATTTTCTTATACATTATGAATATTTTTAATAATTGACACCATGATCAGCAATTAATAAGATTGAATATAAGTGAATTCTCATTAAAAAATTCTTATGCATGTTTTCCCCAGACTAATAGCTGGTTGAGAAAGGGAAAAATGCACTTTGTGAAGAGAACACCAAGCTTGTCATACATCATGTCCACACATATTATTAACATTTAGGAAGGAAACCTATTCTCCCAACAATATGGAGGTCATGTTTCCTAAAATAGCCGCACAAAATTTAAATTACCTTAATTATTATACTCTTCGCAAAAATGAAGATTATATTGCATTTGATCGGCACATTTCTAAAACCGGAAATATCGCTGGTAGAGTAAAAAATTTCATATCAATGTGTTAGTGAACGAATTCTGACCAAATGTCCGCCTGTCCGTCTGTCCGTCTGTCCGTCTGTCCGTCTGTCGGTCTGTCGGTCTGTCGGTCTGTCGGTCTGTCCGTCTGTCCATCTGTCTGTCTGTCTGTCCGTCTGTCACGTTTCTTGTAAGCACGATAACTTAAGAAAGAAAAGTCCGATTGTATTGAAATTTGGAAAATAAGTTAGCGTTAGCTAGAGGAAGAACCCTATTGTTTTTGAAGAAAATCAATCAGTAAATAAGAAAGTTATTAGTCATTTAATTTAAAAAAATATACATTTTCTTAATTTTTGTCACTTGCACTTAAATAGAAATCATGCGAAATGTTATCTCTGTAATATATATTTTTTTGTTTATGCATTTTACTAATATATTATATATTTTATAATAATGTCTAATGCGTTGAAATTTGATTCACGAAAGATATATACTACAGATATTCAATTTCTCTAGTGATCTATGATGATCCAGTGGCTAAAGTTTCGTTTTGCAATCCAATGATTCCGTGTTCGAATCCTAGTCAGGTTGGTTGTTTTTTTTTTATTTTTTTTTTCATATATTGTTTTCACAACATAGTTGGTAGCACAAAATTTAGGATGTCCAGAGACTAACATTATTTACAAAAAACTGCCGAAGATTATCCCATGTAACAATTATACAAAAAGCTCAGTAAATTAGCGAAGAGTACTTACGTTTTTAGCTTGTTTCAATGTATAAACGTCAGGTGACTGAATCTAAAAAGAGGCTCTAAAATGTTGTCGGAGATACATAGTATTCGCGTGTAATAAATATAAAGATAGTGTTTTTTGTATACTTTTTCCGTTGACGTGTTTTATTATATATTTTAAGTAGTATAAAGATGAGATTTGGTTTCTAATGAGAGGTTGTAGTAAATGATACAATGGGCATTTTTACGCCTCAACAATTTTGAAATGATTATTTTAGTAGAAGTGGTATATTACTATGCAGATAATATAAACAACAGACAATTGTAACTTCAAACTACAATTTGAAAAAAAAAATGTAAAACATTTGTTGATAAATAGTAGAGTTTCGAATCAAAAACCAGGTTCCTCTACATCATATATGGACTATATCTAGGGTTTGGGAAGTCTCGACATTTTCAAAGTCCCGGGACACGAGACATCACAGGATCAAAGTCTCGGGACTTCGAGACTTTTCGAAATAAAATTAGAATCGAGTTCATTTTTGGCGAAATGTATCAATAAAATCACCATTTTAGTAAAAATCAACATTTATTGAACATAAAATCAAATTCTAACATTTCTAACGTTAATTAAAGTCTAAACAATTCGTATGTTTAATTCTCATACACAGATTCATTTTTTGGTAATAAAATCTTATAATTGTAAAACATAAAATATAAAACAGACTTAGTAAAGTAATCGTACTAATCATCAATAATCCTCATTTAGTCTCTAGCCATTAGTCATAATAATAATAATAATAATAGAAAACCTTGGCTTATCCGAAAGGTTGACCTTTGCCTTCTTAAGGTCAGCCGGGCTGAAGTCTGAGACCGAGGGATTCATAATGGCTTGCCAGGATGCTGTATTTAACACCCCTCGTCTATCGTAGTCGTGTCATGGGTATAGAGGTCCCTGATGTCAGCTGCAGGGCCTGCCGCAGGGCGCCAAAGACTCTCATGCACTTGCTGTCGGCTTGCCCGACATATGCAGTCTCGGCCTATATCCAAAGGCACGACGGAGTATTACGAGTGTCATTTAAGGCACTCATATGGGATCAACGAAACACCAGTGCTGCCTTACGCTCCGGGGATATTGAGTCCGTTGTGGGAAATGAGAAGTGTCTAATTTATTGGAACTACTCTTTTCCCACCGTCAGGCAAATACAAGCCAACAAGCCTGACGTCCTCCTCGACCATCAACTCAAGACAATGTTTGTCGTGGAGTTATCGGCTCCCGCGGAGAACAACATTGTCTTGAAGGAGGAGGAAAAACGCAGTCTGTATCCAGACCATACTGTTAAGATAGTGGTGCTGATTATAGGAGCCCTCGGTGGAACGAGACACACACTGCTTTCGGAACTTAAGATCATACCGGCATGCCGAAGTTCGGCAGAGGTCTTAGCCGGCCGAATGCAGAAGGCCATCATTCTCGGTTCATTACGTCTGCTCAGGGCACACGATTCCCGGACCCAGTAGTCACTTACCCCACGGGTGTGGGGAGTGGCTGCCGGTACTACCAGTTCCCCTCTGTGAGGGTCGGAGCCACAGAAAAGGGTGACTGGTTTTTAACAAATAAAAATAATAATAATAAAATAAAAATATCCCGCTAATAGGGAACGTGAGCTGGGTTTAGACCGTCGTGAGACAGGTTAATTTTACCCTACTGATGATTCGTTGCGATAGTAATCCTGCTCAGCACGACAGGAACAGCAGTTTCACTCACTCGCTCGAGGGGCGATGGTGTGAAGCTACCATCCGTGGGGATATGCCTGAACGCCTCTAAGGCCGTATCCTTTTTAATCGAAGATGACAACGATATCTCTTGGAGTTCCAAGAGTCGAAAGTCTCAAAATAATGTGACTTTACTAGGCCGTTGCGGTTCGCCGCGATCGTCGCACTAGTCCTATCAATTACCTTTTTTCCTAGTTTAATAATATTATTTTAAAAAAATTAGTGCATTAACAACTTTGTCCGATAATCTATTCCTGATTTTTGTAATAATGCCTCCGGAAAGAGAACACTCTTTTGTTTTCAACGATGTCGGTTCTATTGTGTATCGTAAGTTACGTACATACGAGTATCAAGTAATTACTCGTTAAACTAACAGACAGTGACAAAGTGCGGAGGCCTGAGCTAATGAAGCTTATTATGCATGACTTTTGTTAAGAAAATTATTACAAGCGTGTCTCGAGTCTCGACCCAAAAGTCCCGGGACACGAGACAGTTAAATTTGGGAAAAGTCTCGGGACTTCGAGACACGAGACGTCCCGGGACCCAAACCATAACTATATCATAGGAGCATCATCCTCCATGCACTCTGCAAGAAACAAGAACAAGGAAAACGACACGTTGCATCATTGATACTCAATAAAATCTTTGACATGCCGGGTGGTTCAACCAATAGGGACACTCTTGTAACTTTTGAATGGGTTAATGGATTTGTCTAAAATTTGGTGTGGTGATATGGGATGAAATTTACAATTATACGATGTAAAGATCCAGAATGACCCACTTCCGTTTTCGATGCAGTTGACATGAAAATCAAATTTTTAAGTGGGACAACCTATATATTTTTGCCTATTTGGATCCTGCTGGTCAAAATACTTATAATTTGATCCTCAAATATTATTTCGATTTTCAAAAAATATAGATTTTTTTAATTTTTGGTTTTAATCATAGTTCATAATCGGTCTGCAAGCACCTTTAAAATATTATAAATTTTTTCTTTGTACTAAATTTATAATTAAAGAAGATTACCTATTTTTTAATTATTTGCTTTTATCATGATTAGAGAATATTATTAATATTATCAGGTATTAAGCAAATGACAACTTACACACTTTTTTATCTATTATGATAATTTAATATTTAAAAAAAGTGTGAATGATTGATGAATTTAAATAAATAAATGATTGTCAATATATTTCTTGCATTAAAATGCTAGGAATCCCATCATGTAATTCAATACTTCATCAGTATTAGCTAGAAGAGTAGTTGTTTTAAATGGTTTTTCAATAATGAGTGTTTTAAAGTCTTTACCCAACTAGTATAATAGCGTGCCCAGATTAGGGCAACAATATACAGAAAGCACATAATTTCATAATAAATAAAAAGTATTTAAGTTGTGATTTGCTTAATACCTAAATAATATTCTCTAAAAAAAATGACTATGATAATCGATTTTTTACAATAATAAACTAAAAATTAAAAAACTATATTTTTTGAAAATCAAAATAATTGAAGGTCAGATCATATGTATTTTGGCCAACAGGATCCAAATATGCAAAAATAGTTAGGTTAGGTTAGGTTGTCCCATTTAAAAATCTGATTTTCATGTAAATTGCATTGAAACCGGAAGTCCATTTTGGTTCTTTACATCATATAATTAGAAATTTCATCCCATATCACTACACCAAAAGTTACAAGAGTGTCTCTATCGGCTGAGTCGCCCGGTATACCACCATCATATGTAAAATCAATGGCATTAGTTTGTTTCAGGTTGAAAACAAGACATCTAGTAATGTTGGTGAAATTTTTGCAGTGACACAAAAGAGAGGCACACATTCTACCGGGAAACATCGGCAGTTTGAAGAAAGAGAATCCCTTTTTCTATTTGCAATTTATAAGATCACGGCACTCCTACCATATCGAGGTAAGAGAGATCTACTTCATCAGCAAGTTTAATCTGGACTAGAGAGACCTTAATAAACTGATCTCAAAGCATGCTGTCGGAGTGCTTCTGATATTGGAGGGAGTTTGTCTTATTCAGAGGCATGTCAAAGTATTTCTTATGCAGACTGCAAATTGTTCTAGCTCATGGAACACATCCATTTGCAGTTCTGGCAGTGACAGCAGAAGTAGCCTTATAGTAGTACTTCCAAGTATTCCAGGCATTGAATTTCCCATAGAACGCAAATAGTGAAACAGTGCCACGTTCTGATTGCGTGGAAACTCTTCACAACGGCAAATTACTCCAATCACCAGACCATTCCAGAGCAATGGTCTGAGCTGAAATATACCTTTGTTACTGATCAAAGTTAATTGAAGCCCATAGTTCTTTAAGTCCCAAATTCTCAACCCAAAGAAAAAGAATATAACAAGGACCAAAACGTCGGTATAAGTTTGTCAAAAATATCAATTTATAATTACTCAATATTTGAGTTAAACTTAAATTTTTGCCTTTGAGAGGATAATGAACGAACATACGAACACACTTTCCACAGACTCCGACTTAAAACGAATAATAATCCGAGTCGTGCCTCGATCTGAGGACTTTGCCACAGTAAATCAGAATATACGACTTACAGGTAACACCTAATAGTACGTCATCGGGTACATGGCTAAAAAAGCTAAATAACTGCACTTTTTGATTGAAATATGCCACTTGTCATAGTTGATACCAAAAAGTAAATTTGCAGATAGAAAGCCACTTGAAAATCCATGCAGAAAGAACCAAAATGACGGCCATTAAAGATGGCCGCCATTAGCCGCACTAAACTTTTTTTGTATCTCAGCTCTTAATGGTCCGATTTCGATTTTCATTTTTTTGGTGTCTTAAAGCTCTTGTAGAGGGGACAATTTTTTGTGGCTATATATTTATCTCTACCCTTCATAACGGTTCTACATAACTTTAAAAAAAAACAAATAGTTTTTAATTTTCAAGGACTTTTGGAGAATACTGTGATACGGAATTCAAAAACAGAATTTTGAATGATGCTGAGAGAATCCATGCAAACAGAATACACATTTCTTGGGATGCTTACTCAAAAACTTGCGGAAGAGAGGCGTTGATCTTCGTCGCCAAGTAGCACAAGGAAATATGCTACCAAAAAATTGGAATGACTTCCTCTACTGCGATCAGAATAAGACAGAACCCTTCAAATTATGGGGAACATGCATTTTTGAACCTTGATTGGGGTCACATCAGTACTGAGATTTATGGCATAATTCGTTCATCTCGGCCGGATGAAACTTTAGTTGATAAAGTACAATGCAGGCAACAGGAAAAAGCAGCCGGCAGGAATTTCTCCACGCCAAAGACAGTGTAGAACGTGGGCAAGAAAAATAATTATTTGCACAGTGGATACTGATGTAGTTGTTTTGGTAATCTCTTTCTTTCACATTCTCAAAACTGCAGGACTTCAGGAGATGTGGATTCTCTTTGGTGCTGGGAAGGGTCAGAGATACATGAGCATTAATGCCATGTTCGAAAGTATAGGTGAACATGATGCTGTTGCATTGAGAGGATTCCATGCATTCACTGGATCAGATGTAATGTCATCATTTGCAACGAAAGGGAAGCAGACTGCCTGGAAAATGTGGAAATCATTTTATGAAGCTGCTGAAGCCTTCCAAGCTATGTCTCTACCACAAAAGCCTATTTCTGACGAGACTTTTTATGTTCGGGATAAGTGCACTGTTTTGTTTTGCAAAGATGCGGAAGACTTCTCAATCGATCATGTTAGAAAGCTTCTCTTTACTTCAAAAAGTCGTAGTCTACAAAGTCTGCCCCAACAAAAGAGGCATTAGGGCAGCATTGTCTTCGTTCAGCATACCAGGAAGGACAAGTTTGGGGTTCGTGCGAGCTCAGTGATGGGCAACATTCCAGGGCCAGAAGGATGGTGATGGACCATGATTGCTGGGAAGTGGACGCAGGTCTGGTCTTCTTTTCCTTCTATTAAAGCAGCCTGCAGAGAATTGATTAAGTGTATTCCCTCTCACCCTACCTTTCCGAAGGCAGGCAGACCATCGGATGAATGTCGTCATTGGTTCGAACGGGTTTTTTCGGTGAGCTTTTCCCGTACTAGCAATCCAACCTTTTAAAACAGTGCGCGTGTGCGTCAGTGCGCGTGTGCTGGACAAAAACTCATTTCCCTAGCTTTAAGTAGTTTCTAAGTGTTTTAAAACTATTCTCTAGTTGTAAATTAAAAATTTGTTAGGTTTAAGTCTTATTTATTTTTAGACGGGAGTCCTAACTCCACATTCGATGTGTTGTCCTAGCTTGAATCGAACCCGCTCCATCCGACCATACATTCACCACGGCGCTGCGCGACGTGGTTGTGCGGTCGGCTCTGTACCGGGATACTATTCAGGTGCATGTTTGTATGCTAAACATCTAATAAATATTTTTGAATTGAATTGAATTGGTTAAGTGTAGTTGCTCCGGATGCCGTACACGATACTCCTGTTCAAAGGCCAAGGTTTTATGCACGCTACTTTGCGCGAACTGTACTGGGGGTCGACAATGCAGCAATAAATCCAATAAAAGGTATGCGTTTAATTGATTATTTTTAAATTCGTGTCACAGTTTCAAGGTCATAATAATGCCTTGTTATAATAATATATAATTATTTTGTTCCAGGGATGAACTGGAACATGAAATAATGATTATGTGATCTAGTTATAAGAGCTGTATAGAAACAGTTCATTTTCATGAGTATTTCTTAGTATTTATTCGTTAAATGTAGTAAATGTTTTCAAAATATTTAAAATCATTGTTGTGTATGAAAACAAGTTTTCCTTGAGATATACGGATATACCATGTTTGTGGGGGAGAGAAAGGAATATTGAGCACAATTAAAAACTTACTTATCAATGAAATTCGTGAGAAAAGTTGAATTTTTAGATTTTTGAAAATTGCGCAGAACCCTTAAGGTGTAGGGATAAATATATAGGCATAAAAAGGATCTCTACAAGAACTTTAAAACAAAAGAGCTTTAAAACAAAAAAATAAAATAGAAATCGGACCATTAAGAGCTGTAGTCCAATCAATGAATGCCCAAAAGGGGATTGTAGAGAACATTGAGGGGGGGGAAATTTTCGTCTTCAGAAATGTGTTGGAGGTAGACAGGAGGTAAATATACTACCCCATCTCCCCCCTCTGAAGCGGCAGGGCTAGGGGCGAGGACTTTTAGTATGTTTACCTCCTAACTACCACCAACACATTCCTGAAGAGAAAAATTCTCCCCTCCTCCATGTTCTCTACAACTCATTCGTTGACTGGATTACTGAGATACAAAAAATTTATTGCGGCTAATGGCGGCCATCTTTAATGGCCGCCATTTTGGTGTTCTGCACAGATTTTCAAGTGGCTCCCTGTTTGAAAAGTTACCTCTTGCCATCAACTATGACCACAGAAAATGGCACATTCCAATCAAAAAGTGCAGCTTTCTTTAACGTACTATAAATTCCATTTTCTTGGAAGTAAAAACGTTTCGGCAAACGCAAAAATAAAGAAAAAGTATAAAACATCCAAAATAAGATCCGTGTTTCACATTGAATATTGGCATTGTTATATTTCAAAAGCAGTGTGTAAACGTCCAGAAAAAGTAAGGAAATAAAAATACGAATCAGTTATAACCATTAGTCACGTAGACAAAAAAGAAAACTTTCTTATTACTAATCATTAGCCAAATCGACCGATAAAAATAAAGGCGTATTACTTACCATTAGTTAAAATGACGATGCTAGTTGGAGAAACCAAAATAGTGTTAACCTAATGTACGTTGAAAGAATACCAATTGGCAATGGCTATTAGTTGTTATTGGGTGATCGTATCAAAACTGCCGATATTTTTTTAAATTGTGTTCGTAAAATTAAAAAAAGTTAGCAAACTAGCGTTAATAAAATATGAAACTTAAATTTCGTGGCTGCTCTTTTAGTCACTTTATTGGATATATCATCATATGGACAATATTCTAGACCCTTTTTTTGAATTCAGCACACCTAAAAACATCATTATATATCAAACTTTAATATATTAAAGTAATTAAGGTAATTTAAATTTTATGGCAGTTGTCTTGGTTGACGTGCCCGCCATTTTGTTGGGACGATAAGTTTCTGGTGGCTGCTCTTCTAAATGTTTACAATGGCTGTGAACATAATATATGGCAAGTTTGTTGTTCTCCTCATTGTGAAGTATTTATGTAAAAAAAAAAAAAAAAAAAAAAAAAAAAAAAAAAAAAAAAAGGTGCTTGAATAGTCAACTGTAATAGTTTACGAGCATTATCTGTACGAATCCGTCAACGCAAGTATGTTGAAAGTTTTATAGAGGGTCACTTCAATAGCTTATAAATGTCATGTTTTTCCTCTATCAGTTTTGAAAAATTATCATATCAAATACCACTCAAAGTTCCGATTTTTAATGGGATAAATTTTTATTGACACTTACACTTACTTACTTAAACTTAAACGTCATTTTGAAAATATAACAGGAGTAAACTGTAGTACAAAAACACGAGATCATAGATCGGTTGTCTTCCACGGTTTGCTCTAGTTGTATTATAAAAATGATAAAATTAAGTGTAAATATAAATTTACCCTATTTAAAATAGAAACCTCCAGAATTGAACATTTTGCTTTATCTACCGCTCTAAATTTTGCGCTCGTTTATGTAGTTTTAAGCTGAAATTTAATATTTCCGGCAGATTTCAATAGATCAGGATGAATGGACCTGAAAGTCGGTAAACATTTTTGTTTACAGCTACCGGTCGATATCACATTAATAGGATGTGCATGAAATAAATGCATGACCGATTCTTCCACCAAACTGCAAGTAGTGCATTTGACATTAGGATCCTTCACAACCCCCATATGTCCTGTGGTAGGTCAAGTTGTTGATAACACTAATCTGAAAGGTCGCAATAAATTCTCGGTTTCCGACTTAATCCCAACTGATCTTCAGAAGCCGGGGACCAGCTTTGTCGATAAACCCAGTGTTCCATACAGTTATAGAACATATCGTGCAGATATTTCTAGTAAATGATTCCCATTGATATTGTTCTGTAAATTTGATATTAACGGCTATTCAAAATGTTTAAGGGAATTCCAAAATACGATTGTTTTTCATAATTAATATTTAAATTTTCTTTTTAGAAATTTAAAATATTTGCAAGTTTATACTTACTGTTACTAGTTCATAAATATACTATATCTTTATTGCCTTTAGTTTAAACCGCAAGAAATAAAATTTCTTAGCATTAAACCGGCTTCGTGTTTCTTATAATAATAATAATAATAATAATAATAATAATAATAATATATTTATTAAATAACAATAACAGCAACAACAAATTATGACAATAATCTAAATCTTAATTAATTTTGCAAGATATAATATATGAATTCATATTGCATAATTTCGTTATTGAAACAAGTAAATCTGCCACTTAAATCACAAAGTGACTTGTCTGTGGCAAATATTGTGCTATAATAAATAGTAAAAATATGTGAGATTTGCGTATTCTATAAACAGAAGGTTTTTATCAGATATTGGATAATGATGAAGCCGTTATATTGCATCAAGTAATTCATTAATAAAGACATGTTCTTGTTTAATCCAAGCTTTGGCCAATTTTATATAATATCTATATGATTTATTATGAAAATTTTTTAGTTCTAGTGATAATCTGTTATATATTTTTGCTGAAATGTATATGAAATTTCTTTGTCCCAGCCTTTTTTTCATAAATGGTGGAGCATAATTAAGTTTTGTTACATACCTAGTGGGATAATTATGTTCTATGATTATTGTTTGTTTATTTTTAAATATATATTTTATTATTTGAAGAGCATATAGTTCTCGTAGATTATTTACCTGCATTTCTAAATAAATTTGTTCGGTTGGATATTGAATAGGCCTTTTTAAAATTATTTTTATAATTAATTTTTGCGCAGTATATAGATGTTTCATAACATTATTATAGGCGGCCCCCCAAGCTATAATACCGTATGTAATCACCGACTGCACCAAAGCGTAATATGCAGTCCGCAGTAATCCGAGGTTTAGAGTGTTTCTTAATAGTTTAAATGTATATATAAGTTTCCTTAGCTTGCCGCAAACTGCATAAACTTGCTCTTCCCATCGAAGGTTGCAGTCAATAATAACACCTAAATACTTTATTTTGGGTACCTTTTCTATATCTATTTTACAACCACAGATATTATTTGGCATGCACTCTTCTTCATGTATTATTATTTTATCCATCTGGGGTTGTGTGGCTGAATTCGACGAGAATGTTAGGAATTTCGTTTTATCATAGTTCAACTTAAGATGATTATCGTCCAACCATATTTTAATTTTTTGTAAGCATTTCTCAGACTTTCTTTTTACTTCGTCCCAGCTGTTTCCCTCAATGTATATAGCTGTATCATCAGCGTATGATACAATATCGCATGTTTTTTCTACGTCAAAGATATCATTGATATATAAAATGAAAAGAATGGGACCCAAAACGGTTCCCTGTGGCACACCACTTTGGATTACCAACGGGTCACCGATCGTGGTCCCAACCTTCACACGTTGTACCCTTTCACTAATATAACTTTCAATAAGTTTTAAGATGTTTCCTCCAAATCCGTAAAAAGGTAATTTGGAAATTAATTTTTTATGCGATATTGTATCAAACGCTTTAGCTAGATCTAGAAAAACAGTCATGGATGGTTTTGTTTTATCAATGCTATTGTACAATTTCTCTGTTAAGTTTATTATGGCATCTTCAGTACTTAAATTTTCACGAAAGCCGAACTGCTGCTTCGCAAGTAAATTATGTTTTTGTAAAAATTTTACTATAATTTCTTTTATTGCATATTCGTATATCTTTGCTATGTTAGATATTAGCGAGATTGGGCGATAATTGTTAGGTTGATCACGGTCACCATTCTTGTGGACAGGTATCACAAGAGCTTCTTTAAAAGTATTAGGAAATATACCTTCCTTTAATGAAATATTCAAGATTCTTGTTAAAGGTGAAACTATACTGTGCTTTATAAGTTTTAATGTTTTACTAGTTATTCCATCTATACCAGGCGATGTGTCATTTTTTAGGTTATCTATAAATCTTATAACGTCATTTTCTAATACTGGCTTAACAAATATCGTTTCTTTTACTTTATTTTCTTTTATTGAATTACTTTCTTTAGGTGTTTTAATCTTTGCTGCTATATTTGTGCCAACGTTTATAAAAAAGTTATTGACGGAATTGGCTACTTCTTTTTCATTTTTTATTAGTTCATTATTTTCATTTTTTATACAATGTATGTTATTTTGTTTTGTTTTTTGTTTATTTATTAGTTCATTTGTAATAGTCCATATTTTAGAATTATTGTTTATATTTTCATTTATTTTTTGTTTATAGTAGTCTTGTTTGCATTTTTTTATAAGTTTATTTAGATGATTTCTATAACAATTATATTGATTTTTTAGTTGTATATTTCGAGGATATTTTGAAACTTCTTTATACAGTTTATCACGATAATTTATTGATGTTAATAGACCATTTGTTATCCAGGGTTTTCTTTTCCAAAAATTATGTGTCAATATTTTTTCTTCACTTGAGATCGCGATCGCCCTTTTTACAGCATCAACGAATATTTCTGCTGCATTATTGGCGTTATTATCTGGCAAAATTTGGTCCCATTTTATATTATTCTTTAGATAATTATTTAACACATTATAGTTAATTATATTTATTTTTCGCTTTACGTTTTGTGTTGACATGTTGTCTATTTTAATTTTTAATGATATTTTAAGTAATTGTGGAAAGTGGTCGCTGATTTTGCTATGGAGTGTTACTGGAAATATGCTGCTTACGTCTAGTTCTGTCTTTATAAAAATATGATCGATACATGATTTGCTGTCATTAAAAATTCTAGTATTGTCATTTATACACGACAAAAAGTTATTCTCTGCCATAACATTAAGATATTTTTCAGTGATTTCATTATTTATTGATATATTTATATTAATATCCCCACATATTATTTCTGTTGCTTCCTTACAGTAGTTTTTTATATATTCTGAGAGATGTTCAATAAATTCAAGTACATTATAAGAAGGAGGTCTGTAAACACCGGTTATGCCAATTTTTTGTCCATCAATAAACACAGATAACCTTAATATTTTAAAATTTTGGTACGATAGAATTTCAACATGGTGATTCAGATTATTTTTTACAAATATAACAACTCCATCATTTTTGTTAATTGACCCATCATTATAATATATAGAGTATCCTTCGAGTTTAAAATTTTCAATATTTAAAATCTTGTATGTTTCCGTCAGAACAATGACTTGATAAATATTATTAAAAGCATGTAAAAACAATTCTAGCGATTCATAATTTTTTGCTAAGCTTCTAATATTTGTATGCATTAAGTAAAAGTAGTTTTTATTAAGAGCGTTATTGTGAGTTAAGTGTTTTTTACTTGTTTCAATATCGTGGATGGTAGTAGTAATGATTTTATTATTTTTATCAATGTTAGTTAAATAATTATTCATTTTTCTATAATATAATATTACACAGTATATGAGAAATAATAAGAAAAAAAAAAAAAAAAAAACTTAAAGAAATACTAATCTAAAGAGTAATAAAAAAACTATCGGATACAAAGCAAAATATTATCACTTAAGTAGAGTTAATTATTAGCCAGAGTCGTATTTAGGTTCGTGGTGTGTTTCAATTTCTGCAGGTCCTTTTCACTTTCTATATAAATGATAGGGGAGTTTTCGGTTTTTCTTACTAAGACCTTGTCCTTACGGAACCAGACGTATTTATAGTTTAGATCTTTTGCGAAGTGTTTGGTTACCATCAACAAATGTTTATAAGTAGGTGATATATGTTCATTAATATATACTTTTTTCTCATTTGGTGATCCTTTAAACATGGTAATATATTTTTTTGACAAAAATTCATCTCTTTTTCTTTTTGACAAAAATTAAACAATTATTGGTGGAGGTTTATTTTTAGATGTTGATGCTTTTGTTGGTATTCTGTGTGCAAAGTCTATTTCACAAAGATCGAGGTCAATCTTTAATTCTCTTGCTACGTTTAGTACAATATTTGGGCAATTTTCATTATCTATCTCGGGCATTTCATTGATTTCAACATTATTTGAACGGCTATATTGTTCCAGTTTATTGACTTTATAGTTTAAGTCCTCAATGATTTTGTCCTTAGCTGAATTTTCTTTTTCTAGATCTTGAACTGTTTTTCCTATGCTTGTTATTTTCTTGTATGTTTGTTGTTATTGTTTCATATTGTTCACTAATAAAATTAGAATTTTGTTTAATTTCCTCTATTTCTTTTTTTATGGAATCGAAATCCTCAAGTTTATTCATAATAGTGCTAAACATTTTTTTTATGTCTGCAATTTCTGATCTAACCGATTTTTCTTCTTTATCTTTCTGCTCTGATGTTGAAACTGCTCTTGTAATTCTAGGTAATGGTTGAGTGCAGCTGTTACATTGCCATAATTTCTTTTTTGTTATGGTAATTTTTCTATATGCGTCTTCATTTATTGAGCATTCAAAGTTTCTTACCTTCAAGAATTATTTGATGTTAGATTTGATGTAGCCATAGTTTGTATGTTGAATTTGTATGTAAAAAAAATTATATAATGTTTCACCTGAATCAAAAATATTATGAAATGGTGAAGTTAGAGGAGACATAACGAAAAAGATTTTTTTGTTCTTTTTGGTCAGATAATACTGAAATATTAAGAAGTAACTGAGTTATATTTCAGCTCGGCTCTTATTTTTTTTAATTACGGATCACAATTGTAGAGATGTACTATTAATATGGGCAATAATTCGGGAGTATATATTCGGTTAATATAACCCCAGCATTATTTTTCCCCATGAAAATATTCATTTTAAATATTTGCTTTGCAATGGCGAAAAAATTAAGGGTTAAGATATTGCAAAAAGTAGAATGACAGATTAATTTCGAGGTGAGTTCTGTTGAATATAAGAGTTAGAGACAGATTTTGTCAACTTCAATTTAAAGTTGTTTGGCTCTGGCACAACCAGATATGGGTTATCAGAGATGAATTATAAAGATCAAGAGTTGATATTTTAATTGTGTTTTCTTTGTTTTCAAAGAAATTATATAGAAAAAAATCTACATAAGATGACAAAAATGGTGCCAAATGATTTTCTCTGTTCAGCATATGCCCTATAGCCAAAGGTAAGTGGTAATAGTAACAAAAACCACTAAACATTTACTACAACTTTAATAAATGCTGATAAACCCAATATACACGAACAAAGATGTGTGTTACATACAATAAAATTCAATTTAGTATCTTACTGGTTCACAAAATATATGTAATTATTACTACGAGTGCACTCAAAAGAATTCACTGTTGCAAGAGGTACAGAGTTAGACAGATATATTATAGGGACACCAAATAATATACTGGATGGATTTATGTACCATATTATAATTTGTAAATACCAAATCAGATTGTAGTTAATTCTGATCACCCAAAACCTATATTAATACTACGATATGCCGAATAAACACAACAAAATGGCGTATAAATCATTAAATATTACTATATGGCATATACATAAAACAACGAATAAAAAAATAATAATCTTTCCACTAGGTGGTACTTAGCACTTGTCCCACGGGTCTTATAGATGAAGTAAGCGGACAATTCGCCGATACAGCACCTCGACTCCAACAGAATATACTCGTACGAGCTCTCTCGGTTTCCCAGCATGTGATTTAATTCTACTCCATAGAAAAATATTGTGCCCTCTTGATTGTTTGATTATAAATTACATAGACTGAAATCCAATACTTCTCCTTAAATCTATGGTCCAGTACTTCCAAACTCTTACATAACATGTTAGCATGTCACAACAATAATACCAAAAAAGGGCAAAAGAAAAAAATGAAACCTAACGTTAGTTCAGAGATCATTAATTAAGTTCTGAAAAGTAATGAAAATAAACGCCTAGCTCCAACTGCGAAAACCCCAACAAATTGGAGACCTTCCAAATACGTGTCTCAGAGGCTATCCAAAATGACCAAGACTAAGACGGCGTCGTAAACCTTAAGATACCAAACAATGGACGACGTCTCGTTGTGCTGTGTGAAACTATCCATATAAATCCGCAAATTATCCACGATAATATTCCCAAGTTCACGAATTGCTGGCCATCTTTGCACTTTAACAATTTCTCTGCATACCTTTTCTCCCCCTTAGCCTTAAACGTGCTATCGTGAAACCTCATTTATGTTGCTAACTACTTACTATTCTTCGCCTAGTGAAATTAACCTGTGACTTTTACCAATAGGTGTCTCCGATGGTCCTAAACTTGAACCTTTAAAAATCTTCAATACAAACACTTAACGTTTAATACAAATTTACGAAACCGTGACAGTATTTTGCAAATAGATTTATTTTATAGTTTCTTTATTTGTAGTATAACCAGAATGTTATCAATAAAATGTAAACATTTCAAATTAATATTTTCATTGATAGATTCTTTTTTTGACTTTTCATAAATTACTTTTTCTGCTTTCGGCGAAATCTTATAAAAACTATTCTCCTCTATATTTCCACATTTAGCATTAGAATATGATGGTCAAACCAAGATTGTACTACTTTTAAAATATTTTCAGCACAAATTTTCTTATTTTTCCAGCCATCATCTTCATAAAAATATATATATTTTTTATCTATTTACTTAACGTCGGCCTATTTCCGCTACCAGGGCCTATCACCGACGCCTGGAGACGAGCTAACCCCAACCTGGGAATTTTGCCGAACCTCTTCCCTTAAGAAGAGTAGGGATCTTTTACTTCCCTAACATTTAATAGACAAGGGACCGCCTGCTTTACATCCCCTCTGAAGGATGGTATATCCACTACGTAGCTTCCGCCGTATACACTGATATACAAGCCGCTAGAAGGTGGGACGAGAACGCTTTATTTCCCAAGATGGGTCACCCATCCAAGTACTAACCCCGCTCGACGCTGCTTCAACGGAATATCGACTGACATTCACATTGAAGTAGCCTCTACGCTCGCCCCAAAAAAATATTTTTATTTTCAGCAAATTCAATTATTTTACACATTTGTTCTGAATAAGTAGTCCCAACACGGCTTCTTGAGGAACCTCATAAGTAACTGTTCCAGGTTGGCTCAATATATCGTGACTTTTGACATACTGATATAAATAACTCTAAATTAGTTTTAGGCACATTTCTAATTTCAATGTCTTCTAGTGTTTTTAGTAGCTTATCGTAGCAAATATTATCAAAGGCCTTCTAGAACTATATATAGCGAAGTGCTTCCTCTGTCTGTGACTATATGTATGCATTCTGTCAGTATATCAATTACACGTTTGTTGATCTGCTAATAATTTAATAGTTATAAACAAAACATCTTCTTCAATATGTAACTTTTAAAAAAGAATACATATAATTAATTATCAGTAATTTTAGTGTAGTTCATATAGACGTTATGTTGTCCGACGAAAAATGCTATTACTCAAATTTTAGCATTATTAAAAGTTATTTTCATTTTTCACAAGCAAGCTCCTTAACACAACCTAGATTCGACCTGGGCATAATATATACTATACATGCTTGACGATTTTTTTTTAACTATTTAACGTCGGCCTATTTCCGCTATCAGGGCCTATCACCGACGCTAGAAGACGAGCTACCCCCAAACTGGAAATTTTGCCGAACCTCTTCCCCTAAGAAGAGTAGAGATCTTTTACTTCCCTAACATTTAATAGACTTTACATCCCCTCCGAAGGATGGTATATCCACTACGTAATCCTCGTCTGAAATTACGTTGCTTCCGCGTATACACTGATATACAAGCCGCTAGAAGGTAGGACGAGAACGCTGTATTTCCCAAGATGGATCACCCATCCAAGTACTAACCGCGCTCGATGTTGCTTCAACGGAATATCGACTGATATTCACATTGAAGTCGCCTCTACGCTCGCCCCATGCTTGACGTTTCGACCATCTTGTCGTGGTCTTCTTCTGAAGCGAAGTGAGCTCTGCTGAACTGAGCTCCTCTATTTAAACAGGTTATCAGGAGGCGTGTTGCGGATCATTGCTCATGCGGAACATTGATTTCGACCTTATTGGTAATTGTAGTCCGGTGCCACGATAATAGTTATTCGGATGTTTATTTATTTCAATGGCTTCTCTGTATTTTCTTGGCCAATAATTCTTGGTGTTGGCTAATTTCCTTGTATATATGGTAGGTAAGCTCTTGCCGAAAAGAAATACACGGCAACAGCTTACCTAACATATATACAAGAATGTACGGATAGAATCGGAGTTTTGGAGAAAAAGAAATAATATACAGTGTGAACCTAAAAGAACGCACAAAATTTATATCTTTGGTATGTGTCATTTTTCAAAAAAATCCTCGAACAGGTCGATTTTAGTTTTGTAAATGCTACATTTTGTCACTATATCAAAATTTATGACGTCATTGGGTTTTGACTTATGACGTCATCATCATTTTTCTTTTAAATGGAAACAGACATTTTTGTTTACTGTTTTTGGTGGAATATTCCTTTAGCTTTCTGGTGATATAAAAAAAATGATATTACCTAAGCCATTCTTTTGGACAAATGACATTTTATGTAAAAATAGCTTACCTTTCGCAAATTCACGAGTAATATTCCACTTTCTTATGGACTGATAAATCTTGTTGCCTACATTTTTCTTTTAACTAGCATGAAAATATTTGACATAAAAACAAAACAAAGAAAATAATAAAAAAAACAATCTCCTTAACAACAGAGAGATACAGGCCTTTTTGTGTAAAGTATCGATAACTTTTTTATTCCTGGCACGTGTGGAACCTCAGTTTTGTGACACTTCTGAGACAGTGTAAAACTAGTGAATGCAATGGCATGTTTAAGTGAAAGAGAACGCATAGAACTTTTGATGATGGTTGGATATGGTGATAGGCTGAGAACTCATGAGGAAGCATGTGATGTTTTCAATGCCAAATATCTCGAAAAGCGCATTTCTAGATCCACAAGCAACGAAACCAAATTAAACATTCTTCTAGAATGTGAGGAAAACCACCATCTTTTGACAAGGCAGCTGGCTTTAAATCATAACGTGAGTCAAACTTCTGTTATACGTCTATTGAAAAAAGAAAAATACCATCCATACAAAGTGCAATTAATCCACGAATTGAATGAGGACGATCCAGATCGGCGCTTACAGTTTTGTGAACAGTTGATGACTTTGTGCGATGAAAACCCAAATTTTTTAAAGAACATTGTTTTTTCTGATGAAGCTACATTTTCTTTAAAGGGGACTGTACATCGGCATATCTGTAGGTATTGGTCACGCGAAAATCCTCATTGGACTCAAGAAGTCCATACACAGCGACGAGGCAAAGTAAACGTGTGGGCAGGTATGATTGGTGATCGTTTATTGGGACCATTTTTTTTTTTGAAGAAAATCTTACGGCTGCAAGATATTTAGAGTTTTTGCGAGTTCAGTTAGTGCCAGCCTTAGCAGTTATGTTTCCGAACAATGACGATGAAGATATTCCTGCTGAAAACGTCTGGTTTCAGCAAGACGGGGCCCCACCTCATTTTGGGATAGCAGTGTGTTAGTTTTTAGATGACACTTTTACTGGAAGGTGGATAGGTCGTCGAGGTCCGATTGAGTGGCCCCCACGTTCACCGGATTTAACCCCCTTAGACTTTTTTCTTTGGGGTTACTTAAAGTCAAGGGTGTATTTTAACAGACCGGATACCATAGAAGAATTGAAAGAGAGAATTGGCTTGGTGATGAGACGAGTTCACCATGAGATGATTCAGAACAGCGTGCAAAGTGTCTACACCCGTCTTGATCAATGTCAAATGGTTGGAGGGTGGCAATTTGAGCAATGGAGATGATTTTTTTCTCACAATTACTTATGTAAGGTATCAATCAATAAAAACATTTTTTTCCAAAAGAATGGCTTAGGTAATATCATTTTTTTTTTATATCACTAAAAAGCTAAAGGAATATACCACCAAAAATAGTAAACAAAAATGTCTGTTTCCATTAAACAAAAATTATGATGACGTCATAACTCAAAACCCAATGACGTCATAAATTTTGGTATAGTGACAAAATGTAGCATATAGAAGACTAAAATCGACCTATTCGAGGATTTTTCTGACAAATGACACATACCAAAGATATAAATTTTGTGCGTTTCTTTAGGTTCAGTATATAGCATTCCATGTTCCTGCGGACAAGTTTACATCGGAGAGACCAAACGACATATAAACACCAGAGTCAGAGAACGCGTTAACAATGCAAAGAAAGGAAATTCTACAAAATCGGCAGTTGCCGAACACTCAGAAGAAACCGGCCATTTGACAAGACAAAAAAATTAGCCAACACCAAGAATTATTGGTCAAGAAGATACAGAGAAGCCATTGAAATAAATAAACATCCGAATAACTATAATCGTGACACCGGACTACAATTACCAATAAAGTGGAAGTCAATGTTCCGCATAAACAATGATCCGCAACATGCCTCTTGATAACCGTATAAAGAGAGGAGCTCAATCCAGCAGAGCTCACTTCGCTTCAGAAGAAGACCACGACAAAATGGTCGAAACGTCAAGTACTTAACCTAGATATTGTCTAAACGTTGGTTGTGGCATTTTCTTAATTTTTCTCTATTTGAATTTTAACTCAAATCAGTCGATGCATGTTAAAAAGGGTGTCATAAAATGCTTATATGATAGAGCCAAAATAATTTCTTCTAATGATGAAATATTAGACAATGAGAAGCGCTTTATAAAAGAGGTTCTTATAAACAATCAATACCCTGAAGCTTTTGTTGATAGAACTTTCACATATATAGAAAATAATAATCATGTACGACAAAAACCTGAACAACGGTACACGACGTTAATTCCTTATGTACACGGATTATCTGAAAAGCTACGCCGTATGGGCAATAGATTTGATATTAGGACGATATTTCAAACGGGAAATACATTGAGATCTATTTTAACAAAAACAAAACCGTTAAATCATGAGCAAAATTCAAAAAACTGCATTTATAGTATTCCGTGTGAGTGTAATAAACCTGAGTCATCCAGACCATTCAGTGTTAGATTGGGTGAGCACAAGGGTTACATTAGAAAAAATGAGATTCAGAAATCGAAGATTTGCGAACACGCTTGGGAGAACGGACATAGAATAAACTGGGACTCGGCAAAAATTTTAACAAAAGAGACAGATAGCAAGAAAAGAAAAATTAAAGAAGCGACTATAATGCTATTGAATGAGGATAAATGCGTGTCGAATTGTTCTGTAGATGTTTGCACATCCTGGCTGCCGATGTTAAAAGAAGAACTTAACAAACTCAACATTGTTTAAGATAAAACTATCAATTAGATATATCAACAGTTCTGTGTAAGCAGTAAGTATCTATGGATACTAAATATAACAAATATATTCTTTAAGCTGTGTATTTAATATACACAGCCCACAAACATTATAATACGCTTTGAGAAAGGAAACAGATTCGTTTTCCGAAACGTCAGCAAAATACGTCATTTGTATATTTTTGTTCTTATTCATTATTTGTCAAAACCACCCTCTAACTGATCCTTTGACGTAAAAGTCACAGGCGTAGAGGTTATTTTCCAGTAAAATACTGGTTAATTGTATTATTTTGTAGATTTCAGATATTGTTTAGAATACATGTGGCAGAGCATCCCAATAAGAATAGAGAAAAATACTTAACCTAGTCTACGCGGAAGAGGATCGGAAAGCAGCAGCCAAAAACCGTGTTATTTTGGCGTTAAAATTAAAGGCGATTATAGTCTGTTTTTAAATCAGAAGAACTAAATATAGAGGTCCCATTCACACCAAAGAAGTAACCAGAAAATGCACCAGAACCTTTGTTGGCGTTTTGAGCAAGCAACAGTACACCACTACAGTATATCTGTGTGCATTTCAATAAATTATATAATACA
This sequence comes from Rutpela maculata, assembly GCA_936432065.2. Taxonomy (NCBI): domain Eukaryota; kingdom Metazoa; phylum Arthropoda; class Insecta; order Coleoptera; family Cerambycidae; genus Rutpela; species Rutpela maculata. The sequence continues at coordinate 88,536,049 of OW386293.2, forward strand.
TCGACCTCTATTTGACCTCTATGTATTTTTATTATCTATATTTAAGAGTTTATGAACTATAAAAACTCCAAGTACTTAGAAGAACTGTTTTCTCTATTTTTGATATAAAAAACAGATTAACTGATAATTATTAATGTACAAACCACAAAGACTACGAAAATTGAATAGTAATTGACATATATGTCAAAATTTACCACTATTGCCTTGTGTAAAACTGGCGAAGGCATATCCAATTACAGATGTATGATTTAGCGCGGTAAATTTGAAACGGTCCTCCTGGTTTAAAAACAGACTATAGAAATTATGGAAAATTAATATCGGATAAAGTGCATTGAATTATCGAAGGCAGAGGTACTGGAAAGTGCAGGTAGTAATTAACAGTAAGTACAGAATTTTTATCTTTTTCATGTATCACAGGACTCCAGTCTTAAGTCGTTTCTTAAGAGTTATAAAAACCTACAGAGAATAGAAAGATCTTCTACATTATTTTGACTAAAACTGTACACTCCTGAAGTATTGCCTGATATGTTTTGTATAAATAGGTATGTTGAAAACGTTTAATTATTATCACCATTTTTGTAGCATAAGAACAAGCAATAAATTACACTGCTCCATACAGTATCGGAAGATTTTGGATTTGGGTGGCAGGCATAGTCTCAACGACTTGACAGACCGCCTACAATAAAGGCGTGTACCAGTGCTCTAGTAGGGGGAGCAAATAATGACGCGCGATCAGGAAAACACGTATATCATTGCTATTAAAAATTTCAGTACCATTTATTGTAGTTAGCTCTGTTCAGTATAGGTAATATTATTACGTGCTTTAATAACTAAAATTATTTAACTCGTTATACTTTCAAAACGAGTCAAATAATTCTTTACATTTCCCGCAGACAGAGCTGCCCACGTACATGTGGTGAGGAAAGCAGGTGGCACGAGTAGGATGTGTGTTATACGATAAAAAAGAATAGCCTAGTTACTTCGTTCTCGCTTGCTCTCATTGCCGACCCAAATGAAACATTTTCTGACACTGTATGCAGACCCTACAAAAGCGTTTAATAACTACTTTTTAAAAATTTGTAGCAAGTAATTCATTTTTGCAGTACGTTTTTTGAGTTAATTTTCACTTACACCATACTAAAAGTAAACTAATAAAAATGCTCAACTGTTAATTAAAATTTGAACGCAAAGCATTGGCTAATTACTTTTTAATTGTTATAAAATTACTCCGACGAGGAGAAACTTCGTCTCGTCAAGGTGTAAGCCCCTAAGGACCTTTTAACTAAGGTTTAATTAGGCCGATCAGTACAGTCACGGTTTAGAAGTTAAAATGCGAGTGCTTAACGCTCCTTTACTTAAAAGTTTGCCGAGCAAATTTTGTTTTGGTCGAAAGTAGCAAGCCAGCCAATGCCACAACATTCTGAGACAAATTAAATAAACAAACTAGTTTTAAACTTTATATATTAATTGCACATAATGTTTAAAAATTATAACTATTGAAAAACATAACTAGAAACATGTATTTCCCATACAGCATATAACATTTTTAAAATATTTTGAAATGATTTTCAATATTGAAAAAATATTTTGATAGATGTAAAAATATTTTTAAAATATTCAGTAAAAATATTGTATATCCATTTTCGTAAAAATATTTTCAAAATATTTTAAAATATTTATAAAACGTAATACAAATATTTAAACAAATATTTAACTCAACATTTTATGCATAATTCAGAAAATATTTTTAAAATATTTCTGATATTGTCATTTCACTTCAAGTTCAACGGTTCTTTGCAAAGCGCGCTGCAGTCGCCGCTGGCAATTCTGTGACGTCAAATCCGTCTTCCGGCCGGCATTTTACATTTTGCTTCTTCTTGCACGCTGTTGCTGCAATCTGCATTACTGGACTGCATTGTCTTTATGTGCTGGCTGTGTAATATAAAAAGTGTTTTTACGTAATAGTGGTGAAAAGTGAAATTGGAAATTTTGCAATATTTATATTCTTAGTAGTCTTGGACAGTTGACACGTCTTGAACGCGACCGTATAAGTATTACTTTTAGGTTAGGTTTAAGAAACATGTCAAATTATAACGGACAACGTTTAAAAAAAAGTGTTGGCATACCAACGTGCCTCAAAAATGTTGATAGAGGACGCTGTCAAGAATCCTCATAGAACCTCCTATTAAATTGACTCGGACTCAATAACTTGAACAAGTTGTATGGCTCATCCTGTAGGACAAAAGTGCATTTTATTCGAAAACGTCAGGTTAGGTAGATTTATCACGGTATGTTCTGTTGCTCCTCAATTATAGTTTTATAAATATCTAGGTATTAAAATTAATACATTATATATCTATTAAAATGTTTGTATATTTTTGTTGTGAAGGTAAAATATTGAATGGTAAAAATCTTCATTGAAATAAGTATTTTAAATTGTAAGGTGTTCCCTTAGCTATTCTCACAATTTTTAAGAGAGAAATTTAAAACTTGTAGGAGCGATTAAAGAATCACCCACACTGAATAATTTCAAAACGATTTCAAAATTAAGCACGACTGACAATGCCAATGCGTAGGAAAAGGATGAAGAATTTCTAAGTGATTGAAAAATACAAATATGTAGTCTTTATTTATGTTCAACTTAACTAGACGGTAGTATTAAATAATTTAATCTGTTTTCAGCCGTCTTTTAAACTAATTTTTTCCAATTGTTTGGATTAAGCATTATTTTTGTGTTGTAGGTAAGTAAATTAGCTCAATTAAACATTAAATGTATGATTTTATAGTGGCAACAGACAAGTTACCAGTGTCACTTTATTGTTTTACCAGTAAAATACACTTAATTGAGTAAATTTTTGTTTTGGTGGTGTCGTTAGTCATTAACTTCATGTATTATAGTAACCTTTAGAGTGCAGGTTTAGTCACGGGCGGTATGTATGAATGTGCATTTGCAGTTGGATTTTTCACCAATTGACCATAAAACTACATTCAATCATGTGGTCCGTCCAGCTGAAAGGTAAGAAGAAGAATATGACTGGTCAGATTTGACATTTATGGGGTAAATATCAAAACTGATAAGTCATATTCTTCATTTAGTGACATCTTTCAGCTGGTCAGACTACATGATTGAATGTGGTTTTATCGACAAATTTTATATTATTTACAAAACATTTTAAAAATATTTCACTAATATTTCCCATAATATATTTTCAAAATATTTTATATATATTTTCATATATTGTTTACAAAACATTTTTAAAATATTTTAATAATATTTCCTAAAATATTTATTTAACATTTTGTTAGTGACAAAAAAGTGGTCCACCAAAATATTTTTAAAATATTGTGACAAAACGTTATGCACAATATTTTCAAAATATTGAAATATTTAATAGGATATATTTATAAAATATTTTTAAAATATCTTTTTGCTGTCTGGGTTTTCATCTATCTCATTGATTACATCTTAATATGTCACCTGCTTTTCATATGCATAAAATCAACGGTTTTACTTGATTTTTTGATTTTGTTACTTCCAGCAGTGAGTTAAAGGTCCAAAATTCAAAAATGTTTGTCTCTCTAATTTTTCTTTTTTTTTTTTCGACGCGCCGACAAATATTATTGTATGTAATATTTTATCGAAAATTTTTTCGAAAGCGTGTTGCCTGGTAATATAAAGAGTGCAAATTGGCAGTTTATTATCTGATTAAATCCCGACCGCTTTAGCGGGAGGGATTTAATCATTGATAATAAACTGCCAATTTGCACGAGTTATATTATCTAGGGGCAACTTAGCTTGAGAAAAATTTTTAGATAAAATTTAAAGCACAGTGGTATTTCAGGAGAATATTTCACGAATAAATAATTCATTAAGTACATCTTCAATATTATGTTTTCTCATTAATTGTCTTCAGACGTTTTCTTGTCACTTTTTAGAGTTTACTGACCTTTATTTTCAATTTTCTCATTAATTTGATATACAGAAATATTTCCAAACCGACTCATATTTTCAAAACAGCAAATCTGAAACAAACGCAGTAGAAACAATGGAGATTCCCTATATTTTAAAATAATCTAGTGACGTTTCTATGGCAACTAGTAAATAAAACGAGTTGAAACCTTAGATATTATAATATATAGACTGGCTTAACACCTTTCAGGCGTTTCTGAGGTGCAATACGACGAGGAACGATAGAGAGAGCACTACATTATTCCCGATGTCCCGCCTATTTATTACTATACACTCATGGTTCCGAGATTGACATAGAGAGCGCCATCTAGCGCTAGCGCTACCGCTACTAGAGTTATATTCCATAATAATTGTTCATTGATTCATATTTACGTATTTAATCCTTATTTTTAACTTAGGAAGTTTACAAATTATGTTGAGGTTTGCTTCGTTAGGCAGAATGAATTTTAAATACAACAAATTAAATTATTGCACAGCTTTGATTCAACTAGTTACTTTTTGATGGATTACCGTATGTAAGTAGGTACCTAGGTACATTTTTAGTTTGTTTCAAGAGCGAATGTGTTTACTTGACATTTATAATAAATGATTTGCTTAACTTTGTAACTACGTTATTGAGCTATTGAAAGTTGTGCTTGACTTGTTCCTGTATTATGAGCTAGGTATAGTACAATCTTTGTATATTATTGTTACCTGATTGAAAAGTAGACAAATTGAAATAGTTACAGATAGGCAAGGGTTATAGCCTATATATTTCAGACAGGCTTCTCTTTGGAACTGACGATTGTTTACTATATATGTGGTGTATTTTTGTTTGCTAGTACATAATACGGTATTACAATTTACAAGGTAAGTTAACAATTAGTAATAAGCTAGAGAAGATATTTATAGATAAAATTTAAAAGCGTGAGTTGCCCTATTTGCCGAAAATATTTCACGAAACAAAACGTCAAAAAATTATCGTAGTATTTGCCGCTGCAGCGACATAAAAAATTAGAGCGATAAATTTTGCATGCTGATACTGTCAAAAGCCGATCTAGCTTGAATTACCACTAATAATGACATTTGATTGGTGCAATGTTGTGAAAAAATGGGCTCTCATTGGCTATAGCGTTAATGAGTGAAATAATCGCGGTAATTTCGACGTTTCGTTTCGTAAAATGTTTTCCATAAATAGGACCACTCGTGCTTTTAATTTTTTTTCTCTAGCCTATTTCTTAGCCACACAAAAAAAAATTGGCCTGGGTTCTTCACTAGTATATTTCCATGTATTTTCGCTCACTGAATACGAATCCGCACGCTTAAAAATACTGTTTCGAATCAAGAAAAATTTTATTCATATATACGCAAATAAATTAATTTTTCAAGTAAAACAAATAATTGTGTTTCAATAAATAGAAGATTGTCGTAAATAAATTTCATTTAATATGAACTTAATTTTTCTTGAAACAAAGCTATTTGTTTTACTTGAATAATTTATTTATTTGCGTATATATGAATATAGTATTTTTAAGCGAGATCAAAACTGGCCGATTGGCTCGTACATTCAAGATAATCTCAAAAAATAGCTAAAAATGACTAAAACAGGCACTATTGCGTATTTAAAGGTATGTCTTTCAAAAAAAAAAAAAAAAATAAAATAAAGGAAAATATTTGATAATGTTTTTTTATCAACTGAATTCACATTGGACTACAGAATTGATTATGTATATTTTAACTTATAGTCCCCTATCAAATGTACATCCGTGGGATCTTTGATGATGCAAGTGTGGTAGTGGTCCCAATCTCTTTGTTTAACCTTGGAGAAAAATGTTGGCACTTTAAAAAATGGTGTGTTTGAGTGCTGCGCGCGGAAAACAAAATGGCCGCCGTCGCAAACACTTTTTCCCATTTATCTAATTAATCCTTGAGATTATGAAAAAAAGTTTTATATAAAAAATATTGCTAAATCAATTTCTACAGAGAAAAGGTTATTACAATTTTTTATGTAGAACTAACCGTTCTCTCAAAAAGTTTCATTTTATAGTTTCCAATAATAAAAATTAATATTTCTAATGATGAGAGATTTGCCAGTGCATATTAACATATTTGACACTATTTCTCGAGCCACTGGAAACAATAATTATAACTAAAACATTACAAACAAATATATGTATATATATTAACAAATACCCCCATCTCCCCTATGTTTTACAGTATAGGTAGGCATAGGAAATTGAAAGAAAAAGTACATATATAATTTTAACGTTTTCCTTTTTACTTCTTTCTCTTCCCCCATCTGTGTAGCTGGTCGATGGAACCCATCCAAGGCCAGAAAAGGGAAATTAAACGTTTAATGAGGAAACTTATAGAAATACAGTAGTTACAGATTTATGTAGACAAGTACAGACAAGTAATACTTTTCACTTCTACAATGATATTTTTAATTAAAATCATCGTCACTTTCAATGCAAATCTCACTTAGCCCCAAATCTTCATCATCTGCCTTGCTCCCATATTATCACATCGGTCGAGATTACCTTCGCACTTACACATTTCGGTACACTAGAGTCCATTCGACTGACATGAATATGGAGGAGAGCAACGCCATTGGGAGCATGAGCAGCGACAAAGTTCCAAGATAAGCTCTGGAGCACAAGGTTTGGTACAAGCAACTGGCTCGTATGTGCTCCCTACTTTCTTCCATCCAAAATCTGAGGGTGGTGGGTTATTGGGATGCTGAATGAGGTTCTGATTCCACTAAGAACACTGAAGGTGGGCTCTTAGCAAAGCAATGTCCAGTGCAGATCTTGTTGGAGGAAGATTCTCATCTTGACATTGTTTCTGGGTGAACAACAACCATCTCACAGCTCCTATGTCAGTCAATATTGTTTTGGGGATATAAAGCTGAAAAATGAACGCATCCAAGTTAGCCCTGATATCTTCTGTGAGAAACAGTGTAGTCCCCAATGTAGCCAAAGCTTCTAGCAGCTTATCACTTGCAGAATTAAAAGTTTTCCACCGCTTTATTTTATCTCTGTCAGCAAATGATCCTGTTACATCTACTCCTGAAAGTGCTTGTAATCCAGGAAGTGCAGAGGCTTTCAGAGGTCCAAGTGCTCTGTAAATTGAACCTAGCTGAACAAACCTTTTCATGCCATGGCCAAGGAAAAATGCAAACCCTTTCGAAAGTTGGGGATATCGTCTTAGTGCCAAAATTAGGACATCAGTATCGGGGGAGAATACATGAGTAGTTTTAATTCCTTTCTGTGCTAAATATACTACATGTAATATGATCTTTGTGTCCGCCTCCTCCTGCGTACTTGAAAGAATGGATACATCATCGCCATGTGATAAAGTTGCTTTGTCCCTCCAACTGATTACAAACCTTTTGTTATAAAGATAATGGTTAGTCCTGCATAAAAACTTATAATAACCTTTTTTGTGTAAAATTGATTTAGCAATATTTTTTGTATAAAACTTTTTTTAGTAATCCCAATGGTTACTTAGACAAATTGGAAAAAGTGTTTGCGACGGCGGCCATTTTGTTATTCGCGCGCAGTACTCATGCGCATAATTTTTGAGAGTGCCAACATCGAAATTATGTTTCTTCAAGGCCTCACAAAGAGATTCAGACTACTACCACACTTGCATCATCAAGGAGCCCACGGGAGCCTATTTTTGTACACTTGGCAGGGGACTAAACTCAAAAGAATACAAGAAATCACTCAAATATGAAATTTTCATACATCGTACCCTAAATTTGCGAAGCAATGGAATCAAAACAGTTTGGTATTTTATCTGTTGAGCAATTGACTTTCAATACATGGAATATATTTTGCAGGTAGGGTATTGATCCCTAATCTCAAAAATATGTTCGATATCTCCTCAAAAATGAAATTTTTATATATGGATATCCAGGATTTGCGAAATAAACAAATCAAAATAATTTTCATGCATATTAAGGGAGCTCCATTCAATCGCAGATTCTATATGGTAGATACCAAGTTTATGATAAACTATAAAAATTCTATTTTTTTTTTTTTTTTTAATTTGACCACTCCGAAAAATTCCCTGTACTCGCGATGAGTTGTTATTGATTGATTGATTGATTGGATAATCCAAGAGAATAGTTAAAAATTCTAATGAATCTGACTGATGGAACCTCGAACATTTATTTAAAAATGTATCTATAGAAGAAAATCTTTACTCTTTTTTTTTTTCGTTGTATCGCTGTCTTTTACATTCAAGAGATCGACGAAGGGGCAGTCTTTTGCGTTTTACTCCACTTAATAGTCCAGTCAACGGGGGGTTTCACCTCTAATTTGAGTGCTAATGAATGGATTTTGATGAAACCTTCTGCAATGTGTTTGTAATGACGTCAATAAAAAATCGAAACGTGATTAGAGTAGGAAATGATCGGAAGGGGTATAAAACATCCCTATTATCATGGGTTCCGTAACTTGTGGAATTAGGTCAAAAATGAAAAAAAAAAACAATATATTTACATTTTTTCATTCTCGTGAATTTTTTCGAAAAATGCATATTTTTCGAGATATGGCCACTCGAAAATTCCTAAAAGAGGGGGAGGGGAAATGTAACAGTTGAAAACAAAATCTGAAAAAGTTCAGGTGAATGTATCATTGAAATACAAGACTTCTTTTTATTTGTAAAATTTCTGTAAACTGAGTTCACCGAGTTTTTCCAGAAAAACATGAAAAACTACCTTTCTTTGAAATTATAGTACCATAAAAATATGTGAGTTAAAAATTTGAAAAAATTCAGACGTATGCATTGAGGCCTTCTAAACATTTTTTGTCTCTTGGATTTTTTTTAACACTTGGTAATGTTCCGAGTTACAGGCAGTTCTTCACGATAAATAATGTACCACATTTTTTGTGAAAAAAAAATTTTTCCGGAAAACTATTTCACATTTTCAATTTAAAAATTGTATTGATCCTTTAAAAATTGTATAGCTATATAGGTTTCATATTTTTTTATAATAATATGTATAAACCACGCTCATTTTTTTAATTTTCATGTGTTTTTTAATGTGCAGAAAATGTAGTACATTATTTATCGTGAAAACTGCCTGTAATTCGAAAAATCAGAAGGTTACAAGAAAATTCCAAGAGGCAAAAAATGTTTAGAGGGCCTAAATTCATACGTCTTAAATTACATGTTTTTAAAGCACTACAATTCCAAAGAATGTTTTTCCAGAAAAACTCGGTGAAAACGCTTTACAGAAAAATTGCGCATATTTCGATGGTACATTCACCTGAATTTTTTCAGATTTTTTTTCAACTTTTACATTTCCCCTTCCATACTTTTAGGAATTTTCGAGTGACAATATATTGTTTTTTTTTTAATTTTTGACTTAATTCTACAAGTTACGGAATCCGTGAAAAAAGGGGTTTTTTCTATCCCTTCCGATCATTTCAAACTCTTTTTTCGGTTTTTCTATTAACATTATTACAAACACATTGCACAAGCTTTCATCAAAATACATTAATTAGCACTCAAATTAGAGATTTTGGTCATTTTAGCGCTTCGTTGACTGGACTATAAAGGTACTTCCCTTTTCAACGCCCAGCAGACATCAGTCATATTCATATTCCACCTTCCTTGATATCTACTCTCCATGTCTTCAATATCTTGATATAAATAAGTGGTCTTGGATCAGAGCCTTGTGGCACACCTACTGTAACTTCAGTTTTGCTATTGTACCTAGTGTTTTCTGCCACGCATGTAACTCCTGAACTAGTTTAGCGATACACCTCTAATATCATAACCTTCTAATTTTTGTAAAAGAATATTACTAATGAGATGCGTCACTAATTACGATATTTCATCGACCATTTCTTGAAGGCTTTCAGTAAGAAGTCTGTGTCAATTCCAGGAGCTTTGTTTGACATTAGATGTCTTATTACTCTATTTCTTGTATTATAGTTCAACGTAGGTGACTAAAATTGTTAAAAACATTCGTCATTTTAGTTTCACTTTCAAAAGTATCTTTTTTATGTTTTGTTGCTCTTTTATTGAAAGAGTTAATTCCACAAATTTTTTACATTAATTATGTTTTCATCAATTTTAGTTTTAAAATAATTTAATATTATTTGCTCAATTGACTTATTTAAATAATTTATATTTTAGCAAATTGTCCTCTTAGGTGAATGTTATTATTATTATTTTTATATATTCGACAGAAGCAAACACAAAGAACATGAAAAAGCCCTGTTGTTAAATAACTATCAATTATGTTTACAGGTGGAAAAAACTGGAATACAATTACAATCAATCATTTACGCAACTCATTGTGGGAGTAATGAGATTCAACAATTAGTACTTTTTTAACACGCTTCTTAAACTAGCTGGGGCTTAATGATTTATGTTCTGGAGGTAATTTCTTCTATTCATTCACGGCTAAATATATCAGAGTGGTCATACATTATTTAGCTTTAAGTTAAGGTATCTAACAAATCATTTCTAGTATTACTATTTGAAAATAACTGTATACTTATAATAACTAGTGGAAGCATTATACTCTTCGCGACATTACTGAGCTTTTTATATAATTGTTACACATTCTATAGGACATTCTAAACTTTGTGATACCAACTTTGTTGTGGAAAAAAATATATTAAAAAAAAAGTGAAAAAAAAAAAACCATCCTGTCAGGGATTCGAACACAAGACCTTTGGAGTGCAAGCAAGCAAGCAAGCAAGCAAGCAAGCAAGCAAATAAAATTTATTAACATCTATAGATACATATGCGCCTCCCCGAAACCTGGCCCGGAGCCAGCCAGACAACCACAGCGCGTAGCGCCGTGGTGATTGTAGGGCTGGGCGGGTCAGGTTCGGTTCGGCTTGACGACAATGGTAAAAAGAACAATTAAAATTCCTACCCACCTAGCGTGGGTTTAAAATTAATAATACCTTTGAAAATAATGCTGCCCACAAAGGCCTAAAACTAATACATATAAAACTTAGAACTAGTAACTGGTTATAACACTAAATAAATTTTGGCTGCTGACTCGGGTGAAAAGCTAAACGAAAAAACCCGTACGAGAACTGCCGACCTGGTGGTCTCCCTGACGCCAGGAAAATGTGGTGGAAAAAGGATAGGGTTTAAAAATGTTTGAATTTTTTAGAGATTTATCGGCCAAAATGGAATTTTGATGACAAAAAGAACAGAATAAAAAAAAGGAACAAAAATAGAACTTACAGAAAGAGAATAGAAAGGATTGGAAAGATAAAGTTGAGGAAAGATCAAAGATGTGGAAATAGTAGGTTGTGGTATAGGAAAGTATGGCTAGGGAAGAGGTTGCCGGAAGATAGGCAACGCTTGGTATGGTATGGGGTGTTTGATCTGGAATGGGGCATTATGCATTCTGATTTGAGTTATGTTGCTGGTTAGCGGACTATCGCTCAGTTTGAAGGTGTAAAATTTTTGAGAGATTTCTTGAACGTAGTCCGCCAGTGGGGTTATGTCGTGACAACGTGCGTATAGATCTCTGAGGGAGGTGTACCTGCCAGAATCAGAAATGAGGCGCATAAATTTCTGTTCAAGAACTTTGAGTTTTTGCATTGTCGTAACCGGAATGCTGCACCACACCGGCGCCGCGTATGTGATGGCCGGCCTGATAACCATCGTGTACAACAGTTTCTTATTTGTCCTGTTGAGTCCGCTACCCCTAGCCAGGAGCGGATACAGACTCCTGGACATGGAGTAGACCTTGCGTATTGTTTCGTTAATATGTATGTTAAACGTCAGCCGTTTGTCTAAGTTAACCCCCAGATACTTCACGCACCGTTTGATTGGAATTTGCTGTCCCCCTATCGAAATTGGCGTCAATATGCGGTTCTCTGTGAACCGGCGCGTGAAGAGGATCGACTCGGACTTCTCGGCGTTGATCCGAATCTTCCACTTGTCGTAATACGCCGTGGCACGGGCCATGTGCGCTCTCAGCAGCATATTAGCAGCTTGAACGTTGTGTGAATGCGCGTACATGGCCGTGTCGTCGGCGTACTTGGCAAGGTTGGTATTCGGGAACTCCGGAAGTCAGAGACGTATAAGTTGTACAGCTTTGGTGAGAGGCACGACCCCTGGGGGACGCCCGCGCGAATGTCCCACCGTGTTGATAGTTTGTTATTCACCATGACCTGCAGTGATCTACCTGTCAGGAAAGAGTGAATAAGTTTCGTTATGAGCATGGGGAAGTCCAGTGCGTTCATTTTGTGAAGAAGCCCCGGGATCCATACGGTATCGAAGGCCTTCTCAACATCGAGGAGCACCATAACAGTGCTCTTCCCGAGGTTGCATTGCACCTTGACGTCATTCACGATCCTGACGACCTGCTGCACAGTACCCCTGCCCCGCTTGAAGCCGAACTGGCACTCGTCGTTGATGTGGAGTTCATCCTGAGCAGAGTCTAATCTGATCAGGATGACCTTCTCTATCAACTTGGAGATCGCCGACAGTAACGAGATTGGTCGATAACTGCCGACGAGCTTCGCGTTCTTATTCGGCTTGAGAATTGGCACGACCACTGCGGATTTCCACTGGCTGGGCCAATGTTGCAGTCGCAGAATCGTGTTGACAATGTACGTCAACTGTACAATACCTTTCCTCGGGAGATATTTGAGTAGTCTATATTCCGTCTTTCCCCGGAGCTTTGTTGTTCGGTAAAGTCCGGACAATGCCCGCAATTTCCGAGGACTTGGCCATGACCTTTAAAAATTCTCGTCATGTCAATTGGACGTCATGGCCAATCAGTTCGTTGATGTTGTTTTCTATGCGGTCGTGCTCAACGTTGTTCGGTACTTGTACGTTCTGTATGTCTACAAAGTGATTAGCTAAGTCGTTCGCCTTCTGCGTGTCCGTCATAGCTGTCTGTCCGTTTGGTTTTGTCAAGGCGGGTATGGCCTCCCGCGTATTTTTCATGGCCCTCGACAGCTTCCACAGCGAGTTGTCTTGGGGATTCAGCGCTTCCAGCCTATCCCTCCATTTCCATTTTTTTGCAGTTTTGATGGCGGTCCTGATCTGCCGTTGCAGTCTGCCCATCTCGGCCTTAGCGTCGACATCGCGATTTCGCTGCCAAAGCCGTCTCAGTCTATTCTTTTCCCGAATGTCTCGTTTGACCGCTTTGTCGAGTCGGTCTTTGTACGGATTTATCGTTATCGTTGTTGCAACACTCTGTTTGGCGTCCTGCAGTACCCTTGTGAGCTCCTCCACCGCATTTTCCAGGTCGGCGGCTGTAGTGATGTTATTTGTTAGTGTTAAGTTTGTGTTTATGTGTGCTTTATAGAGACGCCAGTCGACGTCTCTATAAGAAGTAATTTTACGTGTAATATCTTCCCTCGACATGTTATCCAATTGTAAAAGGATAGGGTTGTGGTTTTGGAGTACGAGGAAAAACTTTAACCATTGGGCCATCACACATTACTATAAAAATCGAATGTCTGTAATATACCAGGTGATTTTTTGAAAACGAGCCACCCTTAATAACTCGAGAACCGTTAAAGATTTTTTTTGCAGTAAACGGCATTTTCTTGAACGTCAAGGGGGACACATTTTAACGAGAAAAGGTGTGACCCAAAACTCACCCCCTCATCCCCAGCCACCCCATGTTTATAATTTCGTCTGCTAATTTTTTTCATTGATTTCTAATAGCAGAATTCTTTTGGAATACAATCTGAAAAAATAGTGTGACCTTGAAGAGGAAAATTTTTGAGAGGAATGTAAAAACTGAATTTTTATAAAAAAAGTGATAAAAGCCATAAAAATCTAGGTAATGTGATATTACATTTAGAAGACCCACACTGACAATTGCCGGCATGATCCCCATTATCCTAAACTACCCCCACTTCAAAATTATTTAATATGATACCAACTTATTATTGAACTTTTAGGTAATTATTATTATAAATATGAAACGCAACATAATTTTCAAACTCATAAGCTAATTTCACTAACCTCATACTAAGTGTTCGAAATGTTGGCCATGTTGTCCATACAGCCGGCTTTCGAATTCTTCTTGCATTTTCTGAAATACGGGACTCGGAATTGATCTACATTCCTGCGTAATTCGTTGCCGCAAATCTGCAATGTTTTCGGGCGGGGTTTTGAATATAACTGACTTAAGAGGACCCCATAGAAAGAAATCTGGGCTGGTTAAGTCAGGGGATCTGGTTGGCCACTCAATAGGTCCTCTTCGTCGGATCCGTCTGTTTGGGAACCTATCGTTGAGCCATTGGCGAACCGTCATGCGATAATGAAAGTAGAACAGTTCTTCATTTAAAATCAAATTTCCCTCTTCGTCACGCTGATTTTCCAACACATCTACTATTAAAGGGTCAATAATGTTTTCCAATAAATCGAGGTAAATATCGCCATTCAAATTTCCGTCAATGAAAACTGGGCCAATAATGGTATACCCGCCCATACATTCAGCTTTTCTGGTGTTTAACTATGATCTTCTCTGAAAATTGGGGGTTTTCATCGCTCCAGTGCGACAATTATGTTTATTCACAAATCCGTGTCAAAAAAAAATGTGCACTCATCACTGAAACAAATATTTTTGACTAAGTTTCTATTATTGTTAATCATATTTGTCATCGCTTCACAAAACTCAACTGTGCGGTCGTAATTGTCTTCACCAAACTCTTGATGGATCTGAAGTTTGTAGGGATGGAATTTGGGTAGCTTGGTTACCTTCCAAACTGAACTATACGAAAGTCCAGTTAAAGCGGAAACTTTCCGGTGTGAGTTGGTAGAATCCGTACTGAAGTGGACCATACTGAGTGGATCCTACGTAGTCTACTAAGTTGGCATCACATTAAATAATTTTGAAGTGGGGGTAGTTTAGGGTAATGGGGATTTTTTTAACATGCCGGCAATTGCCAGTGTGCGCCTTCCACATGGTAATATCACATTACCTAGATTTTTATGGCTTTTATCACTTTTTTATAAAAATTCAGTTTTTTGCATTTCTCTCAAAAATTTTCCTCTTCAAGAGGTGCCATTTGAAATTATAAACTTGGGGTGGCTGGGGGTGAGGGGTGAGTTTTGGATCACACGTTTTCTCAAGAAAATGCCGTTTACTGCAAAAAAGAATCTTTAACGGTTCTCGAGTTATTAAGGGTGGCTCGTTTTCAAAAAATCACCCGGTATATCATTCCAAATTATATTTTAACGAATTAAATATATTATTATGAAATACATATGTATTGTATAAAAAAATATACTACAAAGAATAACATTTCGTAAGATTTCTATTTAAGTACAAGTGACAAAAACTAAGAAAACTTTTTTTTTAAATTAAATGATTAATAACTTTTTATTTACTGATTGATTTTTTTCAAAAACAATAGAGTTCTTCCTCTAGGTAACGGTAACTTTATTTCCAAATTTCAATACAATCGGACTTTTCTTTCTTAAGTTATCGTGCTTATAAGAAACGTGGCGGACGGACAGACGAACAGACGGACGGACGGACGGACGGACGGATGGACGGACGGAGGGACAAATAAACGAAAGTTGTTCATAATTCGTTCACTAACACAATGATATGAAAATTTTTTGTCTTCGAGCGATATTTGCGGATTTAGAAATCTGCGGATCAAGTGCAATATACTCTTCATTTTCCTATTTGCGAAGAGTTACTTAATTGTTTATTACAATTTACACATTCACATTCATAAAATTAACTAACCAATATATTAATATTAGTTGTTTTCTTTCAGTCTGTCTGTTATGCAATACTCTGAAAGTAAAAATATTCTACAACATGAATATAACACAAGACATAGAAGTAACCTAGTGCCTGCTAATCAAATATGCAAAACAATAGGGCAACGATCCTATGCATTCTTGGCACCTAAGACATTTAATTTTATAGCTGAAACAGTAAAAACAATATTAAACAAAAAATTCTTTAAGAAAAATGTAAAAAAGATTATATCAGAAACTTCCGGGATTGAAATACACGAATTATTAGATTTAAAAAACAAAAAGAAGCTTAACAAAAATGTGATACGTATCAAATTTAGAAAATTATATGCCCGATCAACCGACCATATTATGAACATGAAATTGTATTTTGTAATTGTAATTTTTTCTTTCCTTTGTCATAAATAGGACATTCTAAACATTTATTATTCCCTTTTTATAGTCTTCGCAAAAACTAAGAGTATATTGCATTTGATCTGAACATTTCTAAAACCGGAAATATCGCTCGTAAAAAAAAAATTTTCATATCATTATGTTAATGTCCGTATGTCCGTCCGTCACGTTCCTTGTAAACACGATAATTTAAGAAACAAAAGTCCGATTGTATTGAAATTTGGAAAGCAAGTTAGCGTTAGATAGAGGAAGAACTCTATTGTTTTTGAAAAAAATGAATCGGTAAATAAAAAGTTATTAATCATTTAATTTAAAAAAATATATCTTCTTAATTCTTGCCTAATAAATTCATGTATTATAAATATTTCTATAGTGTCAATTTTTCTCTACCACCTCTTTTATCCTCTGAAAAAGGAAAAAAGGTTCTGATTTAATTTTTCTGAAGCATTTTGACGCGGTGAAGTCAATTTTGGACAAAAAAAATTATCGTGTCTGTTTCCCTCTGCCATACCACTAGGAGTTAAAAGAGGGTGTTAGAGGGAAACTGACACGATCAAACTTTTTTAAACACCATTTGTGGATATGTTTATATCTAGTAGAGTAAAATCTGGAAGTAAAGTCGCTTAGTTTTCGAGAAAAAAAAAACCGGCGTAGAACCAAACCAGACTTAGTGGGATTCTTTAGTAAGATAATCGTGTACACGAAATCATTTTTTACGACATTTTTTGGTGGTCGAGAACTTTTTTATTTCGGAAAAACTCAAAAAAATAGAATTTTAATGAAATATGTTTTTTAACGTCTCCACCGCTATATCTCTGAAAATATTTGTGCTATCAAGCAATTTTTTTTTTAGATTAAAGTAGACACAATAGCACTTCGAACAACGTCCCACGTGAACCTGATTTATTTTTTTTTTTAAGTTGGTAAAATAATAGGAAACTCAAACTTGTTATTTTCAGTAGCGTAATTTTAGGCAATCGAGAAAAAAATTTATTTATGAAAATTTGTATATACATGCTGCATACAAATTGAAGCCAATAGTTGAAAAAAGTTTTTAGGATAAAAATTTTTCAAGTCCCGTTGATAGTATTAAGTCTGCGATTTTTTTTTAACGGGCCAAAGTCATATTCTTGTGCGCTCGGCTGTAGCAAGCCTGCCGACTGCAACGATCTGACGTTTCCGGTCGGAGTGTATGTAGTAGTTTAACTTATATCAATAGGTACAAAACCAGTAGTGATCAAAAGATCTAGGGGATAATATTATTGTTCAATATTTCATATATTGTACAGTAGTATTGATCATATGTTGTTAATATTAAGAAATTGTACAAAAAATATTAAATAGTCTCCTTTTAATAATAGAAAGACGCAGGTAGATATAAATACCTAATCTATAAATATCAATCAGTGTTACTAACTACCCATTTAATTAGTAAGTTTATTAGACATTTTTAAATGAATGAAAGTAAAAACGTACGCATAAAATGAGTTTTATTGTTGAAGTAAATTTTCTATTTGGATAGATAAATATGTAGTATGTAGTTTATGTAGGCCCTACATTAATAGCATTCTAACTCGTTCATATCTGCCTCGAAATCTTTAATAAGGTTGTTGCAGGAACGACATTTGCACTCGTTGCAACATTTTAGGCCTTCCTTAAATCAAGCACATTTTCGATTGTCCGAACAATGAATACTTAATGATTTTCGACAACCGCCACTTCTACGCGACTAATCTGACCAACCCTGCATACTACAGTACCTAGAGGTAAAAAATATGCAAAACTTCGGAAAAATGTCATATTGAACGGATTTCGTTCATTTTTGGCAGTATAATAGTAAATGCTTCACAGAAAAGTTTCTATATTGTACGGAGGCTTGCTAAATTATAGGGGGTGGATGCCACCCCCTCAGTATGTGGCACTTAAAAAATATATATATTTATTTTAGCTGAAGTAGAATCAAATTTTAAGAAGAAAAAGTTCTATGCAATTTTTCACATAAATTGATAGTTTTTAATTATAACGACTTCAAAATTGCGATTTCAGCTAAAAAAAAAGGTATTTCCAAACGGCTTTCGTCACGTATCTCGAAAAGTATTACTTTATCGAAAAAATGTTGCAGACCAATTACAGAAAGTACAAACTGGGAATTAATTATATTTTTTGTTTATTGATGTAGGATTAATAATTTCGGAGATATTTGAGTTTACACTTGGCATCCAAGTGTTCATAAGATAATTATTTAGAGTGAGAGTTAAATATCTCAGAAACTGTGACACCTACGTCAAGGGTGCTAATAGGTAGAATAATATGTTATTAATTAAGCTTTCAACTGTTTTTTAATTTGTTTCTGTAGCATAAAAAACAAAGAAGTTATGACCGAAGCAATGTGCGTCTACACATTTTTTTAATAACAACGTCGTCATTTTGTTACTGTAATTAGCCAGTAATTAAAAAAAGGAATTTCAAACACTGTTCCTCATTAATATATAGCATGACGTAGATGCTCAAATTTTTGGTTTGTATACAGCACTTACTTTAGAAAAAAATACAGTTTAAACTATAAAGGTATTTTCGATGAAACGTATTTTTTTTTCCTTTTCCAAATATCTCAATAAATATTAGTTTTATTGAAAAATGGGTAGATACCAAAAATAAAGCTCATAAACTGATAATGAATTTCGCTTGTTAATTTATTTACATAGATTTAATAGTTTCGGAGATATGAAAGTTTACAAATGGCGTCCGAACGTTTATAAGACGAAAAATGTAGTTTAAATGTTAAATGTTTCAGAAATTGTGACACCTACGTCACGCAGCTAAGAAATGAAATTAAAGACAATTAATTGCGATTTCAAATTATTTTTTACTCGTTCCTGTAGCATAAGAAATAAAGTTATGTGCGTATTTATACTTTCTTTATATAAAACGTCGCAATTTTGTTAATCTAATTAGCCAGTAATTTAGAAAAATTATCTCAAATACAGTTTTTCGTTAAGATGTAGCATTACCTAGATGCACAAATTTTTTTGCTCATTTAAAGCACTTGCTTTAGAAAAAAGTGCATTTTAAACTTTAAATTTAATTTCGGAACACTACCTACCAAATATAAACTTAAATATCTCCGAAATTATTAATCCTACATCAATAAACAAAAAATAAAATTAATTCCCAGTTTGTACTTTCTGTAATTGGTCTGTAACATTTTTTCGATAAAGTAATACTTTTCGAGAAATTTGATGAAAGCCGTTTGGAAATACCTTTTTTAAGCTAAAATCGCAATTTTGAAGTCGTTATAACTTGAAAACTATCAATTTATGTGCAAAATTGCATAGAACCTTTTCTTCTTAAAATTTGATTCTATTTCAGCTCCAATAAACATATATATTTTTTAAGTGCCACCCGCTGAGAGGGGGTGGAATCCACCCCCTATAAATTAGCAAGCCCCCGCCATATAGAAACTTTTCTGTGGAGCATTTACTATTATACTGCCAAAAATGAACGAAATCCGTTCAATATCACGTTATTCCCAAGTTAAAACCTTTAGTTACAGTAACTAGCATGCGAGGTGTATTAATTGCGTCCCAATTTCGCATTTAGCGCTGATAAAAAAAATCGCTGTTGCCAAACGGTACACTTTAGGAAAAAATATATTATTTCAAAAACTTTTGTGATTATTAGGCTTTATTTTCTTCGCTGCATGTATGTAAATATTTTCAAAAATAAAAAAGTTTATCGATTGGTGAAGATTTCAATACATAAAATATATATTTTTAGTTTATCTGATTTTTAGAGAAATGAAAGTGCGAATTTTACCCAAACCGTTTATATTGGTAAAAGCGCTACAGTGAGAGCTTTAATTCGATACAAAAGAAATTTTGGTACCTTTAATAGTTTTAAAGATATGGCGGTGGAAACAAAAAAAAAACAATGTTCTTTAAAAATACATTTTTTTCACTTTTTATTGATTTAAAAAGTTCGAGACCACAAAAAAATCTCGTAAAATATGATTTCATATGCCCGGTGACATACTCAAAGACACCTAACATGTTTGACCTGGTTCTACGCCAAAAAAAAAAACGACACGATAGACTTACGAAATCGCTGCTCTAATCAACATTTGTTCATAATTTTACATGTAGAAGTGGTACCAGAAGTTTGTATCTGGCATTTTGGAACAACCTGTATAATTGGTAAAGTAAAAAGTTGTTCTTCTCAAGATTGGACTTGGAGCATGACGCCAGATGACCAACTCCACTCCAATCTGGTCCTGGTAGTTCAAAAACCCACCACTGATATATTGTGTTTCTAACAAAGTCAAATTTTGAGATCCTTGCACTTCTTCTCCAAAAGACCGTTTCAAGGGATAGTAGCTTTTGATGATATTCAATTTCCATGTTTCGGAGCCGTATATGAGAATGCTCTGCAGATTAATTTTGTATAACGTGGTTTTAGTTTTCTTTTACTCAACAGGGAGTTTAATTGGCGTTTTGCTCTGTTCCATATCATCTTTTATTTAAAGTGCCCTCGCCGCTTCCTCGGCTTGAACATAGAATTACATCTAAATATTTAAATGAATAATAGTGTGTTATCATACAATTGTCTAAATTTAGATCGCTTTTGTCATTTTATTCGTCTGCTATGTATTATTCTGTTTTTTCTGTATTATTTATGGTAAGGCGCCACTTCTCATGTTCACCTTTCAGTTTGTGTAGCATAATACGTCTATAGCCATCACTCCTTGATCGTCAATATAGTATTTTGTCACCAATGGATACTCATACTGCCACATTTTCGTTTCCAAAACTGCGCTGGTACATTCACAATATAGTCTTTCGCCGCGTAAATATAGGCTCTGGAGATTTTTTGATCTTGTCTTTATTCATAAAACTTTCATAAATATATAACAGTATTAAAAAAACAGTATAACTGAATATTAAAAAAATTGCATTATCTTGCAATATAATTCAAAGTAAGTAAAGTAAGGTACATAATTCAAAGCTGAGTAAATAATAAACTAACAAATTATAACAAAAATAAAATGGTATTATCTAAGTATACCTAAGATTCAGCAACCCAAAGTTGAAATGAAAACACCTAAGTATGAAATGCTTGTCTTGCGATATTTCATATCAACTGTAGGTTGAGCACTTTTTACTAAAAATTATACAAAAGAATATGAATAGAGTGAGGTAAAATTGAAGAAGAACAGACCAAAAAATAAACTAAAAAGTAAACGATTAGGTATAACAATAACAGACGGCAGCACGTGGTTCTACAATGATGACGCTTGCAGGATAGTTCATTAATTCTTAGTAAGTAATTAAGTAGTTTACAACAACCTAATTAGTATAGTTTTACACTTTTAACAATCTATGGATTTTAAACTATTTTTCATAGGTATAAAATAGCTAAAGATCAATTTACACTTTTAATTCAGAGTTTTTTTTTATAACGTTATGATATTGAATGATACATTTTTTTATTTCAATTTTATATTTATTGAATTTTCTTAAAATTTTTAGATGTAGTGGTAATATGTTAAATAACTTTGGACCGAGATAGAGACAAATCTCTGAGTATGGCTTTTCTTAACCCGCAGTCTAGCTATAGATTTATTTTCTGTAAACCTAGTGTCATATCTATTATGGGCTGGTAAAGTGTTTTTGTTAAACATGTGTAGTAAGCAGTAATAGATAAAGAGGTTTTTCATGTTAAATACGTCTGCTTCTTTGTATAACTCAGGGGAGGAATACCTTTTTTTTTTTAGGATTATCTTTAGAATACAATTTTGGGATGTTTGTAAGATTTTCAGTACATTATTATAAAGTCCACCCCAAATGATAATACAATATCTACTGATTGACTCTACTAGTGATTTATATATTAGCATTAAATTATTCCTATCAAGGATGTCTCTTAGAATGAAAAACTTACGCATAAGTTGTCTCATTTTTTTGTGATATAAGTTACATGCTCATTCCATCTTAAATGATGGTCGAGCATTACTCCTAGATATTTTATTTTATCAATTTTTTCTATTTTGGGACAGCTGCAGTTTTTTTCTTGATGACATATATTATTACGTATATATAGAATATCATTTGTAGGTTGATCGTTAGCTACCAACGTGAAAGTTAAAAATTTGCTTTTTCGTATATTTATACTTAGTAAACTGTGATTTAGCCACTTAAAGATCAGAGCTAAACTTCCTTCCGCATTTCTGTACACCTCGTCCAATGAGTTTTCCACAAACACAATTGCAGTATCATCAGCATATGATACTATATGGCCTTGAAAGTTTTTTTAATTTTGTAACGCTGTTTATATATACGAGGAACAATACTGGACCCAGTACTGTCCCTTGTGGCACACCTATGGTGACAATGAGAGGGTCGCTATATACATTATCTATTTTTATACATTGCTTTCTGTCAGAGAGGTAATCTTCTAAGAGACGTAATGCTGGACCACGTATACCATTTTTTTGAAGTCTGTGTAATAAGGCTTGGTGCGCCATGGTATAGAAGGCTTTTGCTAAATCGAGAAATGCAGCCATGCATTTTTTTGAAATATCTAAATTTAATATAATTTCTTTTATTAGGTCCAGAACTGCGTGCTCCGTACTTGTATTTTTTTTTGAAACCAAACTGTCTGTCTGTGATCACGTTATGTCTGTCAAAAAATTCTACCAGCCTGTTTTTAAGAAATTTTTCAATATCTTAGCAAAAATGGATCTGTAATTATTTAAATTTTTATAAACACCAGATTTATGAACGGGAGTCACACTTGACTCCTTCCATTGATGAGATATAGACCCAGTTTTAATTGTTAAATTTATTATATGTAGTAATGGTTTAATGATATGTGAGTGCATGGATTTTATTAGTTTGACAGATATTCCGTCTGGTCCAGCAAACGAGTTATTTTTTAAACTATTGATTATTTCAATTATTTCATTTTTTGTTATCTAAAACATCTTCAGGCAAGTTGTCAATTTTATCTATTTCTTGAGACATTTTTGTGCCAATATTTACGAAGTAATCGTTGAAGGTGTTAGCTTTTGCGATATTATCCGTTATTTCTATTCCTGCGTCATTTATTATGTTTATATTTTTAATTTGCTTATGTGTTGTCGTTGAACTTGATGCGCTATTTACTAGTTCCCAGACTTTTTTTGTAGTTACCTTGTGCTTCAGAAAGTTGATAATATTCAGCTTAAGTTAGTTAAGTTAGTCAGCTTAAGTTTTATAATATTCAGCTTCTTTCGATACAAATTCATAACTCAATGGCACGGTATCGTGTACCTCTTGGAGATTTACAAATAATGCTATATGGATGGTTCTTTCCCTCTATATTCTATTAGTTATAACATTTAATAATGAATATAGATTCCTTCATATAATTGTTAAAAATACTGAGAACAAAAATATATTTTTCAGGAAGACTGATCTGACCATTATATTCAGTGAAATTAAATCAATGATACCGAATGTATTCATATTTGATGAGTCGATTTCCCAGAAAAATGTGACAAAAAACCGATCTTTAAATTTCTGCATAAAGAGATACGGAGATGCGGGATAAAGAAATAACTACAAAAAGTCTTATTGTCTTTAAATCTGAAATAGTAATAGTTTTTATCGTGGATCGTCCATAATCCCCGAACGACATAAATTACCATAATATAACTGCACAATGAGAAGAAATGAATGTTTCCTTATAAATAAAAGAACACCTCATATAAAGTGAGAATATATATCAAGTAGTCTTTTCCGGCATTTATATAAATTCACAATAAGATAGTTAATGTAGTTCATGGCAAGCTAGGTTAAATTTCGTTCTCTATTCTTTCCAAATAAAACTTTAAATTTTAGAGGTATTATTTGTATTTCAGCTATCGTGTGCTTTATAATTTACTTTAAATAATAAATGTGTTTCTAACCGAAATATACCAATAAGACTCTATATAAGAGAAGAATATTTATTTGTGAATTGCCTAAATTGCGTTAAAAATACCGTCAATATTTTAAAGTACTGCGTTGCGTTTCTTGTATGCACGATGACCGGAGAACAAAAGTAAGATTGTATTAAAATTTTGAAAGTAAGTTAGTATTAGCTGAAGGAACTCTTATTCTTAAGAAAATTGACCAGTAAGTAAATAAAAAGATATTAATCTTTCTTTTAATGTCCTCTTCATATTGTAATGTGTTACAACCCTTAGAATGAATGTAGTGTATTTGCGCCTACTCGAGAAACCTACCAGAAGTTAGTTCTGGTGACATCTGGAATGATCTAGAGAATGGTGGCGTCATTACAGAACAATCGAGATCTGTCATTTTTGGGTATAAAAGACCGACTGCATTCTCGGCGAGTAGTTCAGAAAGTTCAAGAAGTATAGAAAGTGAGGTTAAGACTTCAAAGATAAACAAAGTGATAAACATTGTGATTTTAGTCAGTAAAGTGTATTTAAATTAATAATAGTATTGTGAAGTATCCAGTAAATATTTAATAAAGTGTGTTAGTGGACATCTCTTGTTATAATTTTTGGAACCCACGGAATTTGCGAGGGTGGTTTCCTAAGGGTGGAAACACGTTACAAATTGGTGTCAGAAAGCGGAATTTTATGACAAGAGGAGCTCTGAAGTTGTGCTGGAGTGTTCGAGAAGTATTCTCGAGGTTTAGTACTAACACGGAAGACTCATTTACTGGACATTTGTTCGAGGGTTATTTTCGAACAGGAAAATAGTGTTAAGTGCATTTTTGAGACATTGTAGAACATTTTATTAGGACATTAGTGTGATAATTAAATCCTTTGAACTGAGAAGTGATAGAGACACTGAAAAAGACTCATTTAGTGCGTGAAAATTTCTAGAACTTTTCTATTTGGACATTAGTGGAGATTATTAAATTCTCTGAACTGGATAGTGACAAAAGACTCTGGATAAGACTTTTTCGTGCTATTTCGAGATTTGTCTAGAAAGTTCCATTACCGATATTGACGTGACAGTTAAATTTATTTTATTTTAATTTCATCGTATGCCCGTAACAACAAGAAGTATGGCATCCGATAAACAAATACAGGACTTATTTGAACAATTCCAAAAAATGATGGCACAGCAGCGCCAGGAGGAGGAAAAACGGCGTCAAGAAGACAAAGAAGAACAGGAGAGAAAACGTCAAGAAGAAAAGGAAGAGCAAGAAAAGCGACGTCGGAAAGAAAAAGAGGATGAAGAAAGAAGACGCCAGGAAGACAAAGTAGAACAGGAGAAAAGACGTCAAGAAGAAAGGGACGAATTAAAGAAAATGATGGAAGATCAAGAAATAAGACGTCAGAAAGAAAAAGAGGATGAAGAAACAAGACGTCGGAAAGAAAAAGAGGATGAAGAAACAAGACGTCAGAAAGAAAAAGAGGATGAAGAAAGAAGACGTCAAGAACAAGAAAGACAACGTCAAGAGGAAAAAGACGAACTCAGAAAAATAATGGAAGACTTGGAAAAAGACGCCAGGAGGAATTAAGGAAAATCCTGAGCGATCAAATAAAAATACAACAGGACGCAATCATTTCTGTCAAAAGTGAAGTCAAAGAAGAGATAAGCAAGGTCGAAGATAAAGTAGGTGAAGTCAAGACCGAAGTCGGTCAAGTAAAAGGAAAAGTAAATCAGTTTGAAGAAAAGATGAGTGAGTTCGAAGAAGAAGTCAAGGGAGAAATAGACCGGCTTAAACGACAGTTGAGAGATAGAGGAAGCCAGCAGGTGGTATCATCAGGTCAGCGACTAAAACCTCCTTCTTTTGACGGCCAAAGTTCCTGGACGACGTACAAGAGGCAGTTTGAGGCAGCAGCATGTGCGAACAACTGGGATAACGAGGAAAAGGCCATGGCATTAGTTCTGGCGTTAAGGGGCCAGGCCTCAGAGTTGCTTCAGACTATCCCAGTGGATAAACAAAGGGACTTCAAAGTCTTGGAAGCTGCATTGGACTTGAGATATGGCGACCAACATCTCGCCCAAGTATACCAGGCCCAGCTAAAATCACGGACACGAAAAGCTGGAGAAAGTTTACAGGAATTCGAAGCTGCGATAGAGAGACTGGCACACCTGGCGTATCCGAGTGCACCTAGAGAATTTCAGGAACAATTAGCCGTAGGGGCCTTTTTAGATGGCATAAGGGACGAAGAGGTCAGGCGAGTTCTGAGGCTGACAAGACACCAAAGTAGTAGCGAAGCTTTGGTGCGTGCACTCGAAGTAGAAGCCGCTTACAGGGATACTCCAAGGTCGAGAGTGCTAGCTGTGACTCTCGAAGAATCGCAACCAGAAATGAACCAGAACCCCTTGCTGACTGAGATGCAGAAAATATTCACCAAATTATGCGATAAATTGGATGGCCTCGGAAAGCAGGAAAAACAACAAAATAAAGGAAAGCCGTGCGGAGGTATTAAATGTTTCAACTGCGGCAAGGTGGGACATATGAAACGAGACTGTCGACAGCAGAACTCGGAGAGTCGAGTAAATGCTGTGAATGTTGAAGAGAAGCAGGAAAACTAGAGATAGCCAGCACCAAGGGGGCTGTGCTGGCTAGGGAATGCGGTGCCCCCAGAGAAATAAAGATTTCCCAGCTCCAAAGAATACCAAGTAGTCTGTTGTTGCAAGGATATGTGAATGGAAGAAAATGCGTGTTTACGATTGACACCGGTGCTAAGTCATCAATAGTGCGGCCAGGGTTTATATCAGGCTTGCAGATTGACAAGAAGCAAAATGGAGTAATCATTCGGACAGCCACGGGGGACAGGGTCAGGGTCCATGGAGAGGTCAACTTGGAACTGCAGGTTGGACGGTTGAGGTTAAATTACAAGGTCATTGTGGCTGACATTATGGATGATTTCATTTTGGGTCTAGACATCATGGGAGAGCAGGGATTTATTGTTGACGTAGGTGAGCGAGTCTTAAAAATTGGAAATGAGGAATTTATTCTGGCAACCGCAGATGACCAATTCCATAAAGCGAGATTGTTAACAACACAGACGATCAAGATTCCTGCTCATTCAGAACAAATGATCGATGCTGCCTTAGAAGGAAATCCTGGAGGGTACCGTGTTGGCCTAGTTGAAGAAGACGAATCGATTAAGTCCCTAGCCAATATTATTGTGGCGAGAATTTTAACCCGGACTAAAGACAAAATCCCAATTAGAGTCGTTAATTTAAATTCCCACTCAGTGACAATTAAGGAAGGCAAACCAATTGGCTCCTATGAACCGGTCACATGGGTAGCGAGGTGCGAGGAACAAACAGAGGGAAGTCCATCTATGAAAATAGACCAGGAAGTTTTGACCTTGTTGAGTACCCAGTTGGAGAATTTATCGGAGGATGAACGAAGGGAGGCAATCAAGTTCCTGGAAAAGGAAAGTTCAGTATTTGCCAAGAATACAGAGGCCCTTACAAAAACAGACATAGTCCAGCATCGGATAAATACTGGCGACTCACCTGCTATTCGACAACCACCTAGGAGGCTTCCATTAGCAAAACAAGAAGATGCCTCGGCAATGATAGACAAGATGCTACAAGATGGAGTCATTGAGGAGTCGACGAGTCCCTGGTCATCGCCAGTAGTTTTGGTTGCCAAGAAGGATGGAACATTAAGATTTTGTGTCGATTATCGAAAATTAAACGATGTCACGAAGAAAGACAGTTACCCATTACCACGAATTGACGACACGTTAAGCACGTTGGCAGGCTCACGATGGTTTTCTACGTTAGACCTTAGGAGTGGATACTGACAAGTGAGGCTTCATCCTGATGATAAAGAAAAGACAGCGTTTTTATCAATTTACCGTGATGCCTTTTGGACTTTGCAATGCGCCAGCTACCTTTGAAAGACTGATGGAGTTCGTGCTGCGAGGGCTAACCTGGAGGACGTGCCTGGTTTACCTTGACGACGTGCTTGTTATGGGACAGGACTTTACAGAACATTTGAAAAATCTTCAAGAAGTATTTGGGCGAGTCAGGAATGCCCATCTGAAGTTGAACCCGAAGAAGTGCCTGCTATTCCAGAAAGAAGTCAAATTTCTTGGTCACGTGGTGTCTTCGGATGGAATACAAACAGACCCTGACAAAATTTCTGCTGTACGAGATTGGCCAAGACCATCTAACGTTCATGAAGTACGGAGCTTCCTTGGCCTCTGCACTTATTATAGGCGCTTTGTGGAAGGGTTTGCAGAAATTGCGAAGCCATTACACCGGCTGACAGAAGAGAAAGTGCAGTACCAATGGACACCGGAATGTGAAACGCCATGGAGAAAATTGAAGGCAGCTCTATGCACTGGTCCTGTGCTAGCGTACCCACAACGGGAAGGACTTTTTATTTTAGACACTGATGCCAGCAATTCTTCGGTCGGATCTGTGCTGTCTCAAATCCAAAATGGGAAGGAAAGAGTGATCGAGTACTTCAGCAAGGTGCTGTCCAAACCAGAAAAAAATTATTGTGTAACCCGGAAAGAGTTACCGGCCATCGTAAAATCAGTGGACCATTTTCATAAATATCTTTATGGAAGACATTTCAAGATTCGGACCGACCATGCTGCATTAAAATGGCTGTTGCAGTTGAAAACCCCTGAAGGTCAACTGGCTCGTTGGATAGAACGGTTGCAACAGTATGATTTCAAAATAGAACATCGACCTGGAAGATCTCATAAGAACGCAGACGCTTTATCTAGAAGACCATGCAAGGAAGATTGCAAGGTCTGCCGCCACGTTGAGAAATTGCAGGGCACAGTGGCCGTCAACACTATTAAAATAGAGGTTCCGGACGATTGGACAACCGAAGCCCTGAGACAAGAACAACTGAATGACACAGAAATTGGGGCTATATTGAGAGCAAAGGAGAAAGGAATTCGACCAACGTGGAAGGATGTTTCGGATAAGGCAGTTGGATTGAAGGCTTTGTGGGCCCAATGGGATTCACTTAAAGTCATGAACGGGCTGCTAAAGAGAGCTTGGGAAAGCCCGGATGGCAGGGAAGTTGTTATGCGTCTAGTGATTCCCAGGTGTCGTGTACCAGAAGTACTCCAGGAAGCGCATAATGAAACGTCCAGCAGACACTTCGGCATAAACAAGACATTGAGTAGAGCACGGGAACAGTTCTATTGGGTTAATAGTCGCCAGGATGTGGAGGCCTGGTGTCACAAGTGTAAAAATTGTGCTGCCCGTGGAGTACCATTTTCGATGAGCAACTACAGAAATGGAAGTCGAGAACAGCCAAAGAATGATCGAGAGCAGATGAACAGAACTAGTAACCGCTTGAAGGCTCGTTATGATCAGAATGCCAGTACAGGGGGATTCAAGGTGGGGGATCTGGTTTGGCTCTACAACCCACAGCGGAAGGAATGGAGATCCCCGAAATTTCAACCTCCTTGGGATGGACCGTATACTGTTATTACCCGAATTAATGATGTCGTCTATCGTATTCAACGAAACAAAAAGTCCAAGATGACTTGGATAGACTGGCGAAGTATGTGAAAGTATGTGAAAGAGGCTGAATTGCCTGACCGGGACGTTCAGGCTTAAGGAGGGGGCAGTGTAATGTGTTACAACCCTTAGAATGAATGTAGTGTATTTGCGCCTACTCGAGGAACCTACCAGAAGTTAGTTCTGGTGACATCTGGAATGATCTAGAGAATGGTGGCGTCATTACAGAACAATCGAGATCTGTCATTTTTGGGTATAAAAGACCGACCGCATTCTCGGCGAGTAGTTCAGAAAGTTCAAGAAGTATAGAAAGTGAGGTTAAGACTTCAAAGATAAACAAAGTGATAAACATTGTGATTTTAGTCAGTAAAGTGTATTTAAATTAATAATAGTATTGTGAAGTATCCAGTAAATATTTAATAAAGTGTGTTAGTGGACATCTCTTGTTATAATTTTTGGAACCCACGGAATTTGCGAGGGTGGTTTCCTAAGGGTGGAAACACGTTACAATATTTACCTTTTGCATGTAATTGAAAGAAATCTTGTGAAATGTTATTTTCTGACACTATTTATTTCTATTTATACATTACAAACCGCCGAAATATCATTCTCACCTAGACACATTATATTATGACATCAACTCTTATGAAAGTAAGGAATTATGGTTTAGTAGCACTGTAGACAATGGACGCGAGTTCGAAACGCCAATAGGTTGAACAGCTGTTCTTTTTTTTTACTTTACTTTATACTGACGAAAGTTTCATCAACCAAGCCGGTATCATAAAATTAAAAATGGATAAAACTAACATTACTACACAGTGCGTAAAGTGAGGTTATTTCGTAATTTGTATTTACATTAAATTGACATTCTAACACTAGTAATAACTAAGTACATGTAATGGCAATTTTTTTATGGACGTTAAATAATTTTAAATTTTATTTATATTTTGAAAGTGGCAGTTCCTGCTAAAATTCGTGACGTCAATGGTTACGCATGCGCAGTATAGTTCCGGCAGTAAATTTGTATGGCAGCCACGAAATGCAGAATTCACCATTACGTTGACATGATTGTATGACTGAAATTTTTTGCCATTTTCGCTAAATGTCAAAAAATGACACTTTTGTTTCGTTCGTGCCGAGCCGAATTTTCGATTAGCTCTGTGCAATTTACGATACGAATCAACTAGAACTCTTCCTCTTTATGGCGCGACATCGTTCGGCCCTCCCGCAGGTGTTTTTTCAAAAAAATATGAACATAAGATTGTATGTTTTTCAGGTATTCTCGGTTCCGAAATGCATTTTTTTAAATTTTCCGCCGATATCTCTGAAACGTTAAGAGCTAGCTCAAAATATACCATAAAACGAGGTTGGTTCCCTCAGAATTTTGATTTTTTTTTTTTCGTTTCGGAGATACTTACTGAAATGATTTTCTTTTGCATATATTACATTATATTGGACTCGCTGAAGACACAGTTACTCTTATCCTTCCTTAATAACAGAAGACAGGTGTGTTTTTTAACAATTCTGAACCCGATCTGGAGTTAATTATCCACGGTGTGCCCCAACGCTCGGTGCTTAGGCCGCTGTTATTTATTATTAATATCAATGGCCTATTCTATTAACTGTCCTAATAAATGTATTTTATTTGCAGACGACGCAACTTTGCAGTATTCTTATGTAAATACACACAGTCTCGATATAATTAAATAATTTAGAACTTAAATCGGAAAGTTGGTTTACGGCTGATAATTTATAACTAAGCAAAGACAAAACTCAACGTCAAATTGGAATGTTCCGTATTTTTTGTGTTAAATCAAGAGCGATTTATTATAGTTACGGGGTAAAGGGGCTTGCAGTACTAAAGTAAAAGAGAGTTAATGTTTTTTTTTTAATTTATTTTAAAAGGATATATTTTTTTTGAAACTGACAATGAAATTATTGTTTGATAATAATATTGCATCCGCTAGTTATAATTTGTCACTGCAACTATTTAATGAATTTAACTGAGATACAATGCAACTTCAAGTAGAGACTTAAGGACTTGCAAGTGGTAGGATTATAATCTATCTGGATTTTATTTTTTTTTTACTTTGCTCCATGTGATATATTTTACAATTTTTTTTGGCATTTAACACTTCTCCAATGCATGTTATGTCTATGTGGTTAATGCCATTCAATTTAGATTTTTTTTTGTTGTTCATTAAACACTAGTTTTAAAGCTGGAGGCCAGCTTTCTTAGGTGGGGGAGATGTGTCACGCAGTAATTACAATTTATATAAAAGTTGTTTGGGACACCCAGTACATTACTTTATTGTTACATAGAAATTATTATTAAAATATTTGCAAACAGAAATTGTTGAGACAGCAGCAAGCTGGTGCATTCACCCGAGTTACTTGTTATCTAGGTAACTGCTGAATTGCAAAAAGAATAGCTAGAAAATATTTTAGTTTCAAAATTTAGTTAGGGTTTTGATTGAGGGGACGAATTGATGGTGGCTTGGTGCGTGGCCCAACTCCCCCCTTAGGGGTGAGCCCCAGGGGGTATTTAATGTAAGTACTAATTATTCTGTTTTGTTGTGTTGTTTCTTTGTTAATAAATCGGTAACTTGTTTTCTACCACAATGTTTTATTTACAAGTATTCATTTAATTCATTAAATTCAAATCCTCTTGCAAGCAAGCGAGTATTTTAAAGGAACCCCATCACAGCGGCCCGAGGGCCGTGACACGAGGTGGGCATAACACGTGTCGGGGTAATTTTATTAACCAACCCCGTGACACGTGGTGGAGGTGCCTAGCCTCGCCCCTAGGGGGGGGTTCTTCACAACCCTCCCATTTTATTTAAATTTCTTTAATGTAAAATGTATTTTTTTTAAGTGTGAAATCATATTTTACTTGCCTAAGTTTTTTTTATGTTACGTGTTGGTTTTCATGATTAAATTTGACGAATTTTTTATTTTAAAAAGTTTTAAATGAATACTGGTTAAATTTTCATCTTGTTGAATTTTGTGATTATATTTGGGGGTTTTAATTAAATAATTTATTTTTTCGTGTTATTGACAATTATACGGTGGTAGAAATCACAGGGTACTACAAAAGTAGGTAAATAAACTGATTTAGGGGCATCACGTAGATAAGGTAGTACTAATTTTTTTTGGTGGTAGCGATGAAAACAACAATGGTTTTAATCTTTGAAAAATTTATAGCTGGACGGTGATTGCAATTTTGAATAATAAATGTGGTTTTTATACTTAATTTTTACAAGGGCTATTTGCAATGGTGGGGTTATAAATAAATTTACCTGCTGATAAGTGAATTCGCGATATTTTTTTTGCTTTTTCTCCCATCTTAGGGAAGTTTGTAATTATTTTTTTTTAATATACAAAGTTAAATAACTTGTCGCCGTCGCGTCGATCAAATA
Source organism: Rutpela maculata (assembly GCA_936432065.2). NCBI lineage: Eukaryota > Metazoa > Arthropoda > Insecta > Coleoptera > Cerambycidae > Rutpela > Rutpela maculata. The sequence continues at coordinate 88,569,000 of OW386293.2, forward strand.
TGCCACATGTGAATTTTTATTTTTTTAGTATGTACCACCATATTTTATGTTGTGAGAAAACAGTTATTTTTGTTGCAGTTAGTTTTATTTGCAAAAATTGATTTGAGGGCGAATATAATGACAAATCCAAGGATAGGCGTTATTTTGTAAGCCTTTGTGAATTTGCCTTGAAAAGTCGATTGGAACTCGACTGTTTGAAGTCATCTCTTATCTCTAGAAATTAATAATAAACCTACATTCTTTGCGAAAGTCTTCGTTTGTGTAAATCTCTTGTTTTTTAAGTTAATTTTTGTTTACCGCGTAAATTCAAATGCCCCTAAAAAAGTACATCTTAGAAAAACCACGCACCAGTAAGGCCTACCACAGGAAATTTTACGTCGGGGTGAAAATTTTTATTTAAATTTACATAAAGGAGGGACCAGACTATTAGTAAATTTTTTAAGTTTGACTAGGAATATTAAATTTAGCTTGAATGATTGTATTTTTTTTTTTAATTGAGTTTAAAGTAAGATGGGGGGAGAAAACTTATAAAATATAACTGGATTATACAGGGTGATTGTGGTCATTGGTTGAGTGCAAGCCACATCGCGTGAATGATAGAATATAATTAGAATCAGTGGAAGGCTACAAAGGTAATGTTTTTTATTAGAATGAAAGAAATACCTAGGCTATGGTGGGGACATTGAAATATTTTTATGTATAATGAAGAATGGGTGACAGAGATTTAATTGAGATTCTTTCTTTTAATTGGTGAATATGAAATAATGAGCAATAAGGAATATCGAGAATTAGAGTTACTTTGTGATGTGATATTTTAGCACAAAAGTTGTGTTGTGGACAATGAGACGTACAATGAGTTTTTTCTTTTGAGTTGTGAGATTTATGATGAGTTACTGAAGTATGTTGTTTTTTGTAACGAGGCTTATATCGCGTTATCAGGAGTTGATACGGATATCCATAGCTTTCAAAAGCCTTGTAGGGTGGACAAATGCTTGAGACGACGGGAACGAGAATGAGATGAAAGTTAGCCCGGTCAAAAGTAGCATAAGTACTGTCACGCGACTGTTCACAGTAGAACAGTTAACCTCTTCTTTCGTAATTCAATGTTCATCGAGGCATATAGCCGGGGAAGTAGTTGTTGAAAGAAGGGAGCGATGTGACATAGAGTACGCCGACGGTGGGACTTTATTTTTTTTTGAATTATGTGTCATTGGAGGGTCCAAAGGAGTTTTTACGAGTTTATGAGTTTTATGAGAAGTTAGTGAGAGATATATATATTTTTTGAGGCCTACATTGAGTAAAGAGTTGATTTGAGTTTCGGGAGATATTTTTTGAAATATTGAAAGTGATATTTTGATTATTAATTGGTACCACAGCCTTTGAATAGGCACAAATGCTTGAAATGAAAAAGCATAAGTACCGTTACGCGGCTGTTCATGGTAGAGCAGTATATCCCTTCTTTTGTAATTCAATGTTCGTCGAGGCATATAGCCAGGAGAGTAGTTGTTTTGAGAAGGGAGCGATGTGACAAGGAGTACAAAGAAAGCTGATAATGAATGGATGATGATTCATTATGAGTATTGTTACCAAAGTTCCTCAGTTTAGTGAATGAGGTTGGATGAAGCGTCGGGAGTGAAAGACGCGAGAAATAGAAATAATCTGTACGTGAGTTGAGACAAATAAGGTTCAACTAATAATGGTACATGAAAGTTAACTCTAATTTATAATTCGCACTAGGACATAAGTAATAAATGTGTGTACGGTCGATATTCCTGGAGTAGTAAACCATTCTTGGAACGTAGATAGAGGAAAGAGTTGTTCTTGATATGTAGTTAAAGCCTAGGTGGCCAACAAACCGAGAAATCGAGAGGTATAATACCGTGTGGGGTGTGCAAAAGAAATTTTTCTTTTGCGAATTCTAAGTAGTAAGATCGGTTGTTGGACCTTAATAAATTTGAACCAGGACACAGTCTAGAGTGTGTCCTGTAGGGAATTGTGGGGTCCTCAGATGAAGGCCACAGTGCCGAATCGGGTGTGTAAAATTTGTTTTTTCTCGGACAATTTCAGTTGAACCAGAGCAGACGGTTGAGCTACGATGCGATGTTGCTAGGCGATTTAAGCTAGTTGCTACGTCGAGGTGACTAGATAAATGGCAGAGTAAATAGCTGACGACTCAACACTGTCCTGTTCAAGCAAAATTAACATTGATGATACAATAAATAACCATAGAATACGATAAACTGTTTAACCACCCACGGAAAACTGAAAGTATAAAAAATTTATTTTTTGCTTGGAGCCTGTGATAGATAATCATTTATATAAATAAATGACCCTAGTATTTGCAACCCACGGTATATTAAAACCCTGAATACTCGTTAGAAAAATGGCAAAATTTTTGGGAAAAGCGCGCGAGAGTAATATTTTCTATTACATAAAGTATTTTCTTTACCCTGTTCCCCCAGAGGGCAGAAATCAGAGTAATAATTAGTTATATGATCTATGATTAGTGAAGAGGTCCTCCTAGAAAAATGCCCTGTTTTAAAAGCAATGTAATATTTTTTTTAGTAAATTTTTCACCATGAGGTACAAGGTTAGGAACATTTTTTATTTTTTCTAGAGTCACAATTGTCTAAATTTTGCGTAAAAAGAAATAATGGCGTTTAAAATATGAATTGCTTTTAACACCGATGAGTTTTATTAAATAGTGGAAGTGAGAAATAGTTATCAAAGAACTAATGAATTATTTATATGAGTTGATTGTTCAATTTTTTTAAAAAAAAAAAAGAGAGATAAAAGAATAAAGAATAATGGCTTATAGCATCATGATTTTTTTTTATTTTTTTTTAATGATATGGAGTCTATGGAGTAAAAAAATAACAGATATATTTTTTCTTTTGGACATAATTGTCAAGGCATACGTTGGTGATTTTGTTTCGCAAGCCCTAAATACTCTAACTAAAATGTTTTAACAGATGGGAAACAAATTTAAGTGTTTTGTTAAATTACATGGGTAAATATTTTTTTTTAATAGTAACATTGTATGTTAGCATAACGTTTGAACCGCCTATTACGTTTAAATGAGCAGGAAAAAAAAAATTTTTTTTTTTGGTAATTAGTTTTAGTTAATTTTTAATTTTTTTTGTGCTACCCGGTAGATGATAATAACTTGACTAGGTGAACCACCTGTAAGGATTATTTTTTCACAATTTTATGAATGTTTTGTTTATTTATTTATTTTTTTCACTATATATTTACTCGGGTGTATTTGTTTTATGTAATCGCACCATGGCAACGAGGCACACATAGCACAGCCCTATTCGAAAGCCCCAGGATTAGAATAGAACTGGATTTAGAACTCCACCTGTTAGACGTAGCAACTGAGGCCCATCCATTTTTAAATTTTCTATAATTTCTTTCCCAATTTTCCCGAAACCAATCATAATGAAAATGGTAACTGTTTCTTGAACGAGTTCCCCTATCAGTCAGGCAATAAAAAGGCACATGTCAAAAAGGCAATTTTTTCAGATCCACATTGCGAGTGGTTCCTCTTCGCCTAAATTTTTCCTAGCCTTAACCTGATTGATAGTCAGATCCAGATGTAAGGATCAAATAATGGCGGGATGACAAGCAGACAGCACATTCCTGAAAATGGTGGCAGCTATGGAAGAAGGGAAAAGGGAGCCCAAGCAACCCTACGTAAAGGAAGGATGGTCAGGATGAGAGCCAGCGGTCATAGTATGCGGGTGTGGATGTTCTTCCCTCAATTCTGAGAAGCCACAGGTTACACATCACGAGTCTAGATGTGAAAATGATAATTCCTCAAACCAGCCCGGGGGAATAATAGACATTTGGAACATATTGGAACCGTGGGAGGACAATAGTGTAAGTGTGATCTAAGAACTGAATTTATCGAACAGAGCCGGACTCAGAATTCTGTGCTATAACAGTCGTGCGAGACATTTTCGCGTACAGTGCGAGACATTTTCGCGTGCCCGAGTTAGAAATTTTTGGTTCATCCTAGCTTTTCATTTGATGTATTGTTGTTAATTTTATTCAAAACCTGCTTTAGTTTATTACTGCAACGATTTATTTTTTTGTCTTTTTAGATATTTCCGTATTTTTTGTGTTAAATCAAGAGCGATTTATTATAGTTACGGGGTAAAGGAGCTTGCAGGACTAAAGTAAAAGAGAGTTAATGTTTTTTTTTAATTTATTTTAAAAGGATATATTTTTTTTGAAACTGACAATGAAATTATTGTTTGATAATAACATTGCATCCGCTAGTTATAATTTGTCACTGCAACTATTTAATGAATTTAACTGAGATACAATGCAACTTCAAGTAGAGACTTAAGGACTTGCAAGTGGTAGGATTATAATCTATCTGGATTTTATTTTTTTTTTTACTTTGCTCCATGTGATATATTTTACAATTTTTTTTTGGCATTTAACACTTCTCCAATGTATGTTATGTCTAAGTGGTTAATGCCATTCAATTTAGATTTTTTTTGTTGTTCATTAAACACTAGTTTTAAAGCTGGAGGCCAGCTTTCTTAGGTGGGGGAGATGTGTCACGCAGTAATTACAATTTATATAAAAGTTGTTTGGGACACCCAGTACATTACTTTATTGTTACATAGAAATTATTATTAAAATATTTGCAAACAGAAATTGTTGAGACAGCAGCAAGCTGGTGCATTCACCCGAGTTACTTGTTATCTAGGTAACTGCTGAATTGCAAAAAGAATAGCTAGAAAATATTTTAGTTTCAAAATTTAGTTGGGTTTTGATTGAGGGGACGAATTGATGGTGGCTTGGTGCGTGGCCCAACTCCCCCCTTAGGGGTGAGCCCCAGGGGGTATTTAATGTAAGTACTAATTATTCTGTTTTGTTGTGTTGTTTCTTTGTTAATAAACCGGTAACTTGTTTTCTACCACAATGTTTTATTTACAAGTATTCATTTAATTCATTAAATTCAAATCCTCTTGCAAGCAAGCGAGTATTTTAAAGGAACCCCGTCACAGCGGCCCGAGGGCCGTGACACGAGGTGGGCATAACATGTGTTGAAAGTAATTATTAACCAACCCCAACCCGTAGTCGTGACAGGCCCTCCCGCAGGTGTTTTTTCAAAAAAATATGAACATAAGATTGCATGTTTTTCCGCTATTCTCGGTTCCGAAATGCATTTTTTTAAATTTTCCGCCGATATCTCTGAAACGTTAAGAGCTAGCTCAAAATATACCATAAAACGAGGTTGGTTCCCTCAGAATTTTGATTTTTTTTTTTCGTTTCGGAGATACTTACTGAAATGATTTTCTTTTGCATATATTACATTATATTGGACTCGCTGAAGACACAGTTACTCTTATCCTTCCTTAATAACAGAAGACAGGTGTGTTTTTTAACAATTCTGAACCCGATCTGGAGTTAATTATCCACGGTGTGCCCCAACGCTCGGTGCTTAGGCCGCTGTTATTTATTATTAATATCAATGGCCTATTCTATTAACTGTCCTAATAAATGTATTTTATTTGCAGACGACGCAACTTTGCAGTATTCTTATGTAAATACACACAGTCTCGATATAATTAAACAATTTAGAACTTAAATCGGAAAGTTGGTTTACGGCTGATAATTTATAACTAAGCAAAGACAAAACTTAACGTCAAATTGGAATTCTGACATAAATTTTAATTCTAAACAACTTTTTTCTACGATTGTGCTGAAAGTCAAATTTTCTAACTTCAAAATGACTGCAGAAAATATCACTTTGCCGCACGCCGTGCGGTAAAGAATTTGCCACACGCCTTGAATACATCTTCACACACCGGAATAAAATAGTGCATTTACCGTAAAGAATTTTATATTACTTACTGGTAATAACAATTAAATTCTATAAATGTACATTAATTACACATGAATTGCAATTACAAAGTCATTTTCTAACCTCAGAATGACTGCGGAAAACGTCACTTTAAATAAAATCTGACGGGCAGCTAATTTAAAATTTTGAAAAGACTTTAAAAAAGGGAAATAACTTCACAACCGTAGAAAAAATAAAATGTAACACACATGTGGCAAGCTTCATTGCAAAACTCGTATGATAGGAACACTCGCTGCGCTCGTATTCCTACTTTCATACATCGTTTTGCAATGAAGCCCTTGCCACACTTGTATTACAATCTACTATTAGTGACAGTTTTTCATATCGTTAAATTTTTTCATTTTCTAAATACCCTGTACATGACATGTTAACTTACTCCATAGCCCATCATATTTTTAACAAGAGCAAAACTTTTTATGAAGAATAAATTTTCCACGTAATATGAGAAATAAAAAAGTTCAACTCTAACCGTGGACATACCTGGCCAGTAATATCTCAAATTTTGACTTTTCTTGTCTTCGTCTCCCTCTCCCCAGTTTGTTACTTTTAAGCATGTTATTTTTGTCCTGTTGAATAGTAGTATAAATGAGTTATTTGCACAACAGTTATGACAATTGAAGAGCTAAGTGGATAAAGGTGTTATGTCACAAAAACACGTTATTGAGTAATTTAACTCGAAAGTTTTTAGGCGAGAACTTTTTTGTTATAACGACTATATAGCTTGCATTTTCCGATGATATTGACATTTGATGTACTTTTCAGAGACAAATAACTAAAGTTGTCAGTTGTCATTATTTTCGAAAATTTTAAAAAATTAATGTACATAACACCTTTATCCGTTCATAAGTTTCTCTGAAATGAATAAAGAATTAGTGAATAAAAGTGTTAAGAAGTGTTAAGAAATTAAACATGTTTTATTATTATTAGAGCAATACAGTCGGAATTTATCTTATGCATATTCCTTTTCTTTAAAATATCGACTTTGTAAAATGGAGTCATTTCATCTAGTGATGTAATAGTAGCACCCATAGGTGCCATTTTATACCATCGCGAAAATAAACCTTTTCATTGTTCAAGTTTTTGTTCCTGTTGTACAAATTGAGTTTTGAGGCAATTCCATCAATATCCTTGAAATGATTCTTCATATCTAGGACAACGGCATCTTTGGGAGTTCTTAAAATTTCTCGATACTGGTCCGGAACGTAGATGTTTTGATGTTTCCTTAAAATTTTCTCGACTCTACCAAAGTCTGTCTGAATCTAAATATGAATGTCCCACCTCCGAAAATTTATGGTCGATAACTTTAAATTCTCTCTTTAAAATCAACAACTCGTAAAGTTTTTATTTTGTCCACCACAGGAGTCGGACCATATTATAATGTGATCGATCTTTTCTTGGAAATATTCATTGTAAATTTGTGAAAAGTTATGTAAGCAACTAGCAATTTCTAGGCTTTCACGGCTGGCCATATCTTCAGTCCATGTGAAAAAGAACGTTTTTTTTCAGTACTTCTCAATGTATGTATGCCAAGGTTGTAAAACCACATTTGACGAAGGTAAAATGCTTTCGATGTACTTAATTTTGGCAGTGGCATGGTTTGCTGAAGATCTAAAGTAAGAAAGCAAATCGTTCTATCTGTAACTTTTGCTCCGTCATGCTTTTGTTGTTCGAAAGCTAGTTTGTAATTTTCTCCGTATTCTTTAGTATTATTTCCAGCATCACATTTGGGAAAAAATGTGAGTCATTTCATGATCTCAATTAAACAATTTTGAATACCATGGACGTAATTTCAGCATTTTTATTGGGTAGGCAGGGATTTTTCACAGATAACCCAATAGATGTAAGCATAGCGAACCCTGTAATTCTTAAACGATAACCTTACAAACCCAAATGACCTTTGACTTGATTGGCGTAATTATCATACTTATTATTTTTTCCGCAAGAATTTCGGAATTCGCCAGATTTGCCTTAAACAATTTAATGCTCTTTCAAAATATTGGGTGGGCAGAAGCCATACCAGATATCAGTTTTGCTCTAGTCATAAAAATTTCTACGGTTCAGCCCTCTCCTACTTGTCAGCATAAAAATGTTTGTACAAAAATCAACACCGCAAAGCGTCACTTTCCAGTATTTCTGATTTACAGACTAATTTGCTAGAATACTTTGGTAAATTCGTATTTTATTATTTCATTTTATATTGATAATGTTTTGTTTTTAAAACATTATTAAAACTTGCCTGGGAAGAAATTGCCATTATGTGACTGATTTCTGTTGAATTGCTAAAAGTTATAAATGTGTTTACAGCAATTAGATACTCAAGTACCATCTCGACTCTTGTACCATCTCATACCATTTCGAAATTGAACGAAATGAATATATGGATTAAAACACTATAAGCACTATTTCCAAATATCAGCCAATTTATAAACATCTTACATGATTCATGAAATCGATTATTCATTGTCATTTGTAATATCATTTTAGTACGACTGGCCATTTTCACTATAATAGTAAGAAACACTTAACACAACTTGTCACATTAATGTCATTATAACATAACTTTAAAAGCAAAGTGTTTTGGATTAAAACAATTTAATATCGCACAGTAATGGATAAAGGTGGTATGTGATCATGACACCTTTATCCATTAAATTATATAAAAACCATATGTACATAACACCTTTATCAAACATTAAAACGCATTTGGGAAAGATTTATTATCCCAAAAACTTATTGAAATGAGAGATTATAAGTTAAAATAGTTGTCTTTGTAGAAATCTCAAAATTTTCAAAAATGTCACATAACACCTTTATCCACTTAGCTCTTCAATTGTTATAATATTGTATATGTTTGAGGCACCTCAGTATTAATATTAATTATATTCACTTTTATATCAATACATATGCTTTGTTAGCTTTCATTACATTTTATTGCTAAATATCATTGCAATGTATTACATGTTCGATCTGTATATACTTATTATAAATATACATGTATGTAACTGATTTGAAAATTGACTTGCTACAAATGTATTTACATAATGCAGTCAATAATACTTTGTTCTAATACAGGTAGAGAGAGATAAAGTCTTGTAGGATAGATTTTCCATGAATCTAAATGAGTCAGTAATTAAGAAAATAAAAATAAACTATTATAGATCACACCCATGACCATAATATCAATGGGGGAAACTGGAGCTATCTACTATACCGAGTCTAACAGGATCATGATACACCCTCCTTTTTTCCTTTAGTTTTGGAAATTGATTGAAATTTGGGATATCCTATATACATATAAGTGGCACTTTTTGACATACAAGTGATTTTTTTTTACTTCCGGTTTCGCCGGAAGTAATACTAATTTCAATTTTTAAATAGAACACTATATATATTATTACATTTTTGAATTCTGCATAATTTTATGAATCCAACGATACCAAATAAGTGACATTTCAAATGTCAATATTTTTTATAATATAATTTTTAGTTTTCCATTTAAGTGTGTCACGACGGTTCCGATTTATTCTAAACGACCCGTGTAATGCTAGAAAAACCGAAATCCCGTCAAAAATACTAAATTAGGTGATTTATGAGCAAATAAAATTTATCAAAATGGTTTTTGGGGCAAAACTCAATTTTTTCAAATGGAACTTTGGTACCACTTATTAGTACTATTAACTCGACTATTAATAAGGAATTTATTCACATGTCGTATTAAAACGTGCGATAAATACAAACAAAATTACAGCTAAAAGAAAATAAGAAAATACAATTTTGTTCTAATTAAATATTAAGAAGAAACTAATTAAGGTGGCTTTGAAAGTAATGAAATATTTAGCTTGTCAAACATTTATTGGTTTACCGGTGTTTTTATTGAGTCTTTAAAAATTGTTTAAAATTATTGTTAATTGTGTTCAAAATGCCGCAAAATACAAGAGATGAAAATTTATGGAGAATATAGCAAAAATGTCGAACGATATCCTGATAGATAATATCCAGCGAGAAATTATTTTAAACATCTTGAAAATCAATTCCGAAGAGAGCCCAACAATGATCCCGAAGAAAATTTCAATCTTGACGAAGGAAGGGAAATTAATGTTTTGGCTCAAATAGAAGTTGATAAAACTGTTTCTTTAACTCAAATTGGGTTTGAATTGGAAATCAGTCACCAGTAAGCCGAATTTTGCACAAATACCACTATAAATCTTTTAAATGCCAATTGCACCAGCACTTGTACGAAAATGATTATGAACGTAGGATGGAATATTGCAATTGGATTTTGCAGAATAACGTGCAGCCAAACAATGATTTTTTGGGAATGATTTTATTTTCGGACGAATCTAGGTTTACAAATTTGGTATTATTTAATCGACAAAATACAAAATATTGGTCTCAAGAAAATCAACATTTATTACAGGAGGGTAACTTTCAAGTGCGGCTTGGAATAATCGGTAGTAGAATCATTGGTCCAATAATATTTGAAGGACCCCTGACTGGTACCAGATACTGCATAATAAGGTTGAGGACATTATAGATGAGTTACCCTTGGATTTAGGACAGGAAATGTATTTCCAACAGGATGGCGCTCCTCCCCATAATTCAAAGGATAATAATTGATTGCCTCCAACGGAAATTCGAAGAAAACATAATTTCGACGAATGATCCTGTGAGGTGGCCTCCAAAGTCACCTTATTTAACATCACTTGATTTCTTTTTTGGGGTCATTTAAAATGCATTGTCTACGCCACCGCCGTTACAACCCGTGAAGACCTGGAGCTACGAGTAATTGGCGAACGTTCTTCGAGAAACAGCTATGCGAGTTCAGAAGTGCATAGACGTTAATGCACAGAATTTTGAACAATTGTAATGTTTTGTGTTAATTTTCTATATTCCAAAGCCACCTTATGTATAACAAGATAATTAGAATAAAATTGTATTTTCTTATTTTCTTTTAGCTCTAATTTTGTTTGTATTTATCGCACATTTTAATACGACATATGAATAAATTCCTTATTAATAGTACTAATAAATGGTACCACGGTACCAATATGGTTCCGTTTGAAAAAAATGAGTTTTGACCCAAAAACCATTTTGATAAATTTATTTGCTCATAAATCACGTAATTTAGTATTTTGACGGGATTTCGATTTTTTTAGCATTACACGGGTCAATTAAAATAAATCAGAACCATTATGGCACACTTAAATGGAAAAGTAAAAATTAAATTATAAAAGATATTGACGTTTGGAATGTCACTTATTTGATATCGTTGGATTCAGAAAATTATCATTCATTCAAAAATGCAATAATATATAGGGTATTCCATTTAAAAATCGAAAGTTAGTGTTACTTCCGGCGAGACCGGAAGTGAAAAAAAATCACTTGTATGTTAAAAAGTGCCGCTTATTATGTAAATAGGATATCCCAAATTTCAGTCAATTATCTTCAAAGAAAGAAGAAAAGTGGGTGTACCATGATCCTGTTACACCCGGTAAAGGTTAGTTGCCTTCTCGATTTAATACTGTTAGGCCTTGACATTTGCTTAATTTCCATTTGATTAATTCCAATGATCCAAATATGACTATTTACCGAATTAACCCTGTTTGATCAGTTTCAAGAACAATACGCGTGCTGCAAGATAAATATTTAAACTCGTTACGATTTTGTTTGAAGTAGTATTCAATTCCATTTGAAAATTCAGCGCTCCGTGCACATTACTTTAACAAGTAAAACTTTAATGGTATTTTTATTGGTTCTCGAAGCCATCCTCTCGTAAAGAGGAATAAAGCAGAAAATACTTTCGGGGTCGTTCCGTGTACAGTAAAATTCATCCAAACAAAGAAAGGTCTATTATTTTTATGTTAAGACTGTGGTCGACTTTCCATATCGGCGCAGGTAGTTCAGAACGGCTATTCAGTGCCTTGGGAGCCAGGTAGGTATTACCAGATTGATAGAGAACTTTCACCTGAAAGAGGTATTTGAATTCCAAAAATTAAAGTAATTTATTATAGTCCATTGAAATGTTACATTTAACTTTGCATTTTGAGTAAGACAAGGTTTTTTTTCGTTTTTTTCTGTTTAGAATCGAACTCTCTTCAACTTTCCCAGATACACTTTTTGTCGGAAGTTGAATATTTAAAAAGTTATAACCCGTAGAAAATAAACCGAGAGATAAACTCTAAAACTTTTTTTCTTCAATTTTAACAAAAAAAATACATCACATGTTTTTTGTAGAGTATTTTATGATGAATAATTTTCATACATACTTTGTCTAATTTTCTTAATTCTGAAGGGTTTTACAGCGCTGCGAAGAAATCAAAGTGACAGATTATGGCTTACAAATCGAAAGATCGGCGGTTCGATCCCTACATAGTTCGGATTTTTTTCGTTAAAAACTTTATTAACAATTGCGAAAAAATATAAATATTGATACAAGATTAAATTACATTATATATTAGGTGCCTATAATTATTCAAAGTTTGAGGATTGGTCACTAGGGATGTCTCATTGGCTGTAAAAGAGAAATGGGTTGACGCAGAGTGAGGTTATGTTGGTCTCACTGAAAAAGGGGCCTAAAGAGGTCCTTGAGTGAATCTTAAAATGGGGCCCGAGAAGGGGGCCGTGACGGAACCCTATGGAGGACACTTCAGAACCCCACGGGGTCCAATTTTGGAGGCGAAGCACCCACCTGAAGTCGCTCATTACCACAGGCAAAAATATTTATATTTTTCGGCAATTATTAATCAAGCTTTTAACAAAAAAAACCGGAGTGTGTAGGGATCGAACTGTCGATCTCTCAATTTTTAAGCCACGGTATGTCACTTTGATCCCTTCGCAGCGCTGTTCAGAATTAAGGAAGCATAAACGAAAATTATTCATCATAAAATCTTCTACAAAAAACATGAGATGTATTTTTTGTTGAAGTTGAAAAAAAAAAGTTTTGCGCTTGAAAGAAAATTTTGTGACAAATCTCTATCTTCCAAGGGTTACAACATTTTCATTATTCAATGTATAACAAAAAGATTCTCTCTATGTAGAATTCGATTCTAAACAAAAAACCTTTTTATAAATTTTTTCTAAGATGTATCGTTACGGAGATGTAACGGTACAAGATTTGGGCCAAATGGGGTAGCCGACTATCCCGAAAACTTAATTTTAAACTTATGCCGCCCTCCCCCCCCCCCCCCCTACACAACGAAAAAAAACTTGTTCTACCGAAAATGCAACAAGGTCAGCCTCAAGAAATGTAACACTTCAATGGACTTTTAAAATTTACCAATATTGTAGTAGTGTGATTACTTTATTAGCAAAACTGTGATAAATACTACAATATTTCATTGGAATAACTTAAATGTTTGTCTAAATAATTTATGAGTTGAATATTTGAAATATTGATTTTGTTTTTTTTTTTCAAAATTTCATTTCACTGTGGCACAAGATTAATTCTAAAATATCTTGTAAAAAAACTTAAAACCACATTTCCTTCTAGGAAATGAAATGTTATTCCTTTATTACTCGCAAAGTTTTGACAGACATTACATGATATATCTATTATTCTTAATTGACCGCCCTCTTCTGTGTGGCGCGTCTGAGAGCATCACATCTATCGCGGTTGTGTGTAAGACGGACGGTCCTAACAAAGCTCCTACTGAAGCAATAAGTACCACACCCTCAGCTGCTATGGAAGTCGTCCTGAATCAACCCCCTCTCCACTTGTACCTTGAGAAAGTGAGAGGCCAGATGGGCAACATACAGACTTAATCAAGTGTTTATTAATATGCCACAGGCTAAAGTCATGGGACACAACAAGCTGTCAGATGATAGACAATCTCTACATTCTGGAAATTCTTTCAGGTGTGATGCCTACTGTAATATGCCCGATTATGTCTCACTTCGCTTATACTGTCAGAATAAGACACTTCACTTAGTTTCACACCACCGAGCCACTCGCACCGCTGCCCGACATCAACTGCCGTCTCCTCCGGCCGTCAGCTACACAGCGCCACCTAGCATTCGATGATACTTCATTACTTGTCAACGTTAGATACAAGTAATTCCAATACACTACATCTCTTTTTCCTCAAATTTTTTTTAACTGAAGTATAATTGTTTAAATAAGGCAACTTTAAATAAACAGAAAACGTTAAATATACTGTATGTATCTTTTCCTAATCTACTTATAAACCAACGCCTATTCTAATGTGATTTCATGTTATAATTTGTAACCTCATAATATTATTTTCCATCTTCGTTAGGTGCAGTCAAGATGTCCTCTTCAGCTCTGTCTCGGACCCTACACTCTCTCCTTTTATCTTTTTTCTATCTTTTTTTAAGATGAACCACATTTTCCGAATTTCTTGTCCCATTTGGTCCTTTCTAACACGGATGTCGCCCTTATTTGCATTGATAACAGTATGGGAACTGCTGTCGAAATTTGGCGTTAGTTTATTACTTCTTGTTATATTTTTTTCTTTCGTAGACTTTGTCTCCATATTTTCTTTGCTTTCCTGGCTTTCCTTTCTCTGTCTCCATATTCTTTTCCTTTTTTTTTCCCTCATTTTATCTTTATCTTTTAGTTCTTCGTCTACAATTATGTTTTCATCTTTCAGGAGGTAATTCATTTCAAGGGCACTTCCAAAAGCATGTGACCAATACATCCATGATCCATGCAGTAACATCGCTAACGATCAGTCCATTCTCAGAAATTAGTTCCTAATCTCGACCTTTGGCCATGTTGACCGTAATCCATAATCAACATAGACTGTGAATTGTACTCAATCCGCTAACCATTCAATCCAGTCACCATATCTCTTTAGGTTTGGCTAAATATGATAGAGTAAAACAAGCTTCGTCTGTGCTAGTAAGCTTACAAAAATGTGCGGGAAATAGATAGTTTAATCACGGAACCTATAAAAACGACAATGATTAAATCAGCTGCAAGAAGTTTCTTGTAATACACATGTTGATTTTTTTTCCTTTTTTTTCGACAATTAGGGAGTAATTCAAAGTTTACCCGGAAGTATATCGTAAATTTCAGATAGGAAGCACATATTCATGTCTATAATAATTAAATCAAATCAATCACGTTTACATTGTTCCAAGGTTTTATAAACATTTTTAATACTTATTAATAAAGTGTGTGTATCAAAAATTTAGTTAATAAACAAAAGTAAAATTCTGGAACTGTCCGTCGTATCAAGTTAAATTTATGAAAATAATAAATAGCAGAGATTTATGAATAAAATCGGTGTAGTTACTTGATAACAAATTTTGAGAAAATAGCCTTATTTGCTGGAATAAATATAGTAATTTTTCCTTAAATAAATTTACATTGTTCATTTCTTTTAATGCATAAGGCAAAATAATTTATAAATCTTTGTGTCTGTGTTTTAGTTCTTCGAAGGATATTCGTATCTAAATTTACTTTGCCTCGAATATCATAGGTGTGACCAATTTGCTTGTTTAAAATCGATTTATGTTTATAAGAAAACAGGAGAACTGATTTAGTATACAACATCAAAACATCAAATTCCTTAAAAATAGGATTTTTGGATTATTGTTTTTACCTCTACAACTATAGAATTATTTTTATTATTATTATTTTTTTTTTCAATATTTGTTGATGTTAATGATATCTTAATATATCAAATATATACTATAGAATTATTTTTATTATTATTATTTTTTTTTCAATATTTGTTGATGTTAATGATATCTTAATATATCAAATATATACAGTTCTCTTGAGAACATTAAAATTCGAAAATAAGATTTTCTAATAATTATTTTCTGGTAGACAACCACTTTATCTAGATCAGTTTTATAAGCCAAATTTCTGCATTACCGATCTTAAACCAATCACGGCTCAGTTTCCGAATCCTCTCTCTCAAGAAGATATATGCTTGATCCGAATCGTTTCCGATCTCTGTCAGATACCGTGGAAGCGAAAGGTCTCCTTCCTGATTGTCAAGTTGCACAGTATGAATCAAGATGTTCCTAACCACGCTTTCGACATACTGACTGGATAAACCTTCATATTTCTTGCGCGGCTTACAGTTTCACTTCGACACCTCAGGCATTGCTCGGACCGTCTTCCATGCTGCACTCTTGCAACTGTATTCAAAATATTCAATATAATATTACGAACTACTAACCTAAGACGAGACAGAAATACGGAGAACCATATAATTTTAATAACCAAAATAGGATATGGCCAAAGAAGACAACTACATAATGCATGGTTAATTTGATGTGCCATATTTAAGCCTTGCCTAAGTGAACATGAATTACACATCGCAATTGCAAGAAATTTTATTAAAATCTGAACACACAATATGAATAGGTGACTTAATAAGAGCGTTAGTTCTAGCCATATCGATATAAAATGGGATATCCTGCATTAAGCTCTGCTTAGGTACTAAAACTTAATTGTGATAAGAGGTCGAAACTAAAATTGAATTTACTTATTAAAAATTATAATCTGTACCTACAAAATGGTGGAGTCATTAATATTGTAGTGGTTAATTTTTCCGTAAAGTTGGATGGTCTAAATGGTTAAGGGCTATAGGAAAGTCATAGATAACTTTGATCTTCAAAAGAAGTCCCACTGGAGGAATACTAGTGGCCAAACACAAGCGAAAAGGTTTATAACCTATTAGACAAAGAATACCACAATTCCTCTCGAACTCGAAAAGTTCGACCTAAGGCTGGTCACAGGCCTTCTAACTGGCCATTGCCCTTTGAGATATCATCTCAAGAACATGGGCATGGCAGAAGATGACAAATGCAGATACTGTGAAGCTGCAATTGAGACTGAAGAACATATACTTTGTGAATGCAAGGTATTAATCCGCATTAGGCTAAAGTACCTAGAACAGACGGAATTAACTCCTGAAGACATAGGGAAATTAGCTCTCAGGAAAATCACAAGCTTTGCAAAAGTCTTGGAATCCTGGGCAATAACTAGATGTAGAGTAAATCACAAAAGATCTTTTAGATCTAGGTGAAGAAAGGCCAAATCAGGGCCAAGCGACCCCTTAAACCATCTATAATCTAAGTTGCCTAAATTCTCAGAAATAAATTGGGGTAATATAGGTCCAGAGACTCATGTTCCCAAATTTTCCTTAATCAACGCCTTACAATGTTGTAGCACTGATACTGTTTAATTCCGATTTCTGCCCTATTTATTTTGTTTTATATATTTATTTTACTATTACTATTATTGTTATTATTTTTTTTTTTTGGTCCGCTCTGTCTTCTGTTTGGTACTCGCAGCTCTTCTTTCTTCGATTTACAGCCGTTCCTCTATACCTAATGTTGAGGTAGTATCGGTATACTTATAGTAATGTAATACTTATAATACAAAGAAAATAAATATTATTTATTTTAAACTAATGATGTTACCTCTCCATTCGACAAAAACTTTAATGTATGTCTAGGTAACAAAATACATACAAATAAGGAAAATAGAACAGAGGCGTGTGCTTCCAACCATAATTACAACATATTTTTTTATTGTAATTTATTTTTAATTTTTTCAGCGTTACATAGCAACACATAACACCATTTTTTTTTTGAGTTTCTAGTGTGATCTAACATATATACCATATCAAAGAAAATTACTCCGTTTCTTTTTAGTTCCGTACACCAAATACGTGTTAAATAATATTTGGAAGGGGTTTTCTTCCGCTATCAACATGATTTCTCATACAGACGGTGCGAATTAAGATTTAAAATACCTTTGTTTTGCGATCACAATGATCTAAGGCACACAATGTATTCTGATATTCTTCTTTTGTTTTTGTTTTTTTTCTCTTGCGATCACAATGATCTAAGGTACCCAATGTACTCTGATTTTCTTCCTTTGTTTTGCGATCGCAATGATCTAACGTACGCAATGTACTCTGGAATTCTTTTTTTTTTTTTGTTTTTTCGATCACAATGATCTAAGGTACACAATGTACTCTGATATTCTTCTTTTGTTTTTTCGATCACAATGATCTGAGGTACACAATGTACTCTGATATTATTCCTTTTCTTTGTGATCACTCTAACCTTCTACACATAATGTGCAAATTTTGAATTCACAAATTCTTTAATATTTCCCCCCCAGATCACCTTGATCTTAGACACACAATGTACCCTTGATTTTCTATATGATCACTATGATCTTTCATACACAATGTATGAATTAGAATTTAAGAATTCCTTAATAGTTTTCCTCGATCACCATGACCTTAGGTACACAATGTAGGTACTTTTGATTTTCTATGTGAGATCTACGATCTTTCGCCCCAATGTATAAAATAATAGTTTAAAATTTTTAGATTTTACGATCACCATGATCTAAGGTACCTAGTGTACTCTATTATTTTAAAATTATTACTATTATTATTTTCGCAGTCTCGTTTTTCAACGGTAGTCTTTCTGATGGTAGGTTGCTTCAGATGGGCAATTGTCAAGCCTTTCTGCATATTAATTTGAAATTGATAAGAAACGTCTTACCATGTGACATGTGTCCAGCACAACAGTTTTGTAAATGAGATATTAAATATTTTATATCCAATTCTTCTGTTTGTTTCACTCTGCTTCGCGATATTATTCCTGTATTCCTATATGATCGGTCGTATGTCAACTCTATCTACCTTCCACGTTTGTTTTATTTATTTATTTATTTTTTTAAGTCCTATGTATTTATTATCATTATTATTATTTTGAGGGACTTGCTTTCAAATTTTATTGTTAAATTTATCCTCGTCGCCACTTGTAATATGCCCGATTATGTCTCACTTCGCTTATACTGTCAGAATAAGACACTTCACGTAGTTTCACACCACTGACCCACTCGCACCGCTGCCCGACATCAACTGCCGTCTCCTCCGGCCGTTAGGTACAAGTAATTCCAATAAACTACACCTACCATGAGCAAGTATGAATTGCCTCTTAATATCCTTTTTCCTGGAAGAGATGGATGGGATCGAAATAAATCCCACCTGCAAGGAGCAGATAACACAGCCACATAAAAAAGAAAAGTGGTCCAAAGGGTCCAAATACATAAGGATACACTGGTTGGTTCACAGGCCTGACCACTTTTTTGGGGGGTGTTTTTTTGTGGTTGGGGGTGAAAAACGAGCCAATCTGGCAATTCTGACTTCAGATTCGGTTTGAGAGGGCCCAAATACATGGGGATACATAGGTCTGGTCCACAGGCCAGACCACTTTTTTTGTGTGACTGTGTAATCATTGGTTCACGGTTGGCTGTAGCCGGAGTATAGTAGCCTGTAACTCAACGGTAAGAATGTCTTAGCCTGGGAGATAAGTCGAATATTTCTGAAATATATGCCACTGGATTGTGTGTAAGGAGTCTGAAACAGACGGATTGTAGACATAGATCAATAAAACTATTCACAGGCAGCCAAGTAGCTCTTAAGGCTTTTGGATCCTTTCGGTGCAATTCTAGAACAGTTTCAAACTACCAAAAGGCTCTAACTTTATTGAGCAGAAACGACAAATTGACCCTGGCTTGAATACTAGGCCACTCTAGCATGGAATGCAATGAAATAGCCGGGAAGGGTGCAGTATCGACATTTTTCGGAGCAGAACCAGTGCCTGGTATGTTATCATGCATCGCGAAAACAACTATCTTGATGTGGACTGAAAGGAATATATTCCAGAACTGGTAAGAACTACCAGAATTACTTTGTTCAAAGCAGTTTACATATCCTTTGAAATTGAGAACTAAAAAATTATTATAGTTAAAATGGTTACACCTAAGAACACTAATTCTCCTATACGGTAGGCACTGCAGATTAATCCACCATATATACAGACTTTGATTAACGGATAACGCTTAATACCGTCTATATTTGAAGGAGCATGAAATGGCACAGCACGTTCTATGTACCTGTCCTGCTGTAGAAAGAACTTTATTTGGGAACGGGAAACTACTGCCAGATGACTTGGACGGCTTCTCACCTAACAAGTTTATCTGTTTCATTAAAAAGCTGCATTTACTGGCAGAAATAATTAGGAAAGAGCCACAAGAAACCAAATGGTCACAGTGGAGAGTTCGATTATAAGCCCACTCACATATCAAACCTAACCTAACCAAGTTCTTCCAGTCAACCTTGTCGCTGCCGTATTGTTTATGTATCCTTCCATGCGGTTTTAATTCGGTCCATCAGATACCAATGGCGTGCAAGTAAATATTTTTAAATGGTTTTGAAAGTTTTTTTCCCCCTTTTTTGCACTCTCATGTGTGCATGGACGAGTTGTTCTTTTCTTAAAATTATTTCGGATTAGATTTGAATAGCCTTGTACATAAAGAACTTCCAATACAAATATTCCTATACGCTGGTAATAAAATATGTGCAATAAAGACAAAAACATCGTAACGTAATATTGATTTCTTAAACCGGCATCTACTGCTTTCATTGAGAGAATGGAGATTTTGTTTTATTATATCTGATAATAAAGGAAGTACGGAACTTATTAAATCTGAACTCTTTATTACGTTTACTTTTAATAAAGTCTGGAGAGAATTGTTTGCTAGTGTATGTGTAAAGATTGATAAAAAGTTGCAATTTGTTGTTCTTGCTTACAATATAACATGGCCTCTATTAAATTAATAGTAAATAAATACGTATGAGAAACATAATTGTAAAAACGATTTTGATAACATCACACCAGCGCAATTATAATCAGCGTTAATAAATTTTTTGTTTTCCTGCAAGTCATCTACCATTAATCTGGTTTCCAAAGAAGTAAAAACACAACTGATGCAGTTTAAACAAACATCAAAACACTTGGACATTACACTTAAATACTATTACTCAATGCGAGTTTCGTCTACCACGTTAGCATCATCTAGAAATGATTAAAATTTCAGTTTTAATAATCAATTTTTGTAATTTATTTCAAAAAATAAATATGGAGTAACTATGGGGTGCTGCAAAGTTCTGTTTTTTTTTTCAATTTTATTATTGTTATACAGGGTGGGGGAATAGTGTGTCTGACTTCGATATCTCGAATTCTACGATAGCTAGAAATTAAAAAAATACAAATAAACTAGATGAAAAAGTCTTTAATCGGAAATTATTTTCGAATATACAGGCAGAGCCAAGACGAAATTAGAGTATCAAGAACCTTTTTTTTTTTTTAATGGAATGCTATGTATATCAGTAAATTTTTTAAGCCTCTTTCTGGACTCCATTCATTCCTATAGTATTATTGACTATCTCCCAACTACTTGGATCTAATGAATTTTTTTTGTTGAAATAATGCCATCTGCAGCTGCATATTGAAAAAATCACCAAAGTCACAATTACGGGTCTTAAGAAAAACTTATGTGAATGCTAGTTACGAGATATTTAATTAATGTTTTTGAATCATTTTTACTTCCTAAAAATGTACTTACTTGCTAATGACACTACTATATTGTGATATAACAAAGAAGGTAATGTATTCTAATATGTCATGTCAAAGACTCTGACTTGCTTGTCTTTAATACTAACCAGACAACTGAGTGTAATAGTTTAAACAACTTGCTATTAATCTCAGCAAGCTACCTTATGGCAGCTACGTAATCACATCATATCAAATGATTTAGGCTACACGATCACAAAAACTGCACACTTTCTATTGAATCGTTCTTGAGATACGGTATTTCTTTCTGCGGTGTATGGGGTAATTATTTAATACATGATATTTGTACATCAAAAACAAACTGTTCGATGCCTATGTAAAGCGAGAATTTGAATGATTTGAATTATTCATTTACTTTTATGGTTCATAGAATTCTTAAAGTGATTTCCATTTACATTCTGGAAACAGTATGTTTCAGTATATTCACAAGCACAGAAGTAATGCCAATACTACTTTTTCCTCTATTTTATTTATAATGGTTAGGTATAGGATGTGTAACCATCTACGTAACAATATCAAAGACTAGCTCAAATAATAATATCTGGAAAGCAATTAAAAGTCTGCTAATTTCATTTACTTTTTACATATTTCTTGTTCCTTCTATTTTACCATTGAGAAATAGTTTTTCCCTGGATAATACAGTATATTTTGAACTGACCTGTTATGCAAATATGGTTAATAATAACATACAAGGCGACATACAACGATTAAAGTTATACAAAATGAGCCTTTAATACCAGGGGGAAATACTACAATAAATTAAATAACCACATTAAATATAACTCGTCCCTAATTTGAATTTGAAAAAACTAGAAATGTAACTTCTGGATAAAATTTTCTGCTGTACATTTTTTGGTGTTAGATTCTCTATTATAATCATAGTTTTATATATTACATATCGTGGGTTGAGTATTATGTTGTTCTAATAGTACAAATTGCAAATTGGAGAAACAGAGATTTAAACATTCACGCTATATTTCAATCTATTTTGAAAAGCTTTTTAGTTCTCCCTGTATCGCAACTTTGCGATTGATAAGTTTTTTATTGGGTTTCCATTATTTGCTAATCAAATTTATTTATAGATTTAACAATATCACGAACTAAACAATCGCTGATAGAACAAAAGGTCTATATTAATATATAAAATTTTACAAAATAGTTCAATGTTTTAACAATATAGGGGTTTATTAAAAAATGTGTAGTTGGAATAAATTAACATTATTTCTATAACAATAACTAAAAAAAAATATATTATACTATTACTTTATAAAGAAACTTACATCAACATTACTTTTTATTGGTTCTGCATTTTTGTTTGTCAATGTATTGCGTTTTGGTTTTAGTGTCGTCTTTTTACGTTTTTTTTAAATCAGGTTTTAGGTTTTTTTTGTATTGGTATTAGCAGTATAACTAGTAATTTTTTATTCGTGTTGACTATGTTTGTATCTCGATACGGAAAGATAAACAACGATCATCGTGGTTAGTATTTAGATAGGTGATCATCTAGGGAAACACAGCGATCTCGCCGCACCTTTCAGTTGCATGTATGTCAGCGTATAAACAGAAGCTATGCTATTTAAGACGAGGCTTGCGGGGTGGATATACCATATTTCGAAGAGCATGAAAGCACTCGGTTTCTTGTGTATTAAGCAAGTAGAATATCCTCACGCTTCTTACAAGAAGAGGTTTGGCAAAATTTCCAAGTGTCTTGGCGTCGGTAATTCACCTTAGTTGCGGAAATAGGCAGTCGTTAAATAAATAAATTTAAGAAACTACAGTGTTGGTTACCACTGTTTCTACTATATCTTTAGTCTTTTTAACTTTTTGCATTCGAAAAGGCAGCGGTATCGTTGTATCCCTTAAAAAAAAGTTTTAATAAAGATTATATCAACAACTGGTATAAACTTAAAGAATTTAGTTAGATCAATAATTTTGGCTAAAGGCAAAAGGCATTTTCTAGCTTCACATCTTACATTTTATAGCTTTTATAGGAACACACAATTGGACACCATATTACTATACTTATTGTACATTAACATTATAATGTTCCAACAGCATCCAGACTGGCCACCCTATTGGTCTATTTGTTAGAATATTATAATACTCAAGGATATTCAAATAATGCTGATAGTACAACTTAATAGTCTTTCCCATACCGTTTGTAGACTGTTTAAGATAGAAATTTTTATTCAGATAGAACAAAAATGTTTTGAACTTTTTTATTCTGTAAATATTTAATTTCCCGCCAAAAGTGCTTATAGAACAATATAATACTCAACCCACGATATATCTCATCTCTTTTTTAAAATTAGTAATTTATTTCAGTATCTGTATATTATAGGTATGTAGTTTTATAACTTGTATCAATTACACAGTTCAATAAAAAAAAGATCTTGTCCTAAGGTTCTTATCCAACTTTTCTAAAGTATTTTGACGATCTGAAGCCTACGAAGGCGTAGAAGGGCAACTGCATTTTTTTAAATTCCGAGTTTAATCTCGGAATTCCGACATTAATCTCGAATTTCCGACTTTGATCTCAGAGTCCGTAGATTAGAGGTGGAAATATGAGATTAATGTTTGAAATGCATAGGTGTAAAGATGAAGATGAAAAAGTGTCTATCATGACTTCTCAAAAAATCCATGCTGTTCTTCTTAATAAAAATCGACGCCAATGACTAAAATACATTTTGTTTTACTCAAGAAAGATATAGTAGATCCACCGATCCAAGTTTGGTTGAAATTGGATGACTAATAACTTAGCTACGAAGTTGTTACCGTGGAAAGTGGAACATATTTTATATCAATTATTGAAATTTTCCATTTTATTTAAAACAAAGTAAAATTAATTACCTACAAATGTCTTGACAGAACTAACGTATTGTTTATTTTAAATGACATACTTTTGTTTTCCATTTTACTAATTTGATAGATTGTAAATATAGAGTAAATAGGACAAACAGTTTGTAAGATAAATATTATGTTTTATTTATCCTTAAAAAGCTTTTTTACTGCCTCTCAGATGGTGCGACAATGTACAGGGTGTTAAATTATATAAACCTCAAGTAAAGCTCATATCTCCAAAATGAGATGTTCAGTGGCTTTATTAACAAAATTTTTGGGAAACACATGTGATTTTCACGCAACTCCAAAAATAATGAAGTTAAATGGAATTTTAATGTTCGCGAGACCACTCTGTACATTCCCAAACAGTTTTTCGAATAAAAATCTGAATAACCGTGTATTTACATATGGATTGATCAGCGTACAGTGATTCAAGAAATAAATTAACAATAAGAACGAAATAACGATCAAGTATGTTTCTTTATGTGGATTTTAATATTTACTTAAAAAACGTTTAAAACCAAAGTTATAGAAAATTTTATTCTCTACACCTTTATATTAACTAAGTTTCGTCTAGAAGATAATAGAAACTAAATACCGAAAATAAACTTATTTTCAATACCATTTTTTTAGTATGAAGGTGAAGGCGATAGTGTAAACGCCAGAAAGAAATTATTTTATTGTTATTGAAGTATTCAAGAACCGCTGCCTAAGGAATCACTACTTTCACATCCAGATTTCCTGCTCAAGTCTCTTAGAACGGAAAAAAAATGTATACTATATTTGCACTCCACTGTGCGAAAATTATAGTTCATAAAACTTTTCTTGTCTTCGTAGTAATACAGTATTTGAAATTGTCTACCCCAAACACTAATGAAACGATTTGCCACGTTGGTACTGGAGAAGGGAGTGGTGATGGTATCGGGGAGTGGGTTCATTGCTACACGAACGTTTTTTCAAATGAAATCATAAGTCCGACTTTAATCTTGGAATTCCGAGATTAAAGTTTGAATTTCGAGATTAAAATCGGAATTCCGAGAATAAAGTCGAAATTTCGAGATTAAACTCGGAATAAAAAAAATATATCTCAGTAGAGCTTCTACGCCTTCGTAGAAGCCAATTTTGGACACAAAAAATATTTCTAATCATGGCAATTTCCCTTTATCACCCCCTTTCATCTCCCGAAAACAAAAAAAAGGCATAATGTTTTTCCCAAGGTTCTGATCAAAATTTTCTGAAGTGTTTGATGATGTTAAATGATTATTACAAAAAAAAAAAATAGAGAATGCTGGCACAAACAATAAACAACTTCGGCATACTATAAAAGAAGCAGCTAACATAAAAAGTAAGAGTAGAAATTTAATAAATTTAAGGGATGAAAATAACAAAATTATTAAGGATGACTTACAAAATGCGAACATAATTCATATTTTACTTTAACGGAACAAAAAATGGCGAATGAAATAAATAATGATAATAATCCATGTAATGATGAAGAGCCTAATATAAATATAATATAAAACACTCAATATTTTTAAACCCCGTGGATGAAAACGAACTAATAAATATTATAAACTCTTTAAAAAATAAATGCAGCCCAGGTATTGATGAAATATCAAGTAAATTAACTAAAACAAATCATTTACATATTTTAAAGCCACATACTATTAACTCAATTTTCTCAACCGAAATAGTTCCAAAAAAATTCAAAGTGTCTATAATAACACCAATTTTCAAATCAGGTGATTCATTACATGTAAGTAATTACAGACCAATTACAATAATCAACAACATTGCAAAAATATTTGAAAAAGCAATGAAATTAGGAATTGTGAATTATCTCGAGAAATTCTGACTACTTTCACATTGTCAGTATGGTTTTAGAAATAATCAATCACAAACGTGAACTGTAATCACACAAGAAATCTACCCTTACATAATAAATGGTTATCAAAACTGCACATACGACAAGAAAGTTGACACTGTAAATCAAGTAAAATATGTAGTTTATTTAGTTATAGTTGACCAACATTTAAAATGGAGAAACCACATAGAATTAATGTCAAAAAAAAATTAGAACACTTATCTTTTACCAACTACGCAATATATTACATAAAAAACAATTATTACTTGTATATAAAGCCTTGGCAGAATCCATAATTAGATATGCTAGTATAAGTTAGGGGGTCTATATCACACTACAGTTAATATGCTACAAACAGCACAAAATTATGTAATAAAAGTCATGTTAACACAAACTCAAAATCATACTACACAACTGCTTTACGACGAAATCAAGCTATTAAATGTTAAGGCTTATGTATGTTATACACTCAATCGTTTTCGAACTTACAAATTGTGAGAAGAACTCTTTAAAACATAATATCAGCACCCGGGAAATAACAAGTAATCATATTCAAGAACAATTTTTTTACAAAAACAACATGCCAGGAATTTGTTTCTTTTTAGGAACAAATTTTTATAATAATGTACCAAATAGTATAAGAACATTAACTGATTTAAAATCATTTAAATATAAAGTGAAAATGTACGTTGTACAAAACAAAAATCGCTTCATGCAATGTATAGTTTTTCTGTTAATCACACAGACTGAGGTCTGGTTCTCTGTTCTGCTGCTGTATTTTCTGGGTAGATGGATTCCTTTAATGTAACTGTGTTGCTTAGGTATATATATTATACGTAGTTAAACGTTCGATATAGGCTATATATGTATTTATTTTTTATTTCTTGCAATTCACACCCATGTTCCTATTTACAAAAGGGCATTTCATTAAATAACATAAAGCACTTGCACTAATTGCACATCTATAAACTACATGGAGCACATCACATTTTTTTTTTAATTTAGGTGTTCCAAATTAATGTATTAATTTGAAATATATAATATATTCTAGCAAAATGGAAATAAATGAAAATGAAATGAAATGAAAAAAATGTTTTGACGCGCTGAAACTAATTTTGGACACAAAGAATTTGCTGTTGTCAGTTTCCCTCTACCCCCCCTATTATACCTTAAAAAGGACACAAAAAGGTTTTCACCTAGGGTTCTGTTCTAACTTTTCTGAAGTATTTGACACGCTGAAACCAATTTTGGAAAAAAAAAAATTCTATCGTGTCAGTTTTCCTCTACCACCCCCTTTTATTTCCAAAAAGGGGCAAATCATTCAACCCCTACCACGCTTTACTACCCTCTTAGTGAGGTAATAACTGTGTTATCCTATATAAACCGATTTATTTTATATAATTTTCGGAAGCCTAAATTTTGGTTTATAAAGGATAATGCAGATTTTACTTCACAGTACCTCTACAGTAAGGAGTAGTAGGGGTTGACTAATTCAACCTTCTACCATTATATATTCATAACTTTATAATTTAAATAAAATCAATTTGTTGTGCATTAAATGTTGATTTATATAGGAAAATGCAATTCTTATCGCCCCAAGGAGGTAGTGAGAGTGAAGATTCAAACTTTGGTAACGTCGACAGAATTATGTACTCATAATTTTACAAAATAAAAGAAAAATTGTCTATTAACTGTCAATAATAAAGGAAAATCTCATTTTTGCCAAAAATTGATTTTAGCGCATCAAAATACTTCAAAAACGTTAGATCAGAATCTTTTTGCCCTCTTTAGGGGACAAAAGGGGGTGGAGGAGAAAGACTGACACGATCAAGAAAAACTGTGTCCAAAATTGATTTCAGCGCGTCAAGATACTTCAGAAAAGTTACGACAAGACCTTTTTTTGTAGACCTGTGTTATCAGTGTGTGTTATATTGCATACTTTACTCCATTCTTAACATTCATCAAGTGCCAAGATTACCTAATATCAATATAACGATAATAATAATAATAAAGTTTATTTACAAAAAGGAAATACATGATACACTTATAGAACTATGATAACTTGTAAAATAAACTAGATACAGCCACAAGATAATGTAAGATCATCTGACCGTGACTAATATAATGGTATAAAATACTTTAGAAACTAATATTCAGCATTATCAACATGTAAAAAAATAAAAGAGATAAAAATTAAAAACTATAGAAAGAGAACTATAAAGAAATATAAAAATATATATAAGTTAATAGCAGTATATAAAAGACCTTCCAATTCATATTAGGACCAAACATTATTTATTACTGCCCTTATATTAGGTTTTGATTTTTTAAGTCAATTTGTGCAATTATCTTTTGTCTGTCTAACATTACATGTTTTTTTAATTCTATTTTAAACTTGTTTTTTGTCAGAGATTGTATATGCTTAGGGAGCCCATTGACACATTTTGAGCCCAGAAATCTCCAACTACGTTGCCCTGTAGTGGTATTCATTTTTGGCACATGTATACATCCTTTAGTAGTTTGCCTAGTTCCATATAAGGAAGTTGCCTGTGTGGAGTTTCCTACATATGATTCCAAAACACATTTTATAAAAAATAATTGTCTCAAATCTAGAAAATTACTCTCGTCGAAGAGACGGTTAGATGAATACAATCGACTTTTACCTAACAGTATTCTTAAAAACTTTTTCTGCATAATTTCTAAATTAGACATGTGACGGTTTAGAGCTCCACCCCATGCGATTATTCCGTAGCTCAAGTGAGATTCAACAAGGGCTGTGTACACTGATCTAAGTTGAAAAATTGGTAGATATTTTTTGAGTTGCTTAAATCTAAATAATATGCATCTAAGTTTATGTACGACGGATTTGACATGCTCGTCCCACCTTAGGTGGGGATCTAAAGTTACACCTAGGTATTTCATACTATTTGCTTTTTGGATATGTTGTGTGTGTCCAATTTTTAGAGTACTAAAATCAGGTAATCCATTTACGTATAACGAAAACGGTAGGTACTTAGTTTTTTTAATATTTATAGTTAACAGCTTTATATCGAACCAGTTCTTAAATAGTATAAGATCCTTTTCAACTTTACTTTTTAGTGAGTCCCAAGAGTTGTCCTTGTAAAAAACTGCTGTATCGTCGGCATAAGAATAAATTTGACCACTTGTAGGAATATCAAAAATGGAATTAATATATAATATAAAAAGGACTGGACCTAAAACCGTTCCTTGAGGCACCCCAAATTCTATTTTTCTTGATTGACTGTAGGTATTATTAACATGTGCTATTTGCTGTCTATTTTCTAGATAGCTCTCTACTAATTTTAAGGCATTATTTCGGAAACCATAATTTTCTAAGGTGATGAGAAGTTTTTCGTGGCTAACAGTGTCAAAAGCTTTTTGAAGATCGAAAAAAACTGTTAGACATTTTTCTTTTTTATCAAGTGTATTATATATTTCAGTAGTTAAATCTTTAATCGCATCATTAGTTGATTTTCCTTCCATAAAACCGAACTGAGACTCAGAAATTATATTGTATTTTTTTGTAAAACTGCATATTCTGATTTTTAAAACTTTTTCAAAGACTTTTGCTAGAGACGAGATGATGGAAATCGGACGGTAATTGGAAATATCTAGTGGATCTCCATTCTTAAATAAGGGTTTTATAATGGCACACTTAAAGGCCGAGGGACATTTGCCTTGTTCCATCATGCTGTTTATTAAGTTGCTTAATGGTAAGGAAATAAAGTCTGATATATTTTTTAACTTAATTGCATTTATTCCATCCAAGCTAGCGGATTTTTTGCGTTGATAACATATTTTACTTCTGTGACAGAAGTGGGGGACAAAAAAATAGAATTATTAATTCTATGCTCAAAATTAGCTGCCTGGGTATGTTTACTCTGTATTTTATTAGCTAAATTTTTACCAATATCAGTGAAAAAGTTTACAAACTCATTTGCAATTTTTAAGTTATCGTGAGTCGTTTCACCTATTTCGTTCCTTATAGAATGTATTTCAGTTGTGGATAACTTCGGTTTGTTTGTTATCTGATTAACGGTATTCCATAGGTCTTTGGAATTATTTTTTGTTTTGTTTATACAACCTTTATAGAAGTCTTCCTTGCGCTTTTTTATTAGTTTGCTTAGAACTTTTTTATAGTTTTTATATTGTTCTTTTAATATGGCATTATCAGGATTTTTCTTCAATTTAACAAACAAGGAGTCTCGTGTATTTATAGAGTGCACTAAGCCATTAGTGATCCATTTTTTCAGTTTTACATTTTTATGATTAATGTGTTTTGTATAGGTGCAACTATTTATATGATGTATCAAAGTGTTAACAAATTCATTTGTTTCAGATTCAATGTCGGCTCCTACAATAAAATCCCAGGACAGAGAACTTAAAGCAGCACTAAGTTTTTTAAAATTTATGTATTTATATGACTTTTGTTTAGTACTGCTAGATGTTAAATTGTTACTTAATACTAATTGGGACACTATAATGTGATGGTCCGTTATATCACTTTGAATAATTATTGGAAACACATACTCATCCACATCATGGTTGCTCTTAATGGGAAAATAAATATATGTATTCTTTTATATGACACTACACTACACGTGCACATCATTTGAAAGGAAATTCAGTTTTATATATAAATAAAATTGAACCTGCTATGCAGTTAACTGAAGTGCTCGTGACTGTGCAAACAATACGATTTGGTGCAACAAAGCATTCTTCTCCTCGAAAATTCGCTAACAAGAACGTAAGTCCTTGTAATATCACTCTTACAATATAAATGCAAACACTATCATTAATAAAAAATGTATAAGAAATGGCATTGTGTTAAAAAATGTAAAATGAAAGGCACGTTCCCCCGTAATTTGAAATTTGTTGTCGTCACTAAGATCCTTCAATATTTAAACTCTTCACACTAAAGTATTGAATGTAAGATTTAGGAAAATCCATTACATAATACATTTCTTTTGAGATAAGGGCCCCTCATAATAAATAATCATCTATCAATTTATCATCCAAAATTCCATCTGGATCCACTCTGCGAATGATCCAGATGCCATTATATTATTAAGCGACAGCGAATCCATTTTAAACCTTGCACACCCTAGCAACTCCTCCATGGCTCATTGTCTAGAAGACTCTTGATAATATACTGATCCGATAATTAATTGTTGTGTAGTCTGTTCGCACTTCTAACTTCAAATTAGTTTGCGCATATTTAGGGACAAGGGACCGTCTCGTTACAGATAAATTGGAACCAAATTACTTTCCAGAACTTCGTCTTTAGAGAGACTAGATCGTTTAAAAGCCAAGTGCTAAGCACTCGAAACATACATCATGCTGTTAAGTGTCATAGTTTGGTCCGTGCATTAGCGAGATTAATTACACTACCGGTTTTTACCGTCTAATTAGCTTGAAGTACTTGCGGTGGTGGATGTGCCAAACAATTCCTTGTTTTTGTTATTAGTCTTGCTTAGGCATCAAGCTTATTTGGCAGATGATGAGACAATATTCTGAATACATTTACGTTTTTGCAAGAAGGAGATATTAAACATTAGTATACAGAGTGTTTTAAAACTAATATCTACTTTAGAATCCCACAATAGGTCTGTAAACAAAGTTTTTAGTTCAGCTAAAAATGATAATACAAGATTTAAAAAAAGATATTAATTCATTTGAAAACTAAAATTTTATCCAACCAAAGCCACGTGAGTTATTGACTTGATTTAGAAAAAAGTAAAAAAATATGTGTATCGGCTCTTTACATGTCACCTAGTATTAAACCAGAGGATTCTAATCTAGACCTTAAAACGTACTTGGAACTTTTAAACTGAGTAGACTATACCATATTCGTAGCAGATATCGATATTGATATATTAACAGATAATATCCATTCCCAAGGTTATCTAAATATACTTAATGAACATGGTTTTACTGCACAAGTAATTAAATATACGGGAGAACAAAGCATTTCAAAATCATGTCTTGATCACATATTTTTAAAATTAAATGGTGAAAGGATAATACGAAGGCGTAGAAGGGCCACTGAAATATATTTTTTTTAATTCCGAGTTTAATCTCGGAATTCCTACTTTAAACTCGGAATTCCGACTTTAAACTCGGAATTCCGACTTTAATCTCGGAATTCCGACTTTAATCTCGGAATTCCGACTTTAATCTCGGAATTCCGACTTTAAACTCGGAATTCTGACTTTAATCGTAGATTAGAGGTGGAAACATGAGACTAATGTTTGAAATGCGTCGGTGTAAAATCCATCCTGTTTTTCTTAATAAAAATGCACGACAATAACTGACATACATTTTGTTTTACTCAAGAAAGACGTAGTAGAGATCTTTGATACCGGTCCACATTTGGTTGAAATTGGATGACTAATAAACTTAACTACGAATGTATTGGAAAATGGAAAACAAACAAACAAATGGAAAGTGGAAAATGGGACACATTGTACATCGATCATTGAAATTTTCCATTTTATTTAAAACAAAGTGAAATTAATTACCAACACATGTCTTGACAGAACTAACGTATTGTTTATTTTAAATGACACACTTTTGTTTTCCATTTTAAACAATAAACTTCTTTTCAGTGCCATTTTACTAATTTGATAGATTGTAAATATAGAGTAAATAGGACAAATAGTTTGTGATATAAATACTATGTTTTATATATTATTGAAAAGCTTTTTTTCCGGCCTTTCAGATGATGTAAATTACATAAAATCCAAGTAAAGCTCATATCTCCAAAATGAGATGTTCAGTAGGTTTTCTGACAAGATTTTTGGAAAATATACGTGATTTTCAACTTTTATTTATAAACTTCTTCACCCAAATTCAAAACCAATGAAGTTAAATGGAGTTTTAATGTTAGCGAGACCACTCTGTACTTTCCCAAACAGTTTTTCAAATAAAAATCTGAATAACCGCGTATACACAGACGGATTACCAGGATACAATGATTAAAAAAATAAACATAAAAGCAAAATAAATTTCTTTGAATTGTTAAACGGCAAATTATGTTTCCTTATATGGATTTTGATATTTATTTTAAAAAAGTTTAAAACTGGAGTTAGTTATAGAAAATTTGATTCTCATCTACATCTTTATATTAACCAAGTTTCGTCTAGGAGGTAATAGAAACTAAATACCGAAAATAAACTTATTTTCAGTGCCATTTTGTTAGTATGAAGGTGGGGGCGATAATGTAATCACCAGAAATAAATTATTTTATTGTTATTGGTGTGTTTAAGAACCGCTGCCTGGAAAAAAAAATGATACTAAATTTGCACTCCAGTATGCGAAAATTATAGTTCCTAGAACTTTAATAATATAATATTTGAAACCGTCTACCCCAAAAACCAATAAAACGATATGCCACGTTGGTAGTGGAGAAGGGGGTAGTGATGATATTGGCTTCAGATAGTGGCTTCATCGCTACATGAACGTTTTTCAAATGAAATCATAAATCCGACTTTAATCTCGGAATTCTGAGATTAAAGTCGGAATTCCGAGATTAAACTGGGAATTAAAAAAAAATATTTCAGTGGCCCTTCTACGCCTTCGTAGGATAAAGTTGATCAGATAGCTTCTATTATTCAAACTAACAATATGGACCACTATAGCGTAATATTAGACTTATTCGTTCCCTTTAAAAAAGTGGAGATTAATAATAATAAAAAACATGAAACAGTTGATAATTCCAAATTAATAAATGTAAAAAAATGAAAATTAGAGAAGTATATATGATTGTGATAACTCCGAAATATGCGTTGAAATTTTCTTAAAAGTAATAAAAGAACTGATATTATGGGAGGGGGTTAATTAGGGGATAATCAGAAATTAAGTATATTTTTAAAAATTTTTAAATTAAATCCATTTCCAAAAATTTTTATAAAACAAAATTTATCATTATCAATGTTAATAATAATTATTTTCAATTTAAATATAATTGTTTTAATCAAGAACTGTGCGTCTGACGAGAAAAATGCAAGAGATCGTTTTCATGTAGAATTAACCAGGCTAATCAGAAAAACTATCCGCATGGAAAAATTGTCAGTGGCGTACCATTTTTTTGGTAAAAAATATCAGAGGACATGTTTGCAAGGACGCCATTGGTGGAGCGGTAAAATAACTTTTCTAACTAAAATATGTGGTTTATATCCTAAGACATACCAAAATCAAAAATAATATCTAAAATACTTTCTGAGATATTAAAAAATAACGATTAAAAAAAAAACTCAACAAAAAATAATAACCAAAAATTCAAGCCGCTGCGGACATATGTTCATACGAACATATTTCATAAAATGACTTAAGGAATCGCATCCTGGAATGTTAGCACGTCATTAATGCGAGTGCTGAATGTTTTAATTGCGTGTTAAATGTTAAATTTATTACTACTGTTAAATCTTGAGTTTATTTTTACAAAAATTATTGGTATACTAATTTATTTAAGTCATGAAAATGACTAGCAGTAACTTCGTAAAAGCTCACAATTTGACGAAATCGACGTGTTTATGATGAGCACATTTTTTGCTAATAATATCGATTATATCGATGGTGAAATCAGAGTACAAAAGCAACAAGGTATGCAACATTTATTGTTTTTAAAAATAAAGAACCCCGTACAAATCTTTTGGAAAATGCCTTGCGGTAGAATTTGCTAAAATTGCAGTAATTTTTAGATATTGACGTCCTTATCTGACGTCTTGGCAAACGTCTCAATGGATGCAACCTTAAAAAGTGGCCACTTCTCTAGTTAAATCTTCCTTCAATCTAGTAATATCATACCATAATATATAGGTAACGGTAAAGCACTTAACTATGCATAGTAGAAGTCAAAATATTAAGATTTAGCTAATCATGCCTTAATGAAATGTTTATAGGTAAGGATATAGAGTGTGTCATATTTTAAATTTGATTTCATATTTTCGTTTGTAATTTAAGGAGTTTCTATTTCTTTTTTTTTTGAAAATTGGTGGGTTATTTGGGATGGGAAAATAACACATCTTCAATTGTTATGTGGCTCCTAGAGGGAGCTACGTACGCTATGTTTAATATATTAAAAAAGCTCTAAGTTTTTATCCGCGCCTTTACGGCAGATTTCGCACAAACAGTCTGTCATTTTTTAATAAAAAAAAGGTGTACTTGCTTCAGATCTCTAGATACAACAGTTTTTGAGAAAAATACAAATCAAAAGTTCCATGCAACTTTTTGAATAGCGTTTTGAAATAATAATTTTTAAAAAATTAGAAACATATTTATTACAATAATAATAAGCTTTATTCTCATGACTCTCGCTTACACAAGTATAGAATATTGTCAATAGTAAGAAATATAAAATCAGTTTATCAGCAGTAAAGGACTTAAAACATACAAAATAAAATAACCACACATGCAATAGTGAAGTAAAATACATGTTAAAAAATTTATTGCTAAAATCAGCAGTGAAATATTCTGCAACAGAGTAGAAACTAAAACTTACACAGCCCCACAAAAAAAAAGTTCAGACCAGCGAACCAAACCCATGTACACCCCCAAAATCTTTAGCTAGAGCCAAAAAACACCCCTGGACTGGGGTAAAAAGAATATTAAGCTACGAGAATAGTTGTTACATCCTAATCGAATGAATTATACAAATTAAGCAGCGTACATACAATAGATATGAAACGCACCCCCAGTGAGGGGCGAAAACTAGCCCCCATTTATAAAAATCGATCCAAAACAGTAATGACTGCTGAAAAAGCTCAAAATGTCTAAGTTTTGTTAAAGTGATAAAAAACTGCATCAGGTCCGACGTAATCTTCATACTGCCCCTATAGGGCTGAGAACACACACCCTTAAGTTTAAAGGACACAAAACAAGAGAAAACGTAAAATCCAACAGAATTTCTATTTTGCTCGTACTCGAAAATAGAACTAGAAACTTACGTACCATCAACGTCCTACAGTGTCAACTCTCAGATGGTATGAAAACTACCCCCTAATCGTAGTCAATTCAGTAAATGTGTCATATTACCTGAGTGTGCCAAAATATATATTTTATTATTTCTCATCCACTCAGATATTTTATTGATTGATTGATTTATCTATTGATTGATCAGCATACGGTAGGCATTGCTGCCGGCTATGTCTATTCTGGGTTGGATTTGGGTCATGCTTGTTGTCAGCAGCGAGAGTCACATGACGTATGGTACAGGAATGTGGGATGGGAAGTGTAGGTGTTTGTTAAATGCATTACCGCATTGTGTCGTGATCTGAGTATTTATGTTAGATCACGGTTCACATGAATGACTTTTTAAAAACTTTTATTTAGTTACATGGAGCCAACGTTGGCTCTTGGAGAAGGAATATAATAATAAATTAGAAGTGTTGCATTCTAACTGAGTTTAATAACTGACTTTACAAAGCACGTCTAGTCGTATTTATAACATTCAGAACCTGAGTAAGCAAAATATAGAACAAAGGAAATGCAATTCGACAGTCATCATAAAATGTGAGAAACAAAGGTGAAACATAATATGTCTAAGATAAGCGATTAATAAGAGAAGTCGTTATCATGTAATATGATATACCTGTGAAGGTTTGTTATGGCTAAGTCTTGGTAATAAGCGTATAATTTTATATACAACTTCCCCCTTAATAAAAAGTTGATGTTATGCAGCAACTTTTGAAAATTGTTAGAAACGTTAAATGAATATAATGCAAAATAAATTGAAACAATGTTGAATGAATACAAAGCAAAATAATAAAATACATAAAAGTTAAAATTGGTAAATGATAATAATAATAAGCGAGTGGTACATTACATAAATGTGATAAGAATAAAATGCAATGGTCTAAATTAATAGACAAGGGTAAAACTCCACATATGAAAGTCTATGTTAACTCGATGTCCTCTTCTTCTTGAGGTTTAATACCGGGTCGCTTTCTTGGAGGGATCAATCTAGGGAATTTGGTAAAAACTCTGCTTCGCTCTGAAGGAGGTGAAGGAGGGTTGGCCGTTGAGGGTTGGATTCGCAATGCTCTACATCTTCTTCTTCTGCATTTACAAGTTATGTAAAGTACAACTAACAGGATGATGAGAGTGATTATGAAATACGTGAACCAAGATACGTGTTTGGTCACAAAAGGCTCATTTATGAGGTCATCCAGGTCTTTGGAATATTGGTCCAATTTGGTTTTTGCAATATCTAGATCTTCTACGTCCAGATTGTTTAATTTGAGTGGTTTTAATTTTGGAATTTCGATTTTGTCGGGCATGTGATTACAGCATTCAAAAGGAATTTGGATAGGATGTGAATTGTCCTTAATTTCGGAGAAGTCTTTGGCACTGGCTTGTATTCGAGTAATGCCTGCATAGGCATAACATCCTGGTTGTAGTTTGATGATGGAATTTTTGTTGATTAACTCTGTCGTGGATTCTCTTTTTGGACAGTTGATGGTGATGTGAAGTGGTTCGGAATTAATTACTAGCCATGTGTTGTCTTCAAGTTCTTGTACGTTGTATCCCTGACTAATAATGAAGGAAGTTTGACAGTTCTCTGGAAGTTTCGGCAACGGTTTTAGTATTCTGGCTTCACATATGGCATTTTGGTCGATAGGATAGGCAAACAGGTTCGAACATAGTTTGGTTCCAAAATAAAGAGGTTTGCATTCTTTCAAATTTTGTATAGGTATGTACATTAAAGAATCATCGTCTCTCGCGATATACTTTTGTGAAATAGATAAAATGTGATGCAGACCAGTTCTATTATCAAGTATCGGGATAGGATATAGGCGATAGGTGTTATAATTTTGAGGTTCAACAAGTGGTATTGTTAAAACAAATACTAAGTTAGAATCCATTTGAAACGCTTGTAATTCAATAATATCCAAATACTTAGCAACTGCCGATAATTTAATGGGGAGAGGCAAATTGTTCCTACGTAAGCTCTGTGAAATTTCTTGTAATGCTGTTACCAAATGATTAGGGGTTATGATTGAAGTGTGAATGATTCCTAATCTGGCAAATGTTATTGAATTCAAAATGTCGTTCAAATTATCTTCGATATACAAATAGCTTGCCATTAGTTGTTCAGAAATGTATATGAATTTTAGTTTTATGTGAGCAGCCTCGATAGCTTGAGTCATGGTTTGAATTGTGTGTTCGATTTCTTCGAGATCTTTGTTAAACGTTTCCTCGTCAATTTGTAATTTTTGTATAGTCGAGTTGAAGTTTTTAATAACAGAAGTTGTAACTGAAATTTGATTTTTGATTAAGTTTTCCAATTGATGTTCGTCGTTATTTAGTTTATTTATACAATTAGTATAGTACTGGCCATCTTCAGCATCTAAGTTTCCAGTTATGGATTTGAATATTGTACCGATACCGTTAAGTATTCCTCGTTTATATCTTTTTGTGTCTGAAAAGATTTCGTCAAATTTTGTTTTTATAGAGTTGGATATTTGCGTCAAAAGGTTAAAGTCTGTTTTAATTTCACTCGTAAAAATAATTGACTTGTGATCACCATTATTGAGAGTGTACAAGATTCTGTCTAAGATATTTTGATTTTTGTCAAAAGCTATTTTGAGGGATGAAATGTTTTTATGCACTAGCAGAGTCCATTTGTCATTTGTCACCACGATGTCCGTGTCTTGGTGGTAGTATACACCAACAGTGTTATTGATCGGGGTAATTTTATATTGACAGAGTGCTGATCCGAACAGCAGGAGAAACCTGAAAATAAATTTAATTTTCAGTATATGGTTTCATTCTATCAAAATTTACTTTAGTTTCTTGTTTTGTTTCGAGATTTAGTAAGGTAGCAGAATTTTGAGAAATTTCTTTTATTTTAAAGGGACCGTTAAATTTGTTTTGTAGTTTGTTCTTAATTTGTGATTCTTTTACATAAACTAAGTCACCTATTTTGTATTCAGGTCGTTTTTGGGGAACATTTCTGTCGAAGCGAACTTTTGCTTTCTCTTTTTGAGATTGTGTTCGACTACGGGCTATTTTATAGTAGTGGGATATTCTGTTGTTTAAATCTCTAACGTATTTGGTTATTAACTCTTTTTGGTTATATAAAGTTTCAGGTGGTCTGTTAGACGTATGACCAAAGATAAGTTCATATGGGGTGAAACCGTGTGTTTTATTTACCGAATTGTTATAACATATTACTGCATATGGTAAAATCGTGAACGGATGTTCATTCGGGTTTTCAGTTTTATGAATTCTTATCATTTCAGCTAAGGTAGCATGAAATCTTTCTATTGATCCGTTCGATTGGGGATGTCCTACGCTTGAATAAGTTAATTTTATGTCGTAGAGGGTGCAGAGATCTTTTAGCAAACGGTTGTCGAATTCGCCACCGTAATCGCAATGGATTCTTAATGGGGTACCATAATGTTGAAAATATAACAACAAAGTGTTTACGACAGATTTTGCGGATTTATCCGGGACTGCATATGCTTGCGTGAATTTGGTTAATTCGTCGCGAATGGTTAAAGCGTAATTTCGAGTGGGGAATTCAAATAGATCGATATTGATTCTTTCGAATGGTGTTCTTGGGGTTTCTGTGACTACTAGAGGGTTATTAAGGTTTTTCCGGCATACTTTAGTCTTTTGGCAAGTTTCGCAATTTTTTATAAAATTTTCGACGTCTTTAGTTAGACCTTGCCAAGTGTATTTTTCTCTAATTCTTCGAATCGTTTCATTTATTCCGCGGTGTAGATTATTTTTACCAAAATGATTTTGCTCCAATATAATTGGGATTTCATCTTCGTCGGCAGTTCTGACGATATCTTGACAAATTACTACTTTTAAATCTTTTTCTGCAAAAATGAATGATAGAATTTCGAGTATGGGGAGGTCTAGGTTATTTTCGACAAAGTATGTCTTAGAAAGGTCTAAAACATCTTGATTTTTAAATAATACCAAAAATAGATGTTCAATTACAGATTCGATATCAAAAGGTAGAGGAACGATAAAATATCTCCTATGTCTGACTGTTTTGCTCGATACAATATTGATTTTATCGTTATGAAATTCGGAGTTTTCTTCGAATATGTCCTCAATAATTTTGTGATGCAGGTCTTGTAAGTTATTTTGTTGGAAGAAGGTTATAATATCTTTATGTTCTCGGTATAAGAGTTGTTTGTTTGAGGCTTTGATTTTTGAATAGTCTATTAAAGATGTTGTTTTATATAGGTTGGTGAAAGTTTCAAATTCTCGGGAAATTTGTTCGTTAGTGATTTCGTTGTTATCGTCTGGGTTTTCGTCGTCGTCTGACTCTTCGTCATTCGCGGCTAGGACCTTTGAATAGAATTTGGAACATTCGGAAAAATGATTAATTTTGATTCTGGAAAGTGCGTCCGCGTTCTTATTGATTTTGCCTGGTTTATAAATTATTTCGTAGTCGTACTCTTCTAATTTGAGTCGCCAACGGGCAAGTCTGCTTCCTGGGTCTTTTATAGAGAATAGCCAAGTGAGTGGTCTGTGGTCGGTTACAAGCTTAAACTTTCTACCGTACAGATATGGTCTAAAGTGCTTTACACTCCATACTATCGATAAAAGCTCGCGTTCAATCGTTGAATACTTAGTTTCTGCGCTGCACAAGGTTCTAGAAGCATAGGCAATGGGTAAATCTTTGCCAATAGGCCTCTGGCTCAGCACTGAGCCGACGGCAAATGCGCTCGCATCAGTGGTTAGAACGAAAGGTTCGTCGAAATTAGGGTAAATTAATATCGGAGTTGTTGTTAATGTTTGTTTCAAATTTTGAAAAGAATTTACACAATCATTGTCGAAGAGAAATGGTATGTCTTTTTGTAGTAGTTTTGTTAGGGGCTTGGTTATCTTGGAGAAATTAGGTATAAAGCGCCTATAATATCCGGCTAAGCCTAGAAATGATTTAATTTCTTTTGGATTTTTCGGTTGAGGAAAATTTAAGATAGCGTCAACTTTCGAAGGGTTTGGTTTTACGCCGTCTTTTGTAATGAGATGTCCTAAATAAGCGACTTCCTTGCGGAGAAACTCGCATTTGTCTGGTTGAATTTTGAGGTTGGCTTTTTGAAGGCGTTTAAAGACTTCAGTTAGACGGGAAATGTGTTCGTGAATTGTAGGGGAGTAAATAATAATATCGTCCATGTAGACGAGACATCGTTCATTTTGAATACCTAACAGGATGTTATCCATAACTCTTTGAAAAGTTGATGGAGCGTTTTTGAGTCCAAATGGCATTCGCACGAATTCATAATGACCGTTCTCAACTGTGAAAGCAGTCTTTTGAATATCTGCGGGATTAATTTCGATTTGGTGGAAACCAGAAGCCAAGTCTAAGGTTGTGAAATATTGGCATTTGCCAAGTTGGTCTAAAAGATCGGAAATGTTGGGCAGAGGATATTTGTCACCGATTGTAACCTCGTTGAGTTTGCGGTAGTCGACTACAACGCGCCATTTCTGTTTACCAGAAGCGTCCAGTTTTTTGGGAACTACCCAGACAGGAGAGGACCAAGGTGAGATTGAGGGTTGAATAATACCTTGACTTAACATTTTCGATACTTGGGACTTAACTTCTTCTTTATGGACCTGAGGATAACGATACGATTTCGTAAATATCGGTCGGGAATTGTCGGTGTCAATAGGGTGTTTGATTTCGTTGGTAAAAGTCAAATTGTCTCCTTCTAAATAGAATATATCTTGAAAGTCTAAACAAAGCTGCGTTACTATTTCGGCCTCTTCTTCGTTTAGATGATCCAAGCGCAATTCGTTCCTGATTTCGAAGGATCTGTCCGTCGTTAGGTGTTGGTCAGAATTTTGTGTGTTTAAGTTAAAAATTGACTTAAATTTTTGTAAAGGTTCTAAATTTAAATTGGAAAAATCGACAGTCTTCGGGATGACATTAGCATTGATTATTGTTGTTAAAAATTCTCCGTTTTCGTTTACTTTAACAAGAGCATTCGGTAGACGGACTTTTTCATTCTCTTGCGCTTGCAAAATAGCGTCAGTGTTTCTAAGGTTACATTTTAGTTTATAAATTTTTTCGGTACGGCCTTCAATTTGGATCTTATTTTGATTAGGGTTGTGGTTTGATTGGATTTTGTCGTATTCGGGTTTCGACGAATCGTCGGTTACTTTGAAAAGTGGTACCGTTTTGAAATTGGTTATTAATTGTTTATTTCTTATGTCGACGATACAATGATAGTGCTCTAGGAAATCAGCTCCTATCAGTCCATCAAAATTGATATCTAGGTCGTAGATGTAAACTTTATGTGGGTCGTTATCAGTGAAGGGTATAAGAACAGATTCACTAATAGTGATTTTCTGATCGGTTATACCTTGTATAATTACGTTTTCTGAAAATCTCCGTTTGTAATTTTCCGCTGTTTTTGGTTTAAAGATAGAGATACCTGCGCCAGTATCGATTAGAATTTTGAATTTGTTTGTGATGTCTTTAATGTAGTATAGATTTTTTGAATTTACGGTCAACAATGAGTGTGATAGCGTTTCTACATGAACCCTTGTTCGCGGTTAAAATTCGGGTTAGGTTGAATAGCTGACGGTCTTTGTTGGTTAAAGTTTGGATTCGGCCTTATAGCTGAGGGCCTATTTTGAGGTTGATTACGTTGGTTTTGAGGGAATGTCCTCTGACCAAATTGATTGTTTTGAGAGAAATTTTGGAAATTTGGGTTTCCTTGATAATTTGGTCTCTGGAAATTTGATGTCGATGGCATAGACAGTTGCTGTTGCCTTGTACGACATACGTTTATTACATGTCCATTGCGCTTGCAAAATGAACAGAATTTTTGTTGGAAATTTGAGGTTGGTCGTTTTTGTTGTAAAGCGGGATTTTTGACCGGACTATTTTTCGGAAATTTCTGTTGCTCGAAATAAGAAAGTTGTAGCTCTCTACGAATTCTACTTACAGCTTTCAATATATTTGGAGGGTTGCTGGCACGTATGATACGGCCTAAGTTTGGTTCTAAACCCGTTAGTAAGTTATTTAAAGTCATCGTTTCGATGAGGTCGGATTGTGCGGTTCTTTGTGTCGAGGTTAAATTTTGCTTTTGCACTGCAGCGTGCATTTTCGCATTGTGCGTTTGTAAACGCGAAACAAATGTTAAAGCGGATTCACCGGGTAATTGATGAATTCGTTGTAGGTCCTGAATTAGGGCCGTTAGATCTCTGGAATCCCCAAAGTGGGTTTCCAATAGTGCTTTGATTTCTGGCCAGGTGCCAGGGTTACGTGAATTAATTAATTCGGCAGCTTTGCCTTTCAATTTATTTTTTATGTGGACGGTCAAAAGAATTTTTTGATCTCCAATTGCCATGCTTTGGGCGCAATGACAGGAGTTGAGGAATGTTTGTAAATTAATGGCATTGCCATCGAATTCAGGTATTAGAGAAAATATTTCAGAGAGCTTGTAAGGCTCAATTTGCTCTGGTTGTGGTTGTTGTTGTTGTTGTAGTTGTTGTTGTTGTTGTTCGGCTGATGCCGGTGCTATTGGTTGAGCTGTCTCTGGTTGAGCTCTATCTGGCATTTTGCTTTTGTGTATTTAGAAATTGTTTGAATTGCAAGGAAATTGATTGCGTATCAGCAGTATGATACGAAAATTAAATTGAATTGGATTGTTACGTTGCGTGCGTAGAGAAATTGTGCATTAACTGTATAATACACAATTGTACCGTATTAGCAGTATAATACGAAAATAAATAAACTTAAAATTAAATGAACTTGTTTCGTTGCGTTTGTAAAGGAATGGATTTCACTTTGACAATAGAACTGGCTTTGTGCGCCGAGTGTATTAGCAGTATAATACACTTTTAATAAAATAAGTTGCGAAAAATAATAAAATAATAAAATGGTACGAGATGATTCTTAAAATGACTTACGTTAGTTTCGTTTCCATGGGTAGGTTCTTCGTCCGTCAAGGGATTGGGATCCGCCACCACCAGTGAGGAAGGTCTCCTTGTTCTCGCAGGTGTACACGCACTAGTTAGGCACCTTCTGCAGATGTTGTCCTTGTTCTTTTGCGCTTCACTACCAGTTAGGTTTCTTGTTCTGATGATGTTTACGGATCCTACCGACTGCGCCAATGTTAGATCACGGTTCACATGAATGACTTTTTAAAAACTTTTGTTTAGTTACATGGAGCCAACGTTGGCTCTTGGAGAAGGAATATAATAATAAATTAGAAGTGTTGCATTCTAACTGAGTTTAATAACTGACTTTACAAAGCATGTCTAGTCGTATTTATAACATTCAGAACCTGAGTAAGCAAAATATAGAACAAAGGAAATGCAATTCGACAGTCATCATAAAATGTGAGAAACAAAGGTGAAACATAATATGTCTAAGATAAGCGATTAATAAGAGAAGTCGTTATCATGTAATATGATATACCTGTGAAGGTTTGTTATGGCTAAGTCTTGGTAATAAGCGTATAATTTTATATAACATTTATACTCCTCTCTTTGTGTTTTTGTTTCTAGAGTTCATTTTCTTCTGAGTCCTCTGTTTC
Organism: Rutpela maculata; assembly: GCA_936432065.2. Classification (NCBI taxonomy): domain Eukaryota; kingdom Metazoa; phylum Arthropoda; class Insecta; order Coleoptera; family Cerambycidae; genus Rutpela; species Rutpela maculata. Next base: position 88,613,548 of record OW386293.2, read on the forward strand.
CCCTGTTTTTGATTTGTGGAGAACCATATATCCCAGTACTTCATTGCATACGTTTCTGTATTTTTTGTTATTGTTATCCCTCTTAGTTATGTTGCCGTTTTATATAGTTGCTTCATTCTTGTTGTTTTTCCTAGTAGCTCTTCTCAGACTTCTTCTGTTGGCTTTTGTTGCCTCATATTTAATTTCAGATGTCATCGTTGACAGTATGATGCCAATGTATTCGAATGGAAATTGTGCATAATATTTGTGTTTTATGATGCACAGTATTATTCTTCTGTAATCATCTTTATTTTGTAGAGCAAGCTATTATTCTATTTGATGATGGCTTGTCCTAAGGCCAGAGGTTCATTTCTTGTATTAATTGTGTTAGTTATTTTCTTCGTGTTTCCTTTTTTTCCCAGTTTCTTGGTCCAATGTTGCAGTGGTATGTATCTTCTTGTGTACGTATTATTGTTTCTTCTGTATTTTTTAAATATCTGGAGGTTTAATATAGTCAGTGTTCTGGTGTGAGAGTTTCTATGTTTTAGAAAAATGCCTGTTTCTTTTAATTTTTCATACTTGATGTTGTTTCTTCCTTTTTTGTTGGTCATATAGGTGACTTCTCCTCTTTTAAACATTTTTCTTGCTGCAATTTTTATTTTTGAACCTATTAATGTCCAGTCAAATTCTTCCCCAAAGTGAATACCAGATCGATATTAACGGATTTAAGCTTTGCACTGGCAATTCACTTATGCAAACTTAAATATATCTTCTACAGTATGTATTTAACTTTTAAATATTTTTATGAGATACGTCTGCTAGCATCGACAGCCTCACTCAGATATTGAACTAAAATTTTAACAAAACATGATCTCAACCGTTTCCTTAGTAATAGCTAAACGAAAAGTTCTTCTCGTACGACATATTTTTTACAAGCAATATAAAAACCCGCACAAAGAATTATGAAGTGCATAGTAAAATTTAACAGGTGACGAACTTTTTTATTATTAAAGTTAGAAGGGTGGTGCATGGGAGTAAAGTGTGGTTTAAATTACAAAGAAACATTTTTATTTCAAACATTTCCTTATGTAAATGCCAGTTTTCCACATCAGAGCTAGCAACAAAACGGACGCTGTAACACTAATAGTAGCGTAGTCGCCACTGGCTGGTGCACATAGTCAACAGTGTTTATGGTAATAGTGAAAAAAAGTAAAAAGCGTTAAAAAAGTAACATTACTTCACTCTTATGTATAGCCGGATCGCTGTAACACTAATAGTAGCATAATCGCCGCTGGCTGCTGCACATACTCAACAGTGTTTATGGTAATAGTGAAAAAAGTAAAAAGCGTTAAAAAAAGTAACATTACTTCACTCTTATGTATAGCAGGATCGAGTGCATTGAAAACAATTGAAGTTGTGTGATAATCTTCGCTTTAGAAACGTCAAATTATGAATTTGAGTTTTGACGTTTGAGCTAGTTTTGAAATTTATTTGTCTAAATAGGGAAATTGAGAATTGGCGTAGCGAAAATATTCTATAAAACTCATGCATAAAGGGTCTTTTTTTTACTCATGAGATTACCGCACTCACCTATGGCTCGTGCTCGTCAAACTTACGTACCAGTTTATGCACTTGTTGCAGAAATTACTATTTTCCACTCCCATACTTTAATTCGTTTATTAGACATTCCCTACCTGTACTTTAATGAGATTCAATAAGATACAAATTTTCCATTAAGGTACAAGTTTATATCCAATAGAAATGCAATAATAGCAATATTCTGTCAATATCAACGATTGCCGTGAACATCTGACAGATGATCTAAAATTGATCAATTTTGACAAGTCATACTTACTGTTTACCTAGCAAATTTTCAAACTTTCTGTTTCTTGCAATTAAAATCAGTGAACATGTGTGATAGTGAAAGTGAAATTATAATAATAATCCCATAATATTTCATAAGTCTAGTTTTCATAATATTTCCTAAATCGTAATCTATAATTAATAAATTTCGGAAACAAAGTATTAATTTTCTATTTTATGATGACTGGTTATAGAATAACTTACATTTAATGGCTATTAAGACATTCGCTTTCATTATGATATTCAACCACGACTCATGTCATAATTCTCGTGCCCGTGTCTTAACAGCCATCATTAAATGGTCGTTGCATAATATACTAATTGTAAAGTAAACCTTATGCGGTATTTTATAATAAATATTTTAAGTCGTTCAAAAGAGGGAAGATGAAAAGAAGTTTTTAAAATAATTAATGTGATTGTATTACTTATTGTTCGGTTAGAATCAGTATTTGTAGAGGCAGAAATGGATTATAGACAATGTATGGTTCCAATAATGATGATTGATGACCAAAAAACCAAAGCCTTAAAAGTTTCAAATTACATTAATTTTGTAAATGAAAAACTTACACAGTCAGTGCAGTTGCCATGCAGCAAAAATGTAATTATTTGCATGTATGAAATGTTAAAATGTCTCGAAAAACCATTACTTGCGTAAACATTATAACATTTTTAAAGGCAAGTTTATATAGCGGCGAATGCAATTATTTTTTTCGCGATTTAAGAAAAATTTATACTAGTCCATACCAAAGTTGCAAATAAAGGGCTAAACCCCAAAAGTGCAAGGATAGCGACCAAACATGGCTACCCCTCCGTTTTCGAGGGCGACCAACACGATAATGATAGTCGCGCTGTCCCTACCCCCTCTAACTACCACCCCTTTCTCCCATTTTTCGTTGTCAGGTATGCGAGGACTTGTTGGTATCGGGTTTTCTTTTGAGGAAACTTAATATATCCTGTAAATTTTCGCAACCAGACATCCTACTGACCCTCGGGAGCTGAAACCACCCCCTCCCTCAATACCAAAACATGCAAAAAACATCCAAGCGTGCTGAAAATTATTTTCTAAACGTTTTCAAGGGCGGGGAACACGATGCTGATATTATTTAACCTCCCACCCCTAGCATAATGCATAAAACCACCTTATTTTCCATTCTGCAAACATTGTAGAGGTAATAATTGCGATAATAGCGAGCGAGCTGAAAATCCAGATCTATCAAAAGATGAGGATGGTACTATTGATAATATTCAAAAGCTGACCTCGGATATTTTAATACAGAATGATAATGTTAGTGACGATGAGACTGAGGATAGTGTCGATGATGATGAATGTACCCAGATGGAGGCAAGTCCCATTGAAGAGTGTAATGTCCATTCCGATTGGCCAGGACAATGTGATCTAATTTGTAAACGTCGACGAATAAATTAACATTTAATAATAATCATATATGACGCATACCCAGCATAAGACTAAAAATCGTGTACATAATGTGAAAATTATAATAAAAAGTCGACTATGCACATACACGACTATATATACATGCGCATAACCTGTCCTATCAAACTCTTAAGCTGCAATAAAAAAAATTCCCTCCCTAGAAAACCTGATCCACTGAGGGCTTGTGATCTCACTATAAAAAAAACCGATGGTGTTGGGTATGCAAGGGTAATTCTTGAGGATTAAGAGAGAAAGTGATGCCACGATCGTGTTCTCCACCCTTGAAAAAGGAGGATACCTTCTTTAAAATCTTCTCTTTGAGAGGCATTTCAGAATTGATTGAGGAGTGGTTTTAACGTGGGTCGTTAGGATATCTGGTTACTAAATTTTACAGAACATATTGAGTTTCCTCAAAAAAGAAGCCGATCCAACTAGTCCTCGCATGCATGATAACGAACAATGAGAAATAGTGATGGTTTTATGCATTTAGAGGTGGGAGGTTAAATAATATCAGCATCATGTTCCCTGCCCTCGAAAACGTGTAGAAAACAATTTTCAGCTCGTTTGGATGTTTTTTGCATGTTTCGGTATTAGGAGATGGAGGGGGGGGGGGGGGGGGGTCATTAGGATGTCTCTGGTTGCGAAAATTTACAGGACATATTGGGTTCTCAAAAAAAAACCCGATCCAATAAGTTCTTGCATGCTTGGCAACGAAAAATGGGGAAAGAGGTGGTTTCTTGCGTTTTGGGGTAGTTTCAGGCGGGTAGGGACCGCACGACTATCACCATCGTGTTAACCGCCCTCGAAAACGGGGGTAGCCGCGTTTGGTCGCTACTCTTACATTATTTTTATATAAAGGAATGACAAAACAACGATTTTATGTTCACTTGTTTTATATCAAAATTTTGCATAATTTTTCAGTGGATTTTTGAATAGTTATTGTTATTTTTCTATTTTAACGTTTTTCTTTTTGTAATTTTTCAAAATATTTCACATTTATCTTTGCCTAAAACACATATTGGATTTTGAAAATTCATTATGTGTGTACTAATTCATGTTATAATTATTTCATGGACTACAATTTCTTATTTCTAATACAAAATTAGAATAACTTCCTTTCAGTTTTGTTTAAATATTTCTTGAACCCCACAATAAATTGAGAATTTTATTTTTTAGTTTAATAAAACTTTTGCACAGAAGAAGCTTTAAACATTATATAAATATGATATATTTGTAGCATGTAATTCATATGCTCATAAGCATCACTCATGAAAAATATTACAACTTTGAAAGTTTTAATAATCCTCTGTTAAAATAATTTAACGAAACCGCAAAATGTTTCATCTTTAATGAATTTCGCATCTGAAGTATTATTCGTCAAAAAATCTCATATTAAATCTTACTGTGTTTATGGATTAGCACATATCTGATTTAAATAAAATATTTGAATTTATTATTTATAATCTCCGAGTCATAATTAATAAGTGAACTTAAATAAAATAATGTAATTTTTCAGTAAATTAGTTATTTGCGAAGAAAGTTATTCTGTACCCAATGTCATCTAGTTTCTAATCACTGATAGTGATATCGGAAGCGGAATTCCGTGTTGTAGGCGCGGAGCATTTTAATAACTCCTATGCGGTTAAGCTAAATAGCAACAAAATGAAATATGGCCTCTAAAATCTTTCTTGAGCTTTAAACTTCGCTTTTTGTCTATGTACCACCCTGTTATTTTTACTAATAAAAGAGTTTCTCACTTGGTATATTTTACAATGATTTTTCGTATTTTTGTACCATGTGTAATATCTATTACACACCTCGATTAAGAAAGTATAAACAGATAAATTATTTGGTATACTTTTCATGCACCGCATTCGAAGTCCCTAAAGTATCATAAGGTCAAATCATAATATTGCAAAGTACTTAATTCAATTTTATTAAACATTTCTACAGTAATTTCTCAACAATGTACAGTGTTATGCATTATATATTGACTCTACCTTTATTTCTGTTATTATTGAAAATAAAAAAAAGCTTCGTATAAAAGTTGTAGGCTTGTATATTATATATATTTTTAACGCAATTAAAAAAAACAACTGCTTGCATAGGTCACGTGATATAACAATGAAGGTTGTTTTTTAAATGGAAAACCCTGTATGTTTTTACATGTTTTTTAGATATTTTTTCCCTGAATCCAAATATATTAGTGTTGATGAATATGATGATGAATGATGAATATTACAGTTGATAACTGTAATATTTCTTGACATATCTGAAGCTATGCTCCAAACATGCATATAAGTATTTTAAGATTATTGAAGGAAGCGCAGTAATTACTATTACGAGGTAGTCTGTGACTGATGATACTATGACAACATTGTTACTGTTTGATATTTTATATTATTATTTGATCAAAATGGGTTACACAGAAGCAGACAATTAGCATTATACCTAAATCGTCTGGCTTCTAGTGAAAACACATTCTTAAATATTTACCTCATGTGAGAGAAACTGATATTTTTAAAAGAAAAAAACGTACCAATAGAGCAAACGAAAATGAAGAACGTTGTATTTTGAATATTTCTAAAGGTAATTTATTTTATCAAAATTAAATGTCAAAAGAAAATTTGTTTTGACATTTAATTTTATAGTTTTTATTACCGCGTCCGTATTACTACTAGATTTACTGTAAAACAAAGCCTCTAAGACTAAAAACATGTATTTTGATAGCCTTCTTGAGATGTTTGACTATGTAAAAAAAATGTTATAGAAAATCCTGAAACTAGTTTATAGAATGCATCACGTGAACTTGGAAAAAGTTACTCCAAAATTCAAATGACTTTAAAAAACAATGACTATAGGCCATATGAATTGTTACCGGTACAAAAGCTTATAGAAGATCACAAGCGAAAACGGTAAGTCAGCAAATGCTTCAAAGACTGGATGCAAACGCTAATTTTCTTAAATATATATTATGGACAGATGAATAATCGTTTCCTACAGCATGGGTTTTCAATAGGAAAAGTCTAGACGTTCGTGGGAGAAAAAAAATCAACGACAAAGAAAAATTGTTGAAATTAAAGAAATCGGTAGAAATCGATTAAAATTTGGTGTGGAATTTTTAGGGAAAAAATTGTAGGGTCAATTACTTCCACGTCCAGTGGAAGTATAGTAACGACAAAAAAATTTTTAAAAATTTTTATTGTTCATATAGGCTTAGAATGCCATGAAACCTCGAGATTTTAAGTTTGAGCGAAAAAAAAATTCTGTCTGTTGGTCTGTCGATTTGTCTGTCGGTCTGTAGGTCTGTCGGTGTGCCTGTAACTTTTTTGTGCGCACGTTTACTCTGGAACCGTTTAAGACATTGAATTGAAATTTGGTACACATATGTACTTTAACAAGATCTGGAACTAGATTATATTTTCATCTTGTTCCGTTGAAGGGTTGGGGGGTAAATTGGGGAAATTTGGGGTAAATCACGCAGGTAAAAGTCCGTAAAATTTGTATTTAGTATATACAAGATTATTACCACTCCCACCCCATTATTAAAGGGGATAAAAAAATAATATGATTTAGTGTAATATGGTGTAATATGATTTATGGACTTGCTTGAAAAAAATCAACGGTCAAAATGAAACCAATAATCAAATAAGACAAATATAAAATGGCGATGGTCTATTGATAACTAATAAAGACGAAATAAGTGAATGTTTTGTAACGCATTATAGTGAATTAGGGAATAAACTAGCAAGCAAAATTACGGTTGATCAACATTTCAATAGTCACACAACAAAACTCCCAAACTCTATATATCTCACTGAAACAAATGAGTCTGAGGTTAGACAAACGATTTACAGTTTAAAACCTAGGAAATCCCCGGGCTTAGACGAACTAACTTCTGAAGTTCTGAAAGAAATTGCTGATTACATCTCAAAACCACTCTCCTACATTATAAATAATTCAATAGAGGTTGGTATCTTTCCAGATCTATTAAAAAATGCAGTTATTACACCTATTTATAAAAGTGGAGACAAATCAGAGGTAAATAATTATAGGCCAATATCGTTGATTAGTAACCTTGCTAAAATATATGAAAAGATTTAAAAAAAAAGAATAAACGACTACCTGAAAAAATACAAAATTCTATCTGAAAAACAATTCGGATTTAGGGAAGCCAAATCGACTGAAGATGCCATGGCAAACTTAGTAGCAAAAGTATATACATCTTTAGATGAAGGTACCCCGTACATGTGTATCTTCGTCGATTTTGCTAAAGCGTTTGACACAGTAAGCCACCAGAAACTACTAGAAACGTTGGAAAATATAGGATTCCGAGGTAACGCATTAAAGTTAATGACTAGCTACCTATCAGAAAGGAAACAGTGTGTTCGAATTGCAAATATCATCAGCTCAGAAAAATTAGTAAGCTATGGCGTTCCACAAGGAACTGTGTTAGGTCCCTTGTTATTTAATATTTATGTTAATGACCTATTTAATATCAATACACAGGGTGATATTATCAGCTTTGCCGATGATACTGCTGTATTTTATAAAGATTCGACGTGGCCGCTACTCAAACAAAAAGTTGAAACCGACTTTACTAATTTAGCTAAATGGTTCAATAGCAAACGTTTAACCATTAATTATAAAAAAACATTTGCTATGCCCTTCACCTGCTATAATGATTCTCTACCAGAATTTGATTCCTTGCAGATCCCATTAAACCAACATTTGATCAATACATCGATAACGGATAAAATTAAATATCTAGGGGTATTCATTGATAATCATTTAAGATGGAACTACCATGCAGAATACATAACTAAAAAAGTAAGGAGTATGTTAAGCAGATTTAGGTTTTATAAAAAGATTTTTGACCATAAACAGCTAACCATCCTATACTATAGCCTAGTACAAACACACTTAACATACGGCATTATAGCCTGGGGAGGAGTTGCCAATAATTACCTCAAAAATATAGAATGCATTCAAAAATGGGTATTAAAAATTATCTATGACAAGAATAAAAATTATTCGACAGATATGCTTTTTAAAGAAACTAAAATATTTGACATTAGACAATTATTTTTCCAGTCTTTAATACTGCGGCACTTCAAACATAAAGGGGAATTGATACCTATTAACCATCGGTATGAAACAAGGTACAAAGCTAAAACGACATACATACCAAAAACTGTAAAGACTATAGGTCAAAGATGCTACACTTTCCTATGTCCTACTATATTTGCGGAAATTCCTGACAATCTAAGAAGCATACATTCCCTTGGACTGTTAAAAAATAAATTAAAAGAATGGCTTCATAAAACATCTAGAGGAAAAATTCATAAGTTAATTGATAGAAAAAATACATATAACCTGTAGATCACTTTTCTTCATGATTATATTCAAACTACAACAAATTAGTCACAATAGAAATAATAATAATAAAAAAAAACATGGAAACATAAAGACAGCAATAAATAATAATAAATAGAAGCATCGATATGGCTCATCAATGTTTTGCTCAATACTCTATTTAAGACTCTCCTTACCTTGTTGCTCTAATTTGTTATCTTCGACATTTATAAAAGTATATAGATGTATGTGTGTGTATGTATGTATATATGTATATGTGTGTATATATGTATATATATATATATATAAATATATATATGTGTGTATGTGTGTATATATGTATGTAAATATATGTAAATTTGCATATATGGTATAAGCGCGTTGCTGCGCATGCACGTATGTATGTAATATTTTGTTTTATTTCAAAATTTTTAGCTAATATTAATTCGTACTGATAATTATTTTCATTCGTTATTTCATTATGTTTAAAAATTAATATTAACCTTAATCTAGTATGCCCACGAGCAAGGTCTTCCTTTGTGGGTTTCTTGTTTATTTACCACCATTTATATAATATTGTTACTACTACTGTTTGATTTCGATATTTGTATTTTTTGGTGACCTTAGTTGTAGTATGCCCACGAGCAAGTTTTACTTTTGTGGGTGTTATTATTGCTAGTTTACCATTTATATCAATTTGCATATCAATTTTTGTAGCTACCACTGTTATTTTGTATTATTTTGTAATTTATATTCTTTGGTAAATAAATTATTATTAGTGTGTGTACAAGAACCAGAAACCTCAAAATATTTTTTTACTTCATCCACCCCTACTACCACCCCCTTATCACCACTCCCACCTCATTACCGTTGTAGGGTATCGTTTTATGGGTTTTTTGGGGTTGAGGATTTCAAATATTATATTATTAAAATTCCATAAACAATTATTTCCACACGCAAAATTTTTTCGTTGTGAGTGACTTGGATAGAAAATCTGGATGTGGAAGTAGTGATTCCTTGGGCGGCGGTTTTTTTTAAATTTTATCCTAATGCGGGAAACATATTTATAAATAACACAGCCACACACAAAAAAAGTTCTGTGCAGCGGACCAAATTATATGGATATGGTGTATTTTTCGGCGCTGAATTCGAATCCGTTGTCCAAAAAAAAATCTATCGTGTCAGTTCTGTTTTTTAGACAAAATCATAGAAATAATGTAATAACTCTTAATGAAGTGTAAAAAATGGTAGATGTTTTGTAGTGGAGAGTAGAGAATATAAATTCGAGCCACAGTAAGCTATTTCTATAAATTAAACCGAAATCCGCCCTTATGGGAGAGTGAAAACTACCGCTAAAGCTCAAAAGACGCAGGTGAGTGTAAATAACATGTACAAAGGCCAAATTTTTGTATCTCTTAGTGCAAAATATTTGACTCTGGTGCAACAACCAGCCACTACTCTGAAAGGGTAGAGGCTCAATCCTTTGGAGGGTTACAACTACCCCCATCCCTCATAGGTTTCAAAATGGGAAAAAACATTCAGGCAGGGTGGACAAATATGGAGTAAATTCATTCGAACCACCGATACTTGACTAGAGACTACCCTTAAAGGGTGGTAAGAGCTAATAGCACCCATATGCTCAAATGTTATGGTTATGTCACGGAAAGGGTCAAATACTTGTAGCTCATTGTGCCAAATATATACATCTGATACGACAACCACCCAATCTTTTTGATAAGGTTGAAAATCACCCTTATTGGAGGGGTGGAGGGTAACAACTACCTCCACATACGGACGGAAATAGATAGACGAAAAAGCCATGGCAGGTTAAGATGGATGTCCGTACCTTTGTAACCTTTTTGCGTGTGGTTCCTTCCAGTGATACATCTTTACGTAAGATACTACCACAAAAAGTTTTGACCTCAGAGACTTCATAATATCTGGGAATTTTTTTTTTTTTCGAAAATCCGAAAAAAAAATTTTTTTCTTAATCCAGTGAACCAATTTGTTTATATTTCACATATATTGTAAACAAGCTCAAGATGATTTATCAATGATATTTTCAGGAAATCTTTTCATAAGAAAAACAAAAATTGATGCTTTTGAATTTTTTGAAAAATTTATATACATAGTTAAACGTTAGCGACCACCTCCATTTTTTTACTAATTATACACCATACAATAAGCTATAACATATATTTTTCACAAAACTCTATCGCAGTCAAATTGACAGTTGAAGATAATGTTACGTGATTATGTAGAAGAACGCACTACCGGGCGTGAAAATGACGCGACACCAAGTTATTTCTTAGGGGGCGCCAGTCGCGAATTACCCCGTTCTTCTACTTCCCAGGCGGGTTTGAGATAAGATGCACTTCGACAGCCGGATAATCGACCAAGGCTACACTTCCATGTCTCTGGACATGAATTCCCTCGTTAGGGGTTTAGGTACCTCTTAATTTTCTGGATTTTTGCATAAAAATATCCCAACCGAAGAATTTCTCTGCGGAGGGATTAATTTTTGTAAGCGGTATCCACGTTTTTATCTGTTAATAACGGACTCTACCTCTTAGGGATTTCTCAAAAAACGCATAAAAAAATCCCTGTCGAACCTCCGTAAGGCAACCAGAAGGTCGAGTGTTTAATGAGAGTTAACTCGACACATCCTGTTTTCGATACGAAAGTTCCAGGGATTATAGACCGTCAACAGGCCTCAAGATCAATTAAGAAACAATAGTTCAAAGAATCCGTTTATTTAACAGAAATGGTTATACAAAATTCTCAAGATAAGAATCGTGCCTTCCCCAATCACGGTAATGGCTTTCAGACCATACAAGCGAGAGCGCTTACGCTAACGATCGATTAGGTAGAAAAGATTTATGCATACCTTCTCAGAATCAAAATGCGAGCTTTTTAGAGAAGTCTGAGACTATTTGTAATTCATAATTACGGCTGACTGATTTTAACTTAAAAAAGTTTTACTAAATGAATTTAGTTTCGCTAGAGACTACTTAGCTTTAAGGTTCTTGTATCGTGGCGGTTCACGTACTCAAACACATTTGTGAGGACTTATAACTGCATAAGTTTAATGGCGTTCGATCAGTCCACGATTTAGTTGCTCCTATGCAGTTGTTCAATATTATCGATATGGTAGCAACCCACCTTCGAGCGACTTTTAGGCAAAATTGAATTTTTGGTTATTTATGCACAAGGCGTTTTCCTCTGTAACTTTGTCATTTGGAAAACCCTGCTATTGGCTTTCCTACCATTGATTTGTCTGGACCACTCAACGAGCTCGACCAAATTACGAGCCGCCGAGTCAATCCAAACTCTTTATATGTGAGAAACTTGCCTTGTGCATGTGCATTGATTTTTATCAATTTTTGCTTATCGGCAGTACGCCGGCTTTGTCAAAATCTTCTATTTTGCCTTTTGGATGCAGTGCATCGCTAAAATTTTATGCTCATACTTTAGAACTGGACTTTCAATGACGGTACATCAAAGATCAATGTCTTTGGTGGAGGAATAAAAAATAAAAAATATTTCAAAGTATATTTTCGTGGTACTTTTTAAACTGACTTTGTGGTACTTTTGAAACGCCCAATTTTGGCGTACTTTTGAAAAATCAATTTTTAAACCAAATTTCAACGCAATTTTGAAAAATTAATCTGCGAGTGAAATTTTGGCGTACTTTTGATAAATCGATTTTCAAGCCAAATTTCAACGCAGTTTTGAAAAATTTACCTGCGGGTGAAATTTTGGCATACTTTTGATAAATCGATTCTCAAGCCAAATTTCGACGCAGTTTTGAAAAATTAGTCTGCAAGTGAAATTTTGGCGTACTTTCGATAAACCGATTCTTGAGCCAAATTTCGACGCCCTTTCAAAAATATTATTTTTTAAAGTCCAATTTGTGGTACCTTTGAAAAATTATATTATTCATAAATCTTTGTCATTATATACTTTCGCTCTCATATCCTGAACCAAAAACATATTTTCCTAAGTGAAAATTCGGTGTTTCTTCGAATTTTCACCTGGTCAATTCCAACGCCTTATAGGACCCAAAAGTGTCCTTATGGACTGATCTGTGCCTCTGCAGACTCTTAAAAATGTATTTAAATGAAATGTTTGCCTAAGTTGAATTTTGATTCTGTCTTCAACTTCGGATGATTTTGGAGAGTTCTACAACAATTACACCCCCCTTAGTAAACACCCTGTATCGTGGGTTCGAAAATTATAACACCAGGGAAACACCAAACAATAATGTATTTCGGTTTAATTTATAGAGATAGCTTACTGTGGCTCGAATTTATATTCTCTACTCTCGACTACAAAACATCTTCCATTTTTCACACTTCGTTAAGAGTTATTACATTATTTATATGATTTCACACCATTTTAAGGGATGTTTTTGACTAAAAAACAAAACTGACACGATAGATCCTTTTTTGGAGTACGGATTCGGATTCAGCGTCGAAAAATACACTATATCCATATAATTTGGTCCGCTGTGCAAAACTTTCTTTTTTTTGTGTGGCTGTGTAATCTGCCAAAGGTAGCAGAGCTTTTAGACGAACACTTTTCTGATGAGAAACTTAATGAAGTAATTTGACAGCAGGGCGGCCCCACACAGTGTTTTGGAAATTAGGTAGCATTTAAATTGTCAATTTGACATTTGAATTGATAGTGGCGGAACCATTCCATACCAGCCCTGATTTAACACCTTTGGATGATTTTTGTGGGGGATTTAAAGAACAAAGGGAATTATGGTTTTAGTCAGAATGTTGAAATAACTAAAACTAAAATTTGGGATACAATTTACGAATTAAACAAAGACAAAAATAGCTCTATTTCTAATTGTTTAAATAATTTAATAAAAATGTATGAGCTTCCTATTTTAAATAATGGTGACCATTTTGAACAATTTTAATAGTTGATGAATATAATGCTGACGCTGTTGTAAAATTTTCGTTTTTATTTTATGTTATAAAATATTGTTCATCTCAGGATTTTATCTGCCATTTTGATCAAATAATAATACGAAATGTCAAACAGTAACAATGTTACCATAGTATCATTAGTCACAACCTACTGCGTAACATTAATTACTACGCTTCCTTCAATAATCATAAAATACCTAAATGAATGTTTGGAGCATATTTAATGTCCGATATGTCAAGAAATATTACAGCTAGACCCATCAACCCTTATATATTTGAAATCAGGGAAAAATATCTAAAATATATGTAAAAACATACAGGGCTCTTCATTTAAAAACAACCTTCAATATTATATCAGAGACATAAGCAAACAATTATTGTTTCAATTGCGTTTAACAAATACGTATACAACGGTACAACTTTTATACGAAACTTTTTTTATTTCCAATAGTAACAGAAATAATGAATAACCCTGTACAATAAATTCATATCACGAAAATTATTTACTGCAGATGAAAATTTTCACGTGAGATTAAAAAAAAACTGTCTCAAAAAGTTGCTTTTAATTCAACACTACGCGACCAGCTTGCAAACCTTCATATCATACGAATATTCCTGTTTATTACTATAACAATTCCCGTTCCGGATATGTGCCCTTCATGTTTACAATTTTCATCGTCCCAATTAAGATTTGCTCATTTTTTTACTCGTTAGTCTGCAAACTAACATATCGTTAATGACGTGCTCAACAAAGGATTACCAGACATGTATGCAGGACCAGCATACAAAGATTAGTCAGACCTGATCAACGTTCCTAACGAGTGTTTTCACCATAAAATACATTCCTTCAGGAAGTTAAAGCATCATATGACTTGACTCTACATGTTCAATAAATTTATATCATTATTATTTAATTAATTTTTTTTATAATTGTATATCTAGAAGTCATTGTAATTGTTTTAAGATTCTGTATAAATGAAGGTAAATAATGTATTTATTTTTATTTAGGTAAACTACTGGTTCTTGAAACTATACGGCTAGTGACACAGTTCATGCGTTATTTATAAAAGAAAAAAGTGTTTGAACTGGTTAAAAGATTACTAGAAATTTTATTTTGCACAAGATAAATGTTTCTTGCAAACGCAGTATAACTTTCTTAATGAGACTGTTGAGAAAGTAGGTATTTTATTAAGTATATTTTAAATATTAAAATGTTGCTTTAAAAAATCTAGTTAGCCATGTTTAAAAATAAATTCAAAAACTGTGCTTACGTGTATAATCTAATATATTTCTTAGTACCTATTCAGTTTTTAATAAATAAGTACCTACGGACGCGTATTTATAAGAATATGTTTATTTTCGTAAGAAGAAACGCTTGGAAGGGGCGAAATCACTATGTATTTAGATTTAAAACTGTGAACGCGCTTATTTATTACCTTTCTCCTTATTATTTTTGTTATTTATATTTTATTTTATTATTTAACTAAATTAAATAATTTAGTTGCTGAATTTATTATAAAAGTAACAGCCTGTATGAGTGATGAATCTAATATTGACGCTGTTGTAAAATGTTCGTTGTCATTTTATGTTATAAAATATTGTTCATCTCAGGGTTTTATTTTTATTTTTATAATATATCAAACTTTATGTATGGTTGTTATAAGTTGTGACTTAACATAAAATATTTGGTTAATTATTAAAAAGGTTTTTAATACCTAGCTTATTTAAATAAAAATCAATAAAAATAAGACAACCATGTTCAATGTTTTAAGAGTAAATGTATTTAAAAGAATGATAAAACTCATAAAAATAAATAAAAGTAAAGTTACTTGAAGCTAAATTCTTAATAAAACAGTATAGAACAATTAATTATATTAATTTTAAGTAAAATTCACAGTTAGAGTTATTCAAAATCAAAGGTATGAATTGTCAAGGATTGCGCATCAGTGTTTTTTACAAGCTTTTATTTAACTTGCTTTTGTATGTATATATGTATATACAGGGTGTCCCGAATTGCATAGGCCAAACTTCACTAAGGAATACAACTTTTCAAAATAAGAAAAAAAGTTCCTATAAACATGGGTCGGGAAGTGCTTAGTTTCCGAGATACGGCGTGTTCAAGTAATTCTCCTGAAAATGTTTTTTTATGAATGTTTTCGAAACGTCTAAAGATAAACAAATGACAATTTACACAGGAATTTAACTTTTTATGCTTTTTAAGACAAAATGACAACTATGTACGAAAATAATTCAGGAGCGGGTGAAACTGGAAGGGCCTAGGTATAATTTAGCCCCAATTTTATTGTGTGACACTTTTACATTAATTTATGAGCATAACTTAAAAACTTGGATACTTGTTTTACATGGAGTAGAATGTATGAAAAATTTAGAATTTATTTTAAAAGATTTTTTTTTTGAAATGTCTAAAATTGCTTTTAAGCACCCAATTGTTTTTGAACTTTAGGATGCTTAAAATAAGTTTACTAAAAATTGGATTGATAGATAGATGGATAGATAGAAATATTTTATTTCCCACAATATGTATCTTACAAACTACAATGATTGTTATGGTATACACATGTATTGTTAGAACTAGATACATACTTCTGGCTCTTTCCGAGCCTTAGAGAAATTATCGCCTAGTTTGACTGTGGTTTATAGAATAATTGTCTATCTCAGGTAATATACTACATTATAGATAACATACTACAATAAGGTAAGAATAGTAACAACAACAATAATAAATGGTACATATTTAAGCTAGCAGGTTGAGACCTGCAAATTTTAAATGATATTCAATGAAATTCAATAATATTTAATAAAATCTAAGCAAATGATATGATGTAGGTATATAGTGCCATTCATATTTATTTGTTGTGGCTCCTCGGATTCCGAAAATACAAATGACCTGTTGTTTTAGTTGAGATCATCCTCAAAAAATTCGTTTAAGTTATAGAAAACATTGGTTTTTAGAATATTTTTCTATTCCTTTTTAAATAGATTTAAGGACGGTTTTTGCTGAACTGTTTCTGGAAGATGATTAAATATTTTTACACCTGCATATACGGGTCCTCTTCTGTTTACATCCAAATTGTATGAAGGAGTTCGGTATATGTTTCTGTATCGTGTATCATAATTGTGGATATCAGATGGTGTGGAAAGCCTTTTTTGTTCTTTGTAAATTATTATACTGATTTTATATATGTACAAATTCGTTAAGGTAAATATTCTGTGCTTTTTAAAGTAATCTCTACACGAGTCCCGCGTATTTAGATTAAATAGTGCTCTTACGGCTTTTTTTTGTACTAAAAATATTGTCTTAGCATTGGTTGAGTGTCCCCAAAATTCTACTCCATATTGCATAATAGAGTAGAAGTATGCATAATAGACTGTTTTACCAACATTGAAACCGATGTTTTGTCTGATTGTATTTATGGCATAAACTGCATGGCTTAATTTTTTATTTAATTCTATAATGTGAGTTTTCCAGTCAAGCTGTTGGTCCAAATGAATACCTAAAAATTTAGTGGTAGACGTGGGGATGACATCTCCACCATTTGTTGAGATAACAGTATGAGGTTGTGTTTTGATTGGTTGGAATAGAATATTAAAAGTTTTATTGACATTTAAAACCAGCCTATCGGCTGCGAACCAGTCGCATAAATCCTCTAATAAAGTCTTTGTTATACTGATTAGATCGTCTAAATTTTTGTGCTGTAGCGTGATGCTTGTGTCGTCAGCAAATTGTGAGAATTTCGCGAGTGGGAAATTTGCTGCTACGTCATTTACGTATATTAAGAATAAAGTTGGTCCCAGAATAGAACCTTGCGGAACCCCACACTTTATGTAGCTCGGGTTTGTGGATACTTTGTTTACTCGCTCCCCCTCGATTGATGTTATTTTCACAGACATGGTGCGATCACTTAAGTAAGATTTAAACCCATCATGAACAATGCCCCGTATTCCATAATACTCCATCTTGTCCAGCAGAATTTTGTGGTCGACGCAATCGAAAGCCTTCGATAAATCGCAGAAGACAGTAATTGGTATGTCTTTATTTTCTAGTATTTCATTTACATTACCGATTAATTCGAGAGTAGCTGCCGTTGTATTTTTCCCACTTCTAAAGCCGTATTGTCTATCTGAGAATGTTTTATTTTTTTCAAAATATTTGGTAATTTGCTCCTTAACTGCAGCTTCCAGAATTTTAGAGATAACTGATAAAAGTGAAATTGGTCTGTAGTTCGATATTTCGGTTTTCTCACCTTTTTTTAAATAGTGGTTTAATTACTGCATGTTTAAGGCAACTTGGAAAAGTTCCTGTAATTAGAGATAAGTTAATTATATAAGTTATTGGTTTTATAAGGTAGTCTACTACTTCGCTTATTATTGTTATTGGGATATCGTCTGAGCCTGTACTGTTTTTTTGTTTAAAATTTTTTATCAGTCGTTTTATTTCTGCTTCTGTCATTGGTGAAAAGAAAAATGAGTTATACTTATACGATTTTACTGTCGTTACGTAATCCATGCCTTATATACCTAAAGATGACAGATCTCGAAGTTTCTGTGATGACGTCACCATTATCCAGATACATTCAGCAAGTTCTTTACTACTTCTAGAGCTTCTAGTAGGTTCTTTCTCTAGTAGGTGCAAATTTACACTCAGACAACATCCGAACTAATTAATTGAATTCTGTGTTGCCTACATTCTAGGGGTTGCAACATATTACAATATTTCAAAGGATTAGATATATTATTATGAAATGTAGTAAAATGTGTAAACAAAAAAAAATTATAGAGGATAACATTTCGCAAGATTTCTATTTAAGTACAAGTGACAAAAATTAAGAAAAATTTTTGTTTTTATTTAAATGATTATTAACTTTTTTATTTGCTGATTGATTTTTTTACAAAAACAATAGGGTTCTTTCTCTAGCTAACGCCAACTCACTTTCCAAATTTCACTATAATCGGACTTTTCCTTCTTAAGTCAGCGTGCTTACAAGAAACGTGCCGAACGGACGGGCGGGCGGGCGGACGGACGGACAGACGGACATTTTGAAAGTTGTTCAGGATTCGTTCACTAACATAATGATATGAAAATTATTTTCTATACGAGCGATATTTACTGTTTTAGAAATGTACCGATCAAATGTAATATACTCGTCGTTTTTGCGTAGAGTAAAATAATAATAAATGAACATATCCAGTAAATACAATTATAGGCTGTATAGCCTACCACACTCACCATTTACAACATACCAGACAAATAAACAATAGTAGCTAATATTTTATTGCTATAAACAAAGAAAAAATTCAACGAATGCAGTTAACCCTGAAAAATGTAAAAACTCGGATCCCGTCTCAGGAAATTTTTTTCATTGAGTTTCTAGTCATAAGAACTTTAATCATTTACATTAAAAAATATTGCTAATAATTGTTTACTTAATTATTTAAACAGATAATTCTGAATTATCCAGTGAATCTTCAGGTTTTCGCAATAAAATTGATCATCTTTAATTTTTTCTTAATTAGTCATAGAAACACAAAAAACACGTTCTTTTTGCAAAAAAGTTAAATATTTAAATTTAATTATGCTTTACTTCCCTCGCTTGCCGAGGAAAAGTATTATAATCGTGAAAAAATCACCCTCCGAGATTTCTCCGGATTTTTAAGTGTCAGATTATGAAATTTAAAGCCATTTAATTCCATCTGTCAGTCTGTCCGTCTGTCTTTCTGTCGATCTGGTGTCTGTCTGTTGGCGATATGAACACAAAACAACTTGACGGAGAAGGACAATATTTAGTAAGTAGTTGAGCCCACTGCTAACAAAGAACAGGAATGGTGGATAAAGTAAAAAAATATTTTGAGGTTTCTGGTTCTTGAACACACACTAAATCACATTTTTCTTTTCATCCCCTTTAATAATGGGGCGAGGGTGATAATGGGGGTGGCTAATGCCAATTTGTTTTTGATACCTTAGCTTCTCTTGTCTATACTAAATATCAATTTTATGAACTCTTACCTGCTTGATTTACCTATTTACTCCAAATTTACCCCAATTTTCTCGTTAAAGTACATATGTGTACCAAATTTCAAGTCAATATCTCAAACGGTTCCAGAGTAAACGTGCGCACAAAAAAAGTTACAGACCGACGACAAACCGACAGACCGACAGACAGAAATTTTTTTTTCGCTCAAACTTGCAATCTCGACGTTTCATGACATTCTAAGCCTATTTGAATAATAAAAATTTTTTTATCGTTACTATACTTCCACTGGATGTAGAAGTAAAATTACGATAAAAATAAATCAAAATTACATTTTATTCAAAAACGTCAATATACATTTTTTGAATACTTTTTATTACGCTGGTTCATCAGCGATGACTGATCGAAGGAATTACTGTCTGTGAATATTCATATAGTCACTACAATATGGGATGATGATATGTAGAAAAGGCGAGGCAGTCTATAGACTGCAATAATAAAATTTTCAAATAAAAAATGTGCTCAAAATATTTACCTTATAATGTCCCAGTTCAGTTACTGTACAGCTGAGAACTGCCTCTCTGCCTAAAGCCACAGTGACGTTTTCTATGGGGCCCGCAAATTGTGGAGTTTCCATTGGATATCTTGGAATGTTGGATAAACCAAGGTCTTGTTCGACACCTGCAACAAGAGAGAACAAATAATTTACAACTAATCTTTAACTGACAAACTGGTTTCTTAAAGTTTATAATTGATACATGAAAATGAACTGTTCGAGTAATATTTTGTTTATTATGTATTAATACATCCATGTATTTCGATCTATGAATAATCACATTTTCCTGACATACGCAAAAATATTCATTCATTAAAATGCCCAAGAATAAGCTAGAAAATAAAGGGCCTTGGCGCATAAGGGGGGGGGGGGGGGGGGGGTGATCGGCTTTTTGAAACCCAGCTAGGTTTGTTGAGAACAAAAAGACGTGCTCTTTCCCATATTTTGATCCAGAAACTGTTTTATTGGATCACGAAGATTTTTCGTTTTTTTTCACGTATCTCAGCCGCATTAAAAGATTTTTCAGTTTTTCTTGCGCCAAATTGAAGGTCTTCGACGCGCGCATGAAGTACAATTTTTT
This sequence comes from Rutpela maculata, assembly GCA_936432065.2. Classification (NCBI taxonomy): domain Eukaryota; kingdom Metazoa; phylum Arthropoda; class Insecta; order Coleoptera; family Cerambycidae; genus Rutpela; species Rutpela maculata. The sequence continues at coordinate 88,634,246 of OW386293.2, forward strand.
TCAAAATTTTTGGCGGGAAATTCAATTTTTTTTGAGATTGACATTTTTAATATTTAAAAAAAAAACCTATTGACCTACGTTATGATGAAAAAAATATGTGTGATGTGTCTTCATCAGATCTATCTTCATGAATTTTTTCATAATTTTTGTGGGGGTGATAGGGGGTCGTAAGATAAGTAATATATTACAGTGGCAACATGAGAACAGCACCCCAGAGTTCTTGCATCATTGGGACAATCGCAATACCAACGTTTTAGGGCATCTGCATCATTAATATCAGCTTGGTATTGAATGTATACATTGTATATTTTCGATTTGATATGTCTTGAGCGGATTCGAATTTTTAATATTTCCGGAGTTTCTTTACAATATTGCAGATCTATATTTTCAGAATCACCAATTAATTCTGCTAAGTAACATGTTGATTGTTTGAATTGGTAAGTACGAAGCTGTACATGGTGTTATAAGCCAAAAATATAAGCTTTTGCACAATCAGTTTAACAACAAAATGCTTCCTCGCTCTGTTCTATACTGTAAGATAGCAGGATTTTCAGTTAATACATTTGGAAAACGACATGTCTCCAGCATTCACACTAATGATGAAGTATTCAAGCGAATTGAAAAATCGAAACGTTTGGACAATACCCTAGCTACAGAGGTCGAAACTAAGCAGTGGAATCGGAAGAAGAGTTTTTTACCATTAATTATTTTTATTTATTTGCTTTTATCATGATTAGAGAATATTATTTAGGTATTAAGCAAATCACAACTTACACACTTTTTTATTTATTATGAAAATACCTACTTTCTGTATATTGTTGCCCTAATCTGGGCACGCTAATATACTAGTTAGGTAAATACTTTAAAACACTCATTATTGGAGAACCAATCAAAACAACTACTCTTCTAGCTAATACTGACGAAGTATTGAATTACATGATAGGATTCTTAGCATTTTAAAGAAAAAATATATTGAAAATACTTAAATCATTCATTTACATTTAGTCATTTACACCTTTTTTATTTAATATGAAATTATTTGCTTTCTGTATATTGGTACCTTAATCGGGTCACGCTAATATACTACTTGGGAAAACACTTTAAAACACTCATTATTGGAAAACCAATCAAAACAACTACTCTTCTAGCTAATACTGACGAAGTATTGAATTACATGATAGGATTCCTGGCATTTTAAGGCAAAAAAAAATATATTGAAGATACTTAAATTATTTATTGAAGAGTTGTTTTGAGAATTTGACATTGGAGGATATTTTGGATTTTCCGAAGTTGACGGTTGAAGAATTGCAGATATTTTTCAACGGTACTTACCAATTCAAACAATCAACATGTTGCTTAGCAGAATTAATTGGTGATTCTGAAAATATAGATCTGCAATATTGTAAAGAAACTTCGGAAATATTAAAAATTCGAATCTGCTCAAAACACATCGAATCAAAAATATACAATATATACATTCAATACCAAGCTGACATTAATGATATAGATGCCATTAAACGTTGGTATTGCGATTGTCCCAATGGTGCAAGAACTCTGGAGTGCTGTTCTCATATTGCCACAGTAATATATTAGTTATCTTACGCTCGATACCTTTCTAAAATAGTAAAACCAACAGCACCAAAAATCTTCAGCACGCATGAAATCCCAGTTATAAATGAAGACAGTGATGAGGATTGAAATGTAATATTTTCGTTTTATAATATATGAATTTATTTTCTTCAAAATAAATACATTTTATATTTTTGAAATGTGTTTTTCATTATAATTCTATTCAAAAAAAGTTAGAAATAATTAAGAAAAAAAAAAGAAAATAAACAAGAAACATGGTTGAAAAAAAGTTGAAAAAGTAAACAATAAAAATTATAAAAATATTACTAAAAAATAGAGGCTAATTTTTAAAAAATCCGTTTTTACCGGTTCATCTTAAATCTTTTCAATCTAAAAATTGTTTGAAACCTCTATTCTTTAGGAAAATAAAAAAAATAATTAAACTGAAAGTTTTTCTGAAAAGAATATCGAAAAATAGCGAAAAAAAATAGATTTTTAATTTTTTGACCCCCTATCACCCCCACAAAAATTATGAAAAAATTGATGAAGATAGATCTGGTGAAGACACATCACATATATTTTTTTCATCATAACGTAGGTCAATAGGTTTTTTTTTTAAATATTAAAAATTTTTGAAGCCTCAAAAGAAACTAAATTACCCGTCAAAAATTTTGAAAAAAATTGTACTTCATGCGCGCATCGAAGACCTTCAATTTGACGCAAGAAAAACTGAAAAATCTTTTAATGCGGCTGAAATACGTGAAAAACACGAAAAATTTTCGTGATCCAATAAAACAGCTTCTGGAGCACCTAAGTAAATCAAAATATATGAAAGAGCACGTCTTTTTATTCTCAACAAACCTAGCTGGGTGAGATTTCAAAAAGTAAAAAGGCCGATCACCCCCCCCCCTTATGCGCCAAGGCCCTTTGAAAATTGCAAAGAAATATCGAGTACGCTCATGATGTGGTGATTCTTTTGCGTCTAGCCTAAGCTTGAACTATGTCTCATTGCGCAGATGTCAAATCGTAAAAAGAAATCCAACAGGTACAGTAGCAGTAAGTGACAATAGTGTGTTTACTGCTGTGAAGACACGTACTGACACTGACCGTACTGACGCATACGTGGTAATAATGAATTTTTGTAATTATTATTAATAATGACGAATTTTACAAACATCGATCTTTGTTACGGGGCAGCCTGGTAAAATGCGTCAGGCTCGTATAGAAACTTTATCACAGACGGTTTCCTAATAATATGTAGGCTTTGTGTAGTTATGTTAGGTATGCTTTTAGTTTTCTTTATAATTTGATCATTTTCTGCAGCCTTGGCAGCCCTGTAATAAAAGTGAATAACTTACGTTGTGGGTGTCGATATTGGAGCGATAAAAGTGGGTCTATAATTATTTTTCTGGTTTGAAATTTTAAATTTAAAAAGTGGCATTGGCCTTCACAGTACATAAGGACACACAGATTAAGATATATGGATGTATTTCAAAAACACCCTGTATAATAAAAGCATGTAACAATCAGTCAAAAAATAATATAATAACAGTTGTCAAAAATGGCGTTGATGAAAAGGCATTAAGAAATTTAGGGTATGGTGATGAAAATTAATTTGTAACTAAATCCAATTTTTTATTTTTAAAAGGGCGTTAGCCGCGTTCTGTCCCGTTCTTCCACTCCTAAGCGGGTTCAAGATAAGATATACTTCGATAGACGAGTAATAGGTAAAACCTGCGCTACCTCAGATCATTAACGACGCTCTCTCAGGACGTGATTTCATTTATTCACTGACAATAAGGGTTATTACGTCTTTGGATTTTTGCGATTTTTGCATGAAAAAAATCCCTATCGAAGATTTCTCTCCGACGGGATTAAAATTTGACGTTATTGGTATCTGTTTACCTACTAATAATGGACTCTACACTTAATGATTTCTGGAAAAATCGCATAAAAAAATCCCCGTCAAGCTCCCGTAAGGCGACCAGAACACTGAGTATCAAACTTGCGGAATCATGAGATTCCAATTAACTCAATTGTTTCGATCTTCCAAACGAAAACTCTAGGAAGACTAGCAACAAGTCCTCACATCAATAAAATGCAATTAGTTCAAAGAATACCATTTATTTAATAAGTTTAAAACGGTACAGTTATTTTCTGCAAAATGATATAATGTGAAAGGACCACCGTTCCTCAACTAAAGGAAATTACTTTTAACTATACAAATGAGAGCATCCGCTAACAATCGATTTGGTAGTAAAGATTCATTCAACTTCCTCAGAATTTAATGCAAGCCTTTTAAAAAGAATTTAAAAATGTTTGTAATGTTGGTAAATTATGTCTGACTGAAAATAATATAAAAATATTTAACTAAAAAATTGTGGTTAGCTTATGATTAGCTTAAAGGTTTTATTTAACGTGATTTTATCATTCACAGAACGGAGACTAATACATGAGTTTGCTAACGTTCGACCAGTCCCCATGCAGGTTCAATATAGGAAAAATGACACCAATTCGCCTCCGAGCGACTTTTTGGCAAAATGGATTTTTGAGTCATTTGGGCACAAGGCGGTTTTCCCTATAACTTTATTATTTGGCTTTCCTACCATCGCTTTGTATTGACCGTCCAACGCACTCGTCCAAATTATGAGTCAATAGGTGAATTCAAACTTATTTTATGCGAGAAACCGGCCTTGTGCATTTTCACTGATTTTTTGCCAATATTTATTGTCTATAGACGTTACGCACCTTCGCCATATTTATCGATTTTACCCTCTTTGATATGTTATATAGTGAAAATTTTATAGTTAGCCTTTCGAACACTATATATAATGACTGTACCTCCATGGCCAATGTCTTTGGTGGAGGAATAAGAAAGGAAAAAAAAAATAAATTCGTAAAAATTTGGTGTTTCTTCAAATTCTTTACTGAGTTGTGCCTCATGTCTTAATGAACTCTTGTGTTAGTTTATGGCCCTGAAGTCTTTCAGACTTTTGAAAATGTCCTTAAATGAATTCTTTACCTAAGTCGAATTTTTATTTTGGCTTCGACCTAGGTCAATTCTGGGAGGTTCTACATTTTAATCGCGTATCCAACATTAAACTATCATAAATTCATATATTCATAAATTTTTGTGTAGCTTCTATTCGTTTATTGTAAATTAGATGGATAGTCCAGTCAATGAAAGAGTTGTAGAGAACATTTTGGAGGGGAGAATTTTTCTCTTCAGGAATGTGTTGGGGGTAGTTAGGAGGTAAACATACTAAAAGTCCCCGCCCCTAACCCCGCCGCTTCAGTAGGAGAGGGGGGTGGAAAGGTTCCTTTTTTCGATTCTTCGCTTATAACTCGGAAACGATGCGTCGCACGAAAAAAGGTAATTTATGCAAAATTAAACGTAATTAAATTTCCCACAAGAACGTTTATATTCATTTTCTTCCTATGTATTATATTTTACGAGATATTCGCCAGCGAAAATCGATAATTAATAAAAAAAAATAAATTATGTACCTTGTATATTTCTAACAAAGCGGTTTACTGTGGTCTGCTAATAAATCACAGTCACAAAACAATCTCTATTTTACAACACTGGACGTATTTACTAACGTAATATTTTGTCGAAACTAGACATTTCCTTAAATATACAGTGTGACTCACATAAAATGAAGATACCCTTATAACTTTTTCATTTTGTTTCCGATTTGAATCAAATTTTACTCAAGTATAGAATAAATTAGGATCTACTTATGACCAGAAAATCATTCACCTGCTATAAAGGCAAAGCTACCTGCGGTACCAAAATATGAGGAAAAAGATTAAAAATCATATTGATTTTCAATCTTATGAACGATGAATTATACGTAGCCACCACAAATTGCGGAAACTGTGGACCCCCTTTGCCAGATGAGATTATGTATGAGATATCCCCCATCAATAATTAAATCAAATTTTGGTGTATGTACGTTTGTGGCGCCGATCGGATGCATTTTTTAGAATTTCTAACATTCAAAATGTTTATTTTTGTCAGCATATTTTTGTACCGCAGGTGGCTTTGTCGTTATGGCAGGTGAATGATTTTCTGGTCATAAGTAGATCCTAACTTGTTCTATACTTGAGTAAAATTTGATTCAAATCGGAAACAAAATGAAAAAGTTATAAGGGTATCTTCATTTCAAGTGAGTCACACTGTATATTTAAGGAAATGTATACATTTCGATAAAATATTACGTTAGTAAATACGTCCAGTGTTGTAGAATAAAGATTGTTTTGTGACTGTAATTTATTAGCAGACCACGGTAATCCGCTTTGATAGAAATATACAAGGAACATAATATATATATTTTTTTAATTATCGATTTTCGCTGACGAACATCGCGTAAACTATAACACATAGGAAGAAAATGAATATAAATATTCTTGTAGAAAATTTAATTACGTTTAATTTTGCATAGATTACCTTTTCCCATACGGCGCATCGTTTCCGAGTTATAAGCGAAAAATCGAAAAAAGAAACATTTCCACCCCCCTCCCCCCTGAAGCGGCGGGGCTAGGGGCGGGGACTTTTAGTATGTTTACCTCCTGACTACCCCCAACACATTCCTGAAGAGAAAAATTCTCCCCTCCAAAATGTTCTCTACAATCCCCTTTTGGGCATTCATTGATTGGACTAGGAGGTTTAGTAAGGAAACTTAGACTGATAACTTTTTGATGTTCCTGAATTTTGTTAACATTTACGAGATATGTCTTATGAATAAACATCAACCTTCATGATCTATTCATAATTAAGATTTTTATTAATATTATTATTATATTATCATCATTGGAAATTAAGGCTTTAATGGCCGGAGGTAACCGATTAAATATTCTTACAACGTTATAACTAAATGACCTTTCAAAAAGAGAAGCATAAGTATTTGTTTCTAGTTGGGCGGTTGTGTATGTGTATGTCACTTGCTTTTATTAACTTATCATGTAGATATTTGGGAGTTTTCGACATGTCTACCTCGTAAATAAGACAAGCCATGTGAACTCTGAACCGCTCATCTAGGCTAAGCCATTTTGAGTCACGAGTTTATCAGAAATATGGTCATATTTCCTCAGATTATATCTGCATCTAAGACAGTTGAGGGCTTTCTCTATCTTTGCTTAAGAGTACCGGCCAGTACACTACATCTGAATACGAGATGAAGAAGAATTGACAAATCACATGGCTTTATTTTAACGTCGGTTGTAAATTAATCTCTGTACATATACAATACTTTAAGCCTACTGTAGGATTTATGAACAATGTGGCTCACATGACATTGAAACCTTCAATTAATATCAAAATATAAGTTCTTACAATGGTTAGAGGTGTTAAAGTGACTCCATTTAAATTGATGATAAAATTTGGGTTATCCAGAAGTGTGTCTATGCCTGTGCTTACCAAATACTAAAAGTTTGGTTTTAGATTTATTAAGAATCAGACCATCCAAGAGCTTTTGATATAAGACAAATGGTAGCTAAATCCTCATTTAACGAAAAGTTAAGAAACATCTATAAACCATTTGCGTATTGATGTGGGTTACAGTTCTTCAAAAATTTAGAAAACTCGGCTTAGTAAATGGAGAAAACTAGTGGACCTAATGCGCTACCCTGGGGAACGCCTTTCTTGACATCGATTTTATCAGACCGCACACTATCTATAACCAATCTTTGGCTTCTTTTGCCTAGATAGAAAAATTGTACAACAACGCCACTGAGGAAGTACTTTAAGTTGGTACACAAAACAAAGTATCGAAGACTTTATTATAATCTAATAACAATAGACAGTAATTTTTTATTATTAACAGCTCTGTATAACTCATCGGTAACATGTAGTAGTGCAGTGGTTGTACTGTGACCTCCACTGAATCCTGACTGTGTGACTAGTAATACATACAGATGTTGCTAATTTACAGGGAATGTTGAAAAAATTATCGCGAAGCAGCCCATTTATGTCATGAATGATTCGCCAACCGTCATCACACTCGGCATTTTACCCAGTTGAACATAAAATGCGAGATTATAAATGTTTCTATTTGTAAGCTCGTGAAAGAATTTGGATATAAGAGTGGGCAAGATTGCAATTCATAGAGCTTTCAAAGTTCATTTAATTTAAGAATTACGACTCACTAATTTTGAATACACGGCACACTTTAATGTCTTACAGCAAATTACATTTTTTGCAATATTGATATCCCTCTCATATACAGAGTGGCTCAGCCGTTATATTACTTACTCTAGTAAATTTTGTATGAGCGAATGGACTTTTTTCAAATTTAGTACAGCGATATGGGGTGAAAGGGTTTAGCCGGATAAGCATGACGAGTCGGCCCCCAAATGGCAACCTATATCGAAACTTATGTTTTAATATCGACTTGATGTATGAGCACGATTTATATGTGTTTTGTCACCGTACTCCGCTTTGACCTTGAGATATGGAAAAAAAATAAGCGCATGCATGACTATCGTTTGAAAAAAACATATCTCGAAAACTAATTGAGCTAGAGAGGTAAAACCAATGGGAGGTTTCAGGTAACCTTAAAGAGTATATTTTATATTTTTTTTGAATTTTTAGAAAAATAAGCGCATGCATGACTATCGTTCAAAAAAACATATCTCGAAAACTAATTGAGCTAGAGAGGTAAAACCAATGGGAGGTTTCAGGTAACCTTAAAGAGTATATTTTATATTTTTTTTGAATTTTTAGAATAATAACGCACATCATTAAAAAATAAATAAAAAAATATAATAATTAATATTTCCGTGTTCTCTGTGACTTACAATCACTGAAATAATATATGTTGTAATACTTTATATGCACTATTACTCATAAAAGTTGCGTTAGAAAAAAGTTGGTGCAACACTTCAAAAAAAATAAAATTCGACGCGCATTACATCTTATAAGAATACAAACTTGACATGGGACACACATATAAATATTTTATGAATTGGAATTATTGTTAGAAGAGAAATCGAATGAAAATATAACTAATTGTCACGTAAATATCTATTTCATACGGCACATAGTGGCACGAATCGTAATTTTTTGTTCAAAATTATTTAGAGCACTTCGCAACCGATTGGGATAATTTTTTTTTGAATACTCATTATTTAATTTCAAAAAACCTAAAAGAGTCGATTTTTTAATTATGCTAACCAAAATTATTGAGCTTCGCCAAAATGTCTTAATCTTAATAAAACTTACAAAAAAAAATTTTGTTCTTATCCAATTTACATAAATCGGGGGGTACTCGGGGATTTTTGAGGTTGCTGATTACTAATCTGATATCCAAATTGTCATAAACCAATCTGCAAAATGGCGGCTATAGAATGCTAAAAATTAAATATTTTTGTTAAAGTTTATGCCGAGAAGTTTTGAATATTTCTGATAAGTACTTTTAAGTTAAAATAGACTAAATTTTAAGTTCCAGGTTCAAGATGGCGGATCCAATTTGGCAGCAATAAGATGATAAAACTAACTTAAAAATAAATTAAATGCATTAAACTAAAGAGGCTATTATTCCTAAGAATTATTAAAAAATTTAAAAAGGATCAAATTTTCTGAAATTTTCAAATATATCCAATATGGCTGCCATACATTAATTATCAATCATAAATATGCGATTCAGTCCTCTATTTATACAAATAATATATTTAATTTTTAAATGATATTTAATATACTATGTGTGTAATATAATATAAAAATATAAAGGACTTTGTTATTTAAATGTATTTAGGATAATCAACAATTAAAACAATTAACTCAGTATTAATATTATTTAAACAACACAGATTAAACAGAGAAATTTAAAATTTAAATAATGACGAAACATTTTTGCACTAAGTTAGGGTTAAAGTTCATGGTTTAAAATTCTTGCCTTAGGTTATGTTAGGTATAGAGTTCTTGGTTTAAAATTCTACTAGGCTTAGGTTATGTTAGGTTTAATATTCTTGTTTTAAAGTTCTTGGTGTTAGGTGTTTATTATATTACTAGCAGATAAAAAAAAATATATTAATATGACCTACTTAGAGTTATGTTCAAAATTACTGGAGGACTGAATCGCATATTTATGATTGATAATATAATTAATGTATGGCAGTCATATTGGATATATTTGAAAGTTTCAGGAAATTTGTTCCTTCTTAAATTTTTTAATAATTCTTAGGAATAGCCTTTTTAGTTTAATGCGTTTAATTTAATTTTAAGTTAGTTTTATCATCTTATTGCCACCATATTGGATCCGCCATCTTGAATTTCTTCCTGGAACTTGTACTTATCAGAAATATTCAAAACTTATCGGCATAAACTTTAACGAAAATATTTCATTTCTCATAATTTTTTAGCATTTTATAGCCGCCATTGATTCCGCCATCTTGTAGGTTGGTTTATGACAATTTGGATATCAGATTCGTAATCAGTTTCTTCGTAATTCTAAGATCTAATTAAATAACGGGTTGTCCCATAGGAGTTCCGTTTAAAAAAAATTATTTTCATTGAAAAACCAATATCGTTGAACTTAATGAAGAATAAATCGTGTGTAATGTTAGTATCTGAAGAGATAATATTTTAAAAGTACCTTTAGACTGATTTTTAACAATTCTGGCAAAATCGCGGCCTTCTATAATTAAAACTAAAAATTAAAAAAACCTATATTCTTTGAAATTAAAAATAATATTTGAGATCAGATCATATATATTTTGGCCAGCAGCATCCAAATATGCAAAATATACAGGTCGTCCCATTTAAAAATTTGTTTTTCATGTCAATCTCATCGAAACCGGAAGTCGGCCATTTTGGTTCTTTAATTCATATTTTTACAATTAATTATTTTTATTTATTTGCTTTTATCATGATTAGAGAATATTATTTAGGTATTATGCAAATCAAAACTTACACACTTTTTATTTATTATGAAAATACCTACTTTCTGTATATTGTTGCCCTATTCTGGGCACGCTAATATACTAGTCAGGTAAATACTTTAAAACACTCATTATTGGAGAATCAATCAAAACAACTACTCTTCTAGCTAATACTGACGAAGTATTGAATTACATGATAGGATTCTTAGCATTTTAAAGAGAAAAAAAAAATATATATATATATATATATATATATATATATATATATATATATATATATATATATATATATATATATATATATATATATATATATATATATATATATATATATATATATATATATATATATATATATATATTGAAAATACTTAAATCATTTAATCAAATTTAATCATTCACACTTTTTTATTTAATATGAAATTATCTACTTTCTGTATATTGGTGCCTTAATCGGGTCACGCTAATATACTACTTAGGAAAACACTTTAAAACACTCATTATTGGAAAACCAATCAAAACAACTACTCTTCTAGCTAATACTGACGAAGTATTGAATTACATGATAGGATTCCTGGCATTTTAAGGCAAAAAATATATTGAAAATACTTAAATTATTTATTGAAATTCAGTCATTTTACTTCATATAATTGGAAACTTCGTCCCATATCACTGCACCAAATTTGAAAAAATCCATTTGCCCATTCAAGAGTTACCAAAGTGTCCCTATCGGCTGAGCCACCCGGTATATAGTACAATACAAAATGAAATGCTGAGACGACATGATATGATTGAATGACACTACAAATATATTGAGAATTACTAAAAAATTAATGGCAACAGCTTCTGGCTCAATACTACACACTTCCTTGAATAACAAGAATATTACTCTATGTCTTGATATAAGAACAAGCAAAGTATAATCAATGGATTTTTAATCAAAATAGCTCCCACGGAGAAAGCATATAATAACAAGCTAAAAACTAAACTAAAAAAAAATTGAAAAAAAAAACATCCAACCTGAATAGGATTCGAACACGGGATCTTTGGATTGCAAAAAAAAGCAAAAAAGCAAAAAAAGCAAAAACATATATTATTCTTCATTTAAGTACAACTATGTGCCTTACCGGATCCTGGCCCGGAGCCAACCAAACAACCATGGTACGTAGTACCATGGTGAATGTAAGGTTAGACGAGGCAGGTCCGGCTCGGATTAACGGTTAACGAGGAGGACTAACTCTCCTGTTTGTTATAAACAAACTTAAAAACTAATAATAATATTAAAAATTGCTGTCTACGCAGAGACCTAATTAAAATTAACACCACACTTGGCCAAGCACTTACAAAATTTGGGTTGTTGACGCGGGTAAAAAGCTAAACGCAAAAACCCGTACGAGAACTGTCGCCCCAGTGGTCTCCCTGCCTCCACCAGGAAGATATGATAAAGCAAAAGAGTATCGTTTAAAATGTTATAATTTTCAAGAATTTTCTCGGCCTAAAAAGAATTTACGAACAAAGTGACAAAAAGAACAAAAAGAAAAACAACAGAAGCATAAAAATGAACAAATAGAAAGGAAAAGAGGTAACTAAAGATAAAGTTTAGGAAAGGTGATAGGATAAGGTTTTATAGAGGTTATGGTAGGGGAATATTTGGCTAAGGGAGTTGCCGGAAAATAGGCAACGCCTGGTATGATAGGGGGGTGTCTCAGATTGAATAATATTGCATTATGCTGTCTGATTTGGGTTATGTTGCGGGTTAGCGGACTATCGCTCAGTTTGATGGTGTAAAATTGTTGGGAGATTTCCTGGACGTAGTCTGCTAGAGGAGCTATGTCGTGGCAACGTGCATAGAGATCTCTGAGGGAGGTTAGAGTCTGAAATGAGGCGCATAGATTTGTGTTCTAGAACTTTAAGTTTGCACATTGTCGTAGCCGGTATGCTGCACCATACCGGCGCCGCGTATGTGATTGCCGGCCTGATCACCATAGTATACAACAGTTTTTTATTATTTCTGTTAAGTCCGCTACCTCTGCCCAGGAGCGGGTACAGAAGTAGACTTTACGTACTGTCTCGTTGATGTGGGTGTCAAACGTCAGTCGTTTGTCTAAGTTCACCCCCAGATACTTCACGCATCATTTAATAGGAATTTCTCTACCCCTGATCGAAATTGGCGTTAAAATCCGATTTTCGGTGGGTGGGCGCGTGAAGAGGATCGCCTCAGACTTCTCGGCGTTGATTCGAATCTTCCACTTGTCGTAATACGCCGTGGCACGGACCATGTATGCTTTAAGTAGCATGTTCGCTGCCTGCGCGTTATGTGAGTGCGCGTACATGGCTGTGTCGTAGGCGTACTTGGCAAGTTTCGTATTCGGAAACTCCGGGAAGTCGGAAACGTACAAGTTGTACAGCTTTCGTGACGGGCCCGACCCCTGGGGGACGCCCGCGCAAATATCCCGCCGTGTTGATAATTTGTTATTCACCCTGACCTGCAGCGATCTACCCGTCAGGAAAGAGTGAATAACTTTGGTTATGTATGTGGGAAAGTTCAGCGTGCTTAGTTTGTAAAGTAGGCCCGGGATCCAAACGGTATCAAACGCCTTCTCAATATCGAGGAGCACCATGGAGGTGCTCTCCCGAGATTGTACTGTACAGCAACATCATTCACGATCCTAACGACCTGCTGTACAGTGCTCCTGCCCCGCCTGAAGCCGAATTGGCACTCGTCCTCGATGTGAAGTTCGTCTTGAAAAGCGTCTAGTCTGATCAGGATGACCTTCTCCACCAACTTGGAGATCGTCGACAGCAACGAGATTGGTCGATAACTGTCGACGAGCTTCTCGTTTTTGTTCCGATTCAAGATTGGCACGACCACGGCACATTTCCACTGGCTAGGCCAGTGTTGCAACCGCAGGATCGCGTTAATGATATACCTTATCTGCACGATACCTTTTCTCGGGAGATATTTGAGTAGTCTATAATCGATGCCGTCTTTCCCCGGAGCTTTGTTATTCGGTAGTGTCCAGACAATGCCAGCCACTTCCGAGCGCTTGGTCATGACATTTAAAAACTCAGGTCTCGTCAATTGGACGTCATGGCCAATTAATTCGTTTATGTCATTTTCTATGCGGTCATGCTCAATGTTATTTGGTATGTTCACGTTATGTACGTCTTGAAAGTGGTCAGCTAAGTCGTTCGCCTTCTGCAAGTCCATCATAGCAGTCCGTCCGTTTGGTTTTGACAAGGCGGGTGTGACCTCAAGCGTATTTTTCATTGCCCTCGACATTTTCCACAGCGAGTTGTCCTGAGGATTCAGCGCTTCCAGCCTATCCCGCCATTTCCGGTTTTTTGCTATGTTTATAGCGGTAGTGATCTGTCGTTGCATCCTGTTCATCTCAGCCTTGGCGTTGGTATCGCGATTTCGCTGCCAAAGCCGTCTCAGTCGGTTTTTTTCCCGAATATCTTGTACGACCACTGTGTCGAGCCGGTATCTGTACAGATTGCAAAGCAAAAGTTTAGCCACTGGACCATCAGAGATCAATACAAAAACTGAATGTCTGTAATATATATCTTTCGATAATCATATTTCAACGCATTAGACATATAATTATTAAATATATATTAGTAAAATGCATAAACAAAAAAATATATGTTATAGAGATAACATTTCGCAAGATTTCTATTTAAGTGCAAGCGACAAAAATTAAAAAAACATTTTTTTTTAATTAAATGATTAATAACTTTCTTAGTTACTGATTGATTTTCTTCAAAAAAATAGGGTTCTTCCTCTAGCTACACTAACTTACTTTCCAAATTTCAATACAATAGGACCTTTCTTTCTTAAGTTATCGTGCTTACAAGAAACGTGACAGACGGACATTTTGAAAGTTGTTCAGAATTCGTTCACTAACACAATGATATGAATTTTTTTTCTCTACGAGGTATATTTCCGGTTTTAGAAATGTGCCGATCAAATGCAATATACTCTTCGTTTTTGCGAAGATTATAATATTATTAGTCAAGGGGGGGCTTTATGGACGATACGAAGGAAAATGGAAATGCGCCTCAGGCGAAAATTTTATATTGTTCAAGGTCAAATGGCTTAAAATGAAAAGTTAGAAATCGCCTCAGTGGAAAGTTAGGTTGAAAAAACGGGGCTGTTCAAAATAAAACCTAATTACTTTAAAAAATTTAGTAAAAGTAGGTCAAAATATTTTTTTTTCATTTATTGAAATACAATATCTACAAACTAATAATTATTAAACGGCAGAGGGACAAAACATAAGAAAATATTTACTCCCATTTTGACATTTAGATATTCCGGGGCTTTCTTTTGCCGTCTTAACCACTTCATGGACATCAACTTCCTGCGACGAATTTGTATTAGCAAGTGCTATTCTCATATAGAGAAGAAACAGTGGCAAATTCATTAATCGTCTGATCACATTTTGAACATGTGATCTTCAGAGATCTTAGTATTGGTATATTATTATTATTGTTATTAGCCCCTGTAGCCGCCCCCCATACATCCGCCTCTGATTAAGAAAATAAGAATATAACAAGTAACGTTTTTATATAACCTTTCTATCCACTCAAGCGCAAATTTTAAAAACGTTACTTGTTATATTCTTATTTTTAAAATTATAGAAGCAGCAAATTATTCTCTGTACTCGAGAACTAGTAGCATCATTTTTAAGGGGTCGTATATTTGCGGATGAATCCGTTTTATGCTTCAAATCTGCGCCAGCTATTTCTACTTGATAACTTCATATGAAATATACCTAGATATTGGAAATATTTCAAATGGAATATATACAGCTGGATGTTTATCATGTCTTCAATGGTACGTGCATATATCATTCAAAGTACACTTTTCTAGAATATGCTGTCAGGGTGTGAAGCTACGTTGTAGATGCTAGTATCAGACTGAAACTTAAATGGAAGAGAGTATTCAACTGAGAGAACGATAAGTCACTTGGGTACGTTGCATGGAAAAGATGGAAGATTATATGATGCCTGAAAATTGCACCGAAATGAAATTTTAGGAGAGTATCTTATTTATTGTCTTACACAAAAATCGACTCAATAGCAATATTGAAAACACCCTGCAATATATGAAAATCTGGAGCCGTAAAACTTACTTGAAACATTTTAATTGCGTAATTTATCTCACGAAAATTAGATAAACTTTTAGTAAATTTACTACTTCTCAATAAATGGAAATAGTTGATCTACTTTTCGGGGGATATACAGAGATTTCTAGTAGTCGTTATGGTTGTTGTTTTAATTTAGTGTTTATACAATATGTATACGGAAGAACTTAACTATACTTGTTAAATTAGAGTTTGATCTCTTAGGATGTGTATTTACAGGAAGCTTAAGCTGCAAAATATCATGTGATATTACACAGTGTGGAACCGCTAATTGGATTAAATTCAGTATCTCAATTATTGTGCATATTTATAAAAAATCCCGAGACACGTCGATTTTGGATTCTGAAATGACATTCCGCAAAGTACAAATTTCATCTCTAAATTCAACCCCCTTCGAGTGGCGGTTGCAATCCTTAAATTTTTTAATGGGAAGTAGGGGCTTGTGATACCTCATTTGAAAGGTCTTTTCATTGTCTATTCAAAAATGCTATGGTTTTAATATGAATTGCAAGAATTAATGGTCTGCTTAACGAAACTCGCTACAATAAACGAAGAACATAAAAACTTACGGCGTTTTGTTCTTGCAGGCTAGCAAAAACAATTTCAGTGTTCTTTTTCAACACAATCAACTAAAAAGAAGACATAAAAACATCAAAGAGGGCGCAAGATTACCATTCACATTTCAAATTTCATTTAGTTTCAGAATAAAAACCCACTAATTTTGAATACAAGGCACAATTTAATGCTTTACAGCAAATTACATTTTTGCAATGTTGATACACCTTCCATATATGGTGTGTCCCACTTAAGGACTAGCCACCACTGTAAAATTTTTATTTATGTTTTTCTTAAATATGCAGATCTCGCAAAAAGGCATTAGAAACATGTTCTATTAATTCCGGAACTCAAAGCCACGGCTAACTACGACCATTGTTTAAGTGCGAAATATTGAGAAGTACTATTAGGGACTTTTTTTGAATATTGGAACAGTTTCGTATTCAGGGCCACCTAAGTACCTAGTGTACCAATTTTGGTCATGACAGTAATAGAGGGTAGCCCAAAATATTAAGAATAAGTTTTTAAAATAACGAAATTTAAAGTAAAAGAACACATTACTCTTTGTATTATTTTTATTAGTTAAAAATGAAACTAAATTTTATGCATCTCAATTAGACTACCACTTCCATTATGCACTTTTCAATTCGCCGTCGATTATTATTAATTAGTTTCTTCAGGGTTTGTCTGGTGATATTACGGCAAGCCACTCTAAAGCGTTCGCAAATTTCGTCCTTTATTGTTTGTGGTCTTGATTTATAATCCTCATTTTTAATTGTCCCCCATAGAAATGGTTTTGATATTAATCGCAAAAATTAACGGTCTGCTTGATGAAACTAGCTACAATAAACGAAGAACATAAAAATGTACAGCGTTTTTTTCTTGCAGGCTAGCAAAAACAATTTCAGTGTTCTTTTTCGACACAATCAACTAAAAAGAAGACATAAAAACATCAAAATTCTTCATAGCTGGCATTGCCAGTTTTATTGAAGACGCCACAGCGATTGACAGCAATAAATAGTTGTCATAGTTCTCAATAAATAGTTGTTACTGTTTTGCGTATTATTGTTTGAGTTTTGCTAACTGCAATTTCTAAACGTGGTTTATTTAAAAGAAATGCATTAAATAATAATTTTACAGATAAAAAAGAAACTTCCAATGCAATGAGTAACGATACCAAATTAGATATACTTCTTGAATTTGAAGAAAACCCACATAGTTCAAGTTGACTAACAGCTTCAGCATTTAATATTTCCCATTTCTCAATTATTCGCGTATTAAAAGAAAATAAAATGCATCCCTATAAACTGCCCCAATTTAGGAGCTTAGTGAAGACGATTTTGATAGAAGAACGTATTTTTGTGAACAAATGATGCAAAGGTTAGATGAAAATGTTTTGTTTTCGGATGAGTCCACTTTTACTCATCATGGCCATGTTAAGGCGCAGTTACACGGTGCGTGATTAGGCGAGTCACGAAACAAGCGCCGTACAGTGGCGAGAAATGCCAGTGTTCCACTCAAATTACTCTAGAGGTCGTAAATTTTAAGTTATTGAGACATTTTCTTTTTAAATGTTCGTCTTGAATTTACCTACCGGTCCCTCTGGAAGGATTTTAAAATTTCATTTTTCATTTTTTTATATTTTGACAAAATGATACTGTTTTTTCTATTAAATTTATTCTAACGGGCCGTAAATTTGAGTTTTCGTAACAATTTTTTTTTTAAATCTTCGTCTTTTAATCAGATATTGATCTGTCTAGATGAGTTTTTGATTTAGTTGTTGACAACTGTCAAAATTACTGTCAAATATAAAAAAATACGATTTTTAGATAAATAGTTCATACAATAACAGGTTGGTGTTCAGTAAATATATATAGTGTCTTCAATGTACCTGGTTTCGAAGTTGACAGGAAAATATGTATTTCTAAATTTGGCAGCTGCCATAATTGTTGTCAAATTTCCAAAGATAGATGGAAGAGCTTATTAATTTTAAAAGTTCCCTGTAAATAGATATATATTGTTTTTGATCTGTTTGATTTAGTAATTGACAGAAAAATATGAGTTTTAAATTTGGCAGCCTCATAATTGCTGTCAATTTTCAAAATATAGAAAATTGACAGCTCAATAATTTTAAAAATGCACTATAACTGTATAGAAAAATAGATATATATATTGTTTTTAAACTGCCAGATTTAGTAGTTGACAGGGAAATAAGGTTTTTAAATTTGGCAGCTGCCATAATTGCTGTCAAATTTCAAAAAATAAAAGTTAGGGCTTATTAACTTTAAAAATTCCCTGTGAATATATAACAAAATGGATACAAATTGTTTTTAATGTACCTGGTTCCGAAGTTGACAGGAAAATATGATTTCTAAATTTGGCAGCTGTCATAATTGCTCTCATTTCAAAATATAGAGATAAGAGCTTATAAATTTTAAAAACACCCTATAAATGTATAGAAAAATAGATATATAATATTTTTAAACTGCCAGATTTAGTAGCTGACAGGAAAATATGGTTTCTAAATTTGGAACTGTCGTAATTGCTGTCCCATTTCAAAATATAGAGGTAAGAGCTTATTAATTTTAAAAATACCTTATAAATGTATAGAAAAATAGATATATATTATTTTTGATATGTCTGATTTCGTAACTGATAGGAAAATATCATTTTTAAATTTGGCAGTTGTCATAATTGCTCTCATTTTAAAATATATAGGTAAGAATTTATTAAATTCAAAAATACCCTGTAAATGAAAAGAAAAATAGATATATGTATCTGATTCCGTAATTGACGGGAACTTGATTTTTATATTCTTTTGAAATATTCTGTTATATTCTGTTATATAAGAGATATCCGTGTTTAGCTGTTGTAAGATTATCTATGTTTGTGTTAAGCGATTATGAAATATTATTAATAAAGAATAATAGATGATTTATATGTCGATATAAAAAAAGCCCTAGCTATCGATACTTAGAATAAACTACTTGTAATTTAGGTCTTCTATTGTGAAAGTGTGTAGATGAAGTTTTCAAGAGGTGTTGCTCCTGCCTCCTTCCCTGTTTTTTGATAAACGGGGCTCCGGACTGCCAAATTTAGAAATCATATTTTCCTGTCAACTTCGGAACCAAGTACATTAAAAACAATTTGTATCCGTTTTGCTATATATTCACAGGGTATTTTTAAAGTTAATAAGCTCTAACTTCTGTTTTTTGAAATTTTACAGCAATTATGGCAGCTGCCAAATTTAAAAACCATATTTCCCTGTCAACTACTAAATCTGGCAGTTTAAAAACAATATATATCTATTTTTCTATACAATTATAGTGCATTTTTAAAATTAATAAACTGTTACCTCTATTTTTTGAAAATTGATAGCAATTATGACAGCTACCAAATTTAAGACTCATATTTTGCTGTCAGTTACCAAATCAAACAGATCAAAAACAATATATATCTATTTTTCTATACATTTACAGGGTATTTTTAAAATTAATAAGCTCTTACATCTATCTTTGGAAATTTGACAACAATTATGGCAGCTGCCAAATTTAGAAATACATATTTTCCTGTCAACTTCGGAACCAGGTACATTGAAAACACTATGTATATATTTCTGAACACCAACCTGTTATTGTATGGATTATTTATCTAAAAATCGTATTTTTTTATATTTGACAGTAATTTTGACAGTTGTCAACAACTAAATCAAAAATTCATCTAGACAGATCAATAGCTGATTAAAAGACGAAGATTTAAAAAAAAAATTGTTACAAAAACTCAAATTTACAGCCCGTTAGAATAAATTTAATTGAAAAAACAGTATCTTTTTGAAAAAATATGATATTTTATTAAAAATTAAAAAAAAATGAAAAATGAATTTTCGAAATCCGACTAGAGGGATCGATAGGTAAATTCAAGACGAACATTTAAAAAAAATGTCTCAATAACTTAAAATTTACGACCTCTAGAGTAATTTGGGTGGAACACTGACATTTCTCGCCACTGTTTTGACGAGTTTTGCGCCGTGTGACATAGGCAACTTAGCATGGCTTGCGACTCGGGAGACGTTGCTCGCGTCGGCTCGCGTCGGCTCGCGTCTTCCATCTAGGTGTCGGTGAAATTTGGCGAGTCAAAGCCGCTAATTAAGGTGGCGCATGCAAGATTTTTGTAGGATCGTGTAGGATCGCGTAGGATTGCCTTTTCGCGAGTCTTTCCCGAGTCGTTTCCATTTCAGAATCGAATTTTCATGTATTTTTTAATGTGAGAGAGTACTTAGTGCATTATTTATCGTGAAAAACTACCTGCAACTCGGAAAATTGGCAAGTTACAAAAAAATTTTAAGAGACAAAAAATATTTAGAAGGCCTCAATGCATACGTCTGAATTTTTTCAAATTTCTAAATTACATATTTTTAAGCTACAGTTTCAAAAGATGGGTAGTTTTTCGTTTTCCGGAAAAACTCGGTGAAAACGCACTTTACAGAAAAGTTGCAAACAAAAAGAGCCCTGGATTTCGATGATACATTCACCTGAATTTTATCAGATTTTTTTTTCAACTTTTACATTCCCCCTCCCTCACTTTTAGGAATTTTCGAGTGGCCATATCTCGAAAAATATGCAGTTTCCGGAAAAATTCACAAGAATAAAAACATCTTATTTTGGGCCAAAAATATAAATATATCGTTTTTTCTTTTCATTTTTGACCTAATTCTACAAGTTACGAAACCCACGATAAAAGCTACATTTTCTACCTCTTCCGATTATTTTCTACTGTAATCTTTTTTTTTTCAACTTTTTTATTAATGTCATTACAAACACATTCCACAAGGTTTCATCAAAATCTATTCATTAGCACTAAAATCAGAGGTGAACCTCTCCGTTGACTGGACTAAAGATAATATATTTAAAAATCTTAACTTCAAATAAACGGGTGCTTGCCTTTTTCGACTTCTCATGTGCGATGCCATCCACCACTTCTTTTTACGTTTTTTCAACTTCTCTTGTAGCAATTACGCACAAAGTGGCAGCTGCAACTTCCGTTTGTCTTTTTGCATTCATTGCGATCGACTGATCTTCCATGTAGTTTTGACAAGCCTACAACCCACAACCCCACACGAAATCTGCATTGGTCACGCGCCGTATTGACACATCTGGCTCGCTATTAGGCGAACCAGCGCGAGTCGCCAACCGAGCTCGTGGCTTCGCGAATCATGCGCCGTGTAACCGCCCCTTTAATCGTCAAAACTGAGCTACTGAGCTAATGAAAATCCTCACTGGATGAGAAAATTACATACGCAAAATTCTGAAAAGGTTAATGTTTGTGCGGGGATAATTGGAAACCATGTCATTGGTTCCTTTTTAATTGATGGCAATTTGAATTGAGATAATTATTTAGCTCTGCTCCAAAATTATGTCGTGCCAACTTTGGCAACTTATATCCTGCTCAACCAAACTCACAAGTTCCAGTGGATACAATATGGTTCCAGCAGGATGGAGCACCACCACATTACCGAATCGGCAATCCCTCGACGTAACATTTCCAAATCGATGGATAAGGAGGCGAGGATCGCTAGAATGGCCAGCACGTTCTCCTGATCTTACACCCGTAAATTTATTTCTATGGGGATTTGTGAAAAGTATGGTATACAAAACTAAGCCACGCGATATAGCTGACTTAAGAATAAGAATAACGGTCACGCCTCAGGTGTTGGAAAACGTTAGAAGACATTTTTATTTACCATTGGGATGCTGCCAAGACGTTCAGAGAACTCATTTTGAACATTTACTACATTGAAGTTGTTTTTTTAGTTTGGTGTAGTAAATTACGTCAAGCACATGAATTAATTTTTTTGCCATTAATTTTTGCAATAAATATTAAAACCTTAGCATTTTTGAATAAAGAATGAAAAGACCTTTCAAAGGAGTTATCATAAGGTCCTAGTTCCCATTTAAAAATTTAGGAATTGCAACTGCCACTTGAAGGGAGTTAAATTTAGGGATGAAATATGTACGTTGCCAGATGTCATTTCAGAATCCAAAATCGACGTGTCTCGGTATTTTCTATAAATATGCACAATAATTGAGATACTGAATTTATTCCATTTGGCTGTCTACACTGTATATTACTTTTTTTGCGTAATTCTGCACTTTAAGCCTTTTTTTATGACCTTTTTGTCTATTTTCGTCTTATTAAAATTAAACATACACCGAGTCTATCAGCTTCAAATGAACTTTACGTACGTTAAGTCATGTATCATTTTTATATAAGAGAAGCGAAGGTCCCAAAAATTTTTTTGGCATTAGCCACCTCCATGACCACCCAAATAAAATTGTGATTTAATGTGTGTACAAGAACCAAAGGCCTCAAATATTTCTTTACTTTATCCTCCTTTACTACCACCCCCATTCTACCACCCTCACCCACACTACCGATGTGACATATTGTTTTATGGGTTATTGAGGTAGACAATTTCAAATATTATATTATTAAATTTCCATAAACAATTATTTCCACATACAATTTTTTTTTTCGTTGTTAAAGATCTTGATAGAAAATCTGGATGTGAAAGTAGGTAGTGATTGCTTGGACAGCGATTTTTAATAACACTATTATGACACAAGTGACAGTAACAGTAGGGCTTGCCGACTGCGTACATTTTTTATTCATATTTCTGTATTCACTTTTATTGTCTATTTACAATCTACTCTAAGTATACCACAGACTAAAAAGTAAATAGTTTGTGTGCATTGCTTGTCATGAGTTGAATACCATCCAATGATGGTCCACCTGTCTTCACTTAGCTAGGTCTTCTGGCCATTGTCTTTTTAATCTTCTGTTCACTAAGGGCTGTGTTGCTAATTCCTTGACGAGCTGGTTGTTGTGGTCACTAATAAGACTCTATATTTGGTGGCATATCTGCTAATCACATCTCTTATGAAAGGAACTCCAAGATCTTCGTGGAGGGTCTGGTTAGATACATACCATGGAGCGTATGTTATGATTCGAAGCATTTTGGACTGACAAGTTTGGAGTATTTTGGTGTTGTCGCGTCTCAAAAAGGGACGGTCTTAACGTGCCAACGTCAAATAAGAGGAAAACGGACTACTAAAATAATAACTGACTAAACAAACTAAATTGGCACGTTTTGATTACCCTTCGAGAGGTGGCAAAAATGTATATACCTGGCTTAGCTCAGCTCGGGGGTGGGCACGTGGTTATCCAGCTGTGGCGGTCACTTGAAAACAAGCTACGACATATTTTAACAAAATGTATATTTAATGATCAACAACACATTGACAAACACCTAGTTTTATAAAATTAATCAGTGGTACCTAGAGAGGCACAATTTCATTATAGAGCCAGAAGGGTTGCTGAACGAAACGATATGGGGGCTCCTAACCTATATGTTATGGGGTAACGTGTAAAAGGCCTTTCGCTCGTTGTACAAAAACCCCAGTGAAAATCACACTACTAATACACTTAATTATTTACATAAATATTTAAAAATTCCCAGAATACCAGGACTATTCAAAATTCCTATCAAAATTCAACGAGTATTAACAGGGGCAATGCAGCTATCCAAAAATTCGTACTAATGTAATTTACTCTAATAAACCACGAAACAAATGCCAAAGGGGCAATATAACTAGGCGTTAAGTCTTATATCAAGGTGATTTACTTTAATGAGACAAATGCCATAAGTTAAATAATAAATAATCTACGTACAAAATATTGACATACACAAATATAAATATAAAACGGCTCAAATAACTGTATCACTGTGGGTTATTCCCGTCACATAAGCCCTAAAATAATAATGCAAAAACTTAAATCTGACAAACAATGATAAAAGCGCACACAGAGAGGTAGGTCGGTGGTGTCACACTACGATCCAACTTCCGACGAGAGGACAAAGATGAACAAATACAAAGCTATTTACAGTGAGGTGCTTTCTTGGGTTGAGTTTACAGTAACACTTCGTGGGTTCCGATACTCTAGCTAGACCACTGAAGTGGATCGAACGGTTAAGGGTCGTCGACACGGGGGCAAAGATACTCCAGCTCTGTCACCAGGCATTGTTCCCAGACTGCTGTGACTCACAAAACATAGGCTCTCGAAGGTGTGTCGAAAGAAGGCTCCTAAAGTCCTAGGGGAAACTACCAAGGACTTGGAGTGTCACCTACCCTGTCCACTCACGACTCAGCTAGGGGTAAGCTACCAAGGGCTCCAAAAAGAAAGTCCTCAAGATATCAATAATAAATTCCAAACATTCAGGGCGTCCGAAACAACCAACTTCTAGGGTACAGGCATCAAAAATAAGTTTTCGGGGTATCACAAAAAAAATGAAGTTCCAAGGTTGCTCCCAGAAAAAACGGTAGAAAAAAGAACCCTGAAATACAACAACAATAGAACTCAATCCTCGTTAAAGAGGAGGCGTAACTTACGGTTTAACCGGTTCCTTTAGCAAACCAAGATGGAAGACCACGTCGGCTCGAATCCCAGGAAATCTGGCTTCATCGGGCTTCGACAAAATATCACAACACAATTTCCAATAAAACAACTAACCAGAAGCCGCTACGACTGAGGGTTGCGTTTAATCCGTGTTTCCACGATATTAATAATCACAAAATTATAAAACGCTAGCCCTCGCCGACTTGTTTTCTTCCAGCTTGAGCAACGACAAAACAAAAACCAAATGACAGAACTAACCGCTAGCGCTACGATCGTCTTTCCTATTTTCCAAGTTCTGCGGACGTTGACAATAGGCAACTCTATATACACTCAATAACACACAGTGGCGTATCCAAGCCGCCGAAATGGGTTGCTAAGGGCCGAGAAATGTTCCCCTCGTTTCTCTTGTTACTGACAATGCAATAGGACGTAACAGTGTTCGATGGTTTGCTGCAACCCATAGTTCTCTGCAGATAGGCTTTAATATAGTCTTATATACGAATATTTTATTTTCCTATGATAATTGGGATTTTTTACCCATTAACCAGTACATATTCCTAATCTTTAGGTTCAGTTGTGTTTTTTTGGCCTTAATATGTGTTTTCCACGCAAACCTTTGATCAAGGTGTAGTCTGAGATATTTGACTTCAGATCTTACAGGTATCGGTGTGTTATTTATAGTAACTTGAGACATGTACTTCGTTTCGTCGTGAAGGTGACTTCAGTGGATTTTTCACTATTGACTTTGATTTTCCATCAATTAATCTTCCATCGCTATCGTCCAAAATATATGAAAGACTTCTTCTCACCAGAATTGAAAAAAATAGTGCCATTAAATGACCTAACACCTCAACATCAATTTGGATTAGGCAAAACCATTCCACCATTCAACAGTGCCATCGAATAGTAAATAAAATCAAGGAAAGTCTGGAAGAAAGGAAAATGTGTGCCTCTGTTTTCTTGGACGTACAGCAGGTATTCGACAAAGTATGGCATCAGGGGCTTTTTACAAGTTAAAAATGCGAATGCCAAACCAAGTTTATATTTTACTAAAATCATTTGTAATTAATAAAAATAATAAATATTTGCTGTGCAGAGATTACTCACGCAAAAGTTAATTCAGCCGTAATCGAGCAAACTGTTCGGCCCCGCCCGACTGCAACTTCTACTCGATAGCATTATTAAGTTAGTCCTCACAATATCATTAATCTCCCAATGAATCATTTCTTGTTACTCTGAGTATGCATATTTTTTCTTGCAGTACTCCTGGTATGCAACTTTTTAAGAGCAACTCGATTCGAAACTTCACAAATTTAATGAAGTCACCGATTTAATAGCGAAAATAATTATCCCAAATTTCTCTCTGCTAAATAATGTCCTCTTCCCTAAAAAGAAGTGTCATTGTTCGCGGGTTAAAACAGCAATTTAATGTTAAATGTAATTCAGGAAACGGCGTGACATATTCCATCTCGCAGTGTTTAATAGGGTGGCATATTTACGTACATCTCGCGTCCCATTAAACACTGCGAGAAGGAATATTAAAAGCAATATTTTATTTTTAATAAGGTATATTCATATTATCTCAAAAAGCGGGAGAAGAAAATGAAAACGCAAATAAACAACCTGACTTAACACGGGACTTGAGCATGACATTTATTTGAAACATAAAAAACTTTACCACGGCAAGTCGTACAAATTACCTAATTCTATGTCAAATTTTCTTAAAGAATTCCTAAGTTGGATTATAGGCAATAGTTATTTCGTAATAAATCCAAAATATTACGTGTTAAAGACTTGATACGATAAATAGCTAAATCAATTGTATCTTAGAAATGCTTTTACTATAAGATTTTAATGCAGTAATTTCTCAACGTGACGCATTGGTCTAACACCAATCAGCTGCAGGAGTTTCCCAGAAACAATTATTTCCGCATAGTTGCTTTGCATACAATAAGATGGTCTAATGTGACCCGTATAGTATAGCATACCCTGCTAGCTGTGGGCTCTATTGTCTATTCTATAAAAGTAATATGTAATTGGTTAATTCTATAGAGAATTTATTTCAGTTAAGTATAGCTTTTTGAAAACGAAACATTCTACTCTAAACAAACGGCTGCCCAAGGAATCACTACTATCACATAGATAGATTTTATTCATAAGGATGATAATTACAAAAAGTGGATTGAATATATCCAGGTAAATTAAAAATAAATAATTAAAAGTACAATAAACCTATAGTAAATTACAAACTTACAACTTAGAATGACTACATAAAAACAAACTACATAAAATTGAAATTGACATAAGGAAGTGTAAATCGTGTAAATACTATATACATACATATATACAATATTACACATAATAAATTAAAATATGTATCATTGCTGATTGAAAATCATAAATTCGTCCAGAGAGTAAAAGCAATTACTACATAAGAAATTAAATAATTTAGGTTTAAATTTATTTATATTGTTAACAGATTTAACACTGGCTGGCAATTTGTTGCATAAACAGCCACCAGCATATATGAGAGACTTTTTGTAGAGGGCTAGATTATAATTACTGACGTATACAGGGTGTTTGGTATATCGATAAAAAGTTTTCACCGGGTCATAGTTGAAGTCATTTGGAACCTATATGACCATTTCCCCTTATGCAACGTCTCGCCGTTTTTGAGATATCGGCATTTTTAGATATTTTTGGAAATGGTTGAGTTGATACTAATACATGTTATTATTTTCTTTAATATAAAAATTATCTCAAAAACGGTGAGACTTTGCATAAAGGTAAATATGGTCATATATTTTTACAATTAATTATTTTTTATTAATTTGCTTTTATCACGATTAGAGAATATTATTTAGGTATTATGCAAATCACAACTTACACACTTTTTATTTATTATGAAAATACCTGCTTTCTGTATATTGTTGCCCTAATCTGGGCACGCTAATATACTAGTCAGGTAAATACTTTAAAACACTTATTATTGGAGAATCAATCAAAACAACTACTCTTCTAGCTAATACTGACGAACTATTGAATTACATGATAGGATTCTTAGCATTTTAAAGAACAAAAAATACTGAAAAAATCGTTTATTCAAATTTAATCATTCCCACTTTTTTATTTAATATGAAACTATCTATTTTCTGTATATTGGTGCCTTAATCGGGTCACGCTAATATACTACTTAAGAAAACACTTTAAAACACTCATTATTGGAAAACCAATCAAAACAACTACTCTTCTAGCTAATACTGACGAAGTATTGAATTACATGATAGGATTCCTGGCATTTTAAGGCAAAAAAATATATTGAAAATAGTTAAATTATGTATTGAAATTCAGTCATTCACAACAATTATTGAACCATACATTCTATTTCAACTCTAGAAAAGTTGTACAAGTTTTTTCGAACACGTTAGTTCTCATCAGTAGAGTATAGAAACATTCATTCATTATTTACAAGCCTATTCTAGACTTATTTTTACAATTAATTATTTTTTATTTATTTGCTTTTATCATGATTAGAGAATATTATTTAGGTATTATGCAAATCACAACTTACACACTTTTTATTTATTATGAAAATACCTACTTTCTGTATATTGTTGCCCTAATCTGGGCACGCTAACATACTAGTCAGGAAAATACTTTAAAACACTCATTATTGGAGAATCAATCAAAACAACTACTCTTCTAGCTAATACTGACGAAGTATTGAATTACATGATAGGATTCTTAGCATTTTAAAGAAAAAAAATATTAAAAATACTTAAATCGTTTATTCAAATTTAATCATTCACACTTTTTTATTTAATATGAAACTATCTATTTTCTGTATATTGGTACCTTAATCGGGTTACGCTAATATACTACTTAAGAAAACACTTTACAACACTCATTATTGGAAAACCAATCAAAACAACTACTCTTCTAGCTAATACTGACGAAGTATTGAATTACATGATAGGATTCCTGGCATTTTAAGGCAAAAAAAATATATTGAAAACAGTTAAATTATTTATTGAAATTCAGTCATTCACAACAATTATTGAACCATACATTCTATTTCAACTCTAGAAAAGTTGTACAAGTTTTTTCGAACTCGTTAGTTCTCATCAGTAGAGTATAGAAACATTCATTCATTATTTACAAGCCTATTCTTGATTTATTTTTATGAAGTGGGAGAGAAACTGGCAAAAGATATAATACCACCTGATACTCAATATGAAAATACGTCAGAGAGAAGCTTTTTCTTAAGCAATGTAAATAGCGACGAAATAAAAATATATATATCGGAGTTAAAAAACAAAAAATCCCCGGGCTTTGATGAAGTAACCGTTGAACTAATCAAAAGTGCAAGTGAAATTATCGCTCCGTTAATGGCACATCAAATAAATGTAATCTTCGAAACCGGTAACTGCCCACAACACTTTAAAATCGCGAAAATAAAACCTCTATACAAAAGTGGAAATAAATTAGAAACAAAAAACTATCGACCTATCTCGTTACTATCCAATTTATCAAAACTATTTGAGAAAGCATTAAAAAAAACCATCAATAGCTTTTTAAATAAATTCAATATTCTGTCAAAAAGACAATATGGTTTTAGAGAAAAAACATCAACAGACGATGCAATTGCGCACGTAACAGGAAGAATCTATAACTTGGTAGATAAAGGAAGACCATCGCTATGTGTCTTTATAGACCTAGCGAAGGCATTCGACACTATTAGCCACCTTTTAATGCTAAAGAAACTCTATGACCTAGGTTTCAGAGGAAAGATATATGCAGTTCTAAAAGATTACCTTAGTAACAGGACACAGAAAGTCAACATAGACAATCATGAGAGCACCTCGAGAATTGTCACATACGGTCTACCACAGGGAACAGTCCTCGCTCCGGTCTTATTCAATATATATTTGAACGACTTGCTGAAATTAAAAATTGACGGAGAAATTATTTCTTTTGCGGACGACACTGTCGTCCTCTTTGATGGAGAAACGTGGGACGAGGTTAGGTCAAAAGTATCCAAAAACATTAAAATTATAAAAAATTGGTTTGACCAACATCTACTCACCATGAACATAACAAAAACCAAATATCTACCCTTTTGCTATTATAAAAACAGTCTTCCACCATACACCAAGATAAAAATTGAAAACACTAATACTGAAATTGAACAGGCAACACAAGTGAAATACTTAGGTATTATACTTGATGCACATCTAAAGTGGAACTACCAAATAGAATACTTATGTAAAAAACTGAGGTGGCTCTATTATACATTTAAACAAGTCAGTACAATCCTTGACGATAAACAACGGTTAATAATATACTACGGCCTTATAGAATCAATACTTAAATACGGCATAATCGGATGGGGTGGAGTAAATAAAACAAATTTAGATCCATTAATAAAATGCCATAAAAGAATAATAAAAATAATGCTTAAAAAACCCATAACCTTTCCGAGTAAACAACTATTCAAACAGTATAAAATAGTAAATATTCGTCAACTATATTGCCAAAACTTGCTAAAATACCAAATAAAATATAACCCTCCAATTACCGAACAGAGACATGACTACGAAACTCGACATAAGAACACGACACATATCCCGAGTGCACATAAAACGATTGGAACAAAATCATTCTCATATCTAGCTCCTAGATTATAT
Organism: Rutpela maculata; assembly: GCA_936432065.2. Lineage (NCBI taxonomy): Eukaryota > Metazoa > Arthropoda > Insecta > Coleoptera > Cerambycidae > Rutpela > Rutpela maculata. Next base: position 88,664,544 of record OW386293.2, read on the forward strand.
ACGATAGCCCAAGAGCAATTAAAACAAACTGAAAACAAATCAACCCTAAAAACACTTATAAAGGCATGGATTTACCAGAAAACTACCTAGAAAACTTCATTGACACTGGACAAATTATAGCACGATAAAAAAGAACCATTACTAACCAAAATCAAAACTATGGAAACTAGTATTTTCAGGTAAAAATTTACATTGCTGTGCCACCTGAATGTGGTTGAATTACATGATAGGAAAAAAGTGTGAATGATTAAATTTGAATAAACGATTTAAGTATTTTCAATATTTTTTTTTCTTTAAAATGCTAAGAATCCTATCATGTAATTCAACACTTCGTCAGTATTAGCTAGAAGAGTAGTTGTTTTGATTGATTCTCTAATAATGAGTGTTTTGAAGTATTTACCTGACTAGTATATTAGCGTACCCAGATTAGGGCAACAATATACAGAAAGTAGGTATTTTCATAATAAATAAAAAGTGTGTAAGTTGTGATTTGCATAATACCTAAATAATATTCTCTAATTATGGTCATATAGTTTCCAAACGAGTCGAACTATGACCAAGTAGCACAACTAGTTGTATTTTGGTCATCATCATGTTACGTAGCTAAAAAGGATGACTATTGGGTTATAGTGGTGATTATTAAAACTGAATTATTACGTTCTGAAAGCGTACTGGTGACGAAAATGGGGAATCATATCTTGGTCATCAAAACGCAACTGGAGCCAAATGGCCATAACGCATGTGCGATTATTTTCGCTCTTTTTGATTTTTGTGGCTGCTTTATTACTAGTTATAAAATGGCTTTTACGGCGAAAGGGCTGATGTATCTACTTCACCATGACTAAATCTGTACTTTTAGGCATAAAATAAAACAAGAACACTATTATGATCATATATTGGCTTTAAGCAGGTGTTGTTAGATAAAATTGATGTCCAGCATACTTATAGTTTTTTCATCTTTAAAATTATATGAACATCATAATTGCATATACGGTCAATCAACAGAGTTAAATTTTATCAACTCACAAATTTTTTCCGTAAACTTATATAAAATACTCATAAAACAAAGGGGCCTCCAAAAATCTCTAAATTTTAGGTATAATTAAATAAATTTGAAATATATACATAAAAACATTTTGTAATTTCAAGAACCACAATCGATGGTAAGGTTATTAAAACTTATTAAAATATCGAATTAGTAAATCAAAACGTTATTTTATAAGTATAGTTAATAAAGTATTGAAAATGAACGTAACGGCCGTCATTCGGGCTCTTCTTGATTGATAGAAAACATGGCGACAAGTTGTCATCATCTGGCATATGCTTTCACCAATGATGTTAGAAATAAGCCAGAATATGACTGTGAAAGACCTAATAATTTTTTTCGTCAAATGGCAAATTTAACCGGTCATATTGGCCGAACTATTGCCAAAAAATTGGTTGAAGTGGTTAGCCAGTTTTCGCATCAAAATACGGCTAAACTATGAAAGACATAACCTCTCTTTTTTACGTTTCTTTTAACTGCCTTTTTGTGGAACTGGTTGCTTTGTATTTTGAGCTTTGTTTCTACAACGTTTTTTATATTTCCTTTCTCCAACCAAATTAAAATTTTTTACTAAAGTTTCTGAAAATGTATTGCGTGGACGAAACCATCGAGGAGGAAATTTGCCGTAGTGCAGTTCCTTTAAGTTTGGTAGGTAGTAAATCGCCAACTGTACTGGTCAAATACAAAAGCATACATACATTTTTTACCAATCCGCAATCAAAACCAGACTCAAAATACCCCCAGCAACCGTGTATAATAAAAAGGAATAATAGTAAAATTTAATGATGACTAGGACCATAGAAAATGGAATGTCAGCATTCTTGGACACTGTTGCAGAAGATAGGCTGACACTTTCACTTTGATAATCTAAATATTTATATTATTGTATAAGCTTTTGTAGACACAAACGTCAATGAAAACACCCCATGAAAAGTGTTATGCCGCTATTTAAGTGCCTACTCATTGAACTTACTTTTAGGCGACATTCCTTTACCAATAATATGTGGAAGCCTATATTTTCTTTTACATGTCATTCCTATTTTCCTGTGGATATAAAACTTTTTTGCGTATGTAAGTATAAAGTTTTCAACATTATTAATACTTGTTTTTAGGTTATATTTGTATCTTGCCATTTGACCTCAATTTAGATTTTAATGCGTACAAAATTGCTTCTAAAATAGTCATTTAATGAGGATATTTTTTTCATTATTGTTTGAGTCATGATTCGGTACTAACAGCTAAGAAAACCACCAGAATAAAGCTTAACTAATATAGTCATGTTTTTGCTAATTTCTTAGTAATAGTATGGATATCAACACTATATTAATATCAAAAACCATGTCAACATATTCTAGCCATTTTTTAACTAGAATGGGAGCATTAGGACTTAACGGGACTTAACATTGTTGCTAATTAATTACTTGTCCATCTATGACATCTTGAAAACGACTTTATATCCAAACCTGCGTAGCGATATGATGGCTACTAGTAATGACCAGTATATAGCTAACAACAGATCATCATGATTATTACGTTTTAATATTTTACGCTAAACTACAACTAAAATAAGATGACCAAAATATAACTAAACAAAAGCCGTTGAAACGTTTTAGTGGTTGCATTTTGGTTATCTCAGCTGAATAGCATATTTGTGCTTCTTGGGTAGTGAAAACTTTCTATCGATGTACCAAACACCCTGTATATTATTACGATTTATTGTATTATATTCGTGTTTATTAAAATGTGTTAATAATTTAAATTTTAAGCTATAGATATATAAAAACAGTTTTTATAAATAAACACACGTGACTGTGAGGAGTTTATTTTTGGAAATACAACAGTAAGAGTCCCGGAATCCCGTATTAAGAATTATTCTCAACACTCTTTTTTGTAGAACGAATACTCTATGTAGATCGATGCTCCAGACAATAATATTATAGGATATTTTGGAACAAAATGAGGGATAGTATACACTTATCAGAGAGTTCCGATCTAAACCGTTTATCAACATTGTAATGGCAAAAGACGATTGACTTAATTTGTTGCAGAGTGGATCAGTGTGTGGAGTCCAACTAACATAGATGTTCATCCACAATTACTCCCAGAAAGTTCGTCTATTTAGGCTTAAATAATTATCGTCTAGGAGGATATTAATATTTTTGTATATATTCTTTGATCGTGTTTTGAACAAGACACATACGGTTTTCTCGTAGTTGATGATCAGCTTGTTTTTGTAGCACCAATCATTAAATTGACTAAGTGTTAAATTAGCTAGGTCTTCAAGTTCTTGTAGGGTTTTGGCTGAAATAATGATGGAGGTGTCGTCTGCATACATAAATAATTTGCCTTATGGAAGTATGTACGTATATGTATGGACGTATACACACGATTGTGAAGATAACACAGCCCCACAAAAAAAAAAATAAAAGTTCTGTACCAGATACGTGAATACATAGATTTTCTGTATTTTTTATGCTAAATCCGAATCTGCAACCAAAAATATGAGTTACCAAGGTAGTTTTTTAGTAAAATGCAAAAACATCCCCTAAAATAGAGTGATACGGTAAAGCTTCATAATGAAATACAACAATTTGTAAATACTTTGAGAAAACATTTTAAAATAATATTTTGGGCATTAGAAAGAAATATGTGCAAATTAAATCAGTACCCACCCCTACGAGGGGGTTAATTCCACCTTTAAGATCAAATAAAGAATGTTATAGTGCAAAAAAATATTGAAGTTTGTAATTCCAAATATACAAATGTAGGTTGACAGACAATATACCTAAAAAATTTAATGCAATCTTATTTTTAAGGGGCATGAAACCACCTCTGCAGGCCTAGGTATTTCTTACCCCTTTGAGTCACATATTTTTCTATTCAATGGTTTGGTCTAAATTTTGTTACTGCGGGTTTCTGTGATCGCTGATTACGAATCTGAAGTCCGAATCCGAAAATTCCTGAATAAAAGATGGCGGATCCAATATGGCGGATGTAAAAAATCAGAAAAGCATTCAAAATTTGAAGATTATGGCTGAAAATTGTTATTGGGGGGTTTCTGGAGTCGCTCATCATGATTCTCTATAGACGCCTATTTGGTAAAAATTATAAAAAAAAATTGTCTGTCAAACTTACAGATGTCAAACTGATAGTGTCAAAAGGGAAAAACGTCATATTGACAGATGTCAAACTGACATATGTCAAATTGACAGATGTAACACTGACAGATGTCAAACGGGACCAATGTCATTTTGACAGATGTCAAACTGACAGCTACCCCGACTTGGTCATAAGATTAATAATAATAATGTAGTATTCGCCATTCAAATTTTCCACCCAGCTCATGTAACTCGTTGGGAAAGCTCTAAATTATAATTACCCTCGATATTGTCACGATGATCAGTTTTATACATTTGGCTCCAAATCGTCTCTATTTTATTCGTCCTCACTTTCACATTTAAGCGATACTGCACACTGCAAATCGAATTTATATTCCTTGTTTCTCATTTTTAGATATTTGCCTATTTTTACTCAAATGCCTCAATTTTTTTAAATATTCATAGTATATTTTCTTTGGGTGGTAAATACCAATTTCTATGGGTCCGCCATTTTGGATTTAAGAATTTGCGAATTAAGACGTATAATCGTGATCAGCGACTCCTAAAACCCCCGAGTAACAAGTTTCAGCCATAATATTCAAATTTTGAATGCTTTTCCGATTTTTACATCCGCCATATTGGATACGCCATCTTTTATTCAGGAATCTTCGGATTCGGACTTCAGATTCACAATCAGCGACCCCAAAAACCCGCGGTAACAAAATTTAAACCAAACCATTGAGTAGAAAAATATGTGACTCAAAGAGGTAAGAAATACCTAGGCCTGCAGGGGTGGTTTCAAGCCCCTTAAAAATAAGATTATGATATTTTTTTTAGGTATATTGTCCGTTAACCTACATTTGTATCTTTGGAATTACAAACTACGAGGCTATGGCTTTTCACATCGTTTTGCACTATAACATTCTTTATTTGATCTTGGTGAAATTAACCCCTTCGTAGGGGTGGGTATGGATTTAATTTGCACATATTTCTTTCTAATGCTCAAAATCTTATTTTAAAATGTTTTCTCAAAGTATTTACATATTGTTGCATTTCATTATAAAGCTTTACCGTATCACTCTATTTTAGGGGATGTTTTTGCGTTTTACTAAAAAACTACCTGGGTAACCCATATTTTTGGCTGCAGATTCGGATTCAGCATAAAAAAATACACAAAATCTATGTATTCACGTCTCTGGTACAGAACTTTTATTTTTTTTTGGGGGGCTGCGTAATTTAATGGGCTTTAAGACGATGTGCTACTTGAAAGCCTTGCCTTTTCCGAGCGTTTTTCGAGAAAATTATCTTACAAGCAGAAAACGTCTGTTTCATTTTCGGTGCGTCACCTTGTATATTTTTGCCTTTACTCGGTTTTCAGTTTCAGATTTATTATAATTGTTATGACTACACGTGCATTCTGTACTACTATGTTAATTTAAAATTGCATTTCAATAAATGTAAATTATGGTAATGTAAGATGTTAAGTTGAGTAGCTATTAAGACCTCGCGTTAGTGTAGAAATCTGCTCAACATTTATTTTTAAATAAAGCCATTTTATTAATATTAATTCAGTGTTTTCTCATAACAGATCTTGGGAGATTAAGAGCTCTCTTACCCTACTAATGAGCTGTAAAATAAAATTTTAAAGATCTCATGATTATTATTTTAATATTCACATATTTTTCCCTTAATTATGAATCTGAAACATACTACAATTTATTAATTTAATTAAGCATATTTAAGGAATCTTAATGAACTAATCAAGAAGCAATTAAAAAAGATTAATATGAAATTTAATTTTTTCATGCTGTTTTCATTTTCGTGCTTACTCCCCTTTGCACAGCTATTTTAATATTCTTTCGCCATTTAAATGAGGCTTATGGTAATTTTTTGCGTTATGAATAAAGGATATGAATTAAAAAGGATAATTAAGCAAGGAGAACAAGAAGAGATTAGACAATGGAAATTAGAAAGAAATTGTAATTCGGCGCCTCAAAAAAAAATTTGGTTATATTCACACAAAAAAATACTATCCGCTTTTATTAAATTATACAGAATGTTTAGTAATGAATGTACAGCGTTTTTGCGTGTAGATAATAATAATAATAATATATTTTTATTTGCAACAAAATATTATACAAAATACATAAAAACTCAGTGCATAATAAACGAGAAAGCACTCCTAAAGTAAACCATGTGAGGAGTATGACAATAATGGCTTCTTCCACCGACCATACTTCCACGCACTCGGTGCATCCATTCTAGATTTTCCAGGTGCACAAAAGTGAAGTGGGTGGAAAATGCCATAAAAAAAATAATACCTTATAAAATACAATATACAATATACTAATACCTAAGCCACACCTACATTATGGACTCACGCCCTCACATTTATGCTAATTTAACGTAAATATATTAAATATATAATATCCCTAATACCATATCCGTACATTCCTTAAAATTTACTTTTATTAATTACCTTTTTTTTTATTTGCATTCAATAACATCATGTTCTTTTTGACGGGGAATAGAAAGTATATATTTCTTTAGATATACACGTGGACTTTGTGTTGGTTATTTCACTTGGTAAATTATTATATAGCCTTGAACCCAAATATATAAAAAAATTTTGGCCAATGCGCAATGGTCTTATTCATCAATGGTGGTAAATATGTTAAATTTATTTTTCTCATATTATAAGCGTGAGTATTTTTTTTTTCAGTATTGTTGCATATAGATGTAGCCTAATGCCTAAATGTACAAAAAACAACTGTCGGGATCCATTAGGGCTGTTTCTCTATATAGCGCATCTGTTGGATAAGTGAATCACTTATTTGAGAAATCCCATATGTCCAGAAATTTAAATCTTGAGAAAACGCAAGAAAAGTATTTTACTTGAAAATAACTAAAAAAATTGTTAAACCAAGATCTACAATATAAAGTCCATGCATCTTCTGTAACATTCTATACAAAATCTATTTAAAAAAATCTTTTGTTGATATAAAAAAAATGAAAAAGGCGGTGGACAAGAGAGGTTTTTAAAATAAATACATAACTTTTGCTCAAAAACTCTTATATTACGTGAAAGTAATCAAAAATACAACACAAAATAATGGGAAAGTAGGTCAATCTTCTCGACCTTCATCATCTTCACCACCTACAGTTGGCCATTCAAATATTTGCTGATAAAAGTTTTCAATTTCTTCATCTTGGTTTACGATAAACCTCTCAAACTTTTTAATACTTTTCATCTTCTTTGCACTAATTGGAAATTTTGTGTTTGGATATGCAACAACTGTGGGAAAAGATTTCATGACGGTAGATGTTCCCAATCTAAACTCGTGCTCTATTAGGCCATCAATAAATTCATGGGCAACCACATGCAGGTAAAGTGCATAAAATTGGAAATCAGAAATGAAATTTTATTTTCCTTGCTGAAGCCGTTGACAAACAATTTCTTTTGTAGTAACCAGGCCACCATTTTTTATACTCTTTGATCAATGTATTCTCTTCATCCAGCAGGTACACTGACAACTTTTTTTTTTGCGCTTAAATTAACAATCATCGAAACATATAGTATTTCAGTAAAAAAACCCTGTCATTTTTCTTTATTTTCCTTTTCATCAATGCAAAATATCTGTCACAGGGCATGTAGGAATGCCCCCTTAGAGGAAAATATTGGTTAATAATTTTAAACCTGTCGAGATCCGCAAGACCTAAACGCATCCTAATAACTGAAGGGTTCTTATTCTTACCACCTCATCCGTCAGAGAAAATATGTAAATGTCCAATGTCTGGCGAAATCTCTCTGTTTATAAAATCTATAATACAAGAGCAAACTTCGTTGGGTCCTTTTTTGTCCATGCCTTCATGGTAGATATAAAAAACGTTTTCCCAGTTTTCAAGTCGTGGATGTTAAAAACATTGACTGTTAGTTGGTGCAGGTAAAATGTATCCTGAACCGGTATAGCAGAGAGGACAAGATTTTTCATATAGTCAACGCAAATTGCTTCTACCGTGGCATCTGTTTGGCATAATTCTTGAATAGCCCTCATCTTACTATAGATTTTTTTTGCTTTTCTTTGGTGGACAATTTTCTCCGCCACAGCTACACGTTTGGCAACGTCGTTTAATGCCTTGGACTTAATTTTGTTGGAAAGTTCCTCACACGTGCAACAAGTATCTACTTGTGGTTTACCAAAAGACAAGCTAAAACGTTCCTTGAATATCTTGTAGTAAAAACTGTATTTTACGGAAGAACTGTATTTTACGGAAGAACTGTATTTTACGGAAGATTCAGGATTGAGGAAAATAGTATGCATATTTTATACTAGCACTTAAAGCGTAGGATGCGTCGGATATGTGTGGTTTCTCTTTAGAACATGCGTCTATCATAAAGGAACAGATTAATTTAAAAAAGTCAAAATGTCTAATTTATGGACATGTGGGGTTTCTAAAAAAAGTGATTCAGAAGTATGCTTTTTATTAAAAATTACTTTTAAGATTCTTTTCTGTGAAATTGTCAGTTTATTTAAGTTAGTTTTCCCTGCACTGCCCCATGCTAGTATACCATAGTCAACGTGAGATTCGATTAACGAATAATATAAAGTTTTCAGATGTTTTAAATTTCTTAATATTTTGAATTTATATATTAAGTATTGTATTTTTTATATTACGCATTTAATATGTGTGTCCCATTTTAGATGAGAGTCAAGCCACCTCTGTAGCAGCCTGTATGATGAGTCTGTTGTCAATATTAAGATCTTGAAATTGTGGAATCCTGGATTTATTACATGCCATTACTAGGTCAAAATAGTTCGTAAAACGAAAAGTGCATAACCCGAAAGTTTTTTTATCCAATAAATGTTATGCGTATAACGTTAGAGAGAGAGAGAGAGGGCATTTGGTCGTCGCATTTCTAGTACTATATATTGTAAAAAAAAATTAAAGTTTATGAATCATTAATTCTGATTAATAAAAGAAAATAGCATGGTCCCATTAAAAAATTTTCCATAGGATCTCTACAGAAATGAAAATTAAATTCTGTCTTTTGAGAAAAACCTAAAAATAGTCTTACCAATCAGTAATTCAAATAACTATTTTGTTCTCTGCAGCCAAGATTACAACCTTACTAATAATTTCCATAGCCTACTTAGTAATTTCCTTACGTCGCACAGTGGGGAAGGAATTCGAAAACGTGGCAATAATGCCAATTTCCGGAACAATCCCTAAAAAAATCATTCGTACGGATTTTTGAAGGTGTGCATTTTAAATCTGACATTGAAATGCAAAAATATAGACCTGTCCGATATGTAGGTCAATCTGCCATCTTGGAAAAAAAATTGCCTAAAACATCAAAATAGAATACCCTTTAGATAAGGAGTAATTTCCCGAAAGTTGGCAAAAATAAAACTGATTTATGGTCAAATATAATGCGCTAAATCCGGACACTCTAAGTCAAATAGAACAGTCAAAGATGGCGGACGAAATAGAATTCTCTAATTCTTCGTCAAGTATCAGGGAGGCGGTGTGCGCCACTTTCTGTTTTTTTTATCTATTGTAGGTTTTTCTAGGTACATAAAGGGGAGAAAGTTCATTTTTGTTTTTATTTTCCAAAATGAGCATTTTTTACAATTTTCAAAAATGAATTTTCCCTGACCCTCCTTTTTTTCACCTAATTTTCATCGAAACAAAATGAAATATACTATAGAAAGTCTCATATAACGTCAACAATATAATACAAAATTAAACTCCATTAATTTTATAACGAAATTTATTAAGCATACGCATGGTAACAATAATAAGGAAGGTCAAAGAAAATGTATTTTTAAAAATTATAGAAAATACACTTTTATTGAAAATAAAAAAAATTTAACTTTATCCGCTTAAAGTAACTAAAAGAACTTACAATCGAAAAAAAGTGCGCACAAAGCCTCCTCGGTATTGTGCGCAAAAAATAAATGGGACAAGTCTTATAACGTATTATTGCTAAAATCTTTAATTTTTGTGACATTGTCAGTTATTTGTCAAAATTCATTGCAAGTGTGCAAATAGAGACAGATTTACATTAGAAAAAAATAGTTGTCCTATTTTTTTTGCTCACGATAATACTTGACGAAGAATTAAAAAAAAATTATTTCGTCTGCCATCTTTGAGCGTTCTATTTGACTCATAGCGTCCTGGTTTGGTGCATTATAATTTGACCATAGATGAGTTTCGATTTTGCCAACTTTAGAGAAATTACTCCTTCTTATCGAAAAAATATTCAATTTTGATTTTTTCGGGCATATTTGGTGTTTTATATTTTTTCCAAGATGGCGGATTGACATGTACATTTGTACATATCGGATAGGTCTATAATTTTTAAAAATTTTATTTCAAATAAGTCAGTATTTTTAAAATTCCCATTCGAGTACAAGATATATTAAGTAGATAAGTAGAAAATCCACGAAAGTGCGTCAAAAAGTGCATATAACTTTTGACGCATTAGGAATTTTTGGTCGCAAATATTTTTTTTGCAATTAGAAGATAATACTACATAAGAATCAACAATAAAATTTTTAGTGGAATGTTGTCGCTGATAGAAATTGAATTAAATCAATTCGACTGTACTACACGTTTCAAACATATTCATGAGATACATTTTCAGGAATTCAATTTAAATTTTAAGGAGTACACATGAGTACTAGTTTAACTAGAATAGTTCATCTACAATAATATATCAAATTCACAAAATGGATGTATGTGAAAGTAAACTTTTTCTTTGGTTACAAAATATATTGCAGTTTATTGATATATTTGCATAGGCTTGTTTTTGAAATTATAATTATTATATAACTTAAACAATTATAGTAAAATAACGTTATATATTGAGTACACACCTGACTGTATTGTCAAATAAGTCAAAAACTACAGATATAAATGAGTTTTCCCACTTAAAAGTTCTATCAAATTTAGCGCATCGAGCATACGCAAATACTATTTAACAATAACAGTTTCATGGAGGTGGTAGTAGGCGAGGAGACCTTGAATGGCGTTAGATAGTGGCACTGATATGTTCTCTTGCCATATGTCAATAACATATAGTCCCCTAGGGGACTTACGATTAAATGCGACGTTTTCGAATTTCTGCCCCACTGTGGGTCGCGTTCATCTGACAAGGCCATTTTGAAAATAATGAACAATTGTTCGTATCTCACTTATTTTTTGGAATTTTTTAAATCGAAAACAACTGTTGTGCTTAGAACTTTATGCTTAATAAGAAACCGTCAAAAAAATATATTCATTTTATTTAATAAAAAAAGTTGATATCACGTCTGATTTATGTATATCAAAACAAAATTTTTAAATTAAAAAACAACAAAAAAATTGGGGGCGTACATTGGCTCGTGCCATCCGTGTTATGACATGTTTACACTGGAATTTTATCGAATTTTCTGAAATATGTTCAGTTTTTCATACATATTTTAGTCACTAATTAGTTATTATATGTTTACACTGTAATTTTAACAATTGTTCTGAAATATGTTCAGTTTTGCTTACTCCTTTGTCTGTGTTAGATTTAATTATTATTTATAGTAAAGGTTCCATGCTTTAATTGGTGAAAGCTCTTGGATGGTGTATGCAACATAAAGAAGAATACTTAAAAAAATAAATAACAAATTGCACTAATATATGGAGATACACTGCTTCAACATCTCAATTCGAAAAAATTAATATTTTGGAAACTGTTTGACTTAAATATTTTCGATTTGGCATACTATTTAGGCGTGTTGCAAACCTTAATTCTTATTGATTTTAAGTTAAGTGAAATACTATTTATTCTTAGAAATTTTTATGCAAATTTATACAAAAAATGCTGCAATTAATTCTTATTGAAAGTCTAATTACCTTAGTCTATATAAATAATTGGACGAAAAATATATTTTCCTTACCTGCCTCGTCATCGTAAGAATTTGCTGATTTCGGATTAATTTATTCTAAGATCGATAAAGCACTTACAGTAAAATAAGGAACTTCATGAAATTATAATAACCTTTTAAAATTAAGTGATTTCTTTAGTTACACTAAATTCACCGAAAAATGCTTACGATGTGAAGTGAATTATGCAATTATTATAAAGCTTTTTCTTAATTAAAACATTTACCGTTCACATAATTTTTCTGTTTATAAAAAGATGCAATTCTAAAAACAAATTTTAATGGTCCACTTACTTAATTGTAAGTAAGTAATTTTAAAAATAGTAGTGTTTATTATTAACGTGGTGTTACATTATTAATTTCTGGCATCTGTTTTCGGTAGATACCACTTAGGTATATGATTTGTATGCTCTCTTTTCTTTAAGAAAAATATTAGTAGTATATTATCAATTAATGTTGTGCTTTTGTACAAAATAATGATATAATGACTGCGATAATCTATTCATTTTTCGTTAAATAATTTGGTTTATCCAAAAAAATTCATAGAAGAGAATTTGTAAACATATTCCCTCCGACTTTCTCATTGATATTCCATGAAATTCCTCCCAAGAAAGAAAATCGTGCTCAAACTCCTTTTTGAAAAATGGCAACAAAAATGCGGTTTTTCTTAATTTTTTTCGAAGCAGTATTTCACCATACTATTTCACATATATTCCAAGTTGGGAATAAATATGTTAATAAGTCTATCGAAAGTTTTTTGTTTATTTTGTTTAATAGGTCATCGCAGTCCGCAATACCCGACAGCAACTTTCATTTCTTTTCCATGCCTATGGTTCCTGGTACCATCCTTTCACGAGCCTGGGGGTTGAGCACCTGCCAGGCGCATCTCAGGTGGCAGATAGGAGAATGGTAGAGGTACCGTGGTCATACTGCTGGAGGGTAGGGCTAATAACCCAATCCACCCCAGCTAGAACCACGTCGCGGACCAGCTCACACACCGTAAACCGCTAGGAGTGGCAATGACTCCCTGACCCAGGTCAGGAGTACTTTTCTCCGGGGGGCACGGAGGTCTTGGCTTCACCGCCCAGACCACCATAAAAACTTTCCCAATCCCAAGGTATTGTGCCCGCATAGTCGGATGTAGCCCGACCACTAGCGACAAACCTCGTGGCACAAGCACACCCCGTTGAATAAATGCCTTCCACGTATGTAAGGGGCTCCATGCGTGGCAATCATCCTTTCCCCTTTACTCGTGGAGAGGGAGGGGGTTTCTCAACATGTTCTGTGCAGACCCCCCATCACAAAGCCCACAATCGAAGTGCGGGAGGTGAAGGAGGTGAGGGAAGGGGTGTCCGTGACAATATTCAACCCCAAGGACCTTCCAAAGCGCCCAAGCCTCTCGTCTGGGTTGCCGAGAGCATATACGTAGTCTGCAGACGCATAAGGAATAGCAGACTACTTCGGGTTTTTAAGAATAATAGGTCCAATGAAAACGAGAGTAAAGTGCAGACGTAGTTATCCTAGTACGTCTGCAGTTTACTACATGCAGGCGATGGGCTGTGTGTTTATTTTATTTTACAACAATTTTAAATACCTCTAGACCAACCGAGCTTCTCGGTACACTTTGAAGATTGCCATGCGAACTCGTAAAAGTGAACTGGTCTGCTGGATTGAAGTGGTTTGCTCGATTGTCGGCACGCTTTGAAGATCTGGAATTCCAGCAGACCAGTTCACTTTTACGAGAGTTGTTATGGCAATTTTCAATTTGTACCGAGAAGAACGGTTGGCTGATTGGCTGGATCATCTTTAAAATACTATCCTTATAAAATTTCATGTGTTTGTTATATTGACATAATTGGAAAAAATAAGCTATAAAACTATCAGTTAATTGCAGACGCTTGAGGCTTTTCTATGCACATTCTACGACCCCACTTTACCAATAAGCAGTGAGACATATTAGCCGGTGACGATTATGTCCGAATATTAGCGAATCATTTTGGCTATGCCTTATGCGTCTGCAGATTACGTTTATGCTTCCCGGGAGGGTAACCCTCAGGTAAGTGAGTTGTATTTCCATATTCCTTTGTTAAGAGAACAACTAATCAATCATGACATCTCCTACATATGATATTTTCAGCAGTGACACCGCATAATCATTATGTCACAACGATCAAACTTCCACCATTCTGGGTTACTAAACCCGAAATATGGTTCACACAAATTGAATCGCAATTTTCAATTCATAGGGTAGTTAATGATCACAGGAAGTATGATCATGTTGTTGCAAGTTTACTATTAGATATCATTACTATTGTTTATGACGTTATCGCTAGTCCACCAGATACATTTATACGAAAATTTAAAAACTATTCTTATTTCTCGTTTAACTTCAAGTGAAGAGAAACGATTAGATGACGTGTTCTCTGGTTCCCAAATGGGGGACCGCAAGCCATACGATTTTTGTAGGTCGATGTTGGCCACTGTCGGAGGTTCTTCCATGGTGAGCCAAGAATTGCTCGTTAAATTATGGAAACGGCGACTACCTAAAACCATTTTTATCGCGATCACTGCATCTGGTAAAACTGATACAGTGTGTGCCATTAATGTTAATAAGTGTTTTTCGATCAAAATGTGGTGAAGAAATCCTTTGATTTTAAGTTGTGATTTGCGTAATACCTAAATAATATTCTCTATTCATGTTTACACAGCTTAGTGACAATATATTTCGTACAAAATGGTGAATGATGTGCCGTTTGCAGAAAGCAGTTTAGAAAAGACGAAAATCGATCGTTCCATAGTCGTAAGATGATGAAGTTCAGTTTACAGTTATAAATTGAATAGCAATTAAATTTTAATATCCTTTCAATACATATTTATCTTACTGTATTATCTCACTGTAATATCGTATGCCTACATCACGTTGTATAAAGAGCCGGTAATGCAGGAATTGCAATAATTCATTTTAATGAAAATATTTACCATTCTACACATTTTCTACACACACAACGCGACTGTTGCCTATGGGATGTGATGTTCATCTATCCTTTAATGGACATATAATGTGACTATGTTAGGAGCAAACAAGGTATATAGTGAAAAGATAGCCTGTGATGTATCTAGATATAAGTTCTTTAATCGGAGGGACACACTGAATCAAGTCTTGCGAAAACAAGAAGTTTTTCTCCACAATTGCACGCTATTGATTCGAAAATACCTTCAAAAAGTTGTGACTCTCCAATTGCTACCACTTTTTGTGATAATTGTAAAAATCGCAATGACTCAAAAGCCCGTTCCTTAAGTCGAAATAATGCACGTGTTAGATATAATCCTTCTAAAACCAAAGTTTGTTACTGGCATCAACTTTATAAAAATAAGGCTTTTAAATGCTCAGGGGATTGGTGTACTTTCGTAAAAATATTAAAGATGACTTAAAGTTGATAGGTTAAATAATATTTTGATATCTGACGTTAACGTTTCAAATAATAAACGTCGGCTTTTTATTTATGACAGGTCAAACAATTTGCATTTTCTCATTGACACTGGAGCTGATTTGTCAGTTATACCACAAATTTTTTTATAGATTTAAAAAAGAATCTTGATATAGTGTTAACCGCAGCTAATGGTTCAACTATTAATACGTACGGCAAAAAAAGTTATTAAAGGTTAGTTTAAACTTACCAAGATTATTTCCTTTTGTTTTTAACATTGCGGATATTGATGTACCTATCATTGGGGCTGATTTTTATCACACTTTGGTTTTAGTTACTCAATATGAATTCAACCGTATGGTAGAATTGGGCATATGTAAACCTTCATCTTCTTCTGTATCTTCGCTACTTCACATGTAGCTAAAAAGGAACTCAACGACTGGCATCCTTACGGGATTATCGTCAGTTAAATTGAATTACGATACTAGATAGATATCCACTGCCACATATTCACGACTTCAATTCACAATTGTATGGGTGTATTATTTTTTCAAAAGTAGATTTAGTTCGTGCTTATCACCAGACACCTGCTGCAGAAAATGACATATATAAGACAGCTATTACTACGCCTTTCGGTTCATTTGATTTTTATCGAATGCCTTTCGACTTACGTAATGCTGGACAAACCTTTCAAAGGTTTATAAACGAAGTACTTATTGGTTTTCCTTTCGTATTTGTCTATTTAGATTATATCTTAATAGCAATAAATCAACTTTATAACATCTAGAACATTTGAGATTAGTTTTTGAGAGATTAGATAAGTGCGGTATAAATATTAAACCATCTAAATGCGTATTGGGAGATAATAATTTGACGTTTTTAGGACACAATATATCTTCAGCTGGTATTTTACCCCCTTCTGAACATATTGATGTCATAAATGATTTTCCCTTACCAACTACCATTAAACAACTTCAGAGTTTCATAGGTATGATAAACTTTTACCATCGTTTCATACCTTCTTTCGCTGAAATCTTAATTCCTCTACATGTTTGATGTACTAGTTTACTCCATGATAAAGTTAAAATAATAGGTGATTGGCCTGCCGACTGTCTTGACAGTTTTTCTGAAGCCAAAGCTGCTATAGCTGATGAGATATTTTTAGCTCATACTCGTTGTGAACATAGCTTGCTTTTGTCACTGACAGGTGATTGTTCAAATGTCTCTATGGGAGCAGTTCTTGAACAGCGCGATGACGAAAATGTACTTGCTCCATTAGCCTTTTTCTGACGCAAACTCACTTCAACTCAGACGAGATATAGTGCTTTTGACAAAGAACTTCTTTGTTTAACACAGAAATTAAACATTTTAGATTTTTACTTAAATTTATTTGTTTTACTGACCACAAACCTTTGGTTAAATCATTGTTTACCAAAACTGAAAGATTTCCTCGGCAAATTAGACATTTAGAGTATAACGCTCAATTTGCATGTGAGATCAGACACATCAAAGGAAAACATAATATCATTGCCGACACCTTATCGCGTGTGCACGATACGTCTTCCTTACAACAATATGTTTCTCCAGTTGAAACCAAAAAGTCTAATTTAGTTGATATTAATTTTGACTTAAATTTATTGAACACAGCTCAAGAAGATGATTCCGACCTAAAATTCTTATTATCCGATAATTCATCAAATATAAAAAAGGTTTTCATTTGAAGAAAATTAGAATTCCAGATTCTGCCGAGTTTATTTGGTGTGGCATTTCCCTCCCTAAACTACGTCCGTATGTTCCAATCATTTATAGACGGACAAATTTTGATATATTTCATGGTTTATCTCACCCTGTTATTAAATCAACTAGAACATTAGTTCTAAAATTATTTTTGGAATAAAATGAATTCGGATTGTAACCTCTGGGCAAAAACTTGTATTAGCTGTCAAACTAATAAAGTCACACTAAAAGTCCTATAGGTCATTTTGATATATCTAAAGCCATTTTGATCACATACGTATAGATTTGATAGGTTGTTCTTATATTCTGACTGTGATTGAAAGTTTTACTAGATGGCCCGAAGCTTATCCACTTCATGATATTACGGCAGAAACTGTTGCGCGTACCTTATTTCAAATTTTCTTTGTCGTTCTGGCGTTCCATTATATGTCACTACTGACTAAGGCGTTCAATTTGAATCGAGATTATTTTATGAGTTCGCAGGATTTTTGGGATTTCATAGAATACGCACCACAACGTACCATCCCAGTAGCAATGGTATGATAGAGAGATTTAACAGGACTCTTAAAACTGCTTTAAGGGCTAAAGCTACCACACCACATTGGGTAGGTGAGCTTCCTATCGTACTTTTAGCTTTGAGGGCGATCCCCAAAGACGATTTGCAGTGTTCTTCTGCTGAACTGGTTTTTGGTCAAACTTTGCGACTACCAGGTGAAT
Source organism: Rutpela maculata (assembly GCA_936432065.2). NCBI lineage: Eukaryota > Metazoa > Arthropoda > Insecta > Coleoptera > Cerambycidae > Rutpela > Rutpela maculata. Next base: position 88,682,488 of record OW386293.2, read on the forward strand.
TTTTTTATTAAATCATATACTTACTTTATTACTAAATTACGTTCTTTTTAAATAATTTAACGTTCGTTTCACGAGCTTATCATGTCAGTCCTGACATTTTGACTTAGGAAGGATAGGGAAAAATAGGCCCGTTCCAGCTAAAGGTGCAGACAAACCTGCATCATAGTAAGGAGGCCACAGCGGTCCTTACTAAGTGATGCAGGTGTGCGAAGTGAAGCAACGTCGCAAGCGGTGAGGGCTTGACTGGGGCGACGGAGCATCAAGGAATACCGCGTAGCGAGGCCGTTGCCGACAAGGACCATAGCCTGGCAGAACAACCTTCAAAAGGTTGAAGGAATGCGAAAATAGGTGCATCACAACGAGGAGGCTACAGCGGTCCTCACTAAAGGGATGCAGTGGTGCGAAGTGAAGTAACGTTGCGAGCGGTGATTACTTGACGGAGTTATGAACCATCAAGGAACACCGCGTGGCGAGACTGTTTCCGAACAGAGCACCGAAGTAGAGCGACGTCGCGTACGACGAGGACTTGATTGAGGTGGTTACCATCGAGGAACCTCGCGTAGCGAAGCCGTTACTGACAAAGCATATTATACGACTGCAGGGTCTGGATTGCAGGATATAATATCAACGGGGAAAGATAATGGAATTGGCAACTACCACGCCGCCCATTTTCTCAGACCTGCTGCCAATGGCACAGGAAAAATGGACAGAGTAAGTTATAATATCAACGGACAAACACAAACAGACCCGGAAACCATCATAACTTGCCAATTTTCAGACCTGTATCACCTTGTCAGTGATACAGCAATATTAAAATGGACAGTGTAAACTAAGATAGAGAGAACACAATAAGCCCAGGAGGCTGCAGTGTCCCCGGAGTATTCTTTACAGGCAAGCCCTAGAAGGAGGGGTTTTAGTCAGTTAGAGACTGACACTCAGACCCATTTCAAGTTGGGATGGGCTGCTCGTGTGGGTTTCCCCACCTCGAAAAAAAAACATGCCTCTGGCCATCACCATGGTGACTCAATTTCAAGAGGGATTATTCTATCACAGTATTATTTTAAATTTGTTTCAAATTTGAAAAATAAATGCTAATATATGGCCTTTTTTAAGTACTCTTTCCTCAGGCAACATAATAAACACATTTATGATCGAAGAAACGAAAAATTTATTATAAATTTTGTTAGTGAATATTTGAGCAGGTTAGCTTCGTATCCTGTGTTCTCTTTCCTCTGTAGCATCATATAATCATAAAATGTCCTGATAGATCCCAGGACGAAAAGCGTGTGTCTCTGTTTTTTTTTCTCCTATGCTTATCTTCAATATTTGGTTTTCCTTTGTTACTTGGAATAAATGATTTTTAGGATAGCTGTTGGCTGTATGGCTAGTGGCTAAACGTCAAACAGAAGATGCGTGACCTAACCTCAGTAAATTTCCTTAAACCAGAGAGACAATTATTACAGATATATTGCTGCTAAGATTTTTTTTTTTCAGTTACATGGTTTTGGCCTAACCCTTTTAGTAGCGTCTAGCCCCTGAATATCACTACGAGCCCAGCGCGCGCATGTGCAAATTCAATCGCTTGCCAGCAGCTTAAACGTTTAAATCAGCAGCACGCAGGGCCGTTCCCACATGGGGGAAATTGTGTGTTCAACACGCAGGCGTCACATTTAGGGGGGCGCCAAAATGTGAAATGAAAAAGAGGATTTTAATTTTAGAGAATATTATTTAGGTATTATGCAAATCACAACTTACACACTTTTTTTATTTATTATGAAAATACCTACTTTCTGTATATTGTTGCCCTAATCTGGGCACGCTAATATACTAGTTAGGTAAATACTTTAAAACACTCATTATTGGAGAACCAATCAAAACAACTACTCTTCTAGCTAATACTGACGAAGTATTGAATTACATGATAGGATTCTTAGCATTTTAAAGAAAAAAATATATTGAAAATATTTCAATCGTTTATTTACATTTAGTCATCACACTTTTTTATTTAATATGAAATTATTTACTTTCTGTATATTGGTACCTTAATCGGATCACGCTAATATACTACTTAGGAAAACACTTTAAAACACTCATTATTGGAAAACCAATCAAAACAACTACTCTTCTAGCTAATACTGACGAAGTATTGAATTACATGATAGGATTCCTGGCATTTTAAAGAAAAAAAATATATTTAAACTACTTAAATTATTTATTAAAATTCAGTCATTCAAAACAATTATTGAACCTTACATTCCATTTCAACTCTAGAAAAGTTGTACAAGTTTTTTCGAACTCGTTAGTTCTCATCAGTAGAGTATAGAAACATTCATTCATTATTTACAAGCCTATTCTTGATTTATTTTTTACAATTAATTATTTTTTATAGTTGTTTTGATTGGTTCTCCAATAATGAGTGTTTTAAAGTATTTACCTAACTAGTATATTAGCGTGCCCAGATTAGGGCAACAATATACAGAAAGTAGGTATTTTCATAATAAATAAAAAAAGTGTGTAAGTTGTGATTTGCATAATACCTAAATAATATTCTCTAAACATGATAAAAGCAAATAAATAAAAAATAATTAATTGTAAAAAATAAATCAAGAATAGGCTTGTAAATAATGAATGAATGTTTCTATACTCTAGTGATGAGAACTAACGAGTTCGAAAAAACTTGTACAACTTTTCTAGAGTTGAAATGGAATGTAAGGTTCAATAATTGTTTTGAATGACTGAATTTTAATAAATAATTTAAGTAGTTTAAATATATTTTTTTTCTTTAAAATGCCAGGAATCCTATCATGTAATTCAATACTTCGTCAGTATTAGCTAGAAGAGTAGTTGTTTTGATTGGTTTTCCAATAATGAGTGTTTTAAAGTGTTTTCCTAAGTAGTATATTAGCGTGACCCGATTAAGGTACCAATATACAGAAAGTAAATAATTTCATATTAAATAAAAAAGTGTGATGACTAAATGTAAATAAACGATTGAAATATTTTCAATATATTTTTTTCTTTAAAATGCTAAGAATCCTATCATGTAATTCAATACTTCGTCAGTATTAGCTAGAAGAGTAGTTGTTTTGATTGGTTCTCCAATAATGAGTGTTTTAAAGTATTTACCTAACTAGTATATTAGCGTGCCCAGATTAGGGCAACAATATACAGAAAGTAGGTATTTTCATAATAAATAAAAAAAGTGTGTAAGTTGTGATTTGCATAATACCTAAATAATATTCTCTAAACATGATAAAAGCAAATAAATAAAAAATAATTAATTGTAAAAAATTAAAGGATTTTAATTTATTGATTAGAAAAATAAATAAATGTAAATGCAGTCAAAAGCTTAAGCAAGATGTCGTCATTGTCATCCTATACCAAGATTTGTGCCCTATACGCATCTGAATTTAAGATGTCAGCGCCAAAGCGGAGAATCCGTGAAACATGACCAAATGGTTTTCAAGATTTTGTTGTAAGTGTTTAAGTGTTGTAAGTTATTCCCAAATGTGGTAACTACATTAAGAATTTTATTGACGTTACCAGTCAATGTCGCTTCAGGTGAGTTGTATTTTTCTAGATTAAAAATCATTAAAAATTATTTAAGAAGCACATGTCAGATTTGGCGATAATATCATTTGAAAAAGAAGTGAGTGAACATATTGACTATACCGATGCAATAGCTGCATTGGCTAGAAATAAGGCTTATCTTTTACAGTTTTTATTTTTTTAAGTAACATGTAACAACATATGTATATAATAAACAATTTTTTGAACACTTGACAAACAACTAGGGGCGCTAATTTTGGACTCACACGCAGGCGACCAGGCATCTAGGAACGGCCCTGGCAGCACGTCAAGCAGCTGTTTTTTGGTCTGTCTGGTAAACTTTAGATATCTTGGATTTTGCAAATTTTCTAAAAAGTAATAAATAGAATATGGTAAATAGAGTACATTTACAAAAAAATGTATTACGGATGGACCATACAATTAAGAGAAAAAAATGAAAAAGGGTGCTGGGTGGGGTAATAGTGGATTGTAAATCATGCAAATGAATGTAAGTAGTATTTAAAATGTACTTACGTAACCTGAAACTAACAATAAAATAATGTAAAATTATGCTTGTATTTACTATTACCCACTGTTTTGACCAACGGCTAATATGTGCCCTCCAATACTACATTTTAAGTTAGGTTAGGTTAAAGTTGTGTTATGTTACTTTATTTTTTTATTACTGAAAAGTATTATAATATATAGGTTACGAGGCAATTGCAATACTTCATTGCAGTACTACTTACTTTCATTTGCATTACGATCCACTGTTACCCCATCCAGCCCCCTTTTCGCTCCTCGGTCCCCTAACTTTCTCATTTTTTCTCTTTCTTTTTCTGTGTGTATGGTTCATCCGCAATTTATTTCGTAAATGTGCTCTTTTTATCATTACTTTTTAGAAAATTTGCAAAATCTGAGATACCTAAACTTTACCAGACCCTGCAACTGATTAAGGTTTCTATGTAGGTAATCATTATTTATTATAACAAATTGCTTTACTTTTTTTTTAATTTCTTGTTGTGTAATTGCTTTACTGAAACAGGGAGTTAATTAAATAATATAATTCCTGAATAAGTGACAAATCTTAAATATGCCGTATTGTTAGCTTTCGGAATATATATTTCATTATCTTTATTTGATCTTGAATGTATCCGTGGTATATTAAGTTCTTCAATTGGGTATTATTTCTTATAAAATATAAATATTTCTTTAAATAGTTATTCTGATGGATATTGGTAAAGTTTAAAAATGTATTTAAAAAAAAACAGTCAGTTTCAAAAACGTTATAAAATGTATTTTAAAAGTCCAAACACACGATAGAGAACATCTGCTCTTGCGCGGGAACATAGTGGTATTCAGGAGCCAGATGCTAGTAACCCTATTCAGTCACGATTAACTTATTGTTGGACCCTAACTGAATACAAGACCAAAAACCTGCCAGTATCTGAAATAACAAAGAAGAATAGACGGGGACACACACTTCATGACAAGGTGCCGTTCGAGACGACTTTTTAAATAAAACAAGGTAGGCAACGATAAACGAGTTAACCCGCAAAAGACGTCTGCATGAGGAAACTATATGCCATAGTTTATCCAAACACATACAGCCATTCCAAACATATGACAAACTGAATTTTTCGTAAAGGAACATAAAACACCCTGAATCTGAAAAACGTGTGTTAGCTGTGTTCAAAAATCTATACTTTTAAACTCAGCTAAGTTTGAGCTAAGTGTTTCGAGCTGTTGGCTCTCGTCAGTCCAGCGTGACTGGAATGTGACCATCGATCACTCTTGATACATGACAAGATTTATAAAACCACGACATTCAACAAAAGCGGTGGGCTCCATCTAGCGGCCGATGTCCATTGCAATCGAAGTAGCAGTAGCCCTGACATGGGAATAGTTAGTAGGTATGCTTTTAGACGACAATATTTACTAACGTAATATTTTGTCGAACTCCTCCACACATTTCGTTAAATACACAGTATGTCCACAGTTAGAGTGGATAAGAGAGTAAACTTTTTTGTTTCGTATTTTACGCAGAAAATATATCCTTCATAAAAAGCTTTTCTTTTGTTAAAAATATGATTGCCCTGTGGTAAGTTAACATGGCGTGTACAGGGTGTTCAGAGAATTAAAAAATCTGAAAATTATATAAGAGTAAACGTTCAATTTTAACGATATGAAAAACTGTCACAAAGAAAAGTTGTTTAGAATTATTTACGCCAGAATTCTAATTTGTTAATAAATCTGCCTAATTCGATTTTTTTTAAAAATTATCAAGTGGGATCATGCGGTAAAACTTACAGTAAAAAAGAAATAATTTTTTTACAAAAATTATTAAATAAGACAGCCAATTATACTCGTAATTATATTGAAGTACTTTTATTTTTAACAGCATTGAAAAAAATTATTAGGAAAATTTATTTCAAATTTCCAATTTATTTATAAATGAACATAATTTTACTATTTTGAAAATTAAATGAAAAACTGTATAACTGAGGAGTTGGCTTGTGATCGACAGTGACATTTATTTATCCTCGATTTGTCATTTTACTGTACAATATAATTTTCTACTTCATTATAAATAACTATTGTAAAAATGCTAACTATACAGCAAAAAATTTATCTAATACAGTGTTACGGAATTGGTGAGTCTTGCTATCGGAAAGTAATAGAATATTTTAATCTAAAATACCTTGGCGTGCATGTTACACAATCGACTTGCCACAAATTAGTACAGGAATTTTTAAGAACTGAATCGTTGTTGAGAATACCAAGACCTAAAAGAAAACATGATGAAGGTGCTGTATAGAGGAGTTCGACAAAATATTACGTTAGTAAACTAAAGGACAGTCTTTAATAACCAGTTAAACAAAAGTGCAACTTCCAATTATGGAAAGAAAGTCCTTTGCTATTTATCAAGCTTTCGGAAATGCTTATATCTTTTACCAAGACATTTAGAAATGAGGTCAAAATTATAAAGGAGAACGATTTTAGTTTCTACCTTTAAACTGCAATATAAAGCTCCACTTAATTAAGAAATAATCGTTTCATTTTAGTTTATTTAGAACAGAAATATCACTACATGCATTAAGCACATAATAAATTACTTTTATTCATGTGTTGAAGCATTTGAAAATAATTTATTTCAATGGAATACATAAAGTTAAAATTATATCTATATTTAGGAAGCTGGAAAACAATTATGCGAAAAATTATATAAAAACTTTATTTATATGAATTTGTTAAGGATAATATATAAAATATATGTGGATAAGAATAATTAATTATCTGCGTGTGTTAGCTAAGTTTGCTAGATATTACTGTTTTATTACAATTTATTAGTGACTACTGGGACCGTAGCAAATTCCATTTTCTGTAACAATATTATTCACTTTTATTCCTAAAAGACAGGTTACGTTATAAGACACAGTGTACTAAAAGAGATATAAAAAACATTGTAGGAGCAGTCTTATTTATAATTTCAAGCAATAATGTTTTCAACTTTCGCAACAATTAGTGAAAAACAAAAAATAACACTTAGTAAGTAATTACCCATGTAAATTAGGCAATAAATCACAAAAAAGTTCCAATATACACATACAGTTTGGTGCACAGCAAGAAAAATGGCATGGTAGCGCGTGGACTACGCCTGTTATGTGGCTAAGATGCCTGAGATTCATTTCCACTTTGATGTTCGCATTTTTACTTCCACATTCAGTGGAAGCATAGTAACGCAAAAACAAATTTTGAAAATCTTTATTTTTCAAATAAGCTTAGAATGTCATGAAACGTCGAGATTGTAAGTTTGAGCAAAGCAAAATTTCCGTCTGTCGTTCTGTCTGTAACTTTTTTTGTGCGCACGATTACTCTGGAAACATTTAAGATATTGACTTGAAATTTGGTACACGTATGTATTAGAATGAGATCTGGAACTATATTATATTTTGATCTTATTCTGTTGAAAGGTTGGGGGCAAAATGGGGAGGGGGGGGGGGGGTAAATAAGGGTGAATAGGTAAATCAATCAAGTAAGAGTATAAAATTGGGTTTTTAGTATAAGGAAAGCTAAGGTCTGAAAATTTTTTTTGGCATTAGCCACCTCCATTACCACATCCCACTTCATTATCAAAAGGGATGAAAAAAAAATTTTGATTTAGTGTGCGTACAAGAATCAAAGGCCACAACACTTTTTCTTTTTTACTTCATTCACCAGAGGGCGGTAATTAATGAGTGACAAAGAGGGGGGGGGGGGGGGGGTAATTGAGGGGTGTAATTAGCGGATAAGGGTAATTAGGGGAAAGTGGGACACAGCGGGACAAGGTGGGATTAAGTGGCATATGATGAGACGGGGGTTGATAAGGTAGGACGAGGTGGGGATAAAACAAGATTAAAATATGAATAAATAGGGATACCTATAGCATTACATGTTTACATGTAATGCTTGTAATGCAACATTCATTTGGTCTTGCGGATTAAGCCGCCATGCTAATATTCAAAAATTCTTAAAAGGTTTATTTTTATGATTTTTTTTGTTGTGCGAGATTTGGATAGAAAATCTGGATGTGGAAGTGGTGATTTCTCGGGCAGCGGTTTTTCAAACGTGTAACCCCACATTACTTGGCTTTGGATTTTGGAGATCTCTAATAGGTGTTATGTGTTTATGTTTACTCAAAATTCAAATTCACAGATGTTTATTGTGCAAAAAGCATACAATTTTACACAAAAGGATGATGAGAATATTTTGATATAAACTTCACCCTTCATCATCATAGTCACGTATAAATAAATATTCAGGTGAAACACAGATAGTCAAATATTACAAAATAATAAAAATATGTACAATATAGCTCAGGCATATTAAAATTTTACAGATTACAAGAGTCACTATGTAAAATACGCATATTTAAACAGGCTATTTTCAAGTCTAATGATTACTTTTTAGATATTACAAAGCAATCAATAATAACACAGCCGGCTGACCAGACCAGTGTACCCTTATGTATTTGGACCCGCTGAAACTGAATCCGAAGCCAGAATTGACAGATTGGCTCGTTTTTTACCCCTGACCCCAAAGAATGGTCTGTTCAGCAGGTCAAAATACATAAGGATTCACTAGTATAGACCACCGGATAGACCACTTATTTCTGTTTTGGAGGTGTCTTTTGGGGTTAAGGGTGAAAAATAAGCCAATCTGACAATTCTGACTTTTGATTCGGTTTCAGCGGATCTAAATGCAAAAGGATACACTGGTATGGTCCGCCGGACACACCACTTTTCTTTGGGGTATGTTTTTTAAGGTTAGGGATGAAAAACGAGCCAATCTGTCAATTCTGACTTCGAATTCGGATTCAGCAGGTCAAAATACATAAGGATATCTGGTATAGTCCACCGGACAGACCACTTTTTTGTTTTGGGGCTGTCTTTGGGTTCTTGGCGCGTTTTTCACCCTAACCCCAAAAGACACCTCCAAAACAAAAATAAGCGGTCTATCCGACGGCCCATACTAGTGTATCCTTATGTATTTTGACCTGTTGAATCCGAATTCGATCGAAGTCTGAATTCTTTCTCACTTAACCCCGAAATACACCCCCAAAACAAAAAAGTGATCTATTCGGCGGACCGTACTAGTTATATATAAATGTAATCAATAAGTTATCTTCACTTCACAACCACATTTCTTTCCCTATTTACTGACCTTACAGACAAAGTGTTTTGATCACGAACATATGAACTTCCTACGATAAAATAAAAAAGTCAAGTTTCACGGGAATGTAGCAGATATGTAATTTATATACCCAAATCAGGGACCGTTACTAAACCAAAACCGTAAAACCGAAAACTAGTTTTTCTAACCGAAACAGAAAAGCAGAATGAGAATTTCTGTTAAACCGAAACCGAAACCGAAACTAAAATTCTCAAATAAGCGAAACCGGAAGTAAACCAAAATTAAATTACAAAATAATACGCTATAAGTATAATAAGTTAAATAAATGAATTTGAGTCTACTGTTCAATGCAGTAGTCACCCGGTATTCGGTCCGCTAGTTCAGCTGTGTAAATGGTGGTTTTCAGTGATAAGTTACAAGTGACAGATGTACTGAAGTTTCCATTTTATTGCAATACCCAGAGATATACTTTTATCTAATACTACTTGAATAATTAATTACTACTTCAGCCGTTTTTCACTTTAAATGAATTGTAAAGATTATGGTGTAGTAAAAATAAAGCTAAAAATCAAAATAAAGAAAGTATCTGGGAATGGGATTTTTCTCACAATAATCTGAAATACATAGATAAGAAATTGTTACTGCGAGTTCTGGAACATATTCGTTTAAAAAATTGAAATGATAAAACACCGTTTTCTCTCGTTTTTTTTGCAAATATCTCCTGGCCGTCCTATAGGAATAAAAATAGAGGCACCTTGTTTAATTAGTTTTGAAATGAAAATACTAACTGATATTTAATATTAATTTACATATTGTCATAGCAATTTTTCACAAATCACAATTATTTCATAGGATTTAGTAGGACGTCCAGGTCGGTTTTTTGAACTTTGTGTCTTTATTGAAAAAATGTTACTGATCTCAGTAATTTACTGTCTGCAAAAACTGTATTTTAAAGATGAGAATAAAATATTAACATTTTTTATTTATTATAGAAATTTTCTTCAACCACTGTAGTAATTAAATTAATAGCGGTTAATTTACTTTCAATAAACACTTAATTCATCACTTCGCGCATTACACGGTTTTACTATTTTTACTATAAATTTGGCTTAAAACAGTTAAATCGAACACATTGATAACACTGTATGATTGAAAGCGGCGGGCCAACCTACGCACTATGGTCAATTTGCCAATATTAGGAGGAAAGTATTAGAAAAATAAAATTTATCCAAAAATTAAAATTAATATATATATCGATACCTGAATAACCAGACCATCAGAAACCAAAAAAATATTTTGTTTATGCCGTACGTGTTCAAGGTGGTGACGTTACATAGTAATTGGGTGGTTCCGCGGCAGATAATTTACCGCTAATATTCATCCAACCAAGTTGTTTATTGTATCCAATATTATAAAACTGTTGTCGTGTGCTGTTAATACATGCCTTTAACTATCGAAAAAATGTCACGAGGTACGTGTCCTCTTGGACAAAACCGTATTACCGATTTATTTCGCGGAAGCCTGGATTTGCGCACTTATATTTGAGTTTTAAAAAAAGTTTCACAAAGTTTCACCGAAATTTCTGTTGTATATCGTAGGTCAGTCTCTGTACTTTGGAACATATACTGAGAGTTTACTTTCTTGTACTTTTATTAGAAGATATTTAATTTTACTGCAGATGTTGTCATTTCCGTGCAGAGAAATTACCTGTTTGAATTGCTGCTGAATGAAAAATTGTTAGCTGATGGAGCATCCGTAAGGACAGTCCACAGGATAATTGAATATATTGAACAAGAGAAAGAAGACTGGCGCGGGTTGTTAGGAGAAAATGAAGAACTTATTCAAATTATTTTTATGTAATTTACTTAAACGCTGGCAGTCTTGCAAATTTAATGTGGCTTCGTTAAAAAAAAAACACTCTGGTTGGTTGAATAGAGAATTAAAATATGAGACTAATAAAGAAAATGTACGTGAGCCTTCTAGGTCGAAAGTAGGTCAACCGTGAAAGAGTTTTAGTGGTTGTGGACAAAAGTCGAAAAGAAAAAAAGTGCAACCATTATTGGAACATACTCCAAAAGAGTTAAGCTTAGCACTCAACCCGCATATCATGCAAGTGGTAAACATAAAGTGGCTTTCGTAATAAAAAAAACTTGGAAAAAGCTCTCCGCGTACAGCATTGCGGGAGTAAATTTTGAGAAAGTTCCGAAATATAAGTTTGCATGCAGCAATAAAAGAGGTAAAGAAAAACGGTGTATATATAATAGATTTTTTTTTCTTGAAATCGTCGAAAAAAAGTTGTCACTATAAAGTATCAGCATAAAGGTGATTAATTGCAGAGGCATATTAAATAAAAATATACAAGGTGTTTGGTTGGAAAAAAATTGAATTATGACAGTTTAAATATGTAAAAATTTAAATCATCGTGGAGAACACCCCTGAGAGCCCTGTAAATTATCACATGGTCTCGACTAACATTCAAAATGAAATGACGCTCAAATTTACGAAAATGCGGCTTTTGCAGATTTTATTATTGGGTGTTCCATTAAAAAAATTCTGACATTAGCTTGCTACCACTCTGTGAAACACCTTTTAGATTTGAAACTAATTTTTGAATATTACACTCTTCATCTCCCACAATATTTATCTCAGACATTTTTTCTAATTTCAAACGGTTGAGGAGATATTGACTGTCCCCATGCTACTGACTTACCATGTATATATTTATGTATGTATTTTTTTATGCATCGTATCATAAATTTAACATATTTAAACAAAAATATACTTCTGAACAAAAATATAGCTAAAAATGAAGTGTTAATATTATTTTCCTCCTAAATATGGCAAATTGACCACTGTGCTACGGCTAAACAACGAAGTATGAAAAACACATAAACATTTCTTTTGAACCTTCGCACAGTGATGCATTTATTGAAAATAGGCGTCAAGAATCGGTAACCTAGCCAATTTTATGCTAAATTCAGTTTTGCTGCAGATTTTTTTTTTTTTCAATATGGTGATTTTAAAATTTGGGTCATAAGAAGCAAACAAAAAAAAATTCTGATCCTGGAACTAAGTAGTCCAATGTATTTTTCGACACTAAATTCGAATCCGAACTCAGAAAAGCTCAAACACCCTCAAAATTTTGAGCTAGAGCGAAAAAAAACTCTTGGAATAGGGTTAAATTGCCTCTCATACATGGTGAGAATAAGTACATGCAAAAAGTACTCAGAATGTACAATCCTAGGATTCTTGAGGTTGCTGATTTCAAATTTCAACATGCCAAAAGCCAAAAATTCATTCTTAGGGTAAAAATCGAGTAAAATATGGGTTGACAGGGGCGTCAAAATGAAAATTTGACAAAATACGTAATTTTAATTCTAATCTTATATTTCTAAGGGTTTTTGAGGTTGATGATATCAAATTTCAACATGCCAGAAGCCCAGAATTTATTCTTAGGTTGAAAATAGAGTAAATTAGTGGTTGAAGAAGTTGAAAAAATACGTAATTTAGATTCTGAAATTATATTTTTAGGGGTTTTGAACTTGTTGAGTTCAAGTTCGAATCAGATCTCAGAAAAGCCCATGTGCCCTCAAAATCTTGAGCCTTTAGAAAGTAAACAAAACCCTGATGTTTTACCCTAAAACAGGGTAAAACATCTCTGATTTGTAGTAACAATAAATATATGCAAAAATGTATTGTATTTAAATATAAATTTCTTGGTATATGGCAAGGGATTTTCTATTCTGAGGTGGTTAAGCCACCTCTAGATAAAGGAATACTACCCTAATATAAAAATAAAGTTCATGAGAGAGGTTAAAGTAACTTTAGTTTCTATTCAAAAATTTATAAATCAAGAACTTCCACATTTTCCATATTTTAATGGTAATCATGTATTTTATTTTTATATAAAGGTAGTTTTTATACTCATATGTACTTTGATAACTATATGTACTTTGATAACTTTAATTCACTCTAGTTCTACATAGTTCCAAACTTTCAAATCTTCATTTTTTATATAATTTTTTAGAATTTATATACTCTATGATGGTATGATAGTGTATATTCTTTGCAATCTACGAGTAGTTGGTCCGCCATTATTTAGCTAAATATAAAACATAACCCTCTCCCTTGTTTTGATATTCTTTATCATTCATTCATATCAATTTATAAATCCTGAAATGTGGGTTAATTTTGCTCAAAATTTTGAGGGCACATTGGCTTTTCTGAGACCGGATTCGAACTTGAACTCAACAAGTTCAAAACCCTTAAAAATATAATTTCAGAATCTAAATTACGTATTCTTTCAACTTCTTAGTTCTGCATCCTCTTAAATCACTAATTTACTCTATTATAAACCTAAGAATAAATTTTGGCATGCTGAAATTTGAAATCAGCAACCTCAAAAAGGTTGCTGGAATGAAAATTATGTATTTTGTCAAATTTTCATTTTTACACCCATTTCAACCCCACTTTCACTCGATTTTTACTCTAAAAATCAATTTTTGACTTTTGACATATTGAAATTTATAATCAGCAATCTCAAAAATTCCTAGAAATAAACTGTTCGAAGGAAAATCAGTATTTCGTCTAATATTCATTTTTTACCTTTCATTCCCTATTTTACTTGATTTTCTCCCTACGAATCAATTTTTGTCTTTTGACATGTTGAAGTTTGAAATCAGCAACCTCAAAAACCCTAGGATTGTACATTAGGAGTACTTTTTGCATGTACTTATTGTCACCATATATTGGGGCGATTTTATCCTATTCTAAGGGTGTTTTTTCGCTCTAGCTCAGAATTTTGAGGCTTGAGATTGGGTACGAAGTCAGCGTCGAAAAATACATTGGACTACTCGGGTCAAGTTCCAAGGTCAGTTTTTTGTGGCTGGGTTATTTTATTGAATTTTTCATCTTTTTTGCTTATTCTGATCCAAATTTTGAAGCAGCTACATTGAAAAAAAATTCTGCAGCAAAATTGAATTTAGCATATACAGATACTTAAGTCTACCAAGTTTCGTAAATTTTTGATGACTGTTTTCAATAAAAGCACCACTGTGTGTCGGCGCCGATAGCGGAGCATCCCTTTTATGAAGGAGACACTGGCGGTTTCTTAAAGTTTTTTATGTCTCATTATCAATACAATAAACATAATGAAAAGGAAGATCGCAAGATAACATTGAACTGTACTGTAATACTGACCTACTGCGTTACACAATATTTTATATATTAAGCAAAACCATTGGAGTAAAGCAAAAATTCTATAGACATTTCGCTTCTTTTGGGTCAATATATTATCATGCAAAATACTTGTAGGTATACAGCAGACACCCTGTATTAATAGAAAGTAATCACATTATACCACCAATTGACAATATAGCAGCTCTGGAACAAAATTATTACGTACACTTTGTTCTTGTCGTTTCATAAACGTGGTAGATCTGGATGTATTATGTTCATAATTATTCTGTCAGAGAATTTCAAAAAATCATAATGGGTGAGATATTAATTATCACTCACCCTCACCCTTTCATTACGTACATAATGAAAACAGTGAAAAAATAAAAGGGAACACATAAAATATAATAGAGCAACTGTTTTTAAAGATATAAACTCGAATAATGATAGCGACTACCCAAACAATGGCCGCCGAATAGCCATATTACATAGAACTACGTTACCACTGGCGAATAGGCATATAAATTTTCCTGCTGGCTATTCAGTTGCAGGAATATATTGAAAAAGGATGTAAAATACTTCCGCTTCAGTGAATCGTGTGCTAGCTTTGGTTTAAATAAAACGAATAGTGCAATTGCAGTTTTAAAATGGGAACGCTAAACAATTTTCTGAGGAATGAATTACTTCAACCACTTTCCACAAAACTTTTATTTTCTTTCTAAATTAAATCAATCCATTACTTTTTTACACTTGAAGTGCGAGTAGCCCTTGAATTATATTTAATACTTTCTTCTGACGTTTTCTTTCTCCTCTGTTTGGGTTCTTACATAAAAGGACTTTAAATTTAACACAGATGTTGTAGAAACTTCTTAAATTAAAGGAAAATGTCTTTTTACTCAACAATGATTTGTTTGACGCAATTCTTTCGGTTCGAGCCTATTTTATGACTTTTATTTTAGGAAGAAAGTGAGAAAAAATTATAGGAGTGTGGCTTTCGAATAATATTTCCTGATACTTGACGTAGTATATTATGTGAAAGTAAAACAAATATTTTTTTCGACATCTACATTTTAACTCTATACAAATTATGAAACTGAATCCTTGTTTGAGAAGCATTATAACTTCTTGTAAAATGTTTCTTTAATCATTAGTGAAAATAGCATTTTAAAGTAAAGTTGATATAATCTACGTAAATAACGCTCAAGCTTGAGAAAATCACTGTACATTACAATTTTGATATGTAGTACATCTTCATAACTTTATATGCTTGTTAAAAAAGTTTATAGTACAAACAAAATTATTTTCAGCTACATAAAAATATTTGACTAGTTCACACTTTGCAGTCTAGGTAATTACGTCTATTTTAGAAAATGAGTTCTACTTATTTGAAAATAACTCGAAAAATACTCTGTTTTTTGTTTATTTTTACTTCCCTTGCTTATCGGAGGGAAATATTTTAATCGTGACGAAATCACCCTTCGAGATTTTTCCAAATTTTCATGTTTCAGAATATAAAGATTACGAAAATTAAAGACGTTTAGTGACGTCTGTCTGTCCGTTGGCGCTATATCTACAAAACCACTTGACGCAGAGGATTAATATTTGGTAGGTAGTTAACGCTACTGCCAATGGAGAAATGTTAGAGAGATATACTTCCGTTGAAAAATCTACAGGGTGGACCCCATAAAAAACATAATTAAGGAAAAAATATGATGGAAGACAGTAGTATTTGGTGTGTGGTTAACACAACTGCCCACAAAGAGAAATATGAAAAATATGCAGGGTGGCATTATAAAAAATAATGAAAAAATGTGACGGATGGTAATAAAATTTTGCATGTAGTTAACACAACTATCTATTTTAGAACAATATGAAAAAAAAAATACGTACACGGTGGTCACCCTAAAAAAATTCGATGAAAAAAATTGTGACGAAGGGAGATAATATTTCGCATGCAGTTAATATAACTTAAAGGAAGGAAAATATAAAAAATATACAGAGTGGTCACCTTAAAAAAATTAATAAAAAATATGATGAAGTATGATCATCACATGCACGTAACGTAACTGTCAAGGAAGAGAAATATGAAAGAATATAAAGGCTGATCACCCTAAAAAAATAATGACAAAATTGCGATGGAAAACGAGAACGAATATTTGGTGTGTAATTAAGACAACAGTCGAGGAAGAAAAATATGAACAGTATACAGGGTGGTCTCCCTAAAAAAAATAATGAAAAAATGCGACGGGGGGCAATAATACTTCGTACATAGTTAATACAACTGTCAAAGAAACATATTAAAGAATTATACAGGGTAGTCACCCTAAAAAAATAATTAGAAAATGTGACGGATGATAATATTTAGCATATAGTTAATACAACTGCCAGGGAAGGGAAATATGAAAAACGTACAGGGTGATCACTACAAAAAATAATTATGTTGGAAATAATATTTTAACTGTAGGTGTGTAGGTGACACAATTATCGAGGATGAAACCTGACATACTTTTAGATAAAAACAATATACGGGGTAGTCATTCTATAGAAAAGATAATGAATAAAATTGAAAGGTGCTAAATGGAGAGGGAACTGTTGCATAAATGCTTTTACCGATACTTTTTTACGATAAAAACTGGCTCTTTTAGAAACTAACTATATCGTATGATGTAAAAAATAAATTATTTAGAAAAAGAGGGTGAAATTTGATAGATTGTAAATTCTCCAAATCTATGACTATGGTCACATGAAAATTAAGATTAATTTTATATATAATTAGTGTAAAATTTTTCAACAATTTGTTTAAAAATCATTGTTTAAACAAATAAATGTTTAAATATTACTAAAAGTATATTAGTTTTTCTTCCTGGCCATATTGACAACTACTTTCCAAATATTAGTTTTCTCTGCCTTTCTTAATTACCTATTTTTTAGAGTATACTCTTGACTAAATGTATTTCCATTCCCTCCTTCCGGATCCAGTTAAATGTATTTTATCTTAAAGTATACGAGTGCAAATTTAAAACCAGCCAGGTATTAATATATTACTGTACCAACATTTCACTTTATTTTATGTACTATTACTAGTAACAGTTTGCTTTAAAATTATAATAAAACACTGTTTACAGAAAAATTTGACAGTTCACTACACCCCTTGTAATTATTTCACGAATATGGCCCAGTTATAGCAAGGGTATCCTACCATGTTATTTTATATACAATGTGCCACAGGCTAGTGGCTTCCCCCTATATTTCCTTTATTTTTTAAGTTTGAAATTTGGGGTGCATAAACTACCTGCAAAAATGAATTTTTGGACATAAAAACGATATGAGACCATTTCCGGTTTACCCGGAAATGACCGCAATTTTCTATTTTTAAATGGAACCCCTGTATATTTTTACACATTTGGATTCAAGACAATATTCTGAATATACCAAGAGATTTTTGCGAATTTTTGAGTCGATTTTCAGTTTTTTTTAAGTATTTTAAGACATTCATCTAGAGTGCTTTGGAATTCCAAAATTTGTTCTAGGGCAGGTAAAGTCCAAGGGAAAAATATAATTTTATTTACGAAGTCTTCAAAATTGAACAATCACTTTTTTATCGAAAACTTTTTTTTCAAATGGGAAGGTGGTGGCTCCTAGTGTTCAATAAATTATAGATTTTTTTCTGAACTCATTCATATCCATTTCAAATCTATTTTATTTAAAAATAAAAAATCACTTTCATAATAATTTTTATTGATCCTTATATTTTGCACTAGTACTTATACCTATTGAGAAACAAAAGAGAGAACCAAAAGCTATTATTCACAAAAAGGTAATTCTTTACATTTCATTATTACACATATGATTTTTGTAACTACGGTAAAGCTCAAGAAAAGTTATATTGAAAGTGATTTTTTGTTTTTGAAAGCAACGTGCTTTCGGAAACTATGATAAAATTATTTCGTATTATCAACGCTCTTGAGACATTATAGCTGAAAATTTCCCCTATTATAATATAGGTATTTCATTAAATCAAACAGCTATAACAATCACCATTGTTAAACAGTAAATTTAAGTTTTAACTCGTCAAACTCTCCAGAATTTAATATATCACTGCAGTTTTATTTTATTTTCCCAGATGTTGCCTTCGTAGCGGAATACGTGAACGCAATTGTTTTACTGAACCACCGAAGAGGCACATATGCGGTATACAAAATATTCAGTACTTGATTGGGACTATATAATATTCACCAATAAAATCAAAAGCAAAGCATCTATTAAAATATGCACTTCAATCGTTATATTACGTGGAAAATGTTACTGAAGAGTAAAACAGGTTCCCTGAATCAAATGCCATTTAACGCTCACTGAATATACAGCTACATCGTAGGTAAAGGCAATTTATTCACAGGAAGTTGCAGGTAGAATGTGTAACAAATATTTCTCCGAGCGTAGTGTTACTATTTCTCGGATAACAATAGTATACATTATATACTTACGTATAAAATGTATAACATATTGTAATCTGCAATACAACACAGTCGACTGAACAAGATATTGCTTTGTTGAATTGTTTAGCGTATTTTGTAATAATAATATATTGATTTTGTTCATGTCGGAATATGTGTCGAGATGCTATGATACAATGGTGGTTTAAACTCCTGTTAATGTAATTTCTCAGATAATAGAAGAGCCTACAGTCATGGATGTTAACTTCACATGATTAGAAACTGCAGACAAGTCTGTGTTAATAGGCTAGCCGGCAAAGATAAATAAATGATGCGACATAATGCCAGCTGACTTTCCTATATTGTCAAGTAGACACCCGGCGCCTCCACCATTAAATAGATAAAAGTTATTGACTACATTATATAAACTAGTTACATTTGTAGCAAGTCATAGTTACTGCTATTACCTTAAGTAATGCATTCATTCATTTGCAGTAAAAAAATGCCTATCTACAGACTAGAAATAGAATATTTAAATCGAAATATTGAATATGGACGAAAACATTTATCAACCAACAGCCTAGTCCCGATAATGGTCACAATTAGGGAACCACTTGGGCTTTTGGAGAAGTCTTAGGTTGTCAAAGGAAATGATTTAAAATAAATAAAAATTGAACAATTAAATTAGGGTAGCAAATGGGAAATAGGCCAATAATTTGATAAAATATAAAAGAGATCTTACCATATGCTCATCCCGAAGGAGAGGTGCCTACTCAACACCATCTAATAGGCAATATTGATTTATGATCAATGAATTTTATACTGGACTACCCGCTCCAATTAATTGTTATCTAATATTTATATTCTTAATAAATGCTTAATAACAGATTTCAGACATACTCAGATAGTCGAGTCAATGAAGGTTTTCACTTCTTAATTCTCAGCAGCAGCTCTAATTTGGATAATTTCTTTTATGTGTGTTTTTTAATATCATTCAAAATCAGAAACATGCCAAGTGGCGCAAATCATTATTTATATTGTTTAAACAATAATAACAATATTTATACAGGAAAAAATATTTAAAACTTTTTTTCGCGACATTCACAAAACATTGGCTTGTTTTTATTGAATATTTAAGTTTAAAAATGTTTCTCACATTCGGGGTTGATAATTATTTATATCGTTTAAACAAAAATAACAATTTTTCCAGGAAAAATCTATTTTTTACTATAATAAATATTTTGAAATATTTCGAAGCTAATAATTATTCATTTTATTTAAACAATAATGATGACAAAGAATTTTTTTTAACGTGTTTTCGCTATATTTATAGGAAAGTGAGTTGTTTTTATTGAAAATTTAGTATAAGAAATATTTTGTAAATATAATTATTTGTTTTTAATTACACAGCCTCACAAAAAAAAATGTTCTGTTTACCAGACTAGACCAACATATCTATACGTTTTTGGGGTCGCTGAATCAGAATCCGGGGTCTGTTTGACCTCATCAGGTCAGGTTCAAGGTTAAATTGGAATAAAACTATTAAGCGAAGGACACCACGATTTCTGTACGTTTTTGAGATTACTGAATCCAAATTTGGGATCTGTTTGACCCCATTAGGTCAGAGTGATGGTCAATTCAAGGTCAAATTAGGAATAAACCTTTTACGCGCAGAAAACCACAATTTTTACCCGTTTTTGGGGTAACTAAATCTCGAGTCCTGGTCTGTTTGACCATCAGGTCAGGGTCAAGGTCATTCCAAGGTCAAATTGGGAAAAGCATTTAAGCTAGAAAACCACGATTCTTATACGTTTTTGGGGTTGTTGAATCCGAATCCGAGATCTGTCAGACCCCATCAGGCCAAAGTCAACTTTTGTTTACCAAACGGAAACGAGTTTTTGACCACGAATTTTGAAAGAGCGGGATATTTTACGTTCACATATAGTTTGACCTATGATCAAAGTGACCTTTGGTCATCAGAAGGTCGAATCACTCTCTCAAATTAATTTATCTAAAATCAAAGATGATTCGTATTCAGAAATCTCAGTTATAAATCTTTATCAAACATGGTTTAGCCTCGTGATATTTCTCCGAGGGGGATTGGAGAACCAAGACAGCAGACACCCATATCCACATGCAGCCGACGAGTGGCGTCTTCCAATCCACTGAGAAAAACGAAACGTCTATGTCATATACTGACTGCTCAAACATCTCGGTGATAGGGACTGATGAAGTTTCTGAAGCATCACTGATTAGGCCAACATCAGTATCCGAGCGATACGTTTAATTTCTGTGGGAATCCTCTGTTCCTGTTATTAAAATTAAAAATCCTGCTTCTCAGAGGATGCTGGAAATGGTGACAACTGCCTTAATTAAGGATGTGTAGAATGATCAATTTTCCGATCTTTCGAGGTAATAAAGCCAGTAGTAAAGGCGTACTGCCCTGCAGGGGCGCAAGGGTGTGAGGATGAAGCCATAGTGTGTCCGACGACTAGTTGACTTTGTCCAGGTCTAAGTATGAGGGCTTTCCGACTTTGACGAGGACACAGTCAACTCATCGTCGGACACACTATGGCTTCATCTTCACACCCTAACGCCACCCTGCAGGGCAGTACGCCTTTACTGGCTTCATTACCTCGAAGGATCGGAAAATGGATCATTCTACACATCCTCGATTAAGGCAGTTGTCACCATTTCCAGCATCCTCTGAGAAGCAGGATTTTTAATTTTAATAACAGGATCAGAGGATTCCCACAAAAATTAAACGTATCGCTCGGATACTGATGTTGGCTTCATCAGTGATGCTCCAGCACCTTCATCAGTCCCTATCGCCGAGATGTTTGGGAAGTCAGTATATGACATAAACGTTTCGTTTTTACCAGGGGATTGGAAGACGCTACTCATTAGTTGCGAGTGGATATAGGTGTCTGGTGTCTTGGTTCTCCAATCCCTCTCGGAGAAATATCACGAGGCTAAACTATGCTCGATAAAGATTTGTAACTCAGATTTCTCAATACGAATCATCTTTGATTTTAGATAAATTAATTTGAGAGAGTGATTTGACCTTCTGATGACCAAAGGTCACTTTGATCATAGGTCAAACCATATGCGAACGTAAAATATCCCGCTCTTTCAGAATCCGTGGTCAAAAATGCGTTTCCATTTGATAAACAAAAGTTGACTTTGGAATGACCTTGACCTTGACCAGATGGGTCAGACGGAACAGACGGATTCAGCAAACCCAAAAATATATAAGAATCATAGTTTTCTAGCTTACATGTTTTTGCCAATTTGACCTTGGAATGACCTTGATCCTGACCTGATGGGTCAAACAGACCAGGACTTGGGATTTTGTTACCCCAAAAACGTATAAAAATTATGGTTTTCTGCGCTAAAAAGGTTTCTTCCCAATTTGACCGACCGACCGACCATCACCATGGGGTCACCATGGGGTCAAGCAGAGTCCGAATTCGGATTCAGTGACCCCAAAAACGTACAGAAATCGTGGTTTCCTTCGCTTAATCGTGCTTTTCCCAATTTAACCTTGGATTGTCCTTGACCCTGATCTGATGGAGTCAAACAGCATTCGGATTCAGCGACCCCAGAAACGTATAGATATCTATCTGGTGAACAGAACATTTTTTTTTGTGGGGCTGTGATTATTATTTACATTTATTATTTATTGAAACATTATTCAAAAATATTGACAGAAAAATATAATGTTCCATCTTCTTTTTCATAATAAATTTAGGTATGATTGGAAAGATATGGAATTGATGTATAAATTACGAAAGGAAGAATTTTTTTTATTATTTAAGTATCATTTATTAATTTGAATTTTACAAAAGTTGAAAAACAAGATCTAATTTTCATTCAAGTCTATAGAATCGCACTCTTGATTTTCTTCAACTGGTGGGTGATTATTGCAGTCATTTTCACTACACACAATGCAGGTGAGCAATGCAAACCACTCTTTCTGCATCCACATGATGCACTGCATCCTGTTTTGCACGAACAGAAAATTATTTTGAAGATGTTGTCCGGTGCTGCTTGTTGCGTCATTTTTACTGGCGCTAAATAAATTTTCGTTTTCCGACACCATTGTTCGGGAAGTATTGTAGAATTATTTTTCCATTGCTGAACTTGCAAATACACCCTTTTGATATGCTACTTAGCTGCATCTTCTGTTGGAAGTAGTGACGGAATATGTACACTATTATTTTTTGAGGCAAGTGTTATAAATCGTTTATTCCTTAATTCATTTAAATTTACGGACGTTTTAGCTCCATACAAAGCAAGAATAGAAAATATACCTTCGTTAGAAAGTATTTCTTCACGTTGATCTTCAACTATAAAAGCTTCAACTGCTGCATGTGCCTCTTCATCATCATTGAAAATTTTTACAAAATAACCTCTTCTATAAAAAGCCGATGTATCACATCCTGTAAATGCATGAATAAAAAGAAGATGCTCTTTTTTGATATTTGTAAAATCGTTTAAGCCTATCTCGATAATATATTATTTTTTAGTGGTCTAAAAAATACAATTCTTAATTATCTGGTGATAAAGCCATCAATACCAGAATATCAATGTCCTCAGCTACAACAACTACATGAGGAAAAAGGCAATCTAGAACTGTTTGAATGATTAAACGATCACTTTCTGCTTGAGTACACTCAAAATTATTTTCAATCAGCTTTTTATAAAGAAGATTAATAAATCTCTTTTTATTCTTGCTGTTAGCTAAAAACTTTTCCTTAGTTGTCTCTAAAGACATATCTTCATCAAATAAATAATCAATCGAGGCATTACCGATATGTCTATATTTTTCTGTAAAATGTTTCAATAATGTTCAATAATCAATAACAAATAATTATATTTACAAAATAATTCTTATACTAAATTTTCAATAAAAACAACTCATTTTTCTATAAACATAGCGAAAAAACATAAAAAAAAATTTCCTGTATATGTCATTATTATCGTTTAATTAATATAAATAATTATTAGCTTAGAAATATGTATTATACCAAATTTTCAATAAAAACAAATCAATTTTTCATGAATATCGCGAATAAATATAAAAACAGATTTTTCCTGTAAAAGTTGTTATTACTGTTTAAACAATATAAATAATTATCAACCCCGACTGTGAGAAACATTTTTGAACTTCAATTTTCAATAAAAAACTCAATATTTTATAAATATCGCGGAAATTTTTTTTAAAAATATTTCTTCCTGTAAATATTGTTATTATTGTTTAAACAATATAAATAATTATTTTCGCCACTTGGGATGTCTCTGATTTTGAATAATATTAAAAAACACACATTTAAAGAATATGATCAAAATCGAAGCTGCTGCTGAGAACTAAGAAGTTTTGACGAATTTTAGGCTTCATTGACTCGACCAGAGTACAGAGTCTGTACGAGCGTATTTGTTGCTGTCAAATGTTATTAATAATGTTTAATGTTATGAATAATTAGTAGTTGTCACTGTCATAACTTTACATTCTTAGATATTGGGAATTGTTTATATACTGAATGCTTTATAGGTTAAATAAATTAATGAGATTGGATATGATTTATTACTTTAAGTTTTGAAATGATTTATTAGGTTTTTTTTTATTAATGTTTATTTTTATAGGTCATTTATTAATCAAACCTTTTATAAATTTTGTATCAAAAATGATTATGAATGTTTCCTATATGCCAATATAGGAGTAAGAACTATACGTTACAGTGTAGCTAATAATTCATTTTTTAACCCCTACCCCAGGCTAGTTTATTCTTGCATTTTATAGAAGGAATTGATGATGTGATGACTGATTAGACATTTTTCAATTTTATTTGCCATTCTCAATCAAAGCATCATCAGTTTGTAAGAGTTTGATAAGAGTCCAAAGATGGATTTATTTGGTCTAGAATAGCTCCTCGACAATTATTGCCAAAATGTGAAAAAAAAATCGAACGTTGTAAAAATTGAAAAATAAAATGTTTATTAGTGGTATGTGTGAACTCGGTGCACAACTACGCCCTCGTGGTGAGATCTGGGCCATTTTATTTTAAAATCAAACGAGGAGCTGTAGAGTAAAGGAAATTAATATAAAAAATCACATTTATCTTTAAGAAAATGGTACACCGGAAGATATAATCCTAGGAAACCTATTTTTTTCATGCGGTGAAATAAAGGTGTTCGGCTTCTTTTATTAATATCCACAAAAAATTTTCATACATATTTCCTAACAAGAATGTAGACCAATCCCGCTGAATATAATTGGTTGACATTTACTTTGGCGAATTTATGATTGGTTGCAATAAGCTATCTAGTCAACGTGGACTATCAGGTGTGGACTAACTGTTTCTTTGTCCTTAAAGTTTAATGAAAAATTTTATTAAATATTTTCGTTGAAATCACAACAAAAATTGAATGTCTATAATATATATCTTTTGAGAATCATATTTCAACGTACTAGACATGTTATTATAAAATATATATTAGTAAAATGCATAAACAAAAAAATATATTATAGATATAACATTTCGCAAGATTTCTATTTAAGTGCAAGAGACAAAATTCAAGAAAACAACTTTTTTTTTAATTAAATGATTAATAACTTTCTTATTTACTGATTGATTTTCTTCAAAAATAGAGTTCTTCCTCTAGCTAACACTAACTTACTTTTCAAATTTCAATACAATCGGATTTTTCTTTCTTAAGTTATAGTGCTTACAAGAAACGTGACGGATGGACATACGGACAGACAGACAGACGGACATATTGAAATTTGTTCAGAATTCGTTCACTAACACAGTGATATGAAATTTTTTTCTCTACGAGCGATATTTCCGGTTTTAGAAATGTGCCAATCAAATGCAATGTACTCTTCATTTTTGCGGCGAGTATAATAATTGTTAAAAAAATGATAAGATGAAAATGAAGGGTAATGAAATGGTTTTTAATTAATCTATGACGGAAGGTTCTAACTGTGGAATGTGGAAGTAGATCACGCGAGACCTTGCCATTTCGGTCTGCAAAATATGGCTTTTGCGAGGAAATATAGCCACTCTGTTTTAAGACTCCTCCCCATTTTTTAATCTGGCAGAGCTGGTCTGCGGCCAATTAAAAAGACGGATTCGTCGGAAAAACACATTTCCTAAATTTGACAAAAATGTTCTCGAACTAATTCACAGTGAAATTTCCAACATACGAGAAGACGACTAGAGAAAGATCAATTCACCAAATAATCAAATATGAATATGATTACAGAAAACTGAGCCTAGTCTTTACAAATAGCGAAAGTAAATTCATCATCCACGGGGAGGGGGAGGGGGGGGGGGGCAGTGACACTGGCGAAGAATCCGAATAACGGAAAAGGATTCCATATTTTATTTAATTCACTGTTTATATTTAACGTTCCCTAACGTAACGGATATATTTATGACAGTGGCAGTGATAGTAAATGAGTGGTATTTTGTGACAGCGATAGTAGTTTAATTAATCGGTGAAAATTTTATTTCAATTTTTAGTGACTTTTTCTTTTGTAGACGATGTTTTTTGAGACTTTTGTATTTATAATGCGCTTAATAGACTAAATTAAATGAACCAAAAAAAAAAAAACGCATCGAGATAGTTTTGAACTTTTTAACTTCAAGTGTATGTAAATTTGAGCCCGATTCAATTAAAATGATGTATTTACCGATTTTAAACGATTTCATTTAATCAGTCGTCTTTCTGCGACCCCATCTGTTTTCAGATCAATTAAAAATTTTGGTGTACTCCACGTCGTCAATATTTTACCCGTTTAAAATATTGAAAAACCGTTTACACTGAAGGGATGTCAACAAAATTTAAATTACTCACCTCTCCCTCGCTTTACACATATGCCGCTTTAGAAGTTTTGCAGCACATCCAATTAAACTCGCTGTTTAAACATGACATAAATTAAAGTTATAATAGCTTGTAAATTAATTACTGCACAATAACTAGCTAGTTAACTAGGGACGTTAACTAGGTATATTCAGAGAAATTTATTATTTAAGCCGTTAGTGCATTTAAATGACTTTGTACTTTAAAGAGGACACATTCTAAATTAAACTTGAATTTAAAAATAACAAAGCTCGTTACTAAAGTTTACTTTAGGATTATTATTGTTTATTAACGCGGAAATAAATCGGACGAAGGACCATTCAGCGTAATGCTGACAAACTGAACTAATATTAATAATTGAATTTGAAATACCTTGTGACCTCGTGTACTAGCGGCACTTCCTGGTGTTGTTCTCTTCTAGTTAGGCCCAACAAACTCCAGGTCTCCAGTATGGGAATATGGCAAGGTACTCAAGACACTCGCGTGGTGATAAATAGCGGTTTTTATTATTTTTTTAAGTTGACCGAAAAAATGACTTTTTATATTTTTTTTTGTAGCGTTATTATTTTTGTTGATATGGAAATCAAAAACAAATTGAGTTATAGAAACAAAAAATGCTAGCATTGTTTTCTGAACATACCGCCCATCCAAATGGCGAAGCATTTGTAATAAAGTTTGTAATTTCCGTGGGAAACGTATTTATGAGTACAAGAAATATATCTAAAACTATGAAACTAAAACTAGGTTAAATAATAATACAAAACTAGTGAGGAGTAGGTAAGGGACATAGTTTTACAAGAGGTCTCTTAAGGACACCGTTAGATGTTCGCACAGTAGCAACACGGGTCTGCCCATCAGGACTAGAGTGCAATTCGACAATTCGGCCAAGATGCCACGTTAGCGGTGGGACATTGTCCTGTTTGATGACAACAATGGTGCCAATATTGGGAGGTTTTGTAGAATCTGTCCATTTATGTCGTTGCTGGAGAGTGTGAAGATACTCGTTATGCCAGCGCTTCCAAAATCCTTGTTGAATTTGTTGCAACAACTGCCATCTGGACAAACGATTTATGGGTACGGAGATTAACTCCTCGTTGGGAGGAGTTGTTAATGAAGATAATGTTAAAAAATGACCTGGAGTTAAGGCCTGAAGATCAGTTGGATCACTACTAAGCTGACATAATGGTCGTGAATTTAAAACTGCTTCGATTTGGTGAAAAACGGTATTAAGCTCCTCGTAGGTCAGTACTTGATCACCAATAATTCGAGAAATGTGATATTTGACTGATTTGACTCCTGCTTCCCATAAACCACCAAAGTGAGCCGCAGACGCGGGATTGAAGTGCCACTTAATTTGCATGACTCCGGCGGCGTTTTGGGTTAATTCATTCAGTTGACGATTAGCGCCAACGAAATTAGTTCCGTTGTCACTGTAAAGATGAGAGCATTGGCCTCGACGTGCAACAAATCGCCGTAATGCTGCTATAAATGAATCAGATGAAAGATCTGAAACAAGTTCAAGATGGAGAGCTTTAATGGCGAGATATACAAATAAGCATAGATATGCCTTTTAAGTTTTACCACCCCGGCGTCTACCAAAAGTAATATGAAAAGGCCCAGCGAAGTCTACTCCGGTGTGCAGGAATGGTTTAACTTCAGAGACTCGAGGAGTGGGTAAATCACTCATCAGAGGTGTATAGGATTTTGGATTATGTCGCGAACAACGATAGCAATGAGAAATGCAATGATTAATTGCTCGTCTAGCGGACAATATCCAGAATTGTTCAGCTAATAAAGCCTGAAGAGCGGTTGCGCCAGGATGCAGATACTTATTATGATACTGATTAATAAGAAGTTTAGTTAATCGGTGTTCCCGTGGTAATAAGATTGGATGTTTTCTCTCAAAGAATTCTTGAGAGTGGCGAAGTCTTCCGCCCACCCTGAGAATACCCTCCTGATCTAGGAAAGGTGCAAGTTTGCGTATAGGTTTAGCACAAGGGCTTTTTGAACAAATTTGCTTTATTTCATTAGCAAAGACTAATTGTTGAATATGTTTTATAATGATAAGCAGCGCATTATGTAGTTCCAAATTTACCAAAGGACCTCGAATTAAATTAGTTTTATCCTTTAAATAGCTGGTAAATCGAATTAAATAAGCTATACTTCCTTGAACCTTTCCCAAAGAGGAAAATCGTGATAATAAAATTATTATGAAATCATGTTGTCCAGTGACAACGAGTATTAGTTTCTAAGTCTACATCGGAAGGCAAGGTAGAAGATGAACTAATAGGCCAAAGTTCAGACGGAGAGCTGAGCCACTTGGGACCCGCCCACCATGAAGAACATTTCAAGAGGTCATGGGGAAGAAGACCCCGTGAGGCGCAATCAGCAGGATTATCGATATCATCAATATGATGCCAATTTTCCGGAGATAATTTTTCCTGAATTTGTGTAACACGGTTTGCAATAAACGTTTTCCACTGATGTGGAGAGGATTTAATCCAGGTTAATGCGACTGTGGAATCGGACCAAGCGTAAATATTTTTAAAAGCAATGTTGGCATAGGTGTCACGTACAAAATAAACTAAATCTGAAAGTAACAGTGCTGCACATAATTCAAGGCGTGGAATTGTGATACGCTTAAGCGGAGACACCCTAGATTTAGCACAAACCAAAAAAATGCGTACAGAACCATCATTTTCTGTAACCCTAAAATATACCACACATGCATAACCAGTCTCAGCAGCATCACAGAAACCATGAAGATCACATGCTTGATAATTGTCCGTTATAACGCGCCGAGGTAACTGAAGTTGAGCGAGACATAATACCTCACGCTTGTATTGTGGCCAACGTGAACAAATCTCAGCGGAGGGAACCTCATCCCAAGACAATCCTTGTGTCCAAAGAATCTGGATCAAGTGCTTTGCAAAAAGAGTAAGCGAAGCTAACAATCCAAGTGGGTCAAATATGCGTGCGACTTCAGAAAGTATTGATCTTTTGGTACAACAACGGTCGATAGTGTCTATTTTGTAAGTTAGGGAATCATAAGTTGGATTCCAGTTCAAGCCCAACACCTTCTGAAAGTAATCAGCAGTGTCAAATGATTGACAATTAGTTTGGCGTAATGATGGGGGTATGGAGTCTAATACGATAGGATCGTTGCTAGACCACTTCCTCAAATCAAATCCACCACTTTTAAGAAGATCTCGAAGTTGAGATTGTAAAGTAATAGCTTCTTCAGCAGATGAACAGCCCGTGACTACGTCATCTACATAAATATCGCTAAGTAACACTTTTGCAGCGTGAGGAAAATTATCTTTTTCATCTCAAGCAATTTGTAAAAGAGTGCGGATAGCTAGATATGGAGCAGATGATACTCCGTATGTAACAGTATTCAATTCAAATTCTTGAACAGGAGTGTTTTGAGAAAAGCGCCATAATATGCGTTGATAGGCTCTGTGATCAGATGTTACTAAAATTTGCCTGTACATTTGTTTTATATCTGCAATAAGTACAGTGGAATGGGCACGAAACCGTAAAAGTAATGATACTATGTCTTGTTGTAATTTAGGACCTGTTAATAAGGTTGTCATTCAGAGAAACATTATTAGTAGACTTTGCTGAGGCGTCAAAGACGACACGTAATTTCGTGGTAGAACTTTCGGGCTTCAACACACAATGATGAGGAATATAATAACACGAATCAGAATTATTGGAAGCACTTTAACCACTCACAGGAGACATGTGTCCACAGTCAAGATAATCCTGCATGAAATTTGAATATTCTTGTTTTAATGTAGAATCTTTATTCAAGCGATTTTCCAGAGATAAAAAACGACGCATTGCGGTATTAAAGAATTACCTAAAATAGGAATATCTTCACGAAAAGGTGATGAAACGATGTATCTGCCTGATTTGTCACGAGTATGAGAATTGATAAAATTTTGCTCGCACTTAGTGTTCTCTGGAGAATTGAATATTTTGTCAGGTATACTTTCAAGTTCCCAAAACTTCTTTAATGTGGAATCAAGTTGTGAATAAACAGACACATGAAATGAGTTAACAACAGCTGGTGTAGAAATATGAATTTTTCCAGATAGTATCCAACCAAAGATGGTTTTCATTGCGATTGGTTCACCAGGACGACCATATTTAATAGCGGGTTGTATTATTTGTGAGTAGACATCAGCACCAAGCAAGATGTCTATTTCACTCGATTTCCTATAATCAGGATCAGCGAGAGGCAGGTTTTTTAAATGTTCATAACCTTGAGTGGTAATGTGACTAGACGGAATATCATTACAGATGACCGGCAAGACCATTACCTGTATATTAAAACTGGGATGATGTCTAAACATCGGAGTGACCTGACAAAAAGTCATGCCAGTACAAGCGGGTGAAGAAGTTCGACCAATTCCTTGAATAGGAACGGAGCATTGCGTAAGCGGTAAATTAAGTCTGTTTAGACATTTCTCAGTTATTACTGATATTTGACTGCCATTGTCCATAAGAGCACGGCAAGTTTGAAAATTACCACTAGCATCACAGATAGATACTAAGGCGGTGGATAAAAGAACTGTAACTGGAGCAATAGCACTAGCAACAACTTGAGGAATGTCAGCAGCGGCGGCATTATTTGTAGAATTAAGAGAGATCGTAGTTGCTTCACGTGGAAAATGTAGCATCGTATGATGGCGTTTTTGACAAACGCGACAAACAGACAGGGAAGCACAAGTCGAGAAACTATGTGTTCCAAAGCAATTTACACAACGTCTGCATTCTTTAATAAAGTTATATCGATCTTGAGGCGACTTATTTAAAAATAAATCACATTTAAAAATAGAGTGGTTAGCATTGCAAACAAAGCAAGATGCTTATTGAGGTTTTGCAAGAGGCTCTGCTGAACCAATATTGTTTTGAGAAGATGTTTCCACCACGAGAGACTGCTGTTTTGATTTTATGGGAGATTGCGTATGTTGCTTATGAGATAATGAAGGAGAAAATATTCCAGTGTTAGAAATTGAATACTGAGAGACACCAGAACAAATATTTGACAACATAGTGCTAGACTCCAAAGCATTGCATTGATCGGTCAAGAATTTAATTAACTGTTCATATGTGGGCAACTCCGTAATGCTACGATGCATTTCAAACCATTTTCTAGTATTGGGATCAATTTTCTGCATTAACCAATTAAATAGAGTAAAATCCCACAAGTCAATTTCATATTTATTGAGAGCAAAAATATTTTCAGAAAATATATTTAAGAGAGTACGAAGAGAACTTGCGGAATCAGGTTTAGCTTTTGGTGAATTAAGAATATTTCCCCAATATGTCGAAATAAGTATGCGTTTATTGTCATATCTTTTCTCTAGGGTTCCGAATGCAATATGATAATTATCAGAGGTTATTGGTAAATGTTTCACTAATTTTAATGGTTCATCAGATAAGGCACTTATTAAGTATTGGAATTTCTCTATGTTAGACAATTTTGTGTGATTGTGTATCAATGACTTAAACAGTTCATAGAATGAAGCCCATTCAATAGCATTACCTGAAAATTTAGGTATCTGAATCTCCGGTAGATGAACAGTATTTTTATTGCTTTCAACATCAACCTTTTGATTTGTTAAAACAGCAGATGTCATTTTGGTTAATTGTATGTAACAGCTTGAATATTATCATGCAAATCATCTATTTCTTCCACCAGTGAATTCAGTTGATCCAAATTTTCAACTGAGAGTTGACTCAATTTTAATGATTTGCGTTGTTCTTGAAAATCCTCGTAAATGAGGTTAGATCTTTTAAATTTTGCATAAAACATAGAGTGCGTTGAAGTGTCTGCCACAACGGCAGATGAGTATTCTGACACGGCGGTTAATTTTCTATTTATCACATTACATTCCCTTACAAAGTCCTCAAACATCATTTTGTAAGTATTGATAAGCTTCTTAATAAAGTTATATTAACCAAATGTAAATAAAATTACAAAATAGTTCTATTATCAGTACTCACAAATACGTTAGAATGACAATATAATAACGAAAATATGTTTAGAGGAAACAAGAAAATGAATTAATTATAGCGGCAGGTTCAATAAAAACACCGTGTGCTAGTGTCAAAATGAATTTAAGCAACAAATGTCAGTTATGAAGTAATTAATTTAAAAAGGTTTTAGATGAATGTAAGGCAAAGCTGGTTTTCTTTTGTAAGGTATCGGCATCGAAGGATCAAAAAATGTTTATTAACGCGGAAATAAATCGGACGAAGGACCATTCAGCGTAATGCTGACAAACTGAACTAATATTAATAATTGAATTTGAAATACCTTGTGACCTCGTGTACTAGCGGCACTTCCTGGTGTTGTTCTCTTCTAGTTGGGCCCAACAAACTCCAGGTCTCCAGTATGGGAATATGGCAAGGTACACAAGACACTCGCGTGGTGATAAATAGCGGTTTTTATTATTTTTTTAAGTTGACCGAAAAAATGACTTTTTATATTTTTTTTTTGTAGTGTTATTATTTTTGTTGATATGGAAATCAAAAACAAATTGAGTTATAGAAACAAAAAATGCTAGCATTGTTTTCTGAACAATTATATTACATAGAAAATCCGTCCCAAGTAGGTGACTAATATGTCTTTAGTTCTAAAAAATATTTATATTCATATTCCGAGACCGTAGTGATCGTTTTCGGCAAGAGTAAGGAAGTTATTTTCAGAGAAGAAGTCGAGGAAGAAAATAAAATGTGGTTAAAAATTTACTATTTTTTACATGATCTTGTTATAAAATATTATTTTGGATATTCAGCAGATAACTTTCAAAGAAATCATTAATTCCTTTCATATATCATTGATCTAAATCTGACCAAGCTAGAACATCAACAAGGGACCCCTTACGAACAGACTTGTCAATTTCTTTATACATGTACTACATCTAATATTGAAAAACAAGAAAATAACCATCCTTTCTATATATTGAAGATCTAGGTCTGATCATGCCAATATATCATAAGAAATCCTCCCTTACGTGGAAATCTTTCAAGCATCTCTAGCTCTACCTAGAGGATACTCCATCACACTCACATGTCTTAATAAATAAAATATTTCAATCGAATAAATTGAGAATGACTGTTACTACAACCAATAGGTAAAAAATAGTGAGTTCGTAATGCAAAAATGGAATAACACAATTTCTTTTCATTTTAAGTATGTATATAGGTGTGCTTTTTACTTCCACATCCAGTGGAAGTACAGTAGACAAGAAAATTTAAAAAAAATTGTCCAAATAAGCTTGAAATGTCATGAAACGTCGAGATTCTAAGTTTGAGAAAAAAAGATATGTCTGTTCGTCTGTCCGCCGGTCTGTCGGTTCTGTCTGTCTGTCTGTCTTGTGCGCACGATAACTCTGGAACCGTTTAAGATATTGACTTGAAATTTAGTACACGTTTGTATATTAACGAGATCTGGAACTAGATTATATTTTCATCTTATTCTGTTGAAGAGTTGGAGGGTAAATTGGGGTAAATACGTAAATCAAGCAGGTAAGGATCCATAAAATTGGTATTTAGTATATACAAGAGAAGCTAATGTCTCAAAAAAATTTTTAGCATTAACCACCTCCATGACTACTACTCTCACCCCATTATAAAAGGTGAAAAAAAAATGTGATTTGGTGTGTGTACAAGAACTAAACGCCAAAGGCCTCAAAATACATTATATGTTTTACTTCATCCATCCTCACTACCACTATCACTACCCCCACCCCACTACCGGTATGGGATATTGTTTTATGAGTTTTTGGGGTAGACGATTTCAAATATTATATTATTAAAGTTACATAAACAATTATTTCCACATACAAATTTTTTTCGTTGTGAGAGACTTGAGTAGCAAATCTGAATGTGGAAGTACTGATTCCTTGGGCAGTGGTTTTTCAATATTTTACCAAGTTGACGAAGTGGGGGAATGCGTTATTTTTACAAAAAATTCAAACGTAAATATCTCTCGAACCGTTGATGTTACGACAGAAATGGACCTTTATTGTTCAGCACTAAATTCTCTACAAATTCCTCCACATCCTCATCTTCGTAAAACAAACTATCTACAAGCTACAATGCGTCGAAATTTGCAATGATTTCGTTTATTGTTGACCGTATATCAAGTATCAAATATCCATCTTTTAGACCACTAAAAGCCATGGCAGGTTAAGATAAGTGTCCGTGCCTTTGCAACCTTTTTGCGTGCAGTTCCTTCCAGTGATGTATCTTTGCGTAAGATACTACCATAAAAAGTTTTGACTTCAAAAACTTCATAATATCTGGGAAAAATTTTTTTTTCGAAAATCCGAAAAAAAAATTTTTTTCTTAATAAAGTGAACCAATTTGTTTGTATTTCACGTATATTGTAAATCTATTCAAGACAATTTATTAATGATATTTCCAGGAAGTCAAACTGGCAAAGATAATGTTACGTGCTTACACCCCACCTTAGCGAACACCGTGTATCGTGGGTTCAGAAATTATATCACCCGGGTAACACTAAACAATAATGTATTTACTTACGTACTAATTACAACAAATAAAGAAAAAGTTTAAATTGGTAGAAACTCGATATATTAATAAATACTAGTCAACCATCGCACAGTGGGGCAAATAGCTCATTTTTTGGACAAGCGATAATTCCCAAGCCTGGAATTAATGAAATTTAAATTTTTTTTTTTGAAACTTCGTTATAAAATTGCCTTTCATTCTATCGAGCCCGAATTTTAAAATTTCAAAATTAAAGGACTTAAATTTTGAAAGTAAATTAAAATTTTATCAAAAAATTGTTTAAAATTATAAAAAATTGTTACTTGGAGGTTTTTTTGGTTTCTAATCTCATTTCTGATCCCCGAATTTTGCGATTCAAAAAACCAAGATAGCGGATCCAATATGGCGGCCATAATATTTTTTTAAATGAAATGTACATGCACAAACTGTTAAAAATTGTTACTTAGGACTTTTAAGGGTTTCTGATCGAGAATCTGAAATCTAAATTACGTAATATCGTAATCCAAAATGGCGAATCCAATATGGCGGCCATAATATTTCTTTAATTGACATGTAAATGCGCAAATTGTTAAAAATTGTTACTTGGGGGTTTTAGAGATTGCTGATCATGAATCTGAAGTCCAAATTACGTAATGTCGAAATCCAAGATGGCGGATCCAATATGGTGTCCGTAAGTTAAAAAAGAATGACAAATAAAGAAGGAAACTGTTAAAATTTGTTTTTCGTTTTGAAGTTACACTGAGAGTAACTTTACAAATGTGAGCAATGTGATATATTTTTAGTGCATATCCAGATTTAAATATCTCATCAGAAAAGAGGAAATATTAATTATTTCATTTTAGCACATACTGGAAATGCAACCCTAGAATTCAAAATTACGAAATTTTAACTGCGGAATCAGAAACCTCTAGGAACTAATTTTTAATGATTTTTGCATCTACGTCTTATTTGTTTTTAAATTTATAACAGCTATATTGAATCCGATATTATGGTTTCCAAAGTGACGAAACTAAAAAATGCGAAACAAGATTAGCGAATTAAGCCCCTGAGTAAAAAATTTTAGCAATTTTTTTCTTGATTTATCATTCTATTTTAACTTGCGGACACCATATTGGATCCGCCATCTTGAATTTCGATATTACGTAATTTAGACTTCAGATTCATGTTCAGCAGACCCTAAAACTCCTAATTAACAATTTTTAATAATTTGCGTATGTACATTTCATTTAAAAAAATATTGTGGCCGCCATATTGGATCCGCTATATTGAATCCGCCATCTTGGATTAGGATATTATATAATTTAGACTTCATATTCATGGTCAGAAACCCTTAAAAACCCTGAGTAACATTTTTTATCAATTTGCGCATGTACATCTCATTTAAAAATATATTATGGCCGCCATATTGGATCCGACATCTTGGATTTCGATATTACGTAATTTGGACTTCAGACTCATGATCAGCAATCTCTAAAACCAAGTAACAATTTGCGCATTTACATGTCAATTAAAAAAATATTATGGCCTCCATATTGGATTCGCCATTTTGGATTACGATATTAGGTAATTTAGATTTCAGATTCTCGATTAGAAATCCTTAAAAGTCCTAAGTAACAATTTTTAATAGTTTGTGCATGTACATTTCATTTAAAAATATATTATGGCCGCCATGTTAGATCCGTTATCTTGGTTTTTTGAATCGTAAAATTCGGGGATCAGAAATGAGATTAGAAACCAAAAAACCCCCCCCAAGTAACAATGTTTTATAATTTTAAACAATCTTTTGATAAAATTTTAATTTACTTTCAAAATTTAAGTCCTTTAATTTTGAAATTTCAAAATTCGGGCTCGATAGAATTAAAGGCAATTTTATAACGAAGAGTTTAAAAAAAAAAATTTAAATTTCATTAATTCCAGGCTTGGGAATTATCGCTTGTCCAAAAAATGAGCTATTTGCCCCACTGTGCATCGTAAGATCGCAAGTAGCTGCGCAGAGATAGAAGAAATATCGTCACTGTTGGACAGAGACAAACAAGATTTTTAACCTTCTTAAGCTTCTTAAGCTAGCTCTAGCTAGCTTAAAAAGCTCGTTTGTTTCTGTCCAACAGTGACGATATTTCTTCTCTCTCTGCGCGACTACTTGCCAACTTAGGATGGTTGACTAGTATATGAATAAACAACAACTGATTGGATTACACGTATTGAAAATTTTTAGGAGCAGCCTACGTATCTTTTTGAAATAACGAGATGTATTTTTCACAAAACTATATTTTCTACAAAACTCTATCGAAACGGTAATACATAAAAAAATTATGTGTTTATTAATAAGAATACATAATAAAAAAACATGTTATGCTAATGATATATGATAATATTAGTCATCTTCATCACTGTCCTCATTTATGGTACTGATATGATATCTTCTGCGAATAATTCAGACAGTTTTACTGATGGTTTCGGAATATCGTCAAGAAACTTTGCATATGATAAATTCATGTAAAGGTAACAGAAAACTAAGTTAGTTAGTTTTCTGTTATATATAAATGGATTTCTCATATGCAAGGCTTCTCGACGATAATTCCGAAACCACCACTAAAACTGTCTGAATTATTCGCAGGTATCAGTATTAGAGTAAATGAGGACAATGATGAAGACGACTAATATTATCATATATCATTAGCATAACATGTTTTTTTATTATGTATTCTTATTAATAAACACATAATATTTTTATGTATTACCGTTTCAATGGAGTTTTGTAGAAAATATATGTATGTATGTATGTATGTATGTATGTACTGTGAAAAATACATCTCGTTATTTCAAAAAAATATGTAGGCTGCTCCTAAAATGTTCAATATGTGTAATCCAAGCAGTTGTTTTTCATTTATTTATTTATTAATATATCGCGTTTCTAACCAATTTATACTCTTTTTCTCTATTTGTTGTAATCAGTACGTAAGTAAATTTTTTTCAATTTTATTCAATTTTATTCACAATTTTTTCACATACATACTATGGCTTTTCATAATTGTATAACAGGATGTTTTGTTAATGTGGTTTTGTTGGTACCTAGGTAATTATTAGACAATAGTCACCTGCACGTACCCGATCTTACAAAAGGGAAAAAAATCAATATAATAGCTATTAACATTTTAACCATAAAGATTGAAATTAAAATAGAATAATTGAATGAGCAGATATAGTGAGATGGCAAATTCAATCATGTCTGTTAATTTGACATAATTTTGGCAAATACGATAAAATTCTGTACAACATACAATTTACATACTTTGCTAAATTTTTTGGGATAATTTATATTCTTTATAGCTAAGGGTAACAAATTATAGAATTTTGGGCCTAAATAATTCATAATTTTTTTATTTATATTTGTTCTATTTTTGGGTATTATTAAGTGCTGGTTTACTCTAATTCTAGTATTGTACTCATGTGTGGTATAATGTTTTACTTTTGCATGCTTGTGCATAAAACAGCAAGTTGACAGAACGAATAGACTGCGAACGTTACATATCTTATCAGAGTATAGCAGTTTTGTTGTGTATAATCGGTTTTTTTATAGATTATTTTAAGAATTGTGTTTTGTGCCACAGCAAGCTTTTTTAAAGAGTTGTTGTATAGACCACCCCATACTACTATGCCGTATCGAATGAGCGATTCTATTAGGGATTGATACAGGGTTAGTAAAAGATTTTGGTTTAAGAATTGCCGTAACAGGTAAAATTTGTGTATGAGGCATCTAATTTTTTTTGTTAGATATGTTGTGTCCTTGTCCCATTTCAGGTTTTTATCAATTATAATACCTAAATATTTGATATCTTCAATTGGTTCTGTTATGTTATCTATTTTTATGCTCGTATATCTAGGATGGTTTGCCAAGGTAATAGAAAATGCGATATATTTTGTTTTCTTTGAGTTGAGCGATAACTTGTACATATCGAGCCAAAGTTTTACTTTATGTAGACCTAACTTTACTTTTTCTTTACATTCCTCCCATGTGGTTCCATTGAATATTAGCACAGTATCGTCAGCGTAAGAGATAATTCTACCATTGATATCCATTTTTGTCAGGGAGTTTATGTATATATTAAATAGAATTGGACCTAGTACGGTACCTTGTGGTACACCAATTTGTATTACCTCCTATCGCTTAATGTTTCTCTAATTTTAACATATTGAAATCTATTGGTCAAATAGTTTCGAAAGACTGTCTGCACAATGCCTCTTACACCACAGTTCTCAAGAGCACTAAGGAGTTTTTCGTGAGACACTGTGTCGAACGCCTTTGCCAAGTCTAAAAAGACTGTTATGCATTTTTTCTTATTGTCTAGTCGATTCGTTATTTCTTTTGTTAACTCGTACATTGCGTCTTCGTACTTAAGCCCTCTGTGAATCCAAATTGATTAGGTGAAAGCAGATTACACTGGCCGACAAAAAAAATGTTCTGTCTTTACAATCAAACATATCATTTCCTATGTATTTTGATGCGCTGAAACCAAATTTGGCAAAAAAAAAATTTTTCTACCGTGTCGATTTTTCTCTCCATAAATTCTTATAGAGGATATTTTTTGAAAAAATTTTTTAAATTATTTTTTAAGATTTTTGTATGGATCGCTGAATACAAATCCTAAGTCAAAAATGATTTTGAATTAATGACAGCGTTAGCAAACTGTCAAAATTTCCAAAAAAGATAAAGAGATGATGTTTAGTATATGCTGATATTAAGCCAAGTTTAACATAATTATGTTAAGCTTAACATAAGCGACCTCAAAAACTTAAGAATGTGCATTTAATATCAATTTTTTACATTTTAGTAAAATTTGACAGTTTTTTGACAGCTGTCATTAAGTCATAATTCATTTCTGACTTCGGATTTGTATTTAGCGACCTAATATACTAATGAATATACAATTAATATCAACTTTTTACATTATGGTGATATTTTACAGGTTGTTGACAGCTGCCGAAATTTATTCCTGACTTCAGATTCATGATCAACAACACAAAAAATCCATACAAAAATCATAAAAAATAATTTAAAAAAATTTTTCAAAAAATATCCTCTATAAGAATTTATGGGGGTGGAGAGAAAAATTGACAGGGTAGAAAATTTTTTTTTTTGCCAAATTTGGTTTCAGCGCATCAAAATACATAGGAAATGATATGTTTGATTGTAAAGACAGAACATTTTTTTTTGTCGCCCAGTGTTCTTTCAGACATTTTCAAAAATCTTTGTTAAATTATTGATTATGCTTATGGGTCTATAATTATTGATTATTTTGGGATTATCTGATTTATGAATGGGTATAATTGTCGCTATTTTGAATTGACTTGGAACCAAGCCCGTTTTGAAGGTTAAATTTATTATATGTTTTAACGGGTCCAGGATATATAAATGTATGTTTTTAATCATTTTTGAGGTGATTCCATCTGGACCAGGTGTACCATTATTTTTTGGACTATTTGTCTGATTATTTCATTAACCTTTACCGGTTTCAGAAACGTGGATCTATCTACATGCAGAGAGGTGTCTATATTGTTGTTATGTTGCGGGATTTGTTTATACATGTCCATACAATACTTGAAAAATAATTGATAGAAAAGTCAGCCATATCTTTATCATTGTTAAAGGCGTTGTTATTGTTGTCGTATAGTTGTATGTTTTTATTGCAGTTCTTATTGGCTCCATTGGTGGCTTCAGATATTAGTTGATACATTTTTTTATGTCGTTTGTGTTTTCGCTTAGTTTACTTTTATAGTAGTTGTTTTTGGCATCATTTATGATTTTTTTTAGAGTGTTACGTTAGGCCTTGTATTCATGTTCTCTAGTAGCGGTATGATTTCTTATTAATTTTTTTTCATTTTTTCTCGTTTTTTATGGAAATAATTATTCCGTTACTTATCCAGGGTTTTATTTTTTTGTATTGCCTTTGATTTACAATTACTATGGTATTTGATTGTTCTAAAAAGTTTAAGATTTGAGTCATAAAATTTTGCATGGCGGCTTCTGGGTCATTTGCGTTTAATACATTTGACCAATTTGCTTCTTTAAATAATTTTTCTAGTTTATTAAAGTCTGTTTTTACTATTTTGTTTATGGTTATAGGCGTTTGTACATTGTTTATGTTTTCCTGGTTAATATTTAACATGATAGGATAATGATCTGTGATATCATTTATTATAAGTGATTTATAATTTATGTTGTTAATATTTAATTTCTTTTTGACAAATATATGGTCAATACAGGTACTTGGGTCATTTGAAACCCTGGTTGGTGAATCCACATACGGCTGCAGACCGTGTAGAGCTAATGTTTCTAGATAGTTGTTTACTAATGGGTCATTAATGTTTAAAATATCAATATTTATATCACCTATGACTATTTCGATGTTTTTATCCAGGTTGTTGGACAGAGAGTTATCCAGATCATCTATAAAGGCTTGGGCTACAGTAGAGGGTGGTCTATACAGGGCTGTTACTCCAATTGTAATGTTATTTATATCTAGATTTATTCTGCATATACTTACATTTGTGAGGTTTAATTTGTATGTTATTATATTTGCATTTATTTCTGATTTAATAAGTAAGAGTACCCCATCATATTTATTGATATTGCCTTCATTGCAATATGTGGTATAGCCCGGGAGGTTAAATTGAGAAAATGATTCAATTTGCCAGCATTCACTTAATATTATTATGTCAGAAAAGTAAAGTTTAAATTTAACAATTCATCAAAATTTTTGCGCATACTTTTTATATTTAAATGTAGGATGTTTATAATTTTTCCACTTAATTTTATTACGTTTGTAATATCGTTAGCACCTACATATTCACATTTGATGTCAGAATCTAATCTATCAAGTATTTTCATTTCTTGCTGACTAGCCATACACCTGCTCTCCATAATTAATTTTATTTCTTAAAATTTGTAGCTGGTACTTGTAAGATGGACATTCTTTACTGTCCGCTTCGTGGTTTGTATTATATTGTGTTTTGTGTTTATAATTTGCGACTTCACAGCTGTTGCATTTCTTAACGAGCTTTTGACATTCATTCGTATTATGTTCATTTCCACAGTATCCGCACACTGTTTTGTTAGTACAACTTACATCTTTGTGATAGAAGCCTTTGCATTTAAAACATTTAGGTACACTGATGTCTTCATATACCGGATATCGTTCCCATCCTATATACAGTTTTTTATTATACATGAATTTATTAAATAAGACTGGTGAGCACTCTGCAAAAATAATGTATCCTATGGCTTTTGTTTTTTTATATATGTAATTTTGAATTCATCATTGTCATCAATACACTTATTTTGTTTCCTAATTACTTGTTCCCATACGTCTTCGCTTTTGTTTTCAGTAACTCCTATTATTTTGATTTTGGGTTTTCTTAGTTTTGATTCCACAACCTCATATGCATTTTATAATTTTGTAGTAGCCATGCTTTTTAGTTTGTCTGCATCCTATCTGGAACTACATTTTATTGCAATATTACCTGTTTTGGTTAGTTTGATGTTATTAACTCCTATATTTAATTCAGCAGCGTTTATATTTTGGATGACTTCTCTTTTGGTAACCGCTGATTCTTGATTTTTTTTCGGATTTATAATAACGCTTGGGTAATTATTTGTAGGTTTGCTTGCGTAACGCTGACTCTCACTTCCTTCAGCTGTTATGCTCGCATACGATTTAGGGGACATATCTTGGTATACGCCTTTTATTTTATTGGGTTCCAACACGGCATCTTTTAAAGTTTTTATTTCTTTGTTCATTTCTTCGACCATTAGTATTAAACCGGCTAGTTTATCAGCCAGCTCTTCATTGTTACAGAGCTTGTTCTCGTTGTAAACAGCCACA
This sequence comes from Rutpela maculata, assembly GCA_936432065.2. Classification (NCBI taxonomy): domain Eukaryota; kingdom Metazoa; phylum Arthropoda; class Insecta; order Coleoptera; family Cerambycidae; genus Rutpela; species Rutpela maculata. Next base: position 88,725,623 of record OW386293.2, read on the forward strand.
TGACAGGATTTACAGCGCCAGTCATTCTTCATTACATAAAATATTTTGGCTATCTTTTCGAAACATTTTACGTGTAGGGTAACATTACAACCCTCATTATTGCATTTTATTTCACTTTTTCTTATGCCACTATTAGATATTTCGCACTGTTTTTCGGTACTCAACTTGGCTCGGGTGGGTTCTACCTCCGTTCCTCCCGTCATCATAGATATTTACCCTTATTTTCCGTCACTGATACATCTGGTCCCGCTCACTTGTGATACATCATTGTTTAGTGTTATCCTGGTGTTACAGTTTCTGAACCCACGATACAGGTTGTTCACTAAGGGGAGTGTAAGCACGTAACATTATCTTGGCCAATTTGACTTCGATAGAGTTCTGTGAAAAATATATGTTATGGCTTATTGTATGGTGTATAATTAGTAAAAAAATGGTGGTGCATCAATTTTTGTTTTGTTCGTGAGAAGATTTCCTGAAAATATCATTAATAAATTGTCTTGAGTTGATTTACAATATATGTGAAATACAAACAAATTGGTTCACTTCTTTAAGGAAAAAAATTTTTTTTCGCATTTTCGAAAAAAAAATTTTTCCCCAAGCAAATTAGGCTTTTGCTGCCAAAATCGTGCCCTACGAAATTTTTTTTTATTGTGTTTATTTGGATGTCTTCAATAACACGTGGTAGTTACGCCAAGATACACCTGGAGTATTTCTTGAAAATCGCGTCGGAAGGTCGCGGAAACCGCGGATTCGCGATTAACTTAGGCTTATGGCTCAAACGGAAACAACACCTATTATGAAAGTTGTACATCTGTAAATTCTCTACCTTAAAGATTCTATACAGTAAATAATATTAAAAAAAATACTAACTAATCAAATATTTCGATTATATCCATCCTATTACATATAAAAACAAAATTAACGACATTATAAAACGGACGTTTTTTCAAGGCCGTAGTTTAATCCGCACTCCGCGGTTTAATCCGATATTGTAAAACTGGCCCTAATTTGACTAAAGCGGAACCTTCGTAGTTATTTTCCGGTGTAATATTTGTCTCATTTTCAGTTAATAATGGTATATTACTTCCACGTCCAGTTTAAGTTTGAGCGAAAAAAAAATTTTCTGTCTGTCTGTCGGTCTGTCTGTCTGTCTGTCGGTCTGTCTGTCTGTAACTTTTTTTTGTGCGCACGTTTACTCTGGAACCGTTTAAGATATTGAATTGAAATTTGGTACACATATGTACTTTAACGAGATCTAGAACTCGATTATATTTTCATCTTGTTCCGTCGAAGGGTTGGGGGGTAAATTGGGGTAAATTTGGGGTAAATAGGTCAATCAAGCAGGTAAGAGTCCATAAAATTGGTATTTAGTATATACAAGAGAAGCTAAGGTCTCAAAAAATTTTTTGGCATTAGCCACCCCCATTACCACCCCCACCCCCTTATTAAAGGAGACAAAAAAAATTGTGATTTAGTGTATGTACAGGAACCAGAAACCTCAAAATATTTTTTTTACTTCATCCACCACTATCACCCCACTACCGATGTGGGGTATCGTTTTATGGGTTTTTGGGGTAGAGGATTTCAAATATTATATTATTAAAGTTCCATAAACAATTATTTTCATATACAAAATTTTTTCGTTGTGAGTGACTTGGATAGAGAATCTGGATGTGGAAGTAGTGATTCCTTGGGCAGCGGTTTTTTTATATTCTGTCTACGCGATTCGCTTACAGGACCGAGATTTAAGATATTATGCCTCCTAGTCTTTTAATTTATTCTATAATTCGACTCTGATTATTTCTTTATGGTCAAAGGATAATTATCATGACAATTATAGAACATTACTTTGCGTATTTTGTAAAATATCAGAAGAAACTGACTTTGTGATCTTTTACCGCATAGAGTCTTAATTTTTAGTTTTTGAAAATAATTTATAAGAACTTTCTTCTTCAAAATTAAACAATTTTCCTTAATAACTTTTTTCATAAAATCAATGGTTTAGCTAGAAACGTTGATCTTTTAAATTTTCTAAAACAGTCGCCATCTTGAAACCGGAAGCCATTTTGTTTTGGCCCCGCTCGGAAAAATAGTTGTTTACCAGTATACCAGATTACAAAACTGTTTCACTAATAGCCGGTTTCTAAGGGTTTTACTGTGTTTGCTGCCATACTTAAGAATGAGGATAGAAATTAAAAAAAAATTAATGTTTAGTTAAAAAGATCAAGATTGGTTTTTTAATAAGTAGACCAGATTATATGGATGACCATGTTCTATTTATTCAAGTCGTCGTTTCTTCCGCGCTATGTAATGTTCTGTATATGACTCATTTGAAGTTATCGGTTGTGTATGTAGATTACCAGTGTTATCTTCAACTTATCGTCCCTCAGTTCTTACAGTTTCATTACTGCTATCATCATTATTATCTTCACTATCATCATCGTTATTAAAATGTTGAAATTCGATTTCAAGTGGCCCTTCAACATTAATATTAGTACACTTCCGCAGATTATTGAGCGGTAAAGTCCAGCTTGCCAATAACTGCAAGATTTTTGACAGCCTTTTGTGCATTTACAGGAAATTTGGAGTAAAAGCTGAGAACTTTTACTCCAATCAGCAGAATCATCTAATGTTATTACAGGTTTCACCTGAGGACTGATTTTTCCAACCCCATTCTAATAGATTTTTGAAGTTACCACATCATTATTGAACCTGGTGATAAATTTGCAAGTAATATTGAGGCGCTTCCGCTTCAGTTGGTGGCAATGATTTTGAAAAAATCCTGACGTGCTATCATTAAGTGAAGTGTTATCGGATATCAGTCCATACACAGCTTTCACGAAAAATATTTTTGTTGCAGAGATTGAGACTGGTGACACTCACGCAGGGAACTGTAAATGTAGTTTTTTAAATTTTGCTCATGGATTAGCGGTATTATTTTTGTTGAAATAGGTCACAAAGAGTTCTTCGTCATAGTATTGAGATAAAATCAGTGTACATAAGGAATTGTGTTGTGTAGCGCGTGTCGTCCCTGATTGACTTTTTCAATATTTGTGAAAGTTTTGTCAACAAAGGCTTCGGGGAATTGATTGTTTATAAAAACCTCGTTAGTGAAACGTTTCTCATTGTTCAGCATTTCATTATTACGAGAAATTATTTTTGCTTTATCATATAAACATTCCACAACACGTCTATTAACAACACGATTGATTTGAGTTAAAATCTAGATATCTGTAGGTATATAAAAAATACTTATTTGAATTGTAAAATTAACTCTTTTAATTGAAACATCTAAAAATGGTATTTTGTTGCCATACATAGAAATAAGTTTTTAATTGGATACAACGCTAAAGTTCCATTTTGAATTTACATTTAATTTAGTTGTAGCTTCCAAATCATTAACGTTTAACAGTTTATCCTTGATTACTTGACACTAGTTGCCATCTATGTAAGTTGAATTTTACATATTGTAAACAAAACGCACTGTAAACAAATCACACGGTAAACAAAACGCACGGGACACGCAATTATAGGTGGCTTATATCGCTGAAGCGGGGTTTAAAAAAACAAATGCGCCTACTAAATTTTCAAACGCTGTCAAAACTGACGTAATATTTGTTGAATAATATTGTTGACTAGTAAACTAAAGCCAGATTTTACTCAATAACTAAATAAATATGAGCGTAAGTAAAGTATAGTACATAATTCGAGTTGTAAGGCAATTACGCACTCAATTTGCTTCTTACATCACTCATTACGTAATATACTATTGTTAGTTTTTTTCTATAAAGTGTCTACTATTCGATATTTCCACATAATGAATTAATAATTTTAAGTAAGAGTTTTGCAAAATTATAACTTGGCGAATTAATGGAATTAACACTTAGTCTCAACGAAATATTTTGTTTATGTATTTTTGGCAAACCATAAAAATAAGAAATCTTAGACTGTCGCAGAGAATCTGAAAAAAGAAAACAAAAAATGAAGAGAATGCCACAACTAATATTTAGACAATATTTATATTTAATGTGATCTAAATTAAGTTAGATTTCTCCTTGCTCACTACTAATACTCTATAAGTTTTTTCTTTATGGCATTAGTGGCTGGGAGCCATATTAAACCGAATTTTATGAGTAATAAAAATAATAATGACCGTATGTTGCGTGTGACAGATGATTACTTTGCCTCTTTCAACAAATAATGCGAAACAACATAAACATGGAGATAATATTCTCTAACGTTTCTTTTGTACTTGATTGATACATCAATTTTATGTTTCCCGACAGCGTTTTCAATCAGAGCCTTTCTGTGAATCTCCGCGGGCAATCCTAAGACCCTCTCGAGTTATTATTATCAGAACTTGTTGAATATCGTTTTTTGTATAAATTGGGATATAACGAGTAAAATGATATATGGTAACAGCGAAATGGCGGAGTCTATATAACGCTCCAAATTACTCTATTAATGGACACGAGTTTGGAAGAAATATGTGTAAACAACTGGGAACCTACTTTTGGTAGGCGAGTCAGATTGAATTTTTAAACAAATCTTAAACTAGGAGAATACAATACTTTTACAGACCCGGGGAAAATTCAAAATATACAGAGTACTTGAATTTACATATTATTCTGAATACGTTTGCCGTATTAAAATGTTTTTGGAACGTTTGTTTAATATTCATTATTCTCATTAATGAGAATCGAGTATTTGATATTTAGTATTGGACATCAATTAAGAATTTTGTAGCTACGTACTACGTACAATGAAATATAAATAATGCCGATTAATCGAATAAAATTTAGAAAAAAAACCGATTGTCTCAGTGGGGGACAATTTTTTGTGAAAATGCTATCTCTGTTATTAAAAAGTTATAGTAAAGTTCTATTCAATCTGGGAGATGAGCGTCTTTTTGGGTTTTAACGTTTAATTTTAAAAAACGTGTTGTGTTTCGTTTTTTTTCTGCTTATCGGATCAGTCAAAAAAAATTTAAACGATTGTAAATAAATTATGAATAAAACTACGTAGGTACAAACTCGACTTGCTGTTCTATTTTTTGCAAAAAAAAAAATAAAAGCCCTGAAAATTTCAAATTGACTGGCATTACAAAAAAAAAATATTTTTTTTTTTATTGAAGCTTGGTGAATAATATAGGCCTTGTGGATGTAAACTATTGTGCAAAATTATCAATAAAAATATTATAGATACGTCTGTTTTTTATGAAAATATGACGCTGGTTTTAAATGGATTTATCTGGTAATTAATTTTACATTTTCATAAAAGACATTGGTCCTTCGAGTCGATGTGTGAGCTTTGAGTGAGGTTTAGTAAGAAGACTTTTAGTGTGCAGACAAAAACTATTTGAGACGACGCAAAATGACCGAGAAGAAGGAAAGCATGTACCTGAAGTTTCGAACGTTCACTTGAACGAATTTCATATGAAAAGGAATAATTAATAAAAACTAAAAGTCGACTTAGTCGTAAAATTTTTTTAGCCACATTTGCTGGAAACAATATATAAAATACTCTTTCAAAGCCTCCTTCGCATCAAAGGTCTCCAACGCCCCTTAACCACCCTGAGTTAAAAAAATTACCAAAAATTAAATCTGGCTTACACAAAAAATTTTCTTGTCCACATTTGCTTAGAATAATGTCCTAAACATACCCTCAAAATCTCGTTCTCACGTAACCTCCGGAACACACCCTTAATCATCCCCTCATTTAAAAAAAAATGACCAAAAATTAAAACTGGCTTACACAAAAAATTTTCTTGGCCACATTTGCTAAGAATAATGTGCTAAACGTACTCCCAAAACGTCATTCTCATGTCACTTCCGGAACACACCCTTAACCAACAATTGAGTTTAGAAAATTACCAATAATTACATCTTTCTTACACCAAAAATTTTCTTGGCCACATTTGCCTAGAATAATGTCCTAAACATACTTTCAAAATCTCGTTCTCACGTAACCTCCGGAACACACCCTTAATCAACCCCTCATTCTAAAAGAATTGACCAAAAATTAAAACTGGCTTACACAAAAAATTTTCTAGGCCACATTTGCTTAGAATAATGTCTTAAACATACCCTCAAAACGTCATTCTCATGTCACTTCCGGAACACACCCTTAACCAACCCTTGACTTCAAAAAATTACCAATAATTATATCTTTCTTACACAAAAAATTTTCTTGGCCACATTTGCTTAGAATAATGTCTTAAACATATCCTCAAAACGTCATTCTCATGTCACTTCCGGAACACCCTTAACCAACCTTTGACTTTAGAAAATTACCAATAATTATATCTTTCTTACACCAAACATTTTCTTGGCCACATTTGCCTAGAATAATGTCCTAAACATATTCTCAAAATCTCGTTCTCACGTAACCTCCGGAACACACCCTTAATCAACCCCCAATTTTAAAAAAATTGACCAAAAATTAAAACTGTCTTACACAAAAAATTTTCTTGGCCACATTTGCTTAGAATAATGTCTTAAACATACCCTCAAAACGTCATTCTCATGTCACTTCCGGAACACACCCTTAACCAACCCTTGACTTCAAAAAATTACCAATAATTATGTCTTTCTTACACAAAAAATTTTCTTGGCCACATTTGCTTAGAATAATGTCTTAAACATATCCTCAAAACGTCATTCTCATGTCACTTCCGGAACACACCCTTAACCAACAATTGAGTTTAGAAAATTACCAATAATTACATCTTTCTTACACCAAAAATTTTCTTGGCCACATTTGCCTAGAATAATGTCCTAAACATACTTTCAAAATCTCGTTCTCACGTAACCTCCGGAACACACCCTTAATCAACCCCTCATTCTAAAAGAATTGACCAAAAATTAAAACTGGCTTACACAAAAAATTTTCTAGGCCACATTTGCTTAGAATAATGTCTTAAACATACCCTCAAAACGTCATTCTCATGTCACTTCCGGAACACACCCTTAACCAACCCTTGACTTCAAAAAATTACCAATAATTATATCTTTCTTACACAAAAAATTTTCTTGGCCACATTTGCTTAGAATAATGTCTTAAACATATCCTCAAAACGTCATTCTCATGTCACTTCCGGAACACCCTTAACCAACCTTTGACTTTAGAAAATTACCAATAATTATATCTTTCTTACACCAAACATTTTCTTGGCCACATTTGCCTAGAATAATGTCCTAAACATATTCTCAAAATCTCGTTCTCACGTAACCTCCGGAACACACCCTTAATCAACCCCCAATTTTAAAAAAATTGACCAAAAATTAAAACTGTCTTACACAAAAAATTTTCTTGGCCACATTTGCTTAGAATAATGTCTTAAACATACCCTCAAAACGTCATTCTCATGTCACTTCCGGAACACACCCTTAACCAACCCTTGACTTCAAAAAATTACCAATAATTATGTCTTTCTTACACAAAAAATTTTCTTGGCCACATTTGCTTAGAATAATGTCTTAAACATATCCTCAAAACGTCATTCTCATGTCACTTCCGGAACACACCCTTAACCAACCCTTGACTTCAAAAAATTACCAATAATTATGTCTTTCTTACACAAAAAATTTTCTTGGCCACATTTGCTTAGAATAATGTCTTAAACATATCCTCAAAACGTCATTCTCATGTCACTTCCGGAACACACCCTTAACCAACCCTTGACTTCAGAAAATCACCAATAATTATATCTTTCTTACACAAAAAATTTTCTTGTCCACATTTGCTTAGAATAATGTCCTAAACATACTCTCAAAATCTCGTTCTCACGTAACCTCCGGAACACACCCTTAATCAACCCCCAATTTTAAAAAAATTGACCAAAAATTAAAACTGGCTTACACAAAAAATTTTCTTGGCCACATTTGCTTAGAATAATGTCTTAAACATACCCTCAAAACGTCATTCTCATGTCACTTCCGGAACACACCCTTAACCAACCCTTGACTTCAAAAAATTACCAATAATTATATCTTTCTTACACAAAAAATTTTCTTGGCCACATTTGCCTAGAATAATGTCTTAAACATATCCTCAAAACGTCATTCTCATGTCACTTCCGGAACACCCTTAACCAACCCTTGAATTTAGAAAATTACCAATAATTATATCTTTCTTACACCAAACATTTTCTTGGCCACATTTGCCTAGAATAATGTCCTAAACATACTCTCAAAATCTCGTTCTCACGTAACCTCCGGAATACACCCTTAATCAACCCCCAATTTTAAAAAAATTGACCAAAAATTAAAACTGGCTTACACAAAAAATTTTCTTGGCCACATTTGCTTAGAATAATGTCTTAAACATACCCTCAAAACGTCATTCTCATGTCACTTCCGGAACACACCCTTAACCAACCCTTGACTTCAAAAAATTACCAATAATTATATCTTTCTTACACAAAAAATTTTCTTGGCCACATTTGCTTAGAATAATGTCTTAAACATATCCTCAAAACGTCATTCTCATGTCACTTCCGGAACACCCTTAACCAACCCTTGACTTTAGAAAATTACCAATAATTATATCTTTCTTACACCAAACATTTTCTTGGCCACATTTGCCTAGAATAATGTCCTAAACATACTCTCAAAATCTCGTTCTCACGTAACCTCCGGAACACACCCTTAATCAACCCCCAATTTTAAAAAAATTGACCAAAAATTAAAACTGGCTTACACAAAAAATTTTCTTGGCCACATTTGCTTAGAATAATGTCTTAAACATACCCTCAAAACGTCATTCTCATGTCACTTCCGGAACACACCCTTAACCAACCCTTGACTTCAAAAAATTACCAATAATTATATCTTTCTTACACAAAAAACTTTCTTGGCCACGTTTGCTTAGAATAGTGTCTTAAACATATCCTCAAAACGTCATTCTCATGTCACTTCCGGAACACACCCTTAACCAACCCTTGACTTCAGAAAATTACCAATAATTATATCTTTCTTACACAAAAAATTTTCTTGTCCACATTTGCTTAGAATAATGTCCTAAACATACTCTCAAAATCTCGTTCTCACGTAACCTCCGGAACACACCCTTAATCAACCCCCAATTTTAAAAAAATTGACCAAAAATTAAAACTGGCTTACACAAAAAATTTTCTTGGCCACATTTGCTTAGAATAATGTCTTAAACATACCCTCAAAACGTCATTCTCATGTCACTTCCGGAACACACCCTCAACCAACCCTTGACTTCAAAAAATTACCAATAATTATATCTTTCTTACACAAAAAATTTTCTTGGCCACATTTGCCTAGAATAATGTCTTAAACATATCCTCAAAACGTCATTCTCATGTCACTTCCGGAACACCCTTAACCAACCCTTGACTTTAGAAAATTACCAATAATTATATCTTTCTTACACCAAACATTTTCTTGGCCACATTTGCCTAGAATAATGTCCTAAACATACTCTCAAAATCTCGTTCTCACGTAACCTCCGGAATACACCCTTAATCAACCCCCAATTTTAAAAAATTGACCAAAAATTAAAACTGGCTTACACAAAAAACTTTCTTGGCCACATTTGCTTAGAATAGTGTCCTAAACATACCCTCAAAACGTAATTCTCATGTCACTTCCGGAACACACCCTTAACCAACCCTTGACTTCAGAAAATTACCAATAATTATATCTTTCTTACACAAAAAATTTTCCTGGCCACATTTGCTTAGAATACTGTCTTAAACATATCCTCAAAACGTCATTCTCATATCACTTCCGGAACACACCCTTAACCAACCTTTGACTTCAGAAAATTACCAATAATTACACAGCCCCACAAAAAAAATAAAAGTTCAAAGCAGCGAACCAGACCCATGTATCCTTATGTATTTTCGGTCGCTGAATCCGAATCCGGGGTCAAAAAAAATCGTACACCCCCCAAAATCATTAGCTAGAGCCAAAAGAACACCCCTAAATGGGATAAAATGAAGATTAAGCTACCAGAATAGTTGTTATTTCTTAATCAATCGAATTATACAAATTAGGGTTAAACAGCAGCGTACATACAATAGATATGAAGCACACCCCCAGGGAGGGGCGAAAACTAGCCCCCATATATAAAAAAATCGATCCAAAACAGCAACGACTGCTGGAAAAGCTCGAAATGTCTAAGTTTTGTTAAAGTGTTAAGAAACTACACCAGGTCTGACGTAAACTACCCCTATAGGGTTGAGAACAACCACTTTTAAGTTCAAAGGACACGAGAAAAACAAGAAAAAACGTAAAATCCAACAGTATTTCTATTTTCATGGATGCTATGATTGGCTGAAATTGCGTAGTACTCTAAAATAGAACCAGAAACTTACGTACCATCAACATCCTACACTGTCAACCCTCAGAGTGTGTGAAAACTACCCCCTATGCAAGATTGAACCATAAAAAGTTACAGTGACTTCTATAAAAATTCGAAACACCTGCGTTCTGTGGTAGAGCGAAGAAACTAAACTATGTTCGACGATGTGCTTGAAAACCACCCCCACGGGGTTGCGAGATACTACCCCTTTATCTGTAGGATGCTGGAAAAACAGAGAGAAACTAACCGGATTTACATTTTTATGGATGCTATGATTGGCAAAAAACGCATTGCACACTTAGAGTTTGAAACTCATGTCCTCTAAATGTTATTAAGTAACACCCCCAGAAAGGATGTAAACCACCGTAATTCAAGATGTAACGAAAAAGCTATACTGTTGCTTATTCGTTTCATTTTCATAGTTTTTTTTATAGGGGTGGCGTCTCTCAGCCCCGTGGGGGTGGTTTTCAAGTACATCAAGCACATCGTCGAACATAGTCTAGTTTCTTCTCTCTTCCACACAACGCAGGTATATCGAATTTTTATAGAAGTCACTGTAACTTTTTATAGTCAAACCTTACACAGAGGGTACTTTTCACACCCTCTGAGGGTTGACACTGTAGAATGTTGATGGTACGCAAGTTTCTAATTCTATTTTAGAGTACTACGCAATTTCAGCCAATCATAGCATCCATGAAAATAGAAATCCTGTTGCATTTCGCGTGTTTTTTCTTGATTTTCTCGTGTCCTTTAAACTTGGGGGTGGTTGTTCTTGTAGAAGAACGCACTACCGGGCGTCAAAATGACGCGACACCAATTTATTTCTCAGGGGGCGCCAGTCGCGTATTACCCCGTTCTTCTACCTCCCAGGCGGGTTCGAGATAAGATGACTTCGGTAGCCGAAAAGCGGGACCAAGGCTGCACTACCACAGATCGGAAATTACGCTCTCTCTGGACCCGAATTCCCTCGTTAGGGGTTTAGGCACCTCTTAATTTCCTGAATTTTTGCATAAAAAAATCCCAACCGAAGAATTTCTCTGCGGAGGGATTAGTTTTGGTACGCGAAAATCACGTTTTGGTCCATTAATAACGGAATATATTTCTCAAAAAACGCATAAAAAAATCCCTATCGAACCTCCGTAAAACAACCAGAAGGTCGAACGTTAATGCGAATTAACTCGACACATCCGGTTTTCTATACGAAAGTTCCAGGGATTATAGACCGTCAACAGGCCTCAAGATCAATTAAGAAACATTAGTTCAAAGAATCCGTTTATTTAACAGAATTGGTTATACAAAATTCTCAAGAAAGAATCGTGCCTTCCCCAATCAAGGTAGTGACTTTCAGACCATACAAGCGAGAGCGCTCGCGCTAACGATCGATTAGGTAGAAAAGATTCATACGTACCTTCTCAGAATCAAAATGCGAGCTTTTAGAATCATTTCAGACTCTGGGTAAATGAATAATTAAGGCTGACTGAAATTAACTTAAAAAAGTTTTACTAAATGAATTTAGTTTCGCTAGAGACTACCTAGCTTTAAAGTTCTTGTATCGTGGAAATTCACGTACTCAAACACATTCAGAGGACTTATTACTGCATAAGTTGAGTGGCGTTCGATCAGTCCACGACTTACTAACCCTTATCACAGTCGATTAATAATATCGATTTGGCAGCGTCTCACCTTCGAGCGACTATTAGGCAAAATTGAATTTTTGGATTTTTATGCACAAGGCGTTTTCCTCTATAACTTTGTCATTTGAAAAGCCCCGTTATTGGCTTTTCTACCATCGCTTTGTCTGGACTACTCAACGCGCTCGACCAAATTGCGAGCCGCTGGGTCAATCCAAACTCTTTCCATGCGAGAAACCGGCCTTGTACATGTGCATTGATTTTTATCAATTTTTGCTTATCGGCACTACGCCGGCTTTGACAAAATCTTCTATTTTGCCTTTTGGATGCAGTGCATCGTTAAAATTTTATGCTCATACTTTAGAATTGTGCTTTCAATGATCGTACCTCAAAGGTCAATGTCTTTGGTTGAGGAATAAAAAATAAAAAATAAAAAATAATTTAAAGTATATTTTCGTGGTACTTTTTAAACTGACTTCGTGGTACTTTTGAAAAATCCAGTTTAAGACCAATTTTAGCGTACTTTTGAAAAATCGATTTTCGAGCCAAATTTCAAGGTACTTTTGAAAAACTAATCTGCGGGTGAAATTTTGGCGTACTTTTGAAAAATCGATTTTCAAGCCAAATTTCAAGGTACTTTTGAAAAGTTAATCTGCGGGTGAAATTTTGGCGTACTTTTGAAAAATTGATTTTCAAACCAAATTTCAAGGTACTTTTGAAAAGTTAATCTGCGGGTGAAATTTTGGCGTACTTTTGAAAAATCGATCTTCAAGCCAAATTTCAACGCAGTTTTGAAAAATTAGTCTGCAAGTGAAACTTTGGCGTACTTTCGATAAATCGATTATTGGGCCAAATTTTGACGCCCTTCCAAAAATATTATTTTTCAAAGTCCAATTTATGGTACCTTTGAAAAAGTATATTATTCATAAATCTTTGTCATTATATACTTCTACTCTGATATTCTGAACCAAAAACATTTTTCCTAAGTGAAAATTCGGTGTTTCTTCGAATTTTCGCCTGGTCATTTCCAACGCCTTATAGAACCCAAAACGGTCCTTGTGGACTGATCTGCGCCTCTGCAGACTCCCGAAAATGTCTTTAAATGAAATTTTTGCCTAAGTCGAATTTTGATTATGTCTTCAACTTAGGACGATTTTTGTAGAAGAACGCACTACCGGGCGTCAAAATGACGCGACACCAATTTATTTCTCAGGGGGCGCCAGTCGCGTATTACCCCGTTCTTCTACCTCCCAGGCGGGTTCGAGATAAGATGACTTCGGTAGCCGAAAAGCGGGACCAAGGCTGCACTACCACAGATCGGAAATTACGCTCTCTCTGGACCCGAATTCCCTCGTTAGGGGTTTAGGCACCTCTTAATTTCCTGAATTTTTGCATAAAAAAATCCCAACCGAAGAATTTCTCTGCGGAGGGATTAGTTTTGGTACGCGAAAATCACGTTTTGGTCCATTAATAACGGAATATATTTCTCAAAAAACGCATAAAAAAAATCCCTATCGAACCTCCGTAAAACAACCAGAAGGTCGAACGTTAATGCGAATTAACTCGACACATCCGGTTTTCTATACGAAAGTTCCAGGGATTATAGACCGTCAACAGGCCTCAAGATCAATTAAGAAACATTAGTTCAAAGAATCCGTTTATTTAACAGAATTGGTTATACAAAATTCTCAAGAAAGAATCGTGCCTTCCCCAATCAAGGTAGTGACTTTCAGACCATACAAGCGAGAGCGCTCGCGCTAACGATCGATTAGGTAGAAAAGATTCATACGTACCTTCTCAGAATCAAAATGCGAGCTTTTAGAATCATTTCAGACTCTGGGTAAATGAATAATTAAGGCTGACTGAAATTAACTTAAAAAAGTTTTACTAAATGAATTTAGTTTCGCTAGAGACTACCTAGCTTTAAAGTTCTTGTATCGTGGAAATTCACGTACTCAAACACATTCAGAGGACTTATTACTGCATAAGTTGAGTGGCGTTCGATCAGTCCACGACTTACTAACCCTTATCACAGTCGATTAATAATATCGATTTGGCAGCGTCTCACCTTCGAGCGACTATTAGGCAAAATTGAATTTTTGGATTTTTATGCACAAGGCGTTTTCCTCTATAACTTTGTCATTTGAAAAGCCCCGTTATTGGCTTTTCTACCATCGCTTTGTCTGGACTACTCAACGCGCTCGACCAAATTGCGAGCCGCTGGGTCAATCCAAACTCTTTCCATGCGAGAAACCGGCCTTGTACATGTGCATTGATTTTTATCAATTTTTGCTTATCGGCACTACGCCGGCTTTGACAAAATCTTCTATTTTGCCTTTTGGATGCAGTGCATCGTTAAAATTTTATGCTCATACTTTAGAATTGTGCTTTCAATGATCGTACCTCAAAGGTCAATGTCTTTGGTTGAGGAATAAAAAATAAAAAATAAAAAATAATTTAAAGTATATTTTCGTGGTACTTTTTAAACTGACTTCGTGGTACTTTTGAAAAATCCAGTTTAAGACCAATTTTAGCGTACTTTTGAAAAATCGATTTTCGAGCCAAATTTCAAGGTACTTTTGAAAAACTAATCTGCGGGTGAAATTTTGGCGTACTTTTGAAAAATCGATTTTCAAGCCAAATTTCAAGGTACTTTTGAAAAGTTAATCTGCGGGTGAAATTTTGGCGTACTTTTGAAAAATTGATTTTCAAACCAAATTTCAAGGTACTTTTGAAAAGTTAATCTGCGGGTCGTGGTACTTTTTAAACTGACTTCGTGGTACTTTTGAAAAATCCAGTTTAAGACCAATTTTAGCGTACTTTTGAAAAATCGATTTTCGAGCCAAATTTCAAGGTACTTTTGAAAAACTAATCTGCGGGTGAAATTTTGGCGTACTTTTGAAAAATCGATTTTCAAGCCAAATTTCAAGGTACTTTTGAAAAGTTAATCTGCGGGTGAAATTTTGGCGTACTTTTGAAAAATTGATTTTCAAACCAAATTTCAAGGTACTTTTGAAAAGTTAATCTGCGGGTGAAATTTTGGCGTACTTTTGAAAAATCGATCTTCAAGCCAAATTTCAACGCAGTTTTGAAAAATTAGTCTGCAAGTGAAACTTTGGCGTACTTTCGATAAATCGATTCTTGGGCCAAATTTTGACGCCCTTCCAAAAATATTATTTTTCAAAGTCCAATTTATAGTACCTTTGAAAAAGTATATTATTCATAAATCTTTGTCATTATATACTTCTACTCTGATATTCTGAACCAAAAACATTTTTCCTAAGTGAAAATTCGGTGTTTCTTCGAATTTTCGCCTGGTCATTTCCAACGCCTTATAGAACCCAAAACGGTCCTTGTGGACTGATCTGCGCCTCTGCAGACTCCCGAAAATGTCTTTAAATGAAATTTTTGCCTAAGTCGAATTTTGATTATGTCTTCAACTTAGGACGATTTTGGAGAGTTCTACAACACTCCCCTCCTTTGGTTGAATCTTTTCTACTCATCGATTGCCTTTAATTTCCATATTCACTTGTATGTCTGTATGCCTTCATTTGACGGTCTGACCTATGGTACAGATGTTTTAAAAATAACGGCCTTAATTGGGGCAGACGGCTGATTCGCCTATCTAACTTAAAAATAAATACATTTTTTAAACAATACGACAAGTTGATACAACATTTTTATCAACTTAATTACACCCGCGTCGTGGTGCGAAGCGAAGCGAAGCGTAGCACAATTTTGATTAGCGTCCACTCTCACTAATTCGTTGCACTCGCTTTTTTGCCTTGGTCTCGCTCTTGCTTAACTTCGGTCCTTTCTAGAAGAGGCTGTCTATATCTCCATGCCGCAGCTTGGACGGTCCTCGCCTTTGAGTTCCAGACTTCACCATGCCGCGCCCTTGCGACAGGCTGGGTCATCTTTCCATTTTTTGCACATGGAAAATGCAGTTCTGCAACTAGATTGACTTTTTAGCAAGTCATCGACTGGAACGCGTCGACTAACAAACACAATGTGTTGTTTTTTTAATGAAATATTTTTCTAACATGAATTTTGTTAACTTATAATGGTTAGAAATTGGTTCTTCGTAAGGTAGATTGAATCGGCTTACGATACTCGTGCGGTCATCACTACTTTGTGAAAAAAGTATTAAAAAAAAATTGAAGCGTCTTCTTGAGCGAAGAACGGCTTCTGAAACTCGTCTCGTAGTTTCTACTTCGTAAGGTAGATTAAATCGGCTTACGATACTCGTGCGGTCATCACGACTTGTGAAAAAAGTATAAAAAAAAATTGAAGCGTCTTCTTGAGCGAAGGACGGCTTCTGAAACTCGTCTCGTAGTTTCTACTTCGTAAGGTAGATTAAATCGGCTTACGATACTCGTGCGGTCATCACGACTTGTGAAAAAAGTATAAAAAAAAAAAAAAAAAAAAAAAAAAAATCGAAGCGTCTTCTTGAGCGAAGGACGGCTTCTGAAACTCGTCTCGTAGTTTCTACTTCGTAAGGTAGATTAAATCGGCTTACGATACTCGTGCGGTCATCACGACTTGTGAAAAAAGTATAAAAAAAAATTGAAGCGTCTTCTTGAGCGAAGAACGGCTTCTGAAACTCGTAGTTTCCATTTGGGGTATACGTTAATTTTGTTGACTTAAAATGATTAAAATAGAAGTTGTCTTCTTGCATAAGAAAAAACAGCTTCCGAAACTCGTACTGATTCGTACTTATGCCTACGTCCATTACTCGAACTTGGCGGCTCTCGCTCTTGAGAAGCTAGGCTTACCGGATCGCGCTCTTGCGTCGGGTTCGCCGTCTTTCCATGTCTGCTCATGGAGTAGACTTTAAATTTTCGATTCGACCGCATATAGGTCAAAATCGCTACTTAGAATTTTGATAAAAAATATAAAAAAAAGCGAAAACGGCTATTAGCCGTGGTCGACCTCAGAAATATCTAGAGGTGACTCTTCTATATCTGGCTCATCTCGAGCATCTTCGGGATCTCGACTTATTACATCCGGCTCATCTTGAGCACTTGCGGGAACATTGATTTGAACTAGTGTGGTATCGCTACGTCGCTCTGACCTGGGCGCGATCTCATTGTCTGATGAGGAAGCGTCGTCACTAAGATGAATTTCATCCGGACTATCTTCTGATTCTTCAGACAATTCCAATTCAACATCGGGGTCTCCCTTAGGTGCCGGCCTGATGGCATCGACATGTAATCTCGTCGAAGTTACCCCCTTGTGAATGAGGTAAACTTCATTAGACAATCTCTTTAAAACCTTGTGTGGCCCACTCCACGACGGTGTGAAGGTATGATCCTTCCTGATCCTTTTAGTCATTACCATATCTCCCACTTTATATACGACCGGCGTTACCGCCACTTTGGGCGCGTAACGCCATTGGTAATTTGTTTGATTTTTACGAATCTCCTTGACTCTTTCAAGGCGGGGAACGTCCGCTTGATTACGACGCTCTTGTCTATAAGCGAACATATTCCAATCACCAATCTGCGGTAATTCATAGCCGAGTACTACGAAACTGGGCGTATGCCCCGTAGCGGCGTTTTTTCTTGTTCTCAAGATATATGCCATCTGACTAACATGTCGATCCCACTCGTCGTTGGGTGAACCATATAATAAGGTTTTTAAGATCTTCTTAGCTTCTTGCACCCTCCTTTCTATTGGATTGGCCTGTTGGTGGTAAGCTGCTGTGAAGAATCTTTCAATATTGTTACGTGTACAGAACGTATCGTAAAAGCCGGAATTGAAGTGGCCTCCCTGGTCGGAAATGATGACCCTCGGAACGCCATATCTCGCCACTAGTTCCTCTTCGATAAATTGTGCTATTGTTTTTCCACTGATTTGGGTGAACGCCTTGGCTTCGACCCACTTACTAAATACATCCTCTACCATTAATATATATCGGTTATCTGCATCTTTGGTTCGCTGAAGCGGTCCGATTACATCGACGCTTAGAACTTCGAACGGATGCGATGGAGCATGGCTTCTGAGAGGAGCCTTCGGTTGTGATTGTCTGCTTTTTACGGAATTACAAATAATGCACTCATTTAAATATTTGTTAACTAGTCTCGACAAATTATTAAAATAATAGCGGCCCGAGATGATTCTAACAGTTTCATCGCGGCCGGGGTGACCTACTTCCGGTCGGTCGTGAAAATGAGATATTACTCTCATGACCATACGTTTTGGTACGTATAATTTTTCTATAACATTTTCGCCTCTTGTCCAAAGTGTGCCGCCTATCACTTGTCTTGTATTGACGAATTTCACCTCTGCCTCGGTTTTATCTGCTTGTCGCACTAGAGTATTCCATCGTTCAATTTGGTCTTGGATATCTCTTGAGTGCGTTTGCGCTTCTCTGACCTGATCGTTTAATTCCAATGTGGTAATCACTGATATTCGTTCCTTGTACGAGAATTTTGGTGGATACATCCTTTCCTCTTCGTCGTTTGCTTCGACGTTTGGGCCTTGAGGATTCCTGCTAAGATAGTCTGCCAATATATTTTCCTTGCCGGGACAATGTTCTATGGTGAAGCTGTATTCCTGAAGTAATAATGACCAACGTGTAAATTTCGTTTTCTCGTCCTTATGCTTATTTAACCATAGTAAAGCTCGATTGTCGGTTTTGACTATAAATGGACGGTCTGCCAAATATATTTTGTATTTCCTTATATAATTAACGACGCTCAAACATTCCAATTCATTGATATGGTATTTTCTCTCCGTCGGAGATAACGTATTACTAGCATAAGAGACGATGTGCTTCTGGTCATTGTCCCCCAATTGATATAATACTGCAGATAATCCTATTAAGGATGCGTCCGTCTGCAGTATGAACATTTTATTGAAATCTGGCCGGTGCAGTCCTAGAGGTTTATTTAATACCTCTTTCAGTAGGATAAAGGATTCTTGGGCTTCTGTATTCCACTTATAGCGCCAGTCCTTCGAGAGTAGTCGGGTCAAGGGCTTAGTAATTATTGCAACATTAGGGATATATTCACGTACCCAATTACATAGGCCAAGGAAACTCTGAAGCTGGCGCCTTGTCATAGGCACAGGATAGTTCTGTATCTGCAGAATATGTTTTTCTAAAGGTTGAGTAGTATTGGCATTTATCTTATGCCCGAGATAGGTTATACTAGATGTGGCTACCACACATTTTTCTGGTGACACTTTTAAATTATGTAAACGTAGGCGTTCAAAAACGGCTCTCAGATGGTTTACATGCTGTTCTATATTTTCACTGTAGATGATAATATCATCGAGATATACTTTGCAGAAATGATGCAAGTAGCCGGTCAATACGTCTCTTGCCATAAATTTTTGGAATGTACATGGAGCGGTCTTCAATCCGAAAGGCATCACGTTAAATCGGTAAGATGCTCCATCTAATGTTGTAAACGTAGAATAGTTTTTTGACGACTCCTCAAGAGGGATTTGCCAATATCCGCTCTTGAGGTCCAACACCGTAAATATGTTGGCGTTTCCTAGATCCTTTATACTCTCGTATATCTTTGGTAAGACGGATGCTTCGTCTTCCGTTACTTCATTTAAGTGACGATAATCAATGCAGAAGCGAGGCTTCTTGCCGGGCCTTTCAATTATAATGGGAGGCGAACTGTACTGAGCGGTACTCGGTTCTATGACCCCGGCTTTCAGCATCTCTTCAATTTGATCGTACATAACTTTTTTCTTAGTAGGAGACATAGGGTAGGGTTTGATATTGAACGGGCGGTCGTCTTTAACTTTTATTTTATGTTTCGTTGTCACCGTGGTAGCTTGGGTAGGCACCGCGGTGAACAATTCAGCGAATTCCTCGAATAGAGGTTTTAAATTATCGTTTCCGATGATCAGTTCTTCGGGAAGCCGGCATTGCTTCCTTGCTTGATGTGCCGCTTGATTCCAGAAGACGGTTATTCGCTCTTTAGTGCCGACGTAGACACATTTACGTTGATAATCGAATACGACATTGTGAGCATATAAAAACGGGGCTCCCAGAATGAGCTCTTCATTTAAATTTTGAATGACCTGAAACGTGGTCTGAAAGGGTACATCTAGTACATTAACGTTCATGGTCGTAGTCCCGAGGGATTCTACTAAACCATCGCCACAAGCCATAACAAACGTTTGGGGAGCTGTAAGTTGATCAATGTCGTTCAAAAATTTCGGTTGGATAATATTCCTTGTCGAACCTGTATCCAATAAAGCGTTAACCGCTCGATTATTAATTATAATCTTAATGCGAGGCAGAGGGAAAGCGTCGTTGGTTTGATTGATAGATTCTAATGGAGTGAATCGATGGGGAGATAGGTTGACTTCTTGATCCTTAAACAGGTAATTAAGGTCAGGAAGGTCATCGAAGTTTTTTAATTTAAACTTCTTGCTTCGGAGCTTCCTCGAGGGTCGCTTCGAGCCTGCTGGGGCCTGGTAGGCGGGGCTGGTACAGTTCGGCCTGGGCCATCGCCTCTGACCCCCAGAAGAACGCACTACCGGGCGTCAAAATGACGCGACACCAATTTATTTCTCAGGGGGCGCCAGTCGCGTATTACCCCGTTCTTCTACCTCCCAGGCGGGTTCGAGATAAGATGACTTCGGTAGCCGAAAAGCGGGACCAAGGCTGCACTACCACAGATCGGAAATTACGCTCTCTCTGGACCCGAATTCCCTCGTTAGGGGTTTAGGCACCTCTTAATTTCCTGAATTTTTGCATAAAAAAATCCCAACCGAAGAATTTCTCTGCGGAGGGATTAGTTTTGGTACGCGAAAATCACGTTTTGGTCCATTAATAACGGAATATATTTCTCAAAAAACGCATAAAAAAATCCCTATCGAACCTCCGTAAAACAACCAGAAGGTCGAACGTTAATGCGAATTAACTCGACACATCCGGTTTTCTATACGAAAGTTCCAGGGATTATAGACCGTCAACAGGCCTCAAGATCAATTAAGAAACATTAGTTCAAAGAATCCGTTTATTTAACAGAATTGGTTATACAAAATTCTCAAGAAAGAATCGTGCCTTCCCCAATCAAGGTAGTGACTTTCAGACCATACAAGCGAGAGCGCTCGCGCTAACGATCGATTAGGTAGAAAAGATTCATACGTACCTTCTCAGAATCAAAATGCGAGCTTTTAGAATCATTTCAGACTCTGGGTAAATGAATAATTAAGGCTGACTGAAATTAACTTAAAAAAGTTTTACTAAATGAATTTAGTTTCGCTAGAGACTACCTAGCTTTAAAGTTCTTGTATCGTGGAAATTCACGTACTCAAACACATTCAGAGGACTTATTACTGCATAAGTTGAGTGGCGTTCGATCAGTCCACGACTTACTAACCCTTATCACAGGCGATTAATAATATCGATTTGGCAGCGTCTCACCTTCGAGCGACTATTAGGCAAAATTGAATTTTTGGATTTTTATGCACAAGGCGTTTTCCTCTATAACTTTGTCATTTGAAAAGCCCCGTTATTGGCTTTTCTACCATCGCTTTGTCTGGACTAATCAACGCGCTCGACCAAATTGCGAGCCGCTGGGTCAATCCAAACTCTTTCCATGCGAGAAACCGGCCTTGTACATGTGCATTGATTTTTATCAATTTTTGCTTATCGGCACTACGCCGGCTTTGACAAAATCTTCTATTTTGCCTTTTGGATGCAGTGCATCGTTAAAATTTTATGCTCATACTTTAGAATTGTGCTTTCAATGATCGTACCTCAAAGGTCAATGTCTTTGGTTGAGGAATAAAAAATAAAAAATAAAAAATAATTTAAAGTATATTTTCGTGGTACTTTTTAAACTGACTTCGTGGTACTTTTGAAAAATCCAGTTTAAGACCAATTTTAGCGTACTTTTGAAAAATCGATTTTCGAGCCAAATTTCAAGGTACTTTTGAAAAACTAATCTGCGGGTGAAATTTTGGCGTACTTTTGAAAAATCGATTTTCAAGCCAAATTTCAAGGTACTTTTGAAAAGTTAATCTGAGGGTGAAATTTTGGCGTACTTTTGAAAAATTGATTTTCAAACCAAATTTCAAGGTACTTTTGAAAAGTTAATCTGCGGGTGAAATTTTGGCGTACTTTTGAAAAATCGATCTTCAAGCCAAATTTCAACGCAGTTTTGAAAAATTAGTCTGCAAGTGAAACTTTGGCGTACTTTCGATAAATCGATTCTTGGGCCAAATTTTGACGCCCTTCCAAAAATATTATTTTTCAAAGTCCAATTTATGGTACCTTTGAAAAAGTATATTATTCATAAATCTTTGTCATTATATACTTCTACTCTGATATTCTGAACCAAAAACATTTTTCCTAAGTGAAAATTCGGTGTTTCTTCGAATTTTCGCCTGGTCATTTCCAACGCCTTATAGAACCCAAAACGGTCCTTGTGGACTGATCTGCGCCTCTGCAGACTCCCGAAAATGTCTTTAAATGAAATTTTTGCCTAAGTCGAATTTTGATTATGTCTTCAACTTAGGACGATTTTGGAGAGTTCTACAACATTCTCAACTCTATAGGGGCAGTTTATGAAGATTACGTCGGACCTGATGCAGTTTCTTATGACATTATCAAAACTTAAACATTTTGAGGTTTTCAGCAGTCATTGTTGTTTTGGATAGATTTTTTTATATATGGGGGCTAGTTTTCGCCCCTCCCTGGGGGTGTGTCAGTTTATCTATTGTATGTACGCTGCTGTTTAACCTTGATTTGTATAATTCGATTGATTAAGATGTAACATCTATTCTCGCAGCTTAATATTCTTTTTACCCCATTTCAGGGGTGTTTTTTGGCTCTAGCTAATGATTTTGGGGGTGTACGATTTTTTTTGACCCCGGATTCGAATTCAGCGACCGAAAATACATAGTAGTACATGGGTCTGGTTCGCTGCTTTGAACTTTTCTTTTTGTGGGGCTGTGTAATTATTGGTAATTTTCTGAAGACAAGGGTTGGTTAAGGGTGTGTTCCGGAAGTGACATGAGAATGACGTTTTGAGGATATGTTTAAGACATTATTTTAAGCAAATGTGGCCAAGAAAATTTTTGGTGTAAGCCAGTTTTAATTTTTGGCCAATTTTTTTAAAATGAGGGAATGATTAAGGGTGTGTTCCGGAGGTTACGTGAGAACGAGATTTTGAAGGTATGTTTAGGACATTATTCTAAGCAAATGTGGACAAGAAAATTTTTGGTGTAAGAAAGATATAATTATTGGTAATTTTCTGAAATCAAGGGTTGGTTAAGGGTGTGTTCCGGTAGTGACATAAGAATGGCGTCTTGAGGGTATATTTAGGACATTATTCTAAGCAAATGTGGCCCAGAAATTTTTTTGTGTAAGCCAGTTTTAATTTTTGGTCAATTTTTTTAAAATGAGGGGTTGATTATGGGTGTGTTCCGGAGGTTACGTGAGAACGAGATTTTGAGAGTATGTTTAGGGCATTATTCTAGGCAAATGTGGCCAAGAAAATGTTTGGTGTAAGAAAGATATAATTATTGGTAATTTTCTAAAGTCAAGGGTTGGTTAAGGGTATGTTCCGGAAGTGACATGAGAATGACGTTTTGAGGATATGTTTAAGACATTATTCTAAGCAAATGTGACCAAGAAAATTTTTTGTGTAAGAAAGATATAATTATTGGTAATTTTCTGAAGTCAACGGTTGGTTAAGGGTGTGTTCCGGAAGTGACATGAGAATGAAGTTTTGAGGGTATGTTTAGGACATTATTCTAAGCAAATGTGGCCAAGAAAATTTTTTGTGTAAGCCAGTTTTAATTTTTGGTCAATTTTTTTAAAATTGGGGGTTGATTAAAGATGTGTTCCGGAGGTTACGTGAGAACGAGATTTTGAGAGTATGTTTAGGACATTATTCTAGGCAAATGTGGCCAAGAAAATTTTTGGTGTAAGAAAGGTATAATTATTGGTAATTTTCGGAAGTCAAGGGTTGGTTAAGGGTGTGTTCCGGAAGTGACATGAGAATGACGTTTTGAGGATATATTTAAGACATTACTCTAAGCAAATGTGGCCAAGAAAATTTTTTGTGTAAGAAAGATATAATTATTGGTAATTTTCTGAAGTCAAGGGTTGGTTAAGGGTGTGTTCCGGAAGTGACATGAGAATGACGTTTTGAGGGTATGTTTAGGACATTATTCTAAGCAAATGTGGCCAAGAAAATTTTTTGTGTAAGCCAGTTTTAATTTTTGGTCAATTTTTTTAAAATTGGGGGTTGATTAAGGGTGTGTTCCGGAGGTTACGTGTGAACTAGATTTTGAGAGTATGTTTAGGACATTATTCTAGGCAAATGTGACCAAGAAAATGTTTGGTGTAAGAAAGATATAATTATTTGTAATTTTCTAAAGTCTAGGGTTGGTTTAGGGTGTGTTCCGGAAGTGACATGAGAATGACGTTTTGAGGATATGTTTAAGACATTATTCTAAGCAAATGTGGCCAAGAAAATTTTTTGGGTAAGCCAGTTTTAATTTTTTGTCAACTTTTTTAAAATGAGGGGATGATTAAGGGTGTGTTCCGGAGGTTACGTGAGAACGAGATTTTGAAGGTATGTTTAGGACATTATTCTAAGCAAATGTGGACAAGAAAATTTTTGGTGTAAGAAAGATATAATTATTGGTAATTTTCTGAAATCAAAGGTTGGTTAAGGGTGTGTTCCGGAAGTGACATGAGAATGACTTTTTGAGGGTATGTTTAGGACATTATTCTAAGCAAATGTGGCCTAGAAAATTTTTTGTGTAAGCCAGTTTTAATTTTTGGTCAATTTTTTTAAAATGAGGGGTTGATTATGGGTGTGTTCCGGAGGTTACGTGAGAACGAGATTTTAAGAGTATGTTTAGGGCATTATTCTAGGCAAATGTGGCCAAGAAAATGTTTGGTGTAAGAAAGATATAATTATTGGTAATTTTCTGAAGTCAAGGGTTGGTTAAGGGTGTGTTCCGGAAGTGACATGAGAATGAAGTTTTGAGGGTATGTTTAGGACATTATTCTAAGCAAATGTGGCCAAGAAAATTTTTTGTGTAAGCCAGTTTTAATTTTTGGTCAATTTTTTTAAAATTGGGGGTTGATTAAAGGTGTGTTCCGGAGGTTACGTGAGAACGAGATTTTGAGAGTATGTTTAGGACATTATTCTAGGCAAATGTGGCCAAGAAAATTTTTGGTGTAAGAAAGATATAATTATTGGTAATTTTCGGAAGTCAAGGGTTGGTTAAGGGTGTGTTCCGGAAGTGACATGAGAATGACGTTTTGAGGGTACGTTTAGGACATTATTCTAAGCAAATGTGGCCAAGAAAATTTTTTGTGTAAGCCAGTTTTAATTTTTGGTCAATTTTTTTAAAATTGGGGGTTGATTAAGGGTGTGTTCCGGAGGTTACGTGTGAACGAGATTTTGAGAGTATGTTTAGGACATTATTCTAGGCAAATGTGGCCAAGAAAATTTTTGGTGTAAGAAAGATATAATTAATGGTAATTTTCGGAAGTCAAGGGTTGGTTAAGGGTGTGTTCCGGAAGTGACATGAGAATGACGTTTTGAGGATATATTTAAGACATTATTCTAAGCAAATGTGGCCAAGAAAACTTTATGTGTAAGAAAGATATAATTATTGGTAATTTTCTGAAGTCAAGGGTTGGTTAAGGGTGTGTTCCGGAAGTGACATAAGAATGACGTTTTGAGGGTATGTTTAGGACATTATTCTAAGCAAATGTGGCCAAGAAAATTTTTTGTGTAAGCCAGTTTTAATTTTTGGTCAATTTTTTCAAAATTGGGGGTTGATTAAGAGTGTGTTCCGGAGGTTACGTGTGAACGAGATTTTGAGAGTATGTTTAGGACATTATTCTAGGCAAATGTGACCAAGAAAATGTTTGGTGTAAGAAAGATATAATTATTTGTAATTTTCTAAAGTCAAGGGTTGGTTTAGGGTGTGTTCCGGAAGTGACATGAGAATGACGTTTTGAGGATATGTTTAAGACATTATTCTAAGCAAATGTGGCCAAGAAAATTTTTTGGGTAAGCCAGTTTTAATTTTTTGTCAACTTTTTTAAAATGAGGGGATGATTAAGGGTGTGTTCCGGAGGTTACGTGAGAACGAGATTTTGAAGGTATGTTTAGGACATTATTCTAAGCAAATGTGGACAAGAAAATTTTTGGTGTAAGAAAGATATAATTATTGGTAATTTTCTGAAATCAAGGGTTGGTTAAGGGTGTGTTCCGGAAGTGACATGAGAATGACTTTTTGAGGGTATGTTTAGGACATTATTCTAAGCAAATGTGGCCTAGAAAATTTTTTGTGTAAGCCAGTTTTAATTTTTGGTCAATTTTTTTAAAATGAGGGGTTGATTAAGGGTGTGTTCCGGAGGTTACGTGAGAACGAGATTTTGAGAGTATGTTTAGGACATTATTCTAGGCAAATGTGGCCAAGAAAATTTTTGGTGTAAGAAAGATGTAATTAGTGGTCATTTTCTAATGTCAAGGGTTGGTTAAGGGTGTGTTCCGGAAGTGACATGAGAATGACGTTTTGAGAGTATGTTTAGCACATTATTCTTAGCAAATGTGGCCAAGAAAATTTTTTGTGTAAGCCAGTTTTAATTTTTGGTCATTTTTTTTTAAATGAGGGGATGATTAAGGGTGTGTTCCGGAGGTTACGTGAGAACGAGATTTTGAGGGTATGTTTAGGACATTATTCTAAGCAAATGTGGACAAGAAAATTTTTTGTGTAAGCCAGATTTAATTTTTGGTAATTTTTTTAACTCAGGGGTGGTTAAGGGTGCGTTGGAGACCTTTGATGCGAAGGAGGCTTTGAAAGAGTATTTTATATATTGTTTCCAGCAAATGTGGCTAAAAAAATTTTACGACTAAGTCGACTTTTAGTTTTTATTAATTATTCCTTTTCATATGAAATTCGTTCAAGTGAACGTTCGAAACTTCAGGTACATAAGGAAAGCAAATTAGAGATAAATCGTAACTCTCTAAAAGCTAGTTTATCAAGAATCGAAAATTATACGAATCAATTTGAGGACGGTGATATAGAGCAGTTAACTATCTATCCGCTATACAACTTTAGCATCATGAAAAACAAAACCAATTATGTGATATTAAGAAAACACTTTCTTAAAATTCTCAAAATTCTTTGGAAATTACAAATATTGGTTAGGATTCCGAGATTTATTTACTTCATTAATTCACGGACATAAAAGATTGTCTGCGGTGGAAAAAATCCATTATCTAAAACGAACTTAACGAAATACTAAGGGAAAGCCCCCTTAGTGAGCGTCAATATGCATACCAGCCGGGAAAGTCAACAGACCTCGCGCTGGATGATTTAAATAGGCTAGTGACAAAGTCATTAGATGACAAATAAATGGCAGTGGCAACATTTCTAGATATAGAAGGAGCGTTCAGTAACGCGAGAACGCAATCTTTAACGAATGCGTTGTTAAATAGAAGAGTTCCAACAGTAGATAAAAACCAGCCTAGAAAAGAGGATAATAGTATCCAATTTAGGTGAGGCTACCATTAAGGCAAAAGTGAGAACAGGCTGCCCTCAAGGAGGGGTATTATCTCCACTGCTGTGGGAAACTCTTGTTGCCGAACTCCTCCGAAAAATTTCCGCGGAAGGCTTTTACTGCATAGGATATGCTGACGATCTAGTGATAGTAGTCAAGGGGCGATTTGCGAACACGATTTCAGAGCGAATATTGTCCACAGGTGGTGTAGTGAGGAAGGACTTTCCATAAATCCTCACAAAACTACAGTCGTCACTTTTACATGAAAAAGAGCCTTGGGAGGCCTAAAACCCCTGAGGCTCAATGGAGTGGAAATTCCATTTGCCAGCGAGGGGGAGGAGTCATTTTTGACCAAAAAGTCACACAGAAAGCAATAATTGCCCTGGGAAGGTGCAGGCAGATGTGTGGAAAAAACTGGGGGTTAAACCCCAAGATGACTCTATTAGAGTTGTAAGTTGGATGGGTGGTATGGTGGACCAAGACACTGCAGCTTGGAGCAGTAAGTCTATTAAGTGGCGTACAAAGGCTTGCTTGCCTGTGGCCACTGGGGCCATAAAAACTGCTCCCACGGCTGCATTGGAAGTCCTTTTAGACCTGACACCACTATACATATTTATCCAAGGAGAAGCTCGTTCAGTGGTACATAGGCTAATGCAAGGCACAACGCCCATAAGGCAACAACACGAAACAGGGTACCAAAAGTTATACTCAGAGCTGAAGGCAGACCCCATTTTGGGAATGCCCAAGGACACTGAGGAATGCCCAAGGACACAAAGACACTCCCAAAGTATAACTTCTACAAAAATTTTCAAATCAAAATACCAGACAGAGAGGACTGGAAAAATGTTCCCCTAATATCGGCGCAAAAGATCTGGTATACGGACGGCACCAAGACAGAACAAGGAGTCGGAGCTGGGATTTACGGGATAAGGTCGAAAACGAAAATCCCGGTAAGTCTAGGAATACACGCCATAATATTTCATGCTGAAGTGGCCACTATACAGTGGTGTGCAACGGAAATAAAGAGGCAAGGAACTGTAAATCAGTCAATTGCCATTTTTTCCGATAGCCAAGCAGCGCTAAAGGCACTCGATTCCATGCAGGTCGATTCAACACTAGTATGGGATTGTATAAATGCCCTTACAGACCTAAGAAGTCAGAACAAAGTGACCATGGCATGGGTACCAGGATACGAGGGACACAGCGGAAATGAGAGGTTTGATGAACTGGTCCGAGAAGGCGTATCTAAGGCCCTAGTAGGACCCGAACCCTTTTACGGTGTGGCTAAGCCACGCATACGAACATCCATTAACGAATGAGTACAAAATAAATCTCTAGAGTGGTGGAAGAATTTCCCACAACAGAGACAGGCCAAAAAGTTCATTAAAGAACGATCGACCAAATTCACGGAAGACCTACTAAGCCAAAATAGAAAGGCCATTTAGGATAATAGTAGGTCTTCTAACTGGTCTTCTATCCTCTCGCATTGAAATTACTTACCTAGCGTTATGACAACGAAGAATTATTGTAAATTCGAATTTGGGAGCTATTTTTGACCAATCACAAATTACCAAAGAATCAGTATCTTCTCTAAGGAATTTAATTAGTCATACTAAACGAAATTTGCAATCTCTAGAAGCTCAAGGTTTGCCTGTCAAACAATAGGATACTATAATAATTTTTCTGTTAAAACGAAAATTAGATAATGCGAGTAGAAGAGAGTGGGAGTTAACAAAACATTCTGAAGGTGCAAGAAGTTTGCCAGCATTAGAAAAATGTATACACTACTGGTGCAAATAGAGGCTTGTGTTAACCCCAATCTCTACTTACTCCTGCTCACTTTTAATTGGGTCACCATTAACCCAACCACCAGAACAAAATGTGACTGAAATTCCTATCAATTGGTTGTCACGTTGGCAAAATGTTCAGAAAATGAGACAACATTTTTATAAGAAATGGTCCATGGAATATTTACACAATTTGCAACAACGGGTTAAATGGACACAACAAACACCAAACTTATGTATCGGATATATGATTTCCATCAAAGAAGACAACTTTACACCACTACAATGGAAATAGCACGAGTTGTGGAAGTTCATCGAGAAAAGGACAACTTAGTGAGGGTAGCTACCGTTCGATCTTCTACAGGGTTACTGAAAAGAGCAATCACGAAACTGTGGCTCTTGCCTAAGGACGTGTAATATTAAAACGTTGTTTCAAGGGGGCTGGCATGTTTAATACTGAATCAAGACTGTTTAATGTAAAGTTACTTACTAAATAAATCTATTTAAAACCAAAAAATAAAAAATAAAGGAAGGATAACAGTTAAAGGGCCCGTTTTTCTTGACTCATGATTGGATTTTATATTGTTGAGGAAACGTAGACAGTACACAGTAACTCGTTGAAGTTTATGAAATTGGAGAATATTCTAAATATGTTATAAACTTCTTCTAATGCCACATGACTGGCGGTATTCAAAATCTTAAATTCATAGACCGCACTTGAAAATTCTTGTTCTTTAAATTCTTGGGTAGGCCAGAAATGTTCATCCCTGGTTATCCAGATGGGACCATTGTCCATGGAATATTTACAAAATTTGCAACAACTGGTTAAGTTTACACAACGAACACCAAACTTATGTATCGGAGATATGGATCTCGTAAAAAAAAGACAATTTTTACACCACTACAATGGAAAATAACACGAGTTGTGGAAGTTCATCGAGGAAAGGACAATTTACTGAGGGTAACTACCGTTCGATCTTCTTCGGGGTTACTGAAAAGACCAATCACGAAAGTGTGTCTCTTGCCTAAGGACGTGTAATATTATAACGTTGTTTCGAGGAGGCCGGCATGTTTAATCAAGACTGATATATGAACATTGATATATAGAAAAATAATTTAATTTTGAATATATATACTTCTTGTCAACATAACGTCAGTTAAATGTAAAGTTACTTTCTAAATAAATCCATTTAAAACCAGCGCCACATTTTTATAAAAAACAATGATTTAGTAAGTAACTTTACATTAAACTGACAAGAAGTATATATATTCAAAATTAAATTATTTTTTTATATATCAATGTCAAAATCAACAATCTTGATTCAATATTAAACAACGTCTTTGAGGCTCATTACTCACGGCTCATTACCCACGGTCGTGAGTAATAAGTCATTACTCAATAGTTGTTGTAAAGCAATCACAAAAGACGATTTAAAATTCAAAAATATCGCGCATGCCATAACTCAATCTGCCACGCAAATGTCAATTTTTTTTTTATAAAAACGTTGATTTCTTTAAATTTTAAAATTACTGTTAGGGTTTTTTTTACTAATTTGCACAACTCTGTTGCGAAAAAGTATTTCAAGCAATGAGTAGTCGTGGGCTTATCCAACTAGGTCCAACTTTTTTGGGTGCCTGGACACAGCAACATTCAGGGTAATGAGCGGGCAGATGCTCTGGCCAGGGGTGCTCCCAGCGGCCCCTTCTGGATCCAGAGCCGGCTCTTGGCTACCCAAGATCAAATGCCAAAGAGTCAATAGAGACCTGTATTCGTTCCCAGTCCTCTTATTTCGGGGTCTTCTACCCAAGAATCCGGCAAGCGAAGCTCCTTATCTCAGGGCCCTTGTGAGCAGAGCAAATCCTGCAACTAAGCAGGAAGCAGGTCAGGATCGTCAGGTCTGCTGACACACAAGGCCTGAGTGTGGCGACCTTTCGTCGCCCCGCTAAAAGAAGAAGAAGGAGGAGAAGATGAATAGTCCTAGAGAAAGTATAGTATTTTACTCGCGTATTATAACTGTTACTCACACGGATGATTTACTACACTCGACTTCAGCTCGTTTCGTAAAAGTTGAATAATAGCTATCATTACACGCTCGTTGAATAATATACCACTATTATTTTCTTCAAAAAGTTTTCGATAAATTTTTGGAACTTCAAAGAGAATCTGCAAATATGTCACACTAAAACTTTTGTTCAATTATGAGTTTTTGAACATGCTTCACAATGGTAATAAAAAACAAGTTGTAAAATGCATTTTCTGCTCATGAAATTTTTGTCGAAAACATGCATTGAGCCAGACATGCATCATCGTTTAAAAATGGTTTCTGCTGAATCGAATTTTAGTTTTCGATGAGTTTAAAATGTACTTGCTCCTTCGATATTGACATCTTTCAGCCTTTCTGCTCATGTACTAACGAAGATTTGATCATTTGAAAATGTTGTATTCAACTTTCAGAGAGTTTCGTATTTCACCAGATGAGCCATTAGATGGCATCCGGCGTTATCCAATCCGATAAATTCATGATATTCAACCATAATCGTTTCCAATTGTAACGGTGAATTTAATCGTGAGACATCTGTTTCATCAGTTTACCTGATGTATCGACAGTGGGGAATCAGCTGTTAATTTACAATGATCAATACGATCATATCTACAATAGCTGTTTAGTTACTGGATCCGAAACAATTTAAAGAAAAATATAGTGATGTACAGGGTGGACCAAATTAGATGGGATTTGAGGTTTTCTCTAAAATTATGGCAGATAGACAAAAACGGATATAGGTGTCTTGAGCTCGATTTTCGAGAAACAAACAATAGCACAACCTGTGATCGTCTATCTTTTTTGTCTACCGAGCTACAGAACGTTTTTGGAAAATTGGCATTTTTGGATGACCTCTATATCTCAATTACCAAGTGTCGAATCGAAAATCAAGTAACACATTCTTAAGACACGTTTTTGAGTGATAAGAAGAAAATTATGCATGCCTCAATTTTCGAGATATAGACATGACTTTGTGGTTTTAAATGGAATACCCTGTAAATTACT
Source organism: Rutpela maculata (assembly GCA_936432065.2). Lineage (NCBI taxonomy): Eukaryota > Metazoa > Arthropoda > Insecta > Coleoptera > Cerambycidae > Rutpela > Rutpela maculata. The sequence continues at coordinate 88,757,937 of OW386293.2, forward strand.
TCATTATTCGATCACAATTTAAATTAGCTATCCAACAATATAGCATATGTCACATCGAAGTGGTCAATTTTCGAAAAATGTAATACAGTGTGTCCCCGGATGGACCTAACTATACTTATACGCTCCCCAGACATAACTCCTTTTGATTTCTTTTTATGGGGATACCTGAAGCAAAAAGTTTATGTCTATGATTTAAAAGATAATTTTAAAGGAGAAAATATCAGAAACCATAGTCAACATAAACGAGGATACAATTCGTTTAATTTATGAAAAATTTAGAAAAAATATTTAAAAATTTGTAGCAGTAGGAGGACAACACATAGAATAGTTTTGTTATCATTTTATTCAATAAATTATGTGCTTTCGTTAAATTCATAAAATTATTTTAATCATAATTTTCGTAAAAATATCAACTTTGAGATACGACGTTCAAATTTCATATCTGCCCTACTATTAACATTAGAAACAACTTCTTCCAGTAACATTTTTATATTTCTCTCAAAAAACTAGTACTTTACTCTTGGCACAAATTCACGTTTCCTTATGTGCTAACCACCCTGTATGTTATTTTGAAAGTTTAAGTATGGCTAATGACTTTTCACGATAAGCAAAACTTTTTATGAAGAATGACTTTTTCTCTTAAAATGCGAAATAAGGAAAATTACAAGTATAGTTAAGTCCATCCGGGGACACATTGTATATTTGTGAGGAGTATAAGGAAAATATTAGCAACAATAATACTTCTTATAATATAAAATAATTTTGCCAAAAATAGGAAATATTAAACTACAAGAAATGTTCGAATTGTCTTCCATTGATCTATACCTTCTCCTTATAGCATTTGTTGCATTTTCAATCATGACAGGAGTTATAGTCCAAAACGCAGCTCATGTTTTGTTTTCTAATTCTTCTATGTTATTAGAATGTTCTCCATATATAATATCTTTTAAATAATCCCAAAACGGCAGGGGTTATATTGGGAGATCTAGCCTGGCCACAAAATAGGACCATTATTTCCTACAAATTAAACAATATCTAGACTACTTTGTTATTTATTAATGTCCAGTTAACTAAATTAATTGTTAGTTATCAATTTAGTTAACTTAGCTAACTAGACATTGATAAACTAGTCCTGAGTGACATATATCCTCCCCAAATCGAGCATTTAAATAATTTCGTGTTTCATTTGACGTATGACCTGAGGCGCCATCGTGTTGGTGAATTAATCTTTGAAATTGTCTTGCAAGCATATTGCCCACAGATGGCTCTATTTCTTATCGTATATGTTGATAAAATTTTCGGTATTCAACTTGACGTGAAAAAAATGAGGAGCTATTATTTGCACTGAAGCAAAAACCAATGGCAAAAATCGAAACTTCTTCGAAAGTCGTTTGGGTATAGATGGTGACTAATCCTAATTTTGTAGGACTTGAATTTATTTTTTTTTTTGAGCAACACAACGCAATTGTTTTTGGGATTGCTAAGTTTTCCGGTATTTCGCCAGATGATGTATTAGGATTTTATCTCCCAGTTTCTAAAACAATATGTTTTACAGCTTCTCTACCTGCTTTATTATATATTTTTGCTCGAGGTTTTACAAATTATCCAAACTGTTTTAAATTTTGTTGTAGCCTTTTGAATATTTTTGTGTCTGGCTGTCTCATTTTTGGATATCTAAAAATATTGTTTAGGCGGCATTTTTAGCACAAAGTTTTGCTGTCTATAACTTACCTATTTAATAAAGCTCGGAAGCAAAATTTGAATCTTCTCTGCATTCTATGAAACACTTAATTATATCATATTTTTCACCACTACTAAATTGAGTCATTTTTAACAATGCTCACTCACAATTAACTCACAAATTAGTTTTGACATTTACGATTACTTCAATTTTCTTTATTTTACCATGGCCTTCTCAATAAATATTAGAAATGCGATAGATAAATATGCATAGATGTCAATGGAAGACAATTCAAACGTTTATTGTAGTTTTATATGGGTCGCGTGCGCGTGACGTCACAATCTGAGACCTTAGGAAAAACAAACAGAAATTCTTTAACTGTCAAATGGCAACCGATTGAACTTTTTGTAATATTATTGTTTCTATATATATTATACATACAAAATGACAAGTTTTTGGTTTATTATTAATTGTGGAAGTGTGACAATCCAAAACAATGCCAGTTTTGATAAAATAACCTCAATTTACAACCAGAAGAAGTTAGAGGTTAAAAGACTGCAACTGATTTCAAACAATTAAAATGAGTGATTTTACGAGTCTTCCAAGGATTTTATTAGTGGTACGTTGTTGCATATTAATGTAAGAATTTGATTTTTAACGTGAGTTTATGTTGTAGGAAAAACAGCCGTATTACAAGATTACTACGATACATCCAGTTTGGGCATCCTCTCTTAAAAAGGAATACAATTTAAAACCCATATGTGAAACTGAAAGTGCTTATAATAATAATAACTGCTGCTCACATAAGCAATAAACAATTCGTGGTAAAGAAAATTAACATTTTATATTGGTTTGTCATTATTTTTAATAATTATTTCTTGTTTAAATTTTGGTTGAGCGAAAGGTGTGTGCATAAATTAAGAAAGGAAATTCAAAGTACCTGCGGACGTCAACAAGTGCATGATGCAATGTGCCCTTTCAAAGTATATCGTGTGGTGTTTAAGAACTCAGTGTTGAACACTGAAAAAGTTGAAAATTAAAACCCTGAAGTGGTCTACGGTCAGTGAACACATAAGCAAAGTCTGAATTGGCTTTGTTAGTGTTGAATTGTATAGCTATAAAAGCCCTTCGAGTTAAATGTTACTTATTGCTTAGATAGATATTACTATAAAGTATATATATTATGTTATGTTACATTACAATCATTTATTTTTTGTTGCAATATTAACCTCTCATAACTTTCTTGTCGATTCTTCTTAGAAGTACTAATGGACCTTGGTCAATAAATAACTTATTTAGTAAAGATATTTTGTTTTACTTTCAGTTACAAGCATGTACCTATCTACAAGTTTGACGTAACTGACAATTTCAATTTACTGCTAACAATATATAGTAGTAGGAGTGATAAATAAAACATAATAAAGAGAGGATATTTAATAAAATGATAATGAACAAACGAATTACATAAAATTAGGAAAGACATTACATAACAATATATGAAAAATAAAATTTTTATAGAAATTACAATGAATTGTATAGGATTGTATAGACGAGAGGTAACCACTGGAAGAAATTATGCACGTCTTACTACATACTTCAAATAGTTTATAGCATATCAGTCTTCATTGCTTAATTTATATGGTGTCTTTTTCACAAAATTTACGGCGGTTAATACCTTGATCATAGCCATGTTTACTGCTAAAAAACTAAAAGGAAATACTTCTTCTCACTAAGTAGTGGACATGTTTTGTCTAAACTAGCAACACATTCACAGTAAATACTAAGAAACCATCTGAATCTGGAGTCAATGGCTTTTGTTCATGATGCCACGACTTAACCTGAAAAATGAATTTGTGCATTAGCAATTATTTCTAAAGCAACATTTAATTAGGCAAGTGTATATGAAAAGATTGGTAAATCATTGATAACAATTCTTAAATTTGCAACAAGGTTTTATTCTGTAAATTTCTTGCAGAGTACTTCTTTCACATAACCATAAACAGCTTTAAGACTTTTGAATGCCTTGAACTCATCCTTCTCTATATGCCCTTCTCTCAAAAACCAAGTAATTCGCAGTGTCCCTATGTGTACTATTTTGAAATGCATCAATATTTACACTAAAGCATTTTTTTCCCAAAATATAAGGATTTAATTCCATGACAGTAGTATACCTAACCTCTACATCATGAGACAATTCTGCAAAATACGAACTAACCGTCATCCTGTCGAACAAAATTGAGCATATAAAAGTAATAAGAATAGCTGCAGATGTTAAATAATCCAACATTAAACTTTTAAATGGCACAAACACAGTAAAATTCACTTTAAAGAAAAAACATTCAATACGGGGACAATTCAATGACAGCTGTTTGTTTTTCCTAACGTCTCAAAATCTGTGACGTCGGCGCACGCGACCCATTAAAAGAAATGTTTTTGTTAATAGTTTTCCATGGCCTCTTCACAAATATATTATATTTTTCGAAAATTAACAACTTTTCTAGAGATAAATATGACATAATATGATATATCGTTGGATAGCTAATTTAAGTTGTGATCGAACAATGAAATAACTTATGTCTATATTTCGAAAACTGAGGCTTGCATAATTTTCTTCTTATTCTACACAAAAAAGTGCCTTAAGAATGTGTTCGATGTTCGATTCGACCCTTGGTAATTGAGATATAGAGGTCATCCAAAAATACCAATTTTCCAAAAACACTCGGTAGCTCGGTAATGGAAAAAATAGACGATCGCGGTTTGCGCCATTGTTTGTTCCTCGAAAATCGACCTCAGAACACCTTTTTTTATTTTGGTCTATCTGTCATAGTTTTAGAGAAAACTTCAAATCCCATCTAATTTGGCCCACCCTGTACTACTACCCTAATATAATAATTAATAATTTTTTTGATGAAAGTCTCTCCATTTCAGTGATTTTGGTGACTCTCAAAAAACAAATAATTTTAATTTGAATCTATAGTTAAGCCACCCGAACAAACACAGCAAAGTGAGCAAAAATGCGTTTCCCATTTCACCAACTTTTACACCCACTTGCAATTAACCAGTGGAGACGTCATGATTCCATCAGATGAATATGTGTTGGAATGCACAGCTCTCGGCTTTTCTGCCACAATTCATCGATTCCGCAAATGTAGTTATTACAGCCATAGTCCAGTGATTAAAGCGATTATTCGAATGCAGAAATTAGCAGTTTATATCCTAAATTTGAAAAAAATAATAATTTTTCAGCGGATATCTCAACTTTTAATGTAATTAATGTGGAAGGGTATATTATTTTAATTGTTCGTTTTTTAAAGCACTTTTAAAATGCATGAAATGCAACTTTAAAATAATGGAAGAAAATTATTTTTCCCCATTGTAAAGCTCGTTCAAAAATCTACAATTTAAAAAATTGTTAGTATGACCAAATGGCAGTTTTCTTTGAGGTTACAACAATTTTTCGAAAATTTCGGTTTTTACGTAAAATAATAAATATTTTTATATTAAATTTTCCATAACAGTTATTATTATTTTAATGGGGTTATTTCATGTGCGTAAAAAACTTAAAAATACCTACTAATTTGAACAATAAAATATACGAGGATAACGTAATAGCAATTAAAACTACTTTGGTATTTGTTAATTATTTATAAATCCACAAAACTATACTACTCATTTTAAACTTTATTAACGCGTGACGTCAATGGCTAGAGATAATTATATTGTTGTTAGGTTGCTGCTCTGTCAATACCAAATGTAATGCTAATATTTTAACTTCTAGTTTTCCAAATAAATATTTTATGAATTTTAGGAAGTGCGAAGAGGCGCATATTTTCGGCCACAACTTTGTTGTTTTTTATGTTAGAGAAAAAATTAAAAAAGCGTCGAATGCTCGATCAATTTTCTTTAGAATTGGTGTCTACAAATATTTTGAAAAAATTGATTTTTGGGAAAATGGAAGAAATTTAACTTTTTCCTAGGAAATGCATGTGAATCTTAAAAATTAATTCTTCCCAGAAACGTTTGCTTTGGAGGGCCGAGATTAATGGAGCATCTAGGTAATACATGATATTAAGAGGAGATCGAAATTGAGATCAATTTCAGTTAATTGCCGATTACTTACGGTGACAAAATGGTGAAATTCTACCGAAAAAAAAAGTTCTCCCTCATTTTTGTCGCAAGACAAAAAATAAAAACGGAATTTTAGCAAATTTAATTATATTTAAATCCGATAGAGTAGTTTTTTAGGCTAGGAGCCAAGGTTAAGGAGTTACCAACTTTTTAAATAAGAAATGTGCGATTTTTGCCAGACATCGCCACATATTTCAGTAAATACCTCCGAAATGAAAAAAAAAATCAAAATTCTAATGGAACCAAAAGATTCGTAATGAAACGAACTCGTTATACAGTATTTTTCATTTTGGGCTAGCTCTTACCGTTTCAGAGATATCGGCATTCAACATTTCGGAACTGAAAATAGCGCAAAAATATGCAATCTATAAATATTTTTTGAAAAACACCTGCAGGAGGGCCCTACGGCGTAGCGACACAAAGAGGACGAGACTAGTTTATCCGCGTCGTAAATTGCACAAGGCAAATCGAAAATTTGGCTCGGCACGAACGAATCGAAAGTGGCATTTTTTGACATTTGGCGAAAACATCAAAACAAAATGTCCGTCATGCATGTCAATATGGCAATGGAGAAGTTTGTATTCCATGGCTGCCATACAAATTTATTGCTTGAACTATACTGCGCATGCGTAACCATTTGACGTCACGACTTTTAGCGGGAACTACCATTTGCAAATTATAAACTGAATTTAAAATTATTTAATGTCCATAAGAAAAATTGCCGTTACATATACAGTGTGTCCCAGGATAGATGTAACAAGAGGTGTAATGGACCAAACATTTTGGAATTTTGGAATGGTATTTGGGGATTGAGTCCTGCTTGATGTAAAACTAAAGTATACCAAAAATGATTTGATTTGGTGTCCTACAGGGTGTTTTATAAGCAAAGTTGTAAAAATCACCACTAATAAAGCACCTTTATTTTTCAAAATATGAAAAAATTCCACTAAGAAAAGTTATTTAGAATGCATATCTCTATACCAAAGTTCAGGAATATAATATTATTTTTTTGAAACTTCCCATTTTTTGCGAATTAAGAGTTGAATTCATATTTAAAGTTGTGTAGGAGCAAATGTTAATCATCTCAAAAAGTAGGCTATTGGTAAATAAAAAATTGAATATACGAGATGTAAGAAGGTATAATGTTAATCGAACTAATTGTAAAACAAGAAACAATTACAGAAGATTAATGTGGTTTAAAAATTATAACAAGTAATAAATGTCAAAAACAACAGATTCACAAACAAATTAATTATTGACCAATACAAAACAATGTTTACAATTTTTCTATTATTCGACGTAGCTGCCACCCACATCCACAGACATTTCGATCCTTCGCCTGAAGTCCTTAAAACTGTTTCGAATATGATCTAACGGTATGGAGTTTACGGCATTTGTAAATCTCTGCTTCAATACTGCTACATCGTTAGGAAGTGGTTCAGCATAAACCAACTGCTTGAGGCGACCCCATAAAAAGAAATCCAATATTGATAGGTCTGGGGATCTCGCCGGCCACTTGATCGGTCCATTCCTGGCAATCCAATTTTCTCCAAAATTTAAATTCAACCACCGATTAACCATTTCTGTGGAGTGGCCAGGGCAACCATCATGTTGAAAATGAACTAAAGGCATATCTCTTAAAATATTTAAATGTTCTTCAGAAAATCTTTCAAGAAGCTGTAAATAATTGTGCTGGTTTAACCTTCTCTCAATAAAATAAGGTCCAATAACTCCAACGAGATAAGAAACGGCACACCACACATTCACTTTTTTATAATATTGTTTTCTACAATGAATTCTAAAATTTGGATTTTCAGAAGCCAAAAACCGACAATTCTGAGATGAAACAACACCATTGGTTGTGAATGTGGATTCATCTGAGAAAATTATGAAATGATGAAAAAATCTCTCTTCCATGATTTTTTCTCCAATGGTCAAACAAAAATCCAACCTACGGCCGTCATCTCCCTCTTCAAGCGTATGTTTATAATTTGCGTTATATGCCCTAATTTTCTTTGCCTTATAAATTCTTTGGAGTTCAGACTTGCTAATATTAATAAGAGCTGATCTCTCTCTTAGTGGCATCCTAGGATTTTCTATAACAGAGGCATGAGCTATAATAGCCCCAACATTGTCTTCATCATATGCTTTTATTTTTCTTTTCATCTTAAGAACACTACCAGTAGCCAGAAACTTTTTAATTATTCTCATAGCCTGAGTACGTGACAAAGCAGTGTTTGGAAATTTCAAATTAAATTGGCTTACCACTTCTCTTAGCGAGTTTTCACCGCCAATTCCGTAGCATTGCACAATATAAATTTTTTCACGCACTGTGAGTACCATTTTCACTTAATTTTTTATTTGGTTCGTTAATTTGAAACAGAAATTAAGGATAATATTGACTACGTTTGACAGATATGTCAATAATAAATGATAAATGTGTATCCCCTGCTTTTCTCATAGCCTACTTTTAGCTTCTACATAACTTTAAATATTAATTCACAAAAAATAATTTCTATGCAGTTTTAATTGAATAGTTCAAAATAAAATACTAATTTAAATGAAAAAATGGGAAGAATCAAAAAAATAATTTTATATTCCTGAAATTTGGTATAGAGGTATAAAATTGCATTCTAAATAACTTTTCTTAGTGGAATTTTTTCATATTTTGAAAAATAAAGGTACTTCATTAGTGGTGATTTTTACAAATTTGCTTATAAAACACCCTGTAGAACACCAAGTCAAGTCATTTTTGGTATACTTTAATTTTACAACAAGCAGGACTCAATCCCCAAATGCCCAAAATTTATGGTCCATTACACCTCTTGTTACATCTATCCTGGGACACACTGTATACTTATATATAAGTATATACATTAAATAAGTATATACATCATATACTTAGTTATTACTACTATATACTTAGTTATTACTAGTCCTAGAATGCCAATTCAATGTAAATACAAATTATGAAATAACCTCATTGTATCAGTTTATGTAAAATTTGAAATTTCCGCGGTTTTATCTCTTTGCTCTTTGTTTGTTATCCTTTATTTGTGAATTATTTTTTCTGTTAGATGACCACCCTGTAAATTTTATTATATTCTCCTGGATATAATTACAACTACACTTCACATAACATTTTTGTGTGTCGTATCTTATATATACGTCGCTAACAGAATGTAAGTTTTCCTTGTCGATAATAGTCCAAATATTATTTCCACCATAGTTTTTTAATTAATTATTTTTTAGAATGACCACACTTTTTCTTCTTTGACAGTAGTGTTAACTACACGCGAAATATCGTCCTCCATCACATTTTTTTCAATATTTTTTTAGCCCGTTTATTTTTTTCCTAATTTTCTTCTTTGGTAGTTGTGTTAACTACACGCGAGATATTATTGTCCTCGTCACATTTTTCCAATTATATGATTGGGGTGACCACACTGTATATTCTTCATATTTTTCTTCCTTGACAATTGTGTTAACTAAACGCGAAATATTGCCATTCATCACATTTTATTCATTATTATTTGAGTGGTGATCACCATTTATATTTTACTTCCTTGACAGTTGTGTTAACTGTATGTGGAATATTATCGTTCTCCTAAAAATTGTGCTAATTTATTCATATTTTTTTTTTAAGTTGACGACTCTTTATACTTTTTCAAATATTACATTTTTCTTTGAAAGTTGTATTTAACTACACGCGAAATATTGTTATTCTTAGTCACATTTTTTCATTTCTTTAGGGTGACCACCGTGTATATTTTTCTTCCTGGACCATTGTGTTAACTACATGTCAAATATTACTCTCTTCCGTACACCATGTATATTTTTCACTGCAAGTATATCCCAGTTCTTCGTTGGCAGTAGAGTCAACTATCTACTAAATATTATTCTTCCCCGTCAAATGGTTTTAAAGATATCGAGCCAACAGACAGACAGACACCAGACCAACAGACAGACTTTAATTTTCGTAATCTACATAGTTTGAAATGTGAGAATCCAAAGAAATCTCGGAAGGTGATTTTTTCACGATTACAATATTTCCCATCGGTAAGCCAGGGCAGTAAAAACAAACTGACATGTCGGATTTGAGCCTATGTAGTTTTTTATTCATAATTTAATGACAAACATTTTGATTTTTTTGGCCTGGTGCGATGGTCAGAAGATATTAAAAAAAGCAAAAACACGTTTTTCGAAATTAAAACTTAATTTTCCAAAAATGCTCACCTCGCACAATAGTTATTTTAATAAAGAAACTGGAAAAATCTACTCTAAGAACTAGAGGCATTGCAGAAAAGATTTGGTAATCATTTAAAATGATTTTATAGGGGATCCAATAGATAAATAGAATAGAACAATCCTTGTTGAATTAAATTCCGACCTTTCGAAAAATAATTTTTTTCACTTTCAAAGGCGCACTCCAAAGTTTTGAATTTATTAATTTTAAATAAATTTCACAATTTGTATACATGCATTCAAGTAGTTGCTTTTGTCAAAACAGAAGTAGGTATCGAATGACGATATAATAATGTAGTTATAAAAATAAATTATTATAATAATAACTTTATTTTTTTTATTGTTGTAATCGGATGTTCCTCTCTTTAAAATGAAATGAACACTAATTTTATTTAGTTACTTACGTTACAGTACTACTTTGGGAACATTAATGTTGTTTTCGAAATAGACCCAACGCTCTCTAACTAGCTATAAATGTTTATTAAAATATTCATAGCCATTAGCTTTAAACATTTCAATTTATTTAGGGCGTTAAATTACTCAATATGTTTAAATGTAAATACCACAGATTGATATTCCTTTGTTTAATGTGGAAAATTACTACAAAATGAAACCGGAAACTCCCCGTAAAACAATGATATTGATATACGGAAACTTTTAGGACACATTAATTTCATCCCGAGGGGCATAAACTGTCCGGATATTCGCTTTAACGCTTTGCGATTATTTGCAAATAACATCGATGCTTCTATTAAATTCGTTGTATATTAATACGTGATAATATACTCGTATAATTAAGAGCGGAGAGCAAGGGTTACATTAGAAGATTTATTATGAAGGTCAGGACCGTATCAAAATTTTATGATACTAAAACATAAAAGCAGAGTTAGATGTGGCAACAATTTTTGTTGTTTTTACTTGCCATGCTGAAAATGTAAAATATCGTATCATAATCTTGTTATTAAAAGCCTAGTTAATATAAAAAAATGTCAAGTTGATTTTGAAAATTGAATGAAACATTGTCAAGGTGTTTTTAAAGTAAGCATTTCCTAATAGTTCTCAGAAGTAACATTTGGAGAGCATGAAACGATAGGTACAGAGAATTTAAGTAATGTGAAAAAAAGAAGGGCACTGAGAGCGAGTGTTTACAACGAAACATCGAAAGTTGGACAACATCCTAAAGGAAGGAGCATTTAGTGAAAGGCGTTTAAGAACTCGTCTAAAACAACTTGGCGACAAAAGTGTTAGTTGTTGCAGATGAAAGAGTAAGATAATTATCGTTTCAAGATAATTTTAAACAAGTGTAGGTGTTACGTTTTGTAATATAACACAAATTTTCGTTTCATTTATAAAGTATTTTAATTGTCTTTAGAAATCTTCTTACAGACACAATGACACACAGATAAATATGATATTATATGATTATTATTATAGACTGGCGGTACATGACCAGTCAGGTGCAACGTTTTTAAAATGCATGCCAATCATATATTATATGAATGAAATTACCATGAATTTGCCAGAAACGCAAATTTTAGGCAGTCGTCGCATGCAGAAGGGTGTGCAAATCGATTTTTTTTTGTTTTTTTTGTGTTTTTTTTTATTTTAAAATGGATGCCAATAGTGCCAAACGAAAAGCCTTGAAAAAAAATCCAAAATCAAAATCAGCCAAAATCAAGAACACCAAAAAATTTTACGATTTAATGTGCGTATCAAAAGTTGTTTTGCGCGCGGAAACTACATGCCAATGAACTTAATGAATTTTCGCTGGATTCTTTTTCACGGCTTTTCATTTGGCACTATTGGCATCCATTTTAAAATAAGAAAAAAAAACAAAAAAAAAACAAAAAAAATCGATTTGAACACCTTTCTGCACGCGACGACTGCCTAAAATTTGCATTTCTGGCATATTCATGCTAATTTCATTCATATATATGATTGGCATGCATTTTAAAAACGTTGCACCTGACTGATCATGTGCCGCCAGTCTATTATTCAATATTGTTATTTCCTTTATATCCTAGTAACGCAATCCCAAAAGTATAGATACGCCTGAATAACTAGGCAGGATGGTCAGATATAAGGACAATGACCTATATAAAAGTTTTTGTCAGAGGGAACTACTCGGCGACATTTCATTTGACCTTGAAGGTCTTTTCTCAAGGTCATTTGAAGGTCAGCTTTCGTTTTGTAAATAGGAACCCCCATTTTTTACCCCGGATTCTGAAAGAGCGGTACATTTTGTATTAGAGTTGTAAGTGATGAAATTGACCCTAAAGGTCATCTAAAGGTCAAATGTCTCTCGAAATGTTCAAACTGGATTGTTGTAGAACCTTCCAGAATTGACCTAGGTCGAAGCCAAAATAAAGATTCGACTTAGGCAAAAAATTCATTTAAGGACATTTTCAAGAGACTGAGAGACTTCAGAGCTACGAACTAGTCCAAAAGAACCGTTATGAGTTCGATAAGACATTAGGCACAACCGGGTAAAAATTCGAACGAACACCGAATTTTTACTTAGGAAAATATATTTTGGTCCAGGACATAAGAGTGAAAGTATGTGGTGGTCATGGAAAACTGAATCACATACTTTTTAAAAAGTACGCCAAAAAAGTACTTTGAAATTATTCATATTTTCAACTTTAATTCCTCCGCCGAAGACATTGACCATGGAGGTACAGTCACTATTCTAAAGTCTGACAATAAAATTTTAACGAGGCAATATATCAAAAATGCGAAATCGACGAATTTGTTAAAAGCGGTGTAGCGCCTATAAGCAAAAATCGGAAAAAAACAGTGAAAATGGACAAGACCGGTTTCTCGCATAAAACAAGTTTGGATTCACCCAGCGACTCATAATTTGGACGAGTGCGTTGGGTGGTCAATACAAAGCGATGGTAGGAAAGCCGAATGCAGGGCTTTCCAAATAATAAAGTTAAAGAGAAAACCGCCTCGTGCACAAAGGTCCAAAAAATCCGTTTTGCCAAAAAGTCGTCCGAAGGCGACTCGCTGTCATTTTTCCTATATTGAACCTGCATGGGGACAAGTACGTCGTAAGATTAGTCGAAAGTTATTGAACTCATGTATTAGTCGAACTCCGTCCCGTGAATGATAAAATCACGATCTGGGACTTTTAAGCTATTCATAAGATAATGTCCAAAAATTTTAAGTAAAATATTCGTATATTTTCAGTCAGCCATAATTATCAAGATACAAAATTTTTAAATTCTCTTTGAAAGGCTTGCATTAAGTCCTGAGGAGGTTAAATGAATCTTTTCTGCCAAAGCGATTGTTAGCGTACGTTTGCCTTGGTTGGGGAGGCGTGATTCTTTCACATGATATCATTTTGCAGAAAATCACTATATTATTTTATACTTATTAAATAAATGGTATTGTTTGAACTAATTGCATTTTATTGATGTAAGGACTTGTTGTTAGTTTTAATCCCTGGGGTTTTCGTTTGGAAGACCTAAACAACTGAGTAAATCGGGATCTCATGATTCCCTAAGTTTGTTACTCAGTGTTCTGGTCGCCTTACGGGAGCTTGATAGAGATTTTTTGATGCGATTTCTTCAGAAATCTTTAAGTGCAGAGACCATTATTAGAAGATAAATAGATACAAATTACGTCAAATTCCAATCCCGTCGGAGAGAAATCTTCGGTAGGGATTTTTTTAATGCAAAAATCGTAATAACCCAAAGACGTCAGACCACTTATTATTGTATAAATAGATTCAAATTACGTCAAGTTCCAATCCCGTCGGAGAGAAATCTCCGATAGGGATTTTCTTCATGCAAAAATCGCAATAATGCAAAGACGTAAAAGCCCTTATTGTATAAATGAAATCACGTCCTGAGAGAGCGTCGTTAATGATCTGAGTTAGTGCAGCTTTGACTCATTACTCATCTATCGAAGTATATCTTATATCGTACCCGTTTGGGAGTGGAGAACAAGGCAGAACGCGGCTAGTGCCCTTTGAAAATAAATTGGTGTCGCGCCACCTAGACGCTTGATAGTGAATTCTTCTTCAGTATCTCGTCAGGATTGCGAGATGTGAAGAAAATGACCTCTATAAAAATTTTTGAGATCATCGAGGGCTCCTCTTGGTGACCTTAAATTTGACCTTGAATGTCATTTTCAAGGACATTTGAAGGTCAATTTTCGTTTGTCAAGTTGATCATGAAATGACCTCGATTTGACCTTAAAATCGATATGTAATGTCATCACGATTACCATTGCCTGCCTTTAGTCACGAAGCTCTAGGGTCAATTACAACTCCAATGCAAAATTTATTTCAGAATCCAAGGTCAAAAATTGGGGTTTCTATTAAAAAACGAAAGTTGACATTCAAATGATCTTGAAAAATGACCTTTAAAGTCTAATCCAAGTGGTGCCCCTTCCCATGACCTCAAAAACTTTAATATATGTCATTTTCTTCATATCTCGCTATCCTCACGAGGAAAATTTCGAGAGACATTTGACCTTTAGATGACCCTTCGATCTCTTACAACTCCAATGTGATATTTTTCTCTTTTTAAGAATGCAGGGTAATATATAACATTTAAAAAACTAAAGTTGACCCCCGTTAAGGTCAAATCCATGGTCACCAATTACTGAGGAGAACTCTTCCTTTATCGGTGAAAAACTATGAAAAGGCCATTAGCGACAATGAGCCAGGTTCACTAAGCATTCTTTTCGAAATCACTCACGCAAGTTTTTGAAGATATTTTTATAAAATGTGCTCTGTCAATAGCATCAACGTCAGGTAATTCACAACTATTAGTAATGCTATTCGGAAACATTGAAAGAGTTAAATGAACTATTTAATATGTTTCATTTGAGTCATAGATCAATGGACGTGAATGTATTATTGCTTCACAATCACAGAGTTTCGTCATCGTTGGTTTGCAATAAATCGAAGCTTTTCCTAAATTACGTCGTAAAAGCTTTTTTTACAACGTGCTCCCACCACCAGAAATAGAGCGGGAGCTAGGTGGCTTTTTCGGCAGCTCATCGTTTTATGAACTTTGAGATATTTTTATGATTTAATGGATGATAACGATTCATAAAATCGACTTCTGGCGGGGCACCTCCTGTCACGAACACTGCTTAAAAATCAGTGAAATCATGTCATCGTTACAAGGCGCATTTTTTTTTGTGTGTACATATTTTATGTTTAGAATGAATAAAATATGATCACCAGAAAGTGTGGGCCGTCAGGAGGCGCAGCCAGAAAGATAATAATGATACAATACATCTGAGGCACGGTGCGGAGTCAAGTTAGCAGAAAGTGTTAAATTCCTGTATATTTAAGAGCCTATGGTACTTTTGTTGACACTAAGAACTTTACGGGGAGGCTATTCTATTGAAGGAGCTTATATTTACGTTTTAGAAATGAGCCAGAACTTGTAACGATTAGTTTAGCGTTCTGAGATGAAATATGCGAAAAAAAATCCAATTTTCTTCAAAAATCCTAAACTTTTTCTTTCTGGCTAGCCTTGCTGACGGGAGTTTCTTTCTGGGAATTTTTTTTTGTGTTCAAAACATTTAAATAAACATGCTCTTTGACCTTTCCGGTTGCGGCCCTGATGGCCCACACTTTCTGGCGATCTTATTTTATTCATTCTAAACATAAAATGTGTACACACAAAAAAAATTGGCTTTGTAACGATGATATAATTTCACTGATTTTTATATCTTGAACTATGGCCAACTCGATGGGCTGAATTAATCAGCGCATAGAAAATGCTTGTAACGATGAGTGTCCTAAAAAGCCACTTAGACTAGCATTTGTTGCAAAGAGAAGAAGAACTCTATATTTTGATAACGGCAGAAACTTTGTGGGTGCAAATAATTATTTAAAAATGTTAGTTAAACTGAGATGAAATTCTAAAATATACCTCAGTAAGAAAAATGAAGTGAA
The DNA here is from genome assembly GCA_936432065.2 of Rutpela maculata. NCBI lineage: Eukaryota > Metazoa > Arthropoda > Insecta > Coleoptera > Cerambycidae > Rutpela > Rutpela maculata. Next base: position 88,773,914 of record OW386293.2, read on the forward strand.
ATTTTAATCCTCCAACGCAGCTTCGTGGAGAGGATCGTTGGAGCGTATTGGGGGCCAAATGGATCAAGAATCAAGAAACAGCACGAAGAATACTGGGTTAAAACAACTGGACAACAACATGGAAGAATCTTTATCAAAGGACCATACCGAAAGAAGACTGAAGAACTGCTGTCACTAAGCAGGAATCAGCTCCGCATAATTACTGGCTTCCTAACAGGGCACTGTGCTCTGAAAGAACACCTACACAAAACGGGAATGTTCAACGGGAACTAAGATACAGACAATGCAATAAGGCAACGAAGACACCCTATCATATTCTATGCGACTGCGTGGCTCTGGATCACAGAACATAGGCAATATATGGACAACCAAGATTGAGTCCACAAGAATATGAAACCAAAGCGATGGGGTTGTACAAGCTAGGGCAAGGGATCAGAGTATTGGTTTGGGCATCATAAAGCAAATGGGAGTATATCACAATAAACCCAAGAGGCTGCAGTGATTCTGGAAACTCTGGAAACAAAAGTTAAGCGGCTCCTGAATAAAAAAAAAATTGCCATCGTCGCATATTTATTTTATATTTTATTGTTAATTTGCAATAAAGAGGATTAAGGAAGTTATTTCGCTTATTTGCAGTAAGTGAATAATAATTGATTACTGTATTGTATACTTCTTTTCGAACAGACTTGAAACAATTTAAAAAAAAGGCTCTCGATTGGACCCGTATGACTTTTATGTAATCTTTTGAAAATTGAAGAGTATAACTCTGAGGTCGTACCTACCATTGTGGTTTCATCAAGCTATGTTTAGTGTAAAGTGTGTAAAAATTAGAAACAAGTTTCTTGTATAATCATTAGCTCATTTGCAAACTTGGTAAATCCGCTAGTGTTAAAACAAGAACTTACTTTTCGATTTAAGATAAAGACAGCTTCACTTCTGTCCAATTTTACTTAATAAGAACCATCAAAAAGACAGTTTGCTGACGAATAACAGAGAGCAAGGAACAGAAAATATAACCGACCAAAGAAGGAAATATTTTTTACTTACCTTCCATATTTACCTGACAACGCATTTTTGTCTTGTACTGAAATATTAAATATTGGCCATAGCCTAGTGGCAGATAGAGCACTTCAAGGAGAGTCTAATTCGCCAACGAAAAAAATGTTTTGGCCAGTGGTTAAAAAGATACAGGGTGTTTTACGCATTTGGTTTCCAACGGTTAGATGTAATCGAATTAAATTTACCAGTAACATTTCACAGTTGGGACTTGTCAGATTAGCCTAATTGGTTTTGAAAAATTCGGGACCGGACTCGGAAAGAATCTGCCCTCCTCGTTTTTGACCAATATATATATTTTTCTGTCGCATTTCTGGAAAACTATTAGCGGATTCGGAAAGTTCAGAAAAAATGCTATAAGAATAACGATTCAATTTTGACGGCACACCTAAACCGTTTCGGCAAAAAAATCACAAAACAATTTAGCTCATCAGGACTTTCTCAAAACCCTTTCCCATCTTTTTTATGTTTACACAGTACATTCACACAATTTTAAATAATTAATAAGACACATCATTATAAAGTCAAAACACTAGATACGTCACGACGTAAATAAGAGAACATAACCTATCCATTAATTAAGAAAGATACACAGTTTTATTTTGAAATCGAAAAGAATAGTAACCTATGTATTTATCATTATCTCTATGACAACATATCAGCGAAAGATTTCCTGGTCGACGAGTACCATCGCGCGACACCTTCAGCAGAGTTTTCCAGTTCTCTCGAGAACATGGTAGATTACCTGGAAGTAACGAAAATATAGAACGAGTAGTTAGACCGGCCGAAGAAAACATTGCGGAGATGGCTGAGCAAAATCCGTCGACAAGCACTACAAGAATAGCACACACGCTAGGTATTCCTTAAATCCGTGTACGGAGGGCATTAAAAGCGAAACGGCTGTATCCTTTCCGCATCCAAATGGTCCAGCAGCATCTCGAATCAGGTGATGAAGTCGCACATCTTACGTTCTGCCATTGGATAATTCGTCATCCAAGAACTTTGCCCAGAATTCTTTTCACGTACGAGGCCCAATTCACTCGAGACGGAGTGCGGAATTCTAGAAAGTCACACATTTGGGCCCACAATAATCCTCACGCCGTTGTCCAGAGAAACTCCCAGCGCAAGTTCTCACTTAATGTATGGTGTGGAGTGGTGAAAGATACATTGGTAGGGCCGCATTTCTTTGAAGGCCAATTGACTGGAGAAATCTACTTACATTTCTTCCGGAACATTTTGCCCAATTTATTATTGGCACAAGGTGTCAACAGGAGAGGTGTTCATTTCCAGCATGATGGGGCACCGCCGCATTTCTCACTCCAGGTCCGGAAGCACCTTAAAAATGAGTTTCCTAACTGCTGGCGCTGGATCGGTCGCGGAGGCACTCAAGCTTGGCCAGCTAGGTCTCCTGGCCTAACTGTTCTTGATTTTTATGTTTGGGGCCACATGAAACAATCGGTGTATAGCACAGAAGTCATCACTAGAGAGGAACTACGGTAGCGGGTAGTGACAGCATTTGATGACACGAGGAACTAGAGACAAACTATCGGGAAGGCCACACGACATTTATTGGTGCGGTGCAGGAAATGTATCGAAGTTGGGGGAGGACATTTTGAGAACCTCATATATTAGATTTGGAGCATTGCTTATGTAATATTATGATGTTAACTTTATTTGTTTATTAAAAAGGTTATGACATTTTTGTGAGCATGCTTTTTCTATGAAGGTTATACCCATAATCCGTTCAAATTTTATCATTTTATCTAGATTACATAAAATAATTCTGAAGTGTGGTATCGGTCATCGATCAGTGAGTAAGGCCCGCTGCTTCAGTTCGGCACTTGGATGGGTGACCAGTATCTCATCTCGCCATCCTGGTTAAGTGGTAGAGTAGCAATTAGCTAAACTTCGCCAGGAAGTTAACATAAATAAGGCATTAACATAAAAGAAACAAATCAAAAATTTCACAAGTACGACCCTGTATTTTTCTTATTCTTCTTGTTATTCGCATGTGTTATGTGCAGTCTTCGAAGGGATATGGATCTGAAGCATTTGAATGGACTCTATCAAACTGTTCCATAAATAATGCTCGGTCAAATTATTAGTCCTGATGGGCTAAATTGTTTTGTGATTTTTTTGCCGAAACGGTTTAGGTGTGCCGTCAAAATTGAATCGCTATTCTTATAGCATTTTTTCTGAACTTTCCGAATCCGCTAATAGTTTTCCAGAAATGCGATAGAAAAATGTACTTATTGGTCAAAAACGAGAAGGGCAGATTCTTTCCGAGTCCGGCCCTGAATTTTTCAAAACAAATTAGGCTAATCTGACAAGTCCCAGCTGTGAAATGTTACTGGTAAATTTCATTCGATTACATATAACCGTTGCAAACCAAATGCATCCCTGTATCTTCTTAACACCCTGTATCTTCTTAACCACTGGCCAAAACATTTTTTTCGTTGGTGATCTAGACTCGCCTTGAAGTGCTCTATCTGCCATTCGGCTATGACGCATTGCTAGCGAATCATCCTGTATATAAAAATACTAATTGCTGAATTATGCTAACCCTGGAACATCAAATTTACTTGATCAAATACTGTGGAATCGGAAATGTTTGTTATAAATGCGCGAGAGAAATTTTTAATGAGAAGTATCCAGATGTTAAAGTGACTCGCAAAGGAGTACGTAAATTAATTTATAAAATTGATTCCACTGGGGATGTAAAATATATAAAAAAAACCAAAAACAATTAAATGAAGAAGGCACTGCTGCCCTTGTAGTTTTAGACAAGAACGCCTAAGATGGCCGTTAAGGAAAAGATCAATAAATTTAGGTATTAGTAAATCTCATATTCAGAAGATTTTAATCAGCAACAAATTGTATGCATTCAGATTTAAATTTATTCAAAAACTTCAAATTGGAAATGACGTTTGGTGTTTGGACTTGTTTAACTATGGGTGAGAAAATTTTAGCAGATAGACTAATGGGGTAGCCTCTTCTCAAAATTGTAGGTACTGGGCTCAGGAAAATCCTAATTTCCGAATGGGGAACTTGCCCATTTTTTTTTTATTTTATTAAAGTGTGTATTTATGTATAAAAACGCGCCACACCGAATATCAGCTCTTAAATCGCAGTACTTACTTTGCAATGAATAATTAAAGTTGAAATCCTCACCACTCCTCACGGAAAGCACTGTGACGTCACCAGGTGAAAACTAGTCCCGCGTGGTATTCAACAGATGGCGTACTTCGCCCTAATTAATAGACTGGGCGGCGCGGCGGTTGGCTTTAAGACGTCAGCATATTCGGTCATAAGTCTTGTTTTTTATGTTAGATAAAAAATAAAAAAAGGTGTCGGAAAGCTCAATTAATTCTCTTTACATAAGCTATTTACATATTTTTCGAAAAAAACGATAATTATCGAGATATTCGAGGAAATGTAGGAAATTACATGTTTTCCTATAGAGTGTATGTAAATATTAAAAAAATAATTTTTCTCAGAAGCCTTTGTTTCGAAGGGCCGAGATTAACGGAGCGTTAAAATAGTACATGATATTAAGTGAACATCGTAAATGAGATCGATTTCAGTTAATTACCGATTAATTACGGTGACAAAATGGAGAAATTTTACTGAAAAAAAAGTCCCAAATCCCGCCCCCTCTAATTCCTTAATTTTTGTCGGAATTCAAAAAATAAAAAAAAGTACTTTTAGCAAATTTAATTATATTTAAATTAGCTAGAGTAGTGTTTTGGCGTAGGAGCCAAGATTGAAAAGTTGCCAACTGTAGAAGCTGAAAATTTGCGATTTTTAACCGTACGTGAACGACATTTCGGTAGTTATCTCCGAAACGAAAAAAAAAATCAAAAGTCTGGTGATAGCAAAAGATTCGCACTGGCAAATACTCGTTTGACCTTATTTTTTTTTTTTCGAGCTAACTCCCACCGTTTCGGAGATATCTGCGAAAAATAGCAAAAAACAGCTAACATTTCGGAGCCGAAAGAATCGCAAAAACATGTAATTTTGACACGTTCATATTTTTCGAAAAACACCATTGGAACGGCCGTACGATGTCGCGACGTAAAGAGGAAGTCTTCCAGATAAACCTGATCGTAAATTGCACGGCGAAATTCGAAAATTCGGCTCGACACGAACAAATCAAAAGTGACATTTTGTGACATTTCGGTATATTGAAGATGTTTTTCCAACGAATTTTAGGTTAGATTGTGTTCACTGCTAGTTGTTTCTGACAAATGAGCATGCGAAAGCAGAATAGGTGTCGCTTGACGCCGTCATCCGACTTTCTCCCTCTGGTGTCACGTTTCAGGAGTGGGTAAAATCTGGTAGATTTTAATCGCTTATATTTCTGGAGGAATTTTTTCTTTATTATTTTTTGTTGTCTATGGGGTTTTTAATGATGTTAGTTTACGATTTTGAGTATTTTAATTCAATTTAATTTTTTGGGCAAGTTCTCTATTACCACTAATAGTCAAAAGTTTAAAAAGGTAAATGTTTGCTGCGACATCACAGAATAATCGGTCCTTATTTTATAGACGGAAATTTAAATCAAAATACTTATTTATAAATCTTGGATAATTTTATTTTGGGCGCACTGTACAATGAAAATTTAGAATTTAGAAGAAACATTATTTTCCAGCAAGATGGATGCCCATCATATTCTACAATTGTGCTTAGACAATGGTTACCCAACTCAATCATTTCCACGACAGGTGGATTGGACGCTACGGACCAACGCTGTAGACGAAAATTAATTTAAGCTACATCTATGGTCTTATGAGACGAGGTAACCAACTAATTTTAAAATTTGTGTTATGTCCTAAGAAAATATAAAACCACTAGAGGAGTTATTCGTATTTCTCTGCAATGCCTTTAAATAAATCTAGACATAAAAATATAATAAATGCGCACCTATCTAGAAAAATGAATGATAAATACGATAAATTATAGAAGAAATCAGACATGCTCTGTGTTGTCTGATGAAACTGAAATCACGCAGCGAGATAACTTCTGTAAAATATAAAAACGTTATAAAGCGAACAATGTTCATTACTTTAATATACAATATTACTCATGTTTAGCAAATTAGAAATACGCAGGTACGCATTTCAGATTAGAAAAAATTGCCGGCGTTATTAAAATAAATCTTTGGGGAAACAACCGAGGGAAAGTCTATCTTAATTTTCTCCAGCTAACTTAATAAACAGTATCGTTGAGATGGGGTGCATAATTTTCATGAAGTGGTATGAGATGTTTTTTAGATATAGCGGAGAGAAAAAAACGGAGAACTTTAGGGAATACTTCGTTTCGAATACTTGATTTCGGTACAGCATATTTTGACGTTTTGGATATCAAGTGAAGAATATTTTAGCAGGGTTTTTAATATGAAACTGTCTGTCTCCTGTTGAGTTATTATCTTTGGCGATTTTTCCTGCTCCTTTAGCGCATAAAACAAACAAATAACTTAAAATCAATAGAGAGGTAATTCAATTTTAATAAAAATACTTAAAGGCTCTGCGTAAATGTTAACTATTTGTATGATAATATATTGACTCAAAAGAAGCAAAAAGTCTTATAAAATGTTTTCTTTACTCCAACAGTTTTGCTTAAATTAACTATTTTCTAAAGAACCGATATTTTAAGGCAATGCTACGAAGGCGTAGAAGGGTCGCGGATATTCTTTTTAATTATTCCTACATAAACTTGTAAATAATTTGATTATTCCCTGTTAAATCTGTAAATTATTGATTTACTTCCTGTTTCAACTGTAAATCTTATTATTCCCAGTTCAAACTGTAAACAGTTCAATTGGTTCCAGCTGAATCTGTAAATAATTTAATTATTCCCAGTTTAAACTACTCTAATTGAATTATTCCCAGTTCAAACTGTAAATTTTTTTATTCCAACTTTAAACTGTAAATAATTCAATTATTTACAGCTCAATCTGTAAATAATTCAATTATTTACAGTTTAAACTGTAAATAATTTATTTATTCCCAGTTCAAACTGTATTTCTTAAAATTAAACTGTAAATAATTGAATTATTCCCATTTCAAACTGCAAATAATTTAATTATTCTCAATTTAAACTGTAGATAGTTTTTAATTATTTCCAGTTCAAACTGTAATTTTTTAAATCCCACTTTAAACTGTAAACAAATATTATTCCCATTTTAAACAGTAAATAATTGAACTGGAACCATCTGGAACTGCAATTAACTCAGTCGTTTCCAGTTTAAAAAAAATGTAAATACCTATATTGAATATTATTCCCATTTTAAACAGTAAATAATTGAACTGGAACAGCTGGAACTGCAATTAACTCTGTCATTTCCAGTTAAAAAAGTGTAACTATATTGAATATTATTCCCATTTTAATCAGTAAATAATTGAACTGGAACAGCTGGAACTGCAATTAACTCAGTCGTTTCCAGTTAAAAAAAGTGTAAATACCTATATTGAATATTATTCCCATTTTAATCAGTAAATAATTGAACTGGAACAGCTGCAATTAACTCTGTCGTTTCCAGTTTTAAAAAAAATGTAAATACCTATATTGAATATTATTCCCATTTTAAACAGTAAATAATTGAACTGGAACAGCTGGAACTGCAATTTATTTATTTCATTTGATTCTATTAATTTTATAACTATTACATTATATGTACGCCACGCCATAAGATAATTAACAAAATAATGATCCGTAATAAAAATAACCTGAAATGATGCATGCTATAACAGCTTAATAGAAACCAATCAAGCCCTTCATTTTCATCGCATACGTCACTTTATTTGAAAGCACGTCGTATATATTTTAAAGATGATCTATTTAAAATAAACCGTGTAATAAACCGGATCATATTTCTTAAATATTTAGGTAAAATTTCATTGTTTGCCAAACAATAAATCAGAAAACTTGCTTTCTTAGTCTGTTCTGTCAGTAACTGAGAGCTAGTGGTTAATGAAGACAAAATGGAACATTTCCATTTAACGAGTCAAATAATCATATTTCACATCGCAAATATGTGCTTTTAGTCCCAGTAAAACATGTCTGGTTACGGTTCTGAGGCACATATTTATTTTACTGTGACGGAGATTCTGCTTTCAGAATTTTTCAACTTAATATATGTTTAGACAAGTCGGGAACGATCATTTATTACAACTCACACAATGACCGTAATTTGAAAAGACCTAGATAAACACAATGAGATCTACAACATTGTGAACCGTTAACTTTAACCCCGAGGATTATTCATTTGAGGTATTGTCTAGATTTAAGCTGAGATAATTCTATCAACCTACCCTAGTACTTATTACTTTGGATAGATTCCAGATTGTGAATGTAATTTAATGGCAGGGGACGATTGAGTTTTTACACATAATAGTCAGGTCTGTCTTTTCTTTTTCATGGATATTTATTACCTTATTATGTTCGTCAATATATAGGGTGATTCTTTTAAGGCGGCCATTAAAATATTTCCCACTTGCAGATGAGATAGACATTTGAGATTTGGTACCCTACCATAGTCGACCATTGTGAGTGCGAAAATAATAATTTCAAAATGGCGGCACTTCCGGAAAACCGGAAATCGATACAAACTTGCTTATTTTAAATGGAATACCCTATATATTTTTGACTTTTCGAAATAACCATAAAATTCTGAGTCAAAACATGTAGCACACCATATATCTAAACCGAGCAGTTTCGGAAATATTTGACATTTTATAAGAAATTTGACAGGTGCAACGGTTTGCAAGAACCGTTATAACTTTCTTCCTGTAGGAGATCCTTATTTGCTCCTTGGTACATAGGAAGAACACAAGATGAGCTACTCTCTACAGAAAAAATAAATTCCAAAATAGTATACCAAGGGTTTTATTTTTCACGTTACATTTTGTCAAATTCAAACCTCAAAAACTTTTTTATTTCAAACGGAACATCCTGTATTTTTTTACATCAAATTATGTTAAATTCAATTCCCTTTTTTCACTGAAGTGCCAGGATTTGAAGAAAAGATTATATGGACAGACGAGGCCCATATAAGCAGCGTCGGAATTTTTAATCGACATTATAACCACCACTGGGTTCATGAAAATCCTCACGTATTATTATTAGAAAACGCGAGCAGATCCGAAGATCCACGGCACTCAGACCTATCAGCCCATTGCCAATAGCGATATTTAGGACTCCCTAGAAAAGACAAGTGCTCTCCACGAAGGAGAGCAGCCCTTTCCAGGGTAGATCCCGTAGTTCCTCCGGCTGTAGAAACTGCCTTCTGAAATACCTATACCTTGACACTCCTATTGGTACACAATTGCATATGATATGTTGGTTTCATCATCCACTCCACACATCCTAGAAGGAGAATCATCTTTCAACTGCATTGTATGCAGGTGCTTGTTCAGAGGACAGTGTTCTGTTATCAGGCCTACCATCCATCTCAATCGCTCTCTATCGAGCCCAATCAGCCACTTTTCGGTGGAGTCAGTTGAGAGCCTCGAATTTCTCATTCCGGGGGCCTGAGCCCAATAGTTGTTAAACTGTGCCGTAACCGAGTCTTACAGCTCTGATTGTATCAGACTTCTTGGCAGACCGAAGGCTAGCTCGGGGCCAGGGAAAGGAGTTTTTGCTCCGTCAACCGCCAAACGGTCTGCTTCTTCGTTGCCCTCGACTCCACTGTGTCCTAGCACCCATATAAGTTTGACTGAGTTGAATTCACACAGCTCAGTTAGAATGTTTCGAGAGTTCAGCAGCAGCTTAGAGGTCATCTTGTTTGATGCAAGAGCCCTCGAAGCTGCCTGACTGTCGCTACATATATAAATATGCATATTAGTGAATCCTCCTTTGAGGTTTTCGCTTGCACTCAGTAAAATGGCATATATCTCAGCCTGAAATACATTAGGATACTTACCAAGTGGCGCCGATATAGGAGTCCTTAGCTTGCATCCGTGTACACCAGCATCGGTTCCCTCCTGAGTCTTCGATCCTTCTGTGTACCATTCCAGACCTCCAGAACTCAGAAGATTCATTTTATCTCGTTCCCAGTCGTCTCGACTAGGGAACACGACTGTATATGGAATAGTGAACTCATATACGGGGAGACACCGGTCGTCCTCTGACTGAGCAACGATCTGGTCCCTTATAGGTAGAGCTAGAGCCTTTGTGTGCCCCAGCCCTTGTCCCGTCGCGTTCCATATTCCACCTTTAAATAGTCTATTTGCTGTTTCCTAGCTTCCAGTTCCACTTCGACATGCAAGGGAGTGAGTCCAAGGATGGCCTCCCTGGCAGCCGTTGGAGTGATCCTGATTGCATCTATTATTCCTAGGCAAGCTAGCGTTTGAACTTGATAAAGGCGAGCCCTAATTGTGGAGGGCTCCTGGGAGCACCACCACACAAGGGCCGCATATGTATACCATAACGGTGTAGGTATATCCAGAGGGTGGTCCTTGGATTCATTCCCCACTTAAGACCGAAGATACGCTTGCACATATATAGGGATGCGCAGGCTTGTTTTGCTTGAGCTTCCACGTGGTTCTTCTATGACAGTTTGGAGTCTAGGGTTATTTCCAGGCAGGGACCGAAACCGAAATTTATTTCGGTTCGGTTTCGGTACTTACGGTGCGGTTTTCGGTTAGGGTTTCGTTTGATATTAAATTAATGCTTGCAGGAACCGAAAACGAAAGTTATTTCACTCGGTTTCGCTTAACGTACACCATTTTCGGTTTTCGGTTACGGTTTCGGTTTTCCAGAATCTCTCATTTCAGTTTTCGGTTTCGGTTACGGTTAGAAAAAAATCGTAGTTACGGTGCGGTTTTTGGTTACGGTTTCGGTTCGGTTACGGTCCCTGCTCCCAGGTACCTTACTGTACGGGAAAGACACAGACGTGTGCCCATGTGAGAAGGAAGCTGAAAATCGCTTATTTATCTCCTTTTAGTGAACAGCATTAACTCTGTTTTGCCAAGGTTAACCGAGAGTCCATAACTGAACTATGTTTGCATGAGCAATAGTCACTGCAAATCGACCTCTTATCATTATAGCCAAATCGTCTGCATATGCTTGCGCATAGTAACCTACTTCGCTCAATTCGACCGGTAGCCCGTCGAGCATGAGGTTCCAAAACAGCGGGGACAGTACCACATCCTGCGGACAACCTTGGCCCTAATTGGCCCTAACCGAATCATTGCGAAGAGTGATTTCAATGTTGCGGGTGCAACGTGACCACCACAGTTAATCGTCAAGGACTGTTGGGATTTGGTGTGTTTTCTGGGTTTATTGGATACCAACTAATAGGTCCTCATTTTTTTTTACGGTAATTTGAATACAGAAAATTTTATTAACATTCTACGACAGGAAATAGAGCCCCTTGTAGACAATTTGCTTGTAAGACAATTTAAAAGATTAATTTACCAACATGATGGCGCCTCAAGTCATACGCCAAATGAAACACGAAGTTATTTAATTGCTCAATTTGGGGAGGATTGGATAGGTAACTATATATTACTCATGACTAGTTTTCAATGTCTAGTAAGGTAAGTTAATGAAATTGATAACTAACAATTAATAACTGTACATTATTAAACAACAAAGTAGTTCAGATATTGTTTAATTTTTAGGAAATAATGGTCCTATTTTGTAGCCAGCTAGATCTCACGACATAACCCCTACCGACTTTTGGCATTGGGGTTATTTAAAAAATATTATATATAGAGAAAGTACTAATACCAAAGAAAAATTAGAAAACAAAACATTAGCTGCGTTTCGAACAATTACTCCTGTCATCATTGGAAATGCAACAAATGCTGTAAGGAGAAGGTGTCAAAAATGCATAGATGTTAATGGAAGACAATTCGAACATTTATTGTAGTTTAGTTTTCCTATTTTTGGCAAAATTATTTTATATTATAAGAAGTGTTGTTGTTAATAGTTTTCCATGGCCTCCTCACAAATATATTAAATTTTTCAAAAATTAACCACTTCTTCTAGAGCTAAATATGACATACGATATAGCTAATTTAAGTTGCAATCGAATAATGAAATAATTTACAGGGTGTTCGATTTAAAATATGTCTATATCTCGAAAACTGAGGCATGCATAATTTTCTTCCTATCAGCAACGGATTTTACTCAGAAAAGTGCCTTAAGAATGTGTTACTCGATTTTCGATTCCACTCTTGGTAACTGAGATATAGGGATCATCCAAAAATGTCAATTTTCAAAAACACTCTGTAGCTCGATAGTTGAAAAATATAGACATTCGTGGTTTGCGCCCTTGTTTGTTTCTCGAAAATTGTGCTCAGCATGCCATAGTTTTAGAGAAAACCCCAAATCCCATCTAATATGGTTCACCCTCTATATTGGAAACTATTAGAACTACCACATATATTTCTTTTATTTTACCCCAAATTTCATTATCTTTTTAAAGTACCCCGTACACCACAAATGGGAATCCGGCATCCGTCAAATTTCTCCAATTTTTGATATGTTGTTCTACCGATCCAGTAGTTCAAAAGTCTCAATGGGCATGAGTCCCAAAACACACCCGTCTATCTCTTGTTGCCCTCTATGGGGGTGAAAAGCGCTCGTATACATTTAAGAACTACATTTCTATAAAAAAATATGTCATCTTTCAGCGCGGTAAAAACTTCAGTCGAAGAATCTGACTCACATTTAGATACACTTCCACCCCTTCCGGGAGGTGAAAATCTCTTTCACAGCTCCACAGCGGTATCTTTGTGGTGGAAACCACATCTAAAAACTGAAAAATAAATAACTTTTCTAATTTTAAGAATAAATTAACGAAAATCCAGATACCCATGTTTTTGAGGACGCTGAATATGAATGTGAGGTCAAAACTTATGAGACGAAAATATTGAGGGTTGAAATCACCCTTAAATAGTGAAAAATTAATGTCTTTTAATTTTAGGAATAAAATCACAAAAATCCATATGCTTATGTTTTTGAGGTCACTGAATATGACTCTAAGGTCAAAGAATAGGAAAGACGAAAATAACAAGGGTTCAAACCACCCTTAAATACTGAAAAATTAATAATTCTTCTAATGATAAAAATAAATTCACAAAAATCCATATACTTATGTTTTTTTAGGTCGCTGAATATGTCTAAATTTGTAAAAAAAAAAATAATGGTGAATTAAAAATGGTCACAAAAGAGTAGTGTATTAATGTGCCTAATTTTATTAAAAATACAGATCGTTATAAGTATATCAAATAAATACAATTCAGCAAACTAATTAAATAAAATTTATAAACTGCACTCTAAACGTGCTAAGGTGCAATTCAACCCGCTTTTTCTGCGTATTCCTTGAAAAAATAGACAGCTATTGCTCGTTTCTCTACCTACTATACGACATTTAAAATGCGCATACAAACTGAAAAGTTTAAACATTATTTCAAACTGTCATATCTCTGGAAGAGTTTGTCGTAGAGAAAAAAATAAAAACCGAAACCCTTCGTTTTCTGATAAGCGTCATTTCATTCTTATATCATGTTTTGATCAATCTTAAAGTCTTTGAGACATTTCAATTTTAAATACATAATTTTCTTGCGTATCCGCTCAAGCGCCATCTTTAAACCTTTATATCTCTGGAAAGTTTGTCGTAGGAAGATAAAATTAAAAAAACTATTCGATTTTTTATAAGCTTTATTTTTGCACTCCATTAAAAAAAAAAAACATTTTCTGAGCAATTTCAAAAAACCCGATTTTTTTTAAATTATGAAAATTTTCATTATTGAAAATGGGTACAGAATGAAAATTCATTACTTTGAAAATTCTAAAAAATTTGAGCATGTCAGTAATAATATGCTATAACAATATCTAGAAGCATTTAAAAAAAAAATGAATAATAAGAAATTAGAGCAATAAAACTAAAAAAAAAAAATGGCGCCTAAATTTTTAAATACGCTATATTTTTGTTTGTAACTTTGACAGTTTTCATTATAAGAGGTTGTAATAAGTCCCAATCAAAAGAAAATTTTAATACCTTTAATTTTAACAAGAATAAAAAATTTTCTCAAACTTGTAGATTTTGAGTAATTTTAGATTTTAACGTCGTATATATTTTTTTAATGTTTCGGAACCATTTTGAGAATGCCATATTTCCAAAACAAAACAACGGAGAAAAAAAAAAGAAAAAAACCATTCGATTTGTTTTCGTAAAAGCTTGTACCCTTGCATTTTTTTGTTAAAGTCCACATTTTTCGAGTAATTTAAAAAAAAAACGTTTAGGAATACTGATTTTATTAGTGAAAATTGCAATTTTCAGTTCGCAATATCTTGAAAAATATGCATTTTTGCAAAAAAGTGTATAAGACCTTTCTTTATTATAATTTGATTTTTTATCAGATTATGTGTATTTTTTTTGTTTTTTTTGCGACAACCCCCAAGGAGGGGTGGGAACCACCCGTAACCAAAAAGCAGGAAAAATGACAATATAGATTCTTATGTACATACTTTACGAAGCATGTTGAAGAAAAAAAATTGGAAATTCATTACATTGTTGTCGGGCTGGAATTTAAAAGCTCCAGTTACTGTAAATTGGAAATGCCGAATTATTAATATTAATTTTTGGTGTGCGGGGCCTTTTTAGCTTTAAATGCATTTAGAACGGGTTATTTTCCAAAAAACTTCAGTTCTGCTAAACAAGTTTTCAAAAATGCTAGTCTACTTTATGAAATCATAGCTGACGACCTATAGTGATTAGATAGTTCTTTTTAATTTATATGAAATTGAGTGTATTTTTAATTAATCTTTGACATAGTTTTGCAAATAATCACCAGAGACAACGGTATTTCGAAAAATCTGAAAAATACTGCTCAAAAATATACCGGCTTCTATTTTTTAGAACGACTTTTAACCTTGGATGCAATACAGTGATCCACATATTTGTAACATTTTCTAATTTTCCAAAAAAAATCTAATTCCCAACCGAATCAGAATTAGCAAAAATTCATTTTTGATTTAAGTACCTCCAAGAGTATCAAATGTCGGGAACATTTATATCATATAATAAAAGGTACTTACCTCTTACAGCAACAACTCCCTCCACCACCATAAGTCTTACTATCAGCCAACACCACACTCTTAAGTTGTTAAAACTCATTTTTAAAAGTCTTTCTTCTTAATGTTTAATTTAGTTTATGAGCATCGTTCGCATCACATAAGCTTTTATTTTTAAAAAAACATCTGTAATTATTCCAGTTTATACATTATTCCTGTTTAACGTATTTCGTTAGGTACCCTGGAGAATACAAAAATAATATAAGATTAGAAACAACAAAAAGTGTTTATATAAGCGAGATACGTCGGTTCATATTTTCCTTTAGTGGATCTTTCACCGATAAACTTGAAGTAAATGTAATTTAGAGAGAAATTTATATCCTAAAATATGGTTTATTTTAAATTTTAATATACTGTGTAAGTTAGATTTATGAGCAGTTGGCACAAAATTTAACATTTATAGTCAAGTCATGCAGAGATTTTGAACAATGTGAGATTTGTTTTAAATGATGTACTGAAACTCTTACAACGTAATATGATTTCTTTTAATGTCATCCCTTCATGTCTTGTAGATACTGATGTAGTATTTCCTTAATGTTTCTTTCTTAATTATTTTTAAGATATTCTACGAAGCTAGCGCGTAATTCAGTCAGAAAAAGAATAGATACTGGTATTTTATTTTTGAACTAGTTTATTAATGTAACGTGAAAAAAAATTAAATTATGGGGCAACAATATAGGTGTGATAAGAAATTAACAACCAAAGGAACATTTTAGAAGACTTTTCCCGTATAGAAAAAAACGGTAAGAACTATTTGTTGTATTTTTTTACCTCTAGAATTTTGCATGAAACTGACTGAAGTCTGAACTCATTTTAATAGGTAGAATGAGAGAATTAGACGTGGAATGATTGAAAGAATCGAAAATATGCTTATTTAGATAACCTCTCTCAAATTTGTTTGAAACATCTTATATTAAGGTGAATTCTTTATGCGGATAAGTATCAGATTAGAAAAAGAGCCACCAGAACAGTTTGGAGATTTTTTAAACTGCATGTAATTAAAGTTACTTAAAAATACATTTCTATTGTTTCCTGTGGAATATAGATGTATTTTATCTTTTTAAACTCATTAAAATGTATGAACACATAGCACAGTAGTTTATGTATATAATAGCGTGTACCAACAACTTCCCTCATGCAGAATTAGGAAGTTTTCTATTTTAGAAATATCATGTACATTCAGCCTCATTTAGTTAACTAGTCAAACAAAAAAAAACATCTCGATATCTGAAAAACTCAATAACTTATTTAATTCCTTATTTGAATGCTTAGCGCTCCACTGAATTCCACCCGTGACACCACAGTACACAACTCGCTGAAATCGCCATGCCGGCGGTGCGCCGTGTATTCCCTTTATTTAGTGTGTGTGCGCTCACTCATTTTCATTTAGTGAGGTTAAAATTCCTAATAACACTGAATGAACTAAACTGCCGGTGCCCGCACCCACTCGCCTGACGGAATTATGTACTGTGACGTAATCGAGCCTCAGCCCATTTTAAACTTTGAAGGACGATAACTTTTATTTATAGAAATAATTTTAAAAAAATTATTAGGAGAAAATGAGAAAAATGGACATTTCCTAATTGTAAAGGCCATGGCAGGTTAAGATAACTGTCCGTGCCTTTGCAATATTTTCTCGTGTGGTTACTTCCAGTGATGTATCTTTGCATAAGATAGTACCCCAAAAGTTTTGACCTCAAAAACTTCATAATATCTAGGATTTTTTTTTCGAAAATCCGAAAAAAACATATCTTAAGTTCTTAATCACTGAACCAATTTGTTTTAGATATATTGTAAATCTACTCGTGATAATTTATTAATATTTTCAAGACAACTTTTTATGAAGAAAAAAAATTTGATGCTTTTGATGTTTTTGAAAAAGTTAAAAACGTACTTACACGTTAAAGACACCCACCATTTCTTAATTAATGATACACCATACAATAAGCTACAACATATATTTTTCACAAAACTCTAGAGGTAACGTAGCAAATTGGAAAAGAAAATATCATGAACATAAAATGATTTTAATGCCATGGGCGTATGAAGAACTTTATTAAGCTTTTAGCTTTAATTCAGTTTCTAAGCCCTTAAAAGATATTTTGACGTTTTATTTTGTTCAATTTTCCGCTCTGAATTAATTTTTTAATATTGCACAAAAGGAAGGGTATAGCCGGAAAAGTTAGGGAAATGTGCCCACTTACTTAGTTAAAATGGCTTCCGGATGATGCAGTTTATAGAGTATATTACACGGTAAAAATTTTAACCCGCTACTACCCCTACGAAGGTGGAAAAAGAATAATATGTCTTTAATTATTATATTTTTTTTTTCGATTTCTATGCAACCGATCGATTTGAAATTTGGCACGAGTATTGCTTGTGTGGAGATAACTTACTACAAAAAATAAGGTCATTTTATGACCATTTAACCATCGGATAAAAAATATAAATTTGTTTTAGAGGACAAAAGGGTGGCTACCCTTCGTGGTACAATCACCATTCTATGATATATTATGTGTTGACACTTCATGATTATCATACTAAATTTTCAGATTTTTTGCTGTGGTGGAACAATATGGAAAAAAATAAAATTGGATAAAATAAAATATTTACACATGGCTCTTAGTTGTAACAGTTAATACTTATAGCCTTACAAGGTATTGTTGCATAGCTACAACCGACCGTGGATACCAGTGCGATGTTGCCAAGTCTACTTTTTCCCCAGACGTACGGAAATTCGGCACAATCTAGCAATACCACTTCTGGAGGTTCCAGGGTTCACCCCCCAGGGGCGAAGTATTAACTCTCTAGGAGCTTGGGAAAATGTTTAGCAACGAATGATGTTCACTGTAATTACTGTCGCATTACGACATCTGAAAAACGACGTACTGAATCAGATGAAGAAAGTGAGGGAACGATCGAAGAAGACCAGCCTTTTGTACCTTCGACATCTTCTAGCACTACGACTAGTGACTCTGACGAAATAATGGACTACCATTGCAAAGACTCGTTGCTACACATAAATACTGTTGCATAGGTGGTGATGATAAAGAACTTACCGTAATACCCACTAATGTGAGACTACAGTGCTATTGAAACAAACAATCGTTGCTGTAAAATACATTTGATTAAACACCGCTTTTATGAAGACGATATTACACATCTGGAACTATATGCCAATTGTAGCTCGATTCCTAGATCGGATTTATGAATTCTATTAAATTCCTTAACCCCAATAACAAATCTAAAAGGCTCTACAGTCCACTGCGGTTTATCAGAGAAGCAATTATTAACGTTTACAGGCTTAACGGTAGATGCCATTTACGAATTAAAGTCACTGTTGGAAAATTCCAGTATAACTTCTGTCCTTGTTTTTCTATTAAAACTTAAAACAGGTAGTAATAATGATAACAGAATGACATCCTACATTACTAAATTGTTCGATATGGTGCCAGCGTGCAGCGCACGTGCTAGGAAGCTGAACAAATTGACCATCCTCAGAATGATGTCATTGGTATATTATTAAAGTTGTAATTAATAACCAAAACCCTATAGGATAGTCTGATAAACCGGGGTGGTCTGTAGAGCCTTTTAGAGTTGTTATGTTATTAGGGTTAAGGAATTTAATAGAATGCATAAATCCGATCCAGGAATCGAACTACAATTGGCATATGGTTCCAGATGTGCAACGTCTTCATAAAATAGATGTTTAATCAAATGTAGACACATTTCGCGCCCAGGGATCCATCAGGGCGACTTAAGTTTACACATAGACTGGACCACGGATAGTAGGTTAAACCCCAAAGGTTATAAAAACAAAGGAATATTAGGAATCAATATCACAAGTCAGGATAAGTATTGACAAACGACAACTAATATTAAACAAATGTACCATACTGAGATAAGAAATTATCCATCTGCGTAGCTGACTGATGGAATCCATCCAAGGCCAAAAATGAGGGGGGAAAAAAATCAAATGTATTTTACAGCAACGATTGCCTCGGGGGATGTATATTTGTTTGTTTCGATAGCACTGTAGTCTCGCAGTAGTGGGTATTACAGTCAGTTCTTTACCATCACCACATATGCAACAGTTTTTATGTGTAGCAACGAGTCTTTGCAATGGTAGTTCCATTATTTCATCAGAGTCACTAATCGTAGTGCTAGAAGATGTCGAAGGCTCAAAAGGCTGGCCTTCTTCGATCGTTCCCTCACTTTCTTCATCTGGTTCAATACGTCGTTTTTCAGATGTTGTAATGCGACAGTAATTGCAAAGAACATCATTCGTTGCTAAACATTTCCCCAAGCTCCTAGAGAGTTAATACTTCGCCCCTGGGGGGTGAACCCTGGAACCTCCAGAAGTGGTATTGCCAGATTGTGCCGAATTTACGTACGTCTGGGGAAAAAGTAGACTTGGCAACATCGCACTGGCACCCGCGGTCTGTTGTAGATATGCAACAATACCTTGTAAGGCTATAAGTATTAACTGTTACAACTAAGAGGCATGTGTAAATATTTTATTTTATCCAATTTTATTTTTTTCCATATTGTTCCACCACAGCAAAAAATCTGACAATTTCGTATGATAATCATGAAGTGTCAAGACATAATATATCAAATAATGGTGATTGTACCACGAAGGGTAGCCACCCTTTTGTCCACTAAAAAAAATTTATATTTTTTTTTCCGATGGTTAAAATGGTCATAAAATGTTTACTAGTGAAATATTTTGTCGAACTCCTCTATATGTTTCCTTAAATATATAAGGAATAAGAAACCAGACTGCAACCAACAGCTATTCTCCGGACTAATGCCCCGCCGAGCGCTGAATTACGAGTTACAAGCCTGGCCGCGTTAAGTACAATAACTATGTATTGCCACAAAACGCTAAGTTTCGATTGTAATGGACACCAGCCGAAAGACTTATTCCCATTCAAAGGAGCTCTCGTGCCAGCCATCTCATACCACTTGCAGACTGCAGTTTCGAGCTATTGGCTCTCGTCAGTGCAAGGTAGGTCTGAGACGGCTGTAACGAGGCATTTGTTCACTCTTGGTACATGACGAGATTTATAAAACCACGACATGCAACAAAAAAGTGACAGGCTCCATCTAGCGGCTGATATCCATTACAATCGAAACAGCAGTAGCCCTGACATGGGCACAGTTAGTAGATATGCTTCTAGAGGGCAGAATATTTACTAGTGAAATATTTTGTCGAACTCCTCTATATGTTTCCTTAAATATATAAGGAATCAGAAACCAGACTGCAACCAACAGCTATTCTCCGGACTAATGCCCCGCCGAGCGCTGAATTACGAGTTACAAGCCTGGCCGCGTTAAGTACAATAACTATGTATTGCCACAAAACGCTAAGTTTCGTCTCAGACCTACCTTGCACTGACGAGAGCCAATAGCTCGAAACTGCAGTCTGCAAGTGGTATGAGATGGCTGGCACGAGAGCTCCTTTGAATGGGAATAAGTCTTTCGGCTGGTGTCTATTACAATCGAAACTTAGCGTTTTGTGGCAATACATAGTTATTGTACTTAACGCGGCCAGGCTTGTAACTCGTAATTCAGCGCTCGGCGGGGCATTAGTCCGGAGAATAGCTGTTGGTTGCAGTCTGGTTTCTTATTCCTTATATATTTAAGGAAACATATAGAGGAGTTCGACAAAATATTTCACTAGTAAATATTCTGCCCTCTAGAAGCATATCTACTGGTCATAAAATGACCTAATTTTTTGGAGTAAGTTATCTCCACACAAGCAATACTCGTGCCAAATTTCAAATCGAACGGTTGAATAGAAATCGAAAAAAAAATATATAATAATTAAAGACACATTATTTTTTCTCCACCTTCGTAGGGGTAGTAGCGGGTTAAAATTTTTACCGTGTAATATACTCTATAAACTGCATCATCTGGAAGCTATTTTAACTAAGTAAGTGCGGGGGCACATTTCCCTAACTTTTCCGGCTCCTTTTTGGAACTGATAATTCTAGGTTTTGCCGGAGGCGCCGAGTGTAACAACATTTAATTCTTATATTTTGAAGTTCATGATATATTATGGGTCCATTAAAAAAATACGTTCACTTTCAGAGGGGAGGGGAAAATGTGACAAAATGAACGATAGAAGGGTATATATATTAATTAATATATGAACCATTTGAGCGAGAAACGATATTTGCTGTTTTTCATCCGGGTCTCAAAGTATTCAGATATAAATAGTAATTTACGTTATAAGTTCGGTAGGTGACATATTACAGTACGAGTTGTTGAATATAAACGAGTACTGTAATGACACCTACCGGACGTGTATCGTATAATATTTTATTTCATACTGTGTTTATAATCCTTTTTAAAATGAATAAAAAAGTATAATTATTGAAATTTATAAAATATTAGTTCATAATCTAACAATCGCATCACCTTAACGATGTTATGGCCATTGTTTTCCCTAGCTAATTATGATTGTCTTTAGCTTGTCACTGTCAAATAAATAAAACCATAATTTTTGCATTGTTTTGTAGAGTATTATGGAGATTTCGGAGGAAATTTTAAATAAATCTGCAGAAGCAACGGAAAAATTAATCCCGAAAAAATCATCAGATAGATATCAAAAATAATATGGATTATTTTGTCAATGGAAACAAATAATATAATAGTGTTGCTACGTAACACATTACCGTATCAGATACTGTAATGTTCGCAGGTAACACATTATGGTATCAGATGCTGTAATGTTCGATTTACCGGCCGCAAATAAATTCGGAAAATAGTCATTTACCGGACAGTATGAAATAATCGAATTTACTCTGGAACACCCTACACAAAGCTGACCATGGTAAAAGCAGTCGTCTTTCAAATCCACTCCGACTTCCTGCTATTGTCATTGCGAAACCTGGTTTTAACGAAAATTGTAATCTTTTAAACTGAAAGCAAAGGTCGAAAGGAATCAGGAAAATTCGAGGTATAAATGTTAGATCACGATTCACATGAGTGACTTTTTAAAAAGGATTTATTTATTTAATGGAGCCAACGTTGGCTCTTGGAGAAGGAATTAGAATAATAAATTAGAAGTGTTGCATTCTAACTGAGTTTAATAACTGATTCAACAAAGCGTGTTTAGTCATATTTATAACATACAGAACCTAAGTAAGCAAAATATAGAACAAAGGAAATGCAATTCGACATTCAGCATAAAATGTGAAGAACAAAGGTGAAACATAATACCTCTAAGATAAGCGATTAATAAGAGAAGTCGTTATCATGTAATATGATATACCTGTGAAGGTTTGTTATGACTAAATCTTGGTAATAAGCGTATAATTTTATATAACATAAATACTGTTTCCCTCTGACTACAACCATTGAAGATGGTAGGCTCTATTATATTTTCATGCAAAGCTTTTATTCGAATCCTGGTTCCGTTGAACATTTTGGGTGAATTCAAATTTATTAGAATCATTACTACTACACCTACCTTCAAAAGTAACGTATGAGGCAGAAAAGATTGAGACTACGTAGGAACTATACTAGCTAGCCAGTAGACGGCGTCCTTGACCTCTACTATGGCGATTTCTATCGAGGCCTTATTTAAATTGTTTTCAGCTTTTCAAAAGACGATCTTTAAATTCGGCAGAGTTATCGTTTTTGGCTGTGGGTATAGCATGCTCCTGTAGAAGAGCACACTACCGGGCGTCAAATGGCGCGACATCGATTTATTTATTTAGGGGAGCCAGCCGCGTTCTGCTCCGTTCTTCTATTCCCAGACGGGTTCGAGATAAGATCCACTTCGACAGCAGGTTAATGGATCAAGGCTGCACTATCGTAGATCATCAACGCCACACTCTCAGGACGTTATTTCCCTGTTTTAAGGTTTTGGTACCTTTTGATTAATTAAATTTTCGCATAAAAAAAATCCCAATCGAAGAATTTCTCTTCGACGGGATTGATTTTTGACGTGGTAGTCACGTTTTTATCTGCTAATAACGGACTTTACACCTAAGGATTTCTGAGAAACACGCATAAAAAATCCCTATCAAACCCCCGTAAGGCAACCAGAAGGTCGAGTGTTAGTGAAATTAACTCGACGCATCCGGTCTTCCAAACGAATGTTCCAGGGATTAAAGACTAGCAACAAGTCTCAAGATCAATAAAGATGCAATTAGTTCAAAGAATCCGTTTATTTAACAGATTTGGTGATATACAAAAATGGATATAGCAAAAATTCTTATTTTAAGAATCACGCCTTCCCCAATTAAGGCAAATGGCTTTCAGACCATACAAGCGAGAACGCTTACGCTAAAGATCGATTAGGTAGAAACGATTCATTCAAACCTTCCCAGAATCAAATGCAAGCTTTTTTTCTAGAGAAGTCTTAGACTTTTTGTAATTCTATAATTACGGCTGACTGATTATAACATAAAAAGGTTTTACTAAAAAAAAATTAGTTTCGCTAGAGACTACTGAGCTTTAAAGTTCTCGTATCGTGGCGGTTCACGTACTTAAACACATTCATGAGGACTTACTGCATAAGTTTGATAGCGTTCGGTCAGTCCACAACTTACTTGCTCCTATGCAGTTGTTCAATATTAACAAAATTGCGACGACCCACCTCCGAGCAACTTTTAGGCAAAATTAAATTTTTGGTTTTTATGGACAAGGCGTTTTCCTCTATAACTGTATTATTTGGAAAGCCCTGCTATTGGCTTTCCTACCATCGCTTTGTATGAATTACTTAACGCGTTCGACCAAATTACGAGCCGCTGGGTGAATCCAAACTCGTTTTATGCGAGAAACCGGCCTTGTGCATGTGCATTGATTTTTATCAATTTTTGCTTATCGGCGCTACGCCGTCTTTGTCACGATCGTCGGTTTCGCCTTTTAGATACATAGTTTTAATAGAGCTTTATTCTCAGTCTTTAGGTCAGGGCATATAATGACTGTACCTCCATGGTCAATGTCTTTGGCGGAGGAATAAAAATTAAAAATATTACAATATTTTTCGAAGCACATCTCAAGGGTACTTTTGATAAAATAAAGTCCAATTTTGGCGTACTTTTCAAAAACAGTGTCCAAGGAGCAACTTTGATGTATTAACTTATATCGGTCCTTTTGGACTAGTGTATGGGCTCTGAAGTCACTGAGACTCTTAAAAAATGTCCTGAAATGAAATTTTTGCCTAACTCGAATTTTCATTTTGCTTTCGGCTTAGGTCGATACTGGAGGGTTCTGCAACACTCCCATGTTAAGTCACTGACATTTTCACCAAAGTCAACTAGGGTACCAAGCAACTTTGTGCTGGTACTTGATTTTATTATCGAATTACTGATGTTAAATTCAAATTACCTAAGACGATTATATTCTGATTAAAATTCACAAAAACTGTTTTGCTTATGTTTTCTTATAAATTATTCCACCATTGAGTAAAATAAGTTTTCCTGTACATAAAAGGTTTAATTCCACTGGAACAGAAACTCGTGCATCTATACGTTATACATTCCGTGAACCGAATTTAATAATGTTCGGCTAAGCTCTTCCGGTTCATGCCGGAAACTAGTTACGATATTTCATATACATAGTTTGAATTAAATCGTCCATCTTGTATTATTAATGATCTTGGCTTGCACGTCATAATTCGCAAACCACTGAAATAATCAGAACAATGCATTACCGGTTAGTCAAATAACATCACTGACAGCTGCGTTTCATATTTTGAAGAGGTGTAACGCTGTTTGGAAATGCTGAGAGAAATCTCACAGTGATATTTATTTACTGCAATTTAGCTTATATTACAAATTATTGTTAACCAATAACACTGGCCAGCAAAAATAAATTTTCATTTTCCATTTTTATGGCCGTTGTGTATCAACGTAATTCACTGAATTCAAATATAATTACGGTTTTCTTCTCTCATGCAGGGTTTTCTTGGAATATTGAAGGCTAAAATCTCAATTCGCTGTTTTTAATATCAGATTCGTTATTCAATATTTTTAAAGTACCAAACTTCCTATTTTAATGCAATTCCGACGAAATTTGAAATTTTTATCACAGAATTAAACTTAATGAAATTAAATTATCACTGGCGACTTATTCTACATAGACGTAGCTAGATGAAATTTAGATGGGGATTTTCCAAAAATTATAAATCCCTTGGCATGTTAGAATTCTTACAATAATTACAAAAGTGTAGCCCAGTTCTGTGAATCTTCGTATTGGAACTTTTCCTATTTTCTCCATTGTATGTAGTTGCGATAACGCTCTTTGAAGGTGGTCCTATCCATAAGTAGAATTTATTTAGCTAGACAGGCTATTTCCACCCATATTGTACCTAGTAAACTCTATCAATTAAAAAGAGAGGTTAATGTTCTATTTCTTCTACTCTATGAGCAGTGATGATATGAACAATATCCTGCACAAGAGACTTGGCGATTAAATAAAAAGCAACGATAAATTTAACGTTTTATTTTGGAAAAAAAAAACAATTCAATTTATTACATTTTCAAGATGTTGACCTTTATCTGAGCATCGCATTATACTTTCTCACAGTTCTTCCCTGGCTTTAACTGGGACACTGTGCACTATTTGTTTTAGTATACCCCACACAAAGTAATCGAGTGGAGTCATGTCAGGGGATCTAGGCAGTCATACTACAGGGAGACCACGACCAATTCATCGAGGAAAATTATCATTTAAAGATTGTCTTACAATTGCACCCATATGTTGCGCCTTTCTTCCAGGGGGACGTCATCCAACAAGTCGGGTAAAGTGTTTCTTAAAAATTTGCAAATAAAGATAAATGTTCCATGTTAAGGGCAATAAAAGCACAGAAGACACAAAGTAAATCGTTGACAGTGGTGGTTTGTCAGGTGAGACAAATTAGGTACACCCAAGTACCCTTCCAAAGATTCTTAACTGCCCCCCTACGCTAAGTCATTTGCTCAGGATACTGTTCATACCATCACTGCGCATAGAGCAGAAGAGATAGAATATTGATTTTTTTTAATTGATAGGGTATACTAGGTGGTTTTATGAATGTAAAAAAAAGTGATACCCTCATAGGGTTTATTATATGCAAATTGACCGAATAGTTCAAGAACTATGATTGAACTATTCATTAATTGCAGAGCCCCACAAAATAAAAAAAGCGTGTTGTACCAAAAAAGAGACCATCTCATCCTCACTTATATTGATGAGCTGAATCCGAATCTGACGTCAAAATTAACTTCTATCTTGTCATTTTTTTTTGTAAATCTCGTGTTTCTCATTTTATTTCTGGTGGTACCGAAAAATGGCTCAAATTTTTAAGAAAAAGTATTTAGAATCCAACGGGGATCCTATACGTTAATTTTGAACAAGATCTGAGAAAAAAATAAAAATAAATAAAAAGGTACTTAATGATCTGGGTAAAAATTTGTATTTTTATTTTTTCTCAGATTTGGTTCAAAATTGAGATATGGTGTCTTCGTTGGATTCTAAGCACTTTTTCTCAATAAAAACTTTCGATATCTTGTCAATTTGACCCATTTTCTGGTACCACCACAAAAAAATGCGATTTACAAAAAAATTACAGGGTAGAAGTTAATTTGGACCTCAGATTCGGATACAGCGCCAAAATACGTGGAGGTTTGATGGTCTATTTTCTGGTACAACATATTTTTCTTTTTTTGTGGGGCTGTGTTATTCATTCCCGGTCCTTTAGTTTTCTGAATTTAGTACTTTTATAAATAGTAAAATTTTGTTCTATAGCTTTAGTAATCTTTGTAATGAAAAATACCTAATAAGACGAAACATACGTATCTTGAAACATTTAAAAAACATTTTTTTGGTATAAATTATTTACAAGATGTTTCACAAGGAGCCGACTACAAGTTCAATTGAATGTATTAAAAAAATTCATTCTAAAGTACTGCTTCCACTCGGTTGATGATTTCTTTAGGACACCCTATGGCGTCAATACACACTCAAGTATTTAAATGCTCACATTTACAAAATGTTCTGATGCTCTACATATTTTTGCTTTTATACTTATTCATATTTTTATATGCATCTGTCAGATTACCAACAAGAAAAATGTGTCTATCCAGACGATCTGCACAAATATCGGTCTAGGCACTAAATTTTTGAGGAGTTTGAGAGTTTGAGTGGCTGAGTGTTTAAAAAAAAATCAATTTGAACTAACCAAAAACCTGTCTGTTTCATTTTCAATGGATCACCCTTTAAATATATGACTACAGTGTACTAAGATAGACAGTAAATGATTATTTTGTTGCCTTTTCTAATTGCAGTTGTTGATGAGGTGGACGCCATCATTCATGGATAATACTATACGGGTACTGTAAAATACATTTCGTACGTTGAAATCTTGAAATTAATTAAAATGCTTTTTTCACAGTTATATTGTTTTTTGGCCTTGTAAATAAGATTAAGACTGAAATCATCAGTTTTAAAAAGTAAACAATTAGAAAAAACAGATTTACTGCTCATAAAAAAGATTATATCTATAAGCAAATATTATTCTAGCACTTAATTATCAAATCTGAGACTCTTGTGAGATCGGGTCCTTATTTTATTACTTGAAGAAACAAAAAATACCAAGCTCATATTTTTCAAGGTAATAGACCTTATAAAAAAATATCCTACCTAGTAATTCTTATATTTTTTTTATTTTAAAATATAATACACTGACTGCGTAACAATGTAATTCATATTTTGGTACTTATTTGTTAAACGTTTCATTAACGAAATTTATTGTTTACTGTTCGATCCAGTTTTGAACCGCTATTTGACTTCCAAACAAACAATATTTGTTACAATATTAATCACTGTTTAGGGTTGCTATTTAGGAACAGCAGCCTATAAAATATGATGAATATAATGAGGGAAATTAATAGAATATTAACGGAAAGCCACAGATGCTAAGACAAAGAAACAATGAATTTCCTTAGCGATCATTAAATTTCTCTAAAATTAAATTAATTAATCTGCCTCTGTCAGTATATTAGATGTTTATAAAGCAATAATGTAATTGTCTGTGTTTCAACTTATTAATAATTAGTTCAGCAATTTTTCTTGTTATACTACTTGACTCAGTTTTATAGGTATGTTAGAACCGGATAATAAACTTTAATAATCATTTTCGAAACAATTTTTAGTATAGTACTGTACTGTATAGTACTTACGAGAGCCAACAGCTCAAAACTGCAGTCTGCAAGTGGTGTGTAGTGGTTAGCACGAGAGCTCCTTTGAGTAGGAATGAGTCTTTCGGGTAGCGTTTGTTGTAATCGAAGCTTTAGCGTTTTGTGGCAATACATAGTTTTTGCACTTAACGCGGCCAGACTTCCAATTTGTAATCCAGCGCTCGACGGGGCATTAGTCCGGAGAATAGCTGTTGGTTGCAAGTCTGGTTTTTTATTCCTTATGTATTTAAGGAAATGTATAGAGGAATTCGACAAAATATTACGTTGTTAAATATTTGGCCCTCTAAAAGCATATCTACTTTTAAAACTTATTTTAAAATATCTCCGAGAGTTTTACGTGTTTCAGCTTTTATTTGTATGGGTATAGTAATATATATTATGCAACAGTTTAATTACAGTTAAGTATGCACCACCACCTCGACCGGCACGCACAAAAGAAATATGAACTGATGACCAGACACATCATTTAATATGTATTCTGGTACGCTCAATCCAAATTTTATGATCAAAAAGCTGTAAGTCATCAAGATTTTTTCCAGTAGAAAAAAAAATCAGATGACATAGGCCAAATCTGATGGCAGATTCAGATTCAGAACATACAATACATACATTTTGACAGGTTTTTGTTTCAGGCTCACGATTTTTTTTTGTGGCGGTGTTATTTATTTAATGAGGTAAAAATTCTAATTCGTACATACCTAGCATTTTTCTAACAAATAATCTTCAATAAAGACCTAAGTAAGGCATGAAAACAAAAGTTATTGCAAGTGCCAATTTAATTATACAATTCTTTGCTCTTTTATGTAAGCACCATCAAACCTTTTTCTTATATACCACTAACTCTTCTTGGCTGCATGATATGCTCTCATGCACTATATTCTGTAAACTACCACAAATAAAAATCAAGTGGTGTTAGGTCCGGAGACTCAGGGGGAAACTCCTGCATTGACTTCTTAAGCCTATCCATATACCTGAAAAATTGTCTTCTAGCCTTGCAACGTTATGAGCCGGGGCGCCATCAATTTGATAATACAAGTCTCTTCTGACATCTTGCAGCAAATTATTGAGAAGGGGTTGAATTTCTTTTTGCAACAAATTTGAATATGCTTCCCCAATCAATCTCGGAATGAAAAAAGGCCCAATAATCTGGTCATTCCATAAACCACAAAATACGTTAAAATTTGACACATATTGCTTTTAGTACTAATAAATCAGTGGGGATTTTCGTCAGCCCAAAAGCGGAAATTCTGGGAGGATAATATCCCATTGGTGGTAACTGTTGCCTCATCAGTAAATATAATGTTTTTTAGAAAATTTGTATTGTTAAAGATTCACCCTGGGTCCAAAAGCAGAAATCCAAGTCATCTGTCTGTATCACCATCTTCTTCTAGGGTATGTAACAGTTTTGGCTTGAATGCCCTTTTTCAATGTTTCTTCACACTAATACTTAGATTTATTGCTACTTGCATTATTGCTTTCTCTAAAATATTGTAAAAGGCGTTCTTGCTTTTCAATTTGCCGATTTTGTAAATCATAATTGTCTGATCTTCACTTACATATATTTCTTATATTGTTAAAACTGTTATTAATGGTTGCTACCAATTCATGGTGAATGGAAAGCTGACAGTTAGGATGCTGTAAATTAAATTCAACAGCAGCTTGTCTAAATGAACTGGATTACAGTTAGGATGCTGTAAATTAAATTCAACAGCAGCTTGTCTAAATGAACTGGATTACCTTCGATTAAACGAATCAACTCCACTTTTTCTCGCATTTTCAAAGGCCGAACCATATTTATTACCCAAAAATTTACACTTTACTCATTATCTAACATTAAACCAGCGTTCACATGCATTTTTAACTGATTAATTTATTTACCAATTTAACAATAAATTGACATTTACAATAACTTTTGTTTTCATGGCTTACTTAGGTCTTTATTGAAGATTATTTGTTATAAAAATGGTAGGTATGTACGAATTAGAATTTTGCGTTAAGTAAATAATTATTTTGTTGTAAAATCAATTCAAGCTAGTACACTATATTATTCTGAACAAAAAATGAAAAATACATTTTTTTCATTTGAGAATCCGTTTTACAGATAAAAATTATTTTTAGTTGAAAAAAATGTTTTTTGACGGCTCTCTAACCACAACGATATACATCTCGTACAAGGAGTTTCTAAAAGTGCTAATTAAGAATATCTTACTAATTTTTTTCTAATAAAATCGCTAATACTTTTTTTTTGAAAATCGACCCGCCTTTTTCCATCCTAGAACCGGATGTCTCTAAAAAAAATAAAATGAGATTACGTTTAACACTCACTTTATAGGTATATATTCACCACCAAAATTTCAAATAATTCGGAAATCAGATGAACAAAATATGATCGTGGCTCCATGTATGAAAAGTGGGACACACTGTATATAATATACATTTACCTATGATCACTATTGTAAATAGTAAAAAACACACTACCTGCCATCTACGTAAGTTGAATTTTACATATTGTAAACAAAACGCACTATAAACAAAACGCACGGCACACGCAATTATAGGTGGCTTATATCGCTGACGCGGGGTTTAAAAAAACAAATGCGCCTAGGTAATTTTCAAACGCTGTCAAAACTCACGGTCAGTAAACTATACGGTTGCATCATCCCGCAGCTTTTAGACGAAGGAGCGCGCGGGGGAGGTAACCGAAAATGACATAGCCTCTAGACCCAGCCAGGGCCGGCACTAGACATTTTGCTACTCACTCAATTAATAAACACTGATATAGACGAATAGTATACACTGGGACGACAGCAAACAAGTTTATTACACCGGACAGTGACAGTGCGACGTGCAACAAACAATATAAAAATAAACACACTGTCGTTGTAGTATGCCAGACAAATTGAAAACACGACACGTGGCAACTAGTGCCGGCTCTGGATCTACCTAGACTTTGACCTTGATCTGAATAATTAAACAAATAAAGCGTGCAAGAGAGACAGATTTCAATATTCCCATGCAAAAGATAGAGACAAAGATATAGGTGGCTACATGACGTAGGCGCTAGACCCAAGTTCCTCCCCCGCGCGCTCCTTCGTCTAGAAGCTACTGTATGAGGTAACCGTGGTCAAAACTGACATAATATTTGTTGAATAATATTGTTGACTAGTAAACTAAATCCAGATTTTACTAAGTAAATAAATAAATATGATCGTAGGTAAAGTATAGTACATAATTCGAGTTGTAAAGCAATTACGCACTCATGGAAATACGCACTCGCCTCTGCGCGGCATCGTGCGTAACTTTTCCATTCGTGCGTAATATTCTTCTTACAACACTCATTACGTAATATACTATTATGGACGATTCCAACTCGATATTTTTTCGTATACTAAATTATGCATACTCAGCACTGGAAAGTTCCTCGTTCATCTCTAGTTTGTGATTCCTCCGTTTCCGTCTCTCATCGAGATACACGCTCAAGAATTTAAAAGAACTAGTTAAAAGTAATACTGGTATCATTTGGAAATAAAGGAAACTGAACTATTTTAATATTAATAACCAGATTATTAACGTAAATAAAAAAATTTCAGCGCCAAGTATTGATCTCTGAGGAACACCACAGTTCATCATTTTTTGGTTAGTTTTTATTGTTATTAAGTAGCTCGTTGACAATTTCACATACATACATTTTTCGATTATTTAAGTGAGACCAGAGCGAACTATAAGGAATTCTCATAGAACCATAGAAATGTAGTTTCCTTAGCAGGTAATGATGATCAGCACACTAGAACGCTTTGATTAGGTCAAGAAATAAACAAAGTGAGTAGCATTTTCATTCTAGTAAATTGTTTATGTTGTTAATTAAAAACAGTACTGCCTCAATTGTTTTGCGAATAAATCCGAATTGTGCTGCTGTGAATATATTTTTTGAATAAGTTTATTCTATAATTTGTCTCTTAACAGCCAAATTCAACAATTTTTTCAGAGCGCGGGTAGTTCTGAGGTTGGTCTATAATTTGATATGACTGTCTTTTCGCTTCAATTATGTAACAACATAACTTTTACTATTTAAGGCTTTCTGGGAAGATTCCAGTTGTAAAAGCGATAAAAATTGTATGGGAGATTAGTTATAAATATTAATTTTCTTCAATAAATGAATAGATTTATTTTAAATAAAAAAAAACTCATACAGATTGGATTATTATATTAAATTATTATTGCTAAATAAACGAATTTTCGTAAACATTTGGTGTCGAGCCGCTTCTAGTAGCTGCCTATTTTTTCTATTATATTTATTTCACTATTATCTACATTATCATTTTAATTTGTTTTACAGTTCGAAACTTTATTGTCACGTATTTGTTATAGTAAGTTTTTCACTCGTTTATTTGATTTTATTAATAATTCTTTGCTTTTATATTCTTTATCTTATATGCAGCAAATTCGGGTTTAAGATTAAGTGAAAAATTCTTCATAAGTTCTTTTTTAAGTTTGTGCCTATGATCACAGGTTATTCACAAATTTAATACATGCAATCATAAAAATTAGACGAGCAGGCATCCCCGCTAAATAGTTGTATTCTGTGACTATTTCATACATACATATAACATTGCAATTACACCAATAAACTGAACAAATATTTGCATGAAATTATAGTAGCAATAATCTATTACGGAATTTTCATTGATACATAGATTACATTGCCCCACAAAAAAAATACTGTACCAATAAGCAGAATATCATACTCACACATATTTTAGCGCGTTGAATCCGCATATGAGGTCCAAATTAACTTCTATCGTATCGCAAAATGTATTTTTTTCACATTTTGTCTGGAGTTTACTGCAATATCAAAGGCTTAAAGCTGTTGCAGTCTCCAAAAATAACTTTTAAGCTAACTGGAAGTTTATTAAGGCCAATATAGGCATGATTAATCGAAAAAAATATTATTATATACAGGGTGCCTTTGCCTCGCATCGTACAAATATTCTGGATTTCTTATAAAAGATATCAAAAACTTTCAAAAACAGGACGGTTGAAGGTACAAGAACGGTGTACAGTTTATAATATTTTGAAATATCCATTAGTCCATTTAACCGTGGCCAAAAGCAATATCTAATTCAAAAGGGTATAGAATAGAATAGAATATTTATTTATTTATATAGGTTAACAAAATATACAATGATTAATTTTAATATAAAGGTATAGGCATAGATATAAATAAATAAATGAGTGATTGCTTAGACTGTATGATCTTAAGAATTTGTTTTGTACCAATTTATTCAATTTAAATCAGGCTTATATACGTACAATCACTACTTGAATATACTTCTAACGTATGTTCTCCCTTATATTATAACCATGATTTAAATCGTCAGTTAAATCAACTGAATTAAATCAGGACAACCCTGCTATACGTACAATCAATACTCTATATACTTCTAACATATGGTATTATTATAATAAACAAACTAAATAAATTGAAGCAGTACAAAACAAATTCTTAAGATCATGTGTAACATCCGATTATCTACTGATTTCAATTATTACTAATCTAGCAAAAAGTTTCAGAATATTATTAAAAAAATAAAAAAAAATGAATAATTTAATATCAGAAAATCAATTTGGATTTCAAGAGGGTAAATTAACACAACAGGCTATTACTGAGTTAACAACAACAAATGAAATATATAAAACTCTTCCTAGTAATCAGAAGTGTTTATGTCTATTCCTAGATCTTGCCAAGGCTTTAGGCACTGTTGATCATGAACAGTTGTTGTAAGCCTTGTCAGATATGGGCTTTATCGGAAATTCACTTAACACAGTAACATGTGATGTAGTGTTGGGCGATATCGTGATTTTTCAATCACAACGTAAATCGTTACTGTGATTTTCTTATATCAGTGAATTTAAAACGTGACGTGATCACGACTTTCACAATACGACGTACGGGAGATATATTGTTAGTTGTTAAATAATCACCGACAGACGGTAAACCGTGAATTAGCTACTTTGGTAATCTGTGAAGCCGAAGATATGCGTAATACGTATAATATATATTATGATTTGCTTATCCAACTAACCTGATGATGTATGGATTGATGATAAAACAAAAGCACTAAGTTTTGAATGGAACTTCGTAGTTAATATATTTTCGTATAACGGCAGAATGCAGAAGGCCGTCATTCTCGGTTCATTACGTCTGCTCAGGGCCGATTCTCGGACCCAGTAGTCACTTACCCCACGGGCGTGGGGAGTGGCTACCGGTACTACCAGCTCCCCTCTGTGAGGATCGGAGCCACAGAGAAGGGTGACTGGTTTTTAGCTAGTTAAAAAAAAATAATAATAATAATAATAATAAGAATTGAAGATCATACCGGCCTGTCAGAATTCGGCAGAATGGTTGGCAGGCCAGATGCAGAAGGCGGTTATCTTCGTCTACTTAGGGCACACGATTTAGGTATTTAAAGTCACTAACTCCACAGGTTGTGGAGAGTGGCTGTAAGGAATTTGCCGGCGCGGCTACCGTGAGGTGTCGGAGGCCACGGAAGTCCTGTCCGGCAGCGGGCTACCCGAAAAAAAAAAAGAAATAAAATAATAATAATAATAATAATAATAATATGTTTATTATTTACCCAAAAAAGATATAAATAACATTAAATAATACAAAAAATGGGGAGGGTAAATAAAAGGCCATATGTTAGGTAAAATACCAATTCTTCCTCATATGCCTATAATTATTAGCATTTATTTTCCACAAACGCACTTACTTTTTTTTTGTGTTAATGGTTAATGGGCTTCCCCGGTCCTGAGATACTCCGGGAAATGGAAGTACTAATGTTCGAGACGTTCGAGTGATTTGACAATTGGCATTCAACGATACTGACGATAGTACAGTAGTACACAACCACTATAGTGATATTAATAATAGAAAATGGGAAAATTTGATAAATATAAAATAAAAACAAGTCAATTGTGGAATTTTTTTAAATCGGTTGATGAAAGTTTTGCCAGCTGCAATATGTGCAAGCAGAAATTGTCTCACAAAACCAGCACGTCCAACCTTAAAAAACATTTACAAAATAAACATCCAGCAGTGAAAATTCCTGTGGTAAACATAAAAACAAAAACCAAGGAATCATCTGACTCTACTGTGCATGTAAGTTTTTTCCTTGTTTAATTTTCTTTTTCTTATTAGTGTGTGTACTTTTATATAGCATCAAGATACTGAAACAGAAAGTAAAAACGCCGATGACCCTCAACCATCGACTTCTACTAGTCAGCCTCAAACATCACATGTATCACAAATTTCAAAAAAGCAGTTAGTATAGACAACATTTCATTCTTTATTTCCAAAAAAGATTTCTGGCAAATTAAAAGAAAGAATCGACAGAAAATTAATTAATCTATTCATTCTTGATTTTCAACCCTACTCTATAGTGGAAGACAGATGGTTTAAAGAATTTGTAGATATTTTAAACCCAAATTACCAATTACCCAGTAGAAATGTAATCTCAAAAACATTAATACCAGCCATATACGAAGAATGTCAGACTAGCACCAAAACCTTAATAGCTACAGGAAAAACTTTTTGCTTAACGACAGATGCTTGGACTTCTATGAATACAGTTAGTTATAATGCAATTACTGCACACTTTGTGGACGACAATTTTAAACTTGTTTCCTTGCTACTTGAATGCTCTGCAAATGATATGCGCCATACAGCAGAGAATTTAGCATTAGAACTGCGAAAGGTGACGACAGAATGTGGTATAAAAGACAAAATTATTTTGACAGTTTCGGATAATGCTGCTAATATCTAAGTGCGATAAAGAGTGTGGGATGGAAAAATTTGGGATGTGTAGCACATACCATTAATTTAACTGTTAAAGATGGGTTGAAGAATGATGATATACAAACCATTATTAATAAAATAAAAGAGTTTGTCAGACACTTTAGAAAAAGTAATATTGCAAACGATAAATTGATGAAGTATCAAGAAAATCAGAATAAGCCTGTCCCGCTGAAGCTTATATTGGAAGTATCTACCAGGTGGAACTCCACATTCTACATGCTACAAAGATTCATCGAATTAGAGGAAGCTATTAAAAGCACCGTGGCTATCCTAGAAAAGGAATTGCCAAAATTTCAGCAGGAGAATGGAAGATAATAAAAGAATTATGTAAAATTTTGAAACCGTTCGAAGATGCCACAAAAACAATAAGTGGGGAAAAATATTGTACTGCTTCTCTTGTCATACCTGTCTGCAATGGCATAAGAATAACTCTCTTACATTTGTCAAAAAAACAATTCTCCGTGCCTATTAAGAAAGTATTGGAGGTTCTTCGTTCAACGTTTGAAGAACGTCTTGGCAACGTGGAGAATAGTAACACATTGTGAATCAGCACATTTTTGGATCCAAAATTTAAACAACTGGGCTTTTCTAATGACACTACTGCTAACTCTGTTAAACAAAAAATAACTAATATGATAGCTGTAAAAATCACAATTACAACTCGGGATCGGGAAGATCAAGAAAAAATGAGAGCATCGAAGGCTGTAACAGCAGATAACGCTGATACTAAAAATACTGATGATGGAAGCGACGAAGAAGAGATATGTATTTGGTTTGATTTTGATAAAAGATTTGCTGCTAATCAACCAAAAAGGACCTCTACTTCACGCGCAATTATTGAGATGCAGGGTTACATGGAAGAAGATATGATACCACGAGATAGTGATTCACTTCTTTGGTGGCAACAACACAAACAAATACTACCTCACCTGTCACAAGTTGCGCAAGAAAGACTTTGTACCCTGGCTTCGTCCGTTCCATGCGAACGCCTCTTTTCCAAAGCAGGTCAAATTGTGACAGAGCGAAGAAATAGACTTAAAGACACTACGGTGCAAAAGTTGTTATTTTTAAATGCAAACCATACTTATTTATCTTAAATAGTTTCGGTTTATAAATATATATTATTAATTATGTTTATTTTATACGAATTTCTGTTAACTTAAAATGGTAAATTTATTTTTTAATGTTTTTTTTTTTGTTATGTTTTATAATATATAAGGATGTTTTTTAAAAATGTTTTCATTTGCTTATTGTCGAATTCCATATTTTTATTCATATTTCATGCCGAGAAGTAAATGCTCAATATTTGCAATAAAATCGCTAGTATATTTAATCATATAAGATATTTTTACGCATAGTTTTAGTAGTCAGTTACTCCTGATCTTGTAACAAAAATGTTCCGCCACGACCCTGCCTCGAATCGCCAATGAATAAAAGATATTTATATAAATATCTAAATAGTGTGAAATGCGTATTTCACAACGCTAAGGCACGGGATCGCTTGCTATACGTGCTAATACATATGGTCGCAAACGAAAATCGACTCAAAGTAAATATCGTGAAAGATATATTGGTCTTACGGTAGACCATGCCAAGGGAACGAAATACGGAAAGTCGTGATCACGTCACGCTTTTCTGCCAACTTTACTAACAGTCGTTACCTGTGATTTCTTAATATCAGTGATTAAATCACAGTTCGTGATATATCGCCCATCACTAATTTGATGTCACTATTCTAGGTCCTATTCTTTTTACTATCCATATTATTAATTTATTGTCAATTGATTGTGAGGGAAAAGTTATTAGTTTTGTAGACGACACCGCCATTTTCTATACAGATACAACATTGGAGGGCTTTAAGCAAAAAGTGGAAAATAATGTGAATATTGTCATCGATTGGTTTAACCACAACTATTAATATTAATTTCGAAAAAACTATATTTATGCCTTTTGGCTGCTACCAGAATCCTTTACTTAGTTACAACAAATTAACCATCAACAACCATGAAAAAAAATAGAAATTATGTCAGCAGAGATAACTAAAATCTTGGAATAACCTTTGACAAACATCTACGATGGGATTATCATATCGAGCATGATGTAACTCAAACTCTAAGAAGTATTTTATATAAGTTTAAATATTTCAAATCATTTTTAGATATATCACATTAAAAAATATTATATTTTGCATTAGTAGAAGCACGCATATCTTATGAAATTCTTGGATGGGGCGGCGCTGCAAATAGTTACTTAAAAAAATAATACTTACCCTTCCAATTTACTTACCATGAGGCAAAAATTTTGGACTTGCGACAAATATTTCTTTTAAAAAATAAAGCTGTTCCACCAGTGGAAATACAAACATCAATTAGTTTTAATTAATCATACTTATGAAACTAGGAATAAAATAAAGGGTCAAGCGAAAACGCCTGCTGCTGAAAAATCAGTGGATCAAAGAAATTTAGCTTTTTTGGTCCATAGATTATCTAATGATCTGGCTAATTGATATAAGGAATGTACGTTTCTTAAATTAATTCAAATTAGGGCTAAGCAATTTGTACTTAATATGAGTAGGGACGAGGTATCCAAATTATTAAATGTAAACAAGGATTAAAATATACATATTTGGTATTACTATAGTACTAATATGTCCAGCTCACCACGCTGAAGACAGATTGTCAGAGTTGTCCACACTGAATCTATTGATTTGGGGCCGGGCTTTTATATCGGAGAATCCTCGCTTACTGGTGACGTAGAACTGCGTATAGTTTAGTGTCGTGTGCAAATCCGTGCCTCTAGATGGGAGATGGGTAGCTCTCGTGCCGTGTGCACATTGGTAACGTGTGTAAATCCGGAAAATTTGTAATGGAACATGAATTTATGAATGCTTCATTACAAATGTTATTATGTATTTTGTATTAGTCTATGTAATTTTTGTAAATAAAGAAATTATTATTATTATTATTATTGTATGTTTTTCTCAGCTTAATACTGGTTCCCTATTAACCGGGACTCTACCTGAGTCCTAAGGTTTAATGTTGGTAATTTTGTCCATATAGATAGACAGTACTTTACGAATAATGTGGGCGGTACCGGGGAGTGCTATTTTTTGTACTTGGAATGGACAGACTTTTCCTGGTAGCTTTTCGATGTTATTCTGAAATCCAAATTATTATTATTATTATGTTTTTTTTTTTTTGTTAAAACCCAGTCACCCTTCCCTGTGGCTCCGACCCTCACAGAGGTGAGCTGGTAGTACCGGCAGCCACTCCCCACACCCGTGGGGTAAGTGACTACTGGGTCCGAGAATCGTGTGCCCTGAGCACACGTAATGAACCGAGGATGACGGCCTTCTGCATTCTGCCGGCTAAGACCTCCACCGAATTTCGGCATGCCGGTATGATCTTAAGTTCCAAAAGCAGTGTGTGTCTCGTTCCACCGAGGGCTCCTATAATCAGTCTCTTAACAGTATGGTCTGGATACAGTCTGCGGAGTTCGAAGAGCAGATCTCGATATTTTGTCCGTTTTTCCTCCTCCTTCAAGACAATGTTGTTCTCCGCGGGAGCCGAGAACTCCACGACAAACATTGTCTTGAGTTGGTGGTCGAGGAGGACTACGTCAGGCTTGTTGATGCAAAATAGTTCAGCAACGCTAGATCCTACGAGAAAAATGTTCCACGCAAAGTTAAAGAGGACAAAATCTCCTAAATTTTTTGTAAATACATTTTTATTGTAAGTCTAATATGTAACAAGATACATTAGTGAGGAAATGAAGTTTAACGAAGTTTTTTAAAATAAATCAGCAAACTCCATTTTTTTTGTAAATTATCTATGAACAAATTACATTTTATTATTTTTAACGTTTATCCACATCACAATGAGATTACAAGGACACTATTTCAAATTTCAGTGATTTTTCTTGTTTTCTATATACATTTTCTTACGGCCACGGTGGAATAAATTTGAAGTTTCATTATGTTTTTTGCAGTAGATCTTTCCTAGAGCAGGTATAAACCATCCCTCGTGTTTCTTTGTTTCTTTTGTAATGGTCTCTTTGGAGCGAGCATCACGGTGAGTGTGGTCCTGCTTTAATACGCACAGGCCTAGTGAGCAGTGTTGCCGATTTGCTAGTAATTACTTTCATTTGTAAGTATTTTGAACGTTTCTGAGCAATTGTATAATGATTAACTCTGTGGAAGGATTTTGCAAAGAATTTAAAATTTTGCACCCAATAGTCGGGATTTAAAATTTTATAATTTCAAATTTTTATATACCATAAGATCATTAAAAAATGGTAGATTCAATTTTTGATTTCGCGCTTAAAATAGTAAATTGGCATATTGCCGACAAAAAGGTAACTTTTCCAACAATTTCCAGAAGATATGGAACTTGGAAATCAATGTTGTAGATGGAGGATATCTTTTACACAAAATTGTATGGCATTTTAATGATTTTTGTGGGTCCGTTTGGGAGAAATACATTCAATCTGTACGAGATCACTGCGGTTCACATGCAATCGTTATTTTTGACGGATATCCGTTAGATGATAGAAAGAAAAATACAAAGACCGCAGAAAGTCTTTACTGATCGAAGAAGAAGAGAACCTCGGATGTTCTTCTCTTTGAAACAATGCCGGTTCAAGTTTCCAATGAACAATTTTTAGCCAATGAAAACAATCAAGTCAGTTTTATTTCGTTGCTGAAAACAAAATTTGTACAGGCTGCTTTTACGGTTAAGCAGGCTGAAGAGGATGCTGATGTGTTGATTGTCAATACACCGATTTCCTTGTGCTCCACAATTACTTAACGTTGCTTTTTATGGTGGCGGTATGGATAAGGAAGTCCGCTACCAACGTTTCATAAAATCCATAGCGAAAAGAAAATTTCATCTTTCTTCTTTGCCATTTAGAATGGACGTTGAACGGTATATGCGTTTAGGACGTACCACCGAGTCCAAAAATGGTGTGGAATCTATAAAAATTCAGAAGGCTAGGGCTGGAAACTTGACACTAATGGGATTCTTCCAATAACAATGACAGAAAAACTAGCACCTGAGACCTGACACCAAAAGTTTGCATTTAAACGAGAGCGAGGACGAAGATGAAAAAAATTTATTAATAGAGGTCCAGAATCCCAGGAGTGGTGACGAACATAATAATGAAGACAGGGACCTTAAAAAAAGTAAACTACTCGTAATAATACAAATAATATAAAATATGTTATTTTGTAAACCTACATTATATAATAAATTATAAATTTTTTTAATCCAACTTTCTGCCGCTGTATCTCGTTACACATTAAACTTACAATAAAAATGTATATACAAAAAATGTAGGAAAGTCATCTTCTTCAACTTTGTCTGGGATCGAACGTTGCAGAATTATTTTGAAAAAAAACATTCTTTGCACTTTTCATTCAAGATATCGGCTCGCGCCTCCATCCCCCCCCCCCCTCAAGGTTGAAAACTTGTATTTTAATTAGGGTATCGACTTAAACAACATATATCAAAATCGTTTCTACTTCACCTTTTGTAGACTTTAACTCCCAATGATTGGATCAATAAGAATATCATGATATTTGTACGATGCGAGACTGAGACACCCTGTATACAGTATACAATACAGTAATTTTTTTAATGTAATTTTTTTCTTGATTAATTATGCCTACCTATATCGAACTTTGAAGAGTTATCATACAAGTTATTTTTTGAGACTGTAAAAGCTTTAGGCTTTTGATATTGCAGTAAACTCCAGATAAAATGCTAAGAAAACACTTTTTTGCGATTTACAAAAAAATTACGGGATAGAATTTAATTTGGACCTCAGACTCGGATTCAGCACGCCAAAATACGCGTACGTCTGGTACAATATACTTTATTATTTTTGTGGAGCTGTGTTATAGTCACCTCTAAATTATTAGACATAACATGCACCATCAGTTTGTCTCTAATAATGCAATAAGTATACTAATTATTGCAGAAATTAGTTAAAATTGCAGAATATCTGACAAACGTTCAAGTATTCTTTTATAAATATAATTCTTCTCTCTAGAATATACTTAAAATAACATTGGGTGCAGCCTTGAATTCTAATTTAAACTCGCCTGCAAAAGGTTAAAAACTGCATGCATATGCTGATTACTGGAGATGCTACGTACACAGTAAATAATCTTCGAGTAAATTCTATTAATAAAAGTTTAAATTTGGCTCTTAGAAATATTGGATAAGTTGCATCGGTCTTCTGCACAAATCAGGTTAAATCTGCTGTTGAATTTACTACTTGCTTTATACTTTAAATAGTGTTATTATGCTTCATTTTCCCAGAGTAACAGTTATCAGAAATTCTGCTTCATATATGAGGTAGCTATATTATATTTATGAGAATTGTGTTAAGTCGTAGATTATAAAAGTTACAGAGAAAAGTTTGAGTCGGTAGTAGTCGACTGAGATCGTTCATCTGGCTGAAATTCTTTGATTTGTTATATTGTAATTTAATCAGGAAATATTATGCTGTAGTGTTTTAACAAATATTAGTAAGCTTTTTAAATTGATCGTAAAAAGAAAAATTGTTTTTAAATTTCACTTTTCGGAACTTTGCTCTTGGAATCTGTCAATCTACGATGTCGAGCTGGAGAATTAAAATAATGTAAGAAATTTATAAGCTACTCCTAATACACATAATTGATTTATTAGGTTAATGTGATAAAGACATTGCCGCAAACAAAAGAGGATGACTAAAATCAGTGGAACTCAAAATTATGGTTAACTATTGTAATGCGTCCTTAATGGAAAAATTAAGAACACCCCAAGGATGCCCAACAACCTATCAGTGTAGAGCAGGTGTAGATACGTTTTTCTTTTTCTGATTCTGATTTAAAATAGGACTGCACAAGGTAAACTACCCTGGACGCGAGCCAATTGTTAACATTGACAGATGTGTATAGACAAAACAAAATTAAACCCCAAAATAATAATGATTCTACTAAAAAAAGTTTAGTATATAACAAAACAGTTAGTAAAATTTCATTATGTACAAAACAAGCTTAATAACGAATATGAGTAAGTGTATACACTAGTGGTAACTAGAGATATTGGGTCGATCCCTATAATAAGATAGAGTAAAATATAAATAGCAAAATAATGTACGTGAAAGAAAGCGATATATTAACATTGATGCCAGGCACTTGCCTGTTAAGAGTTCTGCACACGAGTAAAAGTAGCTAAAGAGAAAAGTGGCAACAGCGTAGGTTAAATCTGTTTCTTTTCAGCATATTATTTGTCCATTTCTCTTCTCTTCTACCTTACATTGGTATCGACTCAATATTTTAACATACCACTACTGTATATGTGTAGCCTAAAATTTATTCAATGTAAAAAAAATAGAAAAATATATGGGACAACAAGAAATAAAAACATTAAAATTAAACAACTAAACAATAGGGTTCAACTGTCAGCCACTAACCTTTATGGCAGTTATAACTTATAACTTGTGTGCTAGTGTCAAGTAACCTACTTTTCAGTTGCCCTGTATACCAAGTGTCCGTAAAGGTAAACAAAATACTACCAACGTGATGTAAGACGCAAGTGTAAATGCAATTTCAAATAATTCAGGTATAAATATAAAATGCACTCTTCTGCAGTATTTCTAAGCTTTTCATAAAGTAAATTTAGTATACTAAACCAGCAACGGTTACTAACAATGCATACAGTAAGTTTTAATTTTCCAAGTCGAATAATGTAATTGGTAAAGAAATATGAATTTATAAAAAAATTTATTCTAGCAACAAATCAAAAGTTGTGCCACTACATTCATTGAACGGCCGTTTACTGAGTTAACATGAAATTTCTAATTATAACACATATATGGATTTACTCAATAGCTCATACAAAGCCATGTGCTTACCACGCAGCGGCATAAATCAAGAGTACTATTGGCAAAACTAAATATTAATATTATTAAAAGGTAACAAATCCCTTATGCTTGTAAGCGAGATATGAATAGTTAATTGCTTAGTTAACTTGCTTTTACTTTACACCGTGTGTGTCCATAACATAGCCACAAAAAAAGTTATATGGATATGGTGTATTTTTTAACGCCGAATCCGAATTCGTAGTCAAGAAAAATCTATCGTGTCA
This sequence comes from Rutpela maculata, assembly GCA_936432065.2. Lineage (NCBI taxonomy): Eukaryota > Metazoa > Arthropoda > Insecta > Coleoptera > Cerambycidae > Rutpela > Rutpela maculata. The sequence continues at coordinate 88,818,244 of OW386293.2, forward strand.
ATTTTGTTTTTTAGTCGAAAACATCCCTTAAAATGGTGTAAAATCATAGAAATAAAGTAATAACTCTTAATGAAGTGTGAAAAGGTAGATGTTTTGTAGTTGAGAGTAGAGAACATAAATTCGAGACACATTAAGCTATTTCTATAAATTAAACCGAAATCCGCCCTTATGGGGCTATAACCAGCCATTACTCTCAAAGGGTAGAGACTCAATCCTATGGAGGGTTAAAACTACCCCCACATCTCATAGGTTTCAAAGCGGAAAAAAATTCAAGCGGGGTGAACAAATATGGAGTAAATTCATTCCAGCCACCAATACATGACTAGAGACTACCATTAAAAGGTGGTAAGAACTACCCCCATGCTCAAATGTAACATGTGGGTGCTATTAAAATTCGGGAAGGGTCAAATACTTATAGCTCATTGTGCCAAATATATAAATCTGGTACGACAACCACCCAATCTTTTTAATAAGGTTGAAAATCACCCATATTGGGGTGGGGAGGTAAAAGCTACCCCCACATACGGATGGAAATAGATAGACGGAAATATAGTTAATTTAGGTATATAGCTTACATAGATACAAAAAAAATGGCCACTGAAGAGATAACATTCTGTTTCTATGTCTAAAAAAATAGGAAAAGAAAAACACGGAAAAGATATTTTGAAGATAAGGGAGAAAAATCATAAGAAAATAAAGTATTTGGATTGATGGTCGAAAATATGATATAAATAGGAAAAAGAATAGCTTTACACAGATTAAAAGTTAGATAAGTTGATAAATGTTAAGATAAACAGTTGAATAAGGAGGTATGGTATAATAAATAAAACACAACTGGTTAATGCTTAATGTATGAATTTCCTCAATTTTTATCTACCCTGCCTAAAATTATAAATGCCTGAATTTTTGTTCCAGGATATTAGAAGTAATGAAATCCGTCCGTCTGTGGGGGTGGCTGTCGTACTAGATTTGTATATTTGGCACGATGAGCGATGAGTGGTTGGAACGAATTTACTCCATATTTGTTCACCCTGCTAAAACTACAAACTCAATTTTTTTCCTGTTTTGAAACATATGAGGGGTGGGGGTAGTTTTAACCCTCCATAGGGTTCATTCTCTACCCTTTGAGAATAATGGTTGTCGCACCAGAGTCAAATATTTTGCACTAAGATATACAAAAATTTGGCCTTTGCACATGTTATTCACACTCACCTGCGCCTTTTGAGTTTAGCGATAGTTTTCACGCCCCATAAAGGCGGATTTCGGTTTAATTTATAGAAATAGCTTACTGTGACTCAAATTTATATTCTCTACTCTCGGCTACAAAACATATACCATTTTTCACACTTCATTAAGAGTTACTATATCATTTCTATGATTTTACACTATTTTAAATCAGGTTTTCTCTAAAAACTTATCAAAGTATTTTTTCAGTTGGTTCAGGGATATAGGAGAGATTGTCGAATTACGAAATCATTTTCTTAATTACGGCACCTCCACCCTCTTAAACTCGTTATTTGATTCATCCACGCCAAGGCGAATCCGACATTCTCGGTGGCCTCTTGCGTTATCCTAAAATTCTGAACAGATACAAGCAGTACTATTTTTAACGTAAAATTTTCCGTTCGTTTCTAATATTTCATTAGATTTTACCAGAAATACAGTGTACAAGAAAGTTATAAAATATTTCTGTAGAAAATAATTAGCATTTTTGCTAAACATCTTTGATCAATCGGTATCTTTCTACTGAAAAATAGTAAATCTCGATAGATTTATATACGAAGCACTTATAGGAGTTGCTCGGCTCGGCGAGCAATCAGTTCTCTGCCGAATTCGAGTGCTGCTGAATTTATTTGTGAATTTGAAAAAATAATGGAAAAAGGCTAAAAAAAGAAAAAAGTCAAAAAAAGTCAAAAAAAAGGAACAAAACAAGAAAAAATAAAAAGAACATACACTTTTTCCTGGATTAGTACCGTAACGTGGTGAAGAGCTAACATATTATTGAAATGCACTTCAGTAATATAACCAAACATATTCTTTCTTAGAAATATATTTACCCTTTTTTAATTCAAAGGCCGTCGCATACAAGGTTTGGAGTATCTATCGAGATTTGCTAAATTTACAGTATAAAAATATCGATTAATCGAATATTATCAGCAAAAATCTTGATTTTTTTCTGTAAAATAGACAATACCTCGCTTCAACAACTTTTCTGATAAAATACAATTATAGATTCGAAAAGAACGGAAGATTTTACACAGAAAATGATACCCTTTGCGTATTTGAGAATCTTGAACATAATGAACGAGATTGACAAGAATGTTGGATTCATCTTGCCGTGAACAGGTCAACTAGCAGGTTCGACTCGTCATACCTCCAAAACAAAAACCGCTGCCCGAGGAATCACTACTTCCACATCCAGATTTTTTATCTAAGTCACTCACAACGAAAAATTTTGTATGTGGAAATAATTGTTTATGTAACTTAAATAATATAATATTTGAAATCCTCTATCCCAAAAACCCATAAAACGATACCACACATCGGTAGCGGGGTGGGGGTGGTGATAGGGGGTGGTAGTGGGCGTGGATGAAGTAAAAAACATTTTGAGGTTTCCGGTTCTTGTACACACTCTAAATCACAATTTTTTTTCATCCCCTTTAATAATGGGGTGGGGATGGTAATGGGGGTGGATAATGCCAAAATTTGTTTTGAGACCTCAGCTTCTCTTGTATATACTGAATACCAATTTTATGGACTCTTACCTGCCCAATTTACTCCCCAACCCTTCGACGGAACAAGATGAAAATAATATATAATAATAATCTAGTTCTAGATCTCGTTAAAGTACATATGTGTACCAAATTTCAAGTCAATATCTCAAACGGTTCCAGAGTAAACGTGCGCACAAAAAAAGTTACAGACAGAACGACAGACAGAAATTTTTTTTTCGCTCAAACTTAAAATCTCGACGTTTCGTGACATTCTAAGCTTATTTGAACAATAAAAGTTTTTAAAAATTTTTTGTCGTTACTATACTTCCACTGGACGTGGAAGTAAAACTATGCTCATCTTGAAATTTTGCCTAATTTAAAGTATCATACCATAAGCTATTATTTAGAAAACTTTAGAATTCCAAAAGGGGCGAAATTTTGGGTCACTCTTTCACTGAAATTATAAGCAAATGTATAAGCCACTTGAGACGAGTCTCTCGGAACTAGCCTAAAATATAATTTCGTCTAAGTTTCGGATAACATGAAATTTATATAAAATTTCACAGAGAACATTAATAGTCCAGTACGTGGGTATCAAAAAGGGGTGTTTGAATGCAAAAGGTGGGGTAGTAGTGATTCTTTAGTATGTTGTTAGGCTTGGGGCTCTAATGAAAAATCCAAGTTTTCGACCTCGAGGCGCATGCGCTCGAGCCGCCATCTTGTATTTTAGGTACAAAAATTTGGTTTTTTGATAATAACTCAAAAACGGTGGCTTTCACGACAAAAGATGTCCTATACAAAGTTAAAGAGGACAAAATTTCCTACATTTTTTGTTAAAACAATTTTTTGTAGCACACATATGTTAGGAGTTACAGCTCCGTGAAGTTGCACTATTTGAAGAACAAATATGAGCTGGCTGCTAATTGCTAATTGTCAACACTGCAATTTCTTTATGCAGTGAATCAATATTTGACGCTGTTTTTGTGGTCGGGGAAGATGTTGACCTTTTAGTACTTGTGACAGCCTTAGCACCAGCCGAAAGTTCTATCTACTTCCGTAAACCTGGAAGAGGAAAAACTGCTGAGAGGATATATTCAGCAAGTAGCCTCAAATACGAAGAAGCAACCAAGCACATTCTGTTCTTGCATGCCTTCAGTGGTTGTGATACAACGTCATCCCTATTCAATCAGGGAAAAACTAAATTTTGTACGCTGATAGAAAAAAGCAGAGCGGTTCATGAAATAATTGAAATTTTCAACCAACAAGATGCCACGTCAGAGGAGATTGCCGAGGCCGGAGTACGCTTTCTCGTAGCTTTATACGGTGGCAACATGGATAAAGAGGGTTTGGAAGAGATTCGTTTCCAACGCTTCGCCAAATCTACGCTGAAAAGCAAATTTAATCTTGCCTCTTTGCCACCTACAAAAGACGCAGCGCAATTCCACGCCTTTAGGACGTACCACCAACTACAGAAATGGAGAGGCATAGAGAAAAATGCTGAAGACAGGGGGTTGGAAGCATGGCGCTTACGGGCTCACTCCCATAACAATGGCGGGAAAACCAGCTCCCGATTCCTTATTAAAATCGGTATCTTGTAACTGCATGCATGCAGCTACCGAAAGGCTGGACTTAAATGTTCGGTTGTATGTGGCTTCTGCAACGGAGAATCTTGCGGAAATATGCCGGAAATCCGCATTGAAAGCGAGGACGAGGATGACGACATTTTTCAGGCTACGGACCAAAACTACGACCAGGACACCGACAATAACCAACCCGGACCATCGAAACGTACCAAAATGTAGTAGAAATTAATTTTTGTAACGCTCTAAAATCATAATTTACTATTCTTAAATTTAAAAAAAATGCGATATACTTTTCGCCTTTAACTTTGTTTACGATAAGTATAACACTGTTAAATGATAATATTTAAATGCCTTTTAGTTTTTTTTTTTATAATTATGTACAAATATAATGATATATAATAAGAATAATAAAATAAAACTCAACCAAAATGAAGTTTCCGCATTTTTTTTTCAAATAGTGCAACTTCACGGAGCTGTAACTGCTAACATATGTGTGCTACAAAAAAATTGTTAACAAAAATGTAGGAAATTTTGTCCTCTTCAACTTTGTATAGAACATCTTTTGTCGTGAAAGCCACCGTTTTTGAGTTATTATCAAAAAACCAAATTTTTGTACCTAAAATCCAAGATGGCGGCTCGAGCGCATGCGCCTCGAGGTCGAAAACTTGGATTTTTCATTAGGGCCCCAAGCTTAACAACATACTAAAAAATCACTACTTTTTGCATTCAAAAAACCCCCACGTACTGGACTATAAATAACACATACCTTAATTTGTTATTAGGCCTTTTTCCCAAAAATTATTAAAATTATGGAAGATGGTTTTCACAATTTTTAAATTACCAGCATGGCATGGCTGTTCTTTCTTGGACCAAAATAGGCCTTTATCTAAGTTTTTACTTTTCAACAAAAACTTATATTTGCCAGCTTAAATTAATTACTAATGGAACTCCCCAAATTTAGAATTTGAATTTAAAAATAAAAATAATAAAATAATTAACAACTACCTGTGTGTGATAATTAAATTGTCTGCTTTAGCTGTAAATAAGACTTTAAATAATAAGTATACATTTAGCCTACAAATTGTTCCCTTTTGGTGTACCAAAAGAAAATTTGGCAAGAAAATTTCTACAACCTTTCTTAGATGATTTAGAGTTATTGTTTTCATACTGAGAGGAATAGTAAATAAACCGAAGCTTAACACTATTAAAATAAAACATTTATTATTAATGTAGGTATTACTGGTTTCGTACACAAGAGGATATTATATTATTCCACCAAATAATAAGTAAATTTGGTTAGAAATCTTGTTATAAAGAGGACTTAAAATGCAACCGATACACTATGTCACACTTAGTGCAAATATTGAAACCCGAGTCGGAAAGAAAGACACTTCAAGTAATGCACTTGTCGGAAAGAAAGACACTTCAAGTAATGCACTTTTGAGACCAAATGCTAGCGAAAACTAGGAGTTTTTTTTAAAATATTTTTGAAATTTGAAGAAATTGTAACAAGCCGAAATAAAAACATAAGGGCAATTTGTGTTCAATAGGGTATTCTCACTCAGCGCAGGCCCCCCGCATCAAATCATGGGCCCCGGTTCCAAATTCACTGGCGGGCCCCCGCGCCTTATATTTGATTAGCGGGAAAAGAATTGTTTGTCAAAATCTCTGGCTGGACCCCACTACGGCCCCCTTCGGAAACCAACGCGCTTAATAATTGATGGGGGGGGGGGGGGGGAGGAATTTGAAAAAAAAACTGGGTCCAGAAGGCCGGGCCCCTAAACTCAGTACCCAATAGGCTTGCTCAGTGGGATTTAATAATGTTCTTTGAATATGCTGAACTTTTTACAAAGTATCTCCTCTAGTCCTCTAATCTCTATTATTATTGAGATATAGCTGTTTAAAGAATTCCTGTTATTTCACATGCATCTGTATTTGTTCATTGCACTTTACGGCTTGTGGTTGATCATTGACCACCTAAACCGACCAATAAGCGGAATGTAATGTTTTGCATGGCAACATTGCCTAATTCATGAAATGGTGGGATGGAGAGAAATATATCACGAGCGTCTAAGTGATGGCTGACCAATAAATGGCATAGATAATTAAAGATTTTAATGCCTTTCATGATTTTACGCACTTCTGCTGCATGTTGGACAAAAATGGGAAAATATGTACCCTTTGTTTTGCATTAAGTATCCAAATACGACATTACCCAAAGTGGGAAATACCTATTCAAAACGTGAATTATCTCCATCAATCGTATAATATTACTTGTTAGCGAACTATCATCATTTTTTTATCTAACTTTCTGCTTTCTTCAACTAGTACTGCTGCCGGTGCTCGTCCTAAGGCTAAACGTTCTACTCCTGTTGTTCTCAACCTACCTCCCTACTATACGTTTAGCAGACGAAAATTTCGGCAATGGGAGACAAGCTCAACCTCTCAGCTCGACAACGAACAGCATTCATGAGGGCAATTCTTCTTGAAGGCGCAGTCCGTCCCCTTGAGACTACCCTATCAGTTACAAGTACTTGAAGAACGGGCAAGACTATTCGAAAATCTATCGCTGAATAGATTGAGTCTAAATTTATTCTACCAAAGCTTGTACATTGCATTGGGACGGTAAGTTTCTTCATCTTATGCCAGACTTTGAAGAAAGGAAACTTCTAGGCTTTCCTGTAATCACCAACTCCAAAGGAGGAGAACAGACTAACGCCACTCATTCCCTGACCAGCGAGTGGGTGCTACGTGATAATATATGGGCTCTTGTTTTTGACACGACGGCATCAAATTCAGGTAGAGAAATCGGAGTATGTGTAAAACTTGAAGAACTTTTATACAAAAAGTTTCTTATGCTTGCTTGTCGTCGCAATGTATTCGAAAGAATCTTGTGTGCAGTTCACAAGAGTTGTTCGGAAATGCATCTGGCCCTGATAATGCTGACATAGTTCACTTTAGAGATTCCATTTGAAAGAATATAAATACCGAAGATGCATTCAAAACCCTTTTAATCAATGACCTTGACCGGTCAACGAAGAGTAGAAGAGAGGATATCAGTCAATCGTTAAAAGGAATTCTCACTATACCTGACAGAAATAATCAACTTCCACGAGATGATTTTAAGGAGTGCATTGAACTAATGATCATGCTTCTTGGAGAAACGCCCCAGCGAGGTAAACATTGGCTATGACCTGGAGTACATCATGCTCGAAGGATGCCATCTATTTTTTATCCAGCAAAGATGTTTGCTTTTAGTGACCAGGCAAGATATGACGAGGCCATGATTGCGAAACTGGAGGCACTCTGCAAATTCAATACTTTCTATTACGTCGAGAAATGGCTTTATTCGAATGTCGGGGCTGACGCACCATACAATGATCTTCAATTTTGGCATAACTTAAAGGAATATAGAAGATATGATACTCAAGTTGCTCGTGTGCAGCTTTAACTGCAATGGAAAGACACTACTGGTATTTGACCGGAGTCTACAGCATTCTGTCCGTTTTCAAATCGAATATCGGATACTGAACGGAAACCAATCTTTCCTGCTTTGAACTCTAACACAAAACTTACCAATCTCGTTGGTCCCATTTCCTGGTTCTTGTTTGATGCTATGAGAGTCGACTCCTGTTGGCCTTGGACACCGGTTAATCAGTGGAAACCTGATCCCAATTTCCAGAAAGCGGGAATGTTCGTTCGACATGTGAAAATAGTTAACGTTATTTCTGAACGACCAGTTAAATTGATTCAAGACTTTTCCACCAGCATCACAACTAATGAACTGCAGAAGCAATACCTGTTGTAAGTGAAAGGGAAGCGATACCAAATTTCAAAAATGCACCATACTGACAAGTGACAAGTGACTAAGACATCGAGAATTTCTGACATTCTAAAAATTGTAAATAAAATGTTGTTGCTAAATAAACCAAATATTAAAAAATAATGTGTAGTATATATTGTAACAGTTATAGGTCTAAATTTCAGTCGACATAGGAGGGGGTTTCTTTTAGACTAAATGATCTGAGTTTTGTTATTTACTTTTATTTTGTTAAGTGTCACAAGATAGAAAGAGTGCACTTTGAAATTGCAATGCCCTAGTCTACAACGTTCTGAATGGGATTTTTCTGCTTGATTCTGAATTAAGGCAGAAGAGTTGTTCCCAAAATGGACAGTTTTTAATTATGGTGGCCGACGCACTACACCACGTTCGCGTCGCCTATCATAATATTCTTCAGTTATGTCTGCCTTAAGCAGCACATTAGTCGCTTGAGCACTGCCATTATTAATCTCATTTTTCTGCATGCGTTTGTTGTTGTTCTGCTCGAATTTTTCGAAACCTTCGCCAAGCAACAGAAAAAACTCGGTGTTTTTCCCGTTTCAATAGACTGCCTAAAAAATTTTACACTCACAGTTTCAAAGTTAATTTGCAAAAAAACTGTTACATGGTAAACTTGGTAGCATATTAGCAAGAAATGTTTGCACATCCCTTGTTTTATACGAAAGCAAACAGCTATGATCTGTCATAGTATCCCTTTTCTCAGTGATGGAAAATATAACAAACCAATTTAATATTCTAGGTCCTTCTGGTTTTATGTTGTCTGCATATATTTTATTTAGTCCAGTACGTTGAACGCCTTGACAAGTATATGCTAAAGCGTGAGGCTTTCCATCCTGAGATGCTTGCCTTGGGTTATAACATGAAAGAATTACTTTAATTTGTAGCTACCTGCTTTCAATTTCTATTCTATTTCCAGTAATTTTTTTCAACTCAAGATTTTGCAATACCATATTTACATAATGTAAAATTTTGATGTTTTCACAAATTGTCTTGTGAGGTGTGAAGGTAATTAAGGAAGGGGTGTTTAGGTGTGGTGAGAAATTTGGTTTTGAGTGGGTGGATAGGGAGGGATTATAGGATTTAACAAGGGTATTAGCGAAGTTCGGAAGTAATCTGTTTAATATGAAGTTATAAATTATGCCATAAGATTATCTGAGGTGGCGCCGCTAGTGGCAATCGACCACATTCTGGTCCCATCATATATATTCCTATAAGTCTGTCGAATAAACTATTTGTGCTACAAAAACTTATTTGGACGTGGAAGAGTAATTTGATATCAGTTAATGCTACAATAATATATTAGACAATATTTTTTACGCAGAATAAGAGAATTAACTTATAGAGATTCGACGATTAATGGATGAGTTCTGACGATTTGATTTTCAGATTATTATGGTAAACATATTTGTTATGGACAACGGAGAAAAGGAGAAAAATAACAGTAATATTAATAACCGTCATTTAAGTATTTGTATTATTTGTATATAATGATTAGTTACTCCAAATGAACAATACAAAAAAATGTGTCTAGTCTAGCGCCACTCATATTTTTTGGAACTTAGAATTAACTTTAATAATTTGAGCTCTTAGGAAAGTCAAACATTTCATCAGAAGTTGCATGAAAACGCAATGAGCAGATAGATATTTTGACTAAGTTATCAAGGCAGAAAATGAAATTTGCCTCATCGATTATGCAAAACAGAACCAAGAAATAATTGGGAATATTATTGGCAAAAACATGTGGTAAACAGCAGCTCTATATTCTAACATTCAACCCTCTATCCCTAAACATTTTAGGCACCATAGTTTCAATATACCTTGAGGATATGCCGGAACTAATAATCAAATCAGTTTGGAGCCCGCTTATATAATATCCCGCTTCTATAATATGCCGCTTATATAATATCCCGCTTATATAATATCGGAGTATTACCATCCCAACCGAGATCCCAACTACGTGAACAGTGAGATATAATAGGGGACCTTGATAACATTTTTTTTGGTTGTGAAAAAAATATGGACGCCACTGACCGCCTAATTAGAAAAATAACCTCAAAATTCGACATGATCGCTCCTTTCAATACTCATGATCTACTATCTTAACTCACAGGAAATTTATGAAACCATCATTGGTTTTTTAAGAGAAATAAATTACTTTCACATCCAGTGGAAGCATAGTACCACAAAAAAAAATATTTTGAAAATTTGTATTGCTCAAATAGGCTTAGAATGTCATGAAGTTTGAGCAAGAGAAAATTTCTGTGTGTCTTTCTGTCGGTCTATAACTCTTTAGCGCGCACGATTACTCTGGAAAAGTTTAAGACATTGACTTGAAATTTGGTACACCTATTAGTCCAGTCAACGGAGCGCTAACATGACCAAAATCTCTAACTTGAGTGCTTATAAATGGATTTTGATGAAACTTTGTGCAATATGTTTGCAATGACGTTAGTAATACAGTTAAAAAAGATTAGAGTAGGAAATGATCGGAAGGGGTAGAAAACACCCCTTTTATCACGTAACTTGTAAACTTAGATCAAAAATGAAAAAAAAAAAAGTATTTACCTTTTTTGACCCAAAATAAGAAGTTTTTATTCTTGTGAATGGCCACTGAAAATTCCTAAAAATGGGGGAGGGGGAGTTGAAAAAAAATCTGAAAAAATTCAGGTGAATGTATCATCGAAAGACAAAACTTTTTTTATTTGCAACTTTTCTGTAAAGTGCGTTTTCATCGAGTTTTTCCGGAAAAACATGAAAAACTACAACTATTTTTGACATTGTAGCGCTTTAAATATATGTAATTTAAAATTTTGAAAAAACCCACACGTAGGCCTTCTAAATATTTTTTGTTTCTTGAAATTTTTTTTGTAACTTGCTAATTTTCCGAGTTACAGGCAGTTTTTCACGATAAATAATGTACTATAGTTTTTGCACATTAAAAAATACATGAAAATTCGAAAAATGAGCGTGATTTATATATATTATTATAAAAAAATATGAGACCCATATAGTTATACCATTTTTAAAGGTTCAATATAATTTTTAAATTGAAAATGTGAAAAAGTTTCTCGGAAAAATTTTGCAATTTGTGCAAAAAATGTAGTACATTATTTATCGTGAAAAACTGCCTGTAAGTGAAACTTAGCAAGTTACAAAAAAATTCCAAGAGACAAAAAATATTTAGAAGGCCTCAATGCATACGTCTGAATTTTTTAAAATTTTTAAATCACACATTTTTAGAGCGCTACAATGTCAAAGATGGGGGTAGTTTTTCGCGTTTTTCTGGAAAAACTCGGTGAAAACGCACTTTACAGAAAAGTCGGAAATAAAAAAAGTCTTGTATATCGATGATGCATTCACCTGAATTTTGTCAGATTTTTTTTTAACTTTTACATTTCCTTTCCCCCATTTTTAGAAATTTTCGAGTGGCCATATCTCGAAAAATATGCATTTTTCGAAAAAATTCTGAAGAGTAAAAACATTTTGGACCAAAAAAGGCAAATACATTGTTTTTTTTTTTTTTTCATTTTTGACCTAATTCTACAAATTACGGAACCCGTGGTAAAAGGGGTATTTTCTACCCATTCCAGTCATTTCCTACTCTAGCCTTTTTTAAAACTTTTTTATTAACGTCATTACAAACATTGCACAAGATTTCATCAAATTCCATTCGTTAGCACTCAAGTTAAAGGTTAAACCCCCCGTTGACTGGACTATATGTGTTTTAACTAAATATGGAACTAGATTCTATTTTGATTATGAAGAGTTGGGGGATAAATTGGGGTAAATGGGGGTAAATAAATCAAGCAAGTAATAGCCCGTAAAATTGGTATTTAGTATGTATAAAAGGTGTCAATAAATTTTTTGGCACTAGCTACCCACATTACCACCCTAAAAAGTTAATGAAAAAAATGTGACGGAGAACGATAATATTTACCATGTAGTTAACACAACTGTCAAAGAAAGATATGAAAAATTGTACAGGGTGGTCACCCTGAAAATAATTATGAAAAAAATATGAGGAATAATATTTCGCATGTAGTTAACACAACTACCAAAGAAGAAAAATATGAAAAACAGAATATGTAGGGTGGTCACTAGGATGGAGTGAAAAAAAATAATTTTTATTTTCAAAAAGCTTGGGTGTGCAAAAATTGTCACTTTGCATACGTAAACACATCATAGTTTATTTTTTTAATTTTATTTGTTTTTTAAGCTGCCGCAAGGATCATCATTTTTTTTTAATTTTCATGAATAACGCCATTTTTTGAATATTTTAAAAAACTGGTGGTTTTTTCTAATTTAAAAAATTTGAATATTTAGCAGCATTGCGGAAACTCATAGCTTTTACAAAACTGAGTTTTTTTTAGAGATTGGCAAAAGCATTTCAATAGCTTTTTATACCCAAGCTAAATTTTTACAAAAAAAAGTTATGAAGTTTATTTGCAAGCGGGTTTTTCCAAAACTTTAAAGTCTTTGCGTCACCTCAAAATAACATTAGATTTTAACAATATTTTATAGTGGTATTGCTTATCTGGTGTAGCAACTTTTCGGGACCAAACATTTCTGATTTTTAAAAAAGTGAAAAAGTGTCTTTTTTCACTCCTCCTTAGTGGTCACCCAAAGAAAAAATTAAAAAGACGGAGGACGATAATATTTAACATGAAGTTAATACAACTGTTAAAGAAGAAGAATATGAAAAATATACAGAGTGGTCAACCAAATAAAAATGTGTCTAGGAGGAAAAATATGAAAAAAAAAATAATGGAAGAAGTATGATAAACAGAGAGGGAAGTTTTGGACAAATACTTTTACCGACTTTTTTAATATGCGAAATAAGAAAGATTTCAAGTATAGTTATGTTCATTCGGGAACACTCTAAATATCTTTTTTGGATAAAATTTCCAATACACATTTTGTAGGCCATTCCACAAAGCATGACTCAACGTCAAGGAGCTATAAAATTTTCTTTATTGTGTCTGATAATTAAAATGAAGCACAACTTATAAAACCTGGTTCAAATATATTTTGCGCAACTTTGTTGGCTGCACACAACAATTGCCAATTTCCCAAGCGTGTTAGAATTAAACCGTATAATATACATTTTCATTTTCAACTTGAAAACTCTAAAGTGAAAAACAGAATATTTTGCAACTTCCCTCGTTTTATTTTTACTCCATATGCAATATTTTTAAATTGTTTTCCTTCTCACGATATGAATTATGTTCCTGGTTGATGCCATATTTCTAGATCGGAAGAAATTTATTTTTCTCATGCTGTTCGCGTCTAATAATATATAACTTACAAATAATTTATCACGGTTAAGTGAGGCGATTTATAGATGTTATAAGATTAACTGTGGATATCGCTGGATATGTTATACTCAGGGTCATAAATGTCCAATAATTTAATATAAAATTATTTGGCTCTTACTTTAAACATACAAAGTTGAAGATTAAATTTGATTTAGGTTATATATTCTATTAAATGTTTATTTTTCTTTTTATATTTAATAAATGCAATAAGTACATATTATAAAATGTATAGGGGCAAGTTTTGGATATACTTATAATAGAATTTGAATAAGAAAGGAAATGTTTTTCGGAACTTTCAAGTTTTTTTCAAATATGTACGTTCATATTATTCACATTATTATTTATAATATTTATATTATTGTCATATAAAATAATTCATAACAAGAAATCTGAAGATTTCACAAACAACATATATGGAGATGAAGTGGTCTGTCTTCATTTTATACGAGATAGGAAACATGTATTAGAGAAAGGAGTAAGGAAAGAAGAAAGAAGATGGCTAGTAGAAAGGTGAGTCTATGAAGAGTCACTTTGCTCTAGCCGAAGCCAGTGTGAGAATAGGAACGTTCTAAGAGATCCGCGAAACAGCGGATATGTTGTTGGAACATTCTTGCTTGAAAGTCAATGCTCCAGGGAAACCTACTTGGCATATTTAGCACGGGAGGAAAGCCTGTGCACTGGATCGTAGATGATGGCGCATACGTCTCAGTTTAGATTTTGTCGATCTTGAATATAAGAACCGGAAAGTCACCATGACCAGAAAAAATTTAATAAGTTTTGGGACTCGAAATCTCTTCCTGTCCCAGCTAACTGCGTATATCTGGAATGAGGAAATGTAGTGGAGCTATTCCAAGACGTCTGCGAGGTCTCAATGATTATAAAAGAAATATAATTCATCTCATCTGACCAAACTGTTTAACCTGACACACAGAAGAGTCATAACTGCCGCAAGTCTCAATTGGAATTTGGCACTAATATTCATAAGCATGAGGTATAGCGGAGGGGTCTTTGCCATAATGCTTTCTTTTATTTCTACTATTGTCCAAGGTGTAGCCCCAGTAATGGCATATGACGTTATAGGTATTACTACAGAGTTATATATATAATAGCAGCTCCCATGATATCCGAGCCCAAATGCTCATAAGTACATCTTCTAAATGACTGGAAGATTTTCATAGCGCCGTGAGACATATACATGCTTATTATAATTTATGTTTCTATCTAGCACTAGACCTAAGTATCTGTATTCCTCCGTCCTCTGTATTGGAACATTATTGAAGCGAATAAACGGGTTCCTGTCTAGCGACAGGTTAGTACCAAATAGCATATATTTGGTTTTACTAACGAAAATAGTCAGTTGGCTCTTCAAAGTCCAGGCACTAAGCAAGTTCATGCACATGTTAGTTTTATTACCCAGGACTCGCCAGGATATCGCCGCACACTCATCAGCATATCCTACAATGGAGCAATTGTTCGAAAACACTATTTGTAACACCTCATGCTTAACGAGATTTCAAAAGGTTGAACCTAATGCCGAATCTTGAGGACATCTTTTTGATACGGAAAAGTTGATGGGAGAGAAGGACGTTTCCTTGGCCGTAAAATAGCTTTGAAATAACACCAACAAATTTGTCGGGACTTCCCTGCGGTGTAGGATGTCACTAACAAATAACCACCAGAGGTTTTTGAAAGCACCAAAAACGTCTATGGAAGTAGCGACACAATATTTTGAGAGATGTTCAGTAACGAGGGAAGTAAATGTCCAATATAGTACACCTGACGGCACCACCGGTTACTTATTAGACTTATAGCCTCGCCTAAACTTTTTCCCATGAGCTCCTTAGTACCATCAGCTTAACGTTTCTCTTCACCTCTTGCCATCTGGTTTTCCCTGAACTATCAACCATTTTATATTTTCCTCACTTCGGTTGATGTGCTAAAACAATGAGAGGATTCGGAAGAATACGATGTTGGAGAGTAGCTACTGGGAATGTATTTTTGGGAGAATCGAGCTAGCATGACGGGGTATTAGCAAGTCTGTTATTTATGTGCTTAGTGATATTTCGGTCATTTTGCTCCACTGGTATGTTACCGATATTGCAAGCTGTATTCTTCGCTGAATCTCATATTCGCAGTTGCCAGTATTGTTTATAAGAGCTCCAAGTTATATCACCTTTTTTAATTCCACACAGTCACCTGTCCTTAACTTGTATGTTTAATTATCATTTGCTCTCTCTACAGCTATTTAAGGTAACAAAGATCATATTATTTTTAACTTTCATTAATGCACAGTAGGCTAGAACCAACTTTAAATTAAATATGCATGCACTCTCTCAATTCCTACGGGAAATGGTAGCTTGATATGTCCTGAAACAATTCCCGTAAACCCCGAAATTATTCCCTTGGCCGTTTTCTAGAAAATTTATTTTTAATTTTTTTTTTGAAAATTGATTTTTTGCATTGATAAAAACAATAATCTACTACATTTTTAAAGTCTCTGAATACCTGGACATATTTCAACAACCTATCAGTTATCTTCTTCAATCCCGGATTCTTACGTTTACACAATAGACAAAGACAATATCTATTTTCATCGTGCGTTTTTCATGATCTTTGATTTCAATCATGGTCACAATATTCTTTGGCAGTGATGACGGTCTCGGATGTCTAGGGTCGAGCAGGACTACTGCTATTTACCCTAGTACATCTCTGTAGACCTGGACCGGCCACGTGCAGGGCGGGCGAGCTTACTTTACATCAACCTCACTCACAAATGTGAGCGGTGTGAATGATTTTGGTCCACCTCCCCGGGTCCGAGCTTGTTGGACCTTGCCGGCTAAGGTCTTTATCTTCTGTCTTGATGATCTTTCTTCGCCAGCTTGTCACCCCTGGGGGCAGTCATCTGTATGTTCGGAAACTTTGAGGTATTTTTGGCCGGGATTGACTACCGGTACGCAGAATGTCAATTGACATCCTGCCATTCGGATCATCGGTTAAGCAGGTATGAGCTATGTAGCTCGAGGAAGTGCAGACTTAAGTGCTTTGGTAGCACTTTTGGTCTGCACGGAGCTAGGTGACTACGGGTTCTGTGGGTTATCTTCATTGGCGGTGGTATGTTTCTCATACTCGCCTGTTACCTGACTGAGCGAAATATCGTCACGAACTATATGCGTGAACAGCACGTGTTTACGCCCACTACGTAATCCTTCGAGAATGGAAAGTCTACTCAAACGGCCAGTAGAGGTGGTCGGATTTCCCTAACAAATCCAGTTACGCAAATAGTAATCTTATTTATTGGTTATGGATATATTGGTAAACCAAAATTGCTGTCATTCAAAATAATATCGGAATAAATCTAATGATTTTGTCTAAATTGACTACCTACTTGGAAAGTTTATATAACCCGATTATTATCAAAACGCCCCTGGGGCTCTCGAGCACGAAGGTTTCTTGAATGTTGTTTCCCCAAACTTGCTTTAAGTTTAAATTTGTATTGGAATGTTTAATCTTACTTTTTTGATTGACATTTTAACAAGCTTACCAATGCAAAAAATCAGTTTTCAAAAAAAAATTATTAAAAATGAATTTTCTAGAAAACGGCCAAGGGAATGATTTCAGGGTTTACGGAAATTGTTTCAGGACAGATAAAGCTACCATTTTCTGTAGGAATTGAGAGAGTGCATGCATATTTCATTTAAAGGTGGTTCTAGCCTACTGTGAATGGTAACTCTTTGGATGATGTACAAGTAAATAAATATCTAAGTGTATTAATTGATGCATCTCTTGGTTTTCTGCCTCATGTATCTACTAAATCACTAAAAAATTGTTGTTAAATGTATAACTTCTGTTCTTTTCAGTGTATATACTCCTTCCAATATGTATACTCTCAAGATTTTATATTGCTCACTTTTGAGTTTACACTTGATGCATTGTTTTTCAGCCTAATATGAATTTTTAAAATATACAATATTTCTCTTCATGATATTTTAATCTTAAATTATTCGTATGCTTATTGCTCTTCATAAATTACTACTCACTACTACTCATAAATTACTACATTCGTTGCTCTTCTTCAGAACAAATTATGCATAAAACCAGGGGCGGATCTAGAAATTTCAATAATTTTTGTCTCGTCTGTGGCGCATGGGACCCGTACGAAATATGGGAAATAACATCCAGAGAAGCACTCCTCTAAAATATTTTGAAAAAGCAGTTTGCGAAGAAATTTTTCAAAATCCGGGTACCCCCTCCTGGTCTAGGGACTCCCGTTTAAAATTATTATTTTTTGTCATCTATATTTTACTTTTCATAAAAATGCAACAATAGGTTTTGGAGTTTATGAAAATATATTCATTATTGAATGAAATACAATGAACTGAAATTTTGTAATTTACAATTTAACAAATTACAAAATTTCAATTCGTTGTATTTCAGTTAGTAATGAAAATATTTTCATAAACTCCAAAGGCTATTTTCGCATTTTTATGAAAAGTGAAATGTATATGACAAAAAAGAATAATTTTAAACGGGAGTTTTTAGACCAGAATTTTGAAAATTTTTTTTGAAAACTGCATTTTCAAAATTTTTTAGGTAAAAACGAAATACAAGTTAAAGATGTTATTTCCCATATTTCGTATGGGTCCCATGCGCCACAGACGAGAAAAAGTTATTGAAATTTCACCATCCGCCACTGCATAGAACTCATGTTTAGCTCGCATACTTCGTTTATCAAACCATTGGAAAGTGTAGAGTTTCAATACAAATATTTAATATTTTCAATATTAAGGCCCGGTACTTTCATCTCCCATTAATTCTATTTTATAGATATAGATAGATCCTATGGAAAATATTATTGATACAATTGTGTCCAAGGAAATTATCTGGAGAATAAATTTAACGGGAGGTGAAAGTACCGGGCCTAAGTGTATCACACTGTAATAAATTAGTCATCTATATATTTAAAACTCAAGTCGTTTCCTTTTCCGGCTTCGCCAGGATCGATCTTGATGATTCTGTTTTTAAAGCAAAGCTCTTTATTTATAGATGTGTCATCATTAATTACTTCCACATCCAGTGGAAGTATAGTAACGACAAAAAATTTTTATTGCTCAAATGGGCTTAAAATGTCATGAAACGTCGAGATTTTAAGTTTGAGCGAAAAAAAATTTCTGTCTCTCGGTCTGTCGGTCTGTCGGTCTGTCGGTCTGTCGGTCTGTCTGTAACTTTTTTTTGTGCACACGTTTACTCTGGAACCGTTTAAGATATTGACTTGAAATTTGGTACACATATGTACTTTAACGAGCTCTGGAACTAGATTATATTTTCATTTTGTTCCGTCGAAGGGTTGGGGGGTAAATTGGGGTAAATTTGGAGTAAATAGGTAAATCAAGCAAGTAAGAGTTCATAAAATTGGTATTTAGTATATATAAGAGAAGCTAAGGTCTCAAAAAAATTTTTGGCATTAGCACCCCCACCCCATTATTAAAGGGGATGAAAAAAAATTGATTTAGTGTATGTACAAGAACCAGAAACCTCAAAATATTTTTTTACTTCATCCACTACCACCCCCACCTCACTACCCATGTGGGGTATCGTTTTATGGGTTTTTGGGGTAGAGGATTTCAAATATTATATTATTAAAGTTTATGGAACTTATTTCCAAATACAAAGTTTTTTCGTTGTGAGTGACTTCGATAGAGAATCTGGATGTGGAAGTGGCGATTCCTTAAGCAGCGGTTTTTTTATTTTCTTAAATTGTCATTTTCATACGTAAAAACAAAATAATACAAGTTCAAATAAAGGAATCACAGCGCTCGAACTATAGCATACAGGTCATTACTACATCAAACTGTGCATATTCAGGCCATTCAAGGCAAAGTTTTAACAGTTAATAGCAAGCGGTCAGCGAGTGTGTATTAGATATTCACTCGAATTTTCTCTTTGGTTTTATTCATTTCTAAGATAAAGCATTTTTTGGAGAATATCTCTTTTCATCATGGAACGACATGTTATTCCCATTTTAGGTGCGGCAATTTTTTATTTGTTAATTTGTTTATTTTTTAATATTATGGAAGTTTTGTTGTTTGTGGCCCATTTTATTTATACATAGCCCATTAATTTAACTGAATATGAAAGAAAAATGCCAATTTTGGGCCCAATGCGCCCACCTTAGAAAAGTGTACTATCTTATGTTTTTTGAAAAAACGAACGAATCTGACAATTATGACTTCGAATTTGATTTCAGAGGGTCAAAATACATAAAAATACACTGGGTATGGACCGCAGACCAGACCAATATTTTAGGGGAGTGTTTTTTTGAGGTTAGAAATGAAAAAAGAAGCAATCTGATAATTCTGACTTCGGATTTGGTTTCAGCGGGTCCAAATACGTAAGGATACACTGGTCTGGTCTGCAGGCCAGAGCACTTTTTTTTGTGTGTGGCTGTTTATTTAACGTCTTGACACATACAGTGTAACCATCCAAGAAAAAAAGCACTTTTTTGAAATACTTGAAAAATTCATGATAAGTAAGGCCAAAACTGAGGTTATATTCAATTTCAGCGAGCCGAATTAAATGGAAATACAATGGTTTAGTTCACTGAGCATGACTTTTTTCCATTTGTAGGCCAGCGTAATTTATGCACTTAAGCGGCTTCGCAAACTAGATAAGAGCTCAATTTTGTGGATTACGGCAATTGACTTTTTTTTTGCAAGACCAAGTATAATAACATCGTACACTTTACAAACTTGGGCGTATTGGGCCCGAAGTTCCATAAGACTTTGGCACGCTTCTTTGTTATCGTTATATGGTGCATACGTTGGTCATGTTGAATTGCATTACATTGCCTTATTAGTCAATTATTTCCTAATTATTTATTTAGAGCATATGAAGACGATAACAGCGAAGAAAGTTTTGATTAGGGTTCGGAAAATATTATTTGTAGCTAATTATAATCGTGAAAAAATCACTTTCCGAAATGTCTTCGTATTATCATTTTTCAGATTATGCAGATACGAAAATTAAGGTTTTCCATTCCGTTAGTACTTAGTCTGTCTGAATGTCTGTCGTGTGTCTGTCTGTTGGCGTTGAAATCATATTTAAAAACCTATTTGATGGATAAAAATAATATTTGACAGGTAGTTCACGCTATTGTCAAGAAAACGATCCGACAACTCTTAGTGAAAAATATACAGGTTGGACACTTAAAATAAAACGACAGCAAAACAATATCTAGAATGTGGTTGACAAGGATGAAAATCTAATACAATTTTGGCAAAAATATATACAAAGTGATCACTGAAAGAAATAAGATCATTAATGAATAGAAGGTGTCAAATAGAGAGAGGCGATTTTTGCAAATAATTTTACAAATTCCTTATATTCCTCGGTTACCGAAGGAAAGTATTGTAATCGTGAAAAAAATGACTGTTCCAGGTTACTTAGGATTTTCACATTTCAGATTTAGATTATGAAAATTTAGGTATTTCAATTTAGTCATTCAGTGTCTATATCTATATCCAAAAAAATACTTCACTGACAAAAATAATATTCGGCAAGTAAATAAGGCTTATTGCCACGGAAAATATCTGGTAAATTTTGATCGAAAAATACAGACGCTGAACACCCCAAAAAAATAATTAAGGAAAACAATAATATTTGACATGTAGTTAATACAATTGCTAAGGAAGAAACCTATTATAGTATTCTTCTTCTTCTTTTAACGGGACGACGAAGGGTCGCCGCACTCAGGCCTTGTGGCCCATTGTGCTACCGCTACGAATTTATTGGAATCCCCCATTCAGGCCGGATTCTAACCCAAAGGCCAAAATCCTTCCTATAGGGGCATTCCTTATTTCTTCCAGCACCGGAAAACCAATGCCGAAGTGTTTGTGCCTCAAGTTCATAAGACTAGGCCAGGAAGTAAGGACGTGGATGGAAGTCTCCTCCTCGTCCCCGCAGAACCTGCAGTCGGGGTTGTCAACCACCCCTATAGTGTGCAGGTGTTCTTTGAAAGAGCCGTGTCCAGTCAAAAGACTTATCACGATTTTGACCTGTTTCCTGCTTAGTCGCAGGATTTGTTCTGATCGCTTCGGCAAAGGCCCTGAGATCAGGAGCTTCGCTTGCCGGAAGTCAAAGAACTGGGACCGTGTCCAGCTCTCTACTGACTTCTTGGCACTTGATCTAGGGAAGCCGAGAGCAGGCTCCGGACCCAGTAGAGGTCTCTGAGAGTCCCCTCTGGCCAGAGCGTTACTCTTATTGTTACTGTGTCCTGGCACCCAGAGAAGCTTGACCCAGTTGGATGATCCAAGTTCACAGTGTGCCTGTTTACAGTTTTGAACCAATATTGACTTGGTCCGTACTGATGCAAGGGCCTTGAGGGCCGCTTGATTATCGCTACATATGTATATGTGCTTGTTGGAATATCTCCTTCGGATATTCTCCTGTGCACAGACTAAAATAGCGAAGATCTCATTCTGGAATACCGTAGCGAATTTGCCCAGGGCATAAGAAAGTTCAGCTCTGGGCCTTTCCTCAAACCTCGATCCGTCTGTAAACCAGACGATATCGGCAGGCCTGAGTATGTCCTCGAGTGGGTTCCTTGAGGTTCCGAGAAGAAGAAGGAAGGCACCATGTCATCACTCCTGGCCTCCAGAAGTGAGTGAGTCCCTATCACGTCGGAAAAGACCCTCGTGTGCCCTAATTGTTCTCTTCCGGTTTTCCACTGACCACCGCATCTCAGCCTGTAGGCCGCTTTCCGAGCCTCGGCCTCAATCACTAAGTGAAGGGGCACGAGATCCAGAAGGACCTCCAGAGCTGCTGTGGGGGTTGTGCGTATTGCTCCTGTGACTCCCAAACATCCTGTGACTCCCAAACAGGCGAGTCTTTGGAGTTGTGTTAGTTTCTCTTGAATGTATAGCCTGGTTACGGCAGGCCACCACACAACAGAAGCATAAGTAATCATTGGTCTAACTATCACAGTATAGTACCACATTGTTACCCTGGGGTTTAACCCCCATGTTTTACCAAAGGTATTAGTATTAGTGAAAAAGATATATGGGGTGATCACTAAAAGAATAAAACAATTATCTAGACTAAACACGTCAACATTTGACGGAGTTTGTATAGAGTAGACTCTTTCGTTTTTATGAACTACTCTAGAAAAAGAGAGATCATTACGTTGAAACAGAGCCGCGAATTTCTCGTAAATGTGAGTGTTAGTAGTAAGATACCAAAATCCCCATTCCGTCGAATTTCAACGGGCTCAGCTAGTTATAATTAACTTTCTTCATATCTTGGTATGCATGTATTGTCCAATTTAATATATATTTTGTTGTTCATACAGATCTATCGAATCATGTTATAAAAACCGATCATAAAAATACCAAAGTACTACAGAGCTCACAAATTTTTGCGTAAAATAATACTAGAAAACTAATGACGTTAAATTAAAGAAAGGTATGAATATCTTATGCATTTGTGGACGCATTGCCCGTCCTTCGTTACATTCACAGATATATTCATGGTGCGACTCTGTTTATCTGTTACTCTAGTATCAACTCCGACAATAAACTCGGCTCCGTTCTAGTTACAGGTGATATTCGCGTAACTATATCGCAAGAGTTAGAAATCTTAACTAAAAGATGTGTGTTTCCATTTATTTCTTGTCTTCTTCTTCTGCTTCTCATTAAATTAGGAGCGCCACAATAGATGCATGGGGATCGCTGTGGCAAAGGCCAAACAGCCAGCTCTTCCCTTAAAATCTAATCTAACCTATCTAGGTTCGTCTTTATAAATAAGCAAATTATTAATAATGATTTTAAAGTGTTGTGATATCTCTTCCAATACATGCATTCGATAAGATAGGTGAATCAATAGAAGCTTGGTTCAGTTGTTGATCTTCGGCTACAAAATAACATTGAAACAGTATCTCATCTTACAATTTTTAAATAAAAGTCTTTCTTATTTATTATTTACTATTATTATTCAAAGTCAAAACTTAGCTGCTCTGTTATATAGTACATCCTGAATAAACAAGTTATAAGTTACTTATGCTGAGCACAGCTTACTAAATCTTGATAGAATATCACCTCTCATGATTTATCTCCTCCCCGGAAGGAGGAAACCCAAACAAATAATGGATAATCGATTTCTGTCAGAGGAAAGTTATAGACAGCGGTCATACGTAAAATTATTTTACTACCTACTGCTTTTCTCTCTATACAAAAAATATTATCTTATATTTCTATAAAGGGGATGTCTCACTGCGTTGAAAGTTTGAATCTTTTTTATGGATGATTCAACATTAAATGCGTAATCAGTAACCACTATATACAATTGGTTGATTTTGACAAAATTTCAAAATCATAAATAAAATTATGTGGTTCCAGTATCATAGTAGTTTAAATTTGTCACCAAACAAATAATGCAATAACTCCGGCTATTTAGCGGTCGAGACAGTGCTGTCATATTTTCTGTATTTACATTATAGTGTATTCGTATTTAACTGAGTGCTAAATTATTGCTAATAAACATTCAGATCATTCTTAATAAAAAATTTCAAGATGAGCATATCTTTGGTTTTTGAGATATGAGGGATTCAAGTTGTGATAAGCGTGATGTAATATATAGGAGCATATCAAAAAATGCAAAGTCACACAAAAAGTGAATATTTATTAGTTATGGCGTAGCAATCAAGATATTCTTAGTATTTTTCGACGCAGAATTCATATCTAATATCAACAAATATCCGTATATCCATTGATTAATTCAGAAGAGCCAAAAACATCCCCTATATAAGGATGAAAATAGGGAAAAATGATGCTATTGAGTTATAGAACTTCCATGAACAGAAATATAATAAGTCTATTGGCTGAATGCATGAACGAAGACGTTGATTAGGGCTTACACAAAGCAATTGAGACACATCCTTAAGGGGTGAAAACTACCCCAATACCATACCAAACTGCACAAAGGTTCCAATAACTGTCGAAAAAGCTTTATTAAGAGGAATGAACCATAAATTTGTTATGATCTAGTTTACGAAAACAACCCATCAAAACTACCACTACCCATGCCAAACTACCCTTCATGTTGAATTATGAATTTGAGTCAGTGAAAAGATAGTGAATATACCAGATATTGCATTCTGATTGCAGTGTGTCTGGATCTGGAACGATAACTAATATTCCCACAATAGTTTTTTTACACACCTATGAAATTGGGAGAAAACTGGTTGAAAACTTACCGTTTACAATATTACATTAAAGTTAATTCTGTTATAAGGATAATAAAGGGCGCTCTCCATAAAATTAATGTCCTAATGGCCTGTTTTCAAACTTCAAGTGAACTTTATAAGAAGGTGGGGATTGCGATCGCATCGCAATCGCTGTATTACATTAGGGAAAATCCTGTAGCAAGGGCTTTCAAGAGTGCTCTTTAGGAATACATGGCCTCGTGATTCTTTCTCATCACTCTAGAGAAATTCATGGGGGTTAGAGAGTGAAAATCTGAGCAATTTTACAATCATTATATTGTATCGAAAAAAAATTCTGACATAGTCTAAAGGTCTATTTTTATCCTCAAGTGGATTTTATGAAGGTAAGAGTGCGAAGGAATGAATATCGGAGCAATCTCGTAATCGCTGCATTACATAAAAAAATACTGATGAAGCTGTTTCCAAGAGGGCTTTTTTCTTACCCCAGGACCTCTTTATTCCTTTTCATCCCCCAAATGATCCCGACGGGGATCAGGGGTAAAGACCCAGCAATAAGTTTTCGACCCTTTTCCTTACCCCGTCGTAGGTCTGTCATAAAATAGTTACAAAAATTCTAGTTATCATCCCATATTCATACCTACTGCAATCAAAATTCGATATCTGGTACATTCACTATTTTTTCCCTGACTCAAGTTCATAACTCAAGATGAGGGGTAGTTTTTTTACCCTGTAATAAATTGTTTTCGTGTACTAGATCTTAACAGATTTATGGTTCATTCCTATTAATAAAGCTTAGATGGTTCAAGCTTTTTCGGCAGTTATTGGAGCTTTTGTATAGTTTAACATTGCATTAGGGTATTTTTAACTCCCTTAAGGGCGTGTCTCGATTTCTTTGTGTGAGCTCTAGTCAACACCTTCGTTCATGTATGTTTTCCTATTATCATCCTTATATAGGGGATGTTTTTGGCTCTTCTGAATTAATCACTGGATATACGGATTTTGCGATTTTAGATTTGAATTCTGCGTCAAACAATTCTTAGAATATCTTGATTGCTCTGCTATAGCTGATGAGTATCCATTTTTTGTGCGTATTTTTTGAAATGCTCCTATATGGCATCACGGATATCACAACTTCAATCCCTCATATCTCAAAAACCAAACATATGTTCATCTTGAAATTTTGTATTCAGGATGTTCCCATCCAATAATTTAGCACTTAACTTAAAACAAAATTTGAGGGTGAGAAAATGACCGATTTTTTGGCCTATTTTTGAATTGTATCTGCATACAAATATAGTAGTCTTATTATACGTGAAGTAGATTGATCAAAGTCGACTATATAGCCTCCATTGACCCTAACAGGCTAGTTCTAAAGCAGCAACTTGAACATTATGTCGATGGCTCCATAAATTATTAGCTTCAAATAATTTTGAAAACCCAAATTTTATTATCATCAAACCATTTATCTTTTTGAGATATAATTGTGTAAATAGCACCAAATTGATTGTAGATAAAATACGGAGTGACGAGAAAATGAGGCTCGCCCCTATATCTTCTTGATCTTACAAGATATGAATTTCAAATCTGGGAACGTCAAATAATGGCTAAATATGCATTAAATCGACTAGATGAATTAGTCGTGATTTCTTGTCGCTTCCGGTTTCAGAGGAAATTATGGTAACTTTGGATTTTTGGATTCTGGATGTCATTTTGCATACAACTGTGGCATATTGAGATAAAAATATTAATGACTGACATTTTATGAGCAAAAATAATTTTTCATCTAGGTGGCCATAACCCCAAAAAAATGTTTTGTTTTGCTTCAATAAATAATCAAGAAATACAATTATGACATTTAATTTGAAATTTGAAAAATAAAATTCTATTATGAGCTCTTAAACATTTCGGAAATTGTTCTTCCAGAATACTCATTTTTTCATATGGCACTATATTGGGTCACTACGTTATTTCAATAAGACATTTTATTACCGATAACTTGGAACACCCCACTGTTTATTTGTAAAAATAATACATGTGAATTATGATAAATGATAACAAATGAACAAATTAAGAAACAAACGAATTAAAACTAAGTAAGTACTTTATCACATTATGTAAAAAAAAATATAACAATTGTTCAAAACTCTGATCACCGACATCTACCCGCCGTCTTGCTCTTGCCAAAGTGTCTTTCATCACATTGGTGAGATGTTTCTGAGTCATAGAATTTATTTCCCTCCTGACTCTATCTTTCAAATCTTTTAATATAGTGGGTACTGTTGAATATACACGTTCTTTAACGTGGGCCCAAAAATAAAAACCTAACGGTACTAGATCAGGTGATCGCGCTGGCCATATGACTAGTCCATTAGTTCCTATCCATTGATCTCCAAAGTGACCATTTAAATATACTGCGATTACTCTGGCAATATGGGGTGGCATTATCCTACTGTAAATACCCCAATTGCTACTGATTAAGGGTGACTGTACCAAAAACTTAAATATCTTCATCCAAAAATGTGGAACCTACGATCCTGTTACCCTGTTCAAACGTTAAAACCAAACAGTTCTCGAAAATTGCCTTGCCTCAAAACTCTTGGATTTTTTTGCGCCCAGTACCTCAAATTATTTCTATTGAATATACCGTTGTTTGTAAAACGGAATTAGTCAGAAAATAATATAGTATAGTAAAAACTTGGAGATCTACTTTCATTGTCTAAAAGCAATCTGCCATAGTGAAACCTCCTCATGAAATCGTTTTCATATAATGCTTGGTGAAGTTGGTATTTGTGACTCTTAAATACCTACGTGTCTTTTAAGAATTTTTCTTACACTTTCTCTTCCTATGTCTAACTCGCAGTTTCTCGTATTGAGACACTAGGATTAATTTCCACTCCCGTCCGACTATAAGAAAATAATGTCTGCCAGAATAATTTCTTAGTGGATAGCGCTCTGCATATATATCTCGGGCTCCCGGCTATTTCTGCGACATTCCCCGTATATAAACACCATATCAACTTTGTCACTTTGCGAACAAACCGTTTAAATACACGTCAAAATAATATCGGATTCTCATAGAACAAAATAACATTTGAGCTGTCAGATTCATTCATTTGTTCCTTTTGTTATATTTCAAAGACACCTACTTGATAGAGATCCATTGTTAAATATTTTCATTTATTTCATTTATACTTTGTTGGATATTAATATTTTGTGTTCTTATGTATTATAATATGTTTCAATGATGGAGTGCTTGATACCAAGTTATCGGTAATAAAATATTTTATTGCAATATCGTAGTGAGCCAATAAGGTGCCACTTAAAAAAAAATTAATTATTTTGGAAAAACGATTTCCCAAATGTTTAGGAGGCTATGACACAAATGTCATATAACATAATGTCATAATTGTATTTTTTGATAATTTATTGAAGCAATACAAAACAGATTTTGGGGTCACGGCCGCCTAGACGAAAAATTAAATTTGTTCACAGAAATTTCTACCAAGAATATTTTTATCTCAATATACTATAGTTGTATTCAAATTGACCTCCTGAATCGAGAAATGTAAATATATATACAGGGTGTTCTATTTAAAAATCCAAAGTTACCATCATTTCCGGTGAAACCGGAGGCGACAGAAAATGAAAAAATCAATCAAATCAATGCATATTTAGTCGTTATTTGGCATGCCCAGTTTCTGGTAATGTGACAGTATATTATATAAAATTACATTTACAACACAATTATTGTACAGCAAAATACATTTGTTGAGACTCACAGGCCTGTTAGTAAACGTTTATATAATCACAATTTTTATTGTTAAATAAGCGAATTTGTCTATTAGCGGGGCAGCTTAACGTGGAATTTCGCGTTAATGTGGACACACCGGACAAAACCACCAAATTTTTTACAGGTACTAGTTAGGCACGTAGCTTTCAATTTCTGATAGGAACCAACTTCTCCGTCGGCCATCTTGGATTTTTTATCGCTATTTTGAAATATCTCGGCTTCTAAATCACTTAGGACCCCAAATTTGGTGTCTAAGTATACATATTTGGGGTCAGGGAATACAAACACACAAGTTTTAAATGTATCACGTTATATTTATTCACTTTATTCAGTAATTACAAACTATTCAGCGATGGACTGTTTTTTCCTGTGTGTCCACATTTTCTATTATGTTTTTTTATTTTGTTTCAGATTGAATTGTAATACAAGATGGATTGAAACATACAAAATCTGTCAGAAAACAACTTTAGAAAATCTAAAATGTCCACTCAATACACATGGAATCGAAGACAAAACAACACCATACCGGTGTTACATAAGTGCGGATGAACTGGTCCAAAACCATGGTGCATGGCACAAATCTTCTTGTGTCAAGGTTTCAATTTGAATTTGGATAGAGTTAAGAAGCGGGGAAATACTTCAGAAGGCAGCAGAACTGTGGAGAAACGATACCGACGTGAAGCGAGTGACAAAATAGCGTGTTTGTTATGTCGTGGAAGCGATGGACTCCTTCCTGAATTTCGAATATTAATAGTTGATACGAGCATACGAAGAATGGCAGGAGAACTGCAAGAAACCCAGTTGTTGGCAGCATTAGAAGGTGGTGGTCTCATTGCCCTTGACGCTAAATATCATCTGCAATATTATACAGCACTACAATTGCAATTTATTTGCGCACTAACTTGGCAGTCTTACATGGACTGCTGCAGCATTTCCCGCATGCCTTCTTCAAGCACCAAAACTTTATACTTTTCATCACTTTATTCTTGCGTTTGTGGAAAGTAAGCTAGCACTTTCTCCTTCAATCTGGTTCTATTAATCTTCTTCTCAACGCCAAGGATTTTTAATTGGTTCTTATACAGTTTATGCAACTTTGAAATTTTAAAATAGAAGATTCCATCTTCCACACAGTTCTCTATATAAGTATAAAGTTCCACAGATGCTGTAACCTCTATCTGACTTTTCTCTGCAGATACTCCCACTAAATCCTGCTCTGGTTTCCTTAGGTGAGATCGGTATCTATTTCCCAGTGTTGCATAACATTGCAGCTGATATTTGGCGCCAAGGGCAATGAGATCACCACTTTCTAATGCTGCCAACAACTGGGTTTCTTGCAGTTCTGTTGCCATTTTTCGTATGCTCGTATCAGCTGTTAATGTTCGAAATTCATGAAGGAGTCCATCGCTTCTACGACATAACAAACACGCCATTTTGTTACTCGCTTCACGCCGGGATCGTTCCTCCACAGCTGTGCTGCCTTCTGAAGTATTTCCCCGCTTTTTAGTTCTATCCAACTTTAAATTGATGCAAGAAGATTGGTGCCATGCACCATGGTTTTGGACCAGTTCATCCGCACTCATTTCGCTTCCAAAATTTAGTTTCACTGGCAATGACTCCAAGCTTCTAAACTCATTGATATTGTTCAAGAAAGACCAGTACGGAGTTGTCTTGTCTTCGATTCCATGTACATCGAGTGGACATTTTAGATTTTATGAAGTTGTTTTCTGACAGATCATGCACTTGTTCCAATCCATTTTGTATTACAATTCAATCTCAAGTAAAATCAAAAAACCTATTAGAAAATGTGGAAACACCGGACAAAACAGTTCATCGGTGAAGAGTTTTTAATTGTTACATATATTAGTGAATAAATATGTTGTGTGATACATTTAAAATTTGTGTAGTTATGTTCCTTGACACCAAATATGTATACGTAGACACCAAGTTTGTGGTTCTAAGTGATTTAGAAGCCGAGATATTGATAATATACCTATATTTCAAAATGGCCACTATAAAATCCAAGATGGCCGACGGAGGAGTTGATTCTTATTAAAAATTGAGAGTTACGTACCTAACTAGTACCTGTAAGAAATTTGGTGCTTTGTCCGCTGTGTCCACATCTTCATGACAAGCTGCCTTACTATATGAATTTAACTATGAATTTCACGAATTTGTTACAACACTTTCCATACAAAATTACTGTGATGAATTATTTATATTGAGCAAATAAAATGCACAAGAATTATGTCAAAAAAAAAAAAATAAAATAAAATAAAAAAATAACCGGGCAAGCAAGCGTTCATGCCAAGTCTTGTAAGTCTTCTCGCTGCAGGGTTCCTGAATGTTTAATTGTTTACTGTAAATAAATAAATATTTTTCTAGCACGGAGGGGATTTTTGAGTATGAAGTCTAGGTTAGTGTATTTAAAAAACAAAAAAAATCAAAGAAAGCCCCTTTGCCAACTAATTTTATATTCAAACGTGATCATCATTAGCTATACTGATAACAAGTTCACTTATGTATGTTTTAAAATACGTTCAACTTAAAATCTATGTTATTCACGAACAAACAAAAAGGAAATTACATTAGGATAGGCTAATATACGTAGATCGAACTTTAAATGAATGGTTTATATGTTCTAGGAAACGATGCATTTAAATTTGAGACATTTGGCTGCATTCGGAGGCAATTCATTAAAGTGGCCATAAACCGATATGCAAACGAGAACATTTAACGCTATACGATTGTTTGTCATACTTATTTGTTGGGTGAACATGTAACGAATAATAGTTTTAGATGGCGGTTGCCGACTACTGTACCTATTTGCTCGAATATAAGATAAAGTCTGTTCGATGATAGAGTCCCGGTGTGACGTCACGAACGTCTGAACTAAGATGCCGTAGGCTCGTTGGTGTTTTCGAATGCACAGTAGCGTCGCTTTGCTTTATATTTTACTTGATGTATTTAATTAGATTTATTTAAAAGAAATTGAATTATAAGCATATATAATACATGTATTGTAAATTTCTAGTAATTTAAGTTAAATAAATAAATTATAATATTGAATTGTTTTGGTTTCAAGCAAAAAATATGATAGAGCAAATATACAAAATAGGTACACTTAAATAGTTGCAGCTAAATATTTTTTATTCATTAATAGAATTTTGTCAAATAAGTATATGTAATCTTAAAATAAAAATATATACTTAATACTAATTTTTCCGAACCCTATATAAAACAAATATGGCAGTAAAATACAAATACCCCGTATAAGATAAATAAATAAATTTAGTTTTTTTCGTCAATGTCTAATTCTTTCTTGTCCTCATCGTCGCTTTCATTATTAACACTTATAATGAGTAGCATAACTTCTTCAGTATAAACCTCTCGATCATATGTCTCCAGAACCAATTTATTTGTGTGATTTTGCACACTTGCACCAAATTGAGCTCGACACTTAAGATAAAGCCTCATTCCACATAGCAAGAATGACTTCGTCACTAAAACCGTCTTTCCCGATGTGTTTGTCGTAATACTCCTTACAAATTCCCCAAACAAGTTCTATCGGGTTGAACCAACAGTGATATGGTGGATGCCGCAATACTTCATGTCCATGCACTCTAATTAAATTGTCGGCAATATAGTGTTGCTCTGATCTGTTAGCTCCAGCTATATGGAACAATTTGGCTTTAAATGCGGTATCACTGAAATCTATGTTTTTGGTCTTTGACCAGGTTTGTATTTTTTCTTTCGTCCAAGATCGGGTTGGTTGGTTGGTTTTCTTCAACCCAAGAGTGGTACTTAGCATTGTCTAAAACAATAATGCTTGTATTTTGTAACCCCGGCAAAAGTCTCTCTGTCAGCCACTTTTCAAAATTTTCAGAGTTCAAGTTTTCATGGTAATCTGCTGACTTATTCTTGGTGGCGAAAACTAAACTCGCATCTTCAGCAAAGCCATGAATAGATCCTGCATATACAACTATAAATCTTTAACCTTCTGTAGCTGTACGACGCCTTTACTGGAATCATCTTGCCAGGAACGTATTAATCCACCTCTGCAAGTTTCGTCTAAGAACGCTACATCTTTAAGGTCATTACTTTTCAATTCTTTTGCGTAAAAAGTCAAGCCGTTTTAGATAAACTTTCACACAGTACTTTTCTATTGTCACCTTTTTTAAAGAAAAGCCTAATTTTTTCATTACTGGTACGGCTAATATCAACTATTGCTCTAGATTTTAGCCTCTCTAAAAGGATAGCCAAGGAAATATGTTTATGATCAGACACCACATCGTAAATAACATTTTTTATTTCATTTTCATTTTTATTTCACCGGCACGACAGCTCAGACGGTTAAGGCGTATTGAGTGGCGAATATGCTGACCGACTGCCTAACGCGTTCTGGATTCGAGCCCCAGACCCGGTGCTGACAATGTAGAAGAACGCACTACCGGGCGCCAAAATGACGCGACACCAATTTTTTTTTTTCAGGGGCGCTAGGCGCGTGCTACCCCGTTCATCTACCTCCCAGGCGAGTTCGAGATAAGATGCACTTCAATAGCCGAATAATGCACCAAGACTGCACAACCTCAGATCTTTAACGACGCTCTCTCTGGCCGTGAATTCCTCTATTTAGGTTTTTGTACCATTTGAAAAGCTAAATTTTTGCATAAAAAAATCCCTATCGAAGAATTTCTCTCCGGTGTGATTAATTTTTGTCGTGCTGATCACGCTTTTGTCTGCTAATAACGGACTCTACACCCGAGGATTTCTGAGAAAAACGCATAAAACAATCCCTCTTAAACCTCCGTACAACAACTAGAAGGTCGAGTGTGGTGCATTAACTCGACATATCCTGTTTTCGGTACGAAAATTCCATGGATTATAGACTAGCAACAAGTCTCAAGATCAACTGAGATGCAATAGTTCAAAGAATCCGTTTATTTAACAGATATGGTTATACAAAAAATTCTTATTGTAAGAATCGCGCCTTCCCCAATTAAGACAAACTGCTTTCAGACCATACAAGCGAGAGCCCTTATGCTAACGATCGATTAGGTAGAAAAGATTCATGCATACCTTCTCAGAATCAAAATGCGAGCTTTTCAGAGAAGTCTTAGACTCTTTGTAATTTTATAATTACGGTTGACTGATTTTAACTTAAAAAAGTTTTACTAAATAAATTTAGTTTCGCTAGAGATTACTTAGCTTTAAAGTTCTTGTATCGTGGCGGTTCACGTACTCAAACACATTCATGAGGACTTATGACTGCATAAGTTTGTTTGGCGTTCGATTAGTTCACAACTTACTTGCCCCTATGCAGTTGTTCAATATTAGCAAAATTACAACGATCCACCTCCGAGTGACTTTTAGGCAAAATTGAATTTTTGGTTTTTATGCATAAGGCGTTTTCCTCTATAACTTTATTATTTGGAAAGCTCTGCTATTGGCTTTCCTGCCATCTCTTTGTATGGACTACTCAACGCGCTCGACCAAATTGCGAGCCGCTGAGTGATTCCAAACTCTTTCTATGCGAGAAACCGGCCTTGTGCATGTGCATTGATTTTTATCAAATTTTGCTTAGCGGCGCTACGCCGTCTTTGCCAAAATCGTCGGTTTCGCCTCTTAGATGCATTGCATCGTTAAAATTTTATGCTCAAACTTTAGAACAGGACATTCAATGACCGTACCTCAATGGTCAATGTCTTTGGTGGAAGAATAAAAATGGAAAATATTTCAATATTTTTAAAGTACATTTTCGGAGTACCTTTTAAACTGGCTTCGGGGTACCTTTTGAAAAATTAATCTTCAAGTGAAATTTTGGCGTACTTTTGATAAATCAATTTTCAAATTTCGACGCAGTTTTGATAAAATAATCCCTAAGTGAAATTTTGGCGTACTTTTGATTTTCAAGCCTTTCGACGCACTTTTAAAAATATTATTTTTCAAAGTCCAACTTTGTTGCACCTCTGAAAAAGTATATTATTCATAAATCCCTGCCATTATATACTTTCGCTCTCATATCCTGAACCAAAAATATTTTCCTAAGTGAAAATTCTGTGTTTCTCCGAATTTTCACCTGGTCATTTCTGACGCCTTATAGAACTCATAACGGTCCTTATGAACTGATCTGTGTCTCTGCAGACTTTTAAAAATGTCCTTAAATGAATTTTTTGCCTAAGTCGAATTTTGTTGACTTAGGTTGATTCTGGAGGGTTCTGCAACAACAACACCGGTGGGTATGAATGTATGTCTGCGATTTTTTCAAATGTGTAATCCCCTTCTGGACAGCCTTGGCTTTGGATATGTGGTGTGTTTATGTATATGTTTATATTTTACAGCATCGTATGACGTTTTGGACTTTTTACGATTCCGTTTAACCGAAGCTTGAGGTTCCACATTTTCTTTGTCGTTTTTAGCTATTTTTCTTACAGTCTTTTCATCGATTTTTAAAGCCTCACCCACTCGCCTTTGAACAGCTTTTATTGAAAATAAAGTTTCACCATTTTCATTTTCCTTTTAAAAATATTCCAACAAATTCAAAACTAACTACTGAGATTGCGGATTTAAGAATTCACCAGGATACATGTTTACTATTTTAAAAATAGAACAAGACTAAAAAACCGCTGCCCAAGGAATCACTACTTCCACATCCAGATTCTCTATCCAAGTCACTCACAACGAAAAAAGTTTGTATGTGAAAATAATTGTTTATGGAACTTTAATAATATAATATTTGAAATCCTCTACCCCAAAAACCCATAAAACGATACCCCACATCGGTAGTAGGGTGGGGATGGTGATAGGGGGTGGTAGTGGGGGGTGGATGAAGTAAAAAAATATTTTGAGGTTTCTGGTTCCTGTACATACACTAAATCACAATTTTTTTTCATCCCCTTTAATAACGAGGTGGGGGTGGTAATGGGGGTGGTTAATGCCAAAAATTTTTTTGAGACCTTAGCTTCTCTTGCATATACTAAATACCAATTTCATGGACTCTTACCTGCTTGATTTACCCATTTACCCCAAATTTACCCCAATTTTCCCCCCAACCCTTTGACGGAACAAGATGAAAATATAATCTAGTTCTAGATCTCGTTAAAGTACATACGTGTACCAAATTTCAAGTCAATATCTTAAACGGTTCCAGAGTAAACGTGCGCACAAAAAAAAGTTACAGACAGACCGACAGACAGACAGACCGACAGACAGACAGACAGACAGACAGAAATTTTTTTTTCGCTCAAACTTAAAATCTCGACATTTCATGACATTTTAAGCCTATTTGGACAATAAAAATTTTTTTGTCGTTACTATACTTCCACTGGACGTGGAAGTAATTGCCCTCTTTGGCACTAATTGAAATGAGGGCATTATACCTGCTATATCCGACTTCCGAGAAGATCGACCCGAATCTGAAATCGCCAGCTGCATTCGACGACGACACGCGTAACGCAAATTGGTTTGCTGTCGCAAAATAGAAATGCCCCACGTCGGTTTTAACTTGACCACAAAGATTAAAACTTACGTTAGAGATTAGGTTACAAACAATATTTCAATAAAGATAAGGATGGATAGAGCTCCGATTGATATTCCTTACACTATACGACCGGGATTCAATCAGCGAATAGATTTTAATAAACTTATACCGGTTGTCCGATTTCAATTCCGACACTAGAGTAGTAGACTAGGCAACGCTGAGCGAATCCGGCCTTCGAATGAGGGACCCCATCTAACAGGCGATAGGCTATCAATAGCTATCGTTGAACCACCAGAATGTGGTGAATGACCCAAGGTATATAATTGCATATTTGAGCCATTAAAACTGACTTGGGATCAGAAAATAGAGCACGACAAAGCAACACCTCCTTAAGAGAGGGTACAAGTTTGGTGATAAAGTGGTTAAAACTCTTGAACCGAGAAATACACCATATACGGCTGAGAAGCGGAAAGAACAATTCAGCTAGTTATGAAAATGGAGAATAATTATTTGAAATTCACAAAGGACGATAACAAGTTTAGAATAAATTTAAATAATGATAGCGATGAACGAGCATTTTTTTACGAGCTAGCTTTGTGAATTAAATCGAATAAATATATGTGGGTTCTATTTATTTACAGTAAATACTTGTGCACCGATTTTATACCGGATGGCCCAACCGAAAGGGACACTCTTGTAACTTTTAAATAGGCTAATGGATTTTTTCAAATTTGGTATAGTTATATGGAATGAAATTTCCAATTATATGATGTAAAGAACCAAAATTGCCCACTTCCGGTTTCGATGCAACTGACATGAAAATCAAATTTTTAAATGGGACAACCTGTATATTTTTCATATTTCGATCCTTCTGGCCAAAATATATCAAACGTTATTTTGATTTTCGAAAAATATAGTTTTTTTTTTTATTTTTTTTTTGTTATATGTAAATTTAGTTTAAAGAGAAAGTAGGCATTATGTATATCATTTTGTTCGTAATTTAAAGATATAATTAAAAAGCACGTTGTCCCATAGGAGTTCCATTTAAAAAAAGAAAGCTTTCGTTGAAAAACCAATATGGTTGAACTTAATGAAGAATAAATCGTGTTTAATGTTAGTATCTGAAGAGATAATGTTTTAAAGGTGCTTGCAGACCGATTTTTTTCCAATTTTGATAAAATCACGGCCTCCTATGATTAAAACAAAAAATTTAAAAATCTATATTTTTTAAAATCAAAATGATATTTGAGGGTCAGATCATATGTATTTTGGCCAGCAAGATTAAAATATGCAAAAATATGCAGGTTGTTCCATTTAAAAATTTGATATTCATGACAATTGCTTCGAAACTGGAAGTCGGCCATTTTAGTTCATTACATCATATAATTGGAAATTTTATCCCATATCACTACACCAAATTTAAAAAAAAAATCCATTCCCCCGCTCAAAAGTTTTATTTTATCTAGATGTTTTAATTATTGTAATTTACAAACAAATTCTTTAATTTTCATTCCTAACTGACAGGCTTTTAAAAAGAATAACTAATGATAATAACATCGCATGAAAAGTATGAAAATATTAATACATTTATCCATATATTAATATGAGAAATATGCAAATGTGCCTAATACCTCCTGCGCGTCTACGGAAGAGGGGATGAAGAGCTGGATTGTATGCTTCGCCTACTTCCCAGGCGAGGAAAGGTTCTGCTCTCCGCAACTACTGAGCGATATAGTTGCCTACTGCGGAGAAAAGAACCTTCCACTGATAACGGAATGTGATGCCAACGCACACCATATGGTATGGAAAAGCACCAACGTCAACACAAGGGGTGAGTCTTTATTACAGTTCATTTTAGGTGAAGGGATACTAATAGCCAATACAGGCAATAAACCTACTTTTGTTACTTCGGTACGTAAAGAAGTCTTAGATATAACCTTATGTACGAGTAATAAAAGCGCTAACATCATAAACTGGCATGTGTCAGAAGAACCATCAGGTTCCGATCACATGCACATAAGATTTGACATTACGACCCCATCCCTGACAGAGACAAAGTTGAGGTAGCAGTGGAACAGGTAAGCGAGGCCATAATGGCTGCTTACCAGGAAAACTGTCCAGAGAAAACAAGGAAAAACGGGAGTAAAACAGTCTGGTGGAACAAACATCTGGAAGAACAGAAGTGAGAAAACTGATCAGTAATGCCAAATCCAAACAAGACAGGGATACCTACAAAGCCAAATTCACGCAGTACAACAAAGAAATCCGTAAGGCCAAAAGAGACTCATGGAGGAGGTTTTGCGAAGAGGTCAATGATGGCCCTGCAGCCTCTAGAATCCACAGGGTCTTGGCCAAGGATGGTTGCACTGCAAATGAAGTAGGCCTCCTTAAAAATGAGGACGGAACCTACACGGAAACACTGACGGAAAGTATTGAATTGCT
Organism: Rutpela maculata; assembly: GCA_936432065.2. NCBI lineage: Eukaryota > Metazoa > Arthropoda > Insecta > Coleoptera > Cerambycidae > Rutpela > Rutpela maculata. The sequence continues at coordinate 88,856,621 of OW386293.2, forward strand.
CATGGAGGCACACTTTCCGGGCTCACTGGTAGTGAAGGGTTCGGAGGCCGTGCAATTCCCAGATCAAAGCCTGAGCGGCCCAGACCTGAAGATTGGAGGCTAGCTAACGAGGTAGCGAAACCCAACAAAATCAGATGGGCAATTATCAAGTTCCAACCATACAAATCTCCTGGTATGGATGGAATTTACCCGATTCTGCTCCAAAATGGGCAGAATATAATAGTACCACATCTGCGCAAAATATTTAGAGCCTGCCTGGCCTGGAAATACATACCACACATGTGGCGGAAGGTAAAGATCACCTATCTACCAAAAGTAGGCAGGATATCAGACCAAACGCCCAAGTCATACAAACCTATAAGCCTGCTCTCTTTCCTACTTAAAACATTGGAAAGACTACTGGACAGGTACATTAGAGACGAGGTACTAAGGGAAAACCCCCTTAGTGAACGTCAATATGCATACCAGCCGGGAAAGTCAACAGACCTCGCGCTGGATGATTTGAACAGGCTACTGACAAAGTCATTGGATGACAAAGAAATAGCAGTGGCAACATTTCTTGATATAGAAGGAGCGTTCAACAATGCGACAACGCAATCATTAATGAATGCGTTGTCAAATAGAGGAGTCCCAACAGTACTCTGCCAGTGGATTAAGGCCAGCCTAGATAAGAGGGTAATAGTATCCAATCTGGACGAGGCTACCACTGAGGCGAAGGTGAGTACGGGCTGCTCTCAAGGAGGAGTACTATCTCTACTGCTGTCGGCAACCCTTGTCGACGAACTCCTCCGGAAAGTTTCCGCAGAAGGCTTTTATTACCTAGGATACGCTGACGACCTAGCAGTAGTAGTCAAGGTGCGATTTGCGAACACCATATCAGAGCGGTCGCAAAGAGCCATAAACATGTGGTGTAATGAGGAAAGACTATCCATAAATCCTCACAAAACAGTCGTCACTTTCACACGAGAAAGATCCTTGGGAGGTCTAAAACCTCTAAGGCTCAATGGAGTGGAAATTCCATTTGCCAGTGAGGCTAAATACCTAGGAGTCATTTTTGACCAGAAACTGACATGGAATACCCACATCCAAAAAGTTACACAAAAAGCAACGATTTCCTTGGGAAGGTGCAGGCAGATGTGTGGAAAAAACTGGGGGTTAAACCCCAAGATGTCCCTACGGTTATATACTAGGGTCGTTAGACCCATGATAACCTATGGATCGGTGGTATGGTGGACCAAGACACTGCAGCCGGGAGCAATAAGGCTATTAAGTGGCGCACAAAGGCTTGCTTGCCTGTGCGCCACGGGGGCCATAAAATCTGCTCCCACGGCGGCTTTGGAGGTTCTTCTAGATTTTCCACCACCACACATTTTTATCCAGGGTGAAGCTCGTTCGGTGTTGCACAGGCTAATGCAAGGCACAACGCTCATAAGGCAGCAACACGGTACAGAGCATCAAAAGTTATACTCAGAGCTGAAGCAGACCCCATTCTGGGAATGCCCACGGACAGAATGGTCCCAAAGTATAACTTCTATAAAAACTTTCAAATCAAGATACCATACAGAGAGGACTGGAAGAATGGCCCTCCGATATCAGCATAAATCGTCTGATACACGGACGGCTCCAAGACAAAACATGGAGTAGGAGCTGAGATTTACGGGATAAGGTCGAAAATGGAAATCTCGATAAGTCTAGGAATACATGCTACAGTATTTCAGGCAGAAGTGGCCGCTATACAGTGATGTGCAAAGGAATTAATGAGGCAAGGAACTGTAAACCAGTCAATTTCCATTTTTTCCGACAGCCAAGCGGCGCTAAAGGCAATCGATTCCATGCAGGTCGACTCAAGACTAGTATGGGATTGTATTAACGCCCTTATGGACCTAGAAAGTCAGAATAAAGTGACCGTGGCATGGGTACCAGGACATGAGGGACACAAGGGAAATGAAAAGGCTGATGAGCTGGCTCGGGAAGGCGCATCTAATGCCCTGGTAGGCCCCGAACCTTTTTGTGGCGTGGCTAAGCCATGCAAACGATCATCCATGAATAAATGGGTACAGGACAAATCTCTAGAATGGTGGAAGAGTTTCCCGCGAGAGAGACAGGCTAAAGAGTTCATTAAAGAACGGTCGGCCAAATTCACGGAATATCTACTATGCCAAAGTAGAAAGACCATTAGGATAATAGTGGATCTTCCAACTGGACATTGTAGGCTCTATAGGCATATGAGTCTAATGGGCCTGGCAGATGATACAACATGTAGATTCTGTCAAGAGGAAGAGGAAACCTCAGTACATGTGCTGTGCCATTGTGAAGGCCTAGCCAGACTGAGATTCCAAATACTTGGTGAGGAAAAACCAAGGGCAGATAGCTATACTAAGGAGCCCTTATCAAGGCTATGGAGTCTGGTACAAAGGACAAATTTTGATGAAAAACTCTAAATGAATTAGATTAGGAGCACCACAATAGATCCAAAGGGGTCGCGCCTGCTCCTCCCGTCAATCTAATCTAATCTTATACCTCCTGCCCTAAACATTAAAAAATAAAAAGAACAGAACTTTATTTAACTAAGTTATACATTAAAATATTAGAGTCCTCGAGTACATACAGAGAGGCAAATATATAATAAAAATAAAAAAGATAGTAGTTGCCTACTAACGGCAGTAATATTTTATAAAAAAAATCGTAAAAACCACAAACCATTACTTAATTATCACAGGCACACAAAATAAAAAAGTGATTTGTTCCTGGAACTCTATTGATTTCGACGTGCTGTGTCCGTTCACCCACCATTTTTTTGGTTAATCGCGAAAATAACCTAAAAAGAACTCAATTTAAGTTATTTTCGGGATTTACTAAAAACTGGTGGGTGATGGAGCTAAACCGATACGTGATTCGTATTCAGCATGTCGAAATACATAGGGGTTGCCCAATGGAATCCCAGAAAAACACCATTTTTTGTGTGTGTGTGTGTGCGCCTGTCTAATAATATTCCCGGATCCTCCGCCATTTTCTAGAAAACCGCGTATGTAAAAATATTACACAGATACAGAAAAAGAAAGTGAAAAGTGGGCCGTCTCTGGGACTCTGGGTAACCCCTATGTGTTTCGACATGCTGAATACGAATCGGGTGTCCGTTTAGCCCCATCACCTACCAATTTTTAATAAATCG